>OZ014555.1:25863093-27263926 GCA_963966155.1 Clivina fossor
ACTTATTGTTATCTAGTAACTTGTTTCTATTTTCTGTTATTTACTGTAAATATCATTTGTATCATTTTTTCCTGATGAAAACGGACGTTAAGTTCGATTATTAATAAATATTAATACAGAACTTAAACCTAAAGCCGTTTTATTTTACAATATTTTGTAATAATAAACGTAAATTATTTATATTACTACATTACAAACAGTAATTATTATGGAAAAATATTCATAAAACATTTTTTTAAAAATTACATTAAACTGGATTAAACACCAAATATATTCCTTAAAACTGCTTAAGGTATACATTATTTAAAACGCTAAATAAGATAGCGTGATTTTGTAAGTTAAAAACAGAACATTTCTCGCAGATTTAATATCCATTTAAAAATCGTTGACGAGCATCTAAAATGGGACGGAGAGGGGGGGAGGTGAGAGGGGTAAATCTAAAAGTCCTATAGTCAGAGCATTGTCCTGGCGTCGATGTCGAGATTCTCAGAAAATATATCTCGAATTAGCATCTGCCTCTGGTGCGTACCTTGCCCGACTTAATTAAAATAGCATTAGCCTTGGAAACCTCTCCTTAAGAAAATTAATTCCCGGGTGAAGAATGGAAGCCATAGAAGAACCCTTTCGCGCGAGGCAGCAGAAGACATGAATATTTACCGTTAGCGAAGCAAGCAAGATGAACAAACACGCCTTTTCTTATATATATGTACACTCTAAAAAAAATTATGTAATTTTACCAACAAACCATGAGACACTATGATGCCCAGTATTTCTAGGTAGAATTACTCAACTGCTGTTTATTTTAATATAATTGTTTAAAAATACATAATATCGGAACTACTACAAACATTATGTAATATGATATTACCAACGGAATGGAAAAGTACATATTTATGAAATATTACAGTTTTTTAGTAAAGTCTCTTATAGTAATTTACAGAACTTCAGTAAATTTGCAGTCAGGAATTTTCCATAAATAGGTAAAATTTGTTTAGTTCTGTACTATTATTATAGGTATAAATACATTTCTAAATTTACATAAACAATGTTTTTTGAAATGAATTTACACTTGAAATATTTTATTAGTATTATTACATAAAAATATGTACTAAGTCTCATTATTTTGATGAATTGTTAGAGATATTAATATGCAAGCTGTATAATATAAAATAATTAATAATTTAATTTATATAATTTAAAAAGTTATACCAAAAAATCCTATATTAAGATGTGAAGCAATTTGCAGAAATCAAGCAATTTTATATACTTATTGTTACGAGAGTAGACAACAGATGGCGCCAGCAGTCAACACGCGACACGCAGCCCAGAGAACGACAAATAAGCGCCAAGCTGTCAAATAAGCAACCTCACATAAAGCAATATATTATCTTTGTAATACCAATAGTATTAACACAATATACAATTATTAAGCAAGTAAAGCCTTTTATTTACATATTGTCACATGGTGTCAGGTGTGAAAACTTTGTGAAAGATTGTATATGAAAAAAAAAGAAGAAAGATAAGATGACCACGTTACCAGCACCAGAACCTGTCAAAATAAACGACAAAGCAGAGAATAATTGGAAATTATTTAAGCAACAATGGATAAACTACAGCATAGCTACAGAGCTAAGTAAAAAATCACATGAAATACAAGTAGCTACATTTCTTTCTATTATAGGCAAAGAATGTTTAAACGTTTATATACACATTGACAAAGGAAACAACGACCAAACGAAGGTTAAAGGTATAATCGAAACTTTGGATACGTATTTTACACCTACAGTAAATACGATTTATGAAAGATATATATTCAATTCAGCAGCACAAGGAAATGATGAAAGTATATTAGAATATGTAAATAGGTTAAGAAAACTTGCAAATACATGTGATTTTGGCACATTACACGAAGGATTAATAAGAGACAGGCTGGTACTAGGAATATTAAATAATGAAACTAGGAAAAGATTACTGAAAGTTTCAGATCTAACTTTACAAAAAGCAATAAATATGTGTAGAACAGACGAGGTCACCGAAGAAAGATTAAAAACAATGAAAAAAAAAAAATCCATCAAACCAGACATAGTCAAATATTGGAATTTTAAAGAAGAATTATCAATACAGGATGGAGTACTGTACAAAGGCGAAAAAATTATAATACCAAATAGTATGAAATAGTATGAAACGAAATGCTTAAAAGAATTCATGCAAGTCATGCAGGAATCGAAGCATGTACCAGAAAAGCTCGAGAAACACTATATTGGTACAAAATGGCAGATGATATAAAAGACTATATTTTAAGATGCTCGATATGTCAAGAATTCCAAACCAATCAAAGAAAAGAACCATTGATCTCAGAAGACATTCCAAATTTGCCATGGTCCACAGTAGCAATCGATATTTTCACACTGGATACAAAAAATTATCTAGTTATCACCGATTATTACAGCGACTTTTTCGAATTAGAAAAACTTAAGAATATGACAAGTGAACACGTTATTAAAAATATAAAAAAAAATTTTGCTAGACATGGAATCCCACACATAGTGATATCAGACAATGGGCCACAGTTCGACTGTAAACAATTCAGACAGTTTGCAAAAGAATGGGAATTTTTTCACAAAACTAGTTCACCATATCACTCAAAAGGAAACGGAAAAGCAGAATCATCGGTTAAAATAGCTAAAAGAATAGTAAAAAAAGTACAAAGAGAAAATAGCGATTTATATTTAGCACTTTTAGAACATAGAAATATTCCAACGGAAGAAATACAACTTACACCAGCGCAAAGACTGATGGGACGAAGAACAAGAACACGAATACCTATCACAAAGCAAAAATTAAGACCAAAAATACACAACGATGTCCAAGAAAGAATAAACCTAAGAAGAAAAAAACAACAATTTTATCATGACAAAGGAGCGAAAGAACTGAGAATTCTTGAGGGAGGCGAAACAGTTAGAGTTAGAAATAAAGAAGGAAAATGGCAAGAAGGTAAAATTAGAGAAGAGATATCGCCAAGATCATATAGGGTACAAGTAGAAGGAACAAATTACCGCAGAAACAGAATAGATATACGATCAAGTCCAACCAATAAAGAAATCGAGAAAGTAGAAGAAAGACGACAAAATCGAATACAAAATGAGGAACCACAGGAAATAAGACAACCAGTAACACCAAAAGCACTAAACAAAGGTAATGTATATGAATCGCATAATGAACAAGAAGAAAGAAGATCGGAAGAACAAAATGGGTCAGCAACATCCGAAGAAGTGAGCAAACCAACTTTTACAAGAAGTACCAGAGAAAGACGACCACCCAAGTATCTTCAGGAATATATAACAAATTCGCCAAAGAAGAGGGGATGTTACGAGAGTAGACAACAGATGGCGCCAGCAGTCAACACGCGACACGCAGCCCAGAGAACGACAAATAAGCGCCAAGCTGTCAAATAAGCAACCTCACATAAAGCAATATATTATCTTTGTAATACCAATAGTATTAACACAATATACAATTATTAAGCAAGTAAAGCCTTTTATTTACATATTGTCACACTTATTAGATCATTTTTGTTTATTTTATGTGATTATTATAAATTATTATGTAAATATTAAAAAATTTTGAGCTAAAAATACGGAATATTCATGATAAAATAAAATTACAGATTTTTTATAGTCAAATTTTACTACAATTTTTCTGTAATTTCGCTATATATTTTTTTTACAGTGTATATGTGTTGGTTCGCTACTGTGGTGATTCTCGTACTGGAACTATATGAGTATTCGGTTTGGCATTTTTACGAGATTTTCGCCGGAGTCATGCTGTTTAATTATGCACGCTGAATTCAAATCGTCTGTCATTGGAACACTGCACACGAAGATATGTTACTTAACGTCTAGAAGCTGATTCCAGCACAAACACCTGCACACTTCAATTAAAAACGAGCGTTTCAATAAACTACTAGTAATTCACAGATTAGTAAAGTAGCATAAAAACTGTAAAATTTGTAATTGTAATCATTAATAAGCAAATTGTTTTTGAAATTATAGATATCCTAGTTAGTGATGAGAATAATCAAATAATTTTTAATAATCGAATGATCGGTATTCGAATTAATATCATAATCGAATGATATCATTCGAATGGCGGTAGGCATATATGGTACTAGAATGAACGATTGTATCTATCTGTCAGTTATAAACCACTAGATGGTATCACAATCGCAACATTTTACATTCAATTATTTGAAAGCATTTTTTTAATAACTGAATATTATAATAATAAAAATATTTTAACTTTTTGTTATGTTACATAAATTAATATTTTAATTATTTATTAAATAAGGTAAAAAGTGTATGTAACAGATACAACAAAATTACCTTAATAAAATTACAGTTATTTAACTAAATACATACTTTTATTATAACTTTTTAGTTATATAGAAAATTAAAATTAAATATAATTATTTATAAGTTATATGTTGGCATCTTTTTTTTCTCTCTCCTCACTTTAAGTGCATCCAGTCAAACTAACTTCCTTAGTATTCATAGTTTTATGGTTATTTGCTACTTGGTTAGGTTGACTGGTACTGATTTCGAATAATTAGAAAAAAAAAATAGCCTTAAGGTTTGTCTTTCAATTTTATAAACTATTTTTGTATATTTTTATGGAAATCTGCCACTTTCTGTTCATTCATCATCCGAATGATTTAAATTTAATTCGAGATATCTCGAATGATTTTCATAATCAAATGATCGATTATTTTTCATTCGAATTATCCCCCATCACTAGTTATTTTTATTTACGGTGAATCACAACAAAATTTCGGAGCACATCAATTGCACACCGCCCTCATAAATCCTAAATTTGAATAACGAAATTGCACATCGGTCAACCGTTGAACGACCCAAACGGATTATCGGTTTATTAGGGTCTTGAATCCTTACGCAGGTACTTTTTACAGTGAGCGTTCGTTTATTCTATGGACGTGTCTATTTTCACTTTAAAACCGGAAACCAGAAACAGGAAAACACGAAAAACAGGAAACACGACGTACAGTATTGCCGAATTTTACCTGCAAACTAAAAACGCAAATATTGAAATTAAAACGAAAAAATGATATGGAAAAAAACAACCTAAGCCAACCTACTAAACTAACCTACCCTAAATAGCCAATTACGTAAAAATACTGTATGTATAAATAGCCAATTACAGGTAAAATCGGCAACACTGTACGTCGTGTTTCCTGATTTACGTGTTTTCGTGTTTCTGGTTTCCTGTTTTAAGGTGACTATAGACACTTCCTTATTCTATAGCATATTTTTACGCCAGTGTTCTCTTAAATTAGGTTAGGTTATAGGTTTTAAGAAAATTTGCGTGAAAAGATTCGCAGGCGTTTGTGGTACGATCTCGAGACGAACTATTTTCGATTCTACCTGGTTTTAGGTTGAAATCTTAATCCCTTAATCTGTTTATGACCGGTGTCCAATTTCGCTATGCAAAATTTCGGTAAGGAATTATAACCCAACGACCGTGTGCAATTATATGTATTATATGTGTATCAGTCACTAAAAAATCAATATCTTTACAGCGCAGCCTATTAAAAAAATATAAATATTATTTATGAAGCATTCTTTGTAAATTTTGCAGAAAACATTTTACATTATATTTTATAAACTTATTTTGTATTTTTCCTTTTATTTTCATCGAAAAAATAATGAATGTTATGTTACAATATTTTACATTTCAAATAAATACATAAAAAAAAAAACTGTCTTTTGTTGATCATGTTGCTTTTTAACAAGCACAACTAAAGCCGCTTAAAATATGATAGAAATAAATGAAAACCGGTACGACGTATAAAACGAAACATCAAAAGAACTTTGCACAAACTTCAAAAGAACAGAAACGCAAGAGTGCTTATAACTTAAATAATAAATGAATGAAGAAAAATAAAACTAAATCAGATCAGGTCGAAAATCCATTCATGATTATGTTGGCAAAATAGGCAATGCAAAATATATTCTGTAGTAACGACAGAAATTTAGAAAGTAAACACAGAATATGTAAGAATAAAACGATTTTAGGTTCTAGTACTTTATTAATATTTATTAATTTCACTGCTGTGGAAATGAGATTTTTACGTGGAGTATGTGGTGTAAATAGGAGAAATCGGGTACGTAATAGATTAGTGTATGATATGTATGAAATTGAAAAACAATGTTGTCTAGTCAGTTAAGATGGTTCGAACAACCTGAGCGAATTTCTAATGAACGTTTGATTAAAAAAAAATTATATACGTTTGTGTGGACGTCCTATAAGTAAGTGGAGTGGAATAAGTGAAAGTGTTTTGCGTGAGAGGAAGTTTCCAAGTAGTAGGAATAGAAGAGTATGTATGAGAAGAATTATAAATGTGGATAAAGCTGAAATTGCTTGTTTGGATAGGAACGTTTGGTGGAAACTAATTTCGAAATGATGAAAAGAGTTTGTGCCGCACCCTTTTGAGAATATGGCGTGATTGTGTATGTATGTATGTAATACAGAACTAGAACCTAAAGCCGTTTTATTTTAATATAATGAGTTCCGATTTATTTTTTTACTATATGTAAATTTATATACATATGTACTAATTATAGAAATAATTTATTAATTAAATTGGAAAATAGTCGACTGGTAAAATTTAATAAATAAAAAGTAATAAACTGAATTCTGTCAATTAAATATTTGTATCATCTTCTATGCCAACGTTTCAGCAATCACTATTGGCTTCTTCAGAGCCTTACAATAAATACAAATATGTATACATATAAATTCATACATAATAATATAGAGAACAGTTGAACAAAAACACACTTACAGCAGCAGAATAAAATTAGCTGATGTTACATATGTGTATAATATAATTAGCGTTTAATATTATGTAACGCAATATATACATAACTTGGTCACAAAATTAAAAAACTAAATTTATTGTTGTTACATTAAATGCATGTCAAATTATCATTATATTTAAATGACTGAATTCCGTCTATTACTTATTATTTATAATTTCTTAATAATTAATAAATTTTACGGACAGTAAATCAATAACTGCTTACTCCAGTAAAAATATAGGTAAGTTATATTTCATATACAATTTCATTTAAGTTACATGATTTTAAAAATTAATTATTGACTGAAACTTTATACTTTAAAATTTTAAAATATATAAATTAGCATTAAATACTTATTCATACACAATCACGCTATGTAGCCAAAAGAATGTGGCACAAACCTTTCTACTATCCTGAAATCAGCTTTCTCCAAACATCCCTATCCAAACGAAATAGTGCCAGTTTCGTACGTGCCAGTTGCGTACAGTCATTAAATAGTGCCATTTGCGTACAAATAAGGGTCAAACCCAGGTAGTAAAGCTAGTTAGGCCGAGTGCCAGATGCGTACAGCGGTTATATAATATTTATAATACGCTATAATATCATCGCACATAATTTTTAAAAATAATCAAGTCAGTATTTAATTTTAAAATTGACCAAGTTTATATTTATTGGTTTTAATTTGATTTGTGTAAATTAATATTTAATAAATTCATATCGTTTACCAACTTCGTTACTTTTTACTATATTATGGATAAATTATGCTTAAATTTGTGATGTTAAATTTGTAATAATAATTACATAAACTTTTCCTCACACTTTTCCGTAATCATTTTGGAAATATGTAAATTAAAGCACTCGGTTAAATTTTCACAATAACAATAAAAAATCCTTTATTGGCCAATTTCGATTGTAAATACTAGAAATACCGGCTTTTGCGTATATACCTAGAACTACCGAATACGCCAATTTAACGTATCTTATATTTTCAAGTTATACAATACACTTTTGTGTAATATTTTCATAATAATGATTATATACGAGTAAGTTTGTAAACGATATGAATTTATTAAATATTAATCTACACAAATCAAATTTAAACCAATAAATAAACTTGGTCAATTTTAAAATTAAATACTGACTTGACTATTTGTAAAAAATTATGTGCGATGATATTATAGCGTATTACAAATATTATATAACCGCTGTACGCATCTGGCACTCGGCCTAACTAGCTTTACTACCGGGGTTTGACCCGACCCTTATTTGTACGCAAATAGCACTATTTAATGACTGTACGCAACTGGCACGTACGCAACTGGCACAACACCATCCAAACAGTCAACGTATTGCTTCAAAATCATTATATAATTTTTTTATCGAAATGTTCATTATCATTATTATTTTGTTATTTAATAATATTTAAATGTTATTATTCAAAATTAATGATTTTTTAAATTTCATTTTTAGTTAATGAAATTTAATATTACTGTTTGTTATTTTAATAATACATAAATAATAATTAACGAAATATTGTATAATTAATGTTAAATTTTTGATGTTTTATATATATATATATATATAGATTTTAAAATATATAATACATAATAGCAATTTATATTTCAACCACAAATAATATAAAAAATATACGTTCGCCGGGTTGAAATCAGGGATGGCCATTTCCGTGCAGAACAATATTTTTTACGTTTATGTGTAAAAACTGTCTCAAAAATGTAGAAAACCGTAAATAATTTAAATTTTAGTTTCTTATTACGCTACTAGGTAGCTTTATGCTTTAATTTGTCAAACTTGTGATATTATTTTTTTTAATTTTTACAAGAGTATGAGGGCAAATTTAAAATTTAATTGTAAATTAGTCAAAAATAGTAAAAAATATTTTGCGTTGTGTCTGAAATATGGACGCGAAGTAAGTAGATATTATTAAAATTTAATAAATAATTAGTAATAGAGGAAATTCATTTAGCTATATATTTTTTATTATCTTCTAAGTTAACGTTTCGGCAATTAGTATTGCCTTCTTCAGGGCTCTACAATAAATACAAATTGAAAACCGAAAACAAAAAAAACGTTATTTTTGAACCGAAAAAAAATCGGTTTATTTCGGTTCGATACTTGTTGAAGCACACGCATTAACACAATCTTACTTTCCGCGTCAGTTGTCGTTTTCATTTTCGAGGTATCGTAGCGTAGTTGCAAATCGCAACTCGTCTTAAGGCGGATCCACACATTCGGCATTCGCCGAGTCTCGAGCGGCTGTTCGCCGATTCTCGAATGATGTGGATGAATTGTTCGTCAGAAGCCGAGCGCATATTCGGCGTGCTCGGTGTTCCCGTACTGTGTCGGTCTTTTGACGCGAGTCAAAGTAAACGAACATTCGCCTCGCTGTTGTTTTTAGTCAGATCCAGACATTCGGGTTCTTGATAGATACTTGTGAGCAACTTGATAAACAATTTTTATATTTCTTTTCCTTTACTTAAAGTTTTCTATTTTATTTTTAAATTTGTTTTAATATTTCAAATTTATGAATTGCATTGTAATTTTTATAATTTATTATTAATTGGCAAAACTTTCTAACGTACTACTAGTACGATTGGCGCAAATTTTATTCTTTCATGTAAATCAATAGGCAATAAACTATTTTCTAATTTAAATTTACAATAAAATGTTTTTTATGATAACTTTTTACTAATATCTTAATGATATATCAATTTTTTTCATATTTACTTCAATAAAAATTTTGCAATTATGTGAATTATGTTTAAAAGTATTTACTTATATAAACTCTTTTTTTTTCAATAATAATTTCGATAATATTTATTGTAGTATTTAACAAATTTGATACTTTTTTTAAAATTTTCAATGGCGTTCAATGGCAAATATTCGCCTTTCCCACAACAAATTGATGTTCGGCAAAGTTCACATATATGTATAAGTGTACTCGCCATTAGGCAAGTATTCGGTAACTATCCCCACCCATTCGGGATTCGGCGAGCACTCACTCGGAACTCGGCGAATACCGAATGTGTGGATCCGCCTTTACGCGAAAGAGTATTTAGTTTGTTTTTTTTTGTGAATGAATACTAAATTATTGAAATTGAAAATGAAACTCGGAATCACTTTGAGGAAGGTGTCTTTTTTGATAATAATTTTGCTTTTAATAATTTTTTAAATAGTTTAAATGAAAATACATTCTAAAATATTTTAATAATTAGAGCTACTTTTCAGTATTTCTAATTATAAATAAATAAAAACTCTGTATAGATATGCTATCTATTATTATTATATAATTAAAACATACATACAAATTATATAAGTTTCAAATAATAAATTATATTATTATCATAAATTACATACTTCTAATTATTATAACTTTAATTAATTAATAATTATTATTATTCGTATTATATTATTGTATCAATTTATGTAGTATGCTTATTATAAATGTAGGAATAAAATGTACTAAATTATGGTAGAAAATAAGTTTTTAAGACAAATAAAAACATTTAAAAAATTCGAAATAAACCGGAACTAAAAATATAACGGTTTGAAGCCCTGTATATATATATATATTATTAGTTTCGTGGGATTTTCAGTCAAAAATAAAAACAACTCAATTCAAAGTGCAAGCTTTCGGAAAAAATTTATTTCCTTCATCAGGCAAATGGCAGAGTTAAAATTATAAAAATAAATACATGACATAAATATATGACAAGTGCATAGAAATAATAAAATGCTATGGTAACATATTAAGGTGTTGACAGTAAATATAAACAGATATGCCTTGGAAACAACCCAACAACAAAAAATAAACATAAAGATGATAAACCAATGTATAAGTCTGAACTTTAGGTAATACCCGTTGGCGTTATATTATTTAATGAAATTAAGTAATCATATATTATACTGAAAATCCCACGAAACTAATAATATAAATATTTACAGTCACTAAAACTAATATATATATATAATCTTTAAATATGGAAAAACAAACTGAAAAGTAAAAAGAGCCAATACTCCTTCCGTTTTCATAAAAGAGGTTCCCCCGTTCAATTGAAATAAATATTTTATACGTTCAAGCAACTGAAAAATATTATCCAGATAAAATAAAGTTGCAACTGTACCCTAACTTATATAATAGAATATATTTGCTTCCGCTTTTGAATGTTACATTCAAGTTGAAAATTTCATTCATTACTTCGCAAAATTATTAATATTAAAAGATTAATTTCATCAAATTTATTCAATCTGAAAACTTACTTTTTCAGCTCCTTTCAATATCATAGTAAAAAAAAATGTTCAAGTTATTTTATTTGCTGCCTTTCAGATATTTTAAAGAAATATGAAAGCAATATTATTATGAATGATTTAATTAACATTTACATATTTCTAGGTAATGTAGTATAAATATATACCGGGTGTTCGTTTGCAGAGTATACATAGGCAAATTATATGTTAAAATGACAACAACGCTTGAAAAAGTTACTCGATTTATTTTTGCACAAACTCATACTGCCAAATGAAATATTAATATGTTAAAAGTTATATTTTTAGCATTATGAATATAGTAAAAACTCTTTCAGAACTCATTATATTAAAGTAAAACTGCTTTTGATTAAAGTTCTGTATTTATATTTATTTAAAATCGACAAGGGCATTTTAAAAAATATATATTTTATATTTATTTAAAGACATCTTCAAGATTTAATATATATTAAATTTTCTATGTATTTATTTATACTTTGTTATTTTGTTTATTCGTAATATAAAAATTAATTTAACAACTCAAAGCGATCTGCATTTAATCTGCCTATATACACTCTGAAAACGAACAAGCAAAAAATATTATTTCTGATGCTTTTTCGGTGTAAAATTATCGATTTTTTCCAGTAAGGATAAAATCGATAATTTTACATCAAAAAAACATCAGAAATAATATTTTTTGCTTGTTTTTAAGAAAGTAATAGGTTCTCTACACAACTAAAATTTTCGTAAAATCAAGCAAAAAATATTATTTCTGATGCTTTTTCGATGAAAGATTATTGATTTTTGCCTTACTGAAAAAATTTTTTTTACGGACACTCTAATATATATCTAATATATCGTGTGTTCGTTTAAAATTAAAAAATATAAAATATATTTATTTAGAATAAAGATTTTATGCATTACCTTACCAGTATTTATTAATTTAGTTTCCTCATTAACTTTGAATAAAGAGCAGAAGCCGGCGAAACGAAATTATTTACCTGTAACAAGAAAAAAGTATTCAATTAAAAATTATGCAAATATAAACTTAGGTTTCATGAGCTTTTAATATTAATTAACAAGTGAATAAAAAATACAGAGACCACATCAACGTCACTAGCGACAAAAACCTTTTAAGCGTCAACTTGACGAACTAATGGACAGAAAAATTTTCCGTTGAGTAATTTGGCACGCAAGCATCATTTACACAGGCCACTTGCGCATTTTATGTAAATTATAAATTTCTTTGAACTTCTTGTTTTGTGATTATATAAATCATCTTGATATATCATATATAAAATTCTCTATTGTCTATTTTTAACGTAATTTATCACTAAACACTATACTAGTTGCATAAAACAGTATTAACTTAATAAATTAAAATATAATCTTACTGTAACGAAAAGTTAATAAAATGAAATAGTTTCCCTTAAACCAGAAAAAAAATTTTTTATTTTATTATTAATTTAATCAGTGAGTTAACTATATATTGTCAACTGTGTCTTCCAAGCGCCTTCATCATTGGTCAGTTGAAAAGTTAACAAGACTAAACTTACAAAACGTGTTTTTCTCCTAGTGCCCACAAAGTTTATATAATTTTACTATCGTAAAGCGCTGTCAATTTTCTGAGAAAAAATCACTAAAATTTTTAAAATTTAATTTTGACTTTATTATTTAAACGAAATTAATCAAAGTTTAACAAAAAATTTTCCTAGTTTCCACAAAAATTAAATAATTTTAATACCGCACAGCGTTGTCAACTTCCTGAAAAAATAATTACTAAAATTTTTAAAATTTAATTTTGGCTACAGTATTTATCCGATATTAATCAAATTTTCACAAAAAATGTCCTAGTACCCAAAAAATATGTATAATTTTACTAACGCACAGGCTTGCCAACTTTTCAAGAAAAATAATTACTAAAATTTTCAAAATTTAATTTTGACTTTACTATTTATTTATCTAAGTGTTGCTAACTTTTTAAAAAATATTAATATTTTATTTTAGCAACATTTGATCCAGTTTAAACAAATATTTATGCTTGAAAGAATTATATAATTTTATTATTATACAATGGTGCCAATTTTTTCGAAAATCTATTCAAAATTTATTTTAAATATGTTTGCACAATTTAAAACTAATTTTCAGGATAGATACTTTTATATGCATAATAATTACAAAAATTAATTTTTGAATAGTGCTGCCAACTTTTGTGAAAATATAAAATTTGTATTCCTATTTATTAGTATTTATGTGATAATGTTAAAGTGGTCCATATATAATTAAACCATATATTTTTAATCTTGCTTAACGAAAGTTTTAAATTTAATTTCTAGGTAAACAGTTTAACTCGTGTTTATGAAACTAATCATAAAAAAGATACAAATAATTTTGAATTCTACTAGAGGTAAATAACTGCAGTCTCCATGATAAGTGAATTACCCGATATTTTTATTAGCTTGCTGCTGGGTTGGCCATCCGCCTGGCGTAATTTTTCAGGACGAAATAAAAATATGACGATACACGCAAATAAATTACAAAAAGCCATTTGCAGAATCACCATGAAAATTTGTTAAAATGAACCGAGAGAGACAGAGAGAGAGAGAGAGCTTAATGGTTTTCCTCACTTATCACTAGGATGGTTGAGGGTGGTTGGCTATCTATCTATCTCTTTCTTCCTCACTCAATTCTCAGGTTATAGAAGCTAGGTCAGGAAGTAATTATTTTTTCCATATTTCATACTAATGGTCAAACCGGATTTTACGGAATTTACAATTAAATCTTTCTCCAACATAAATTTCTAATGCAAAATTTTCATTTAATATATGCCTTCTATATTTGCACAAATTTTATGTTATTATAAATAAATAAGGAATGAATCATTTTCATTTCTAGTAGAGCGAATATTTCCATCTGGTGAGAAGCAAGAATGGGGCATTTATGCGTAAAAAAGTGTTTTTTAAGTTTACGTGTAAAATGTAAAATACGAACAAAAAAAAACCCTAAATAATGTATAATTTTAGTTCTTTATTACGCCACTAGGTAGCTTTTGCTTGCATTTGTCAAATTTATTGTGACAAGTGTAATAAATAATCACGTGTTTTTATAAATACAAATACAAATCTAAAATGACACGATGTCTAAGATCAGTACATTTTTAAAAATTTCATTATAAATTAGTCAAACAAAGTAAAAAATATACCGCTTTATTCAGGTTATTTAATAAATAGTATAAATTTATTATCTATTAGAAACGTGTTCCTTTCGTTCAATAATTCTATCTGATTTTATATTTTTTATAATATTTTTTTAAATAGATATATGTTGATTTAATAAATTTTCTTGAATTTTTGTTACGCAGACGCTGTTATATAAAAAAATTTGTTAATTACATTGGTTTACATTGTATTATATTAGTCATTTATTTTATAAATGCAGAATAATTTCTGTAGAAATTAAAATAACTCAATGCAAACAAATGTGATTCAAAAATAAATATCACTTTTTTTACATATTATACACTTTTTTACGTAAAGTAGTCGAAAATTTGTTCAATGTAAAAAATAGTTTTTTACGCCTAGAACACGTTGTATAATTTAATGATTGAGTAACTTGTGAAATTTTTGGGAAAATCTTACATTAGACTTATGAACTTTTATCAATGTTATTATTATTATACATGCTTAGTGCATTATTGAGTAGATGGCGTTAGTGGTATTTATTGCTTTTCAGCTACATCTTTTTAATTTACTTAGCATAAAAGCCAGCCAGATAGTTACACTCTTGCATCAATATCTTCGGACATCACCATACTGACTAGCTCCTAAAAAGCGAAACACGTGTTTATCGTTAACTGGCTGGTCATTGACGCATACCTTAACAAGCCGATTCAATGATTGAGTAACTTGTGAAATTTTTGGAAAAAATATCAACATTTAAATATTATTATATTAATTTTACAGATATATTTATCAACTTTTGTTAAATGTTATTAGAATATTTAAGATAAAAAAGTTTTAGGATTTAGTTCTGTATTAATTTTATTTTTTTCTAATGATGATGTATGTAGAGTAGGTCGAAACGTCGAATTTTAAATAAAATTAATACAGAACTAAATCCTAAAGTCTTTTTATTCCATGTTAGAATCTTTCAACATTTTCAGTTTTAAATTTTGAAGTAGATTCGTTTGTAATTTATTGCAAAGGTATAATATATATCAAAACACAATTAAAACTTTTGAGAGATTCCGGATAACAAAATTTTCCGGATAAAACATGCGCGTATTTAATTTCAATAAAAGCATAGTTTAACAAAAATATTACATATTTTGTATTTAATAAAATTATAATTTAATAATAAATAAAATAAATTGTATAATAAAATTTAAGTTCATGGACTTTAAAAAAAAAATTACGAATATCGCTTTGCTTTATTATGTATCACGGTATTTTTTAGAAATAAACCTTCTTGAAATGTGCTTGTTGTTTTCAACTGCCAGTAAATAAAACACCGGATTAAACAGTTGTTACTATATTATAATATCTGGCACTTCCATAATTAATTATATTCTTCAAATATATTATAGTACCATGTTTAATTATTTTGAAATAACATTGTATAAGTAATTAATACCCACATAAAATTAAATTCTCTTCTTTAGCATCACTCCATAACCTTCCACATTTCATCAACAAAAGTTTTGTTATTCTAATACGTCTGCTGATTACAAATTGAATAGGATCTAAACTACTTAACTGCAAAATTATAATGAAAATAAATTCTCTCTATGTATGTATATTAATATTATATCTCTCTCTTTGGAAATTGTTTAATACAGCCAGTACAAAAACCGAGCACAGTGCATATTCCAATTTGAGCTCACAAGATTGGTTCTCTAGTTTAGTGTCTCATTTTGCACAAGCGCGGTTTTGTAAGACAATAATCAACGCTTTTCTCCAGCAGCGGTCGTAATTCCCCATCGCCTTCGCCGAAGATGAAATGAAAAGCACCAAGAACATAATAATATAATTATGTTTGGAAGCGAGAACATCGAATACGAAGAAGAAAGATATCGTTGCTTCTTCAGCTGTATAGATACATAGTGCATATCAAAAAGTTGCTAAACTGAATCAATAATACATTGAAAATTACACACTAATTTTTTTTGAGAGTTGTAAAATTATTAAATGAAATGGAATATCTTTAATGTAACCAACAAATGTAAACGAAATATTCTGAATTTCCAAACTGAATCAATAAAAAAAAAGTGAAAATTATACACTAAAAATTATTGAAATTGTTAATAGGCCAATAATTCTACGTATAATATGTAGCGTAATTAAGATTACCCGAAAGTTCCGTAACGCGTAGTAAGCGAAATTAGAATTCAGAGTATATCTGTAGCTTATGGTTTTTTGTAAATTGTTACGATTTGCCCGTATATGTTACGGTGAAGTAAAGTGTGTCTGCAAAATTTACGATTTAACTAAAAAAATTATAATTATTATTAAATACATCAATTACTTTTATAAATAAAAATGGATCAGCAATAAATTTTTATGTTTGCTGGAATATTAAACATACTTTATGATTATTTCTTTTTTAGATTAATTACCTAAATATGAAGACAAATAATAGATAATACACACATTTAAGTCCGGAATATTTTTGGACAAACGCGGTGTATATAATATACGTTTGTATTTGGTTCTAATTTCAACGTCGTTTAACCCAGATTTCTTGCGCGCAATCAAGTCGTTTCATTGTAATTTCCTTCTTCGCCTCTCGATTCAATGATAAGTTAGCAGAAAAGCAGAGCGACCGCTCTAGAAAATTATTAATAATAATAGTTTTGTGTCGTATTCTGTTTACAATGATCTATCTATTAAATTACAATATTGCAACTTTATATACTGTATATCAAACTAATTGTAAATTATAAGTATATATATATATATATATATATATATATATATATATATGTATATATATATATATATATACATATATAAGATTAAAATAACTGGTAAGATAATTAATGTAAAAAATTATTGAATATATCAGAAAAGGTTCTTAAACAAAACTCATTTAAGTTTCAATCTCGCCATTTACCCAAAAGTGTGTGGTATGGATGTATTTATGTTTCAAAAACAAGCTTTTGATTTATTTTAAATCTTCTTTATAATCTTCTTTATATGGAAAAACAAAAATCTTTCTATATCAATTGTCTATGTAATAGAAAAAATTAATATTTGTAAAAAGAGTACAAAATTTAACTAATAAGTAGAAAATCGTAATAAAATAAAAGTTATATTTACAACTAACAGAGTTATTTATTACATTCCATAAAACATGTGTCAAAGATACAGTAATTTTCCGTAAAATCATAGATTGTAAAATCATTAATTGTAAAACATATCAATATTAACCAATTAACTGATTAATTAACTTAATTATGTAATTATTAAATTTTAAATAATTAATTTAATTATTTAGGTTAAAGTTAAACAAGACTAAAAAACAGAAAATAATTATTTAAATTTAAAAAAAAAATTAATGTACAACGTTTTTAACATGGACTAAAAAGTATAAAATAATTTCTCCTAGCCCCATACAGATTTATAATCCCATACAGAAAAACGTAGGGCAACGACAGCTACTGCCTACACTCCTTACTATTATTTAATGCATGAGGTTATAAATCTGTATGTAGCTACGAGAAATTATGTTATACTTTTTAGTCCGCTTTAAAAACGTGGTATATTACTTTTTTTTTATTTATTTTTAAAAAAATTTTGAAAAACAATTAAATATTAGAAAAATCATTTGATATTTTTGTGTAATAATATAATAAATACATAAAGTATTGTATTTTTAATAATAAAAATATATTTTCAATTGTCAGATTTGTAATATTTTAAAATATTTTACATTTTCCTATAAACTTCTGTGGTATTACATATTCAAACAGATTCATCAGCTAACAAAAACCGAATTGTAGAAATTCACTTAATACTTAAAATTCTATAATTAAAAAAAAAACATTATATATAATTATTTGTGGAATCGGTTAATTATATATAATGTTTTTTTTTTAAATTAATTTTCTCTGTATAATATCAGCATAGCTTCACTATTCCGATATGTGAAAGATATGCGAAATTTTGTTAAAATTAATTCGGAACATAAGCGTCAAATAGCCGTATTCGTTTCGCATTAGTTACGTGCATGAAATTAATATATAAATTCCACCTTCTGTTAAATAGTTTGCATATTTGTTAAGCGACCATAATATAAATTCAAATATTTTACGTATTTATGATAATTTATAACTTAATATAACTACACCATATGCATAAATAAACAATAAATTTACCAGTCGAATCTAAAAATTTAAAACAAAGCAATAAACAAATATAATTGATCTTAAAATAAAACTGCTTCAGGTTAAAGTTCTCTATTAATATTTATTTAAAATTGACGTTTCGACGAAACTCAACGTCCGTCTTCATCAGGATAAATTATGTAAATGACCAAATTTTATTCAGCGCCTTCACTGTGATTTTATAAAGAAAATAATATCATCAATCACTGTGAAGGCACTAAGTTACATAAATAATTTGGCTTCTATTAATTAAAAATCTATAAATTGTATGATCTACTCATATATTCTATGTTCTGTTATTTATTGTAATGTCAACTATATCATTTATCCTGATGAAAATGAACGTTGACTTTCGTCGAAACCTCGATTTTTTTTTAATTCTTTCTACTATTCGTTGAAATGAATTATAATTTAAAACAAAAGTTATAATATTTACCTAATTCTGCCTATTTTTTAAGATAATCAAAATTAAACTTTGAAGTTTACTTATGTATAAAGTTAGTTGTAACATACGGTAAGCTGTTATACATAACTACAAAATCATATCTGTAAGTCATATAAAAGACACGAACGCAGAATTGCCATTTTTATAGATTTGTAACTCTCTTTTTAACAGATTTTCTATTAGCTATAGATTTACGTATTTACAAAAAATTCGTAAAGTATTCAGTAGTATTGACTTATAAATATAATGTGAGAAATTATAAATATAGTAGAAAAATTCATGAAAATAATATATTAATAAAAATATGATAATTTTAAGTAAATACACAATAAAATCCTTAGACAGCATATGCTAACGCTAATTCGTAAAATTAGCATTAGTTATTATATTTTCTATTTCATTTCCTTTATTCGCTTAGTTTGTATTACATACATATAGCATATTCGTACACACATCGGAAGAGCCCAACATTATAATAAATTATAAGGCGGCTGCCGTCGTGTTGGCTTATAGCCGATCTATGAATTGAAAACGGTACATAACTCACATTTCGGGTCGTTTAGCGCCAGAATAGAAAGTTAGCTATGGGCAATATAGTCATGGCATGGCGTCTCTGACCCAAACGCGAACAAACTCGAATCCGAATCTCTAGCCTGTATTTGCGCAACACGTCGTCGCCACTGCCTTCTAGATTCTTGCCAAGACCTAGTTCGATTCAACGAAATGCACTTACAATATGTATTCCACTTATTCGCAAAAGGCGGACACTAAAATATATATATATATATATATATATATATATATATATACAGTGTGTTCCGAGATAGATGTCATAGAATAAAATCAAGTTTGTTGCTGTAGCGAATTGGTAAATTTAACCAGGCTGGAAAAACTTTGAAAAAAATTTGTTGAAATTGAACTAACTTGGATAAGTTTTTGATATTATGTTATATTAACAATAACAGTGTTAAGGCCCCGTTTAGAGTGCTAGAGGCCTCTAGCTCGTTTTATTTTATTAAATTCGCTTATTCGTTTATTTAAGAATTTACATCGCTCAAATTTTGTATTTGTAACTTATGTTTCTTTTTGTTTATTGCTGTATATTAGTGTACTTTGTGTTTGAATTAATTTAGGTCGTTAACTTCTTATTCATTTAAAGTCTAAATAAAAGAAAAATATACGAAATTGTACGTCCTATGTTAGTTGTTAGTTCCATATCAAGACAGACGCACATCAATTAGCATCCAAAAACAGGTAAAGATTATTATTGGTCCCAATTGATGCAATAATGATAACCTAACCTAACCCTTAATATTAATAAAAAATTTCCACATTTTTCACTACGCATAATTTGAAAATTCGTTTTAAATAAAAAAAATAGTGTTTTTTGTTCGACAAAAACTAAGTAATGCTTCTGAAATTATAGAAAAGTCATAAACAATCTACCTGTTTCGACCATTTATTAAAAGCGGATGGAATTGAATATTTGAATATTATTATTAATTTCACAGATACTCTTATGAACATTTTTTGTTCAAGGTCTATTACTATAATTGCTTAGCTTAGTGTATTATTGTACAAATGGCGTTGGTAATATTTATTGCTTCTCAACTACATCTTTTCAATTTACTTGGCATAAAAACCAATCAAACGGTAACAACAGCATCAGTGTCTTCAGACATTGATCAAAGCACCATACTGACCAGCTCCTAAAAAACGAAACACGTATCTGACCAATCATTGATGCATAGCGTAACAAACCGATTCGATGATTCGAGTAATTTATAAATTTTTAGAAAAAATATCAACATTTGAGAATATTATTTAAATTTCACATATACACTTATACTCATTTGTTTTGTTCAATGTTATCTTTAAGTTATCACCCAGCTTACGGACGGAACTGGCAGATACCGAATGCTGTTCAGACCAATGGATGTATTTTGCATAATTCCGTTAAAAATAACATTCCGGTAAAATTAAAATTCGGAAATTCCGTAATAAATCCCGTTGTTATACAGCAAGATTTCTTACAAAATCTCATAATTTTTATT
This sequence comes from Clivina fossor, assembly GCA_963966155.1. NCBI lineage: Eukaryota > Metazoa > Arthropoda > Insecta > Coleoptera > Carabidae > Clivina > Clivina fossor. The sequence goes on from OZ014555.1 coordinate 25,884,115, forward strand.
TTAACTGAAATGATACAGAATACACCCGTAATAGCAATACTTTATACTAAATTTGTAGTTAAAAATCTAAAATAATATTTTTTCTTTTAGAAGACACTTAATCTGATACACACTCTATAAATGTAGTACTAAAATTAATGGTGCATCACAATATCAATTGTCGATGTTTGTTTGTATTTGAGAAACGATGGTTTTCTGTTTACAGATCGAAAAACGGCCATTTCTATCTTCGGATGTAAAGTAGAGTTCTTTGTTGGGAGTTGTGTTTTTTCTTTCTTCTTCTTCTTCTTTTTCTTCTTGTTTTTCCGATTTTGCATGAATATTTTCCGTCTTGAAAATAAGTAAAATGGACCGATAGTTTAAATGGAATTTTATTGAAAGTAGTATAACACGACGGAAGCTATTTTCAAAATTTATTAAATGTAATTTCTATTTAAATTTTTACTTTCTGAACAATTGTGTACAAAACACAAAATGTATATATTATAACATTTGTAAGTACTTGCACTGTATTTAAAGAAAAATTTACATTTATATATTTAGGCAATTTTTAGCAATCGTAAGTGTTTATTGTAGTGTGATACATATTTCTGAAACTAAATAATTTTTGTATCTGTTAGAATTGACCTAGTGACAGATTTATGTATCAGGGTTTGCGGCCACTTTCTTGAACTATTTGGAAATATTTTGAATTTTTTTACTGTAACTTTCGTATAAGTCACGATTTAGTTATTTTAGTAAAATTTGTATTTTTGCAGTTTGTGTTCGCCCTCTCCTAAGTTAAGTCTGCTTTTGTTTAATAAAATATTTCACACTTAGAGTGCCCGAGGCCTCTAGTTCGCTTTATTTTATTAAATTCGCTTATTCGTTTATTTAGGTATTTACATCACTTAAATTTTGTATTTGTAACTTATATTTTTTTTTGTGTATTATTGTTAATTAGTAGAATTTGTGTTTGAATTAATTTAGGTCGTTAACTTTTTATTCATTTAAAGTCTAAATAATAAATTCCCTTAAATTCTCTTAAATTTATAAATATACATCAAATTGTTACATAATTATTTGACGTTTCAATGCATATAATTTTTTTTAAAAAGTAATGAATGTCAACTTGGGTTAATCACAGATAACCAGGTACGTAAAAAATTCGACTTTTATACAGTAAAACTTGTATGAATACCCGTAGTAAAGAGACCTAAATCACATATGTAAGATTATACCAATACAAAACAAACCGAAATAAGATTATCCCAACTAAAATAATTGTACATGCTAAAATTACCTTAGCAATAGGACATAAGATCGAATATACCTCAGCTTTCAAAATGCTAAAATTAAAGAATTTTAATAAGAAATAAAATATATTGACTGCACATGATTGTACTACTAACCGTCCCACGTTTTAGTTATCTCTGTTCCGTTTAATACCGTACTTTATGTAATTTTAAAATTTTTTTATGTAATTTTACTATATTTTATAAATGTAATTTTTCATAAAAAATTTAATATTACATAAATTATCACAGTAAAATTACAAAATGTTGCTATTTTTACTGTTAAAACCTATGTAAAATTATATAAATTTAAGACATACTTTTTACAGTGTAGTGATTGTGATCTACCAACCATTGCGTAAGATTTACACTGATATTACACTAACCCAAATAAAAATAACTGCACAGTAGCACTATAACAGGGCAAACTCAGTTCACTGTCAGCTCTCAAAGTGTTAACTTAATTCACTTTTAATTAAAATTTAATCAACAATCTAGTTTTCTGAGTTCTATCTAATCCCAACTTATTCTCTGTCTTTAATCTAGTGTTACTGATACGTGCAATTCTAAGAGACTTAGATTTTACAACTTCAACTACAATAACAAAACACAAATAAAAAGTATAATTAAGTTGAACTATATTAATTCAAAAACACTAAATTGTTGAAAACATACAATAATTAAAAAAGTCCTCGTGCTTTTGATCGAGGGACTTAAGCGCATTTTTGGCGGACGGAACAGTATTTTTAAAATATCATTAATTAACTTATTTAGCATTGGCTGAGCGCTTTTAAACTATTCGATGCGCCAATAATTCGACAGCACCGAACTAATGCAAAAAACTAGAACTCTCTACGATGTCTGGTTCAAAAGTTTTTCAATGCAACTGACCGACCGACCGACCGAACGAACGACCGACCAAACAAAGCGTATTATTAAGCGTCCATTTTTTTTCAAAAATGCGCTAAAAAAAAAAACACTCGTCCGCATTCCTACCTCTTTTGTTTATGAAAAAGTTCCTTTACTTTTCACTGTAAAATAAATTATCAAATATGAATAGTATTTCTATTTTTGATATATTTTTATGTGTAATATAATAAAATTTAAATAAACTAATTAAAATTGCTTAATAAGTAATTTTTAGTAAACGTCAAAAGTAATATTGACAAAAATCACTTTTAAAAGTGAGGTGAGAATTCGGACCATTATTTTTTTTCATACTAAAACAATCTTGCAGAATTCATTAAAATATTATAAAAATGCTTTAGGATTTACTTGTGTATTAATTTTATATGAAATTCGACGTTTTGACGTACTCTACGTACATCATATTCAGGAAAAACGATACAAATAACATATGTATATGGCATTTGTATTATTTTTCCTGATGATGATGTACGCAGAGTACTTCGAATGTTAAATAAATCCTTTTTATTTTAATATTTTTTCCTTGTGTCATTGTATTTCATCTACACATATTTGATATTATAATTATTAATTTATAAAAAGAAAACAAACAAATATACAAAATATGTAAAGTTTAAAAGTGTTTGAGTAAAATTCTTTTGGTTTTATTTTTGTGTGTCAGCTGAGTTGATTAGTAATAAATATTCACAAAGAAATAAGTAAGTAGTTCGACCACTTTATCGCTTTATAGAACTGAATAAACCGTTTCTCAAACTGAAAATCAACGTTACGGGAAATTCGAGACGATGCCCTAGCACGATGCTCGCTTTTTTTCCTCATTTTTTTTTTGTTTTATTTTATTTTACGAGCAACTCATGCGATATTAACATCTAGATGGCTATTGGTTTTCGTGACCATTTATAGGACAACCTGTTTTACTTAATTTATGGTTGATTTGCTTTTGTTTTTTTGTTTCGCATTTGTTTTGGTTCGAAGATGAATACTTTCTCTTGTGTATCATGCCATCATCGTGTTCTTTTGGCCTTGAATACAAACGGCAATTTTCTTTTTTTTTTGTTGTTGTTTTTTTAATATATATTTTTTTAATAATGGTGCTTTCTAGCGATGACCTCATCAACTATAATTATTTGTTGATATATTACTGATTCTTATCATATACCGTTATTATGTGAATGTACAATGTAAATATTGTTTTCAATTTTAATAAATATACAAAATTTTATATATTTTTAAAATTAGTTCAGAAATATCCAATATTTCACAAAAAAAAAGTATTTTTAGTGCAATAGAATTTATTTACAGTCCAACTGTAAAGAGTCATACCAACATATACGTTAAGCGAAACACAAATAATTATATTCTGATAAGAATAACTGTGCGGATAAAGATAGAGTGCATCGTAAAAAAATTCGGTAATTTTATAGAAAAACCTGAAGACAACAGATTTACACCAGTTTAATAAGTAAATTTAACAGACGTCAGTGTTTTTCAACACATTCACACGGATTTCTATATATGTATATAAATGAAGATTGCAGAGGAATAATATCTTTTACACTTTTTAACATGTGTTGCAATTGTGTGGAAAATAGGAAACTTTAATATTGTTTCTTGATAAAATTCTGCCTATTTTATTGGTAACATTTTTTCACAAAAGACAAGGAAGCGTAAACTATGTTTTCATTATCAAGCAAATCTTCAACAACTTTAGGTCTTCTCGGTTATATTGCCTTCTTAATTAAATTATTTATCATAACCTTTTATTAGAAATATATCTTCAAGCATTTTATGTTCATCTTAAAGTTTGTCTTTATGACAAATTGATGCAGCCTCTATTAAATAAACATTTACTAGTAAACTGTTTAAAATAAATGTAAATATTTTATTTCTAATTCATATGTTCATGTTTAAATAAAAATTCAATTTAAATTCAAACTTATTTAATTATTTAAATGTAACACAAATAATTTAGATTAAATATCGTTCGACTCGTAACGTAACGAGATAGTTTGTCTTTTTCTAACAAAAGAAAAATTCCATTGACTAGAAAAAGACAAAATACTTTGTAACTGTCTTATGAAATACAAACAGAATTGGCAGCTTAAATATATACAGAGTGTCCAAGATAACTCCGTATGCATGGAGATCTCCGGAACTGTTGGAGATACGACCTCGGTTAAATTAGATGAAAGTTGCCTCATTAGTAGGCGAGTTTAGTCATCTTTTGTTTTTTCCAAAAAAATCCATAGGTTACTAGATATAGACAAAAATGCAAATTTTGCTGTTTTATATTTTCGCTTATAACTCTCGTATGCAAAACGATACATTATTTTGGTTTGCACTTTCTTAAGACACTTTTTTTTACACAGAATTTCCAGGAGTAACCAAAATTTTTTTATCATGTACCGTTTTCGAGATTTATGATACAACTTTGATTTTTCTTATGTAACTAGTATTTGATTGTAGTGTCATTAAAAAGATCTTTTTTTTTGCTTTCCAGTGATATAACATAGTCCTACTTTATTTTAAATAATAACATAAAAAATTGAAAAAATCTATTTTGCAAAGTAATAATTCATTTATTTAGTTGAAAACCGAGTAGGCCATATCAAAACAACTGAAACATGAGAAATAGGCATTGTTTTCCTTATTATTAGATTTTTGGTTTTGCTTTTCTTCTGATTATTGTCTTAGTTAGTTAGTTAGTTTTATTGGAGTGCTTATTGAAAAAATATTAATTCATAGAGCGGTTTGAAAATTTAGAGAAGTTTGAAATGCTTTATTGTTACATTCGTTGTCAAAGTAACGCAGTATTAGCCGCGGAAATGTATTTAAATTTATATCCTTAAAGAAGGCAACCCAGTGTAGGGATGTATAGGATATTAAACATGAATTTGATTGAGTACGGTATTAAATACCTAAAACTAACCTAATACAAGCTATGCTTAAGAGAACACATATGTTCATTCAAGAAAACGGTGGTTTATTTCAACACTTAATGTAATTTTACTGTTATAGTTATTAGTTATTACGAATGTAAAATATGGCATTAGTATTTAATAAATTGTTTTTTTTTTTTTGGATTATAATTCTATATTATGGTTTAAAATAAGGTAGGGCTCATGTTTCATTTATTTTAACATGACCTACTTAGTTTTCAACTAAAAAAATTAATTATTACTTTGCAAAATAGATTTTTTTTTAATTTTCCATGTTATTATTTAAAATAAAGTAGGACTATGTTATATCACTGGAAAGAGAAAAAAAAGGTCTTTTTAATTACACTACATTGAAATACTAGTTACATAAGAAAAATGAAAGTTGCATCATAAATCTCGAAAACAGTACATGGCACAAAAATTCTGGTAACTTCTGGAAATTCTGTGTAAAAAAGTGTCTTAAGAAAGTGCAAACCAAAATAATGTATCGTTTTGCATACGAGAGTTATAAGCAAAAATATAAAACAGCAAAATTTGCATTTTTGTCTATATCTAAAGAATTTTTTGGAAAAAACAAAAGATGACTAAACTCGCCTACTAATGAGGCAACTTTCATCTAATTTAACCGAGGTCGTATCTCTAACAGTTCCGGAGATCCCCATGCATACGGAGTTATCTTGGACACTCTGTATATATATATATATATATATATATATATATATATTGTATATATATATATATATATATATATATATATATATATTGTATATATATATATATAAAATATTTAAACAATAAATATGTAGATTTGTCAAAAAGTTTTCGATGAAAACATAAATGTATATAATTCTTCATCATCATCATATTTGGTATGAGAGCCCTAGGAGAGCTCTGACCGCAAATACAAAGTACTTGCTCCGCGATCATTTTATTTAGACATCTTCCGAAACTGTAAGTCGTGCGTTCGCATACCAGCAACAACGAATTCCAGCCAGTAATCTAAACTACTAATATTTTAAGACAAGCAGTTGATCAAACTGAAATGTCCGATTTTTTTTTAAAATTAATATCTGACCTTGTGGCAATTCTATATTTATTTTAGTATTATATTCGGTAGTTCTAGCGTTTGAACACAGACGGCTACCACGTTGGTAAATATATGTAATTAAAGTGTAAATCAAAATTTATTTAGACCTCCAATAATATAAATCCAATATTTTAAAAGTAAAACATAAAAAGTAAGCGCTTTTACGTATGCATAATCCGTGTAAAAAAAAATTATGACATAAAACAGTAAAAGAATTCAAGTACTTTGTTAAAACAAACAGTACAAATGTGAAACACAAAATCCCTAATATAAATTTTTTGTTGTAATACCCGCATAGGTTGCTATGCATTCTTTAAAACAATAGCGATACAAAACAGAGCGTATTACAAAAAAATGTAGAAATAGCAAAATGGTAAAAAAAACAAAAGACAGTCAGAAAACAAAAACATGTTCACTAGATTCGTACATGGAAAGAACATTGGCAAACTCAACTGCAGAGCTAGTTTCATTTACACAGACATCTATGGAATGCCATTGTAGAATAAAATATACAGTTTTAGAAATACGACAAAAACAATAAATTTATATCGTTATAAATTAAAAATGCGTTAGAAACATTAGATTATAATAAAAACTATAAAAATTTTAATAGCCGTGTACTTTAATCTTGTAAAACCTATATTTTGGTATTGATAAAAAATTATATATAACAGTATACCAAATTATATAAATATTCTTTTATAATTGTTTCATTTGAACTGTGATATGCTTAAGTTTCTTGGTAACTATAAAACATACAAATTTGACTATATTAAACAAAATTTTCCGCATTATTTGTATTTCAAATTCATGTCAATTACCACAAATTCTAATTTTTTTTTAAGATTACATTTTGTTTTGTTTTTATTAGCTGAAAAAATGTGCAATCTCATGCTGCAGTCTCCATTTAGATATTTCTTAAATATTATGTATATAGGCTATTTTCATTTGATTTATTACTGATCTTTATTCTGCAATTTTGAATCGATCTGATGTGTTACAGATTTTTTGTCTTTTTCAATCGAATGAAAAATTCCATTAACAAGTAAAAGACAAAACATTCTGTAACGCTACAGATCGGTTTAGAATTGCAGCATTAATATGAGAATTTATATAGCAGCAAAATCATCACCTTTTTACTGAGCTTCTCAAATAACATAATTATATTTATTAAAAAATGTGTGAACCTTTTTTTATAGGCACATGTATCCATAGCACTATACTACTAGAGATTTTTATATACCTAAACACAGTTACAGTCTTCTGTACCAACAAATATCCCGGAATATATGCTAACTAATTTAAAAAATTTAAGCCGGAGACGATTTAAACCAATCAGAGACGACCGTACAATCTATGCCAAAAAGTGCACGTAGTGACAATTATTATCTTCAGTTTTCTAACGCGCATTCAGTAGTTCAAATTTTTATAAAAGACTATATTTGCTACACTGTGAAAATAAATAGCGAAATTACAGAAAAATAATAGTAAAATGTTACTATAAAAAATCTGTAATTTCATTTTACTATAAATATTCCGTATTTCTATCTCAAAATTCTGTAATTTTTACATAATTCATAATAATCACATAAAATAAGTAAAAGTGCAAATTGCATCACATACTTAATGCAAAATTACATATTGTTGATATAACTTCTTAAATTATGTAAAATTACAGCATGCATATTAATATCTGTAATAATATTGTACAATACATCACTTATGTAAAGTTTCAACTGAAAGTAAATTTTACAGAAGTTCTGTAAATTTACTAAATGAAAGTTTACTAAAAAAAAAACCCATAATATTACATACATATGTACTTTTCCATTCCGTTGGTAATATATATTATTACATATAATGTTTGTAATAGTTTTGATATTATGAATTTTAAAACAATTATGTTAAAACGTACAGCAGTTGAGTAATTATACATAGAAATACTGGACATCATAGTGTCTCATAATTTGTAGGTAAAATTACATATATTTTTTTTAGAGTGTATGTTAGTAGCGATCTCAAGCACGCCTACCCAGAGTTTTTGTTCGCGCAGAAAGACTGTACTATCTCATCAATTTTAAAAGAAAACAAAAAGCCCCAACAAATGAACTTAGCTACCCTACTTGAAGCTAAACCGCAGTATAGCGAACATTAGCGCATCGCTAACTCCATCCGGCACTTCAACACAGTACACGTGAAGAACAAAATATAATTTGAAACGGCGCATGCGCGACTCAGTAAAGTAGCAAGCAGGAGAAGAAGCGTGTCAGTGGGTCAGTCACGGGTATCGCGTATCGTGAGCGTCGACGACGACACACCGAACCGAACCGCGAACATTACCCGCGGGCTGCAGTGACGTGCCTTGCACTTAACCGCCGCGCACGGTGACAGCCAACGGGATATATAAATAAAACATACTCGAACACGATTGCCGGAGTCGGAGTATAGGTAGAAATGTGGGTGGCTGCCGGCTAAGACAACAGAACTTTGTCCGGTTCATTTTGGTTATCCTTCTTGCATCTGATAGGCCTGTTGACAGTTTTCTTAGTTTCTTATACTTATTTACATATTAGTTTTGTTTTAGCTGTAATTCTATTTCTACTATACGATTTACAATAAATTACCAAACTTACACTTACAAAAAAAATACCGAAATTACAAAAAAAAACTAGTACAATTTTACTATAAAAATCTGTAATTTCATTTTACTAGAAATATTCTGTATTTCTACCTTAAAATTCTGTAATTTTGTACATAATTCATAATAATGACAAAGTAAGTAATATATATATGTAAAATTGCTTACTTTCTGCAAAATTGCATCACATACATATTGTTGGTATAACTTATCAAATTATGTAAAATCACAGCTTGCATATTAAAATCTGGAATAATTGTAAAATACATCCTTTATGTAAATTTTCAAATGTATGTAATTATACAACAATAATATTAAAGAATTAAATAAATATTAACTATTTATAGAAAATTCCTGACAGCAAATTTACTGAAGTTCTGTAAATTTACTGAAATAAACTATACTAAAAAAACTGTAATAGTACACACATATATACTTTTCTATCCCGTTAATAATATCATATTACATAATGTTTGTAATAGTTCTGATATTATATATATATTTTTAAACAATTATGTTAAAATTGCAGAGCAGTTGAGTAATTATACCTAGAAATACTGGGCATCATAGTGTCACATGGTTTGTCGGTAAAATTACAAATTTTTTTTTAGAGTGTATATAAAAAATATTTAACGCTGTATTAAGTTCCAAATTTTAACTAAAACAATTTTTAATTGATAAATGTTGTTACAGAATAAATGAATACCTAAAGTTTACTGTATATTTTATATTTATGCAAAAAAAAAGAAAATGGTATGCTACGTGTTTTTATTGTGAATTTATTATGTTCTTTTTCTATTTTGTAAGACAACCCATATCTGTGTAACTGGTCCATTGAAATAAATTTATTATCTTAGTAAAAAAATCTTTCAGGACTCATTATATTAAAATAAAAAAGCTTTGGATTAAGCTCTGTATAAATTTTATTTAAAAATCGACGTTTCGATGTACGCTACGTACATCATCATCAAAATATTTTATCATTAGATAAATTTTACAAATATTCGAGTTTTAAAAGAACCACATTATTTGGAGTTATTTTATCAAATTACAAAACTACTCTATAATGTAATATAATAATTGCAATCTGCAATAATCTTAGAAAAGAATGTAAATTTTGTATTCAAACTAGTTATTTTTTTCTCATCTAATTACATATTTACTAGTTATTTCGAAATAAATAATGATTGCTTTCTGAAATCTCACGAAATTAAAAATAATCCACAAACATTATAAAATCAATAATTGAAAAAACAAATTACTATTATTATATAAATTTTTATCAAATTAAAAAAAAAATAGTAATTTATCTGTCACGAATTAAATAAAAAGTAGATAGAAACTGTACATAGGTAAAAAGATGAAATATTGAAGTATAAAAAGTTTTCAAAGAAATCCGAATAAAAAGATTATAAGAAATTCAGTTTTATCATTTAATATCATAACTACAATTTGACTTCAGTAAAAACACAAAACAAAAAATGAAATAAAATTGATAAGTTTTTAATTACAAATCTCTGTAAAGCAGAAATAAAAGCACCAACTGCTTAAAAAATTCACGAAAGCTTCGGCTATTGAATACCACTTGTAGAAGTTCAATTAAAAAGTTTGAATATTATTAAAAACTTTTTCTCCATTTATAATTTTTTAAAGTTTGTATTAAAAAAAAAAACAACATATTGGATATTGATTTGAATAATCAATAATTGAATCTGCTATATTTCAAGTTTAACAATAGTAAATAATGGATGGAAACATCTATTAATTTAATCTAATTTAATTAATTTAATTTAATTTTTTTTATATTTGGCAAAACTAATTTTGTCTTGAATGAAAAGGGTTTCTACCACACCCATATAGGTGTGATGACGTATGAATATATGCATGTAAAACTAGTTTAAGTTATCTAATTTGTTTATCTGTCACGGATTTTTTTAATAAATGTTATCAAAATTATAAAATTTACTGTTTCAAGGTAACGTAGTAGAAACTACTAAATGTGTTTTACGGTGCTAAAACAATTGAAAATTTTTATTAAAATTTTACTGTTAAATGTGACATTTTTTAAATTCCTACAATTAAAAAACTAAGAAATAATTAGTAAAAATAATAATGAATTTAAAAATGTTACGTAATTCCAAAAAAAATTATATTTTTACACTGCACTTTTTAAATATTACATCAAGAAGATTTGGTAATATATATAAAAGGATCATACTCTTATTAGCGATAAAATAAAAAACATTTATAATTAAATATTCAATCAAAAATGACCTTTATTGCAAATAAAAACTTTTTTTGCATATACTATTTTCATAGGTGTAAAAAACAATAATATCTGCTAAAAAATAGTTCTTCTTCAAGCGTATCATAATATTAATATTACGTTAGGTACCATATTGCCTATGTAGAAAGAGGTATTTTGTTACTAGTATGATAATGACATTATTATATAGCAGTTAGTTACTATATACACCACATATATATATATATATATATATATATATATATATATATATAAAAACGCACTAATCGTGTATAACAGAGCAGTGTTAGGCCATATGATTATTGTAACTTGATATATATTTCTGAAACTAAGTAATTTTTATATCGATTAGTTTTAGGGTAACGCTGGTATTTTTTCCGTGGTTGCATAGTCAGTTGACGTTCGCTTTCGCTTTAGTTAGGTCACAGAGACCTTTAGTTCGCTTTATTTTGCTAAATTCGCTTATTTGTTATTTTAGTTTTGTATTAGTTTAGGTTTTACATTGCTTCTTAAAGTTTATATTTGTAATTTATGTTTCTTTTTGTGTTTTTCTTGTATATTCGTGTAATTTGTATTTTGATTAACTAAATATTAATAAATAAGAGAAAAATTATATGAAATTACGCACGCTCCCTTAAGTTGTTACACGTGTAAAAGAACATAATTAAATTAATCCCACTAATGCAATTACTGTAACCACTAAAAATAATTATTTGTTTAACAGTTTCGACAATCTTCCAGAAAAAACGGGGGGAGGGGGGACATAAAGAATCCATTATCTCCCGGAAGAGACTTTAATCAAGGCAAGAGGCGAACGAAGAAGCCAAACATCGTAATGCCGACCGCAAGCACATCGGCGCCCTCTAACGTCACTAACACTAAATGTTTACGACTTTCCTGATTGGATTCGATAACATTATTAGTGACAAATGTCGTGTGCGCTTTAATGAGGGGGTCTAGACCCGGTGCCATGCCGGTGCCCGCCCGAGTAATTGGTTTAACCTTACACCTTTAATTAGCAGGTGCCGGGCGTCGTCGGATGAAATTTACAGTAACGTCGAAAATAAGACGCCCCAAACGACGATGACATCGTAAACCGAACACGAACGAGATTTTGACAGCGCAAATTGCCCCCGCGACAGTATCCTTGCGCTGCTTGTTAAGAAGAACGATATTTTAAACATGAAACATATGAACAAATCAAATTTAACGAAAGCAAATCTATCATTTACTGTAGTTTCACGAAGGCATTTAACTAACAATCGAAATGATGCCGATTTGAATCCCGGTCGGAAAATATAGATTTTGTTAAAATAAAACTGCTTTAGATTCAAGTTCTGCATTAAAATTTATTTATAATCGACGTTTTTTCCTTATAAAGACAAGCATTGAGTTTTGTAGAAACGTCGATTATAAATAAATTTTAATACAGAACTTGGATCTAAAGCAGTTTTATTTTAACAAAATCTATATTTTCCGACCGGGATTCAAATCCGAACCATTTCGATTGTTAGTGAAATGCGTTACCAAATAGAAAAACAATATTTCAAAATTTATTATATTAAAATAAAACGGCATTAAGTTCTATAATAATTTATTAATAAATCAACATTTCGACGAACTGAACGTGCGTTTTCATCAGGAAAAAAAGATAGAAATGACATTTATAATAAATAAATAAAATATGGAAACAAGTGGTAAATATTCGATTAAGAGAAGCCAAATTTTATTTAAATAAGAGCCTTCACACTGGTTGATGGTATCTTTTTCTTTATAAATTTCTCTCTAATAACTTGTTTCCATGTTCTGTTTATGCCACACCCTGTTGGGTACATGATTGTGTATGTATGTATGTATTTGTATCTTTTTCCTGATGCAGACGCACCGTTCAAGTCGTCGAAATGTTAATTTGTTAATAAATTATCACAGAAGTAGAATCCAAAGTCATTTGATTAAAAAAAAAAACTAAATTTAATTTTACATTTTGAAAATTTTCCTGGATTTTATTATAATAAACTTACCAATCCTACATTGTAAAAAAATATGTGAATTTGTGAATGTAATTTTGCATAAAAAAATGTAAATTATCACAGTAAAATTTACAAAATGTTGTTATTTTTACTGTTAAAACCTAAGTAAAATTACATAAATTTAATATATATATATTTATAGTGTAACATACTATTTTACTATAGCTTTCTTGATTAACATAAACATTTTTAAAAGATTTAATAAAACTATTTGACGCTCTATTAAATTTTAACGTTTTGCTGAACCTAGTTTTAAATACCTTTTTAACATTATTCTTTTTTAACATTGGCGTTAAAAATTTAACGTACTTTTATAAAACCGAACAATAATGTTTAATTTACATAAAAAGCATTTTTTTTTTAAATGTCGTCATGTTAAAATATTATATATGATTGTTGTCTAAATAAGTGGAAATCAGTATTAACCTTGTCTAGATAAAAAATTGTAAAATTATAACACAATAGGTAGATAGCAATTTCCGAAAAACATTATACAGTTGCGTTCATATTATCATAATGCTTTCTGTATGTGTATGTATGTATGTATGTATGCATACATAAGTAGGTTACCTATGTCTAATATATGCACATTAACCTTGAAATGACAATGTAAAACAAAAAATTTACATTTTTATTGTCAAATTTCTAAATACTTTTACCCAATATGATATGCAAAATAACTTCATATAATTGTAAATTATTTTCTGATGCAGAAACATTATATTGTGAAAGTATAGCTTGATTTATCTTACTAAAAAAAATTGTAATAAACGAAAGTATGAATAAAATTCGTAGAATAATGTTCAGTCATTCTAGTTAAATGACTACTTTAAAATAATTACCTATGTGTAACTTTTATCATATCAATGTTTGGTTAATTAAAAAAAAATATATGCTAACTTATAAAAATAAATATTAGCAAAAATTCACTTTCGTAAATTAAACGTTAAATATGAACGCAAGTAAAAATAGTATATTATATTACGAGTAGTAGACAGCGATGATTATTGTTGTTGAGCCCAGAACCAAAGCTATCTGAACCGAACACAAAAAGAGCTTTCTATTCCGAGTCAGACGCATACAATTTTTTCTTCAAGCGTTCTAAACGAAACTAAACTAAAAATAAATAAAAATACATGCCAAGTTATCTTAACCAGTTACTAACAGTTGTAGAATATGTACATGTATATATTATTTATATTTGATACGTGATTTGTGAAAATTAATCTTTCTTTGGTCGAATATACTATTTCTGACCACTCTGGGCCTTTTATATTACATTTCTTGTACTTCTTCACAAATTTTCAATAATCTAATTCAATCAAAAATAAACAATTCAATTGTGAATTAACTTAACTTGACTTAATAATTTTTAATATAGCCGTCGGAGAGATGTCAAATTAAATACACTTGACCATATTTCTTTGGTCGAATATGCAGTTTCTGGAATTTCAAATCATGAAGATTTTCTAACACATGTTGTGCAATATCAAATTTATCTGGATGGTTTAGACATATTAATCTAGTTACTTGTATTTTGTTACCTAGTAACTTGTTTCTATGTACTGTTTATTTACTGTAAATATCATTTGTACCATTTTTCCTGATAAAGATGTACGTTTAGTATGTCGAAACGCCAATTATAAATAAATATTAATATAGAATTACAACCTTTCTTTTTAAATTAATAAGATTTTTACTATGTAAAAACTAATAGAATATGATACATAAAAATCAATCTTTAATCTCAAGTATTTTAATAAAAGTAAAACACAAACATAACTTATTAAACTTTTCCTTACAATAACATTTTATTTGAGCTAGTTTTGTCCTTTTAACAGAGAGACAGATGCTAAACCTATGAATAGTAAAATAAATCGTCAAACTTTTTAACATAATCATGTTGGACTAGAATGGAGAGACAATAAAAAAACGGTACTTTTTTCCTCAAGACTACGTAAAACATTCGGAGCAATCGCTTAACGAAACGAACAACCCATAGAAATGAGTCTCGACATTAGAAAAGTCGACATTAAAAAAGTTCCAACCAAAGTGGAGTAAAGCGAAACCCGACCAAAAGCCGACTGCTCAGAGTCGAGTTACCACGAAAATATAGATATTTTTAGTACAAGAGATTACAGGAAATATGTCTCGTACAACTAGCGCCCACAAACGTATAAAATGTGAAACGACGCTCGCTGAAATTAAAGAGAGAAGAAGGATATAATACCTACGTTGGAAAAGTAACAGAAGTTTTTTTTTTTTATGAAACAAATCCTTGAGGCACACGATAGAGACAAATTCTCCAAACGTCAAGACCTTTACCGTTGTTTCATAAGCGTACCTTTTCGGATGTAAACTGAACTTTCAACAATCGTCATTAAAATTTTGGGTTACGTTTGTCTTATACAAATAATCCCCGATTTTAATCTAACATCTTACTCGTATTTATGCTTTAGAAATTTTAGCTTTAAATTGTTAGAATAATTAAGTACGGCTTCGGTGAAAATTTTTATGATATCCGAAACATTTTATTGTTTATATTGTACAAGTATTTTTCAAATAAATTAATTTTTTATTTATTTATATGGATTTCAAAAAAATAACATCATATAAAAAAACCTTATAAAATCATTAATAAAAAAAAATATATATTAATAAGTGGATAATGCTTATATTAATACCAATTTAGCAATAAACAAAATCACTAATATAACTAAAGACCACTTTAGACGATGAAACTTTTTATAATTTTTTTTTTTTTGAAATTTTAACAGATAATAGTTGAAAAATAAATATTTTACTTTTCATACAAATTAACAATTTTTCTAAACTTTATTAATGAAATTTTATTTTCGATACAAATTCGCATGCTAAACAATTTTTTTAAATAAAATTTTATCGTTTACCGGAACTCACGAGACATTTGACTAGTGTTTTTTGAAGCGCAAACGATTGATCTAATTAAATTTAATATATTTAATAATTAAAATATTTTCTTATAGCGCAAATTTTATTGATTACATTCATCATCATCAGTTTCCGTAATTCCTAGGTGGAACATAGGGGCTATATGCTCGAGAAGCTGAATATATAGTTTCCTAACAATTTTTGTTGCGGGTCGTTAGCCCATAGCCAAGCCCATAGTCGTTAGCCCATAGCCAAGCGAGGGACCTACAGCTTATAGTGTGATTCGAACCACTCAGACCCAGTCGATATTAGTGCCGTAGTGCAAGGTTTGAATACCAGAAAAATAATATTTAATTTAATTTTTGGTGAGAGCCCGGCACGAACTAGGAACCTTTGGGGTCAGAGTCGAACACGCTACCCACTGGTCTGCGGATGTCTGTTTATTGGTTACACTAATGTATATAAAATAAATTTGCCTCTTACTAGTAATTTATAAAAAAAAAACAATACCACCCTTTTAAACATTAACCATCAACCATATAAACTTCACAAATCGATTCTTTTATTACAGTAGCACAAACCACTTTTAACCGCATAAAAAAACTGAAAAAACCATCGTAGTAGGCAGGTGCTAGAGCCTAAAAGACAAGGCGTGATCTGTCGCAGTGCTAAGCCCTCTGCAATAATTAACGCAGCTACCCCCAATGCGCACATATTTTCCACAATATCAGGGTGAAACCGAGCAGTTTTTTTTTCCTGCTTTTATACTCTTTTTGTGGCCATTAACTTCGACTGGGTGACACTCCCCTACTGGCCCCGGCTTGGCATTCTGCACTGATTTCCGGGTTCATAGCGACCTTGTACGCTGCAGATTTTCTGATCTTTCTATATTTTATCTTTGCTCGTAATTTCATTCGTTCTAGTTGGTTCTTGTAACCATATGATTCAACATTGAAAGATGTATAAATAAATATTTTTGTTATTATTAGAATTTTTTTAACATTTCAAAATACTTGATTTTTTATTGAAAGCAAGAATGCAATAGAAAATTAATTTTTTTTATTATTTACTATTTTGGTGGAAATTTCACTTTTTTAACATGTTTTCATTAACTCTCTTTCCAGTTTGTCTGTTCGGTACAAATTTTACAATCGAATTTAAACTTCCCGACGAGCTAGTGACTTGAAACTTTAAACATAGCTCAGAAATAAATGACAATGCAATATTAACTAATTAATTAATTAGTTAATAATATTAATAATTAATTAATAATATTAGAAATATTAAATTAAAATTAATTAATTATAATTATTTAATTATAATTAATAAAATTAGAATTATTAAATTATAATTAATTTAATTAATTAACTACTGAAAAGCAGAAAATATTAATTTAAATACAAAAATTTTTTAATATACCACGTTTTTAACACGGACTAAAAAGTATAAAATAATTTCTCCTAATTCATTAATAATATTATAATTATAAATCTGTATAATATGCCATTAATTATTTTAGTATAAGTAATTTCAAATACATATTATAATTATATGTATAATATTTTTAATAGAAATATAATTTATTTTAACATGGTTACAGCATTTGACTTTAACTTGACATTTATGTAAGTTTATATTTCCTAGTTTCCTACTTTAATGAACAAATTACTATTAAACTGTTTATAATGTTATTGCAATATCTATATTACAATAAAATATTTTCTAAAAAAAATATATACACATATTTTGTAATTATTTTTAAATAAAATTTGGTACTATAAGTTTAATAATTTTAATCATAATAATTAATTAAATTTAAAAAAAATCTCCTAGCCCCATCCAAATTCCAGACCCCATACAGATTGTCCTGAAAATTTGTGATTGTGAATTTGTAATAAGCTATGACAATACTTGTAAGATTTAAAACGTGGGGCGTATGCAATAGATAATAGTAAGGAGTGTAGAAACTGTCGTTGCGACCCTCGTTTTTCGTTTTAAATCTTACAAGTATTGTCATAGCTACTAATAATTCACAATCACACATTTTCAAGAATTGTTACTTTTGAATTATATTCAAACATCTATACTAAAAATAAAAAAAAAAAGGAACAAACTATAAACTATACAAACTATAATAATAATAATACTTAATTCTACAAAAAAAAATAATAATAAAGCAATAAAATGATTAACAAAAAAAAACTGTAGCACAAATTTATATTAAATAAGGAAGATACTATACACTCTAAAAAAAAGTTGTGTTAAAACTAACACGAAATAGTGTACTCTCGAGGATAACATTATTTTAACACCACTAGTTCGAGTTAAGTTTAACGTTAAAGTTACACGATGATATCAAATATAGAGTTAAATAACAAATATAGAGTTAAATTATACTTTCCATAGAGTTAATTTAACACTAAAATTTAACTCTTGAAAAGACTGGCCTTCGTGCGTTTCACACTATTTTCGAGTTAAAATTAACTCTAAAATTTTAACCATTTGATAATTCAACACGTACAGCTCCACCAAGCAAACAAGTCCATCGGAAAATATGCCAACTAATTTTAAAAATTCGTGGCGGTAAAAGTTTAAGCCAATAAAAACAATTTCTGCCGCCGTTGTACATTCCGTAACAAAAGTAAAAGTAGCTAGCAAACTGACAGATTATCGCGTGTTTGTTTTTCTTAATTTTCTCTGCTGTTGCTCATCTTTATAAAAAAAAATCAGTCTTTTTTAAGACTTAATCTTATTTGAAATAAGGTAGGCATATATTTTATAGATAATTTAAAGTATTTTTAAAATGAAATTATCGCATAACCTCAAAATATATATTTTATATGTCAAAGTACTATTGACACTGAGTGTACCTCTAGAATACAGAGACAACAAACCACGCCTACCCAAGAGACTTGTTTGCTTGGCTTGACTGTATTTGAAATTTTTTTCTGTGTAGTAATTGCAAGACCCAAGAGTAGTAACAGTAGATTGACAAGAGAAGCAATAGAAATTTATAAAGAAAAATATAACATCAACCACTGTGTAGTGGCAATGATTTAAATAATATTTGGCTTTCTTTAATTAAAAATTTATAAATTTTATAATTTAGTTACTTATTCGGTTTCCTAGTAACTTGTTTCTATGTCCTGTTATTTATTGTATATGATATTTGTATAATATAGTAAATAGTTTTCAGAACTAATTGTATTAAATAAAAACTGTTTTAGAATTAGATTCTGTTTAATTATTTTATAATTATAATTTTATAATTTTCATCAGGTCAAAATTTGTATCAATGACATTAAAATAACAGTACGTAGCAACAAGTTACTAGGTAACATATAAGTAACTAGATCATAAGGATTATAAATTTTTTAATTAATGGAAGTCAAATTTTATTTACGTCAGTGCCTTCAAAGTGATTCATGTTATTCTTTTTTTTATAAATCTTTATTGCTTCTCTTATTAATCTGCTGCTAATATTGATTAGTCTAGCAATTATTACTGTATCTTCAAATTTTACATCATAAAGATATTCTAAAGCATGTTCAGCAATACCAAATTTATCTGCTAGTTATTTGTATAATTTTTCCTAATAATGACACAGGTACAGTATGTCAGTACGTTGATTTTGAATTTAAATTTATACAGAACTTAATCATAAAGCCTTTTATTTTATATTAAATAATGTTTAATGAAATAATTTTTTTGATTATTTTTAATTCATAATAATATAATGTAAAAAGTAAATAGGTACTAATGAAAACATAAAGAAATTTTAATCACAAAATATTCATAAAGAATTTGCTGAAGCAAAATTAATAGAGAAAATTAAACTATTCGAAAAATAGACGCTTGCAAGTGCGTTGTTATAATGTCGTCTTTTAATTGATATTTATGCAAAGTATGTTAAATCTACATCAACATAGATTGTAACATCATCTCTTGATAGAAAGGATTCGAGTTGTATTAACCTTAATTAATTTATAATTATATTCACTTGTGTTTCTTGTGAAAACACGAACTATACAAAACTGCAAGTTTAAATTTCCTTTGTCGTATCTGGTACGTGAGAAGAGTAATATTACTTTTTATCATGTTGGCAACAAACATTCGTATTCGAAAAATGTTTTATCGTTTTTGTCAAATTTTTTTATTTCTTTCTTCTTCCTCTAGAAGTAAAAATGCATTATACTATTTTTGAAGTGAAAAGTGGTTACTTTTATTATGTTTTTGTGACGATGTACTGTTGACATTATTTTTGTAGAATAAAAGTGTTTTGTTTATTTAAATGAAGATAACTATTTAGTTGTTTTCTCGGACATTCTTTTAAACATAATATTATTTTGCATATTTATATTCAGACGAAACATCGTCAGTCGATTTCTCGTTTGTTCTATATCACAAAACCTTAAATTCGAGAAAATGATGTTTAAAGTTTTTGAACTGAATTGTTTATAGTAACAGTATAAAATCTTTCAAAACTCATTATATTAAAATAAAACAGCTTTAGGTTGTAATTCTGTATTAGTATTTATTAATAATCGACGTTTCGACGAACTCAACATACGTCTTTATCGAATATGCTAACAATATTTAAAATAAAAAAACTTTAGAAATAAGTTTTGCATAAATTTTTATTAAAAATCAGGAAAATTATACAAATAACATATACGAGTATAATAGGTAAACAGAACATAGAAACAAGTTACTAGGCAACAAAATAAGTAACTAGATTATAAAATTTTATAAATTTTTAATTAAAGAAGTCAAATTTTATTGAAATTAGTGTCATCACACTGATTGATGTTATCTTTTTCTTTATAAATTCCTATTGCTTTTCTTATCAATCTACTGTTAATATTGATCTTGCAATTATTACAGTATCTTTTTTATGATACATACATACATACACAATCACGCCATGTACCCAAAAGGGTGTGGCACAAACTCTTTTCATCATCCCAAAATCAGTCGCCTCCAAACATTCCTATCCAAACAAGCAAGTTTCGCTTCATCCACATTCATAATTCCTCTCATACATGCTCTTTTTTTATGATCTATTTACTTATTTTGTTATAACTTGTTTCTACGTTCTGTTTATTTACTGTAAATGTCATTTGTATCATTTTTTCTGATGATGATGTATGTTTAGTTCGTCGAAACGTAGATTATTAATAAATATTTTAAAGCCGTTTTATTTTGTTTATAGTAAAGATAGGGAACCAATAAAACTTTATTTTCATAATTCTTAAAATTATAACATTCACGATTGTTAAAATAGATAGAAAGAAACAAATATTGCCAAAATAAGTATAATTTTTCAATTTGACCAAAAATGGTGTATGGGACACACAAGAAATCGACTAACGATGCCCATATTCTCACCTCAATTTTTTTGTGCTTTTATCATATATTTAAAAATGATTTTATCATGTATGCATAGTTTTGTTATTTTAATGTTCTTTTATTATTTGTGATATAAAAAAATATAAAAAAACTAATTTAAAACGCTTAGCAAGTAACTTCAAAAGCATTTTTATCAAAAACAACTTTTAAAAGAATATTTCATTCTTCAATAATTTTACTTTGTAAATAATTTTGACAAAAATACAATGAACAAATAATACATTAACCTAAAAAATCCATTAAAGAAACGTTTCGCAAACAAAACTCGCAAATCGATAATCAAAATCAAAAATTTCATCTGCATATTTATCAGGTTTCGTCCCCCAAATATAAAATGAAATTTATGCAAAACAGCTTTTTCGTGACGACTGATTTGATAAACAAACGTTTATCAGTACAACTGTTTCCACATTACAACACATGTTCTGGTTACCATGGCGACTTAATGATAGATGATATATACAATTACCTCCTGTGTATACGCACTAATTGCTATTTGCTAATTAATGGGGGTAGAATGCTTCATGTTTCATATGAAGCACCGAGAATTGCATCAGTCATATCGATAATTCCAGTTTTGATACAGATGCGTATGTGTTTAATCTTTTCGCAAAGCATTTATCAAGAATAAGAATTTATTTTATACATATTATACACTGTAAAAAGTTTTGTAAATTTACATAAATTTTTGTAGTCAAAATTACTATAAAATTATATGTAAAATGACTTTACTTCAATAATTATGGAAATTTAGCAGAAAAAATACAAGAAAAAGACAAATTTACATACAGGCATATGTGATTTAATAATATTAATAAGTAATATTTCATTTAAAAAAATCATCGATTTTGCACTATACATAAAATTACATAATGTTTCTGTAATTTTCCAAATTTTTATTGAAATTTACAATAAATAATGTAATAAAAACTAATAATTTTATGTAATTGTACATAATTATAATTTTATGTAATTTAACATAATTATATATATATATTTTACAAATTGTGTTTACAATTTCACAATTGTTAATTATATTTATAGTAGTTCTGCGTAATATAAATTTTATGTAATTTTACATTAATTTCTTAGTATTATAACTATCATTTATGTGCAATAATACATATTGTTTTATGTAATAATGTATTAAAATATATAAATATTTTATGGTTAAAAATATTTGACCTATGACAAAAACATATGATCTACCGAATAATACCTATGAAAATAATAGTGTACCTATGTATTAAATAATTAATCTATGGTTTTAATTTTTGACCTATAGAATCAATTATTAATCTATAGAAATATTTATCGACCTATGAAAATAATTATCGACCTATGGAAATAATCAAATACCTTTACGTACCTTTACCTAAATACGTTTTTCTTTCCGGCAAAAATAAGGGTTTGTTTCGGTTTTCGGTTCAGTTCCGGGTATTTATTTTTAAATTTTTTTAATATTTTTATTTGTATGAAAAACTTATTTTCTACCATAATATAGAATATTTTATTCCTACTTTTATAATAAGCATACTACATAAATTGATATAATAATAAAATAAAAATAATAATAATTATTAATTAATTAAAAGTATAATAATTAAATAATTGAAACTTATATAGTTTGTATGTATGTTTTAATTATATAATAATAAGATAACATATGTTAACGTAACACATTTTTGTGTACAGGATTTTTATTTATTAATAATTAGAAAAAAAACATAATTACCTCTGATTGTTAAAATATTTTCCAATGTATTTAAATTTAAACTATTTAAAGATTATTAAAAGCAAAGTTATTATCAAAAATACATCTGCCTCAAAGTGATCTCTAGTTTTATTTTCAATTTCATCCACAAAAACAAACAAACCAAATACTCTTTCGCGTAAAACCAGTTGCGACTACGCTACGAGACCCTGAAAATCAGAAAAAAAAAAAACGACAACTGACGTTGAAAATAAAATTGTGTTACCGCGCGTGTTTCAACATGTATCGAAACCGAAATAAACTGATATTTTGTTCTAGCAAAAATAACAGTTTTTTTGGTTTTTGGTTCAGTTTCGGTTCGAAGTCCTGATATATAACACAAAAATAATATTAACTAAATAAATGTTGATGGAATAAACAATTAAAAAAATAATTATTAAATAGTAAACAGTTGTAACAATTTAATATATAGTATCCCATGTTGAATAAATAATTAAAAACATTTATTAAAAGAACCAGAAATATGAAGAGAGAATTTGAGAACGACTCCCTTGTGCTCAATTAAGAGTTAATTTATTTTATTTGAAATGTTCTTTGTTTAGAACGAAGTTCTTGAAAATTTAAAGTGTACTCGTGTTTCTTAAAAGTCGTTCCATAAAAAAAGGCAGGTCTAATGTGTTTTGTCCACACTCGTGATATACAGATGCGATAGTATCTCTTCCCAACAGCAAAAGCACACCAGTTCAAAGCGTCGAAATTTATATGCCTTGTATTTTTTCCTCATTTCATTCAAAACATTAACAACGTAAATCCGCCCTGTCGTCTACCTAAGATACCTATTCTTTAAACCATTCATATTAATTTTTCTGATAATATTCAAGTGTTAATAATATAGCCCAAATAAATAAGTTTCAATAAAAAAATAAAACACTAACAACTAAAATTAACAAATTAACAATAATTCTTTGTGTAAAAAAATAATTTAACTTAATACTTATACGTTTAAGATTTTTATATTTTTCTTTTATTTTCAATAAATCATATCTTTTTAATTTAAAAGAAGCTATACCTATTAAATTTACAATTTCATGAAAAATATAAGTGTGAAGAGTGCAATGCGCATGATTATATGACTTTTGCTTAACTATATGATTTTTTATGTCACTATATTAACAATAATAGATTATAATCTGATTATTCTGACATTTTAGTGACTATGTAACTTTTTTGTGACTGCACGAATAATAACTTAACTATATGACTTTTTATGTAACTATAGTGACTATATATAGGATGTTCGTTCGCCAGGTTGATATAGGGCAATAACATGGGATATCGATAATATGCAGAATACTTCTTTCTGAAGTAAAATTCGAAGAAATACTTAAAATACTTTTCGATAGGGAATAAAAAGTTATATAATTTGGTTTTAGTTTTAATTTGCTGGCATGTGCCGTTTGGGGGCTAGAATTTTTTTTTAAATGTTTTTTAGAATTTTAATAATTTTTCCTGCTAAATAAATATGAGTTAGAGAAAAAAGTTACTAGGCCATTATGTAGCTGATTTTTTCTCTATTTTACTGAATTTTTTCAGATTTTTTTGAGCAAATTTTGAAAAAAGCTACATTTTAAAAAAATTCAAATAAAACATTTTTCAAAATTTGCTCAAAAAAATCTGAAAAAATTTTGTGAAATAGAGAAAAAAAAATAGCTACATAATAGCTAAATTTTTTCTCTAACTCATACTGATTTAGCAAGAAAAATTATTGAAAATTCTAAAAAACAATTATTATTTTAAAAAACCAAATTATATAATTTTTTATTCCCTATCGAAAAGTATTCTAAGCATTTCTCCAAATTTTACTTCAGAAAGAAGTATTCTGCAAATTATCGATATCTCATATTATTGCCTGGGAACGAACCTGGCGAACGAACACCCTGTATATATATCTCGGAACAGGTAAATTGCACGCCGCGATCAGAAACACCAAATTTGAATAAACAAATTGCACGCCAGTCAACCGCCAGGTTAGGTCAGGTTTTAGGTTGCGTGCAATTTAGCTATGCAAAATTTTGGTAAGGGATTAAAACCCAACCGCCGCGTGCAATTTGTATATAGAATGTATTATATAGGATTAAATTTCAATGGAAAGATAGTCAAAATGGTTAGATGTCAAAATCAAATTCTCATTAAAGATTCTGTGTCAAGCGTTTGGTGATATTTTCCACATTCTTCAGGACATGTTCATTTTAGAAAATTCAGAATCAAATACAAAAAGAATGTTACAGCAATCTTTTTCTAAATAGGCAATATGGTAACGTATTATTGATATTATATCTATATGATACGATTGAAGAAAAGTATATTAAAATTTCTTTGTTTTAGCGTTACGTTTTAATAGAAGTGCTGGTAATTCTACATTCTGCCACAAATGCGAACAAAACCCAATATTGCACGTACTTATCTTTAACATTTGTTGTTTGTTGCAAGTAAAGTTTAAGACTGCCAGTGCAATTAACAAATTTTCATTCAGTTCCATTAGCATAACTACTATAACAAGATAAAAAAAGACTAAATGATAAAAATCATGAAATAATGCATGCCTTTGTATGCACAATAAAAAAAAAGAACATATCTGATATTCACTCATCTTTTGCCTTCAAATACCGTAAAACTTTATAAAGCAAAGCAGAGTGAAAGAGTTATAAACACGAACAATTTGAAGAATTATCTCTTTGTCCGTGTTCATCAAACAAGCACGCCGCCGTCCATTCCAGATAAGCAATCTTTTATCTCTGTAACGCAGTCAGAGAAACGCAGAGAAGAGAGCAGAGAGAACAGCTTCAGTTTGCCAGCATGCACTCGGCTCGTTAAAATTCCGGGCATGATGGGAGCCGCGAAGAAAAGGTACCTCATATACCCCCAATCCGACTTGCCGATGTCAAGTTGGAGGTTCCCTCGAACAAGAGACACAAGAAGCAAACAGATCAAAACGAAACCGATAAACTTCCTTTAATCCGCGCGACGGAACTCGGTTCGCAGCTATTACAATTTAATCACACGCGAGAAAGACAGTGAAATGACCAGCTATGTCAGTTCGCGGTCTACCGTCCATATTTGGTAACGCAAATAATTTCTTCGATCGCGCTAGAAAAATAGATGCGAGAAGAATTTCTGTTTGTGTTTGTTTTTCGGTCATTTAATGCGTGTTGAGATTTTTTTTTTTTAAATAAAGTTAGTATGTTTCAAATTTATCTGGACCTATTTCTGAGTAATGTTTCCGACAATACCATACAATAAAGGCTTCTAGGTTAGTAAACTAGTGAAAATATTACTTTTTTCTTCAAGTTTATCATAATATTAATATTGCGTTACCATATTTCCTATGCAGAAACAGGTCATTATGTTACTAGTAAAATATTGACATTATTATACAGTAGTTAGTTACTATATACATCACTGGTGACAGCACCGAACATAACTACAACGTCAATTGTATTTAATCTGACATCTTTGGCGGTCATATTGCAAAACTACTAATTTCAGTTACATTAAGTTAATTTACAATTGTATTGTTCAATTTCACTTGAATTTGAATTTGATTATTGAAACTGTGTGAAGAAGTGCAAGAAATGCAATGTTCATCGTCCAGCATAGTCAGAAACTGCATATTCGACCAAAGAAACAAGGTCAAGTGTATTTAATTTGACATTTCCGACGGCTATACTAAAATTATTAAGTCAAATTAAGTTAATTGAAAATTGCATTGTTTATTTTCGTTTGAATTTGATTATTGAAATTGTGTGTAGAAATGCAAGAAATACAATGTGAACCGTCCAGGGCGGTCAGAAACTGCATATTCGACCAAATAAACACAATCAACTGTATTTAATTTAACTCGACTGCTATCTTAAAAGTTATTAAGTCAAGTTAAGTTACTTGACAATTGAATTATTTATTTTTAATTGAATTTGATTATTGAAAATGTGTGCGAAAAATTGAACACATTTTTTCATTTATTTTCCCTACCTACAGTTTCTTCTTTCTATCTCTATTAATAGCATGGCTTTATTTGGAATAAACTACTGTTGCATAAATAAACCTAATGAAACATAAACTTGCGTCAGGTTCAATAATTTCAAATTTCACTTTAATCATGGAGTATAATTTATTGACTGACATCCAGTTCGTAGAACTTGACTTAATTGCGATTTGAATTTAATCATAACGTAGGTAACTTAAATGATACGAATACTGATAAAGTATAGAGACATGAATAGAATGAGTTTTTGTTTGTTCCGGATACCAGATCAATAGAATCAATGTTTAAATATTTAATTAACTTTGAAAAGAAATAATGGTAGAAAAATACATTTCGATAATTTGTTTCTCTTTAGAATAATCGATAATAAGTTTGTAATATAAATATTGAATGTAAAATTATAACAATTAATAAATAAATATTAAATAATTAAATATTAGATAATATTAAAATATAAATTAATTAATTGGTAATGCGACAAAGTAATTTGATCAAATGCTAATCTTAAAATATCAGTACTTCAAAATAAAAATGCTGTAAGTTACAGTTCTGTATTAATATTTATTTAAAATCGACGTTCGACCAAACTCAACGTCCTTCTTCATCAAGATAGATGATACAAATGACAGTACAGTAAATAACAGAACATGGAAACAAGTTACTAGGTAACAAAATAAGTAACTAGATCATAAAATATTACTAGTTACTTATTCGTTACCTAGTAACTTGTTTCTATGTTCTGTTATTTACTGTAATGTTGTAGAGTTTCGTTGAAACGTCTATTTTAATTAAATATTATACAGAACTCTAACCTAAAGCAGTTTTATTTTAATATAATGAGTTCTGAATTTTTTTTACTATATTATTAGTAGCTTACTGGCCAAACATGGAACCTACAGCTTATAGTGAGTTCCGAATCACTCAGACCCTGCCGATATCAGTTCATTGGTACAAGGTTTTTAATACTAGAAATAATATTTAATTTGATTTCTGTTGTGAAGCAGGGACCTTTGGGGTCCGAGTCCAACACGATACCACTGGCCTACGGCTGCTTGCATTTGAATAAACAAATTAGTTATTGACAATGCACAAAAAATTTATTTTTCTACATATTTCTATTAATAACATGCGGGAAAGTATCATTTTATAAAATAAAACGGAGTTAGATTGTAGTTCTGTAATAATATTTATTATTAATCGACATTTCTACGAACTCAACGTGCGTCTTCATCAGTAAAAAAATACAAATAACATTTACTATAAATAAACAGATCACGGAAACAAGTAATTAGGTAACAAAATAAGTAAGTAAACTAGATCATAAAATTTTCTAAATTTTTAAATAAAAAATCCAAATTTTATTTAAATCAGTGCCTTCATACTGAATGATGTTATTTTTTCTTTATACATTTCAATTTGCTGTTAATATTGATGAGTCTTGCATTTATTACAATATCTTCTAATTTTACATCATGATGATTTTCTGATGCATATTTTGCAATATTAATACAGAACTACAACCTTAATTCGTTTTAATGAGTTCTGAAAGATTTTTTTACTATTTTATACATAGTATACAATTTTCTTTAAGTATTCCAAATATATATATGAATTTTTTAAAACTATAATTATTGTAGTATATTATAATCTTATTTTTAACGTAAAAGTTAATCTAAGATATACTTTTCCAATATAAACATAACCTAGAAATGTAAACCAATATTTTTTACATTAATATATTTTTATCATCAATGTTAGTTACTGTTATTTTCAGTTCAATATTAAAAACAAAAACAAAAATTGACCATATTTTTAAATTTGTGATTTGTATATTAATGTTCCATAAACTTACAATATAAACCAAATTTAAATAATTACAAAAAACAGAATAATTTACATTCATATTTCTTTAACCTTATAACCTCATAAAAATGTGTATTTCCGCAGATACCAATTTTATTTACATTGAAATATATGAGCATTTGATAACACCAATAATTACGTTTTATACCAATATGTAAATATTTAACCTCACAAAAACATTTATTTCCAATAATTTTTCATTAAATGTTTATTAGTGTTTTATAGATAGCTTTGCAACAATAAAAAAAATATATCTTGTTTTGCTGTACGCAGCAGTATTCCCATAAAGCACTATATTGAGGTATAAATTTCCAAATTTTAATCCACCGTCAAAATTCATCGAAATATCAAACGCATGAGTCCGCAATCATGATTAATCTGCATTTAATCCAATGCGAACGAATATACATCGAAAAAAAAAAACAAAATCGGATGAAAGCGTAGAATGCAATTATAAAACGCAGTATGCAAATTTCGGATACGTGCCTGGACAATTTTCCACAACAAAGCACTTGGCGGGGCCCAGTTTGTATGTAACAAATAATTTTCTAATTTTATATGAATCGAATCCTTTGTCGAAAGTTCCTTTCCTACCAGTTTAAAGATCCTGTGAGTAATAGCTGCAAGGCTAAAAGTTCAAATATAAAGTTAAAGTTTTCCTAAAAGTTAACTTCAGTTGTTGGTCGCTGTGGTATACGATGCCGAGGCAATGTTGTTAGCCGGAAATTATTGGATATTGCTTGTAAACTTGACAACATTGCAATAGCAAAAGTTACGGGTCAAGGACATACATTTTTATGTAAACATGTTTACAAATATACAAATATAATCTGATTCATTCAAGTAAAATATATAAAAAAATATATTTGCAAAAATAAAACATACAAATTAACTCATTATATAAAATAAAACTGCTTTAGGTTCAAGTTCTGTATTAAAATTAATTTATAATCGACATTTCGACGAAACTCAACGCTTGCCTTCCTCAGAAAAAAAAACGAATACAAATGACATTACAGTAAATAACAGAACATAGAAACTAGTTACTAGATAACAAAATGTGAAAAAAGACAAAAACAATCACAGTGAAGGCATTGAGTTAAATAAAATTTGGCTTCCATTAATTAAAAATCTATTAAATATTTTAATCTAGACACTTATTTGATACCTAGTAACTTGTTTCTCTGTTCTGCTATTTACTGTAATGTCATTTGTATCAGTTTTTTTTCCTGATGAAAACGAGCGTTGAGTTTAGTCAAAACGTCGATTATAAATAAATTTTAATACAGAACTTGAACCTAAAGCAGTTTTATTTTAAAATATGTATTATTTTGTTAAATTAAATTAGATGTGTGCTGCTATTCTGGCCATCACATTTAAATTTAAAGATCTTCAGCTTAAATGAGAATTTAACTTGGCGATTTATATAAATTTTAATAAAGATTTCACACTTAAAATAACAGAACTGAAATTTATTTAAAGTTCTTTAAATCTAAAGATTTAAGCTAAATTTAATGAACTGAATAGCGCCATAGATGTCTCAAACTACTTAAAGATACAGTAAAACTTGTATATATGGTTCTGATTTTACCACTAATAACAAATTTTTTAAAAAAAGAAAGAGTTGACGTTAAACGGATAATAAATAAACTGTAGAATAATGCAAAGTAATTAATATTAAATTGTAATATAATCTAATGGGCCGAAAATTTAAACAAAACAAAAATTAAAAATTTGCCAAAAATACGTATTTCGATCGCTAAAGCGGTCAATCAGAAATAACAGTCTTACTGAAAAATCAGACTGTCAGTCCTGATTTCAATCACGAAGCTCCTACACTTATCAGTAAAACTGACAGTCTGATTGAAGTAATTTTAGTTCAGTTGATATTAAAACACCAAAAAGTGTGGATTTGGCGTAATGTCTATACAGATTTAACATTATCCTTTATTAAGCATCGTGCTAAATTTCAATAATTTATTTCTTGTAATAATGTCAGAAAAAGCAGCAGCCTTCTAAAGGCCATATGGTTAATTTTTTTGTTATAGAAATTGGATTACGAATTATATTACGTGTAAAATAAACAAATTTGAAATATATAAATAATTGTACATACACTAATAAAAATTGCGAAATTACAGAAAAATGGCAGTAAAATTTTACTATAAAAATCTGTAATTTTATTTTACCATAAATATTCTGTATTCCTACCTCAAAATTCTGTAACTTTTTCATAATTCATAATTATTAAAGTAAGTAAAAATAACCTAATAAGTATGCAAAATTGTTTACTTTCTGCAAATTACATCATATACTTAATGTAGAATTACATATTCTTGGTATAACTATGTAAAATTATAGCTTGTATGTTAATATCTGTAATAATTCATCAAAATAATGAGACTTAGTACATATTTTAGGTAATAATACTAATAAAATATTTTAAGTGCAATTCATTCATTCATTTCAAAATACATCTTTTTTTTATTATTATAAGAAACCAAAATATTACAGAACTAAACAAATTTTATCTATTTATGGAAAATTCCTGACAGCAAATTTACTGAAGTTCTGTAAATTTACTAAAGGAAACTTTACTAAAAAAAATTTTAATATAACATACATTAAATAAAATTATGTAAAAATGTCCAGCAGTTAAGTAATTATATCTAGAAATACTGGGCATCATAGTGTATCTTACAAATTTTTTTATAGAATGTGACTTTTCATAGTAATTCCATTATTGTTTTTACTTTTATTTGCTAGTTGAGTAAAAAGTAATTAAACATAATAATAAATAAAATATAAACATCATAAACAGTTTTTATAAATTGTAATATATATTATATAAAACCATAATTTTATTTTTAAAAGAAATTATATTTTCAGTAAATTAATGCACAAATACCTAATTTATGTGCACAGTAATAGAGTGTATTTAAATTTATGATGTTAAAACAATCACTTTAAAATGAATATTCACCGTTTTGGATGAGCAATAATATTAAATAAAACATTATTTATCTCACATTTTCGTGACTAGCATTTCAGAATATATTCCCCATTACATAAATCAAAATTCGAGAATGTCAGAGTGAAAAGATTTTCATCGCATTTTGTTTTCCAGTTCTGTCAGCGCCTTCCGTGATCCAATTATTCTGCGGCATGTCTCTCTATATTTTCCAATATTGAATTTTAAAGTTAGGCAAAAAAAAAAAAATTATTAACATTTTATTATATAAGTGAGAGTTATTTCAGGTTCTTTAAGTAAAGTTGTGATTACAGCTCGGTAGGATGGTATTGGCGTCACATTTCTTCAGGCTACCGTGTAATAGTAGGCTTCGGCTGACGTTATTAAATTTTTAAATTTATCTTTCTTTTGTTCTTTCGCATTTTTTGTGTTTGAGAATTTTTTCGCCAATTTTAGCTGCGATTCGCAGATTTTTTATTACGTTGTACACTGTAAAAAGTTTTGTAAATTTATATAAATTTTTAAAGTAATAATTAATTCATATAAAAAAAATAAACAAATTTACATAGGTACAAATATATGAGGCGTATAGATGCAAAACTCACTATTCGACAAAAAGTGAAAAATGAGATTTTGCTCGATTTGGACGTAGAATTTTACAAGGAATACGATATTTAGGTTAGTTAGAAAAAAAAACTCAGTATTTAATATGAGAAACACTCTTTAAAGTTTAGTGTTGGATGCAAAACTCACTACTTGCGTTGATAATTTAGATGCAAAAGTAACTGTTTGCTTTCCACCAATAAAAATTTTATTGGTGGAAAGCAAACAGTTACTTTGTATGAATTAATGATGTATAAAACCAATGATTCACGATTTTAAATAAGTATTGCCATCTAGTAATAAAATTTTATCATCAAAATACAATTACACTTAGCTATAACAGTTTTTTGCAAATATCTCAGAACTTAAAATTTGCAAATAGTGAGTTTTGCATCTATACGACTCATATGTGATAATACTAGTAATATGTAATATTATTTCATAAAAAAACATGGATTTTGTACTTGTTACAGATAATATTACTTATTTCTTCATGCTACATAAAGTTACATAATGTTCCTGTAATTTTCCAAATTTTTATTGAAATTTACAATAAATAATGTAATAAAAGTTAATTATAATTTTATGTAATTATACATAATTATATATATTTTACAATTGTGTTTATAATTTTACAAATATTAATTTTATTTATGTAGTTATACGTTAGCTACTCAGTAATATAACTTGTACTTATATTAAATATTACTTATTTTTATGTAATTTTACATCAATTACTAAGTAACATAATAAGCTTTTTCTGTGTGTTATCTGTGAAATTTTTATGTAATTTTACAATTAATTTTTTAGTATTATAACTATCATTTATGTGTAATAAATTCATATCGTTTTATGTAATAACACATTAAAATATATAAATATTTTACATAAAAACTAAATTAGTTTTACATAATTTTCTTGTTAAATGTTGTTACCTATAACTTTTATTGTAAAATTACAGAAAAACTTTTTACAGTGTACGATATATAAATATTTCTGTGTGTTTTTAGCGAAATATTTTCAACAAATATTTAAATGTGATAATTAAATAGAAGTATTTAACGTAACTTTTGGGTTGCGTGCAAAAATTTCATTATTTTTTGCGTGACCAACGATATTTTTTTTAAGTGCACATAGAGTCTAACACAAAAATTACTTAATGGATCTGTTTATCCAGAATGGGTAAAATTTAATGTTGCGTGCTCAAATGTCAGATTGTACCGACAAGGGATTACACCCTTAAGTAATATAAATTAAGTAAAATAATATTGACAATTTAGACATGCTTTTTATATTTCACTCCTAATTACCTGAAATTTATCAATAAATTTTTTATTAGCTAATCAGGATACAACATAGTAAAAATTCTTAAATCACCATTAATTTATTTTGATGAACTAATGAAATCTTTAGTTAAGTTTTAAATGAAGAAAAATGCATTGACGTTGCCGGGGTTTGAACCCGAGACCTTCTGCTTTCGCGGCAATTGCGCTACTCAACTGCGCCACAAGCTCACAAAAACAAGGAAATGCATTATCTATATTTTGAGTGGTCATAATAAATTCATGAATTTAATCCAATCAAGTAGATCACATGATGTGTCTATAAATTTAGCAATGTTAGTATATTTTTTATATTCTTAATTTATTACACATAGCGAATTATATATTAGGTTATAGTATTTTGTTTTTATTTAAATCGCTATTTATTTATTTTGATAAACTAATTAAATCATTAGTTAATTTTTGAATGAAGAAAAAAATTTACTAACTATAATATGCCATGTGTAATTAATAATATAAAAAAAAACATTATATTAGAATAAAACTAAAACGGCTTTAGGTTCTAGTTCTATAATAATTTAGTAATAAATGAACGTTTCGATGAACTGAACGTGCGTCTTCATTAGGGACAAAAATAGAAATAGCATTTGTATCAGTTTTTTTTATGAAGACGGAGATTGAGTTCGTCGAAACGTCGATTATTAATAAATATTACTACAAACCTTAGGCCTATAGCCGTTTTATTTTATATAATGAGTTCTGAAACATTTTTTTACTATGTTAGAATAAAACTGCTTTAGATTCTAATTCTGTAATAATAATAATAATAATAATAATAAATTATTAAAATAAACATTTCGACAAACTGAACGTGCATCTTCATCAAGAAAAAAGATAGAAATGACATTTATTTATAGTAAATAAACAGAACATGGAAATAAGTTACTAGGTAACACATAAGTAACTAGATCATGAAATTTATAAATTTTGATTAAAGGAAGGAAATTTTTATTTAAATCAGTTACTATTCACACCGATTGATGTAATCTTTTTCTTTATAAATTTCTATTGCTTTTCTTATCAACAGAAAATAAAGAAAAAGATAATACCATTGAATAACTAATAACTAATATATTCAATGATAATACCAATCAGTGTGAAAGCACTTATTTAAATAAAATTTGGCTTCCTGTAATCAAAAATTTGTAAATTTTACGATCTAGTTACTTATTTGTTGCCTAGTAACTTGTTCCATGTTCTGTTTATTTACTATAAATGACATTTCTATCTTTTCTTCCTAATGAAGACGCACGTTCAGTTCGTCGAAACGTTGATTTATTAATAAATTATTACAGAACTAGTACCTAGAGCCGTTTTATTCAAATTGAACATAATTTGTGTAATATAATAAATTAAATAAAATAATTTTTATAAAAATATTGGCAAATTTTGTATATACACAAATGGATTCGGTAGCGAATACTAAAAACCCATAGATGCTTAGATAACACTTTTCAAAGTTTATTTAGACATCACAAAAATCCATACCCCAAGCGGGTTTCGAACCCGAGCCAGCACGGTTACAAACGGTGTCAGGCACACGGCACTTGGCCATGCCGGCCGATTAATCTATTGGTAATTAAATGTCATAACAAATTATTCTAAAATTATTTCAATAAACTATTATAATTAATTGTTAACGTTACATATAAAATAATTTTAATTTTTAGAAATTATAAATATTGCTGCATATGTAAAGTTAGTAATAAATCTTAAAAACTTTTTTCAGCTTGTAAAAATATTCGTTTAATGTGTTGAGTTAATTAAATTAATGTTAATTATTCTTGTCACGTAAGATAATAAATTATTGTAATAAAACGAATTTTTTTGTGTTTCAACATTCTGCACTTTTTAAAAATTATATATTTACACGGAACTAAAGGAAATTTGCATAATAATTAATTGTGTTACCAGAAACAAAGGAAAATAGTAAAATAAAACTGCTTTAGGTTAAAGTTCTGTATTAATATATATTTAAAATCGACGTTTTGACAAAACTAGCTACTTATTTGTTAGCTAGGAATTTGTTTCCATACTGTAATGTCATTTATATCATTTATCTTGATGAAAACAGACGTTGAGTTTTGTCGAA
The DNA here is from genome assembly GCA_963966155.1 of Clivina fossor. Classification (NCBI taxonomy): domain Eukaryota; kingdom Metazoa; phylum Arthropoda; class Insecta; order Coleoptera; family Carabidae; genus Clivina; species Clivina fossor. The sequence continues at coordinate 25,920,223 of OZ014555.1, forward strand.
ATGTTGATTTTAAATAAATGTTAATACAGAACTTTAACTTAAAGTAGTTTTATTTTAATATAATAAGGTCTGAAAGATTGTTTTACTATGTTGAAGAAAAATATTTTTTTTTTGTATAATTTAATTTGTTTGATTGAAAGAAGAGTTAATGCTGGTTGTAATATTTTGGATGTTTTGGGTACTTTTGCTAGGAACGTAAATGTTTCCAAAGAAGACCGTTTGAGTATATCCAATGATGTTTTGGTGCCTACGTTAATATATAGTAGTAAATGTTGGGTTTGGCTGCAAAAGCATAACAGGAAAATAATTGCTGTGGAAATGGTGGGAAATGTGGCGTAACTAAGAGGAATCGGGTGCGAAATAGATTAGTGTACGATGAGTGTAAAATTGTGAAAAAATGTTGTTGCAAAAATTGCCGTGCTAATCAATTAAGATGGTTCGGTCATCGTCAGCGGATATCTAATGAACATTTAGTTAAGAATATGTGAATAATTTTGAAGATATACGTTTTCGTGGACGTCCAATGAGCAGTTGATTTGTATTGATTGCAGTTCATATTCCGGTTTGATGTGCACGTAATTTTTTCATAATAAAATATTAAACAATCTGAGATCGATATTATCTTAATAATATTTATGAAATTTTACATATGTAATTTTGTAAATATCAGATACAAACACATAGATTTAGCAAACAAATTTAATAAATTATAATTTAAACTGACAAGTAGGCGTGTATAATAATAATTTGTTATTGTTAATATAATTTGTTCCAAGTTTTAATTAGAAACTACTGTATTAAATATACGTTGTTACATATTATGTAGAATTTAAATTTTCTGATGTGCGTGCGTTTGTGTGTGTGTGTGCCTCGTATTTCAAGGTAAAAAGAACTAGAACAAATGGATCGAGTATTTAAATGAAACAATCATATATAATTATCTATATATATATATATATATATATATATATATATATATATATATATATATATATAGATTTTGAATAAGGATGGTGTAATTTGTAGTTGCTGGTTGGCTGGACAAGTTTTTTTTTATTATTATTATTTATAATTACTTGTTTATTTTGTAAGTTAATTTCTTTGTTCAAATTTTTTTATAATACTGATGTCTTTGTTTTAAAAATAGTAATTGTGAATTAGCAATTATATGATTGGTTGTTAATGTTTTTTTAAAAAAAATAGAGAAAAAAAAACATAAACAACATTAAAATGAAATAATTTTAATCTGACAGTATTTAACAAAATATAAATAATAATTGTTGAAAATATTTACTTTATATTCTTTGATTTATAAATTATAAATTTTCCAATATTAGTAAATGTACGTAAGATATATTAAAATAAAGATTTACGACAATAATTCTGTATTTTTACAGTGCTTCTAAGCGAATAAAGTCTCTGAGTGTGTCCGAGGTCGCTTTGAATATATAAAAACAAGTACAAATACGCTCAGATATAAAATTTTAGCTTAGGTTATAGTTCTGGATAAGAAAATATTTCACGAATAGTAACAAATAATTAAAAATTAAATAACAATAGATAGCAATAACAAAACGAACTAAAAAAGGATAATTTCAAAATAAAATTACAAAGAAAAATAACTCGTAAAAATACCATTTTTTAATCATTAATATTTACGAAAATAAAATATGAAATTTATAAATATAAATAATTGTTTTTCTGAAGTTAAATTTTATAATTACATGCATTAGAAAATCTTTATGATGTAAAATTTGAAGTTACTATAATAATTGCAAGACCCAACAATATTAACAGGTAGATTGATAACAAAGACAAAAGAAATTTATAAAAAAAAAGTGAAGGAACTGAATTAAATAAATTTTGGCTTCCTTGAATTAATAGTCCATAAATTTTGTAATCTAGTTACTTATTTTGTTACCTAGTAACTTGTTTTTATGTTCTGTATATTTATTGTATATGTTGTTTGTATAACTTTTCCTAATGATGAAATACGTGGAGTACGTAGAAACGTTGATTTTTATTTAAGATTTATACAGAACTTAATCCTAAAGCCTTTTTATTTTAAAATTCATACTTCAAAGTGGAGGGTAAAACTGACAGTCTGAATGCTTCTCCCAGTCGCAAGGAAACCGCTAATCTCCATAACTGTATTTATTCTGGATAAATATGATATCAACATGCTGATCAACGTGTGAAAAAGATTTTCGTCCATATGGTAGTAATTTTTATAGTCATCTAAAGCTAAAATTACTTCAATCAGATTATCAGTTTGACTGATAAGTGTAAGGGTTTCGTGATTAAAGTCAGAAATGACAGTCTGATTTTTCAGTCAAACTGTCATTCTTGATTGACCGTGTAAGGCCCCGCTTTATCTCGTATGTACAATAAGACAATAAATAATATTTTGTAAAAAAATTAATCTTTTATATTAACCATGTCTATCTTAATTACAAATTATGTAAATTAATTCATTTTTAAATTAATAACAAAACATAATTACATTTTTTTATTTGTATACAGTATACACTATTACAGCGTAACTCATTAATTTTCTTGCTAAAATAATTATTGCGTTTTTACAGTTCACATACTATAGTTAATATAATTTTATTATCCACATACGTCCGGTTTGCATTAGAAATATCATTTGACATACTGTAACATCAAGTCTAGACTATCTAACCTAACTTTTAAAGTGGTTATTTTTGAAATTTAATTTTAGAACTTCGTATAGCTTCGACGAACTAGTGTCATTCCTACATGCATCTCCGACACACATAAGTTATCGTTTAAAATTATTACATTGGACGACGAACTAACTGAATGTTAAATATTCTATTAAGCACGAGTATGTATGTGCAAGTTTTAAATTGAATTTCGTACTATATTTTACATACAATTACCTAACGCAGATCGTAAAGTGAATTAAGTAAAAGTTTACTAGCAGATTATTTTGTAGTTACTAAATTAAGTACATCTTAAAATACGATTTTTCAAAATCAATTCAACATGTGCGCTTTTGATGCGCCATAGTATTGTATATTAGCTATATTCTTTTTATCAAAAATTGACTCATCTCAGTTGAAAAGTAAAGTGAGTTGAGTTGCTTTATAAAAAGAACAAAATATTAATATTCTAGCAAGAGAACACGAATAAGTGACGAAGATCAAATACTTAGACACCTGTTTTGACGTTTGTTTTTCTAATCAACCATAAATTTGTGAATCAGGAAATAAATCTTCGATATAAATTTTACAATAAATTTAAAATTTAATGGTCCAATATTATTCAATCTTTTAAAATTATTGACATTTTTCATCGCTAACCTTAAAAACAGCAAGATTAACACAAACTCTACTGGAGTATCATCTGAGTATCTCACGTCATTTTGAGATTATTTTCCGGATGCAGCAGAATCGGTAAGGGGGGGGGGGGAGGTATCCAACTCAGTTTGTCGTAGCTCAGTTAAGATCAAAAAAATAAGAATTATCTCAATTGATCTGAGTTTATAGGAAGTGATATGAGATCTCAGTAAATTATAGGTAAAAATAATACAGCTATTATGTTACGAGGAGTAGAAAGCAATGATTATTGTGTTGAGCCTGAGACAAAGCTGAGACCAAGCAATCTGGAAGAGACACAAAAAGAGCTTTCTATTCTAAGTGGCAAATAACTCTCCATTGCTATTCATTGCCAGCCAGCTGTTGCGGCTATTTGTTGTCAGTTGGTAGCAAATCTGTCCCAAATATTTAGTGAAAATAAATCAATCCCAAATACTTATTCATGATTTATTTAAAATTATTATTCATAAATTATTAACAAATTATTACCGTCTAAAGTGGCTTTTATTCTACACAGTTTGCCAATAGTAAATACGGGATATTAATTGCGTAGTACAATATATCTCTGCATATTTCAGTTTGCTAGAATATTTAAAAATATGACAAAATATTAAATTTTACATCACACTAAAGACTTGATAGTTCAATATAATACTTGAAATTAAAATCTATAATTAAACTAAATTAATAAGAATTGTGGTTTGTACTCGTAAATAGCTCAAAATTTACTACAATCTATAATTTCTTTTCTGTACTCTGACTGAACAACTCATTGTTAATAAAATATTAATTAGAATTTAAAATACATAATCCAATGTTTCACTTGAAATTATGGTAACTAATATATATAAAACTTTATCTACCAACTTCTAAAATAATTTTAATTTAGTAGGCATTTGAAACTTTTACGATAAAAGCAAAATACGATTGTAATAAAATATTACTTCATATTTAATTTTTAAACACATATAACAAAAGTTTTAAATATATGTATATATATATATAATAATAATAAATAATAATAATAATATAATAATAATAATAATAATAATCATAATAAATACGAGTAATGTTAAAAACAAATATATTATAAGTTGGATAACAAACATGGTTTAATTTATTTTGTAAAATTTTCATGTACAAAAACAATATATTGTTTTCTATTTTTCGATAATACACCAATATTTATGCAAATTAATATATTTTAATTTTAAAAAAAATTGTAGAAAAATATATTTGTAATATTTATCCAAGTTTCATTTTTCATCCAAATAATATATATTTTTGTAGTTTGTTGATATTTATTTATTTAAAATTTAAATCAATAAATCATCTAAAATTTAACCATTTGATTGAGTGTACTTTGTATTACTTTTGTTAAAAATAACGACCTGTTAAAAAAAGAATTATGAAATTCTGCAAGAAAAATATTTAACAAAATTCGAATTAAATAATTTTTATGTGTACAATAATATGTATAAATCAAATAATAATAATAAAGTAACGCTTTATTCAAATACCTAATGTGATTTTAAATTTAAATATTTAAACGAAATTTATTTTTGTAAATTTCCAATTAGGTATCCAGTTCCAATAATCTTTTTTTCGACAATAAACGCAATTACTTTACGTGTTAACAAAGTTGTGATAGAGAATAAAACAAGACAGAAACATAAGATTAATTTCACGGTTCATTAATTTCAAGCTACCATAAATAACATGATCGATTTTTACACACAAACACACACACACACAAGACGAAGAAGACGCAGAAGGCAAACTTTTACCGAAACTGCAACCACCCAGTTTCTAAACTTAACCACATTTATAACCAGACAACCTATCAACTTTAACCGCTTTCGGTCGCGGTAGCTTGGCCACTTCGTGTAACCTAACCTAAGCCAAAAATACAAAAAAATACAAAAAACTTTTCACGTGCAGAACGTGACAAAAATAAAACAACAGCCCCGAAAATTTCATATTCGAGACGTACGATCGCATCAAACAATACAGGCTATTTGGGCGCGACTATTACAAAAGCGACCGCGGTTCAGTTGATATGGCATGGAAATTCCATAGAACTCGCACTCTGCACCTATTTTCGATGTGTGTGTGTGTACGTCGGTCTGAACGTCTCGACGCTTGAATAAAATGTGTATTCAATCATGCGAACGAAATACCACACCTTACACTAAATTTCCATATTTTTTTTTTTCGACGAGCAGATAAAGAAAAATACGATACAAAACACCCCACAAAAAAAATATTCTGTATTTTATTTCTATTGATTTTGTGAAAATATCTACAATCAAATGAAAATTATTTTAGATTCGGTTTTTTTTTATTATTATAATAGTTTAAAAATAATTAATGGTAAAGTCGCGACAAGATTAAAAGATAGGTACGTCATAATCACGTGATAAAACTTAACAACATAAAACTCACTAATGAACAAAATTAATTTTATTCTATTCTACATATTATAATGAACTAAATTTTTTTGAAACTATTTACGTATGTTATTTTAATCAAATTCAAATGTAATTTATACAAATATATCGTATATTATTGGATTCAACAGTTAGTTGGCAATTTAATTTCATATTTTAAACAAGAAAAGGAAAATAATGGGCCATTTTTGCCCCTGTCTGCTGTACGCGAGAAGTTCATATAAACATAGTAGTGAGTGACGTTATTTGCCTAGTGACAAAAATTGATGAAATCCCTATCTTTTTATCTTGTCGCCACTATAGCATGTACCTACTTAGTTGGCTCCGCTAAGTTGGATAGGAATGTTTGGAGGCGACTAATTTCGGAATGATGAAAAGAGTTTGTGCCACACCCTTTTGGGTACATAGTGTGATTGTGTATGTATGTATATGTATGTATGTATGTATTACTTCTTAAAAAATACATCAACTTATGGTTTTCATAGTAATGCAATGTCAAACAAGTATAACTGTCATAACATGGGTGTCAAATGTAAAGTTTGAGTGCACGTTAAAGTATCTACAATATGAAATCGGTTTAAAATTTTGTTATTTTCAAAATAAAAATGCTTAAAATTACTGATTAAAACAGATTTCACCGAACATTGTAAAAAATTTATGTAATTTTTAAAAACAAATATGTAATTTTACATGTTTTGCATTCAATTGCATATATGTAGAAACTTATAGTTCTTTATTATTTAATTATTGAAACAATTCAGCCATCATTTGCTTTAAAACAAAATAGAGAAATGTATCAATCATAAATAAACCGTAGCACATATTATTTATCGAAAACAAAACAATTTAATCTTGTAATAGGAAGCGTTTGTTTTCTAAACTATAACGATTTAGTGCAACATTTATTCACGTTTTCAGTTAAACGCAACCCCCCCACCCCCCGCCCGCCGATATCCACACCAAACGTTCTCGGTATGTGTCGCCGTCACCTAAATTGTAACCGCGAAATCCATTCGAAAAATGCCAAACAGTGTGACAGTGATAAATTTCGGATATTTCTCGTCTCACATACGACGAAAAATACCCAACACATACTGGTAGTAATACATCAATAACGTAACCACGATTCGTACAGATCTGAATAAAAACAAAATCCCAAATCCATCCGCGCGGCAGCACGCAGCGCGTACAACGACGAATGCGAAATGAAAAAGAATATTTATTTCACGTGGTTTATTTTCAATCAAGTTCGACGCTTATTTTATTTATTTTTTTCGTCTTGCCAATAGAATATTGTTGACTTACCATAGTGAAATTGTTTTTTTTTTTTCACGTTTTAGATACAATGCCGTAACATCCCCAGGGATGTGTGTTTTGTTTTTTTTTTTGTTTTGTTTCAGGAGTATATGCTCAGTTTAATGTCAACTACAAGATTATATCATAAACCCATTTGTTGTACTGTTTATAAAAATGTAATTCAATATGCCTATAGGCTGCAAATTTATAAATATAATTTAAAGGAAAATATCTATATATTTTAAATACATATTTATACTATTATTATACTACTGTTACTAAGGTTAAAGTTACTTGGTACGTATTTTATTTATTTTTAGTTTAGTTCCGTTTAGCATATGTTACTTGGAGCAGAATGCTATTTCTATGTTTCTATGAAGAAAACATCGTACTACTCCTCGTAACATAATAAATATACGGACACATCTTTCAGATATTTAAATAAACAGAAATGTATGATTCCATGTCTGCACAAGAAAGAGATTTTACTATATATTTTTCTGAATACATAAATTTGTATTTTTTGCTTAGCCTCGGCCGCAAGTATCTGTGCTCAACATAATAATCATCTCTTTCTACTTCTCGTAACATAATATACTATTTCTGTTAAACTAACTGTTTAGTTTAAACTATAATTTATTCAATTATGTATTGCAACATTTGCAACAGTGATTTAAACTTTTTATACGACAAATGTCAATGTAGTTAATTAATTTATTATCGTATTATCGTAAACACTTGCTGATATATACACAAAATAATACAACTTTAATTTCATATTTTCTCTATTTCCAGTACTTCATATACGTCAGGAATAAAAACACAAAAATATTGCTTTTCCTACATTATTTCATTACAATTTCACAAAATATCATTGAATAAAAAGAGAAAAAAATTAATTTAAAACTTGTAAAGTTTTAAATACATCCTGTATTAATATTCCATAACGTTATACTGGCAAACTAATTAATTATATAATTAAATGATTAATTAAAATTGTGCAAAACTTTTTACGTATTTAGTATTATAATTAATCGAAAAAATTGAAAGTATTCCGTTTTTCCTTGTTTACGTTTTAAACGAAGCAGATTTTGAATATTACATGTTATTATAATTAGTTACGACATTGCTAATTGGATACTATGCGTATGTAATTAATTTCCGCAACTATCAGAACTAAATGTATTATTGAAGAACTTGCTTAACGTACATTTTTGTGTAAATAAAAAATTCATTGAATTATTATACTTCATTCTATTAAACTATTAAAATATTGTACTAAATATCAGTATTTTTCATGAGTACGAGAAGTTGAGTCCAGATATTTGTAGTCGAAGCAAAGGCGAGGCCAAGTAATCTGGGCGAAACACACAAAATGCTTTCTATCCTAGTGACATACACAATTTTCTCTTCACGCGTTTTAAACGAAACTAAAGTAAAACTAAATAAAAATACCTTAATCTTAACCTTAACCTTACTAATAGTTGTTGTGTTTCTTTGATCGAATGTACAAGTTCTGATCAACCTGGACGGTGCAAATTGCATTTTTTTGCATTTCTACGAACATTTTCAATAATCAAATTAAAATTCAAGCAAAAACAAACAATTGTCAATTAATTTTATCTCTCTTGTAACACCTATGTATATGTAAAAAAATACCTATCTTTTGGTTATAGTCTGTTTCATATATTAACTTCAACGGTACTAAAATTTGTTTTGCATTCGTGTAGATACACATGACTCTCAATTTATTAACATAACTTAAAAATATCAAAAATATAATCATATTTTCCTTAAAATTATCTTACATTAAAATATAAAGAAAATTTTAAAATAATAATAATAAATTAATAATTATTATTAATAATAAATAAAATTTGGCGTCCTTTAATTAATCATTTACAAATATTATCTATTTATCTGTTATCTATTTTATTACCTAGTAATTTGTTTCTATGTTCAATTTGTTTATTATATATGTTATTTGTATCATTTTCCAGATGATGACATACGTAGAATATGTCGAAACGTCAATTTTTTTAATAAATATTAATACAGAACTACAACCTAAAACTAAAAATATTTCCAAATGGTTACATAACAACAAAAAACTATTTAGCCATATATATTCGTATAGAGTCACAATTACGTGTATTAAACAGTATTTCATTTTGCCCAGACATACACAAGTTGGCATTGAATCATGTGTGAAATTAACATTGGAAAGTTGTTTGGCATGAATACGGCCGCCTGCGCAAAACTGCAATTTCCTGCATGAGCCACTAGATGAAACAACAAATTTGTACAACGAAGCAAAACACTGCTTCGGATAGAGATGGGTGTCCATTGATGGACGAGTGCGTTTTATTTAATTAACGAACACTCCGGTTTCGGATTTTCGGTGATTAATCATTTCTCCTCCCGCAGTTGTGGCCACGCGTGTTTTGTTCCGGAATTCATTCGGCTTTATCTGGAAATCTGGTGCCTCCAGAGACTGATAAAATTAAACCGTGCGTTACGATGTAAGGACGATCTAAACGTGATTTTCATCTGTGACGAATTGAGGTTTTTTTTTTGGAATACGATTTGACAATGAGCAAATTTATTACATACATATACAATCACGTCATGAACCCAAAAGGGATATGGCAGAACTCTTTCCACTATCATAAAATCATCCTTCTCCAAAAATCCAGGCAAGCAACTTTAGCTTCATCCACATTCATAATACCTCTCATACATGCACTTCTATTCCTACTACTTGGAAACTTTCGCTCACACAAAACACTCTCTCAATCATACCACCACATACCCACCAGCACACCACCTACTCCACGTAAAAATCTCATTTCCACAGTAGTCATTTTTTTTCATACTTCTGCAGCCAAAACCAACATTCACTACCATACATCAACCTAAGCATCAAAACAGCATTGTATATAATCAAACGAGGGGCTTCTTTGGAATATATATATATATATATATATATATATATATATATATATATATATATATATATATATATATATATATATATATATATATATATATATATATATAAATATATATAATATATATATATATTTATAAAAGTGTGAATGTATATCAATTATTACTATATTCAAATTAAAAAATAAAATATTTCTACTCTAATAAAATTTCAGCATTCATTTGCATATATAATAAATGTAGACAGTAAAATAATAACGTATTTTATTTTTAAAGCGAATAATTAATCACATAAAATTTAATAGATGCAATGAATTATAAAATATATTAACAAATCAAACAGATTGAATGGAAAATGCTTTTGTTTTAATTTTCATGGCAGCTATAATTTAATTTCAGTTTTTCGCTATTGGATAAAAAGCACGAAATACAATTGCACCGTGAAATATTCTATTTATTTTCATTAAAAATTACTCTATCTGGTATTTATTTTTAATGTTAAAATTATGAAATGAATTATATTTCGCATGGTGCTGAAAAGTGAATAAATACTGTTAAATAAAACTAGCAATATTTTAATTCATATATTTTATTTATTGAAATTCTAGCATGAAATTCGAAATTAAATTGACATTTTTTGTACTTTACAATCCACACCGCTTATAAGCACAGGTAATGTTTTCAATTGGTTCTCTTAAGCTTAGGACATAATGCCACACTCTAAAATTTTTATGTAATTTTACATAGGTTTTAACAGTAAAAATAAGAACATTTGCAATTTAAATGTAATAATTTACGTAATATTATATTTTTTATGATAAATTACATTCATATAACATGTAAAATTACATACAAAACATGTAAAATTACATAAAAATTTTACAGTGTAGGGACAAGTATACAAGCGTATGCCAGCACTAGTACCTTAGAACATATTTTTTTATACTTCAAAATTTAAGGTTACGGCATAATTTTAGGGATTACGGTTAAAACATAAGTTTACAACGTGCATAAACGAGCCTTTATATATTACAATTTACTAAAAATGTATAAACTTTATTAATAGTAAAACCACAATACTATTCAAAGCACCGTACTAATGAGACCCTATAGGTCGAAACACGTGTTTACGGTTAAACTGGCCAGTCATTGATGCATAGCCTAACAAGCCGAATCAATGACTGAGTAACTTGTGAAATTTTGGGAAAAATATAAAATCTCAATATTTTTGAGTATATTATATTAAATTTCACAATGACAATATGAACATTTATTTGTTCAAGGTTTATTACAATACTTTTCAAATGTATCTCGAATGTCGGATCCGGATCTCAAATCCAGACCTCAAATTCGATTCTAAGATCCGGATATTGGATTTCAGATTCGAATCTCAAATTATCCGGGAATCATATATTTGGATATCCAAGTCTTTTTGGATTCGCGTTTCCGGATCCAATTTTTTCAAATATTGACAGATTACATACATACATACATACGAACTCTTTCCACTATCTCGAAATGAATTTTCTCCAAACTTCCCTATCCAGACAAGTAACTTTAACTTTATCCAAATTCATAATTTTTCTCATACATACTCTTCTATTCCTACTACTAGGAAACTTTCACTCACGCAAGCCACTCTCTCAAGCATACCACTCCAACTACTCATCAAACGTCCACGCAAACATATACCTTCAAAATCATTCATATAAATTCTTTTAACCAAACGTTCATTAGACATTCGCTCAAGATAACCGAACCATCGTAACCAGCACCAACTTTTGCAACAACATTACAATTAGCTCTTTTGAATATCTATTCACAATTGCAAACATTACTAATAAAATTTAACAAATAAATTTATCAAATAAAATTTTTTTTATTATACACATAGAACAAAAACCAGGTAAACCTATATAAGCCAATACATATTGAAAACGTCCCCTTGATGATAACAATTTTATTTTTGTTTTGGTTTTATTTCAATTCGGAAAAAGTTCATTTAAATAACAGGCGAAACTTCGTAACTGTCAAACTCACCCGTTCTGGTTCCAACAATACGGCCGCCGCGTATATCAAGCAAAATGTCACTGTTTTATCAATGCAAATAAATTCGTTAAAACTGCTATACACCCCTCTCTCCGTATCTTTTTATGTCCAAACATCATACTGTCGTTCTATCGGTGTGCGCACAAAAACAAAACAAAAAACTAACTACATTGGAAAGATAATTAAAAGCGGTGTCATAATTATTGAAATACTGGGCCATATAGTTTTGCTGCAGTTAAATTCGACCAGGCCTGCCAGTGAAATGATAAAATTTTTGTACAAGCTTGTACCTGTACAGACAAGTTTGCTAATTCCAGTACGGACAATAGGCCCGGAGTTGAAACGGAACAAAAATGACCAGCTGCCTTTAATAAACACAATACGCCTACGTCATTGGAAATTGAACACAATACAAACACCAGGGGTGGAGATTGAAATTATTTTATTTTTTTTAGTGAAACGTGTCACACCTGTGTGTTTTTACTTAAATTAACAAATTTAAGTTATATAAACATTAATATTAATAGATATATATAAATTTTCAATTACATAAACATTCAATTCATCAGGATTCTATTAATCCAAGCTGTCGATTAAATCAAACTAGATTTTTCAACATACATATATACACTAGTAAAAAAAAAGCCACTTAAAAAATCTGAAAAATTACCGATTTTCAAATAGGTATAACTCGGCCAATTTTGAACAAAATTGAATGAAATTTTGCGTCCGATAAAAATTTGAAGTCTTGTTTTTAAGGTAATGCAAGATATGTACCATCTGAACTATTTCGCTTCCCACCACACCCCGCAGAATTTCTACAAAAAAAAAAAATTTCGACTCAATTTAGCAAGCGAGGATAAAAATTCAAACATTTCTATGTAAATTCCACTTAATTATATATATATATATATATATATATATATATATATATATATAATAAATTTATTTATAATTATTTATATAAAATTATTAACGAATTATTACCATCTAAAGTGGCATTAATATTCTACTTGTACAATATTATGATATTATTCACTAAAAATGTAAAATATAAATTAATAACAAAATTGATAATGCCCTTGATTTGTTTGTATACTAAAATAATCATAACTATTAACAAATGTACATTTCTAAACAATTTTTTTTATAAAACAACATTATCTAACAAAATTAAAAAAAAAAAACAAATTAAGATATAAATCATGACACACGCAATTTAATCATAAATAATATTATATGTTAATATTTAAAAATGTATCATATTTTTTTCTCATAAAATTTTTATAAAAAAAAATGTAATAATAAAATTAATATTTGCATACACAATGATACATTATGTTACGAGGAGTAGAAAGCGATGATTATTGTGTTTAGTGAAACACAAACAAAACATTCTATTCCGAGTGACGTATACGATTTATTCTTTAAACATTCTAAACGAATCTAAACTAAAATTTTTTGAAAATACATGCTAAGTAATCTTAACCGGTTACTAACAGTTGTAGAATAGTATATGTATATAAGTATTATTTATATTTGATAATTAGAAAAGAAATAAAATTTATTCGTCTTGATTTCCACTCGTAATTTCTTATTATTATCAATTGACGACCGCGGTTTCGACCAATATATTGGTCATCATCGGGTCTGGTACAGACTAGAATACATAAAAATAACACAACACTACAATATGTCCATGGCCATTTGGTTAAGATATTACAACTAAATTGTTTTTGTGTATAGTCTAAACATTCAGATCAAAAATAAAAACCACTCCGATTACTTATCAGACCCGATGATGACCAATATATTGGTCGAAACCGCGGTCGTCAATTTATAATAAAAAAGAAATTAATAATAAGAATAAATTTTATTTCTTTCCTAATTATCAAATTCAACATTTCCACAGTGCGTGTCTTAAATAATTTTTTATTATTTATATTTATCAAGTGATTTGTGAAAATTAATTTTTCTTTGGTCGAACTTAAAATTTCTGACCACTCTGGGCGGTAATCATTATATTTCTTGCACTTCTTCACAGATTTTCAATAATCAAATTCAAGGGAAAATAAACAATGCAATTGTCAATTAACTTAACTTGACTTATTAATTTTTAATATAGCCGTCGGAGATGTCAAATTAAATACACTTGACCATATTTCTTTGGTCGAATATGGAGTTTCAGACCACCTTATTGGATGGTGCTTTTTGGTGCTTTTGGTGCACTTTTTCACACAATTTTAATAATCAAATTAATATTCAAGCTAAAATAAACATTGAAATTGTCAATTAACGTAACTTAACTTGACATAATAGTTTTTAGTACGGCCGACGAAGATGTCAGATTAAATACACTTGACGCTGTAGTTATATTTGGTGCTAACACCAGTGGTGAATATAGTAACTAACTGATGTATAATAATACCATTATTGTACTAGTAACATAATACATAAACAATATGGTAACGTAATATTAATATTATGACACGCTTAAAGAAAAATAATATTTAAATATTAAATTAGTTCGAAAAAAAAAAACATTATAGAATTAATTAAAAACTGTATTACAGGTACTGTATTACATTCATTTAATAAAACTTCTCAAAATACGAAAAATTGAAATGCATATTGAAAATAAAAATCTGAGAAGTAATATTCAATATCTAATATTTCATATTTCAACTTTTCATTTGAGTGCAAAATAAAATTTAAAATATCTATTTTAAATTTTAATAATAAAATTCATGTAGTAACTTATCGAAAATTTCAACTAGAATATATTAAACTGTAGCAAAAGTATATTAAATTTCTTTCTCTTCTTCCTCCTCTATCATAAAAAAATTCCTAATAAATGTAACACACTAAATATGTAAAGCAAAAAAAAAAATGCAATTAAAATTCATGAGTTCGTTTTTAAATTTTGTCGGTTGCACGCCACTGGCAACACACACACACACAAAAGTGGGGGAGGTATTCTCAGAGGATCTGTTCCGGTCCCTAGGTTACATGATCAGGGTCAAAGAAGAGACAAGAGAGAATGAAAGCAGAGATCGTCACAGTCTGACCAAATTTATCTCGGGGTAAATCATAAAAACTACACTGTAAAATTTTCATACTTGTGTTTCGCTAGTGAAAAAAATAGATTCAAAACAAAAATGCAATTTTATTAATATATAAGTAGTAGGAATAACAGAGCATGTATGAGAAGTATTATAAATGTGGATAAACCGAAATTTACTTGTTTGCGATAGGAATGTTTGAAGGAAACCGATTTCGGGATGATGAAAAGAGTTTGTGCCACACCCTTTTGGGTACATGGCGTGATTGTGTATGTATGTATGTATGAAAATTGTATCTTATTCTAAAGTTATTCATTATATAACAAATCTTTATTTAAAATAACTATTTTATTTCAACTAATTTATACGTAGGTATATGTAAAAAAATAAATTTAATGCTATACAAAATATAATCTGATTAAATAGAAAATTCACCTAAAATTTATCTTCTAATTGAAAATATTAATTAAATATTAAATTAATTTAAATTAAATTAAAGTATTAAATTAATCAGTGTCAATTTTTAAAATTACATCGATAAATTAAAGATATGTTAGAAAGCGTTAGAAAGCGCATATAGTCTTTTTGTGTACATTGCATAAGCGCATCAAAATATGTTGAATAAGCGCATCATGATTATATTGAATAACATAACTAAACTAAACTAAACTAACCTAACCTAATCTAACCCACCCTAAGACAAACCTAATATTTTAATGCGCTTATTCAATGTTTTCAATTGCGCTTATTTAATGCTGATTTTCTGCGCTTATCCAACGTATTCGGTACCCAAAATGCGCTTTTTCCATTATCCGGTTTGTACGTAAATCAATGTAAAATATAATAAATATAATATACATCAATACATAACTATTAATTGTAAAAATTTCATAGTTTTATATGTATAAAAAAATTGTGTAATTTTTTAAATGTTTCTAAGAAAAAAAAAATGTATTATTCTAATTCGTTATCGTTTCATTGTAAAACCAGATCCACAATAAATAATAAATATTTGTTTTTAGTCACGAATATTTGATGAAAAAAATAATTGTGTACGATATTTGTCCAACAAATAAGAACTTAATGCATAAATGATATGAAACTTTTAAAATCAGCTTCGAAATAAATGCAAATGTATGATGTTATACGATATAACTTTACATAAAAGTGATTTTATACAAAACATATTGTGACTTACTATGTACGTTGCGAGCAGAAATTAATTGGTTTTCTTGAAACCGGATCCTTAATAGAAAGGAGCGTAAGTAGAAAGCACTTACCTAGAACACAAAAAGAAACAAAATTCATTTAGTAAGAGTAGGCGTAGCGTAGTAAATTATATTTTAGTATTTTATAACTTCAGATTTTATTGCCTACGTTCACAATTGGAGTAGAATTACAATACTCCAACAATCAATTTATATTTATTTTTATATCTTTTACACACAAAAAAAAAACACTTATAAAATATTTTGTACTACATCAATAAAATTAAAAATGGAATTTAAATAATTTTCAAGCTAGTTTCATTATTATTAAAATAAAAGTTAACATTGTAAAAAAATCTTTCAGAACTTATTATATTAAAACGAAAAGGCTTTAGGATTAAGTGCTGTATAAATTCTAATTAAAAATCAACATTTCGACATTCTTTACGTACATTATCATCAGGAAAAATTATACAAATGACATACATAATAAATAAACAGCAGATAGAAACAAGTTACTAGGTAATAAAATAAGTAAGTAAATTATAAAATTTATAATTAATTTATTAATTAAAGAAAACCAAACTTTATGTAAATCTGTGTCTTCGCACTGATTGATGTTATATTTTTCATCTTTTTCTTTATAAATTTCTATTGATTCTCTTATCAATCTACAAAAAGTTACACAAATGACACATATACAATAAATAAACAAAACATAGAAACAAGTAAGTAAGTAACGAAACAATTTACTAGATTATAAAATTATTAGGTATTATTAAAGAATATTCAACTTTCAAATTAAATATAAATAAATTGCCAAAATGTAAAATATCATTGCGTATGCAATCTATATCGTGTAAAACGTATTAATTTTGTATAGAAAAATGTACCATGTAGTCAGCATAAGTTTGTGATAAGTAAGGAAGTGTAAACTTAAGAAATAATTCGCTAAATTAAAAAAAAAATTATATAACAAACATTATTTGTGTAAACTAACATATAGAACAATTTCGCATAAGGTATATTAACGTGTACTTAAAAAAAATAACACAAAACAAAAACAGTGTTCCACTTTGTAACCACATCTAGCAAGTTATTTTAAGCATTTTTTTTTCCATGAACAAACTGTATGTCTTCGTTAACATTATGTTACGCTAAGTAAGCATTACTGACAAACACACAACTGTCCAATCCGAGAACTGGTATATTCTATGCCATTCTCTTAAAATAATGCCCAGAAATGACCTTTCAGTTATTTTGTAATCACTCGCGTTAGGCTAGATGCACACCCAGGCACCAGTTAGTCGCAATTAGACCAAACGATATTTAATAAAATAAAATAATTTTCCTTAACCCACAAAATAATTTTAAAAAACCTAAATAAATATTTCGAAAGCTAAGCTATCATCATCAGAAGCAGAAGTTGAAATTAAACTAACTTACTAAACTAATCGTAGATCACTGATTAGAACTTTAGTTTCAACTTTTGGTTAAAGTTCTGTATTAATATTTATTTAAAATTGACGTTTCGACGAAACTCATCAGGATAAATGATATAAATGACATATACAATAAATAAACAGAACATAGAATCAAGTTACTAGATCATAAAATTTATAGATTTTTAATTAATAGAAACCGAATTTTATTTAACTCAGCGCCTTCACAGTGATTGATGTTATCTTTAAAAATTTCTATTACTTCGTCTTATCAATTTGCTGTTAATATTGATGGGTCTTGCAATTATTACAGTATCTTCGAATTTTACATCATAAAGATATTCTAACACATGATGTGCAATAACAGATTTATCTAGATGGTTTGAACGTATTGATCGTTTAAGTTCCATCAATGTAGTTGAAATAGTTCTACCTGTCTGCTCAACATAAACCTTACCACATTCACAAGGTGTTCTATATATGTATTTTCGAAGACTGAAGAGAAATGATATCTTTTACGCTCTTCAACATGCGTTGCAGTTTCATGTGTGGAAAATAGGAAACTTTAATATTCTTTCTTGATAAAATTCTGTCTATTTTATCAGTAACATTTATTTTATTTTATGTAGCGTTGTAGAATCTCTTCTAATTTTCTATACATATCAGAATTTCATTAACTAGACGAAGATAAAACATTCTGTAACATGTAATTTTACATGTTTTCTAAATGTAATTTTTCATAAAAATATAATATTACGTAAATTATCAGAGTAAAATTACAAAAGTTGTTATTTTTACTGTTAAAACCTATGTAAAATTACATAAATTTAAGATATATTTTTTTACAGTGTTCTTCGTGACTAAAGCTCACTTGTATAAACCAATGAGTTAATTATCTTCAAACCGCCATGTCGTAAGATCAGTTGCCAAATTAATAAGAAAATGTATTTTCAATGCATTTAACAATGGTTTATGCTATCGGATATAAATGATTCTAATAGATTTATAGAATTTTCTGGGCTGGTATGTCGTGGTCGATCAATTCTCGTCGCAGACGTTTTGCCATACATTATAGATGGTATCCTCAGTACTTGGTGACTGATCACCAAGCACTAAGAATGCCATCTATTACCATTTATGAACAGATCAACTACGACATACCGGCCCAGAAAATTCTATAAATTCAATGGATACCGACCGTGAAAGTTTGAAAATTCTAATAGTGTTTTGTCTATTTGTTACGAACCGGTGTGCGATCAGCCTTACTGTTTAACTTTAACATTTAATTCGGTTTGAGATTGGTTATCTACTGGTATTGAAATCGGTAAATCTTAAACACGCCTTTAGACTTCGTGTTTCTTAAAACAATAAAATACAAAAAAATTAACTACTTGATGTTGCTTGCTGATGTAGATGTAAAAACATCTGCAATGAAATATGATTCTTTTCGTCAAGGTCGTAGGATAAAAGTTGAACATTTTTTTTATCTGTATATATTGTATTCATTAGTTGGAAAAGGTGTGCTATTTTTTTTTGTCAGAACTTGATACTGTTTGCGTTAAATTTAAATTTCAAATTATTTTTTTGTGTTCAGAAGTAAATTATTATGGATTTTAAAAATATATTAGTTTCAATAACTGCTGGTATTAATTTTTTAACCAGTTGAATATCTGAAATAAAACACGAAATGTAGTACAAATTTTGGCAATATTATACATAAATACATATAGAATCACGCCATGCACCCAAAAAGGTGTGACACAAACTGTTTCTGCTATTCCGAAATCAGTTTCTTCCAAATCTAACCTATCTCATACATGCTCTTCTATTGCTACTACTTGGAAACTTTCGCTCTCACAAAACACTATCAATCATACCACTCCAACTACGCATCGGGCGTCTACGGGCAAACATATACCTTCAAAATTATTCATATAAATTCTTTTAAGCAAACTTTCATTAGACATTCGCTCAAAAAGACCGAACCGTCTTAACTGAGTAATATCAAATTTTGAAAAAAAATTTCATTTAAACTAAATTGTAGATGATTTGTCTATTTAATTAAATGATATTTCCAATAGTCATTTCATCTATATACAAATTAGTTAAAATCAAATTATTATTTATCAAATATATAATCTAAAAATTTAGAATAAATCAACTAACAAGAATAGATAAATATACATATAACAAAATAGAAAATATATCTAATTATATTAGACGATTATATCGAACGTAATTATCAACTCTTGAATTAGAAATTTCGTTTGATATGATTCGAAAGCTGTAAAATATATTTTTAGAGAAAACATTAGAAAAAAATATCTATTTCTTTCCATTCTGTGTTAAACAAAAGTTAAATGAAAACAATAGCTCATAAACAAAATTCATTTAGTTAGAGTAAATATTAAATATGTACAACATATATATTTTTATCAGGAAAAAAACAGTGTAGCTTTAATTATACGAACATGATCAAAATTTTAATAACAGTAATTAGAAAATAATATTAATTTAATAGCTTGATGTTGTAGTAGTCATAATTATACAACATCCGTTTGCTAAAATAATGGAAGTCAAATGAAGTGAACCATTAAATTTTACGTCAAGAATCGAAATTCATATTGCATCAATTAAGCGTGAAAGCGAAATTGTTTGAATCGACCGTCTGTTGAGTCCAACCCCTAAAAGGGCGCTACATCAGACAGAGATCGTACCTATAATAAACTATCCGGACTGAAAATTTTATTGTTCTCTAGTGGTCCAAGCCGTCCAAGGTCCTTCACACCCCGTTGCGTTACCAGTATCCTACGGGAATTTTATCAAGTTAATCCTAGATGGTGCGATTTCTCAATTATATTTCTCACTTTATGCTAGCGATCATTTTAAATTTTTTTACATAATGTGAATATAAAATACGTATATTTTATGTAACTTTACTTACTTTTTCAGTTAATTAATTCTTTTATTTAAAATTATAAAATTATACTATTTTTACAAAAAATTTGTCGTTTTGCTGAAATAATATGTAATTTTTTTACTATGATTATTATGTAAAAGGCAATTTTTTACAGTTTATAATATGGTAAATTAATTATTTTACTTAAAATTACAAAATTATATTACTTTTACAGAAAATGTATGTAAATTATCGTTTTACTAAAATAATATATAATTTTTGTACTATGGTTTTATATAAAATAGTACCTAACTTTTTTTTACACTGTACTTTTTCTATAATGTGCAATCAAATTTTAAAATGCTGATATTCTTCAATGAAATAAAGTTTCTAGAAACAGATTCCTTCAGATGTTATAATTTTTTAAATAAATCCTCTAAGATTTATTAAAAAAAAAAATAAGTACTATGAACCTGCTCACAGAATAATCTAGCTGGTTTGATTTGCAACCTGTTTCAAACCACGCATGCGCTGTCATGATCAAACTCTATGAACAAAGATATTGTCAACAATAATTTAATGTTTACTAGATAAAAATATCTGTCCGTAATTATTTTTTCAAATAAAATTTTCTTATCAGGCTTTACCACTGAATTTATTTTCCATCAACAATTCGTGTCCTAACACGTAATTTTTAATTGGTCATTTTTTTTCCAAATTAAATACTCATCCACTAGCTTAACTTATCAAAACTACTAAATATGCCCCCTTATTCGCCAATTTGAAAAACAAACTAGATCAAATGCCTTATAGATTATTATGTATGATCCTTTCTCGGTGGAGATTATTACTTGACATTCAAATATAAATTATTCCCGACAGTTAGTGTGAATGTTTTATAATCCGTAGGTAGCCGTATGATGTGTCTCAACTCGAAGTGGAAGGCTAATCCGAGATTAGAGATTTTCGGTAGTCTAAACACATACATACATACATACATATATATACGGTTTGTAGCAATAAGAATTACTTATGCACTGACCTGTACTTTGTACGTCTCCCAAGAGATTAAAGTCAAGTTCAACTTTGCATCGTTTATATTTTACGATATGGTCCAGTTACCTTACCGGCTACCGTATTTCAACTCGTTATTTTCGTGGGTCATAATCATATTTGAAAATATAATGTTCTCTTATTTTATGCTTTAGAAGTAGAGCTCTCGGTTATATAGTTTTACGACTGGCTCTTTAAAGAGTTATTTCATAAATACTTCAGACAACTTTCCATATTATTTTCCTACGTTGAAAAAGAATTTAGACGAATTTCTTCTATAATAAATTTGTTAAAGCTAAACGAAAATAATAAAAAAATATACATACATGCATACATGCACAATCACGCCATGTACCCAAAAGGGTGTGGCACAAACTCACTTTCCATTATCCTGAAATCGGTTTCCTCCAAACATCCCCATTCAAACAAGGAACTTTAACTTCATCTACATTAATAATTCCTCTCATACATGCTCTTCTATTCTTAATACATACTTGAAAACTTTGACTCACGCAAGCCACTCTCTCACTCACTTCAATCAGAATGTCAATCTCGGTATATACAATAGTTTTACAACTGAATCTTTAAAAATAGAAATTTCCATATTATTTTCGTACGTTAATAAATTTGTTAAAATTAACGACAATAATAAAAAATTATAGGTACATATGTACATACATATACAATCACGCCATGTACCCAAAAGAATGTGGCACAAACTCTTTCCACTATTTCGAAATCAGTTTCCTCCAAACATCCCTATCCAGACAAGCAATATTAGCTTCATCCACATTCACAATTCCTCTTAAAACTTACAACTTTTTGGTTTAATTGTATAATGGAAAATGTTTCCTTTAAGCACATACACATTACAAAATAAAACTGGTTTAAATGTCATTTGTATCAGTTTTCCTGATGTAGACAAACGTTTGTCGAAACGTCGATTTTAAATAAATTTTAATACAGAACTTGAACCTAAAGTAGTTTTACTTTATATAATGAGTTCTGAAAGATTTTTTTACTATGTTACATACACATTACCTTTTAACTGAAAAAAACAATTTATACAGATACGACCTCTTGCATTAACAAAGCAGCTTTAGAGCGTTAATTAATATATTTTAAATAATACTTGCAAAATGTTAAAAAATAATATAAATGTTCTTTAAAAATAATTATAAACTTTTTTTTATAAAAATATACTTACATACTTTTTATTTACGGAAATTTTTATGAAAATTTTTCTAAATTAGCATGTTTCAATTATTAAAATTATATTTTCAACGATGCTAAATGTTTTAATTAAATTTTTGTTTACATAGTAAAAGATTTTTAACCTTGCAGTAAACATTTCGTTTGAATATAATGAGAATTTTTATTTAATTGTGATTATAACTTCCTCGAGGAGTCTTTGTGCTAATTTCTTTTACAATTAAAGTAATTAGTCTCTTTCTTGCAAAATTTATAACGATGTAATTATTGTTAAGAACTATTTATTTGGTAATCATATCCATGCAATATTGTTAAAAATGATTTACGCGATTTTTATAATATATAATTACATAATAAAAATATTGCATTAGACTACATTCCAATGTCGTACCGATCATGAAAGTAGTTGAAGGACTATTTTCCCTATATAATATTATAGTTTCTTTTCTGTAACATACACTGTAAAAATATTTGACAATATTTGGTGACTCACAGAGCCGTACCCAGTAATTTTGGCGACAGAAAAATTATAAAGATGGTGCTAATAAAATTTGGTTTTAAATGAAAATCATAAAATTTGAAAATTCGATTATATATATATATATATATATATATATATATATATATATATATATATATATATAATTTTGTTATTTACTTTTGTAGCAAAAGTTGGTGTTAATCAGTTAAAATGGTTTAGACATCTTGAGTGAATGTCTAATGAAAGTTTGGTTAAAAAAAATTATATGAATGATTTTTCGATGTATACGTTTGTGTGGACGTCCGATGTGTATAGTTGGAGTGGTATGATTGAGAGTGTTTTACGTGAGCGAAAGTTTCCAAGTAGTAGATATAGAAGAGTATGTATAAAAGGAATTATAATTGTGGATGAAGCTAAAGTTGCTCGTCTGGCTAGAGGTGTTTGGAGGAAGCTGATTTCGAGATATTGAAAAGAGTTTGTGCCACACCCTTCTGAATAAATGGTGTGATTATGTATGTATGTATTTATTTACAAACTATTCCGTTGCGAAATAATATATAATCGTACGTAATTTAAAAACAGTAATTATTAATTTAACCAGTTATATAAAATTTAGCCATAATAAACTTACAATGCTATAGTTAGTTAATGGAATAAATTAAATACTAAAAAATCATGCATGATAAAGTCATGCCACTTCACACATTTCTAATACAAATTCTTTGATAAACTAATCATTTTAAATTTTTATCAAAAATTTTTTAATTATGGCGCCCCTGAGGCGATTGACTCAGCTATCGTTACCGTTTTGGTGTCACATTTAGGATACACCTAAAATGGTATAAAAATTACACCAGGACAATATGTCAAAAAAAAACAAATGATGGTGATAAAAAATTACATTAAATTGTCAGCGACATTTTTTGAAACAATTTACATACATACACAATCACGCCATGTACCCAAAAGAGTGTGACATAAACTCTTTCCACTATCCCGAAAACGGTTTCTTCCAAACACTCCTATTCAGACAAGCAACTTTTGCTTCATCCACATTCATAATTTCTCTTATACATGCTCTTCTATTCCTACTATTTGAAAACTTTCGCTCACGCAACACACTCTCAATCATACCACTCCCTTCTACTCATCGCATGTCCACTGGTAAACGTATATCTTCAAAATCATTCAAAAAATTCTTTTAACCATTACACATTCGCTCAAGATGACCGAATCATCTTAACTGACTAACACCAACTTTTGCAACGACTTTTTTTTTCAATTTTACACTGATCATATACCAATCTATTTCGTACCCGATGCCACCAATATTAATAATATGTAAAAAATAATACAAAATTAATTATTTGTCTACAATGCTTGTCAATAAAACATGTAACACGGATAATTAATTACAAATAAAATTCACATAAAAATAAATATTATAAATAATCAAAATCGTTGATATTTAATAATGAAGCAATTAATATTCATTTTCAATCAAATTTAATATCTAAAAGTAAACATAATTAAAATAAAACTGATAATTTAAATTATTATTTTATATACCCCATAATGTTGACATTAAATATTAACCATTGAAAATAAAACATTTCATTATTTTTATCTGTCAGAGTTAACAAAGCAATTAGAATAACATTTGTGTGAACATTTACGTGTTTTTATTCATTGCACTTTACAATTAGATCAAGATAGTGAAGTGCTTGTTTGCTTTCATTTGATAAACAAATGGAGAAAAAAAATAGCAAACTCCAATGTTATTTCTAACAAGAAAGTGTGCGAGATTCCAAAACTGTCATTCCCATAATTCTAGAAGGTCGTAGAAATGATTTTATTGTTTCGTGCAGATTCTATATCTGGCGAGAATTTAATGAGAAACATTTTCAACAATTTATTTCTATAATTATTGTAACATAGCACGAATTCATTATTGCAAACTAATAAACTAATAAAAGTATAAATTTAAACGAATTATTATAATTCAATAAAAATTTAATTTCAGTAGATTGATAAGAAAAACAATAAGCGAGGCCTTATACGATAATTCGAAATGACATTCAAACCGAAGATTGACATTCTGATTGAAGGTGTAATGTCAAGACAAGTGTCAAAGTCAATATAAGTGTAGTGGCTTCGTGATTGAAGTCAGAAATGAATTTATAAAGAAAAAGATAACATCAATCAGTGTAAAGACAGTAATTTAAATAAAATTTGGCTTCCTTTAATTAATAATCTATAAATTTTATGATTTAGTTACTTATTTGATTATCTACTAGTAGTAACTTGTTCCTATGTTCTGGTTATTTACTATAAATATATTTGTATCAATTTTTCTGATGAAAGTATTGGTTGAGTAAGTCGAAACGTCGATTATTAATAAATATTAATACAAAACTATATAATCTAAGAACCCGTGACTGCCAGACCTTGCTTATTTTATAAAAGCTGAAAGTTTCTCAGCGCATGCTCCCAACACAGGTAAAAACGATAAGCTACTTACGAAGTTTGGGTCATCGTGGCTTTGGCAGGTAACAGGTTGCAAAGGTGTATAAAATGCCAACTTAAATTTTTGCGATATACTCCTTTCTCGAGTTAAATTCGGAGAAATACTTAGAATACTTTTTGATAGACAATAAAAAGTTCTATAATTTGGTTTTAGTTTTAATTTGCTAGCATGTGCCGTTTGGGCACTAGAATTTTTTTTTGATTTTTTGGTTTTTATTTTTTTTCTCAAAAACTATGAGGTGTAGGAAAATAAGCATGTTATGGAAAAATGCGGAATAATGAGTACTATAATTGAGTAAAGAAACCATTATTCTAGGATGCATTGTTTAGTAGAAAAAATAAAAAACTAAATTTTTGAAAATTTATCAAGGGGGCAGGTACTCTTGCGATTTTTTCAAAATAAGATTTTTTACAAAATTTGCTCAAAAGAATCTGAAAAAATTCAGTAAAATAGATAAAAAATTTAGCTACATAATAGCTAAGTAACTTTTTTCTCTACCTCATTCTGGTTTGGCAGGAAAAATTATTGAAAATTCTAAAACGTTTTTTAAAATTTTCAATAAAATTGAAGTTTAAGGGTGTCTGGCAAGGGGTTGCCGCGATATTAAGTGTCTGGCAATGGATGACGTAATTTCTAATATTATTCTGAAGAAAATATATGAAAATTACGCTTTATTATTTGACAAATTTAAGTTGGTATTTTATACATCTTTGCAACCTGTTAACTGCCAAAGCCACAATGACCCAAACTTTCAGCTTTTATAAAATAAGGAAGGTCTGGCAGTCACGGGCTCTTGCTCTATAATATATATAATATATTATGTAATTAATAATAATAATGTAATATAAATGTAAATTTGCGAGTAAAAGTTATAGTTTTACAATGTTGATAATTAAGATAAGCGATTTTCATTGCACCAGTTAAAAATATTGTCAAGATTATTGATATATTAAAAATAATAAATATAAAAAAGGTAGTTACAGTTTGCTTCCACGGTACTCGTTACTTTTTTTGATATTTTAACCTTACTTATAAGATTAATTAATTAGGGACTGTTTGACAGTCACATATAATTAGAGGTTATAAGTTTGGAAAAATTCCGATATAGTCCAAGTGGCTTTTGCCCGTGTTATAACGGTACGAGCCACACCGTCTTCCGAGAAGCGATCAGACTACCCACTTGACACTTGTTTAGAAAATGCTTATATACTACCTAAGAACAAAATGTATGCACATGAGAAGTAACTTTTAGGTATTTATTGTGACTATCTAGAATCAAATTTAGCAGATAAATTTATGAATCTGTTTTATAAATTTAAAAAATAGGACAAATGTAGAATGATTATTTTATATTTTTATTTAAACGTACAGGGTGGGCAAATTTGGACGTTTTCATATGGGAACTCGGAAACTATAAGAGATATGAAAAAATGAACCGCGCATCCTCGATCGCTTTTTTTGAGAGAAACTCAATTATGAAAACAAAAATTAGCTATCGTCTTTTGTTTTCGAGTTATAGCGAAAAGTTCGCTTTTTCCGTATTTTGATAAATGGCGATATCTCGATGGTTTTTTAAATTAGACGAAAATAATTTTCACACTCTTAAGACACTTTTTTTAGTAGAATGAAATGGTCTTAACGGATATTATAAATCTCCGTTAATTCTCGGGTTATAACATAAAGTTGTGTTTTTTTAAATACAAGTCATAGTCGGCTCTGACTTAGTTAAATAGAGAATTTTTTCTCTTTTCAATGATATATATCATGTAGGGTTGAAAATGGTCAAAACTGCCATTTTATGAAATAAAATAAAATTTATTATTAATTCGCCATTTTTTTTTATTATTGTGTGATCTTAGTAGGTTGTGTCATTTAAAGTAGCGTCTATTCTGGTATTGTTGTATGTTCATTATTACGACTAAAAGGTGAAAATGGTTATAAAAACTACGAAAAATATAATACGTTAGAATGCTTTATTCTAAGTGATAACAATTGTGTTCATGCATCTGAGCTATATGTTAATCGCTATCCAGAAAGAAGACAACCACATAAATCTATTTTTGCAAAATACGAGTTATGTTATAAACAGAAGTCGTTGAGTCGAGAAATCGAAAAATTATGTATGAGAGTAAATTGCTAGTCAACCGGAAGTGGTAATTTACTGATTATGTCACTTTTTTTGGTGTTTTATGAATATTTCGCAACAGAAATATATTTCGACAAAATTTATTTGACAAAAATTATTAAACAAATATATCTAACAACTTTCATTTGAAACATTTTTCGGTACGACTACATATTTTTTTTATATATGTATTTATGATATATATATATATATATATATATATATATATATATATATATATATATATATATATATATTTCTTAAAATAGGTGTCATATTTAAGTCAGTATACAGTAGTTGTTATACAAAATTTTTTATTCCATAAATTTAGTTAATACGATGACGGTCAGTTCTGTGCTGGCAATAGCAACCTTTTTTAAAATAAATGTGTATACAAAATTAATAAAAACAAAAATAAAAATTGACAATAAAACTTGTGAAAAATGAATACATTTTTAAATGTCAAAAATAATCCAGTATTATTTCATTTGTAAGCAAAAAAATCTAAATGTTAATTTGATTTATGTTTTATTTTTTTAGTTTCCTTTGAATCTATAGAATGCACTAAAAACTATATAGAAATTACATAATAACATATACTATTTTGTGTTTGACATATGCCGAATGCTGCCATAAAGAAAAGTTCAATATTAAAACTAGGGTGATATTCAAAATAGAATCTAAAAAAAAAAAATCCGTCATACTCATCAGAATTAACAAAGAACAATACATGACAGGTGATATAAATCGACATATTAACCAATATTGTTTTCAAGGCTAAAGCATCCAAACTTATTGTTTTTGCATGACAGTAAATAATCATTCAATGCTTTTTTTATTCATTACTTATAATGCGTATGTTTGCGTTTTTTAAATTATAATAATTATATCACTCACGATTCACTACGGAACGCAAAATACGTTTTCATATTTTTTGTTTTACGTAGAAACAATAATGCTAGAAATAAAACAAAGTGTGTGTATGGATTTGAACACTTGTAACAATTTCAATAACAGCGTAGGAAGATCAGGTACATGAGGTGTTACAGAGAGAGAGAGTGTGTGTGTGTGTGCTGATACTCACTATTTCAGTGATTCTCAAACAATAATATATACATATAATAAACGCTGATTTAGACTACTCTATTTATTACAAAATTTGTGTTATGTGACAGTGTAAAGCCAATGATTCTGAACCAAATTTCTTAATAATTTACACACAAACAAAAACAACATAAATGTACAATTTTAATTTTTATCGCAACAAAAAATTAAAATTGTTAATGTCTTTTAGCAAGTTTTTATTGTGTTCTCACAAGTTAGCAGATAATGAAGTTCAGAACCAATAACATTACAACGAAAAAAACTAATAAGCCAATTCTGAACACTTTACGAATTTTTCGTAAATTTGTAGATCTGTAGCTAACAAAAAAGCTGTTAGAAAGACAGTTACAAATTCATAAAAATTGCAATTCTGTGTGTAACAGTGTACAACCAACTTTATACATATGTAAACATCAAAGTTTCATTTTGGTTAATCTAAAAAATAGTCAGAATGAGGTAAATATCATCATTATCGTATTTAAGTTATAATTTATTTCAATATACATATAATAGAAATATATGTATATGCATTTTTATAATGTCTACATTCATTTGTTTTTTAGCTTAAGAAGTTCATTTTTATTTGTTGTGACTGACTATGTGATAATAGAAGTATTTTTTTAATGACTGATTATAAGTAATTATACTTTTATTATATTATTATATTATATATTATATAAATTATTTCTGTGATACAAATTGTTTTATTTAATTTATAAATTTCTAATACAATTTTTCTTGTTTTTTCGTGTATGAAATTAACCATTATATTATTCATCAGTTTACCTTAAAAATCTTTACTCACCTGCTATTATTTATTCTTTTTTAAGTAATATTTCAACAAACATGAAAATTTATTGCTGATTTATTTTTATTTATAAAAATAATTGCTGTATTTGAAAATTATTATAATTATAAAAATAATAATAATTTTTACAGACACACTTTACGTAAGATTTACGGACAATTCGTAGCAATTTACGAAAGCTACATAAGCTACAGATGCACTCAGAATTTCAATTTCGCTTACTACGCGCGTTACGGATTTTATGGATAATCTTAGGAACGCTACAGATTTATTCAGAATTGGTCCATAATTTTGTGATAAGTAGGATAGTCTGGCTAAACCTTAATCCATAACTGAATTGTAGCTTGAAGAATATTTTTATACGCTCCGACAAATGAACGTACATTAGAAATTAAAAAAATAACATTTTGTTTAGAGTCAATTAAAATTTCACGCTTGCACCGTATCACTCTAAACGGTTTTGACAAAACCAGGCCAAATTTATTTGCTTGCGTTTATAGTTTATTGCAAGTTGTAAAAATTTCATTATTTTATCAAATCAGCAGACCGGGGACACTATGCCGACGACCGTTGACACAACCCCGATTGCTTAACTCGGACACTACGCCGACCGCCTACTAGGAACACTATGGACACAACGCCGACATCTTACTAAGGATACTACGCCGACTGTGGACAACGCCGACTGTGGACAACGCCGACTGTGGACAACGCCGACTGTGGACAACGCCGACTGTGGACAACGCCGATTGTGGACAACGCTGACCGTGGACAACGCCGACCGGAGACACAATGCCAACCGTTCATTCGCATTTG
Source organism: Clivina fossor (assembly GCA_963966155.1). NCBI lineage: Eukaryota > Metazoa > Arthropoda > Insecta > Coleoptera > Carabidae > Clivina > Clivina fossor. The sequence goes on from OZ014555.1 coordinate 25,951,048, forward strand.
CTAATCATTGCATATAAACAAAAGATTGACGTTTGCATAAGTCAAAACATTGGGCTTGAGTAAAATTTGTCAATACAACATATCTAGCAGCAACAGATTTTACTTAAACCCAATGTTTTGGCTTGTGTAAGCATTAAATTTTTGTATATATTCAACGATTGGCTTGTGCTAATGCGAATGAGCTGTCGGCGTTGTGTCCACGGTCGGCGTTGTGTCCACAGTCGGCGTAGTGTCCCTAGTAAGAAGTCTGCATTGTGTCCACGGTCGGCGTAGGGTCCCTAATAAAAAGTCTGCATTGTGTCCACGGTCGGCATAGTGTGTCCGGTCGGCGTTGTGTCCTACGCCCATACAAAGCCTCAAAAAAAAATTTAGAACCTTACAAATCATAAATGCGGCCTTATTTATATCAAACCACAAAGTCAGTACATTAATTTTTGTGTGAATAAACAAACACCGTTTGATTTAATAATAATTTGAAAATATTTCAAATTATAACTGTATAATTTATTTCAAATATTTCAATATACATCTTGACACTAATGCTTAAAATTTTCGATTTTATATAATATTGTAAAGCTATATAATTTATATTCTTATGACAAAGTGCTAAACGTAATAAATTTTAAACAAAACTTAAATTTTAAAAGAAATATATTTTTTATTATACTCAAGCAGAGAGTGTTGTAAAATACGTAATAACTATTAAAGTGTAGCTAGTAAAAATTCGAATTAGAAAAAAAATAACCTGAAATAAAATAGAAAAGCTAAAAAACTAATACAACTAGTATTATAAATTTTTACAACGGCTTTTAAAGAGCTTGGCCCCCGAAATGAAGTTTCAATTTATCGTTTTACTTCTCGTTGGCGAATTGAAATTCTCTATTGAAAATCGTGTCTGGAAACTTTACTTTGAGCATAAAATTGATATGTACAGTCTGTTTTTGAATTTATCGTTCACAATGGACTCCATACATTGTATTTCATAGATAACTGACATGGCACTCTCGATATTCGTTCCATTTGCATTGCTAGATAAAATTTGTGATATCTCGTGCAGAATAATTAATTTTACACAGTTATACAATTTTACAGATAACGTTAACTAAAATTTAATTTCAATGTGAAATTACAAATACTAGAACTATATATTCTAATGCATACTTGTCAGTTATAAATTTGTTATAAATATTGAAAACTAAACTAATAATCTTTAATTTTTTTAATTCAGGATAATAAATATACAGGGTGATTTATGACGTCGGGGAAAAACTACAGCGGATGATTCCTATGAGTAATCTAAATAAAAAACTTCAAATAAACATATGTCCGAAAATGCTTTCTAACGGAACTTTAGCCGTTAGAAGTTGATTACATGTAACATCAATCGCGTTAGCCTTATTTATTATATCAGAAAAACAAACAAGTTAGAAACTTCTGAATAATTGTAAAATTACTGATTGATTTTCTAACATTTTGTTTAAATACTAGTAAACCAATTTACTAGTTTATAAATTTTTGTACATACATAAATAAATATTTAATAAACAATTTACAATAATTAAAAATCGAAGACAATTTTTGTCGGAACCCAGTAAGTCGTAACTAGTAAATTGGTTTACTAGTGTTTAAACAAAATGTTAAAAAATCAATCAGTAATTTTACAATTGTTCAGAAGTTTATGACTTGTTTTGTTTTTCCTGATATAATAAATAAGGCAAACTCGATTCATGTTACATGTAATAAACTTCTAACGGCTACAGTTCCGTTAGAAAGCATTTTCGGACATATGTTTATTTGAAGTTCTTTATTTAGATTACTCATAGGAATCATCCGGTGTAGTTTTTCCCCGACGTCATAAATCACCTTGTATATAACTACTGAATTTATCATTAATTTATAAAACCTAGAAAGCTATTCACTAACCCAAAATAAACTTGAAACATTATTGAAATTAAAACCGGTATATCAATAACCAAAAATACGTTTCCGAAATCTATATATTATTAAAACCATCGACCCAGAAACTATCGATAAAAAAAAAGTTTCACTACCACTGCATTCGAAAATATCGTTGGTCCGTAGTGGAACGCGATACCCACATACATTCACATAGCGGTCAGGCGGCTAGCTTCATCTGCGCGGGTAGTACCGGGGCAGGGGGACAACGGAACCGACTTTTGTACAACGCGACCAAGAAGATTGGCGAGATGAGGGCCTTTCAAAGCCGGCATGAACATGCATAGACATTCACTCCTATACTTTTCTAAATCCAAAGCCATGCTCCCTCACCCCTCCAACAACTTGCATCACGCTGAACGCTGTACCATCGTTGCATCGTGCTGGAATTCCGTAATAAGCTTCAAAATATGTTGTTTCTTTTTGTAATAACTGAATTAACCCTTAACCGGGCATTTGTTGTGTATCAGACTAATTTGATTATAAAGCGGGCCTTACACGGTCAATCAGAAATGACAATTTGACTGAAAAATCAGACACTTATCAGTCAAACTGATAATCTGATTGAAGTAATTTTAGCTTTAGATGACTATAAAAATTACTATCGTATGGACGAAAATCTTTTTAACACGTTGATCACCATATTGACACCATATTTATCTAGAATAAATACAGTTATAAGAGAAATTCAATATCAGTTCGTGAGACAGATTAGCGGCTACTTTAATATTTTTTGCGACTGGGAGAAGCATTCAGATTGTGAGTCTACCCTCCACTTCCAGTGATTGAAGCTCGGATTTCAAATGAATTTGGAAATTCGTCAATCCATTCAACAGTCCATCAGTCTTGACCTTACACCTTCAATCAGAATGTTAATCTTCAGTATGCGTGTCATTCCGAATGATCGTGCAAGGCCCGCTTAAATTTTCTGATAATTTGAACACAAGCCCGCCCTTAAAATCAGTGATTCTACCTAATTTTTTTTCAGTTTTTATCTATTAAAAGGCATACTTGCTAGTGAATAAATAATAGTACATTATGTTAAAAAGGGTAGAAAGAGATTATTATTGTGTGAAGGTCAATGGGGAAGTTTAGCGAGATTGAAGTTGGGTGTAAAATTATTTTTTCTCAAATATATAATATATAATAATAGCAGAAACTATCATTAAAATTTTTAATAATTGTTTCATTTATATGTTATTAACAATTTGTGTAAGGACATTACTGACGTCACAAGACTATTGTGCGCAAGCGCAGAAGAGTATAATTTTGAAAACTTATGTCGTAGCAAATGTTGATTTTTGTTGATTCCAGGTAACCATGGCAATACATGTACGTCTGATTCAGAAGACGACATAAGTTTTGCGAAGACATTACTGACGTTATCATGACATGTTTTTGTATTTTTTAGAAAATCTGGGCATCTTTGAGAAAAATGATAAATTAAACATCACTTTTCAAGCCATTTCTAACAAAACAAAGAAATAAAAAATACGCTAAACTTCCCAATTATTTGTGGTTGAGGCAAAGCCGAGGCCAAGCAATCTAAGCGAAATATAAAAAAGAGGGGTATAAACGAAACTAAAAATAAATAAAATAACATACTAAGTAATCTTAACCTTACTAACAATTGTTAAATGGTATATATATATATATATATATATATATATATATATATATATATATATATATATTATATATATATACTGGGTGTCCCATTTTAATCCGCCACCTGCAATAACTTCGAAATCGTGCATTGGACAAAAAAATGTTTCGGATAAAAAGTAAATGGTTTCGAGGGGGACATCTGATGCAAAGACCCTTGCCCCCTCTGGACCCCCTGAGGAGCGGGAAAGGGGCCCAACTTTAAAATCTTAAATGGAACACCCTATTTTTTATTGTAGATTCTGATAGGCCATTAAAAAGTATGTAAATTTTATTTTAAGACTTTTTTTATCTTTGATAGATGGCGCTGCAAACAGCATTTTTTTTCTCAGTTTATCAATCTTCAATTTGAAAAAAAAATTGTAACTAAGTACGATATTCAAGATTTTTTCAGTTCTTTGGGAAGAGGGGGGGCAAGGGTCACTGCATCAAATATCTTCCTCGAAACCATTAACTTTAAGTTAATGGTTTCGAGGGGTATAACTTTAAGTTAATGGTTTCGAGGGGATATCTGATTCAGTGACCCTTGCCCCCCCCTCTTCCCAAAAAACTGAAAAGAACTTGAATATCGTATTTAGTTACACCTTTTTTTTCAAATTGAAAACTGATAAACTGAGAAAAAAGTGCTGTTTGCAGCGCCATCTATCAAAGATAAACAAAAAGTTTTAAAATAAAATTTACATACTTTTTAATGGCCTATCAGAATCTACAATAAAAAATAGAGTGTTCTATTTAAGATTTTAAAGTTGCTCTCCTTTCCCGCCCCTCAGGGGGTCCGGAGCAGGCAAGGGTCTCTGCATCAGATGTCCCCCTCGAAACCATTTACTTTTTATCAGAAACATTTTTTTGTCCGATGCACTATTTTAAAGTTATTGCAGGTGGCGGATTAAAATGGGACACCCAGTATATATATTATTTATATTTGTTACATGATTTGTGAGAATTAATCTTTTTTTGGTCGAATATACAATTTCTGGCAAATTTGTATTGTTTTTTATGTACTCATCTCACCTTTATTAAATAGACTAAATGGATACATTTGTTTTAAAATAAATTCTAGGACAAACAATTAAATTAATTTATCAATTATGCATCGTATTTTGTTATAAATTATAAATATTTATTTATAATTTATATTTATATAAATATTTATTTACAATTATAACATAGTAGAAATATTTTATTATTACATTACTATCTTCTTTAAGAAACTGTGTTCACGTATACAGAATAAAAATTACATTAACCTTTAAAGTTTGTCAAATTCGATTATATTCCAATTACAAATATTTATAATCTGAAGGTTAACAACTCTATTTTAAGCATTCCAATATTGCACTCAAATCATTTATATAAATGCAAATGCGAAATGTTTATACTTTCATGCCATTTTGCAAATACTTAATGCAAACCCATAAAATTATTTAAATTAAAAGAATCTAAGTTGAACATAGCCGATTAACATCGAAAATCGTCAATATTGAAAATACGTTTCTCTGGAGTTGAATTTCGAGAAATTACCATTAAGAATTAGATTTTAAAAAATAACAATGATTAAATACAACAAAATCATTTAATTATTTATCATTATTTAAAAATACATTGTAAATAAATTATTTGACATTATTATTTATTACATATTGCGAGATTTAAATTCTTTCGCAGTGGTTAAAGTGCTGACTTACCATTGAACGAGATTCGATTCTCAGGTAACCTAATTATTAATTTTATTATTTTTTGAAATTTTTAATAATTACCAAATATTTTTTAAATATAATCATAACAATATTAATAATGTCAAATAATTTATGTAAATTGCATTGTTTTAAATAATAATATTTATTTGAATGGTTTTATTTTATGTTCTGTTATTTACTGTAAATGTCATTTGTATCATTTATCCTGATGAAGACAGACGTTGAGTTTCGTCTAAACGTCGATTTTAAATAAATACTAATACAGAACATTGACCTAAAGCAGTTTATTTTGGTTTTATTGTATTTAATCATTCTTATTTTTTAATATTTAAACGTTTCTAATGATAGTTTCTCGAAATTTAACTCTAAAAAAAAATATTTCGTATATTGTCGATTTCCCATGTTAACCTTCCGAACGAACACCCTGGGTGTATAATATATTTATTATTATAAAACAATTATGTTAATGTTCGTATGCATAAACATTTTCATTAAAAATAACGGTTCGTTAAAATGAAAATTCTTGATTCTTGAAATTTCGTTTCTCACAGAATCTAAGAATTTTCATTTTAACGAACAGTTATTTTTAACAAAAAGTTTATGCATGAACCCAAAAGCTTTCTCCAAACATTCCTATATCCAGAAAAGTAACTTTAGCTTTATCCACATTCATGATACCTCTCATACATGCTCTTCTATTCCTATTACTTGGAAATCTAAAATAAAATCGCCAGCTAACATAAAAGCATCGAAGCAAATGTAAACACAAATGTGTTTATAAACAAACACATCCATACACAATCACGCCATATATCCACAAACTCTTTCCACTATCTCGATATATGAGTTTTTATCTATAAACAGGTCCAAAAAAATCCTTCAAAATTTCATCAATTTATCAATATTTATTTACGTAGTTACCATGAAATAGGCTCACTTGCGTACGTGTCAGATGCGTACAAACATTATTTAGTATCACTTGCGTACAAATAAGGGTCGGCTTAAACCCAGGTAGTGAAGGTACTTAGGTACTTAGGTCATGCGTACAGCTATTTTACAAATAATCAAGTTAGTATTCAATTTTAATATTGACCAAGTTTATATTTAGTGGTTTCAATTTAATTTGTGTAGATTAATAAGCAGGGTCAAGTTGTCTCCCAAAATTTGAAATTATACCTGAGACAAAAAAAAGGTCATAACCGAGTTATCTACCGCGCATGGTCTCCCAAGATTAAAAGGTAACCTAGCCAAACCTAGCCAATCATTTGCGCCAGTCGTTATTTGCGCCGATGAGATAAGCGCCTATATTGAATAATAACATAACTAGACCTTAAACCTTAATCTAACCTACCCTAAGCCAACAGTGGTACAGATGATAAGATTTCGTGGCGCAAATGATATACCACTATTGACGCAAATGACAATTCCCAAACTTCTGTACGCATCTGACACTCGGCCTAAGTACCTTCACTACCTGGGCTTGAGCCGACCCTTATTTGTACGCAAGTGATACTAAATAATGTTTGTACGCATCTGACATGACACTGTTATCATTAGTTAGTTAAATACAAACCCTTAAATATCTCCATATAATATAAAATGGACTTACACCACTTTCAAAGAAAACGGCTCAAATATTTATATATATATATATATATACCTATATATATATATATATATATATATATATATATATATATACATATAAACATATACCTATACATATATACATAATATTTGTTTGCAAAGTCCGGCTCAAATCCTAACCCAGTTCAATCCTTGAGTTGGTTAACTTGAACATATCAAAGCTACAAGTATAGCATCATGCTCTGTATCAATCGCCACAATACAAAACCCTCCAAAACCACCCTCACACACACACACACCATCAAATACACACATTGTTCAGAAACTGAAAAGGGTAGCAGTATACCTGACCCCGGTCTTTGTTACTCTACAGCTCACTACACTATTTTAACTTAAGTAAGGGGTTTCAGGCAAAGAAAGGAACCTTTAAAAATATTTTTAACTTTGATAAACGCCTAAATTATCGTTTTAGTTTTTCTTTGTGGTAATATCGAAAGTATTATTATTATTATTATTATTACTGGTATTTAAATGAAAATATATTATGTTGTGATACATGTTATTAATAAATAATTGCAATTAGTAAACAATATAAAACACTTTTATTAAAGTCAATTATATTTCTATTCAATATATTTTGTCAAAAGAATGCTATTAAAATATAAAATACGGTCTATTCAACTGTCTTAATCGCACGTCAGCACTGTACATGCAAAATGTTTTATTTGTCAAATGTGGTACACCGTGAAAAATTTATGTAAATTTACATATACTACTAATATAATTTTTACATAAAAATTTAATATTACGTAAATAATCCCAGTAAAAATTACAAAATATTGCTATTTTACTGTAAAAAACTATGTAAAATCACATTTTTTACAGTATATTTATGAGTACATCATACAAAAAAGTGTAAAAAATAAATACAATTATAATATTCTAACATTTTCAACAAAAACTACAGCAATATAAATTGCTATTAATTACATACTAAACAATATTAGAAGCATATGGGTACACCCGTATATAGAAAGACCACTTTGACATCATCAGTTAGCAACGCTATATATAACAATAAAATTACATAATTTTTGCAAATACTAAATGTTTTATAAAAATTAGACTAATTTTAGTTAAATAATGAAGCCATAATTGATTTAAAAAAAAATTCTCCGAAAGTTGGGAACATTGTATTTTAGAAATTGTATGTTATGTAATTTATGTGGACAATAAGAGAATAAACCGGCTTTAGATCATAGTTCTGTATTAATATTTATTAATAATCAACGTTTCTAACAACTCAACGTACGTCTTCATCAGGAAAAAAGATATAAATGACATTTATAGTAAAAAATGATAGGAAGTAGTCTAAAAATTGGTTACAAAATTTGACCGTGACTGACCGCGACAACAGAGTGAGTTAATATAAGCGTGGTAATAAAAAGAACATAGAAACAAGTTATTAGGTAAATAAGTAAGCCAAATATTATTTAAATAAAATTTTGGCTTCTATTAAATAAAAATTTATAATCTAGTTACTCAGTTTGTTATCTAGTAACTTGTTCCTATGTTCTGTTATTTACAGTAAATGTCATTTGTATCAGTTTTCCTAATGAAGACGGACACTGAGTTCGTCGAAACGCCGATTATTAATATATATTAATACAGAACTTAAATCTAAAGCTGTTTGATTTTAATATAATGAGTTCTGAAAGATTTTTTTATAGTATGTTAATTCATGTTTCATATCTTTATATAGAAAATTTCTCTTTACTTGTGCAGTCGATTTATCTAAAAGGTTAACTGCAAAAGTTTAGTTTAGTATTGATATTTTCAGTTCATATAAGTAGTTAATACATATCAAAAAATGTATTTAGAAAGTTTAGCAACTATAGAGAAAATAATATCTTTCAAACAAATTCTGATAATCTTGATTGAACATATTTGCATAAATAGAAAAATTGCTATGAAAATTAGCATATAAATTTCTATTTTAATTAATCTTAAAATTTTATTAATTTTTTTACATAACACGTATAAGAACAGGAAACAAAAATTTTTATTATTAATTCTATTACATATTAAATACATATTTTTTGTTTCAAATTATTTATTACAGGAAATAAATAAAGAATAGACAAAAAGTAACATACTAAATTTTTAAATATAATATACAAATGGAAATGAGCATATAAAAAGTATGTCAAAATTAAAATAAACGTTAGTTTTAATCTACTTCTTATTCACACATACTTTCAATAAAATTTTTATGTGAAAACAATGTACTCTTTACTCCTGCGTAGAAATATTTTATAAGTAACCATAATGAATAGCAAATCTCCTTTTTTTAATCAGAATTTTTCTTCTAACAATAATGCATTTCAATTTAAATTTCTGCTATTCTGCTTAATCGATATTTGATAATCTGGCATAAATTTAAATCAGTAATAGTTCAACACTTATTCAAATTTTCAATATGCATATATCAAACAAACATTTGAAATGTGGGAAATTAATTCAGAAAATTCAGAAACATGTGTTTCCACTTTCCACCAATATTTTGAAATGAGATTTTCGCACGATCACAATACATTTCAATATAACAGAACAAATGTATATATTTTAGTTATAAATAAATATACGAAATATAAAATATTAAAGAAAAATATTTAGAGTTATTGAATATTTTATAATTTTAATTAAATTTTTATATTATTTACAACTGATTTCATAATAAACAGTCAACTTTAAGTTAACAAATAAACATTAATTTATTGACATCAATAATAATTATGCCACTAAAGTTTAAAATCGATGTTTATTTGTCGATTTAAAGTCGATTTTAATTTAATGGGCTCGTTGCACTTAGTAAAATTTACTATTTTAAAGCGAAATATTTAAAGATTATATAAAAAGAATGTCATAAAATATTTGATTTATTTAAAATGTATTATAGTATTTTTATTAAAATATCTGGAAAAATAATATTTTTGTGCATCACGCGTTTTGCCTTCTGTGATTGAAATCATAGTGTTTTTCGAACAGTACAATGTGTGTGTGTGTGTGTGTGTACTATCATCTGTCAATGTATCTGTCAGTTTATCGAACAACGTGGCAATACGTTATGTTTACATTTTGAAATTTAAATTAAGATAAACATTTCGGTTGTAAAATATTGTTTTATACCAATTATTATTATATATTATAATTACGCGTTGTGCAAACGAACAAGAAACATGTGATTTTTGATTTTAACATAACAGATATAGGCAACACTGTTTTGTTTTTACCGCAAGAGAGCTGAATACTTGCTGATACACTATTACGTCACAACGAGCAAATTTCAATTTTGCTTTAAAACATATATTTACGTAGTTATTTTAATGTATATGTTTGATAAAAGATATTTGAAAAAATCTGCCACTACCCCATTCTTTGTCACTATTCATGTTTGATAGACAACTGTAAAACATAAATACATATATTAAATTAAAAGTTTAAAATCGATGTTTATTTGCCGATTTAAAGTCGACTTTAATTTAATTGTTTATTAAAAAATCGACCGTCATATACAACTACTAAATAGAAAACACTTTTAATATATTTTTGTGTGATATATCTTCAAATAAAATAAATCAGTTATAAAGTTCACATTATTACGTAAAAAAGAATAATACTTGGCAAAGTAAAAAGATTTTTTAATATATTTTTGGTGCTCAAAGAAGTAGTGTTATAGAAGTAATAATGCATATTTTTTTGCGATAAGAAAGTCTTTCTATAGAAGTAAGAAGACACTTTTAAGGTATCTTCATCTAAAATTAAAATCTTAAAAATTTTCTTTTTCCATTTCGTATATTCGGAGAGCGATGATAAATGATTTCAGGGAAGTCATATATTTTCTAGTAATATTTCCTCTTTCGCGAATTCCTTTTCATTGTCTACTTCTCCGCACACCCGGTTTTTGGGCGACTATAGACTAAAGTATTACTAACTGGAATATCGTGTAACTACTTCTATTACAATACAAACAGAAACTTAACAATAGCCATTGCTGGAACAAATTCCGGATGTATAAAAATTCCGTGTACGATCCACACAAATTGTCGAGTGAGTGAGTGAGCGAACAAGCGGGAAAACGTACCTTGCCAATGACCGTAACAACATATCCGGTGTACCATATGCCACCATGACGACACGACGTATGTATACTGTGTTTCGTGACTAGGTGGTATACGCTGTACACCATACACCTACAATGCAGTACAGAAGATTTTTAAATAATCAAAACTTCCCAGTAGACATATTCGTTATTCATTATAAATAGAGCGCTTCTAAGCGAATAAAACCCCGAAAAACATGCGAACTAAATTCAACATTTTTAAGCGAAGTTGATTTAAACCAACCAGAAACAATCGTACAGCGTACAGCTTATGTAAGATTGTTATTTGTATGATTTTTACTTTGTAATATCGTTTTTCAGTTAGTTGTTAGTTAGTTAGTTGATAAATCCAAGTAATTTTGTTCTTGGAAAATTGGCAAAATTATTGTGATAAAATTATATAATCTATATGAACACTAAGTGAATCTTTTGTGAAAATTTGGCTAATCATGGATAAATAATTCAGCCATAATATTTAAAAAAAAAATCTATGAAACAGTGAAGTTGTATCAATATTTAAAACATTACAAACTTGCGTTAGCAGTGTAGAAATTTAAATTTTACTCTGGACTGTGAGTGTAAAATGTGCATCGTGCGGAACGGGGTGCAGGCATGCAAAAGGCAAAACACGGATGCAGTTGTTGGGTAGTGAAAAATTGCTGTCATATGCGGCCCCCGAGGCTGCTGGTCTCAGACGACATTTCGCTCCAGAAGTGACACACACACGCATTGCATTTGGTGGGAATTGTTTTCGAATTGAGATGTATCTATTTTGCACGAGATGCAGCTTCGAATTGAACTATTAAATTTAAATTATTGTTGTTACAGCTTACTTTTATGCTGGTACTATAACCGATCTTCTCAATGTCTTCCAAGCGAATATACAATACAGCGATGGTCCAAAAGTCACTAGACCATTTTAAAATGAAATTACCTTTTTAATTATTACATTTATTCTTTTATAAACAGAAGAAAGTTATTCGAATTTTAAATAATCTAGGTCCTAGCGACTTTTGGGCCATCTTGTATTTTATGGAATCATGAATAAAATATTTCTTTAAATTTTTACAGTATTAAAATAAAACGGCTTTGGGTTGTAGTATTGTATTTAATTTATTGTATTGTTATCTGAACTATGTAAATATGCAAAATTTCAAGTCGTTCTGATATGTAAAAGTGAATAAAAACTAGATTATAAGATTTTACTCCAACTAATTAACAACTAAACTTAAATAAGAATTTCTAACTTATAAAAATAGAAAGACTTCAAAATTAGGAAGTTTGGCGGAAATGTAGAATTAGAAAAGTAATTTTATCTCACTAATGAGAAAGTCTTGTAATATATATATATTATATGACTCATCGCAGATTTCAAACACATTCTGTTACTACCGAGTGCATTAAAAATATATTAGAAATCACTGTAATATATAAAAATTTGTTAAAGAAGGAAAGAAATGTTTGCTTTCACATGTTAATAAAACTATATACATTCCACACGCGTAATAATTTTGAACCAAGGATGACTAGATTAATAAATCAGGAAACAAATGTATACAAAAGCGTAACAAATAATAGTACATTCATTATGAATTTGTCTATGGTAAAAACCATCATATATCGAACAAAGTAATTTATTTTGTTATGAAACATTAAGGCCCTGTTTCATTCATAAATATTAAATAAATTTACTTCACAAGTAAATTTTATTCTCCTACTAAATAACCATGAAAACAAATGTTATTTCAACAATTTTCTACGAGTTTATTATTATTAATAATAATAAAAACTATTTTTTAATGCCACTAGATTAAATTTATTCCTTTTTTTTAACAAAATCTACAGAGTAAATACATTTACCTCTTAAGTAAATTTTACTAGCGCTTATGAAACCGAGCCTTATGTTATTAAAATAAATATTTATGTTATTTATTTATTTCTGTAATATAAATTATAATTTGCATAATAAAATATCAATTTTTTACTATTGTTTAAACATATTTTAGTAAATCAATCAGTAAATTTTACAAATATATATACAGTTAAGACTTTTTTCAAAATTTGCTCAAAAAAATCTGAAAAAATTCAGTAAAATAGAGAAAAAAATTAGCTACATAATAGCTAAGTAACTTTTTTCTCTAACTCATACTGATATAGCAAAAAAATTATTAAAAATTCTAAAAAACATTTAAAAAAAAATTCTAGCGTCCAAACGAAAAATTAAAACTAAAACCAAATTATATAACTTTTTATTCCCTATCGAAAAGTATTCTAAGTATTTCTCCAAATTTTACTTCAGAAAGAAGTATTCTGCATATTATCGCTATCCCATGTTATTGCCCTATATCAACCTGGCGAACGAACATCCTGTATATATAAGTTTATGACTTATTGCCGCCCCCATTAAATATATCACCTATTTTTGATTATTGCAAATAGTTTATAAGATATTTCTGTATGTGTATGCAAAATTGAAAAATGACAAATAAATTTTTAAATTTGTAGGAGTAAATTTGTAACAGTAGCAGTCATTCTATCTCTGTGTTGCTATATTTACGCCGGTATAAATGTGTCTAGAATTTTATCCCTATAAATTATTCTACATTTTTTAAATATAATTCCAAATAATTTAATAATAAGATTTGATGTTACAACTATTAGTTTTAGAAAATAAATTCAATTTAATATACAGATAATAATTGATTGTATACCAAAGTAATTTTAATTGAAAAAGTGATAGTATTTTATTAATTAATTTTATTATAATTTTTTTTTTGTAAAACAAACATAAGAAAACCAATTTACTTACCACAACATTTTTCTTTATTAAGTTTTTAGAACAAGAAAACGCAATTTACCTGAAACAAAAAAAAAATTAGAATACAGTTTTAATGTATGTATTTAATTAAGGTTAATCCATCTCATTCCATTTCAAAATATATGGAAATTTGTATTATTAAATTAATGTTTTATATGCTATTTTAATGTTCATATCAAATAACAGTTGTGAATTTCAATTGATGGTTGTTACATTGCCCAATTCTAGGGTTAGTTCACCTTTTTTTCAGCGTGCATAAAAATCCCACCCATTCATTTTTATATATTTGTTCTATATTATTATTTTGTAATAGTATAGCCTAACTGAACAATATCAATTCAATAAGCTAATGATATTATGTATATTTAAAAATTAGAATATTTTTCATCTGTAAAATACAAATATTTTGTAAAATTTCATTTATATCCATTAAAAATTCCAGAATTTTTCAACGCAATTTTTTTTTTTAAATAACAGCGTATATTTGTTTTAAAATAACAGATGATTAGTTTCAGCAACTTGTATTACTCTGAAATATTTGATTCTGTTAGTCCATAATAAAATTCATCAATTTTGATTTTAAACGTTTTAATTTTTTTGCCTCTAGAACATGTTTTTTAGATATATAAAACAACTGTTTGTTGTTTATCCACAAATACTACATAACAATAAGAATGGGCTGTTTGTGATTTTTTTTATGATAAATAAAAAATCAGATTTAAAAAATTCAGGAAAAATATAACATTTTGATTTATTTTAACCACAAAATTATATATATATATATATATATATATATATATATATATATATAATGTTTGTTTCAATATCTATTTTGTGTTAGATATATCCAGATATTTTAATTAAACAATTATTAAAAACCAAATTTAGTTAAAAAAGTAATTAATTAAAATTGATTTACATCATTGATTAATATTTAAAACCTTATCCATTTTATATAAAATTTGTGGAAAAAAAAACAATTGTATGTTTTTTAATCGGAAAATATATTTTTAAAGGTTAGTGTAATTAAACATTAAATTATCAACGCAATTCATTTAATTCATTAACGAAAAAAAATCTAATTAATTATAAGAAAGAGTTTATTAGTTGTTGACATTATGTCAATGTGTTTTTTTACAGTTTGCCAGTTAATTTCACGGTCAATACGAATTCGTTTCACGTAAATAGTGAGATAAATTGTCGCAATTAGTTGCCTTGTAAATATAATTTAAGCCCTGCCTTTCTGGGCCGCTGATGATTCTCGACTGCAAAATATTTGTTTGAGTAATTTTGCAAACACAGTATGCTGTATATATATATATATATATATATATATATATATATATATATATATATATATATATATATATATATATATCTAACCTAGTTCTTTTGCTTATTCTACGTTTCTACGTTCCCTTTATTTCGCAGCGCGACGCGCTTAAAAATAAATTATTTTCACTTTCTCTTTTTGAGTGGTTAAGATGAAATTTATTTGCTGGCGAAAATTTTAACGATTTGGAAGATCTTATCTTTCATACACTTTATTATATTGTCTTTAATATCTTTTGATATCATTCTACGTTCCAAATTTGTATTTTTTTTGAATACAATATTAAAGAAACTTTTCCTTATATCACAAACAATAATTTAAAAAATATACTCTTTTTAAGGCAATCAAATTAATTTTTTTGTGTACCACACGCATGTTGGACCATGCGCAGTAACAAGAAAATTTAAAAAATACCCAAAAAAGGGTAAATTTTAATGTTTTACTCAAAAACAAAATGAGTGAGCAGTTATTTAGCCTTATTTTTCGTATTTGTTGCCCTTCCATGAAGGTAAAAAGTTAAATATTTTAAAATACGCAAAATCAGGGCAATTTTTTGCTCTAATAAGGCTACAAATTCAATTACTCTCGAAAATTTTTACTCTTTTACCTTACTATTTTGAACAGTGTATGTTACAACTAGATTTATCGAATCACATTTGTAACACAGCAAACTAGTTCCATAACTTAATCAATAAGTTAACTAAGTTGTCAACTGTTTTTCAAGCGCCTTATTCAATGGGCAGTTGACAAGTTAACGAAATGGTTAACTTAGAATAATATATATTTAACCATGTCTTATGCAGCCAAAAGTTAGTGTCTAATTTCATTTGACTTTAATTGTTTTATAGAAACATATTTCGATAATGCAATATTATATTATCAAATATTAATTACAATTTCATTAACTGAAGCCATCATTCGTATTCACCTAACCTGATTTCAGTATATTCATCTTTACATAACCTACATTCTATGTCTATTGAAACTCAAACCTTTAAGCACATACTCAACATGCATACAGCCAAAACAATCGTTCAAGCACCCATTATGTCAGTACTCAAATTCGTGCCAAGACAAAAGAGGCGTTCCCACAATATCATTGTTGCTCGGCTGACCGACGCAGACAATGGCGCATCGCGGCGTCTAATTAATGCGGCCCTTTTCACGGGCTTCGGACGCCCCTCTTGCACCAAACCGTACCCTATCAACAGTGCCATGGAAACTTGTGTATTGTGTTGTCTTGGAGACAGGATGCAGTTCGTATAGGACATACGATGCAGGAAGGAACTAAGGATAGTTTCCCGATTCGATGGAGGTGTTATTGTTAAGGTTTGGTTGAGTTAGAAGTTTTGGAAAGATACATTTTGGTAAATTTGTTAGTGTTCTTCATTAAAAGACATATCTATAAAGTCCTACATGCAGGAAATGTGGAGAAATATTTGAAACACCTCCACACTCGGTATCAAAATTATTTAAATAAAAAAAATTAATGTACCATATTCTTAACACGGACTAAAAAGTATAAAATAATTTCTCTTAGCCCCATACAGATTAATAACCCCATAGTTTTTCTGTATGAGGTTATAAATCTGTATGAGGGCTAGAAGAAATTATTTTATACTTTTTAGTCCGTGTTAAAAACGTGGTATATTAAAAATATTTATTTTTTTATTTAAATAATTATTTTCTGTTTTTTAGTTCGGAGAGTGGAAAAAGAGCATTTTGGGTACCAAAAACGTTGTATAAGCGCAGAAAATCAGTATTAAATAAGCGCAATTAAAAACATTAAATAAGCGGATCAAAATATTAGATTAGCTTAGGGTAGGTTAGTTTAGTTATGTTATTCAATATAATCATGATGCGCTTATTCAACATATTTTGATGCAATGTACACAAAAAAGGCTTCCTCAACACGCTCTTTTAGTTTTGTTTAACTACAACTTTAAACTACGATAATTAAGTAATTTTATTAATTATAATTAATTAAGTTAATTAATTAACTTTAATTTAATATTTCTAATATTATTAATTAATTAGTTCATTGTCATCCAGTCAAATTTTATTTAACTCAGTGCCTTGACGTTATATTTTTCTTTATAAATTTCTATTGCTTTTCTTATCAATCTGCTGTTAATATTGATGGGTCTTGCAATTATTACAGTATCTTCGAATTTTACAACATGAAGATTTTCTAACGCATATTGTTCAATAGCAGAATTACCTGAATAATGTAGTAGAGTTGAACGTTTGCCGTAAAAGCAAGAAGTCCTAGGTTTGAATCCCAGAATAAACAGAAGCTTTTATTTTTATATAAATATATATATAATTTTTTTTTTTAATGCTAAACTTACACTCGTAACTTTGTACTTTTAATTTAAACAGATCACTTATAATAAACTATTAACTTATTATAGACTATAATTTCTTAAGAACTACACAAAATACATATAAAATACATAAAATTTAATTAAACCACATTTTCCAAATAATATCGCTTAATTTTAAACTAAAAACTATGTAAATTTGCATTTCCAATTTCATCAGGTAACTTATTATAAACTATTATTGCTTTAAAAAATATATCATATTGCGTAGCTTTAGTATTTTTATTTTCTAGGATATAATTATTTTGATTTCGTGTGTTATAATTATGTACAAAGACATCTCTGATTTCCAGCTTTGGTGTCAGATACTGTTATACGATTGCAAGGTCATTTGCACCAGTCAACACCATTCTTTCTAGTCGTATCTTCAGCGAAACAACAGTGAGAGAGACTGTTGTCTTGTCGACTACTGTGTGTAAAATGTTCTTTGTTTGTTGCCTAATGACTTTAACTTTGATTGAGATGGATTGCGTACTTTGCGGTAGACACATATCGTATGATGCGCGGCGCGGACGTGTTACTCTTGTGTCAAGATGTTAACGTTACGTTACGTTATGTTGTTATTATTAGACGCACATTTGTGGAGTAATATTTCTACCTAGTTTGCGTCTTGACAAGATTGTACTTGTAAACATGTCATCTCAACAATTCTCTTGTTACATAGAAAATTTAATACTATTTCAAATATTCACATACAGTGTGATTCATTGAAAATTAACTCAAGTAGAAAATATCGTTTTATTAATTTATAAGATAAGTGACCCACTAATTTTAGTTTTTACAACAAATATCAATATTCTGATTCGAAGTACAAACTCTATTGCACAGTTTTAAACAAACTAAATAATGATAAACTTGTTTCTTTCAATTTATGTATCATAAATCTGTATCGCAGTCTTATATCAAGTACATGTAAAGTTAACAAGGATAATAAATCAGGAACATTAAAATTATGAATTATACTTCATATAAACAAAAAGTTAAACAAATTACATTATGTTGTGTAAGATATATACAATGGCGATGTATTTTAAGTTCTGTAATACAAAGGAACATTTTCAATTTTGTCTGAGCAAGAATATGCATTTGGATTCCATATAACACTGATCTTACAAGAGAATAAAATAATGTTAGTAAAGTATTTACACAAAATTAGTGTTGTGTTTTAGCGTAGAGCTAGTTGTTTTAAATCAAACTACTTACTAAAGCCTCATTCAGGCTGTCAAAACAGTTTTACGATTTAGTTTTTAGTTTCACGATTTATAACTTGACCATTTACATTGCCTGTTTGTCTGTAATTTTTAGTTACGCCTGCGCAGTGATGACAATTTAAATGCGGTTAAAAATCATTTCTGACATTTCTTTGTTTACATTGTGTACATGCCAAAAAAATGTTAGTAGTTTTATTTTGCAGTTTAAGTTGTTTTGTTGGTTAAATATGTTTGGAGAAAAATTTATTATTACACAAAATAAACCTGTGTAATTATTTTAAAAATACGAATGCAAAACAAAACATTTAGAACAGTATAAGACATAAATCTAATTTTACAGGTTTATAGAATAAATTTAATATCTTCTTTGTTTTCGCTAATTTTTATTTACTATATTTATCATTTATATCTTTGTTCTTGATGATGACGTACGTAGAGTACGTCGAAATGTTGATTATTAATAAAAATTAATACAAAACTAAAACGAATTATTTTTATATTTTTTATTTTGTAAAAATCTAATTATGACAAATTAAAAAAAAATTATATTAAACCAATTTCAACTTACAGAAACTAATGTATAATTAAAAAAAAAGAAAGTTTAAATATAGCATATTTTATGAAACAATAAATAACATTTTACGCAGAAAACAGTTTAATTTTTCAAACAATAAAAAAATGTTAAGTGGTAATTGCAACGTTCATTTTACAACAAATTTTATGTATTACTTGTTTTATGTACTACGTGTTGCTTAAAAAACATCTCGATTTACATACAATTACGTTCTTGCTAAATTAAATTTTCATTCTGCTTGTTATTATTTACGAACTCGTAAAATATAAAGTAAAAAAAATTGCATCATAAATGGGGATATTATATCGGTATGATAATTTAAATTCAACATTCTTTACGTTGTCTTTTAAACTTTTAATACAAAAACTTCATTAGCCTTTTAAATTTGTACGAAAAGAAGTGAATATAATATAATGAAATTTCAGTATAATCGTATTTAAAGTTTTTTTTTTTGAAAAGCCAATGATTATCCCGTATTCAAGTAATTATTTCCACACGTAATTCTTTTCAAATGGCCGTGGGTGATTCTCATTCTATTCAAAAACAAAAATTGAAAAAAATAATTGACCATCTTTTGTTATATGGCTCGCTTTGCATTTTTGAAACGGTCAACGAATTGAGCGCTCCATTTTTCAAAAAAAAAAATGTCCATATTGGGAGCAACATACGCAAAAAAAAAACCGCTGTTAAGTTCCACGCTAAATGTCGAAAATGATTTATTTATTTTATATTGTTTGACTGAGACCATATGCTTCCCAGTTCACAGTAGGTATATTACGACATAG
The DNA here is from genome assembly GCA_963966155.1 of Clivina fossor. NCBI lineage: Eukaryota > Metazoa > Arthropoda > Insecta > Coleoptera > Carabidae > Clivina > Clivina fossor. The sequence continues at coordinate 25,971,220 of OZ014555.1, forward strand.
AATATAAAGTGTTACATTCGTACAGGTAGAAGTAAGACAGAATCACTGTGTTGCTGTACGTCATTTAGCTGAGTACCGTTACAAGAAGATTTAAATCTTGACCGCAGGTTGTAGCATGTTCTAAGTTTTCTTTGTTAGGAAAAAACGTTACAGATCTTGGTCAGGCAGTTTCGACTCTTTTATTTTGCAAATAGTAGACAGAGCGATTTTAACGTAGCCTGGCACTACATAAAATTTCCTCAAATGGGTTTTGGATTTGAGTGGTTTTTCCTTCGCACAATGCTGGGTTTTATGACATTTTGGTTCCGTCGTTCTTTTCCGAGTTATAAAAAATTTCTGTGCATATGGCTTGAGTTTTTTGTCATTCAAATTGCTACATTTATACGGATCTAGAAATATAGCTTCAGTAAAAATAAACTACAATTTTTATTGTATATTTATTCTTGTTGGTTCTTTTTATTCCGATTCAAATTTAAATGTATGTCGTTTGTTTATTACGTAATTCTTACAGTTTATGACAGTTTTGTATTTAGGTAAATAATAATATTTATACACTCTTAAAACACAAAAATCAAAAATACGAATGCAATTTTCATTTTATTAAAGACAGTAAAAACAAATCTTTTTGACAGATTTGTCTATAAATAATTAACTTTAATAAATAATAATAAATTAAATGTATATCTTTATCGTATTTTAAATAAACATAAAAATAATATTTTGATTACAAATTAAAAAAAAGATTTAGAACACGATTTAAAATTTGACAAATGAAATATCCATATGTATATAAAAAACTAAATTTACATGCATCTTCTTCAGGCTGAATCTAAAATATTTAAATATACAAATACGTCAGTTAATTATAATATATATAAAAAAAATTTTTAATATAAAAACTTACATTAATAATTCCAAATAACTATAATAAATATAAGCAAAGTGCATACAGATACATGTGTGATTGGTGAATAACAATGTCAATTCAAAAAAAAAATAATCAATAATTTAAAACAATTTCTTTTGAAACATTAAATACACATATCTGTTTGTACTATGCATATAATTATTATAGTTATTTGGAATTGTTTATGTAAATTTTTATATTAAAAAAAAATTAATATTTTTAAGTATTTGTATATTTAAATTTTGTAAATTCAGCCTGAAGACAATTGTTTTTTTATTGACCTATATAATCTGAAAATCATATATATATAGAAGATCGTTCAACTTTACAATTATAAATATGTATAGTAAAAGTTAATGCAAAGAAAAAACTTGCATAAAACAGAAGTATAAAAAATTGTAGAGAAACAGTCTTGTGTCAGACTCGGACCACAAAGATCCCTGGTACGCGTCGCGCTGACACCAGAAATTAAATTTAATGTTATATCTGGTATTAAAACCTTGTACCTTGTATCGATTGGATTTGAGTGATTCGAAACCCACTGTAAGCTGTAGGTCCCTTGCTGAAAACCTGTACCATTAACAATGCAAGTAAAAATTGGTAAGATACTATTTATTCAGCTTCTCAAGCTTGTAGCCTCATGTCTGTGATAAGAATAGATCGACCACGGTATACCAGACCAGAAAATTCTATAAATTCAATGGATACCAGCCGTAAAATCCTGAAGATTACCAACTAACATCATTTTAAGATTGATTTTAAAAAACTGCTTTGTTGAGATTTAGAAATTAGCACTGATAAGTGTTTATAATTTAAATGCCAACAACATATTTATGCAATTCCCACTTGAAATAATATACAAAGAATGATTAGGAGCAAGTCGCGAAACACTTGAACTATAGCGAGGCGCGCAGTCACAGCTCACCTACATGAACACACACACCATAGATTATATCCTGAGGCGTGTGTGACAGAACAATTAGGTAATTGCGCGCCCGAACGACGAAACTCTGCAATTACGCCGTGCTTAATCATTTATTACGGCCCGGCGTTGTCACACTGTCACGCTGAGAGTGCCTCCTGCTTATGATCCCCCCTCACCCTCCCCAGCGTGTGTCTTACTCCTTGATGGAGTTGTACGGGACTTGCAGCCACTTCAACCCAAAGAATTTATTATTTATGTATTGATTAATAATAGTTGATTTGTCACACAGCTGAGATTGCAAACGGTATATAAAAAAGTAAAAATACCGGAAACAAAACATTGTTCTCAGATGATATTGAATTTCGAACTATATTAATATTTCAAAAAGTTTATATACTATACGTCAGATCTGAAAAGAAAGTCGATTATAAAACAATTTAAAAGAGATCGCCAAAGTTTTGGTTTAATTAAAATGTTTATTGTTATTTTTAAAATGATTTATTTTTGAATTTATAGAATAGGTACTTTAAAAAAAATCTTCTAAGAACCAATATTTCCAATTTTTATTTACTCTTAAGATAAGTAAAAAATTATAACCTAATTGGCTAAAAATATATTCTCAGAAACAATGATAATTTTTCATTGGTCAATTTTAAAATTATTTCAAAATTTGTAAATACTGGGCCTAAGAAAAGTTCTGATATAATATATATTTACAGAGAGAATTTTGAATAATTTATAAAAAGAAACACACTTTTTTTCTCATGACATATAGAATGTTTCTACGAAAAAAAAAAAAATATAAACTTTAAAAAGTGAAGTATGTATACAGTTTTTGACATTCTCACGCTTCAATTATCTAAGTGATATTAAAAAATTGGACATCTGAAATGGTGGCATATAGAATTAAAACATATATAAAAATAAAATGGCTATAGGTTATAGTTCTGTATTAATATTTATTAATTTATTAAAAAATCAAATTCTTCAGGTTTAATTACTCTTATCCAAATAATAACCTAACCTAACCTTTTGATCTAATCTATGCTGCAATAAGCCCCACCACATGTTTCACGAACAATCAGTTCACGAGGTAAACAATATTTTATTTAGTTCAATCACCCCAATCATAAGGGTATAGCACAAACTTTCTCCATTTATGCAGAAATTAGTATCCACCAAATATTCTTATCCAGACAAGCAACTTTTTCTACTTTCACATTAATAATGTCTCTCATACATGCTCTTTTATTCTTACCACTTACCATATTTTCATATACTATTCGGTTTAATTATTTTCCTATATTTCAATCGGTTTTTTTTTTGAAATTTAATAATTAATTTTAATGATTAATTGTACAAATATTTAAAAAATAGTAATTAAACTTACAAAATAAATTCAATTAATAATTAAATACCGTAATTACATTTTATGGCTGATCATAAATAATATTCATAAAATAACTGAAAATAATTATAAAATTAATAAATAATAGATACAATTCCCAATTAACAATAACATTATATTAGATAGTCATTGATGCGAGATGATATTAATAATAAATAAATATTTAATTTATTAACTAGTGCATATTTAGTTAGTATTTCTCCATATATAAGAATACATTTTATAATTTCAAATAATTCATTACATTAGCATGTCATATACAGATACAACCTCACACACACACAATCTTTCAAGTCATTATCTTTTCCTGTTGCCTTTCTTTTGCATTCGCCATCTTGTTAGAAGCCCCGTTATGATGGATTACCTCCTTATTTATGTCTAACCAAACCTAATCTATAGTGTGCTGTGCCGTGCAACTTATTATTTCTTTACATAGTTCTTGTTGTTTTGTGCTAATGCTTAACTATGATCGATTTATTCTTTACGCAATGAAATACGAATATCTTTTATTTATTCAGTTGCTTGAATTACTCGTAAATGTATATATCTAGAGTTTTTATTTATTTCAATTTACAGTTTCTGTTTGATACATGTTTAAAAAAAAGTTTAGACATATTTGTTAAAACTGCATTTCAATATTGAATAAAATTTAATTGATAAAATATCTTATAAGATTTAATAACAAAAGAACTATAGACTGTATTTCCACCTTTTTGTTTACGAAAAAGTGCTTTTATTTTTTCCTTTAAAATAAATGTTTACTTCTACCTGTTATTAAATATGAGTACAATTTCTATTTTTGATATATATATCTTATATATCTAATATTATAAAAGTCAAATAAACTGATTAAAATTGCTTAATAAGTTTATTTTAAGTGAACGTCAAAAGTAATTTTGATAAAAATAACTTTTATAAGAGGTGAGAATAAAGGCCTATGTATGTTCTTGAACAAAATATGAAAAAATTGTTCATTTTTTAAACAAAATTGTAACATATTTTAAAATAAAATGACTTTAGGTTGTAGTTCTGTATTAATATTTATGAATAATCGCCTTAATTTTTCCTGATGAAAACGTACGTAATACAGAGCTACAACTTAAAGTCGTATTATCTAAATATAATGAGTTCTGAAAGAACTTTTTCAGTATCTTAAAAATTTGATGAAGATATATATATATATATATATATATATATATATATATATATATATATATATATATATATATATAGTATATATATACAGAGCGAGTGTAAAGTTTGGAACTATCGCAATAAATCTTTTATTAAACGTTTTTGAAAAAAATCCTCGAACACGTCAATTTTTATCTTAAATTAGACATATTTTACTGTAATCGTCACTTAAAGATCGTCTTTTGTTTTTGAGTTATGACGTAAGCGATAATTTTTTTAAATGGAAACCTATATTTTTTATTATTGATTTTGGTAGTACTTTTTATTCCGTTTCCAACCATATAAAATTTTAAATATGTTACATTTGAAAAAAATTGAGAAAAATAATCTTAAAGTTTTAATATTAAAAATCAATTACACAATTTTTATTAATAAAATAGTTTTTGAAATTTGGAAAAAGCAAAATAATAACACTTATTTTATTATGATATTTATAAATTGCCTAATTCTTACAGTTGCAGCTAATTTTTTTGTGTTTTATACACTAATAACTAGATTCATTTTGCCAATTTAATTAGTTTTTAATATTAAAACTTTAAGATTATTTTTCTCAATTTTTTTCAAATGTAACATATTTAAAATTTTATATGGTTGGAAACGGAATAAAAAGTACTACCAAAATCAATAATAAAAAATATAGGTTTCCATTTAAAAAAATTATCGCTTACGTCATAACTCAAAAACAAAAGACGATCTTTAAGTGACGATTACAGTAAAATATGTCTCATTTAAAATAAAAATCGACGTGTTCGAGGATTTTTTTCAAAAACGTTTAATAAAAGATTTATTGCGATAGTTCCAAACATTACACTCGCTCTGTATATATATTCTGTCAAGTTATAATACTATTCATCAATTTTGTTTGTAACAGAAAACAATATTTCCCTGACACTAATTTTGATAGCTTGTTATTGATTTTATCACAAATAAAAACTGTTCATATTAAATTTTCCTACAAGAATAATAAATATTTAATATATCCTTTATTATGATGGACATTAAATTATTAAAATTATAATGACAACATGTACGTACATATTAAATTAATAATAAAATTTTTACTACTAATAACCGTTTATAATATCAAAATGTACCGTCACCAATAAAATGTGCACTGTTGTTTTTATTTGAATTATAAATAATAATGCAAACATAGATATTTACTGAATAAAAATAAGTAATATAAATTGAATAATTTGATAATAAAAATATTGAAATTATTATGTTCTCTCGTGATCGTACTACTAAAGTCATTAAGTATGCAAAATGCATACAAGTTAATTTTTTAAAAACTGTGCGACTTATAAACTAACTTTAGATTATAGTTAATAATCTAATCATCATCAGTTCATATGGGGATATAGGTTCGAGACGATGAACTAGTTTCTTAACAATTTTTACTTACAGTAAGTTCCGAACTACTCAGACCCAGCCGATATCAGTTCAATAGTATATAATACCAGAAATAATATTTAATTTAATTTCTGGTCTGAGCGCGGCGCAAACCAAAGAGCTTTAGGGTCCGAGTTCAACACGCTATCACTAGCCTACGACTGCCTGTAATTAATATGTTATTTTGTGATCCTACTAAAGTCATGAAGAATGCATACAAGTTGGTTTGTTTTTTAAATTACATATTGTTAAAAAATAACTTAAAATTGTCGATAATTACCTAATTATAAATAATTATATTCAAAAAATTTATTAAAAAAATTTGTATGTTTAAAATAGTTATACTAGGCATAAGTAATCGAATTTAAAAACTGTTTAAATTGTTATTGGCAAAATATATAGCCTTTTCTATTTTCCTAATCGTTTTAATCTTTTTACTGACTTTTTTCTCTGTTTCTTAAAATGCACTTATTTCTTTCATGTATTTACTAATAAATACTAAATATATAACATAGCAAAAGATCTTTCAGAACTCATTATATTAAAATAAAAAGGCTTTAGGATTAAGTTCTGCATAAATTTTAATTAAAAAGCGACGTCGAAACGTCGATTTTCAATTAAAATGATATATATATATATATATATATATATATATATATATATATATATATATATATATAAACAAATTACTAAGTAACAAAATAAGTAACTAGATTATAAAATTTATAAATATTAATCAAAAGACCACAAATTTATTTAAATTAGTGCCCTCACACTGATTGATAAGTTTCTGCTTTATAAGTTCTGCTTTATAAGTTTCTACTGTTAACATTGTTGAGTCTTGCAATTATTATAATAATAGATATAAATAAAATTTGCCCGCCTCATGACACTCCTATAAAATAAACACTGTGTATATGACATTTGTATAATTTTTCTTGATGATGTATGTAGAGTACGTCGAAACGTCGATTTTTAATTAAAATTTATACAGCACTTAATCCTAAAACCTTTTTATTCATGTTTTATTAAATACATATTTATTGAACTATTTATAGAATGTAAAAAGTGATTCTTAAAAATAATTATTAATTTTCCTACAAGGACATGGACATTACTTTTTCTTGCTTTTTATTACAAAAACCATTAATATATAATAAAAAAATAAAATGTAATTACATTTTTCTCCAATGATAAATTGATAAAACGATAACAATAAAATTTATGTACACGGTGTTAGAATCATTTAAATATTAAAAAATAACAATGGTTAATTACAATAAAACCATTCAATTATTTACCATTATTTAAAAAATACCTTTTAATTAATTAATTTGACAACATTACTATTAGTTATCTAGTTATCTATTTATCCCATGTTCGATTCCAGTTATGGAATTATTTTTAATAATTACCAAATTATAGTGACTATATTTCAAAATAACACAATACTTAATAATATTTAATAATCTTTTACTAAGATTTTTAAATATAATTATAACAATACTAATAATTTCAAATAATTTATTTAAAATGCATTTTTTTAAATAATGATACATATTTGAATGGTTTTATTGTATTTAGTCATTCTTATTTTTTAATATCTAACTGTTCCTAATGATAGTTTCTCGAAATTTAACTCGAGAAAAAATTATTTAATTTTCTATGTTAATTTTCCTATGTCAACCTTCCGAACGATATGTAAATTACGCTATAAACAATTTAAAATAAAAATCAAGTTTGCAAAACAAAACTAGTAATTACTTTCTTATTTAAATTTCAACATATCCCTTCTAATTGTTAATTTGAAATGATATAAAGGTAATCACAAATGGAGAATAAATCTAGATTAGAGAGAATTTTGAAGTAATCTGACCGAAATAAGTTAATATAGTGGTAGATCTACATGAAATTATTTCTAATTCATGAATATATTCAACGTAACAGACATATAACAATCATATAACAGAATTATAAGCCTATATTTAGCTAATAATTATTTACATATAAATAATACACCTGAGATTCAATTGTATTTATGGGTATATGCTATATTTGTATTGGATTATCATTTAAATCATGCTAGAACTATATTTTGCTTTATTATTTGAGCAAAAAAATCTTTTCAGAATGGGCCTATCCAGTAAAAATTAATTATAATTAGTTACAAATTTATATTTTGCAAATATAAAAACCTATAAAATATATTTTATTTTTTATAAAAATATTCATTGATAAGTTTGTTGTTTCGTTTTAATTTTTAAGCTAATAAATTAATTAGTTCGATAACTGTAACATATAATTGAAAAATAGTGGTGATATAAACAAATTGTAAACTTATATTTTGTATAAAATAAAACAACTTTAGAATTAAGTTCTGTTTAATTTTTAAATAAAATACGACGTTTCGATATGAAAAGATAAACATTTGTATTTGTCAATGTTAAAATATTTGATTTTTTTTATTAAAAAAATGTAAACAAAAAACATAATTTATGTACTATAATATACAATACACCTATATTTGTGGAAAAATATTTTTCGCAAAATATGCGAAATCATTTTTTTTTGTGTGTAAAATGTTTTTAAGTAAAATTTTGTACCCAAATGTAAATCATTATTATAAAAATAAATAATTTTTTTCATAAAACTTACCATACAATCTACTTGTATTACAATTTTGTGTATTAATTTAAAGTTTGATTATACTATAAATGAATTTGTCATAAATCTTTACATTTTCTATATAATCATTTCATACAGGAGTGGTTTACTTGAAACATATAAAAAAAAATCTATTGCTATTTACTGTAATTATTCTTGTAACATTAAAAGTATAAATTACTATTCTTTGTTAGTTACTGTACAATAATAGATGTTTACACTTATTATTCTGTCAGTTTAAATCAATGTTGAATAAATCTTCAAACGCTTTCAAATTTCAAACATTTAAATAACCTAAAATAAACATAACAATATAATCCCATTAAAAATCCATTCGGAAATAAAATAAAATTTTATAAATCATTGAGTTTATTAGTTTCGTTTGTCATGCGAGAGCAAAACACAATATATATCAACAGATTAAATAACGAAAATATTCGGTAATAAATCTACAAGAAAATTTTAATAAGAATTCCGAATAAAATAACCTCTTCTTCACTGCGAATGACAAAAGACGTTTTCTATCATGGCCTCCTCTATAATTTTCACCTCGTATCCCGTAGAGCGCCCGAGACTACAAAGCCCATCTCTTCAGATGCACAATGGATAGAAAAAAGAGATAAGGCAACCCAGAGGTATTTAGACTCGACTATAAATTCCACCGACTTTCAAATAAAATTAAAGGAAAAAAAAGAAGCATCCATTTTTAACCTCAAAGCATGACCCGATGAATGCGCAAGATGGACGACTACATTCATTAAGATTTCTTCGATAAAAATATATAAATAATTGTCAAAATACAAATGTTTTTTTCATAATTCCTTCTCTATCTGTTTAAATGTAAATTCTCGTCTTTTGTTGATTTTTTTGCTTTATATTACAAACTTTTGTATCAAATACTTTTCATTACGTTTTCATTCTTTTGATTGGTGTATTTCCTATAACCTTTTATTCTTCGACTGTTTGAAAAGATTTTATTTTCATTTGACTGACTTTTCTTGCTTTTTAATTAGGAGATTTATAAAAACTCTGCAAAAAAAAAAAACAATGACTTCAAGTTGTGTTCCTTGACCTATAATCAACAGCAATATCTTTAGACTTGATTGATATTGAATGTTATTAGTAAAAATCCTTCTATTATATTTTACTAGTCAGTGAATCCACTAATGCCAAGATGAGTCATCTAAGAACTTGTTTTTGAATAAGAATGAAAAATATGTAAATAAATAATGTAGTAAGCGATAAAGACAACTTTCCATAAGAATATTAATAATAATAAAGGTTACTCTACCTTTCTATAGAAGTTAAATCATTAGTGTATCCTAAATATACAATGTGATTCAATATTTTTGCTTGTATCTACAAATATTTACAATCTAAAATAAAAAGGCTTTAGGATTAAGTTCTGTATAAAAATTGACGTTTTGACGTACTATATCATCATCAGGAAAAATAATAAAAATGATTATTTACTATGTTATTTACTATTTATACTATCTATAGTATTATTTAATATATAATTTAGAGATTTATAGCAACTGTGAGTCATAACCGCAAAAACCTTAATATACTTTGGAACGGCACTAGTGTAAATCTATTTATTTATTATTAATTTAAATAAAGTGAAAGTTATTAAAATGTGTATAATATAGTAAGGCTTCAGACTTTCACGGCCGGTATCCATTGAATTTATAGAATTTTCTTAGCTGGTATGCCGTGGTCGAGCTATACTCATCGCAGACGTTTCGCCATACATCGTAGATGGCATCCTCAATCACCACGCACTGAGAAATACCATCTACGATATTCGGTGAAATATTTGCAATGAGGCTAGATCGACCACGACATATGTGTATTAGCCCAGAAAATTCTATAAATTTAATTCGTACAATGGTTATAAAATTTATTTATAAAATTTTTAATAATATAAACAGATATATAAACATTTTGTGAAATTTTATTTATACCTGTTAAAAATTACAAACTTTTCTGTTTTTTACAATATATTTTCTATCCTCCGGGCACAAATTTTGCGTTATTGATATAACTATGTAAATATTGTTTCATAAAGAAATATATATTTTTTAATTATATATTTTAGCAATATGAAAAATATGTAAAATATACATTTATTTTGAATTTCTTTCAATTGACCCATTCGCAATGAATATTTTCATATTTATGCGCGGTAGTTAAACTACCGTATTTACTCATCTTTTCTAATTACGAACTTGGTGAATTTATTTATTTTTCATTATAGAAACTAATTAGAAACACGAATATATATCATGATGAGACTCTTACACGCGGTTATTCAAAAGGATTTGTACTTCATATAGATAATTAAAACTCATTCGCAGAGCCATTTTAACGAATTGAGTCCACTTTTCCAAACGAATAACACTGTTGAGTTAATTATCGCAAAGTTTTTTTTTTTTTCTCTGTTTTCGAAATGCCTTTTTCAAAGTTTGTTCTTAATGTTTTTTCGCCCGTTTTCTAATGACGGCCGTAGCCACGCTCACACAACAGGCCCGGGCCGTTTGCTGCAAATGCTTTTTCTCATTTATTTTCGTTGGTTGAACGTCTGTCTTGATCGCACTGGAAATGGTATTGAGCTTTACCGTTGCTACAAATTCTCTAATTGATTCTTTAGCCATTTTTGTATTCGTTGCCAATTTTCAATTGTTTTTGTTTCCTTTGTTTCGCAACTTTGGACTGTTTCAGTATTGATATTGATTTGCCGGTTTGTCATTAACCTGATTGGTTTGTGCGTTTTATATTATTATACACTGTAAAAAAATTACGTAATTTTACATGTAATTTATGCAATTTTACATGGTTTGTAAATGTAATTTTTCATACAAAAATGTAATATTATGTTAATTATCACAGTAAAATTACGCAAATTTGTTATTTTTACTGTTAAAAGCTATATAAAAATACATAAATTTAAGATATAGAAAATAATTTTTACATGTATTATCATGGTATTATTATTAAAAAAAATTTCTAAATAAATGTATATTTTGCATATTTTTGATATTGCTAAAATATATAATTAAAAAAAATATATTTTTTTTATAAAATAATATTTACACATTTAAAAATATATCAATTATGCAAAATTTGTGCCTAGAAGATAATAATAAAAAATATGTAGTGAAAAAAAAAAAATGTATAACAGTGTAAATTGTGTAATGTTAAAAAAGAATAATACATATTTGTTTGACTTCATACAAGTACACTGCAAAAAATGCAACTAATATTTTTGTATTTTTACATAGTTTTTAACAGTAAAATAATAATATTTTGTAATTTTACTGTGATAATTTACGTAATATTATATTTTTTATTGAAAAATTACATTCCTAGAATATGTAAAATTACATATTTTTTACAGTGTACGTATGAGAGGAATTATGAATGTGGATGAAGCGAAAGTTGCTTGTTTGGATAGGAATGTTTGGAGGAGACTGATTTCGGGATGATGAGAAAAGTTTGTTATTAATAATTTTCATTTCAAATGTATTTTTATTTCCAAACTCAATCACCAAACACTGAGGATGCCATCTACGATGTATAGCAAAACGTCTGTGACGAGAATAGACCCAAAAATTCTATAAATTAAATAGATATGGCCGTGAAATTCTGAATATTACTAAATAGTTATACTATGGCACTATGGCAAGTATTCTCACCTCATTTTTAAAAATCATTTTTTAATAAAAGTGCTTTTGACGTTATCAAAAATTACTTACTAAGCGCTTTCAAATAATTATTTAAATTTTATATCAGATATAATAAAAAAATATGGGAAATAGAAAAAATAGAAGCAAACACTTATTTTAAAATATATGAAAAAAGCACTTTTTTTACAAGAAATACGGGCATATATGATCAGCTTGTCAAGCATGTAGCCATATGTTCCACCTACGAATTACGGAAACTAATGATGATGATTTATTTTATTAATTTTTTTTATTTAAATTAGAGAAAAACACATGTTTATATTTTAAGAACGCGTTTATTTTAGAGTTAATAACTAAGATATTAGTTCTAAAGCAAAATTTTTCGTAATATAGTGTTATTGTTTGAACCTAAAACTAACGATTTATATTGCTTTATAATTATTAGTTAAAAACCTTCCATTTAGATATAAAGAACATAAATATTTTCGAAATAATCTATTACGTAGCTATATTAAACAATTATTAACGTTAGTAATAATATAAAGTTAATGAGCAAGAAAATTCGATGAGATCAAAAATAGAATTAAATTAGATAAATAAATCGATACATCCTATTGCTTTCTAATCGTAACTATCGTAACACTGATTGCACATAGATCGGACAGAAGATTTAGAATATTAATGGAATCCCTTTTCTTAAATAATTGAGTAACCACCACAAATAAATTCTCGTAACCGGGTATCCAATGTTGATCGAATTGATCCGAAACACTTGTAGTTTTCTACTGCTGCTGCTGTAAGCTTCGTTGCCTTGTGCAAACAAATACTAAACTATCGACCAGTAAGCTGAAATATTATTTCCGTAATGTGTTTGTATTGTAAACATTCCGTTAGCAAAACTCTTTTGCTTTGGCTCGTTCTCTGTCTGTATATACATATATATGCGGGCAGTAAATAAACCCCAGACTTGTACCAATTTCGTGTTTGCTGTTCTTGGCCCCGGCTCGACCTCGGTGCCCGCTAATAGCCGAAGAAAACAACGGCTCACACACAGACACAGAATACACTTCTTTTATAAGCAGAAGGCATCTGGAGTTTTCTAAAGGCTTTTTACAACCAAGCTATTCGGGTTCTGGCCTGGAGTTTGGTTTAGGAACGGATCTTGTTGTTATACCGTGTGGGTTGCTACATTAGCTTGCTCTCTTTTATGTTTTCTTTTTATCTTTTTTTATCTAAAATAAACTCTTGCTTTTTTTTTTTCCTCCTGAGGTAAATTTGATTTTCAACATATTTTATACTGGATAAACTTTTGAATGTTTCGAAAATATGATTCGCCCTTAGAGAAGAAATTAAAAATGATTTCATTAAATACTTTGTAAAAGTATTAAAATTCTTACTATAATTTTTGAGCTTTTTATGATTTGCTCTCTTTAGATTATTATTGGCCTGTACAACAGAGAAAAATAAAATAGCTGTTTCGTTTAATTCAAATTAAATATTTGATATTTGGATGATTTGTCTATTTAATTAGATGATATTTATAATATCATTAGTTACTTCATCTAATCATATCAAATTGTTTTTCAAATAGAGTTAATAGATAAATAATCTAAAACTTTAATGCCGGATTCATATAGACCAATTTCAATTTCAACTTCAATTTAAACTATAATTATTACAATATATAAATATGCATTACCATATGTACTCGTGTATGCCAACTACAACTTCACATTAAATTTCGCTTAACTTAAAACATGACCAACTTATATTTTTTATAGTTTTGGCAAATTAAAGTGACTGCGTAGTAGAATTAAAATTTCTGAAAAACACAACAAACGTCAAACGTCAACAATATTTTCTGTTTAAATATTAATACGATGTAAATAAAAATATCAATATATTAATAATTTCATATCCGTCATTATTAGAAATATGAAACGAATCCATTTTATGGAAAACAGCGTAACCAAAACTTTGATAAATATAATTCACATAATAGGAGCATTGCGTGGGTTGCATATGTGTCAGTTATACTTATCTACATTGCATAAATGCTACAGTTTATCGATAGTTAAAATTTAACTTTAAGTTGTAGTTTAAATTGAAATTGAAATTGGGCTGCATGAATTCAATATAAATAACTCAATAAATAAGAACAGATAAATATATGACAAAGTAACAAAAAACTGATTGCAATGGATGAACACACCATAAATTACTAGTACATGTTTTATCTAGTATGATTAGAAAACTGAAAATCATTTATTCCTAAGATAAAACATATAAAATATTTGAAAAAATAAGCTTAAATTTTAAAATATAAATCGAATACTGAAAATATAAACTCGACGGTACTATTAAACAACAAAATTACTGAAATAAAAATACAAAATAAATTTAAAATGTTGATATATACTAAAATTTAAAAAATTCTGATGTAAAAAAAAACACAAATATAAAATTTGTAGATCGTAGTTCAATTGAAAATTTTAAGGTACTTATTGGTCCTTTATCAGAGAGCAAGCGTCACCGTTCAACTTAAATAATACAAAGTGAAAGGATTCGAACTTTCTTGATAAAAAAATTCTGTTCCCACACTTGTAGTCATGATTGGCTTCGTTTCATCTCTTTCCAATCGCTACACACACATACCGATGGCGATGGTCGATCTTTGTTGCTCTCACGCGCAACGCACTTTCCTTTTCTCGGCCATCGTCGGTCTCTCTCGGGTGATTTAAGCGCAAAACCAAGACCTCCTACGATAGTTCCGCGATTCCGTTAACGAAAGGTGATTTTTGCCGATGTTTCTTTATGTAATACGCTCCATCTCGTCGCCAAGGTAGATGAAAACTTCGTCGAGATTCAACACACACAGGCACACGCAAAAAAAATCCATTTGTGATCATTTTTTTGCCGTCGCTGTTGGTAACTTTTGTTTCGTTTTTCTTTTTTTTTTAGGTCACGCATAAATTTCTAGATGTTATAGTACGAATCTTGAGCATGTTATCGTCAATATTTTCAACGAATTTACCCTCACGCTTTTGCCCGAGTGAAATATTTTGTTTGTCAAATGCGCAGAAAGTCGGAAATTGCGAAAATTTTATCAGTTATCTCTGAATGGGAAAGTTCGGGATGCTTATGAAAGTCCCTCGCTTTTCATACATTTCGCCCACAAAGTACTGACAGTTTGAGTGTAACAACAAGCCGCAGAACCGCATTTGTAATGGAACATCAGTTGCAATGGTCCGTAGGAAACCACGTAATTTCTGGCTGTGTTCGTTGACCAAGCACCGGGCTTGTCTGTTTTACTTTCTGCTTTCCTATTTTCCGAGGCATAACTATTCTATCTGCATTTATAAGGGTTTATACAAACTCTAACAAAATTAATGGAAACGTTATTGGACCCATAACGCTTTTCAAGCTTCTATGAATTGCAAAATTCAATGTACTGTACACTATACCTTCCGCAATTATTGTACATTGTAAAACTTTGCTTCTCTATTTTCAAACAATATAATTTTGTTTGATTAGCATATCAATTTCTTGTATTATTAGAGTTTAAAATTTTATTTTTATTTCATAAATAAAACATGTATAATATAGCCTTTTTTCATTGTATTACTCCATGTATTTTTACTAATTTCCACCACTTTGACTGCCAGGAAAAAGTGGTATAGTGATCGGTACGTTGTCGGTAACATTTTCAAATTTTTTTAAATTATATATAGAAATTTCCCATATAGCGTTTAGATAACGAAACTGAACTATTAGCTTATGAATGTGTTTATTCGATTTGCACCATATTTTCTGGGTAAATTCAGATAGTTCCCTTAGATGGGCAGGTGGATTTATCTTTTCCAGTGCTGCCAACTTTCCCAAGAAAAATTTTTTTGAAAATTTATTATGGCTACATTAGTTATCTGTGTTTAATCTAATTTTCCCACAAAAATTATACTACTATAATTTTACTACCGCAAAAGGGCAACTTTCCCAAAAAAAAAATACAAAATTAAAAAAAATTCATTATGGCTACATTATTTAACTGATTTCAATCAAATATTTGCAAAAATTCTCCTAGTGCCCACTTAAATTATATAATTTTGGTAAAATACCAGAAAAAAATTACTAAAGTTTTTAAAAATTCATTATGGCTACATTATTTGTCCAATTTTTAATCAAATTTTCATAAAAGATTCTCCTAGTGCCCATATAAATTATATAATTTTAGTAAAATACGGTGTTGCCAACTTTCCAAAAATATTACTATATTTTAAAAAAAATTCATTATGGCTCTATTATTTATTTATCCAATATTAGACAAATTCTATAAAATATTCTTTTCGTACCCATAAAAATTATATAATTTTATTGTTATACAACGTTGCCAACTGATAATGTCAAAGTGGTCTATATCGGTTTACCCATATGCGTCTAATTTTGTTCAATATTAATTTAATATTTCACAAAAACAAATAAAATTCTTGATGTTAATTAACATCATCTGTGTGCTTTATTGCGGTAAATATGTCTAAAAATCGTGCAGATAAAATTTTTATTTTGCAATAGTATTTCCTAACCTAACCTTAGCCCTACTGGCATGCGCAACAGCTATATATATGTTAAATTTTGTGTGTTTTATCTTAATATAAAATATAATTTTTATTTTAAAACTGAAATATTAAACACAATTTTTAACTTATCAACTGAATGAATAAAGCAGTTGTAAAACAGTGGATAATCCAATTAAATTAATGTTAACAACGTTTTATAAAACTGGCCTATAATAATACTAAACATGTTAAACAGAATCACTTCAATCAATAAAATCTTATAATATTTATATATTTTAATTATTATACAAAATTCTGCTATTTTACTTTCAATTTTACAAATGTGGCACAAACTCTTTCCACTATGCCAACATAATTTTCCATTACTTAGTATTATTTCAAATACAAAAAGGCAAATCCTGTACAACAATCATTAGTAAATTTTTAAAATGCTCGTTACAATTGCTGAATAAATATCAATCTTTCAAAGTAAATCCAAACGTTAACTATATCAAACTTATAATCTCCAAGCATGAATAAAACGGTTACCATTATTGCAAGATTTAATCATCTAAAACACCTTTTATGACTGGTTATACACGAATAAGTTCATTGAATTACGTAACAATAGAATAATGAGGTACATTTTGATTCAGAAAAACTGTTTCACTCAAATGTAATGCTTTCTTGTTTGTTATTCGTCAATCACAAAAAAAAACTGTTGCTTGGAATTAATAAAAATTGTTGGGAAAGAAATGATTAGACAGCAATTCTCGTTGCAATTATCCGAATTCAGAAATAGATAAGTGATTTGGTATTTCGTTGAAATCAACTGATAGAACTGAAGACTTCTAGAAAGCAATGAAATGTTTTAATCTTCTATTCAATGCAGTAGATAAAATAAATAACATTCAGTAGTTCGTATATTGTGTCTTCCTTGAGTAAAATTAATTTAGTAAATATCTGAATCTTAAATACAGTACAATATCTTATTTCAATTGTTTCTTTATATTGTTATATGAATACAAACATATATACATAGACGCCATGTACCTAAAAGGGTACGGCACAAACTCTTTCCATTATCCCGAAATTAGTTTCCTCCAAATATTGCTATCCAAAGAAACAACTTTAGCTTCATCCACATTTATAATTCCTTTCATACATGCTCTTCTATTCCTACTACTTGGAAACTTCCACTCACGTAAAACACTCTCAATAATTCATATAAATTTTCTTTAACCGAACGTTCATTAGACATTTGCTCAAGATGTCGAACCATCTTAACTGACTAATAAAACATAAACATAAATTAATAATAATTTAAAATCTCTACTTCCAATCGGGTGAGATTGTATTGAGTGTATCAAGAATATTATCAAGAGTATTAAAATTGGAAAAAATATAAATGTCAACTAAAATATTTCAGTTATCTGGAACGAACGTCTAGTGATTATTTATAATACTGAAGGCGTAAGTTTGTATGATTATTTGATGAGTAGATAAAGTGGCATAATTGAGAGTATTTTGAGAAAGCAAATGTTTTCAAATTGTAAAAGCATGTGTAAGAGATATCATAAATGTGACTAAAGCTAAAGTTGCTTGTCTGAATGTTTGGCGAAAATTAATTTCGACTTGAATGAAGAGTTCGACCCACACCCTATAAATACGTGATGTGATTAGTGAAATTGAAAAATATGTTGCAGCAAAAGTTGGTGTTAGTAAGCGTAGACGTCCGATGAGTAGTTGGAATGGTATGATTGAAAGTGTTTTGCGTGACCGAAAGTTTCCAAGTAGTAGAAATAGAAAAGCATGTATGAAAGGAATTATGAATGTAGATGAAGCTAAAGTTGCTTGTCTGAATAGGGATGTTTGGAGGAAACTGATTTTGGGATAGTGGAAAGAGTTTGTGCCACACCCTTTTGGGTATATGGTGTAATTGTGTATATATGTATGTATATAATTATGTATGTATTTACAATTAAAATAATAAATCTAATAACTGACATAATAACTAGATTTTTAAAAAACCTGTAAGAAAGAAGAGTTTTACTTTAAAATTATGAGAAGAAAAAAATGAAACACTTTGAACATAAATTACATCTACATCTGTTCAAATTACATTCAACAGTAGTTATTTCAAAAGTAACAAAAAAATAAAATATCTCAAAACGTATTCATTTTAAAATATTGACAGGTCTAAAATAACTTAAAAATCCCAAGTTTCTGTAGTTGAAAAAAAAAAGAATCATTTAGGCAGAACGAAAATTCTCTTTTCTAAACAAAATATTCAGACTGGTCTTTTGACAGTTCTAACTAATGTTGCATCCTTTCCGTTTAGAAAAACATCTGTTTAAGATTTTAAAACGTCGCCATGTACCCAACACAACACAAATCCACCCCCGAGACCATTGGTGTCCGTGGGCATCCCTTAAGGTTCAGTTTGGTGCGAGAATAAGCCACAATATGGGCACTAAAAACACACGTCTAAAAATCAACGACCATCTGCGTTTGGCATGAATGACTTCGGGCTTCGGTGATTTATCGTTGGTGAAACAAAACTTGCTTTCGGTATTTTGTGTGAAGGTTCGTGGTCTAAACACAAACTAGGATATCTATGTATGTACTATATAATATAGCAGCCACATGTGCTACCAACATAAGTCAGACTTTTTTCAAACTTAAAAAATTACAGAGTGTAATGGTCAATTTCATGTTTTTTTTTTCATAATAATACAGTGTACTTTGAAATTTAAACCGAAATTCATTAATCAACAAAGCAAGTCCATGTTAATTATTGGTTTTTCTTTCCTACCTTTTTTCATTATTTTTCATGTTATTTAAAAAAAAACCATCAATAAAAATTAATTACGAAACAAATCAAAAATTAATGTTCTTTAGTGTGAAAACTGATATACAATATACAAAAAAAAAAAAATATTATGCAGTTTTATTTAACAATACGAATTATATATTAAATATAGTCGATGTTAAAAAAATAGATATTTTCATATTTTATAAATAACCGATCATTGTTTTTAACTTTTAACACTACACTTAAATTTTAAATGTTGTTAAATGAGTCGACCAATTTACTATTCAATATTATAAGGATGATTTTTTTATTAAAAATTCGTTTGTCGATTCATTCAAACCAAATTTAATATTTATGTGTATTAGTTGATAATATCTGTCCATATAAATTCTATTACTATTACTATTCTTTTCTACTAACCAAAAATAAAGTAACCAGTCACTTAAAAAAAAATGGTATTTTTATGCAAGCTGAAAAAAGGCGAATTAACGCCAGAATAGTACAATATAACAAACATTAATAGAAATACCGTTATTTGATATGCACATATTAAACATCAATTTATAAACGAAACAACCTAACAATTAAAACTTGACCTACTGACGTATATTTATTACATCTGACATTATTTTGCATAACCTGACGTGCAATTTCTATTATCTGACGTTCATTGATATATTTAAATGTTCATTTATATATACTCCCTAAAAAATATAGCTAATGTATATCCTAACTACAATCAGCTATTTAGTTCAGCTAAACGTTTGAAATTATAATTAATAGAAATGTGATGTTTAGTAACTCTTTTTTTAAAATTTTAATTTTGAAAGCTTATCTTTCAAGATGTTTATACTTAGTTTTTATTTTTATTTTCTAGTTGAAATTTATTCTAATTTCACTATTCTTCTCATGTATTTACACATTCAACTATTAGTTGTTATTATTGACTAGATAGAAAGTAAATTGAACTATATTCAGTTTACAAAAATAATAAGTAATAAGACAAAATTCTTAGTCAAGCTGTTTTGTAAAACAGATGCAGACCAATGGTGTCAAATACCGTTAGTAATTGTGGGTACTACTAAACACTATGCAGTCGCATTAAAATAAAATTGCAAAAACTTTTCTCAAAGTAATTATAACGCACCAAGTGGGAGGTGCAGTTTTATGCCCGCAAACATGAAAACATTCAGAGCAGAACAATGTCTTGTTGGTCCATCAACAGCATGCTGCTCAATGCTCGTTATCCAAACAAGAAAAATAAAAACTACTTAATTTAAAATACATATATGGAAGTGTGTGGCACAAACTCTTTCCACTATTGCAAAATTAGTTTCCTTCAAACATACCTATTTTAAAATATCTGTATTAAATAGCAACAATTAAATAAATCTCTGGAACTTAAATTATCGAAAATATAGGAAATGGGTGGGGTAAGCTTTCACAGTTAAAAATTTTTAGACAATGAGTACATCAAAAATATTGTAAAAATTACACAATAAAGATGTCAAAAAACAGACTTGCTGGGCAATAACTCAATGTAACATACACATTTTTCAATATTGTATAGTAAGTATAATTTTTACAAAAAATTATAATTATTTTTTTACATAATAACGTTTACCTACACAAATAATAGTGTTATTTCCGGTTATTTCTTTAAAAGGAAATGGAACCAATTTTTTACTGTGTAGTTACGAGTATTAGCTCTTAGATTTCAGTTTGATTAATTTCAACGGGAAATAAAATACGCTTATTGCACTGAATGTATTTTAGATAGTTCTACAATCTAGTTATATCCAAAAATGTCATTAGTATTTTTATCCTGATGAAGACGAACGTTAAGTTTCGTCGAAACGTTGTTTTTAAATAAATAATTAAACAGAACTTAAACCTAAAACAGTTATTTGTGTTTTGGATACATGGCGTGATTATGTATGTATGTATATTAATTATATGACATTATATATGTACGCATACCATTTATACAAATTTCAATTTTTATTTATGTTACTCTATTATTAAAATCCATATTAAATACAAAATAAACTATAAATATAATAATATAAAGAAAATCTTGATAAATATTCATATATATATAAACAACTAAAAATTGCTGAATATTATAATATTTAAAAAACGCAAAGAACTGTAACAAAAATAACTTAAACCTAAGTAATCCAAATTTAATTCGTATATAATAACATTTTTAAAAGTATTTAATGTCTTAAAGATCTTTTAGCATTAAGAAAAGAAAAAAAAACTACAAATGACGAATTCACATCTCAAAATTTTCTCACAAATAAAACAGCAAATTACATAAATACTCACTCCTCTTACAATAACAAAATTGTTGCTGTCAAGAATCCACAGAAAAACCCTATAATTTACTGTTTTTATTTTCTGTAAAAATACATCTTTGCAAAGTCCTATATTATTCATACTCTAGTATAAAGAATGAATGTTATTACGCAGAATATAAAAATATAGCTTCCAGATTTAAAAACGAATTTCACAGACCATGT
The DNA here is from genome assembly GCA_963966155.1 of Clivina fossor. Taxonomy (NCBI): domain Eukaryota; kingdom Metazoa; phylum Arthropoda; class Insecta; order Coleoptera; family Carabidae; genus Clivina; species Clivina fossor. Next base: position 25,993,292 of record OZ014555.1, read on the forward strand.
GTGAAACAGATGATATAATATATCAAAAAGTGTAAATTAAATAATTTATAACAGTGCGGTGAAACCAAAAAAAAAAGCCGTATAGCGGAAAATGTTGCAAGAGAAAAATCAGAATTTAGTGTTAGTATAATTAATGTACATGAATTTACAAGCAAGCTGTAGTTTAATTCAGAAATATTTGTTTTAAAAATTAAAATATAGTTAAACACATTAATATTAATCAAAATATAAAAACATACTTCGAATGTAAAAATTAAATGTCAAAAGTATGCAATATAAATTTAAATATAACCATTAATTTATCCTGCAAATTATTTTTTTTTTCATATATATATATATATATTAGTAATATTTAGTATTGGGCAAAAATAATCGATTATGGAATCATTCGAATCAAACTGAAATTATTCGGATGATGAGCAAACAAAAAGTGGCAGATTTCCAAAAATATATATATATACAAAAATAGATTATAAAATTGAAAAACAACCTTTAGACTAAAATTTTTTTAATTATTCGAAATCATAGCCAATGAACATAATCAAGTAATAAATAACCATGGAACTATGAGTACTAAGGAAGCTATAGTATTACTGATAGATGCACTTAAGTGAGGAGATAAAAAAAAGATGCCAACATATGACTTGTAAATAATTATATTTAATTTTAATTTCCTATATAACTAAAAAGTAATAATAAAAGTATGTATTTAGTTAAGTACTGTAATTTTAGTAAGGTTATTTTGTTGTACCTCAGTTACATACACTTTTAACTTTATTTAATGGGTACCAATAAACCGCTATATATGCAAATACCAAACGCTATAATAAGAATTACGAACGCTATATATAATATATGAAATCGCTATATAAGAAATTTACAAATACTATATTATGAAATGATAAACACTATAAAAATTAAAACAATTTGCTATAAATCTTCAATAATAAATTGAAATACATATTACTATATATGTAAAACAATTCTGCTATATATACAATTTTATTAAACTTATAGATTTCTGCTATATTCATATAAACATTCGATTCTCTGAATCGAAGCACCTGCGTCTGAAATATTTGTCTTCAATTGCAAGAAAGAATATATTCACAAGTATGTTTAGTTTTATTATTTTTGTAAATTTAATTTAAACTGCTGTAATAAAATAATTTTACATCTAATTCCCTACTAGATGGAAGAATATGTTACGCGTTACGGAATATATGTCCGATGAAGACGTGGAAAACGAAGTTTCCAAAAAAAGGAAGAAAAGAACACCCATAATATGGAACAAGGAATGCTCTTTCCCGGATAGTGTTTCCGCAATAAGTGCAATTGACCAAAAAAAATGTTGGAGCCGATGGACAAATTATAAAGACAGTGATGGAAATGTAATAGTACTATATAGATGCAATAAGGTAAAATTTAAAGAAGAGCAGTGTGCTGGCAGAGTTCGCTTGTTTTATATTTCATCAAGCAATGCACTGTACTATTGTACAGATCAAGTTCTGAACACTCACACGCATTCAGTGAAAATAAAGCAAAACAGACTTTAAATTAGTAAATGCAACTAATTATCTTGTACCCGGTAAAAAATTGAAACATCTATCGGAAGATAAATGTATGACGTATATCTTAACATTCGATCAATACAAAAATTCGTGTTGCGATCAATATAAAGTTGTGTTAAATACAGAAAATTATTTAAAAAGTACTTGTGATTGTCCAGCATTTCTTAAAAACTATATGTGCAAGCAAATTTTGGGGCTGGCAATCAGGTTGGAATTAATTGTTCCTCCAGTTGAGGCTAAAAAAATTTCAATAGGAAAAAAAAGAAATGTGGGTCGCCCATCCAAGGCGAAGAAGGCTTTAATTGTTCAAAGAATTTTATCTTATTATTATTTTATCTTATTATTGTTTTATCTTATTCATATTTGGTTATAAAGTTAAAATACAGCATGTTTATTTGTATCCGTTTGATTATTGTTCATTTCCCCTATAATTTTAAATCCGTCTTTTTAAATTTTTTTATTGATGTTGAGGTTATTTTGCAAATCTAAGTAATATTTAATATAGCATTTGTAATTTTAATATAGCATATGTTACTTATATCTAGCGTTTGTTAATTCTGTATAGCATATGTTACTTATATATACCGATTGTTAATTCTGTATGGCATATGTCATTTATATATAGCGTGTGATACTTAATATAGCATTTGTTATTTATATATAGCGTTGGTTGCTTATTTATAGCGTTTGTATTTTCATTATAGCAACGACATTTTTTAATATAACTTATCTATATAGTCTTTGTTTTTTCAATATAGCGTTTAATTTATTCTGTTATTTAATATATAATTAAAAGATTAATTTATTTAACTTACTTGACAGAAATTTATATAATATTCAGGTGTTAAAAAATGCATTCAAATATTATATGTAAAACGTTACAATTCTGTTGTACTATTTTCATTCCTATCGTCATTCGAATGATATTATTCAAACGAGCATACGATTATGATATTCATTTGAATACCGATCATTCGATTATTAAAAATCATTCGAAAATGTCCATCACTATAGTTCGACTAGTCGACGCGTTCACATGAGAAATTAAATATATTATTTCTGGTATTAAACAACCGTGTTCCACTGAAATGTTATCGACTGGGTCTGAATGATTCGGAACCCACTATAAGCTGTAGATCCCTTGCTTGGTTGTGAACAATGCAAGTAAAAATTAGGAATTATCAAAATTATATATTTTTAAAAAATGTTTCTACCTTTTTATAAAAATATATTTAAGATTGAAATATTACATAATAATATATAATATACATAATATACATAAAAAAAAATAAAAAATGACGCATTAAAACTTGTCGATATCCATATTTGTAAATGCCATTGCACATTTCTAATCTATTATTACACTTGTTTGCAAATTAATGAGAAAAATTAATTTAAATATTATCTAATAAAAATAAAAAAGTAATTAGAATCGTTACTAGTTAAAACATCTTGTAAGAATGTATCTATTTAACATTTAAATACGTATCAGAAAATAAGTTAAGTTGATATCAAATGTAATTGCATAAAACTTCACACCCATTTTTGTATTTGCAATAATTTTAGTAAAATTCAAATATATCTGAACCTTTTTCACATTAATACTAACTTATATACATATATACACAATTAAACCATGTACCCATAAAGGTGTGGCACAAACTCTTTCAATTTAAATAAAAATTAATTTCCGCCAAACATTTCTATCCAGACAAGCAACTTTCGCTTCATCGACATTCATAATACTTCTCCTACGTACTCTTTTATTCTTAATAATTGGAAAGGTTCGATTACGCATAACACTCTTAATCATTTCTAATAATTAGACAGTCATGGAGATGTATACCTTCAATATCACTAACACGTATATACCTTCACTTTTAACCAAACATTCTTTAGACATTTGTTCATGATTACCGAAGCACCTTATTAATATAATATAAATTATATTTCACTAAATTATAAATTAGTTATTTTACTTGTAGTTCAAGATTTTTCTTTATAATTTTAATTAAAAATTTATAATTCTTATGATCTAGTTACTTATATGTTACCTAGTAACTTGTTACTATGTTCTTATTTACTTAAATGACATTAGTAAATTTTAACCTGATGAAAACGAGCGTTTAATATCGTCGAAACGTCGTTTTTATAAAATAATTAAACATAATTTTACCCCAAAAAAAAGTTTTTATTTTATAATAATAATAATTTATTTAAATCTTTTTGATGTACATGTTTGATTATATGTATAAGAAAAGTCACATACAAAATATAATTTAAAAACAAAAAAATTAAACACCTCGATTATTTTACAACCGAAATTCTTCTATTGAGTGAACATACTCTTCTTAGTTTGATTAATAAAGGTCCTGGAAGCTAGCCCCCCTCAAGTATGCCAAAAGTGAAAACGAAATATGCTAAAATTATTATTTGTCTTTTATGCCAAACTCAAAATTTTTGTGCACAAAAAAAAACTTACGGTTTGAGGCTAGGTTAGATTAGGTTAGGTTAGATTAGTTTAGGTTTAGGTCAGGTTAGGTTTAGGTCAAACCGGAAGTTCTATTTTTTTAGCACAAAACTTTTGAGTTTGGTACATAAATAACACATAAAAGGCACATAATTATAGCATATTTTGTTTTCACTTTTGGCATACTTGAGGGGCTAACTTCCAAGATCTGATTTATAAGATATTTGAATTCTACTATTATATACGTTATCACGCTAAAATTGAACTTAACAAAAAAACTTAAAATTATAAATTTCAAAAAAACAAAGCTAAATTGGCGTGATCTCAGCAATCCACCAAGTTGCTGTCGGATATATAAACTTCACACGTTTATCCTGAAGGGCCAGGCAGTCAGTACCACGAGGGGCGTGGGGGTGGGCGAACTGCTAATACTTAACTTTCCGGTAAATTAGGGCGCCAACATATCCGAACGAAAACCTCCAGGAAAACACCAATACCACAGAATGAAACGGTACTACTAATAAATCCACGATGGATAGTGATCGCGACACTTATCAGGGAAGTGTTAATCAAAAGACAATATCTCTAACTAAATATTTAACAACTTTATTTAAATCTGATATATATTAAAAGTTACTATAAATGAGCAGAATGATCATAACAAATAAATATTATTGCATAAATCTTATCAAAGTCAAAGCTATACTATATCTTCAATATATTCACCAAAAAGTACTAGGAATAATAGATTGAACATACAATATCTAAGAAATCGTATCAAAGCTGAATCTACACTATACTTATATATATCGAACAATTTATCTCAAAATAATTAGTTGGTAGAGTCGGTTTATCAGCGTACGTAAATCTCGCGATAGTAATACTAAATCTCGTTCAAACACGAATCGCGAATCGTTGTGCACAAGGAATCGAGTAGCCGTGGAAATCGAGTTTACAAATCTTTCAAAACGCAGTAAAACGATCTTTACATTAATATATAAACATAATATTTCCACTCGGAAATGTATGAGAAGACGGCCGTGAATTGATCAGTATATATATATAAGCAGATACTGAATAATATTTCATAGATTAACATCAGATAATAGCAACAATAATATAAACAATCAAAACGATAAATGAATTAGTAATTCATATTATAAAAATCTCTTATGAACCACTAAACCAAATTACACAATAATATAAGAGCTTCAATACTCAACTATAACTTAATATGATCAGTATACAAGTTATACTAAATAAATATAGTACAAATAAACAACTAATGAACTTACGAACATAAATATCTCGCGACAAAATTCGATACTAAATCTTAACTTCAAAAAAATACGATAGCAAATTCTAAACTAATACTCAAATAAAACGTAAATACAATATATCTGTTTCGTATCTCAGCTCAATAACATAATTGGACTTATCTGTACTTATGAAATACTGTCTACGATGTGTATTGATGTAAAGCATGTGCCCATTCGCTTGATCCAAAGTGATGCTGAAGACGTTGTCCGGAAAATAGGTTTGGACGAAATTTCCATGTAGAATGAAGTCTCAATTGTTAGTAGAAGTGTCGATAGGCTTTCCAATTACGTTCCGAAGCTGTCTAATATCATCCGAAATGATTCCAATCGATCGACACTGACCACGTGCGAGATACGATCAAATATCGTTAGTTGTATACGTATAAAAGATGCGTAAAAAGAATTGCGCAGGAAAAGAATTGCGCCAGAAAAGAATGCCCAGGAAAAGAATGCCCAGGTAAAGAAGGGCTAATGAAATTAACCCTTCTTTTTGCGATAGCTGCTGTATTCAAAATATCCGCTATATGCGTGTAAATATAATTATTTACTTTGAATAATGTGTAGTTTCTTCAAATTCGTCTATTGACGTGTCACAGATAGCTCAACTATAGCTCAAATCTCAAAATTCCCAAAACGTGACAAAGAAACAAAACACATACTGCGAGCTCAGGTAATGAAATGCCCGTGAAATCAGGGGGCGTATTTTTCAGCAGCGCGTGGTCCGCTCCGGACATGCGCATAGCTAGCGCTACGCAATACTACCAATCGAGGCAAACGAAAAATCGATAATATCGATTTCGAAGATACCACAATTTAAATAAAATATTAAAATAACCTGATTGCAAAAAAAATAACGTAACAGATTCCCCTCCCACTAAACTAAAACCTCCCCACAGCAATCTACTGGGTCTGGTTTAAGATCCTTTGCATGCCAAGTTCCGCATAACTTTCCAGTATTATCCTTTAATTCATACGTCCATGGTGATAGCTTTTTATGAATGATCAATGGACCAATATACCTAGGTGCCAACTTAGCACTATAATACGCAGCCTTGTCAGATAACCCATAGTTCTTGCGCCAAACAATCTGATTCGGAGAATATTCAACTGAGCGTCGACGGAGATCATATTTTCGCTTAGACGTTGAAGAAGCTGTCATCAATCGTTCACGTACGTCACGATAGATCTTTTTGAATCCTTCTTGTCGAGAAGCTGTAGAAGTTGGTTCAGCAATCTGAATATCTGTCGGCTCTACTGGCGACGCGATCGACTCAGGCATTTTAATCTCACGACCAAAGTTAACAAAATACGGCGTCAGTTTATGTGCTTCGTGTACTGACGTGCGAATAGCGCAGGCGATATGCGATAAATGCTTATCCCAAGTACGGTGGTTCTCACCTACAAAAGAACGTAACATTTGCTTGATTGTACCATTCACTCTCTCAGTGGGATTTGCTTGAGGGTGATACAATGCGGTATATGCGATACGGATCGAAAAATCAGAAGCCATTTGACGAAAAGCATGGCTTTTAAACTGAGTACCATTATCACAAATAATATGATCAGGTGCTCCAAATAACAAAATAACATCATTCAATAAACATTTAGTGATAGCGGAAGTAGTAGCGTTACGAAGAGGAAATAACATCACAAATTTACTAAAATAATCAACAACAGCTAAAATATATTGATGCCCAGAAACACTTTTTGGCAATGGTCCCATAATATCGGTGCAAATCGTTTTCCAAGGTCTATCTACAACATATCTAGCTGCCATAAGACCAGCAGTCTTTTTCCTTTCAGGTTTAACTTGAATACAAGTTCGACAATGACGTATATAACGAGCCACGTCGGCTCTCATCTTAGGCCAATAATACTTAATAGCTAAGCGTTTATAAGTTTTCTGAACTCCTGTATGTCCAGCGGTAGGTTCATCATGTGCTTTATATATTAAATCTTTGCGTCTCCCGGTTGGGACGACTAGTTTCCAAAAATCTTCTTCAGTAGCTAAATCAGGATACTCAGAAGTTGTATAACGATATAGTTTATCACGATCAATACGCCAGTTAGAGAATTTATCTGGATGACTGCGAACGTTTTGCAACATTCGGTTATACCATTTATCTGTCGAGATTTGAGTTGGTACAGAAGCATCAACAGTGTCTATAATTGGAACGCTGCGAGACAATGCGTCGGGCACTGTATGTTCTTTACCTTTGCGATGAATTACGGTAAAATCGTATTGCTGAAGACGTATAGCCCATCGGGCAAGACGACCAGTGGGATCCTTTAATCGATGTAGCCATAGAAGCGAATGGTGGTCCGTTATGACCGTAAATTTCGTACCTTCGATATAAGGACGTAATTTTTCGATGGCCCATAATACAGCTAAGCATTCTCGTTCCGTAGTGGAATATATTCTCTCTAATCGCGTCAAAGAGCGGCTGATATACGCAATAACCTTCTCGGTGCCTTCGCAAGTTTGTGTTAATACTGCGCCAATACCATAAGCTGATGCATCAGTTTGTATCGAGAAAGGCAAGCTGAAGTCAGGACATGACAATACGGGTGACGTAATCAGATGGTTCTTCATAGCTTCCCATGCTTTCTTACATTCATCGTTCCATTCGAACTTGGTATTCTTCCGTAATAGTTTAGACAACGGAGCTATTATAGTTGAGAAGTTTGGTATGAATCGACGGTAATATGATGCCATTCCCATTATTCTTCTGACTTCGGAAACGCTTTTAGGTGCGGGTATACGCACAATAGCAGATACTTTGTCAGGGTCGACATGCAATCCATCTTTATTTACGACGTAACCAAGATACTTGAGTTCGGGCACACAGAAATAACATTTTTCTCGGCTTATAGTAAGTCCAGCTTCTATCAGACGTCGAAATACTTCTTGTAAAACTTCAATATGTTTGTCAAACGTGTTCGTTACTATGACGATATCGTCGAGATACATAAATACATACGGTTCTAAATGAGAAAGAACGCGATCTATAAATCGTTGCCAGGTGGCCGGTGCGCCATGTAATCCAAAGGGTAAACGGCGAAAATGAAAAAGTCCTCTATTAGGTACGGTAAAGGCAGTGTACTCCATGGAGTTCTCAGCAACAGGAATTTGCCAATATGCTGATTTAATGTCAAGTGACGAAAGAAAACGTGCATCACGAAGTTTGTCCAGTGTATTCGATATATACGGCAAGGGATACGCATCTTTATCTGAAACGGCATTTAGTTGACGATAATCTACACAAAAGCGATGGGTACCATCCTTCTTTGGGACTAAAATAATTGGTGAAGACCAGGCGCTCTTACTGGGTTCGACAATTCCTTGTTCCAGCATATAATTCAATTCTTTATCCACATGCGCTTGCATAGCGGGCGAAATGGGATAATATCGCTGTTTAATCGGCGAATGCGTTGTCGTTATCTGGTGTTCTACATACTGAGCACAGCCGAGTTTGTCTCCCATTTGTTCGAAAGCTGATTCGACGGTGTGTCTAAGTGTAGCTTCTTGGTCGCAGGTAAGTTCTTTACGTGATTGGATAATATCGATGCTGTTTAAATCGGCGTGATTGAAATGCCATTCTCCGGATCGTAAATTCGGAACTAATCCCATCAATTTAAAGAAATCGACTCCAAAGATCAGGAAATGCGGTAGTTCAGGAACTACTAAAACTTCTATAAACTTTGTTCTGTCTTCTAGCGATATGGGAATAGTAATTGTACCAAGGCCTAGATGTGACTGACCGTTAGCAACTTTACAGCTGATGGATTGTGATCCGTCTAAATGGAATCCAAGATTCTTGAAAAATTTCCAGCCTTTATCACCAATGATAGTGCGAGAGGCTCCAGTATCCAATAATCCTTGTACGTCTCGACCTAGAACACGGACAGTTAGGTATGGTCGTTCATCACCTGTGATATGCGAAAGTACAAAATCAAGGATCGGATTTAAAGAGTCAGGCAATAACCGATCTTCTATAGCCTGAGCGTTCCGTTTCCCGGATTGCAGTTCATGCAAGAACGAACAGTAACGTTAGGTTTTCCACATCTAAAACAGTGACGTGTACGTTGTTTCTGACAATCGCGCGAACGATGACCTTTTTCTTTACAATTCCAGCATTCGATACTAGAAATCTGAAGTGTCGATGTTTGCGTAGATACATAAGCCAAGTCGGGCTCAAGTGTACGATTAGTTCGTGTTGGTGGCGTGAAAGAATTAATCGCTATGCGGCGATGTTCGAGGCGGCGACTTAATTTCAATAGATGTTCGGTAGATTCGATGTCTACTAATCCAAGATGATGTTGATAGAATGGATTGATGTTTCTCAAAATTATCCTAAGTTGTACTGTATCAGATACTTTCTGACTTAAGCGACTAAACATCGTTTGTAATATTGCGACATATATATCCATTGACTCGTCATCAGATTGTGTGCGGTTTTTAATTTCGTCAAATAATCTTTCATCGTAATCAGGCGGTAGGAATACTTCTCTTAATTTCTCAACTAATGTATCCCAGTCATGTAATAAATGGCGGTTTGCTCGGAACCAAATTAAAGCTTTATCCGACAACAGATCGATGCTTGAGGCGAAAAGTTGTGCTTTATCTACATTACGAGCAATGCGAAGTTCTTCAACACGACTTAAAAAAGCAGTTAATGAAATCTCTTTTGGATTACCTGTAAATTTTAAATTCCAAAGCGACGGTGGAACAGTCTTAACTTTCGGTATGGGTATGTTCGATCTCGTAGTGGTGTGATGTACAGCGATCTCTGATTCAGCATCCGACGAATCATTTAACTCGTCCGTATTCATATCCAGCTCTGTAATAGTGTGAGCAGTAGAGGAACGTGCAAACATTTTAGCTTTACGTTTCGTGCCACTCCAAGCTGAAAGTAGTGATGCAATAAGATTGGAGCGTGCGGCATTTTCAACATCAGTCTGCCAAAGCATGCGGTTTAGTCTTCCAAATAAATGGGCAGTTTTACTTGCAATTTTCAGATATGCAGATGAGGAGACCGTGTCGTTAAATTCGCTTACTAGTTTCTCTAGTTCTGTTATTGACTTTTGACATGCTTTTAGGTCATCTTCAAAGGTGTATGGATGTGTCGGCCAAGTGAAAGATGTGTTTGTTTTTTCACCCTTAAGTAATCGTCGAAGTGTTTTGCGTCTAGTGTCGATATCTGTTAATCCCGTGATACCACGTATGGCCAATTCGTAGGCGAGTTCATCCTGGCTTAACCGATTTACATCCAATCGGGATTCCATAATTCCGAATGAGTTTACCATTAACCGAACAAAAAAACAATCCTAATCCTAACTAAAAATAAAACTAACTATACCTAACGATAGCGGTACTCTAACGATAAACCGAAATAACGAAACTCCACTAATTCAAAACAAAAATCAATTATTACAAATACCAGAATTATATCGTTAGTTCTGGTCCTAAAGTGATAATCTATTATCTATATTTCCCTCCCCCCACAAACAAATTACAAAAGAACGGTAATAAATCTATCACGTGAAGTTATAAAATCAAAGTTAGAAAATCACGAATCTCAATTTAATTAACAAAGTTGGGCTCTAGTCTTCATCAACGCTATATTACCAAATATTATCATTATAAACACGTTTAAACACATTGCGCGCCAGATTTATCAATTATTATCAATTACAAACAAGTTTAAACACGTTGAAACACGTTATAGCGCGTTGGGCCACGTTTTATCAATTATTATTAATTACAAACAAGTTTAAACACGTTGGGCCACGTTTTATCAATTATTATTAATTACAAACAAGTTTAAACACGTTGGGCCACGTTTTATCAATTATTATTAATTACAAACAAGTTTAACCACGTTGGGCGCCATCCTTATCAGGTACCTTAATTAAATTAATCACGTTGGGCTAATTAACCACGTTGGGCGCCATCTTTATCACGCTAAAATTGAACTTAACAAAAAAACTTAAAATTATAAATTTCAAAAAAACAAAGCTAAATTGGCGTGATCTCAGCAATCCACCAAGTTGCTGTCGGATATATAAACTTCACACGTTTATCCTGAAGGGCCAGGCAGTCAGTACCACGAGGGGCGTGGGGGTGGGCGAACTGCTAATACTTAACTTTCCGGTAAATTAGGGCGCCAACATATCCGAACGAAAACCTCCAGGAAAACACCAATACCACAGAATGAAACGGTACTACTAATAAATCCACGATGGATAGTGATCGCGACACTTATCAGGGAAGTGTTAATCAAAAGACAATATCTCTAACTAAATATTTAACAACTTTATTTAAATCTGATATATATTAAAAGTTACTATAAATGAGCAGAATGATCATAACAAATAAATATTATTGCATAAATCTTATCAAAGTCAAAGCTATACTATATCTTCAATATATTCACCAAAAAGTACTAGGAATAATAGATTGAACATACAATATCTAAGAAATCGTATCAAAGCTGAATCTACACTATACTTATATATATCGAACAATTTATCTCAAAATAATTAGTTGGTAGAGTCGGTTTATCAGCGTACGTAAATCTCGCGATAGTAATACTAAATCTCGTTCAAACACGAATCGCGAATCGTTGTGCACAAGGAATCGAGTAGCCGTGGAAATCGAGTTTACAAATCTTTCAAAACGCAGTAAAACGATCTTTACATTAATATATAAACATAATATTTCCACTCGGAAATGTATGAGAAGACGGCCGTGAATTGATCAGTATATATATATAAGCAGATACTGAATAATATTTCATAGATTAACATCAGATAATAGCAACAATAATATAAACAATCAAAACGATAAATGAATTAGTAATTCATATTATAAAAATCTCTTATGAACCACTAAACCAAATTACACAATAATATAAGAGCTTCAATACTCAACTATAACTTAATATGATCAGTATACAAGTTATACTAAATAAATATAGTACAAATAAACAACTAATGAACTTACGAACATAAATATCTCGCGACAAAATTCGATACTAAATCTTAACTTCAAAAAAATACGATAGCAAATTCTAAACTAATACTCAAATAAAACGTAAATACAATATATCTGTTTCGTATCTCAGCTCAATAACATAATTGGACTTATCTGTACTTATGAAATACTGTCTACGATGTGTATTGATGTAAAGCATGTGCCCATTCGCTTGATCCAAAGTGATGCTGAAGACGTTGTCCGGAAAATAGGTTTGGACGAAATTTCCATGTAGAATGAAGTCTCAATTGTTAGTAGAAGTGTCGATAGGCTTTCCAATTACGTTCCGAAGCTGTCTAATATCATCCGAAATGATTCCAATCGATCGACACTGACCACGTGCGAGATACGATCAAATATCGTTAGTTGTATACGTATAAAAGATGCGTAAAAAGAATTGCGCAGGAAAAGAATTGCGCCAGAAAAGAATGCCCAGGAAAAGAATGCCCAGGTAAAGAAGGGCTAATGAAATTAACCCTTCTTTTTGCGATAGCTGCTGTATTCAAAATATCCGCTATATGCGTGTAAATATAATTATTTACTTTGAATAATGTGTAGTTTCTTCAAATTCGTCTATTGACGTGTCACAGATAGCTCAACTATAGCTCAAATCTCAAAATTCCCAAAACGTGACAAAGAAACAAAACACATACTGCGAGCTCAGGTAATGAAATGCCCGTGAAATCAGGGGGCGTATTTTTCAGCAGCGCGTGGTCCGCTCCGGACATGCGCATAGCTAGCGCTACGCAATACTACCAATCGAGGCAAACGAAAAATCGATAATATCGATTTCGAAGATACCACAATTTAAATAAAATATTAAAATAACCTGATTGCAAAAAAAATAACGTAACAACGTATTCATTATATAGATACTCATTTCAAATACAAATGCGAATAATATTTTCTGCAATGCAGGTCAGTGTATGATATCATCTCATTACTTGAAAATAATTTACAAATCTTTCGAAATATTGACGCTACATTTTTTTTATGTAATATACTCGTAATACCAACTTGAGACAAGAGAAATCATCAATTTGTTAAGTTTGGTGTAGAAAAACAATGAACTAATCAAATTTAGACAGTTGATTAACAATGTAAGTTAAACTTTCTTTTTCTATTATATTCCTTTTTATTTACATTGTTTAAACAATAATACTAATCAAGATTTCACTTTCGTTTTAACATTAAAAATCTAATTATTTAGTTCAATAGAAAAATGGCAATCTTTTTTTTTTCTCCCTTCGGTTCAACCGAAAATTGGCAGAAAGCAATTCTGACATTTTTATATTTAGTTCATCCGCAACTGTGTTAAAAATTCAGATTTCTTTAGTTAGAATTGACAAGGGTTTGACATTTTTTCTCGTTGTATTTCTAAAAATATATAATTCGTATATAGAAATTTCGAATTGAAGATTGGACAGGTTTCAAAATATCTACCTGATTTTTACCAAGAATATATAAATATCAATTTTATTTTTAAACACTTTCAATACAACTCATTTTTTTAAATAATTTATTTCTAAATAAATTTCATCAGATATATATTATTTTTCTATTACAGATATTTTTTTATTATATATAATATTAAAAAATTTAAATATACTAAAAATAAAACGGCTTTAGGTTTCAGTTCTGTATTAATATAAACAACAGAAAACATCAATCACTTTAAAAGCACTGATTTAAATAAAATTTGGCTTCTATTAATTAAAAATTTATAGTTACTGGTACCTAGTAAATCGTTTCTATTTTCTGTGTTACTATAAATGTTATTTGTATCATTTTTCCTGATAAAGACGAACGTTGAGTTCGTTGAAACGTCGAATATTAATAAATATTAATACAGAATTTAAACCTACAGCCGTTTTATTTTATATAATAAGTTCTGAAAGATTTTTTACTATCTCTTTTTATAAGATAAGCAACATATTCTACATTTCATCAAAAATATAATAGTGCTTATTTGTTACCTAGTAACTTGTTTCTATTTTCTGTTATTTATTATATATGTCATTTGTATCATTTTTTCCTGATGAAGACGGACGTTGAGTTTGTCGAAACGTCGATTATTAATAAATATTATTACAGGAATACAACCTATTTTATTTTTATAATGATTTCTGAAAATTTTTTTACTATGTTAAATATATTATTTTAAAGAGCTTAATAAATAATTTTAAATAAAAATTAAAAGTTCCTCTAATACAAATGAAATGAGATGAAATGAGATGAGAATAGAAGTTGTAGATTTTAAATTTTATAAAAATAAAATTAATTTCAACGGGTGAACAAGTGAACGTATTTTTACAGAAAAAAAATAAAAGCAAAATTTCTCGTTCCGCTAAAGTGATTCAAATAATAAAATATTTATGTAAAAAAAAAATTATAAAATTATATTTATTTTCAAATTTATATTTATTAATTTTCAACTTTCTCAAACAAAATTATGTTTTTTCACTTATACTAAAATTACAAAGTATGCCTCAATTTTTATTTAGAAATTCCACAATTAAATACAAAATATTTATAATCTATGTTGAAATGTTAACAATAAAATTTCTAGGTCAACTTTATTAATATTTAACGCATTCCGTACCTACATACATACATAAAAAAAATAGAAAAAAAAAATCTGTATGGCCATGAATACCATTGTTTATGCTTGAAATTTAAGTACTTCTTAAATTAGTTCGAAGAAACATCGAAATAAACCAGCACATATAAACTCCTCGCTTTGTTTTCAGCCACAAAAACTAACGTACTATTAAAGTTTTATGTATTTTTAATACACTATGTGTTAATTTCATATAAATTACAGTATCGTACCAGAAGTTGTAATCTTTATAATTAAAATATCATTTCTTCCTTTCATTATAATTTTCTATTACTTCCGCGTAGTTTTTTTAAAATTTTATGTAAATAAATTTTGATATTAGTTAAATCATATTACTGTTTTTTTTTTTTATATTACCTATATTTTGTGTTGTACAAAAGAAATATTATTAAGATAAAAACAAATAACTGTTGTTAACATTATATAATAAATAAACTAGTTCAACTTAAAAACTATATTAAAAGAAATAGTCAATAATTGATAAGAAGATGTAAGTTGAAAACCAAATTTTCGAGCATTTATTATAATTTTATTTTGTTTAATCTGTAGTCTCTAATTTAATATAATGAAATTGATCTTTGCACAAGTATTATAGTTTAATGTCTGACACATGTATGTATAATTTAACATCATGAAGATACTCTAACGCATGTTGAGCAATAGCAGATTTATTATTTTTATTTTTATGGTTTTTTATTTTATTTATTATTTTTATGGTTTAGACGTATTGACCAGTTATATTCCGGTAATCTAGTAGAAATAGCTCTACCTGTCAACATAAACCTTACCGCATTCGCACGGCGTTTTCTATATATAAATATATATATATATATATATATATATATATATATATATATATATATATATATATATATATCTTCGAAGATTGAAGAAGAATATTATCTTTCATACTCTTGACTATGCGTTGCATTTTCATGTGTAGAAAATAGGAAACTTGAATAGTCTTTCTTGATAAAATCCTGCCTATTTTATCGATAACATTTTCCACAAAAGGCAAAGAAGCGTAAATTATGTTTTCATTATCATTTGTATAAGGTTTCCTGATGAAGACGAACGTTGAGTTCGTCGAAACGTCGATTATCAATAAATATTAATGACAAACTTAAACCTAAAGCCATTTTATTTTTTTTAAAAATAACAAAATTGACCAAATTATATTGAAATTTCTGTGCATTTAAATTAAATTATTACGTTTTCTAGTAGTTTAACAAATAAAATAATGAAAAATATATAAATAAATAAAATAAATAAACAATAGCAATAAAAAATACATTTGCACAAATTAAATTTCATTGTCTCCAGCAATATATAGGTATTCAGTATTCAGTGCAAGGATACGTACAATATATACCGATGTGTGCAATGTATGAATGTAAAATAATCATGTAATACCCGAGCGCTATTTCGTGCACTCATACAACTTCAGGAAATGTTATATTGATGTTTACTTTGATATTCCCGTTTAAATAAATGATGACGCATACACAAGTAAAACATGATTTTGGCTTTGGTTCCTGTTAAATATTTAGATTGTTCAAATTCGAGATTTTACAAAATCTTCTAAATTACATTGCCTAGCTTGATTTATATGTGCGTACGTATACGTTTTATACTACTATATTGTATTTTCTGTTGATTTTTCATGCATTATATGAATTGTAAATATAGAAATTTCGGATTTAATATTATCTACATATATCTATCTATACGTTGAACCAGGGTTGGGCTGTTGGTGATTTTTTAAATAAATCGAAAAAATCACAAAAAATCTAATTTTTTTTTTATTCATTTAAACTATTAACTATTTTCGAAAGTGAGAGTTTATTAAATTATTTTCGTTTATTTATTATGAATATATATATATATATATATATATATATATATATTATATATATATATATATATATATATATTATATATATATATATATATATATATATATATATATATAGTTTTATACGTGTAGATGTTGCGTTATTATTAATAAATATTAATACAGAACTATAACCTAAAGCCGTTTTATTTTAATAATTTTCATAATAAACAATCAGTGTTTTGCAAATATTAAGATTGTAAAATAACAAATGCGTATTTATGTCACTTTTCCTGTTAAAAAGTTATAATAATAAATTTGTTAGGAGTTAAATTATGTAATATGTTCTTAAAAAGCGGTTAAGTTTTAAATCTCTTACCGAAATTTTTCATAGCGAAACTGCACACCGGCTATTTCCAAAAAGATTAAGGGATTAAGATTTTAACCTAAAAACAAATAATAATCGGACCACCACCGCATGTCAATAATTTAGATATATTTATTATTATGTAAGTTAGACAGTTAATAGTAAAACTATGTTCTCCATATATTTTTTCTCTTATTTAATACACCATTGCTATAGGACCATATACCTAACCTAACCTATGGTTTATTTTCATAATAAATATTTGATTACTTATAATTATAATTTGTAATCTTGCTTATTATTGATAGAATAATACAATATTAATTTCAAGTTCACATTTAAAATTACTGTAACAAATAATTTTAAAAATATGCTATAAAATAAACGAAAATAAAATTCCAAGACCATTATAATATAATCCGATAATCCGCTGGAGTCGACTAGCCTTCGAACCGGCGTGCAGTTTCGTTATTCAAACTTGAGATTTCCGACCGCGGCGTGAAGTTTATTTGCTCCGATACTTATACACTTGAATGCCACTTAAATATATGATAACATTTATCTTAAACTATAATTTATTTTGCATATTACGTTTCATATACTTCATCGCACTTGATAATATTAATGTAAATTTAGATGTATAAAGTTATGAATTTTCAGACACAGTACCATCATCATATGTAGATATTTATTCCCAGAAATGGAGACTGTACTCTGAGAGGAAGTTATATATCTGAGTACGCATTCAACTATATTATATTTATAACGCATAATTCTCGTAATTTGTCATGTCACATTGGTTTGTACGTCTAGTCAACCTAGACCTGGGGGTCTATGTTGGTGTAGGGTAGGGGAATATCATACAAATGCGGGTCGGTAACAAATTGAAGTGTACATCGTTTATTACATCAGTTTGTCGTTTGTATATTTGTATTATGCAGGACTAGTTGAGTATATACTCATAGAAAGTTGTAGTTTTATATAAATCTATAGTTTTATTATTGTAGTATATTATTGTCGTAGTATTTATTTTAGAACGCTGAAATAATTAATGATATTGGAAATATCATCTAATTAAATAGTCAAATCATAGAAAATTTAACCAACTAGCTTAAATTAGATGAAAAATTCAAAAAAATTCCATACTTATTATTTTCACTTTTAGAAATTTTGTCCGTAAGTTTCAATTTCTGATTTGAAAACAAGAAAAGCAAACATGTCAGTTACTAAAAGAAAGAAAAACCTATCAGCTTTCTAAGCCTACTATAAATTGCTAAGAAAAACAAATAAAAAATAATTAGTTAAATTCGCACAGATACACACGTAGATAACCTTCCGTTCACATTGAATAAACCAATCCGAAAAGAAAAACTAATTCAATACCTCGACGAACAGATTTTTCCGAATAGGAGAGCAGAACTCTGCTGAACAACAACAACTCAAATTGTCAATCCAATTCTTTTTAATCCGGACCTTTTTTCTACAACGATTCGGACGAGTGAACGTCTTAATTAAATTGGTTGATGGTGGCGCCGCCACCCTACTAAGGACGACAAGCGTCCCGAAATAAACTTATGGTGAACGAAATTTAGACCTTATCCATGGGCGTGCTACGCAACAACCAGATTTTTGGTTTCTGATAATGCAAAATCGAAATAAAAATCCATCTTGTTAGCTACACTGTAAAAAAATAATAGCGACATTATAGAAAAATAATGGTAAAACTTTTCTATAAAAAATCTATAATTTTATTTTACCATAAATATTCTGTATTTCTATAAAAATACAGAATTTTGAAGTTTACATAATCCATAATAATCACATAAAGTAAATGAAAATGACCTAACAAGTATGTAAAATTGCTTAATTTTTGCAAATTGCATCACATATTTAATGTAGAATTAGATATTGTTGTTATAACTTCTTAAATTATGTAATATTACAGTTTGCATATTAATATCTGTAATAATTGTTAAATACATCCTTTATGTAAATTTTCAAATGTATGTAATTTTACCAACAATAATATTACAGAACTAAACAAATTTTACCTATTTATGGAAAATTCCTGGCAATAATTTACTGAAGTTCTTACTTTACTTTACTAAAAAAAACTGTAATATTACATACTTATGTACTTTTCCATTCCGTTGGTAATATCATATTACATATGTTTGTAATAGTTGTGATATTATGTATTTTTAAACAATTATGTAATTACAACAGTTGAGTAATTATACCTAGAAATACTGGGCATCATAGTGTCTCATAGTTTGTAGGTAAAATTACATAATTTTTTTTATTAATCTATGTGTAATTGAAAACAACTTATAGAAACCACAAAATTTGATGTTTTAATTCTAGAAAATCAACATTCCGTTAAATATCAAAAATTTATATAAAGAATAAATAAGAAAATAGTGTACGCCTATGCTTTTAACTCGCTTTATTTTAATAATTTTCCCTTTGTATTCTTGTTTTTCATTTAGACTGTCAATCTTTCAAAAAAGCCATCAAGAAAGTTATTTGACTCCTTACAAAAATTTATTTCACTAATTTAAATGAAAAACTAAAGAATTATGAGCCAAAAGCTAACTTAGAGCATATAGAATATTGCGTATAGAAAAATGTAGAATATAATTAAAAATATATAGTACCCTATTAAAAATTTAAAAATTTCGATTTTATATAACCAAAAATCTAATTACATATCTCAATAAATGCAGAACTAGGTAAATTCACTTACAGAAAAAAAAAGTAATTTATAATTCATCTAGTAATTTTACAATATATTAGCTATTTCTCATTAAAAATAAATTAATTTATACCAAAAGATATTGTAATTTTACACGCTTCAATTCGCAAGTTTTTTATTATTATACTAACATAAAACTTAATTGTTTTTATGAATTATTTAAATCTTGTTATAGTGTATTACAGAGTTATACTCATATCTTTCATAAAAACTATTTTTTTCCAAATAAATAATGTCTATTTCAATTGAATTTAGTCTATATATATATATATATATATATATATATATATATATATATATATATATATATATATATAGACTAAATTCAATTGAAATAGACATTATTTATTTGGAAAAAAATAGTTTTTATGAAAGATATGAGTATAACTCTGTAATACATATATGTATATATATATGTAAACAATGAAAATTAATAGATAAAAAACTGTGTTTGCTTATAACTTGATGTACACAGAACAAATTTTGATTGAAATTTTATTAATAGTTGAGTCGTTTCTCGAAATAGGCAAAAGCAATGCAGCGTGAGTTGCTGGCGAATATTGTAAAAATTGACCAAAAACTGCAATTAAATTAAAATGAGTTTAAAGCAATAAATCCTGTAGCAAAGCATGGGCATTATACTAGTTTATATGTATTTCTCAAAATACATTAATTCATAATTTAAATCATTTTCGAATTAGTTTATATCCAGTTTTAAACATATTTGGAATACATAAAACTCCATTACTCTACAATATTTTTAATATGATAAAAAATATTTAAATATTTTTATAAAACATTTGGTATTCCTGAAATTTTTAACACCTATATATTCGACACTGCAGTTTCAAATAACATTATGTTTAGTCAAAGAAGAATACATCAACAGAAATAAAATAAACATATAAGTAATGTAAAACATGCAGCTACGTAACACAATACTTTTATTTCAAATATCAATTACATATAAATAAATATATTTGTTTAAAATACATTTTTCATATCAGACATGTGTTTTTCCACTGTTTAAATATTAAATTCCCGATAAAATAATGCTTTATTTAAATAAATAAACTTTACAATAAAGTCATTAAAAATGAATGTTTCGTCTATAAACTAAATACCAAATACAATACCTTCACACAAATCCAAACTAACATTTCTATATGTGCATATAATATACATATTATATACCAACAACATATTTCTGAATTCCCCTAGTTCTGTTTCGATACTACAGTGAAGTTGTAAATGTTCCTATGTACTGTTAACTGGAAACCATCATTGTATTATATTATAGTATGAGATGCAGTTTTACTCAAGCTGTTTAGATCGCTTGCTTACGGCCACTACCTTCTCTTAACTTCAAAATGTTGAATGTATCTTAAGATCTTCAACACAGCTTTACATTCAAAGAGGTCTTAACAGTGTTGCCAAGTTTTATACACTTGTTCTTAAGTTAGAATGAAAACTGTATGTTACTTAAATAAAACGCCTTCAGGTTATAGTACTGTATTAATATTTATTAATAATAGACGTTTCAACGTACTCAACGTACGTCTTCATCAGGAAAAAAGATACAAATACAAAACTATAAGTTATATATTTTGGCTTCTTCAGGCCTCCACAATAAATTATACAAATATGTATACATATAAATACATACAAATATACATATAATAATAAATATAACAATAGAACAAAATACGCAAATATACATTATTTGATCAGTAAATTTAAAAATACAAATTATCACCGTTATATGTATCAAAAGCATGTCAAAAAATCATTTTATAAGTAGATAAAAACAATCTACTTATGTGACATTTATTATTAAAATAATTTTTTGACATGCTTTTTATCTAACATTGATAATTTGCATTTTAAAATTTACTTAACAAATAATGTACTTATATTTGCGTTACATGTAAAATCAACTAAAATATTCTGCTGTAAGTGTATTTTGTTCTATTGTTATATTTATTAAGAAAATCTTTAATTGATTTTAAAATGATTTTAAAGGATATTAGTAAGATTTAAGGGATTTTTAATTAATTTGTACACCAGATTGTAAAAGTGGTTTCCCCCCCTCAAGTTATACTATATTTCTGCATAAAATTATGTATGGTCTATTTATATTACAGATCAGATAAAAAAACAATTAATTGGAAAAACTTTTGGCTTTGTTTCAAACTACTTGGAGAAAAGTTGTAATAGAATTGTATAAAATTGATTATTTGCAATAATAAAATACTTTTATATTCATTGAAAATAAAAAAAATTATTTGAAAAATTACAATTGTTTTATTTTATCGTTTTTAAAAATGATGTAAATAATAAAAACTTAAGTTGAATAATCGTTTCATATCAGTTTAATATTTGAAATTTCTGAGTAGAATCTCTTAATATTATATCATCTAAAATCAAAACATTTTATTAAACATAAAACATATTATTAATTTATGGCTTAATTAGAATAGAATTTTTTTTAACTTTGACAGAAATATACAACAAAATATGTAATATACGAGTATTTCTTTTTATTTATATTTTTACAAGAGATTTTTTAGTTTTATCTTTAAAGTAAATTATTTTTATGAAAGACATACTTTTATTTATTCTAGCAAAAATATTTTATTTGTTTTAAATTTAAGCATTTAAATTTTTTGATTATGATAAATTTATATATTTCTAAATTCTATATCTAAAGAACTTTCTAAATACATATATTTAAAAAATACATATTTTATAATTTAACTACAAATAATCACAATATATCCAAGTAAATTCTTTTCTTTCATATTAAATAAATAACAATTGTTTGTATGAATTTAAAAAATACATAATTTTTCAAAATAATTATAAAAGGTAAGTACCAAGTTTTTTTATTCTTGGCTAAATTTAAATATTAAATCTTTAATGAAACAAGTAACTCACTTTTTTTCTATATTTAATCGAATATCACCATGAGTATTATTTATCTTGTAATATTTGTATTAAAACACACTGTACAGAAATAATTATAACCATATTTTTTTATTATTAAAAGAAAAAAAATAAAGGTAAATATACATATGTGTATCTTCTGTCACACGCGCTGAATAAGTCATATAAAAGAATTACAGCTAATATTGTTTCTTCAGGTGCGGTAATTAATACGTAGTTCTTATGCAATTGTTAAACAATGTACCTAGTACAATGTGTGCTTGTATTCATAAAGTCCATTGTTGGCCATAATTAATGATTTAGGATATAAGTATTGTTTTCGCGAGTTTATTGCAAAAATCTTAAACGGTAAATAGTTTAGCCAGACGTGTGCGTAGTCCAGTAAATTGATGTTAGAAGAGGAAAAATCTAGTACAATTTCTAGACGGAAATGTGAATACGGAAGTGACATACGTTGATGTTCAAGCTTTCAAATCTTATAAAACTTTTTAACCTTTATAAATAAATTTGCATAGAACGTGAACTTATACATGCATTATATAATTGATTATTATAATAATAATTGTCTATAGTTTTACATTTAAATGTTGAAACTTTTACAAATTAATATTATGACATCATATTTATAACCTTTCATATTTTCTCTGTATTATATTAACTTACGTTAGTACTAAAATAAATGTATTCAAATCATTTCCAAATTTAATTGAAATGTATACGCAATTATTATATTGAAATTTTTCAAAATTAAAATATTTTTTCTTTATAAATAATGTGTGATAGCAACTAGGGTTGTTAGTTGTCCTTTTTTCAGTAGGACAGTTGCACAATTGCAAACATATATCCCCGTCCTATATTCACATGTTTAATTATAAAAATTTATGCTAGAATTCTGAAAAGATTTGTAGCGTTAAAATATTATGAAAACAAATCTTATGCTATTAAACATTTTAAATTTAAATATTAAAAAAAAAACCTTTTTTGTCACCAATAATTTTAAAATTCTTAATTGACAAAAATATTATGTAACATTATGGTAATTTACAAAAAAAATACTATTTAAATATTTTATCTATTTCTTTTGATTTATTTTGAGTTTTTTTAAAGCTGGAAACCATATAGGTGATTTCATGCAATATTTATAATTTTGTAATTTGTTTTTACTTATCATTAGTTCTGTAAATAAGATTATAATATATTCCTTTAAATTAGATTGTAAAAATAAGTTTTGTGATAAGCTTACCTTCTAAATCCAGCAGCAGAAGGAAATGGAAATCTAAAGCCAGTATGTGGTGCTGGAACTGGAACAGGTACAGGAACTGGTGGCGGCCCAACTCCCGGATGGGGAAAGGACACAATTGTGCCTGGTGCAGGGCCCGTTACCATCGCCAGCGGTCCGCCTGCTACCACCGGCGGCGGCATCCCACCGGGTAGCGTCGAATAGGGCGGCGGTAAATGACTGTTTAATAAATCCGGTAAACGATCGTTCGGTTGCATCGCCGGCATGATTTGATGGTGGTGGTGCTGCTGCCCATTCTGCTGCTGCTGCAATACAATAGCGGCTGCTTGATGCTGATGATTCGATGAGTGTAATCGTCGTTGATGGCGTCGTTCGCGTCGCTCTCTACGGCGTTGTTCTCGACTTGAAGGCGGAACGGCCGTCGTTGGAGTCACTAAGGCGCCTACAGTCGTATCATCTGTTTGCGCTTCGGTCGATGTGAATGTACGCGTTCGCACCACTTCCGTCACAGATGTTTGTTGTGACGGGGTCGATTGGACAAGGACATTGTGCATCGGTGCCGGTAGCGGTGTCGCAGGCATTGCTTGTACAATATGCACATTGGACACATTATTGCCAGCTTGCTCCTCCACGGAATTCAAGCACTGAATCATCGGTACACTGGACACGACGTTCACGGGAACGGCCCGATAGAAATTCACATTAACATTGCTCACATTGGGCAGTGGAGGTATCCGCGTTTGTACACTAACATTATTGCTGATGTCGTCCGAGGGCTGTGCATTCCTAGGGACTGTTTCCGAACTAGCACGGACATGCTGAACAATACCAACCGGCACGGTGTTGTTGTTGTTGTTATTGTTGATGGTGCGCGTATTGGTATTCGCTAGATTTGAACTACTACGGAAATGTGTGCCTAATTGTAGTTGGAATACGTTCGCCGAATCGGATACACTTCTCGGATGGTTCGACGTAACTATGTCAGTCCTAGTTGTTTGTGGTGGCGCGGTCGATAGATTTGAGCTACTTCTTGTATGCACTGGCACTGGTACCGGTAGACCTACCACATTCGCGGACACAACCGACGTCATATTGGACGGTATCATGTCGACGGCAGCAGCGCCCTCCACAGCGACGCTACTATTACATGGCAGCAACAGATTGTCTGTTGGTGGTGGTGGTGGGCGATAGGCAGCAGCATGACTGAGTTGTTTCGCGCAGATGACGTCCGGCCCTGCACCGGCTATTTCCACACGCATATCACTATCACTCACTGCTGTGTCATCACCAATAACAGCACTAGATGCACACTTCACGTTCGCGTCCACCGTCGTCGTCGTTTCACAGTACGCCGAAACTGAAGCACTGCTTTTGTGGCGTTGTGGCTCAGCTACAGCTGCGCTTGAACACTTCGACACTGGCTCACAAACACGACTGCGCGCCGCGCCGATCTGACTTAGCGTTGAACAGCCATCACGGCCACGTGACCGTACGCCGCGCCCGCATTGGCTCACCGGAGGCCCCACCAGTCTACCATCTAGTACCATAAGGTTACTGACCATCTGCGACGACGAACGAAGAACTGGGTCTGCCGCGTTGCCATACTGGTGGTGGCTAGGTAGAGGCGCAGTTGCCAAGTTTACTAGAAATTCATCTGTGAACGACTGGAGCATGCCACCGCCAACAACGGCCTTGTAATCGGTACTCAACGAAGTACTGCTTAAAGAGCCCGTGGATATCGATAACGAACTCAATGTGTCCGATGAATCCGATTGCGTTCGGTATTCGTAGGGCTGCCATAGAAGCGACGATAGAGCTTCTTCAACGTCCTGATGGTAAGAACCTCTTTTCCGGTATGCACCGGAGTTTGAGTTAAGCTCAACAGGTGGAAGTGAGGCGGGTCGGCGAGCAACGGACGGTCGCGTCTCCCGATTATTTTCAGATTTCATCCTACTATTAGCAGCAATTGATTGATTGCAATCATTTTTCGTTCGATTAGTTTGCAATTCGATCGTAGACAATCGATTGCATTGTGATGCAGCGTTGAAATCTCCGGAAGTATCGGCCGAGGCCGGTCGTTCGGGCCAACGGAACCGATTGCAGGGTGTATTTTCGTAACTGCGACGTTTCACCGGATCTTCCGGAGGTCGTGGATTCTCTTGTGAGGAGGCCATTGCCAGGTGTGTGTATAGTGTGCTTGGTTACACATACTGGTACCAACGGCAAGTTTGCATCTGTAAACAAATATTAATATTAGGAATAACGATCAGGTCTGTTGCACTTAACACATCATAAAAATAGTTAAAAAAAGAAACGTTTCGTTGCGATATACTAACAAACTAGGTGGCTAATATTACGACAGTAGTCAGCCGCCTTCGATACTTCCGCTTGAAAATGCTAATCAAATTACGCAAACAAATTTCTCTTCTACCGTGTTCTATATGTATCTAGGCAATTTATATGTGTATTAATCGTATTATCTTTCTAGAAACATCTAACTTTATTTCAATCATTAGATAGAAATATCACTTTTTTTTCATTAAAATTTTACTGTTATTTATATTTCTTTGACAGTAGTTTATAATGCCAAATTTTTGATATAGTAAGGTTTTATATACCTATACACAGAATTGGGCTATTCATAATTTATTTATAAATAATTAAAGAAAAAAAAAACAGCTTTTTAAAAAAAGAATCACAAAAAATATGATTTTTTGATTGATGCAAACTCACTTTCGAAAGTAAGAGTTTATTAATTATTTTTATGTATTTATTATAAATATAAATATAACATATATAATATAAAATGGCTTAAAGTTATAGTTCTGTATTAATATTTATTAATAATTGACGTTTCGACGTAAACGTGCATCTTCATCTTTTTCTTTATAAATTTTTATCGAATTCTATCGAATTTTATATCATGAAAATTTTCTAACGTATTTTATGTAATAGCAGATTTATCTGAATGGTTCAGACATATATTCTCTCAATCGAGTAGAAACAGTTCTAACATATAATAATATTATGTTATAGAAAAAATCAATACAAAATATGTAGCCGAAAATTTTCAAATTTACCCTAATCATATATCATATCAAAATTAGATGTTAATCAAAATAAATTGACAAGAAAATATAAAATATAAAATTTTGATTAATGTTATCTTTTTCTTTATAAATTTCTATTGCTTCTCTTATCAATCTACGGTTAATATTTATGTATTTTGCAATTATTATATTATCTTCGAATTTTACCTCATAAAGATTTTCTAATACATGTTGTGCAATAGCAGATTTATCTGGATGATTTAGACTACTAACGTCTTATGTTCTGTCAATCTAGTAAAAACAGTTCTAAAATGTAATAATATGTGTAAATCAAAATATCAATATATGCATCAAAGTCAATTTGATTATTTATAATCGTATAGAATTGGATGA
Organism: Clivina fossor; assembly: GCA_963966155.1. Taxonomy (NCBI): domain Eukaryota; kingdom Metazoa; phylum Arthropoda; class Insecta; order Coleoptera; family Carabidae; genus Clivina; species Clivina fossor. Next base: position 26,020,893 of record OZ014555.1, read on the forward strand.
AATGTCAATCAAAATAAATAGAGAAGAAAGTAAAATATCAAATTTGAAATTATTATTGAAAAAATTCGCACTTTTTTGACACATTTCACAGTGCAAATATTTGCAGCCGAAACTGAAATTTTATTTTATCAGTGAAAACTTTTTTTCTATAAAAAATATTTGCTCGGAAATATGGTATGAATTATTCAGTAACATTACCGATAAGAGACATATGAGGCACAATACCAACACACACGCACACACTCACACACACATGGTGTTCGTTTGGTAAGTTGACACAAACGATTAGCATGGGAAATCGACAATATTCAAAATACTTTTTTTCTATTATATTACTATTTTTTTTACTATTATATATATATATATATATATATATATATATATATATATATATATATATAGATATATATATATATATGCAGTGGAACCTCGCATAACGAGTAATTTGCATAACGAACAAAATAAATTGTAAAAAAATGACTCGCTTAACGAGCGACGTTTCACATAACGAGTGACGTGGATAGGGCAATCCTCGAATTGTGCGATAGAACTTTCCGTGCAATTGCTACATCATCCTGTGTTTAGAATAAAATGTAGTAGAAAAAAATGTTTCTAAACAGCTTTCTAGTAAAAAGGAATTCAGGTATGTTACTAATTATTTAGATTTTTTTTGTTTTCTGCAAATTGAATTTTCATTCCAGGCTGGTTTATTCCGTGATAGAAGAAAAAATAAAGATTAATCACACTCCTTAACAATTTAAATGTAATTTTCTTTAAATAAACGTTACACATAACGTTTTTTTCGATTTTTTTTGTAAATTTTCTGCATGGAACGCATTATCGTATTTTACATTAATTTATATGGTAAACATTGTTTCGCTTAACGAGTAAGACTCCAGAACGAATTATGCTCGTTATGGGAGGTTTCACTGTATATATATATATATATATATATATATATATATATATATATATATATATATATATATATAAGTGAGAATTAATAGTTGTAATGAAACAATATCAGAGTATATCAAATATAAGCATGAAATAATTATTAAACTGATATGTGTTTTTTCATTTTCAGTTTAATAATTATTTCATGCTTATATTTGATATACTCTTATATATATATATATATATATATATATATATATATATATATATATATATATATATATGCATTTTTCCATATTACGCTTATTTTCCTAGACCTTATAGTTTTTGAGAAAAAAATAAAAACCAAAAAAATAAAAAAAAAATTCTGGCACCCAAACGGCACATGCTAGCAAATTAAAACTAAACCCAGATTATAAAACTTATTATTGTCTATCAAAAAGTATTCTAAGTATTTCTCCGAATTTAACTCGAGAAAGAAGTATATCACAAATTATCGAATTTGCATGTTAAACGCCCATACGAACTTAACAAACGAACACCCGGTATATATACATATAGTATTGTATTACTATTAGAATTATTAGGATATTAATATAATTATTTAAATAAAAAAAAATTAATATAACACGTTTTTAACACGGACTAATAATTTCTCGTTGCCCCACGTTTTTCTGTATAAGTTTATAAATCTGTTTGGTGCTAGGAGAAATTATTTTATACGTATATATTTAATTATTATTTATTTTTATTATTAATTATTTTATACGTATATATTTAGTATACATTAAAAGGTGTCTTTCTTCGAATAAAAGTTTATGTATCAGAGTAATTTTACATATTTATACCCTTTGGTATGGTGTGAATAGTGTGTTATGGTGTGCGTTATATTCAGCTTGTCATACACACCACATCGCAACATTCTATTCGACGGGCGACGTTTATTCATTCGCTCAAAGGGTGTCATTCGCACATTCGTAATGAAATATTTTGAATATCGCAAAAGGTGAATTGTGACATTTGTCTGTGTAACTCTATTCTAATCGATTTAGTTTACATCAGATAGAAATTATGATACAGATAGAGTAGAATTTGAATTCGGGTTGTACGAAGAAAAAACTGTTGAAAAATATAGCTTTTAAAGCAGGCCTTACACAATCAATCAAGAATGACAGACTGACTAAAAAATCAGACTGTGACATCTGACTTCAATCATGAACCCCGTACACTTATCAGTCAAACTGATAATCTGATTGAAGTAATTTTAGCTCAGTTGACATTGAAAACACCAAAAAGTGGGAAATCGGAGTAATGTCTAATGATAGTAATTACTAATTACTACCATTAGACATTACTCCAATTATTTTCTTTACTAATTACTAATTAGTAAAGAAAATACTTGTTTAGCCATTGTCCTGGCACTGGAGAGGCAAGAAAACAGTGGAACGCAGAGTTTGGATGAAAAAGTAGCTAAAAAAACGTGATCAGTATAGCCGTTTAACATTGCTATGTGAGATCTCAGCAACCAATGCTTTAGATGACTATAAAAATTACTACCATATGGATGAAAATCTTTTTAACACGTTGATCACCACCATGTTGACATCATATTTATCCAGAATAAATAGAGCTATGAGAGAGATTCAATATCAGTTCGTGAGAGAGATTAGCGGTTACTTTAAAGATTCCTTGCGATTCGGAGAAGCATTCAGACTGTCAGTCTCCCCTCCACTTTCCATGATTGAAGCTCGAATTTCAAACTTTATTAGAAAAATTGTTTTTTTTTTGACAAATGTAAATAACAATATGTATAATAAAGAAATTTAATTGTAAACACAGCATTGTTTTCTTAAAATTAACATACAAATTTATATTTATATTTAAGGTAAAATTTTTTTCTAGAAATAAATAACAAAAGCAGAAACAGTTGTTTTTTAATCTGTTTCTGCTTTTGTTATTTATTTCTAGAAAAATTTTTTACCTTAAATATAAATGTAAATTTGTATGTTAATTTTAAGAAAACAATGCTGTTTACAATTAAATTTCTTTATTTTACATATTGTTATTCACATTTGTCAAAAAAAAAAACAATTTTTCTAATAAAGTTGGTCCATTTCAGACAGCACTTGAAAAAAAGGCACAAATTGTTGCCGAAAGTTTGTGAATATCACATGAGTTTTTTGATTTTTATAACATTGGCTGCTTCACCATTATACAACATCTAATATATATTATTCCAGCCATAAATTATAACTTAATTATATATATATATATATATATATATATATATATATATATTATATATATATATATATATATATATATATATATATATATATATATATATATATATTTCAGAGTGCCAATGTAGAACAAGCAAAAAACGACAATTTGAATTTTATAAAATATTTCAGCTTGTTTTTGGTTATTTTTCTAGTTTTCTACATTCATAATAGATAAATAAGAATAATTTATAAACAGTTACTTTCAAAATTAAAAAAAAATTATCAGAAACAGCCCAACCTTGATTAATTGCTTGTCTTAAAATATTAGTAGTTTAAATTTCTTGCCAGAATTCGTTATTGTTCTGTGCAAACGCAAAAAATTGCAGAAACGTGTCTAAAATAAATGATCCCGGACCAAGTACTTCGGTAGTTGCGATCAAGTTTCCCGTACGAAATATAATGATGCTTAAACATTTGGAAAAAATATTGACACTCAACCCACACATCACAGGTGTAATGCGTGTAACAACAAAGAATTTTTGTAGTCGACAAATATGTTAAATAACGTTTATAACAATAACATTTCACAGTTTTAGATTTTTTTGTACATGTCATTATTCTACATTTAAAAATGTCAGACGCATATTTAACAAAATGTTTTATATAAACTTAGAAAACTAAAAATTTATTACCAATTTAAACGATAAGTTTTTTAAAATGTGTTATTTTTTTTTATTACTTTAATATAATTATCTCTATAAATATCTCTTAGAAATATCTCTAAAATATGATTTTTTCCGCTCGTCTTTTTACCACTTTGACTAACAGGAAAATGTGGTATAGTACTCGGCACGGTGTTGGTAACATTTTCAAAAATTAAAATAAAAATATATATAGAAAAATATAATCTTTAATGACGAATCTAAACTTATCTTATGAGGGTATATGTGTGTACGTCGTTAGCTCGTTCGCTCACTTAGTTAATTTTTTTGTGATTGCATCCCCTCCTAGACAAATTTTCAGGTCAGGTTCAGTTAGTGCCCAATGGAAATGTGGATTTACTTTTTTTCAATGTTGTCAACTCTCCGAGAAAAAAAATTACTAAAGTTTTTCAAAATTCGTTATGGCCACTTATTTATCCGATTTTAATCAAATTTTCATAAAAGATTTTCCTAGTGCCTACATAAATTATATAATTTTAGTAAAATACAGTGTTAGCAAAAAAATTACTAATATTTAAAAAAATTTATTATGGACATATTATTTATACATAATTAACCAAATTTTCACAAAAGATTTTCCCGGTATTTTACTACCGTACAAGGTTGCTCACTTTCCGAGAAAAAATTTCTAAAAATTAAAAAAAAATATTTTGGCTTTATTATTTGTCTGAAATTAATAAAGTTACTAAAATTACTAAAGTTTTTAAAAATTCGTTATGTTCACATTATTTATCCGATTTCAATCAAATTTTCATAAAAGATACTCCTAGTGCCCCCAAAAATTATACCATTTAGCTACCGCACAGGGTTCCCAAGTTTCCGAGAAAAAATTACTAAAATTTTTAATATTTAATTTTGGTTTTACTATTCATCCGAAATTAATCAAATTTTTATAAAAAAAACTTTCCTAGTATCAACAAAAATAATATCATTTTACTACCGTACAAAGTTGCCAACTTTCCAAGAATAAAATTACTAGAATTTATAAAAATCAATTACAGCTACTTATTTATGCAAAATTAGTCAAATTTTTTACAAAATATTTTTTAGCGCTTACAAAAATTATATAATTTTATTGTTAGACAGCGTTGCCTACTGATGATGTCAAATATATGGGTATACTCATATAATTCTAATCTTGTTAAATACTTTTCTTTAAATAGTTATTTCTAAGCAATGGCACTGAAATTAATTTTGACAAAAAAATAATTCGATTTTATTTTTGAGGTGCGTTAGTATAATGTACGCAGTGTCATTTTTGGTGTAAAACCGTAGTAAATTGAATTTTGCACATTGCATTAATATAATAAACAGAATAAAACTGTCATACCGTTGTTCAAATGAACCAGGATATAGTAGCGCACAGTGGCCGAGTCTGTCCGAACTAACCTCATTTCCCATTTTATAAATGGAACTCGTAATATTGTACAAATTTCATTTTAGCGAATGTGGATGTCACTGCTGTGAGGAAAATACGTTTGTCTCGTTTATTTTAATTTACTGCTTATAAAATGAAAACGTTTTGTATTAAATTTTACACTTTTATCAAATATTTACTATATTAATATTGTTTATAAATGTGTTAATTTATAATATTTTGCACAGTAAATATGTTTCGAATTTAGTGTTAAAATATAACACTATTCTTTATGTAAAAGTTTCTTTATAAAAAAATAATACTAATTTACACTTTGCTATAGTGTCAATAAAAGTTGCTATTTATTTAATTTTTTCTTCAATCCCTAATATTAATATTACGTTATCAAGTTGTTTATGTAGGAAGAGATCATTATGTTACTAGAACAATAATGACATTATTATAAAGCATTTAGTTACTACAAACACCACTCGTGGCAGTAACGAACATAACTACAAACGTCAAGTGTATTTTTAATCTAATATTTTAGGCGGTCATATATTGAAAACTATTACGTCAAGTTAAGTTAAGTAAATTAACAATTGCATTATTTATTTTCGCTTAAATTTTAATTTAATTAGTGAAAATGTATGAAAAAGTGCAAGAAATGCAAAGTGCACCGTCAGATTTGTCAGAAAGTACATATTCGTCCGAAAAAGCACTCTCAACTGTATTTAATTTGACATCTTCGATTGCTATATTAAAAATTATTAAGTCAAGTTACGTTAATTGACAAATGTATTGTTTATTTTTGCTTGAATTTAAATATGCTTATTGAAAATGCGTGAAGAATTACAAAAAATGCAATTCTTATAGGTACCAGAAATAGTATATTCGACCAAAAAAAGATTAACAGTTGTAGAATAGTATATATACAGTATGTATAGTGATGAGGTTTCCTATAGAGAAAAAAATTTTAATATGAATTTTAGGAGAAAAACTTATTCTTTATAAAAAAATTTGCTTGTATCGAAACTCCTTATAATCAAAGAAAAATCCAGTAATCACTTAAGTTAAGATCAGAAACTTGATATTATGTCGAGTTGTTGATTTTAAATATGACTAAGTCCGAATGTTACATCAGTATCGCGTGAAAAATTTTAAAAATATTTGTCATACAAGAGACTTACTTTTTAATTATTATTATTATAATTATTAATTTGCCAAAATATAATTAAAAAAAAATATATATTTATATTTTTTTTTCATGAGTAACACGATACTGATGTAACATTCGGACTCATATTTAAAATCAACAACTCGACATAATTTTAAGTTTTTGATCTTAGAAAAAATCGTATATACCACTCGGAATGGAAAGCTCTTTTTTTGTTTTGCCCAAATTGCTTGGCCTCGGATTTACCTCGTCCACAAATATCTGGTCTCAAAACTATAATTATCGTAACATACTATTCTGTTTTTTTGCTATAAGAGAATAAACAATACAGGGTGATTTATGACGTCGGGGAAAAACTATACCGGATGATTCCTATGAGTAATCTAAATAAAAAACTTCAAATAAACATATGTCCGAAAATGCTTTCTAACGGAACTGTAGTCGTTAAAAGTTTATTACAAGTAACATCAATCGCGTTAGCCTTATTTATTAAATCTGAAAAAAAAAAACAAAAAAAAAACAAAAACAAAAATTAAGGTACTAATTTAAAGCATGGACGTCTGAAATTAAACTCAAAGTAAGTGATTCGGTGGCCGTCTGCCTGGAAATCGGTGCTGGTATTCTCTTGATGCTTGTAATGCGTTTCCATCACAAAATCCATATATAAAAATTATATCAGCATACTCGTGCACTGTGAACTCAGCCATAATTAATTTAATGTTGATGTCAGAGAAAATTATTGTGACAATAGATTTTTTGTTTTTTTTTCTTGATATAATAGCTGTATTCTTTTTACCAAAAAATAAACTCAGCTCAGTTGACAAGTGAAGTGAGGTGAAACGAAGTGAAGTGAGTTGAGTTGCTTTAAAAAGAACAAGATCTATGATATAAACTTAACCCTGTTTAACCCCTACTACTTAACTGAGTATCTCACTTCATTTTGAGATTATTTTGCGGGTGCAGCAGAATCGGTAAGGGGGGAAGGTATCCAACTCAGTTTGTCGTAGCTCAGTTAAGATAAAAAGAATAAGTATTATCGGAGTTTATCAGAAGTGAGCTGAGATCTCAGTAAATTTTAGGTAAAAAGAATACAGCTAATAAATAAGGCTAACGCGATAACTTTGAGTAATTGATTGATGTTGGTAATAAACTTCTAACGGCTACAGTTCCGTTAGAAAGCATTTTCGGACATATGTTTATTTGAATTTTTTTATTTAAATTACTCATAGGAATCATCCGGTGTAGTTTTTCCCCGACGTCATAAATCAGCCTGTATAGTAAAATTCTGAATTATCTAAAATTTACAATTATTCTTGGAAGAAAGTAAAACCATGACACAAAAGTAACTTGTTTTCTAAAAACTTTTATTTTATTTTTTTATTTAAAACAATCAACAACTTCTATAATTTGAAATTGTGTGAGTTTGATAATAAAATTTCTTAAAGATAAACCTTTTCTACGTAGAAAATATCTCTATCGTTCATTTTTAACTACTGAATTGTTTACAAAAACAACAAAGCTATATATAATTATGGAATTATTATTTATTTTTACTTAACATTGAGGAAAGTAGGTTAACCAGTATCTATTAGTAATATGTAAAAGTTACAATGAAACCAGCGTGTAATTAGATGAGTCAATTATAGAAAAAAAAATTGTTATGAAGATTTGTTGGACACAATAACCTCAATGATAACACATGAACATCACTATAAATTTATATTTAGTTATACTACAAACAATAAAATATTAATTTGTATAGTAAAAATTGTTTCAGAACTCATTATACTAAAATAAAACAACTTTAGGTTATAGTTCTGTGTAGTATAGTTCTGTGGTGGTTGTTACGGAGTTATTTTTGTAAAGAGGAGAGAGGTGGATAATTAAATATTAAAATTATTTGTCTTTGCTGTTTTTTAATGTCGTATCTAATTTTATATTATATATTTTTTGTTTTTGTATATTTAGACTTCATATATTTACCTTAAAGTGATTGCTTGGAGGAGGGGAAATCATGACCCCTATGACCCCGCTTGGATTCGCGCCTGGTTACCCATGTATATCATATTTATATAAATTAACATAAAGTAACATAATAACCTCTTTTTACATAGACAATATAGTAACGTAATATTAATATTATGATACGCTTGAATTAAAATGAAATTAGCTATATATATATATATATATATATATATATATATATATATATATATATATATAATATTCAACAAATATTTAAGTATACTACAGTATTTAATTGGATATACTTTCAACTAGTTAAAATTTAAAAAAACAAACTTAATTTTAATCAACGTATGGCGTTGATTAAATATAAATCAATTAATTTCATTAAAACATGCACAATGTCCAATGAACATTTGATTAAAAAGATTTATTTGAATGATTTTAGTGGTATACATTTGGGTGGACGTCCGACGAATAGTTGGAGTAGTATATGATTGAGAGTATTTTGCGTGAGCGAAAGTTTTCAAGTAGTAGGAATAAAAGATCATGTATGAGAGAAATTATGAATGTGGATGAAGCAAAATTTGCTTGTTTGCGATAGGAATGTTTGGAGGAGACTGATTTCAGGATGATGAAAAGAGTTTGTGCCACACCCTTTTGGGTACATGGCGTGATTGTGTATGTATGTATATATTGTATGTATGTACAAAATTGATTAATAATTCACTGTCTCAATATATATCAAAGTTATAGTCTCATTTCTAACCCCCGTATACCATATTTAAACATCAAAATTCGAACCGATTATACATAATACTCTTATATACATATATATATATATATATATATATATATATATATATATATATTATATTCCGTTTCAGCGCCCATAAACCCATAGATAATATTTTCGCATTTCACCGCTTGTACGGCGGTGCCCACTAGATGGCCCCACACGCATGTGCCCTACTAGTAAAACGGACCGATTACGAAAGAGGTATTCTTGGTGGGGGGGGGGGCGATGGTCTTATCAATCAATCACCGATCGGAAATTCATATCGGCTCCGTTCCCAGATCGTTTGCGTTTTCATATTCACCGTGCGGTTTACGAACTCGTGTGAAGTTAGCGCCCAAAAGTGATAGGAACTGAATTTTTGTTAGCGTTCTGGATAGATTTTAAAAAATTCTAGAATTCCTGAAAGTATCTAACCTAACCTAACCTAACCTAAAATACACTTAAAACTCATTTTTGACCATAGTTGAAACTGAAAAATATAATTTTTGTGCTTAAATTGTCAGAACTCTTGATAATACTTTCAGGAACTTTAGAAATCTATCCAGAACTCTAACAAAAATTAAGTTTCTATTACTTTTGGGCGCTAACTTTACTTCAGTGGTTTACGGGGGGCCGTCGCGATCGTACAACCGGATGCGCGTTACCAAGTCGCACTTTTGTTCAGTTAGAGCGCGGGCCCGCGCTACCGAATGCAAGATAAGCCCCGAAGCGCTAAATGAGTTTTTGATCGACGTGAATATTATCGGACTGTGTGGATGGTATTTGTGTTTATAAGGGGTTAATGTCTGAGAAAAATGTAAAAGTTTTGTATGACGGTTGCGATGATAATGTGTTTTCTTCTCTTAATATGTTGTTTTTGCCATTGGTTATACTTCGATATGGACAGTTATTAATGCTGTTGAAATTATAGCAATACGATATTTTACAATTATAATATTTTACATTCCAAGTAACCTTAACCTTACTAGTAGTTGTAGAATAGTATGTATATGTATATATTATTTATATTTGTTATGTGATTTGTGAGAATTAATCTTTCTTTGTTCAACTACACAATTTCTGAGCAATTCGGGCGGTATTATTGCACTTCTTCACACATTTTCAATAATCAAATTAAAATTCAATAGAAACTAAACAATGCAATTGTCAATTAACTTAATAATTTTTAATGTAGCTGTCGGAGATGTCAAATTAAATATACTTGACCGTGTTTCTTTGGTCGTATATGCAGTTTCCTACTAATGTGTACTGTGTACGGTGTACATTACTTTTCTTGCACTTCTTCACATATTTTCAATAATCAAAATCAAACTAAAGCTCAAATAAACAATGCAATTGTCAATTAACTTAAGTTGACCTAATAGTTTTGCAATATGGCCGCCGAAGATGTCAGATTAAATACACTTGACGTTTTAGTTACGTTTGGTGCTACCACCAGTGTTGTATATACTAACAAACTGCTGTATGATCATGTCATGTAATATTAATATTATGATACGCTTAAAGAAAAATAATAATAAAAATTAAAAATCAACGATTTTCTTTCATTGCCAATTGTAAACTCCCTATAAACTACGTTATGGCGTAACCTGTTTAGTATTTAATTATTTATTTATTTATTTATATGCTTAAGCTACGTAGTTATTATTATAACTATCTTTTTCTACTAATACAAAATAAAGTGACCAGTCAACTTGAATTACACAGCTACAACAATATATTATTTTCAAAAATTAAAATAATAGAAGTATAAATTATGCAAAGGCACAACAATTTTCATAAAAAAAAATGATTTATAGCATTCATTCAATTTGCTCTCATTGGTACCTACTTTAATATCTTAAATAGTACTATCTCTATTCTGATACATTATTAAAAAATAATAATTTATAAATTCAATGTTGCTTGAATGTTATAGTTATGAGAACAAAAACCTATTTAATGTCATACGTAAATATTTTCTAAAAATTTACTAAGTATCTGCTATTTTTTAAAAACTGCTAAACGCAAATATTTTATTGATTATATACGTATAATTTTCTAAGTTAAAAATAAAATAAAAACCACAAATACTTGATTGTTTCACTATATATAGTGAAACAATCAAGTATTTGTAGTTTTTATTTTATTTTTAACCTTTGTTATAATTTAAAAATATGTTTCACCAAGAACCGACTACAAACTCAATCTCGATTTTCTAAGTTCTTCTTAAAAGAATATTTTCTGTTATATTAAAAACCAGAAAGTGGAGAAAGCGCATTTCGGGTACCGAAAACGTTGAATAAGCACAGAAAATCAGCATTGAATAAATACATTTAAAAACATTGAATAAGCGCATTAAAATATTAGGTTGGCTTAGGTTAGGTTAGGTTAGGTTATTTTAGTTATGTTATTCAATATAATCATGATGCACTTATTCAACATATTTGATGCGCTTATGCAATGTACACAAAAAAGGCTACATGCGCTTCCTCAACACGCCCATTAAAAACAAGTATATAAATTGACTAAAAAGTAATAATTGAAATTGCATAATAACTAATATAGTACATCATTGTAATAAAAAAATAACTATGTTTATTAATTTTGTAATATTTTATGCTATAATTAAAAAATAATAAACATATTAAAAAAATATAAAAATTACTCATAAGATGCCAATCAAAAATCCTACCAAAACATTTAATAAATAAAGTGTTAAATGTATTCGGATCATGAAGTTAACGAAATTCTGGATTGCCTTTTCAGTTGTTGCTAACGGCAAATATGTTAACAGTAATCGCATCTTTAATCTGTAGATAAACTACGAAACAAAACAGCGAGCAAATTTGACTTTGACGAGGGTTTAAATTCCTGATCAAATTTGTTGGAATACACACGTATTATTCGCATAAATTATAACATGGAATTTACAGACAGGTTTATGTTTCTATTTCGATGAGGTACTGAGCAAGAACGAAACAATAGAAACAATATACCTACTTTTATTTTAATTTCGTTTTTACAAAATCTGAATGTGTATTATTTACTTTGAATTGAAAAATTTCAATAAAAATATGAGATTGTTTTAAAATTAAATATTAAAATTGAATCATAATGGTATATATTAAAAATGGGCATTTTTGAAAAAAATTCTTATCCGATCCGATTCGAATCTGATCTGTATCAGATCCGAATCCGAACCGTATCCGAGACATTTTATCCGAATCCAATGCGTATTTGATACGTATCCGATCTGTATACGATCCGTATTAGATCTGTATCCGTTCCGTATCTGATCCACAGGGCCGTAACTAGCTTTTTTTGGGGCCCTGGGCAAGACCCCATCACTGGACTCTCTACACTAAATTTTATGAATGAAATAAATATTTTCGGATAGTTTCCCAAAAAGTTGTTGAAAAGCGTATAGGTTTTTGTAACATATGCGAATTTTTTCGACCTTTCTGGGGCCTTTCTGCCCCCCGCCCCTTCCGTCTGGGTTCTGGGCACGTGCCCCTGTTGCCCCTGCTTAGTTTCGGCCCTGCTGATCTGTATCCGATCTGTATCCGATCCGTATCCAATGTGTATTTCATCCGTATCCCATCCACATTCCATCCGAATGATCTGTATCCGATTCAGATTCGAACTATATCCGAACTGTATCCGAACTATGTTAGTTTCGATTTGTATCTGAAATATTTTCGAATCGAATCTGAATGTTTCCGAAATTTTAGCCATGAGTTACCTAGAAATGTGAAAGTATAGGCATTTTTGTATTTGTAAATAGTATCTAATAAATTATATTTAGATTTTATTATTTTAAATAGGTACTTTACTGAAACTTTTGTAAAATTTTAACGAAAAAAAAAAAGAAATATATTATATTTTCTTGTTCATTATTATATTTTGTTTGAGTGAATTCCTAGCTGATCATGAAATATAGCCCTGGTTCAACTTTTAAGTTCAAAATATTCGAACCAACATTTGAACTTAGCCGATCCAAATTAATATCCGACTTTATCTTCTTATCCGAAATTTATCCGATCCGAATTAATATACGACTTTATCCGAACCTATCGGTAACAATATCCGATGATATAGTATCCGATCCGATATCCGATGACATAATATTCAATCCGATCCATATCCAACTTCGGATCGGATACATTCGGATCGGATTCGGATTTCAGATATTTTTGTCCATTTCTATTATCTCTATTACAATAATTAAAAAAAAAAACAAATATAGATTTTATAATAACAAACCGCAGTCAACATTTTTTTAAAATTATTAATTATGCAATAAGAGTTAGACACTGCAAATTTAATAATTAATTTTTTATTTATTTTATTTTTATAAATAAATTTCCTGTTAAACCAAAGTTAAAATATGATATACAAGAATCATATAATATTTTAAATTTACAAAACAATTTTAAATATATTTCCAATCTTTCACAAACTCCCTTACGATAATTTATTTTTTTATATAAAATAATAATATAATTTTTATTATGTATACTTTTATTTCTATTAATATGTATTTTGACAAAATTGTAAGTCTAGCTTTTTACATTTATTCACTTAAGTCCTGCTACAAAATTCTTTCTTGTACAGATAAAATTTTGAAACGTAACTTTGATCTAATATTCACAAAGAAAAAGCTCGATTTTTTTCCGTTCGACGAGGAAATCTTATCAACAATATTTGATTTTTATCTTTTTCTCTGCATTTAGGTTTTTTATCAATTTTATTTCAATTTCCATCCAACTGTATACGTAAATACACAGTCATCTCTTATACCCAAAAGATGTGGTATAAATAAACTAGTGCTCTATTCAATCAAAAGTCATTAAACTCTGGCATATAATTTCCTCCACGTCAATGTTTATGATACTTTTTGTACATATTTTCTGTTTATTTTTATCAATTTACGCACACTCATACTCACGCCAATCAATTTATTCACGTGACGTTCATGCAAATATACAGCTTTAATTAAATTTACATATTGTCACCCTGGTGCAGAACTAGCTTAATTACATTTTTAAATTTTGACTTACAGTGGTTTAAAATATTCTTTTTTATTAATGTATATAATATATGGAAAATATTTTTAAATAAATCAAAATTAAATACTAATAAAAAGTGGGGCTAGTTCTGTACTGAAAATATATATCTTTGTTATTCTTTTTCTATAAATATTTCAATATGACAAAATGGGTTCGTTGCATTTAGTAAAATTTACTATTTTAAGGCGAAATATTGAAAAATTATATAAAATCAATGTTATAACATATTTTATTTATTTAAAATATATCACAGTATTTTTATAAAAAAAAAATGGAAAAATAAGGATTTTGCGCGCCACATGTTTTGTTTCCTATGAGTGACGTCATAGTGTTTTCTATATGTATAACATGGTAACCAAACTATCACCTGTCAATATATCTATCAGTTTATCGAGCAGCGTTGCCGTATCTTATGTTTACATTTTGAAATTTTAATTAAGATATACATTATAGTTGTGAAATATTACTTTATACCAATTATTATTACATATTATAATTATACGTTGTGAAGACGAACATAATTTTTAAATAAAACACATGGTTTTGATTTTGACATAACTGATTTAGGCAACAAATTCAAATTTGTCATTTAACTTTATATTTATTTTTTATTTATTAAAAATAAATTTGCCTTGGAACATATATGTACTTACGTTGCTATTTTAATATATATTTTTGATTAAAAAATATGCAACGACACCATTAGCATTAGACAAGTTCTACACCAAGATAACTAAATATTTTAACTAATTTTTGCAACTACATTTAAAAAAAAAATTAATATTAAAAATATCTTTTAATGTTGCTAAAAAATATATCGTAGTACATAATTTACTTCGAGCAATTTGTGCGAAGGCGTCTAATAGAAAATTTGGGAAGGCAGCAATGTCGTAAAGAGACCAATTTTTCGCGATCGTACGACTACTCAAAGAAATAGAAGCCAAACGACTTTGTTTTTGTCGGGGCAGTGAAGCTTGAACCTGGTGGTCACTGGAGACCCGGGTCAGCGACAATTTGCCTGTGTGGCATCGCCATATTGATCTGGCAAAGGCCGCTTAATAAATAACCCAGTTCGGGTGCACTCAGAAACGAAAAGTCGGGGAGAGAGAGTGAGAGAGAAGGGGGGAAACGGTACGTCCTTGCGATTCCAGTGGGGATAGTGAGAAATCCGGACCGGCCGGAGCAGCTGTCTGAAGTGAAGTTGGCACGCGCGTCCGACATCTGATCTGTTGGATCTGTCCGTTGTACACGGTGAGATAAATCCACCAGGGAATGAAAAATGAATTGTCAGCTGTGTTTGTCTTCTGGTCTCTCGCTCTGTTCCTATATTACGACCGGAAATCTCCAACTAGGTTAAGTGTTGCCAAACCTTCACGCAGCACGTGTCGACGAATTTTTCATTTTTACCCGGATTGTGGACGAGATTACGTCCTGTTACCTGACAGAAAAGTACGTGCACACGAAATTCACGAGAAAATCTCCTCATAGCCGCTTTGACACTAGAAGAATTTATTTTATAGGTATAATGAAAACAATAATCTTTCCTATAATTTTATTATGAATAATAAAATTTTAACATAGTAAAATATTTTTCAGAACACATTGTTTTAATATAATAACTGGTTTAGCATAAAATTCTGTGTAATTATTTAAATAACAGTATATAGCAACAAGTTATTAGTTATAACATATAATAAGTAAATAGATCAGAAGAATAATAGATTTTTAATTAATGGAAGTCAAATTTTATTTAACTCAGTAGCTTTACAGTGATTCATTTTATTTATGTTTCTTTAAAAATCTATAATTCTTATGATCTAGTTACTTATAAAATATGTTACCTATTTGATCTGAAAAAACGAGCGTTCAGTTTCTTCGAAACGTCGTTTTTATAAAATAATTAAACAAAAATTTTATATATAAAATAATTTTTATATTAAAATAAAATTTTGTTTGATAATAATTATCAATATATTATTAAAAATTGAATAAATTTAAAAGTAAAAAATATTAATTTCAGTTTCTGCAATTCTTACACGCTTAGTTTATTTGCACAGTATTAACTGCGTAAACCGAAATTGCGCAGTTATATTGTAGAATGTGTGTGTACGGAAACCGGAATGACGTTTAGTCTAAAATTTACAACAAAGTATTGAGTGAACATAGCTTTTTAACTGTGCAGTTAATATTGCACAGTAAAAATTGAGTTAAAACTGAGCATGTATGGTCTATCTAAAAGGAACATGGAGCTATATACACAAGAAGCTGGTCATATAGCGTTAAACTAACAGCGAATAGTTGAAGGAAAAAAATGGCAAAAATATATTAATTATTATATGTAAAAATATTCCCCCTGCCCAGTACATACATAGTTTGAATTTTTTTTGTCAACCCGCTCAATGGCTGCCATGTTAATATAGAGAATATGTAATATGTATTATTGCGCATGATATTTGATAAGGAATAGTATACTGAAAATTTTTGCTATAATTTATTAGTATATAATAATACATACATATACAATCACGATATATACCCAAAAAAGATGTGACAAAAACTCTTTCCACTATTCCAAACATTATTATCCAGACAAGCATCTACAACTTACCTCTCATTTATGCACTTCTATTTCTACTACCGGGAAACTTTTGCTGACGCAAAACACTCACAATCATATGCCACTTCAACTACTCATCGGACGTCCGCGCAAACGTATACCATCAATATAATTTATATAAATTGTTTTAACTAAACGTTCATTAGACATTCGCTCAAGATAACTGAACCATTTTAACTGACAACAACATTTTTTTCAATTTCACACTTATCATACACTAATTTATTTTGTACCCGATTCCTCATAGTTGCAACGCATACTGCATACACATATAAATAAATGTATATTTTAGTTTTCATATTTTTACAATTTGAAAAAAAAAATAAATTGTATAACTAAATCTTTTGTTTCAAAACTATCACATATTCTTTTGTACCGTTCATATTCTGTATATAATATACTTTTAAAACTAAGAACAAAGTTAAACTGTCGTTAACTCGTAACTGAATTAAAGTTTCCACTTCTGGAAACTACAAATTAAATGCTTAAACATAAACTAGTTTGGTATAAAGTTTTTCAGTCTTAAAGACCGCGAGTTATATGAGTAGGTTATTTAGTTAGATATTTTATTTTATAAACGATATATCTCTCATAAAACAAATGCATTGTTTTATTCATGTTTTTTTTCATTTTACTATGATCACTATGTTCGTATATTGATTTTGTTTTTATGTTACGTAACCATTAATAGACAATTAATTAAAGTTCTTGATAATTTATATAATATACAATTTTATGTTACGTATTTTTAAAATTAGATAAGGCGCGTGTCCGATCTCTTATAGACACAAATTTTCTAGACCATTGTTAATAAATAAGTATAGCGTGCAATTGGTTATTTTTAAGAAGATACCGAGGGGTAACTTTCTTTAATAGTAGATGTAAAAATTTACGAAAAGTCACAAAAAAGTCAACATATTCACTGAAATGTCAAAATAGTCAGACAAGAATTAGGTCTAAAGTTGTTAAGAAATTGACTGGAAAATGGCAGTAGCCGTGAAATAGCATATAGCATTTAGCATTTGTTTTATTTTTGTTCCAATTTCACGGCTAATGCCATTTTCAGTCAATTTCTTGACAACTTTAGGGCTAATTCCTGACGTTGGGATGGTTCCAAAAAAAAATTTGTTGATTGATTTACATGTAAAAAAGTGTTTCCTAAAACATATATTCCAAAGTTTTTGTTTGTAAAATAATTTGGTAGGCAGGAAATCGCACATGTCTGATTTTACATGCTAAATCCCTATGTACAACGGTCCAAGTCTACACACGGTATATAGTATATTCAGTTATAACAAAGGAAATTATCGAAAAACTTCATTTAAAACCCACAACATTACTATAGGCAAAGATAACAAAACAGCATCAGCATGAAACAAAACAATATTAACACCTTAGAAAATACAGCATTGATTAAACAGCCAACACAGACCATATGTTAAAATTAAAAGCAAGACGAGAATTCACTGCTATGCTCTCCCACGTAAAAGGTCATCATTTTAGACTTCCTTGTTCATAAGTCGCAAGAGAGTCAGGCAACGCAGACGATTTAAGAGTTACGTGCGAGGAGCTTGACTGTACGTTATAGCTAAGTTGGTGTATGAGGTGCATGCTAGCATCGATAGAAAGATAATACCATGATAGATTTTACGCTCAATTTAACAGAGAAGTAAATGCTTAATATCAAGTGCGTTTGTTCATTTAGTTGACGTTCTTTTGTCATAGATAAAGAAGAAGGATATTTTTAGATTAAATGATGTTTGAATGCAAGCAACCAAAACGGAGGAAAAGCCATCAATATTATTTTGTAATTTATTAAATGATATAAATAAATGATAATAGCATTTTCTAATAATATAATAGTGTTGTGTTTGCGTAGACGTCCGATGTGTAGATGGAGTTTTATGTGAGCGAAAATTTTCAAGTAGTAAGAATAGAATGCTTGTCTGGATAAGAGTATTTGGAGAAAATTTATTTCGGGATGCTGGAAAAGATTTGTGCCCCATACCCTATTGGGAACATAGTGTGATTGTGTATATGTATGTATTAATAATGTAATGTAGAAGTATAAATATTTTTTTTTTTAAAGTAATATTAATAATATTAATATTTCGATATTTCTTATGTAGAAAGAAATCATTATGTTACCAGTACAATAATGACATTTTTATACAGAACTTAGTTGCTATATACACTACTAGTGGTCGCACCAAACATAACTGCAACGTCAATTGTATTTAATCTAATATTTTCGGCGAAATTTTAATTTGATTATTGAAACTGTGTGAAAAAGTGCAAGAAATGCAATATATACCGCCCAGGGTGGAATATTATTGTATATTCGACCAAGGAAAGATTAATTCTCACAAATTACAAACATGAATAATGTATACATGTACTTACAACTATTAGTAAAGATTAGGTTACGTGGCATGTATTTTTATTTATTTTTAGTTTAGTTTTATTTAGAATGAGAAAAAAACATATATGACATTCGGAGTAGAAAGTTCTTTTCGTGTTTGGCCCAGATAGCCAAATATCTGAACTCAGAACAATAATCATTACTTTCTACTTCTCGTAGCATAATATACTATTTTCAAAATTTAAAAACTTACTTTTTTCTATTCCTGTTAAATAACGCATTCATTATATATCAATGCGTTTCCGAATAAATAATGTTATTCATTATTCACGCCAGTGGTTTTTTAGCCAAGGCTTTTCACAAATCAAAATTTTATAAGTTTATTCTTCAACAGCTTTTTCTGAGTTATCGCTATTATAAAATGCAATTTTCGTATTATAATTAAATTGATATATAATTTATACCATATATCAAAGTATAATATAGTTATTGAAAAAGTAGAGTTCTCTAATCGTATATAATGGTTGTTACTCTTTATAAATTCGTTGCATAATAAGCTTTTTCTCTAACAAAACTGTTAATTTTAAGAACTTTTTAAACTATAAACTATTGAAATAAAACATAAATTTTTTAACTTTATTCTAATATAAATTCTGAAAGATTTTTCGCTCTCCTATAAAATATTTAACAGTTTCTTTAAAATTTTATGTTAATTATGTAATTAACAAGGGAAATTGACAATGTACGAAATAATTCTTTCTCGAGTTAAAAAATTGCAGAAAAAATAAAAAAAAAATAAAAAAATTTGATTTTTAGGTTAGAATAACTCTTCAGCATATCATCTTGTTAGTTTTTCATGTAACAATATTATACGGTATCGTCCTGGGAACAACATATTCAAAAACCAGCCATTTCTGACCAATACGTTCAGAGATATTATTGATAAACTAAAAAAAGTGTTAACAATGGCTAAAAATGTCATTTTTGAGGGCCTCGTGCGCCCCCAAAAAAATTTTTTAAAAGTTATTTAATGTTCCGCATGTTTTTATATCGAAAACCTGCGTTTTTAGAACCCAGCCGACAAAATCTATTTTTTCGACCCACCCTAATATATATATTCAGTTTACACACTAAAAATCGAACAATGTAAGCAAGTCAACAATTTTTGTCAACAAATAATATTTAAATATAAAACATCCCAAAAAATACAGACTAAATCATGAAAAAAAAATAAACAAACAAAAACAGATTTAAATTTAAAAATACCTTGCATTAAAAACCGCACATAATTTCCAAATATCAGCCCAAACCCTCGTACAACCAGGCTCAAAATTTAGCTCGGTTGATATCTGCACGTTCTAAACCTGGTAATAACTTTTGCGTAGCTTTGAATGAATGCACTTTGCGTGTTTTCAAACTCTACGGCACAACCACACCGCGCTTCTATTTAATGTGACCGAGATAAGCGCCTGTAGAATACAGCGTATACCCGGGCCCGACGAACGGGTTGCCTACAGCTGAAATGTTCTGCCTTTTATTACAGCACAAATGCGCGTTCACTTTTCTCTGTTCGCATCGGTAAATATTTCTTCTTCTTCCCTTTACCCGTTCGTTTCAGATAATTTATAAAGCCAAGGTGTGAATATTGGCAGAGTTTTATTGCCACAGAGATCATTAAAAGTTTTCTAATATTAAAATATTTATTGATAATAAATTTTGCGTAATCTAAAGATAGATGAAAAATATTAAATTAAAATAAATTCAGTAAGATATACAAAATTTACACTTTATAAATTTCTAAATATGCAAAAATTATTTCAACACAATATAAAAAAATTTAAAAATGTATTCTAGCTACATTATTTATCCGATTTTAATCAAATTTTCACAAAAGATTCTTCTAGTATCCAGATAAATTATGTAGTTTTACTAGTGTGCAGTGTTGTCAACTCTCTGTGAAAAAATTACTAAAAATCTATTAAATTTAATTGTAGCCGTACCTACTATTTAACCAAATGTTTGTAAACGATTCTATTATGTCCAAATAATTTATATAATTTTAGTGTTTTATACTCTTCTAAGACAAAAATATTAAAATTTTTAAAATTTTGCTGTAGCTATACTATATATCAAAATTTAATTCAATTTTTAGATAATATTCACCCAATATTTATAAGAATTACATAATTTTAATTCTGTACCGTGTTGCAAATTTTTTGAGTTAAAAATTATTTAAATTATTATTTTTTTTCGATATATTATTATATATCCAATATAATAAAATTTTAGTATAGAGTTTTTTATTACCAATAACAATTACATAATTTTATTTTCTCACAGTGTTGCCAAATTTTTGAAATTTTATTTTGGCTACATTTTATTCAAATCTACTAAAATATATAAAAATAGAATTTATAAATGTCTGAAAGATTAGCTAATTTTATTATGCAGTGTTGCCAATAGTGCGAAAAAACTGTTCAAAATTTATTTTAAATATACTGTTGTAGATATATACAATTTAAAAAAAATTTTCAGGATAGGTTCTTGTATATATACAACAATTTTAACAACAGTACCATATAAAATTTTCAATATGCTACATTTGAAAAAAATTGAGAAAAATAATTTTAAATTTCAAATATTAAAAATTAATTAAATTGGATAAATAAATCTAGTTATCGGTTTATAACTGGTTAATTTATTTCAATAGGTTATTACTTACTTTAAATTCAGTAGATAATAAATTTCTAGTTAAATTTTTAGCAGCAGTTAACTCAAAAATAGTATATTATTCAACAAGCTTGTAATAATGATTATGAGAAATAAGAAATAACAAATAACAAATAATTCTTATATGCGAGTAGAATACTATACTTTTTCTACGATTGTATAATAAAAAAATGTATTATTTAATCTGGCATAAATAACATTTCAATCAAAATCTAAAAATTAACCTGTGTTTAACAACTCGTTAGATATTTCAAATACAATATTGAAATTAATCACAAACTATTAAATAATTATTAATAACCTTAAAAAAAAATTAATTAATCAAAAGGTATTGCAAATCAAATTAAAATACTTTTCTAGAATTGTTTATTATCACATACGAGTTTGTATAGCAAAAATAATCGATACGATATATAAAATAATATTTATAGACGAATTTCCAACATATTGTTGGTTCGTACACACTTTTATAACATAGTAAAATGATACAAGTAATAAAATATTATTTTATAGTCTTCATTTATCAAAAAAAAGGAGCTGTATATAAATAATGTTATCTGTCAGTGAATCTGTTTGTCTACCCACAAAAAATATGCAAACTCTATCAGAAATTTTTACGCTGATGTAGTCGCTAAGTTAATTTTACTCTCATTAACGCTTCAGTTAATTTTTTAGGGTATATTAACACTGACAGCACGATGATAAATGAATCAGTTTCAAATAATTATAATTGAATAATTATATTCATTAACTTGCTACAGATTTTATGCAAAATCAACATTTTCTTTAGAACTTTTTGGTAAATAATTATTTTACATATTAAGCACAAGAATAAAATTTATTTGTATATATATATATATATATATATATATATATATATATATATATATATATATACCGGGTGTCTACTTTTTTTTTGTTACATAGGGAATAAAATGCTAAAATTTTCATTTGGTGATAAATTTTCCCCTAATTATTATAGAACAAAAGTACAAATACAAAAGTTGTTTAGAATTCAAAAATGCATCAAATGATGCCAAATTTATCAATATAGGATGTTCTGATCAAGAATTAGAAGCAAATTAAAATTTCCATTTTTGCGCTCTTTACATCAAAGTGCCACGGAAATTAAACAAATAATTTCATTTCTTCTGGAGTTTGAGTTTGACAGATCGTATTTATTTTATTGTTACGTTCTGTATTATTATTATTATTATTATTATTATTATTATTATTATTATTGAAAATAATGAATAAACTTAATGTAAATGAAAAGCTATTAAGTATAAAAAGTATTAAGTATTTATTATTTATTACAATGAAAGGGTATTTTACTCGGCTGTACACTACGTACTAGCTGTGGTTTTAAATTGTGAATGTCTCCATTATAATTTTAAGTAATTGTTTAATTTATTTATTAACTTCAAGTTATAAAAACAATACATTTGAATTAGATGACTGGCATTATGCCTAATATATTTATTATAATAATTTAAACTTATCCCTGAGGATGCTGTAAGTTGTGCAGTGAAACGTCGGATAAGAGTTTAATAAATAGTAAATAGCTGAACTCCGTAAAACTTTCTTTATTTATTACAATATTCAATATACCTATAAAACAGAAAAATTCATGAATACAAGATATAGGAGAACAAAAACGAAACTAACAATTTAAATTAAATGTTCAAATAAATCGCCATTAACTGCCAAACAATAACCTAATCTGTTATAAAATTTGTGACGTACAGAGCTTAATTGTGTTTGTGTTATATTATTGCACTCTTCAACAATGGCATTTTTCAAATCAACAAGATTTTTGATATGTCGTTTATAAATTTTCTCCTTCAAATATGGCCATAAAAAGATATCGCACGGTGCTAAATCGGGCGATCTAGCTGGCCAATTAATTGGACCACCTCTACCAATCCATGAATTTGGAAAACATTGATCCAAATATAATTTAATGTTGCAGCTGTAATGTGCCGGACATCCGTCTTGTTGATACCAGACAACATTATCTTGAGTTGCACACTCTTCTAACTGCGGACCAATATGATTTTGCAACATATCCAAATATTTTTCGTTGTTTAAATTATTTTCAATAAAAAATGGCCCAATTATACACCTGCCAAAAATTCCAGCCCATACATTAACTTTTTCTGGATATTGGGTACGTGTTGCTACCATTAAATGAGGATTTGTTTGGCTCCATATTCTAAAGTTTTGTGTATTAGGTTCGCCGTGTAAAGTAAACGTAGACTCGTCAGTAAAACAAATAGATTTCAAGAAGTTTCTGTCTAAATTGGATTTTTCCATAATAATGTTACTAAATTCGCTTCTAGCCATTTTATCCGCTTCAAATATCTCTTGGTGCGTGGAATATTTATAAGAATGATATTTTTCATTTTTTAGTACCTTATGTATTGTTGAAGGATGCAAATTTAATTCAGCACCAAGTTGACGCACACTAACATTTGGGTTTTCCGTTACACACAAAAGTATATTCAATGTATTTTCTTTAATTGCATTTTGATTTAAATTCTCCTCCTGATCTTCTGCGTTGATTTTTCTACAATTTTTACAACGTTTTAACACACTTCCAGTTTCTTCGAATTGTTTAATTATCCTACGAATAGTCATAGCGGAAGGTATGGGACGGTTTTCAAAGAAAGCGCTGAATAAATCTCTTACTCGTCGTATCGAATTTCCAGTAAAATACCATTTTACGCACTGAACTTTTTCATTTACCTTAAGTTTATTCATTATTTTCAATAATAATGATAATAATACAGAACGTAACAATAAAATAAATACGATCTGTCAAACTCAAACTCCAGAAGAAATGAAATTATTTGTTTAATTTCCATGGCACTTTGATGTAAAGAGCGCAAAAATGGAAATTTTAATTTGCTTCTAATTCTTGATCGGAACATCCTATATTGATAAATTTGGCATCATTTGATGCATTTTTGAATTCTAAACAACTTTTGTATTTGTACTTTTGTTCTATAATAATTAGGGGAAAATTTATCACCAAATGAAAATTTTAGCATTGTATTCCCTATGTAACAAAAAAAAAGTAGACACCCGGTATATATATAGTGTGGAAATTAAGTATAAGGAATAAATTCAGTAATTCCGTTGATATTAATTTTTTGGAAAAAATCTCGAAAGGGTGGTATAGCGATTTTGACTACAGCGAATATTTTCAGCCTATTTTCAGTTTCTTATGTCATTTGGTTTTCAAGTAATGACGTCATCAACTTTTTTTTTTAAATGACAACCTATATTTTTTTATTATTAATTTTGGTAGTACTTTTTATTCCGTTTCAACCGTATAACATTTTCAATGTGTTACATTTGACAAAATTTGAAAAAAATACTCTTAAAGTTCAAGTATTAAAAATTAATAAATTAAATTTGTAAAATGAATCTAATTATCGGTGTATAAAACAAAAAACATTAGTTACAACTGTCAGAATTATATAATTTATAAATGTCACAATAAAATAACACTTCAATTCTCTGTTTTTCGATCAATTGTACCATTTTTATTAATAAAATAGTTTTTCTAATGTAGAAAAAGCAAAATAATATTACTTATTTCATTGTGACATTTATAAATTGTATAATTCTGACAGTTGTAGCTAATGTTTTTTGTTTTATACACCGATAACTAGATTCATTTTAACAATTTAATTAATTTTTAATACTTGAAATTTAAGACTATATTTATAAAAAAATTTCAAATGTAATATATTAAAAATGTTATACGATTGGAAACAAAATCAAAAGTACTACCAATATCAATAATAAAAAATATAGGTTGTCATTTAAAAAAAAAGTCGATGACGTCATAACTTGAAAAACAAATGACATAAGAAACTGAAAATAGGCTGAAAATATTCGCTGTAGAGTATATATATTTTATATATGTAATTATTTTACTAAAAAAATCATTTTAATAAGTTTTGTGATAATTTTATAGCAATAAATTTCATATATGTTATTTGATAATAGATAATATTTTTTAAAAATGTTAATTTAAAATAATATTTGAATTAAAAAAAATTCTTTCTATTGCAGGGACGGACGGAAATATATTCAAAGAAAATTTTATTATATGTTGAAATATAACAAAAAATTTATGTATATTCAGAATATTCGTTTGGAAGATTGACATAGGCAATTAACATAGAATTTAAATAAAAGTGTTAAACTATCACTGATTGTTTAATTTACATGGTACATTAATAATAATAATAAATAATGCGATATTTTTTGCAATTTCTATCTATTAACTTATATTTTTCTGTGATATAGTTATGGCTCGGTTGCACAAAGCATCGCTAGCTTAATTAATGAGTTAACTAGAAAAGTAGGTTGTGAAATTGATTAGTCAGTTGGCAAATTAACTACCTGGTTAACTTACAAAGCATTTAACATTGTTTTGTGCAACCGGGCCAATATATTTTTTTTATATTCTTATTAAATACTATATTCATTATACATTAGTTTCTTGATATTGTTTTTTAGTACTCACAACAGTGAATTACTCAACAACTTTTGATTAATCAAAATTGGTTTATTACTCAATAATTTCTGACTAAGCACAAAATTTTGGATAATATAGTATTTTCGAACAAATTTATCATGTTATATTTGTGCATATTCTTCTAAATTTTATTCGGAATATTAACATCAATATTTAAAGAAAATAAGTAGTTAGCTATGCTGTTAATAAATTTTAACTCATCATATGTACAACGTACATGTTTAATTTCATTTCAGGATACTTTTCTGATCTTTAATTTTCAATTTTAATTTTTAATGTATATGTTTTTAATTTTATTTCGGGATACTTCATTTGTAATATTGAGTTATCTAAACTACTGCAGCAAAATGATGTTATGAACATAATTTATATTAAATTTGTAATATCATATAAATATAAATAATATTATATTGAAAAAATATTGTAGTTATTTAAAAATCCTAATAGTGTTTATTGTGGCTCCAATTAAAAATAACAACTATATGAAATAAAAATTAATATATTATTGATAAATTGATAAATTATTAAAATTATAGTCAAAAATTTAAATAATCATGTATTGTCATAAAAAATGTAGTCTACTTGAATACATACATACACAATCACGTCATGTACAGGAATGTGGCACAAACTCTTTCTATTATCCCGAAATTGTTTTCTCCAAATATTTCTATCCAGATAAGTACCTTCAGCTTGAAAATAATAAATGTAATTATAATTATTATGTTAAAAAAATTATTGTAAATTGCCAGTCAAGTATATTTAAAAAAAAATAATAAAAAATTATCAAGAACAAGGTTATTGCTATAGATAACAAAATTGTTAATAAATAAAAAATTATGTAACAATTATAACAAATTATAACAAATTGAAAACGAAATTCATGTTTCAGGGCTTGAACGTAATTATCATTAAGATAAATAAGGCATTTAGTTATTGCTCATTTAGTTTTGCCCTGTCTAAATTATAAGAAATAATTCTAAATTAAATCATAAATTTTTTCTCAATATCTTAAATATTTATCATAATTTTATATTATAATTATTATTTTATTTAAATAAAATCAGTCAATGTACTTACAAATGAAGGAATTAGGAAATAAAATTAAAAATATAAAAAAATATTTTAGAAAATCGAAATAATATAATTATATAATTAACAATATGCGTCAATTTTTAAAAACGAAATTTTTTTATGTAAAAGAATATCTACAAAAACCTGATATTATTAACTAATAAATAATCGTGTAGAAATTTTATATATTTTTTTATTACCTATATGTTTTTTTGTAACATTAATTTCTGAAAAATTATGTAAAATATATCTATTCGTATGATTAGATATTCAAAATAATAGGTAATTTGATAGAAAATATATATTATACATAACATTCTTGATAATTTTGAATATTTAAGACTGAAAATATTCAAAATTCAATACAGTTTTCGGTTTCTAAAAGAAGCTAATTGTAAGGATAAATTGTTCATGATGACTATTACACAAGTTCTTTTTCTGGCAATAATTGCTTCTATATTATTATCAACATTTGTTGAAGTCTCTTACGCGCATCCAGTAGCTGATCCGCAATTTTCTGCAGCTCTTTCAAATGCTTACAAATGGCTTGAAGACAAACTCCACTTAACTACTACTACAGTAAGTACAAAATAATTTCTAAAATAAAAGTTATATCAAAATTTATATAAATATACTAATTTACTGATTGTTTAATTTTTTTATAATATCTATCTATTAACTTATATTTTCCTGTGATATAGTTCTGGCTCGGTTTCATAAAGCATCGCTACCTTAATTAATGACTTAACTAGGCGAGTAGATTGTTATAATATACCTTTAAAAATCCACACTGATTAGTCAGTTAGCAAGTTAACTACCTGGTTAACTTACAAATCATTTAACATTGCTTTGTGCAACCGGGCCAATATTTGTTTTCTATTATATTCTTATTAAATATTATATTCATTATACATGAGTTTCTTGATACTGTTGTTTAGTACTCACAACAGTGAATTACTCAATAACTTTTGATTAATCAAATTTGTTTATTACTCAACAATTTCTGACTAAGCACAAAATTTTATTCGAAATATCAGACGCGTACTGTTGTAATTCAATGTAATTTTTATAGTAAATTGTTATTTATATTAGACTTAATCGTCATGAGTAATAATCATCATTAAATACTTATATTTACATGTTTAATTTTATTTCAGCATACTTCTCTCGACTATAATTGAGTTGTCTAACTACTGCAGTACAATGATGTTTTTAACATAATTTATATTACATTTTTAATATTATATAAATATAAATAATATTATATTTCAAAAACACTGTAATTATTTAAAAGTCCTAATACTGTTTATTGTGGCTTTAATTAAAAATAACAACTACATATATGAAATAAAAATTGATAAATTATCAAAATTATAGTCAAAAATTTAAATTATTATATAATATTATGAAAAATCTAGGCTCCATACTTGAAAATACATACATACGCAATCACTATCTCAAAATTGTTTTCTCCAAATATTCCTATCCAGACATGAAACTGTAGTTTGAAAATAATAAATATAATTATAATTACTATGATAAAAAAATTATTTTAAATTGCCAATCAAGAAAATTTATTAAAAAAAAAATTATACAAAATTATCAAGACCAAGGTTATTGTTATAGATAAAAAAATTGTTAATAAATAAAAAATTATTTTAACAGGTATAACGCGCATGTGCAACAAATTGAAAACGAAATTCATGTGTCAGGGGTTGAACGTAATTATCATTAAGATAAATTAAAAATTTAGAAAATGTTAAAAAAAAACTAGTAATTTTGGTATGGTATTAAATTTAAGATCAAACATTTATTTTAAAAAAAAATCGATATTTTGTACAATAATTTTTTGTGCATAATGGGTAATTAAAAAGTACCTATAAATAATTACAATGACCGTATTCCCATCTCATTTGTTTATAAAAAAATGCTATTATTTTTTGCTTTAAATTAAATTTTTACTTCTACCTCTTTAGCAAATATGAATAGTATTTCTATTTTTGATATATTTTTTAATCTCTAATATTATCACACAGCTGTCATTTTTGACATTTGCATTATAAACATAATTTTTCAAATTTTTGAGAACCAAGATGAAATCGTAGAAAGATGAAACTTGCCTATTCACAAATAGGGAATGAACCAATTAAAATGACACCACTCCCATCAAAATCGGTTCAGGGGTTTAGGAGTAGGAAGAGATGCTGGAGAAACATATATACATACATACAAACATACATACATACATACCGTAGTTCAGTTCATATGTTCAGAGATAAAAATATCGCACTGTATATATATATATATAGGGTGTTCGTTCGTTAAGTTCGTATGGGCGTTTCTTTCTGTGCCGTTTGGGCGCTAGAATTTGTTTTTGATTTTTTGGTTTTTATTTTTTTTTCTCAAAAACTATGAGGTCTAGGAAAATAAGCATAATATGGATAAATGCGGAATAATAAGTACGATAATTGAGTAAAGAAACCATTATTCTACGATGCATCGCTTAGTAGAAAAAAATTACAAACTGAATTTTAGAAAATTTAAACAATTTTTTCAAAATAAGATTTTTGTCAAAATTTGCTCAAAAAAATTTGAAAAAATTTAGTAAAATAAAGAAAGCTAAGTAACTTTTTTCTCTATTACATTCTGGTTTGGCAGGAAAAATTATTGAAAATTCTAAAATGTTTTTTTGAATTTTCAATAATTTTTCCTGCAAAATCAGTATGAGTTATGGAAAAAAGTTACTTAGCTATTATGTAGCTAAATTTTGTCTCTATTTTACTGAATTTTTTCAGATTTTTTTAAGCAAATTTTGAAAAAATCCCAAAGGTTACCTCTTGTCAAATTTTCAAAAATTTAGTTTGTAATTTTTTTCTACTAAACGATGCATCGTAGAATAATGGTTTTTTTACTCAATTGTCGTACTCATTATTATCAAAAAGTATTCTAAGTATTTCTCCGAATTTAACGAGAGAAAGAAGTATATCGCAAATTATCGAATTTGCATGTTAAACGCCCATACGAACTTAACGAACGAGTTAAAAATGAGTTAAAAATAACGGATATGCGGTATATATTGAATAATAAATCTGTTACATTTATTCAATTTATTGTAATTTCCAATATTTCGCCTCCAAAATTGTTGGCTTCATCAGGGAGAACGCTAAATAATAAGATTAAGCATGTAAACATTTGAATAATAAGTACAAAATGAGACTTAAAAGACTTAAGTTAAGCATAAAATTAAAATTGAGAGAACATAAACACTCTGCTTAAAATTCATCGATGATACAGACAAAACACTTTATTTAATAAATATATAAAATAATAAATAATAAAGAAACAGAATAATACTATAGCGCAATTTCAACGAATAAGTTACTAATTAAAAAAAATCAATAAAGTAAAATAATGAGCCAAATAAGTTGTCAATGAATTTAAAAAATATATAAGAATCGTCAAATCATTAAACAATTAATAAATCCTGCGCTCTGGCTGTACATATCAGGAGTACTAAACATAAGGCAGATTACTTTTTTTTTAAAACTGATCTTTTTGAAATTTTGCACAGAGCCATAATTTCATATTCTGAACAACTTTTCTAAAAAACATTATGCCGTATTATTGACTAAAAAAGCACTTCATCTAAATATAAAATAGTTTTTTACATTTTGTGATTTTTAAGAAACTAAAAATATGCTTAAAATTGTTTTCAGACAAAGCAGGGCAAAAACCCAAAACATGAAAATGAAATTCTTAAATTTTTTGCCGATTACACCTATAGTGAACTCAATCCGGGGACACACTGTATATATATATATATATATATATATATATATATATATATATATATATATATATATAAAGTTTATATAAATAAATTAGCAAAAAAATGTAAACAAAAATAACTGACACTGACTTTAATGTGTTAAGATAACACATATGTATATCAGTTCCCGTAACTGATATTATTACAGTTTCATGTGTGGAAAATAAGAAATTTTAATATGTTGCCTTGATAAATATCTTTTATAAAGAAAGGAATAACATGAATCATTGTGAAGGAACTTAATTAAATAAAATTAGGATTCCATTAATTAAAAAAATCTACAATTATTATGATCTAATTACTTATATGTTACCTAGTAACTTGTTGCTATGTACTGTTATTTACTTTAATGTCATTGATAAATTTTGACATGATAAATATTATAAACAGAATTTTATCCTAAAGCAGTTTTTATATTAATATTTTGTTTAAAGAACTAAAAACTTTTGGAGTTGGACAAACTACCACTGGCCTATGACTGTCTCACTAACAAATATAAATAATATTGTAACTAAATATTATTATAGTTTTTAATTTTATAAATGTTTGCTTTTTATTTTGCAAATCATTAACTAAATAAACAGAGTGTGTTTGTTTTTGGAGTTTCTAGACTTGACGCAGGAATTTACTGAGAGACAGAAAACTTCTTTGCGAGTTACTTAAATAAATTTATTAAGAAAACATTAATTTAGTTATCATAGAAGTAAAAAAAATGCAAATTAAAATTTGAATAAATTTTTATTTTATATTGCAATTATTTTGTTTGTCATGCATTTATTTATTATATTGAAACAATGCCGTGTTGATAATGTCAGAAATAATATAAATAATCGAAAAGTTATAAAGTACCTATAAAATTTTTATAAAAAATTATATTGATATGTCATTTTACAAATGAATAAATTGTTATCTACATTATACATTTAATGGTTGTGCATTAATTTTAATGGTTGTATGATTTTATTGTACATTTTTCAAAAACTTTGACCCATATTCTCATCTCTTTTTTATATAAAAAAGTGCTTTTATTTTTGCTATAAAATAAATTTTTGTTTATATCTTTTATAAAAAATAAATAACATTTCTATTTTTGAAATTTTTATTGTATCTGATATAAAATTTAAATAAACTAATTAAAATTGCTTAAATGATTAATTTTAAGCAAATGTCAGAGTAACTTTGAACAAAAATCACTTTTAAGAGTGAGGGTAAAATTACGGACCTTTGTATTTAAAATTTGTCATTTATTAATTGACTTTCTTTTTGATTAAAATTTTTATTTTATTAAAACTATTTTTAAAGTACGTTCTATAAACCCCAAAGAATGTTTTAATTCTTTTAATAAATTTGTTTGAAAATTTATTTACAAAAATTCACTTTAATTTTTAATATTTTGTTTAATATATATTTTAATCCAAACAAGAAAGTTTTAATAATATGTGTCACTCAATAAGTCAAAGCCCCTGAAATATTATCTCATTACGAAATATTTACCTAATTTTAATGTTGATTACCGTAAAAAAATTACTGAATAATAGAGTATAATAGAGTAGCAGAATAACATTAAAAATCTCTTCTTCTCAACTCTTCTTTCAATCTCACGATCAACGCGACCATCCTTAGACAATAAACTTCCCAAATACACAAATTCATCTACCTCTTCTAAACGTGAACCATTAAACAGATACATTACATTCTGTCGTCAAGTCACTCTTCTCAAAAACTAATAATTTGCATTTATCAACCAACAATTTCAATCGTAAATATTCAGCATTTTTTTAAATTAGCTTATTGAAGTATTAACGATTCGATTTTTGTGTATTCTTTCATTTTTCAAACTTAATTTAGTAACAAAATTATTTTAGTTTAATTAATAATTAGCGATAAGTTTGATACATTAAAAATATTTTAATTAATTAACTCGTATGTCATTCTACAATTTATTTTAAATATATGACAGTTTATATTTTTTTTAGTAAACCTATAATTTGTGTAACATTTTTACATGATATTATGTCATTCTAAATAGATACTTATCATGAATAATGCCACATTGATTTATTTCTAAAATATGTAAAAACTTTCAAAACTTTGCTGAAAGTTTAAACAAGAAAACTTAATATAGTATATACTCGTATAACATCTTTAAATATATATTTACATACAAAGCTGATGCGAGCATATATTTAAACAGAATATCTAAGGAAGAACGTTCGTTCCATTTTCGTTTGAAAACCTCAATAATTATCGTAAGACGCGAGCGAGTAAGCTTTTCGGTAACGCTGCTTATTCCGGAAGATGGAATGTTCGGTTCTAGTACACTTCTACCAAAACACAAGGCAAACAAGCCTTGCTCGTCATGCACAGCCACGAAATTGTGGGTGATGTAGTAGAGTTGTTACCGGCTTACAGTTTGATGCTTTAACGCGTTCCGATCTACTTAAGGTTGGTAGATGGAATTACCATC
Organism: Clivina fossor; assembly: GCA_963966155.1. Lineage (NCBI taxonomy): Eukaryota > Metazoa > Arthropoda > Insecta > Coleoptera > Carabidae > Clivina > Clivina fossor. Next base: position 26,054,720 of record OZ014555.1, read on the forward strand.
AAACTATCAACTTACAGAGAGGGATTTTATCTTATTTGTCTGTTGAGGTAATTAATGTAATTATCGGTTACTAACATAGTAAAATATTTGTCGGAATTCATTGTGTTTTAGGATAAAATTCTGTTTAATTATTTTATAAAAATGACGTTTCGACGAAACCGAACGCTCGTCTACATCAGCATAAATTTATCAATGACATTAATGTCTGAACTGTTGCTACTAAATTGACAGAAGTCAATACATCTAAATAATTCAGATAATTCTGCTATAGCACACACAACATGCGTTACAAAATCATCAAGTTGTTAAATTTAAAGATAATGTAATAATTGCAAGACCAGTCAATATTAACAATATTAAAAAAATAAGATAACATCAATCAGTGTAAAGGCAATGATTTAAATAAAATTTGGCTTTCATTAATTAAAAATTTATAAATTTCATGAACTAGTTACTTATTTGTTACCTAGTAGCTTCTTTCTATGTTCTGTTTATTTACTATAAATATCATTTCTATCTTTTTTCCAGATGAAGACGCACGTTCAGTTCGTCGAAACGTTGATTTATTAATAAATTATTACGGAACTAAAACCTAAATCCGTTTTATTCTAAAATAAAAGAGTTAAAAAAATGAATCACTCTGTATATTACAAGCTTTATAAATTTTAAAAATATTGTTTTTAGTTGCATTTTTCAACTAACTGAATTATTTATTGATTGATTAACTTGATACATCATTATCTTGCATTTAGGTTAAATAACATAATTTGTTTATTTTGTTACTTTGGAAATATGGTTATAGTGTGCAAGTAATACAACATGTATATGGATACGTTGAGTTAAAAACTAATATTATATAATATATTATAATATATTATAATATATTAATATAAGAAACAAATAAAACGTATATTTACTGTAAAGAATTGTTAGGCCGCTTTTGGTATGAAAGGCTCTGCTCGTTGCACTTAGTAAAATTTACAATTTTAAGGCGAAATATTGAAAGATTATATAAAAACAATCTCATAACAAATTTTTATTTATTTAAAATATATTACAGTATTTTTATTAAAAATTTTGTTTTTCTAAGTTGTTTGTTTCTATGTTCTGTTTATTTATTGTAAACGTTATTTGTATCTTTTTTCCTGTTATATTTTGAAAAAATTTAAAATATGACTTTTATCAAAATTTTCTTAAAAAATCTGAAAAAATTCAGTAAAATAAAGAAATAAAATAACTACATAATAGCTAAGTACCTTTTTTTCTCTAGCTCATACTGGTTTAGCAGGAAAAATTATTGAAAATTCTAAAAAAACCATTTTAAAAAAAATTCTAGCGCCCATTTGGACCATGCTATCAAATTAAAACTAAAACCAAATTATATAACTTTTTATTCCCTATCGAAAAGTATTCTAAGTATTTCTCCGAATTTTACTTCAGAAAGAAGTATTCTGCATATTATCGATACTCCATGTTATTGCCCTATATCAACCTGGTATATATATGTATACACTAATACCCCGATTTACGTTGCCCCGTTTTACACTGATTCGCTATAACTATAACGCTCTTTTATAGCGGGGATCTACGCCGGCGGTTTTTTAGCAAAGTTAGATAGTTTCTTCATAAAAAAAATAATTTTTATTTATAATATGTACATATGTATATATGTATGTATATGTATTTCTTAACTGTATTTAAAGTTGTGAATTTTGTTTTCTTCATTATTACCACTTTGACTGCAAGGAAAAAGTGGTATAGCGTTTGGTACGGTGTCTGTAACATTTTCAAATCTGAACTTAGTTTATGTGGGTGTATGTGTGTGCGTCGTCAGCTCGCTCGCTCGGTCGTAAGTCAAAATTTTGTGGCCGCAACTCCTCCTAGACGGTTCAACCGATTTTAATGAAATTTTCAGGATAAATTTGTCTAGTATCCAAGATGAACATGTGGTTTTATTTTTTTCCAGTAATGCCAACTTTCCGAGAAAAAAATTACTAAAGTTTTTAAAAATTCATATTGGCTACATAATTTATCCGATTTTGATCAAATTTTCAGAAAAGATTTCCCTAATGCTTCCATTAATTATATAATTTTATTAATATCCCGTGTTGCCAACTTTCCGAAAAAAAAATTACTAAAGTATTTAAAAATTTATTGTGGCCATGTTATTTAACCGATTTTACTCAAATTTTCACAAAAGATTCTCCTAGTATTCGTATAATTTATGTAATTTTAACAAAATACAATGTTGCCAACTTTCCGAGAAAAAAAATTACTAAAATTTAAAAAAAATTATTATGACCACTTTAAATAAACAGCTGCCACAATATATTGCAAGTACATTTTTTTAACATATATCAGTGCATTTACTTACATTTTTTTCATTAAAATAAGAGTAAAAGGTACATTTCATTGATATTGTTGTATTATAAAATTTTGTATCATGCCCAAACGGGCAAAATCTAATATAAACGGCAATAAAAATGCAAAGAGAATGTAGATGGAATATTCGAATCTTTCGTCGGATAAAAAAGAAGAGCTTAAATCAAAAATTTTTAATCTATTATTTTATATTTACGTAATACTTTCTAAATACTAAATACTTTATTTTTTTATATTTATATACTGTGTCTTTGTGTTGTGTTTGTTACTATTTTCGACTAAAAACGGGTTTCCTAGTTTCATACTTATTTGGTGTATGCTATATGAAGCAAACATCCTAACCGGTAGAAATAAATTAATTCAAAAATTAACCGCCTTGTGCATTTTGCGCCCGCGCATTGAGAGCCTACTGCGATCGAGTAACCAACCAAATTGCAATGTTAGGCGTTGGCTGTGACGTCACTAAAACTATAAATAGCAACGCCACATCGAAAATCGACCATTGTCAGTTTAGAAAGCTGCATTACTAGCTTGCTGTAAACGACTTATTTTCGTTCTTTAAGTGTATTTCATCATATTCCACATTCAAAATGGTAAGTTTATTGATATGATAATAATAATGTAAATTAAGAAAAATAACAAAATTAATAGTTTTTTCTTGATATTTAATATTTGATGACAAACCGTTAGTCATACGTGACAAGGTGTGCGGCGTCAGTCCGCCATCTTATAACTTTACCGGCTTTCTTTCATATTAATCAATTTTATTTATTTATTTATTATAGCGTGAGTGTATCTCTATCCACGTTGGTCAAGCTGGTGTCCAGATTGGTAATGCCTGCTGGGAACTTTACTGTTTGGAGCATGGAATCCAGCCTGATGGTCAAATGCCATCTGACAAAACTGTCGGTGGAGGAGATGACAGTTTTAACACCTTCTTCAGCGAAACTGGAGCAGGAAAACATGTTCCTAGAGCTGTTTTCGTTGATTTGGAACCCACAGTGGTCGGTATGTACAGTATATTCTCTATAGTAATTTAATCTTCCGACTTTATTTATGTTCAATTACTTACGTAATAAATATTGTGTTACAGATGAAGTTCGTACTGGAACATACAGACAACTGTTCCACCCTGAACAGCTCATTACTGGTAAAGAAGACGCGGCTAACAACTATGCTCGTGGTCACTACACAATCGGCAAGGAAATCGTTGACTTGGTATTGGACCGTGTCCGTAAATTAGCTGATCAATGTACTGGACTTCAAGGTTTCTTGATCTTTCACTCGTTCGGCGGTGGCACCGGTTCCGGTTTCACTTCCCTCTTGATGGAACGTTTATCTGTTGACTATGGCAAAAAATCTAAACTCGAATTCGCTATCTACCCAGCCCCTCAAATTTCCACCGCTGTAGTAGAACCCTATAATTCAATCTTGACCACCCACACAACTTTGGAACACTCTGACTGCGCCTTCATGGTCGATAACGAAGCTATTTACGATATTTGCCGTCGTAACTTGGACATTGAACGCCCAACCTACACCAACTTGAACAGACTTATCGGCCAAATTGTCTCCTCGATCACGGCTTCCCTTCGTTTCGACGGCGCCTTGAACGTTGATTTGACTGAATTCCAGACCAACTTGGTGCCCTACCCCCGTATCCATTTCCCTCTCGTCACTTATGCCCCGGTTATCTCGGCTGAAAAGGCTTACCATGAACAGCTCTCTGTTGCCGAAATTACGAATGCATGCTTTGAACCCGCCAACCAGATGGTGAAATGCGATCCACGTCACGGCAAATACATGGCTTGCTGCATGTTGTATCGTGGCGACGTCGTACCTAAGGATGTAAATGCTGCCATTGCCACCATTAAGACCAAGCGTACCATTCAGTTCGTGGACTGGTGTCCAACTGGTTTCAAGGTCGGCATCAACTACCAACCACCCACTGTTGTACCCGGTGGTGATTTGGCTAAAGTACAACGTGCCGTCTGCATGTTGGCCAACACCACTGCTATTGCAGAGGCTTGGGCTCGTCTTGATCATAAATTCGACTTGATGTATGCCAAGCGTGCTTTCGTCCACTGGTACGTCGGTGAAGGTATGGAAGAAGGTGAATTCTCAGAGGCTCGTGAAGATTTGGCTGCCCTCGAAAAGGATTACGAAGAAGTTGGCATGGATTCCGGAGAGGGAGAAGGCGAAGGCGCCGAAGAATATTAAATTTCATTCTCATCATCGATTTTATTTTTTTTTATTTATTTGAATATGTCCGAATTTTGAAATAAATTTTTTACACTGATTTTTATATTCATTTATTGTAATCATACGAAAGATAAAATATAAAATTACATTAAAAGTACTACTTTTTATTCATATCCTTTTCTTATAAATTATTAAAAGTTTTTCGTAAATCTAGAATAAATCAACTTTAAACATTTGTTAAATTTACTGCAATAATGATTTTTTAGTAATCCATACTGATTATTTATATTTGAATACATTATAGAAAGTATCACTATTTTGTTTGGTTGTTCTTAATTTTACCTCGTACATATTTTATAATTATTAATTGAAATTAATATTAGTTGTGTTAAATTTTAATTACTTGTTTTAATTATATATATATATATATATATATATATATATATATATATATATATATATGCTATTCATTAATTGAATTATTATTTGTCTTATTTCTTTATTTAATATTTTATTCAACATATGCAATTTAAATGTATTATTAAAAAAACTTTTAGAACTCATTATATTAAAATAAGCTTAAATTTAAAAAAAACTTTTTTAAAAACCACGCTTATTACAATTTTATTTTTATCTGTCATTTACATTATTCAATTGTTAATTGAACAAAAAAATAGTTCATGTGATAGATGTCATTAGTTGTATTAAAGAAATAAATATAAGCGTGTCATATCTTGTAATCGGTTATTTTTTTATATAATATTATGTTGTCTCCTGGAATGAAACTACATGCAAAATTTCAGTGAGATCAAATGATAGGAAGTGGTCTAAAAATTGGTTACAAAATTTGACCGTGACTGACCGCGACAACAGAGTGAGTTAATATAAGCGTGGTAATTATAAGGTAATTATTTTAATAGTTAAACAAACTGTTCATATTTATTCTAAAATTATATACAATTTTTAAGTTATCAAAACATTATTAGCATTGTTTATAAAATTATAAAATATTCATATTATTTATTCAATTTAGACATTTTTTTAAAACATTTTGTTTAAAGTTTTGTAAAGTATTTGTCTTATTAAATGAATAAAACTTTTTTTTTACATTAAGTATTATAGTAACAATGACAAAAATAAGAAACATAGAATATAATTAACCAACTAGGTAAATTATTAATGTATTATTACGATTTTTGTCTGCACTGAATGATACAGAACTAAATTGAACAACTAATATGAATCTACACCATTGTTTGAACGGAACTAAACCTACATATTTAATTATGTAATTTTATTTATTATACAGGCTTGATATAGTAACATTTTATGAATAAATATAAATAATTAAAAATAATACTGATTGTTATAGTTTTTTTTTTTTAAGATGATCATCCAGTCAATAAACATTTTGTCATAAATTAAATATTAATTTTCAAAAACTAGCATAATACAATAATTATTTATTGAATATTAAGATTATTAATATTAAGATATTAATATTAATTTATTAATTAATAAATAAAAATATTATGTATTATGATATTATCTAATTAATATAATATTACGAATCTGAACTTTAATCAAGATAATCACAAATATAAACGAATATAATATTAGATTTAAATTTAACATTCACATAAATTTTGAATCTGAATTATATAATTTGTTGCTAATTGAAATTTGAGAATTATCTAGCTTAAGATATATTGTCGAATGAATTTTACAATGTATGTGAATTTAAAAAAAATTATTGATTATAGGAACTTTCAATAAGATTGTAAATGTTGACCAATATTTGTATTTTTATGCCGACGGGGTTATGATATTTGATTTCTTTTCTCGTAAATAAATTATTATTATTATTATTATTAATTTATGATACATTAAACCCGACTTACGACAAAGTCTAGTCGTTAAAACGACTATCTATATTATAATACACATTTTATTTTAATTACAAGTTGAATCTTGATGAAAAATTAACACGTTCGTTTTACTGCCAACTACGAGCTAAACAAATTATTATTGTTAATGGTTTAAATTTAAAAATTAGTTTCATCTACATCTTTAAATAATTTTTTTTATATAATAATGAACTGTTTCTCAACGTCTCAGGTTTTATCTTCACTGTACAAATATTAAATTTATGCAAATTTCTTGAAATTTATCTTTTTGGAAACTAAATTATTAGTATACCAATATAAATATAAACCTACAAATAAACCCTAAGTAACTTCAAAAAACTTTAAAAAAAAATTGTCAAGTTTTATTAGGAAGTAACATTTAAACTGCATAAATATATAATTTTCACTGCAGAATTTAATATTCCCAATATACATTTCATGTCCAACTACACGTTACAATAAAGTCTACTTGTTAGTACCTCGAAGCGCTGTTGCAATTGCAACATTTTTCTTGCGTCATTCAAACAGCCTGCCTTTTTCAAACTGCAGTAAAATTAAAATTAAACTAAGGTTTAATATTATTTAGAATCCATTGAATAAATTCAGTAACTCTTGTATAAACTCCTGGTACGCCGGCTTCTCCACAATCAGCCGCACCATACGAAACAATTCCTTCAACAAAATAGTCCGGTCCATTATCGAAAGAACGCATTAGAGGTCCTCCACTATCGCCGCTACAAGAATCAATACCTTTTCTACTTCCCGCACATAATTGACTATTTCTTAGACTAAAATCAGGTGCCATTATTTTTGCGCATTCCTTGTTTGACACTACCGGCAACATTACTTTTAGTTTTACTTGACTGGCAAATCCTAAAATTAAATCATGAACTTAGAATATGTTTAATAATATTTAAAGATTATATATAAAAAAAAATATATTTCCAATGACTCATAAAACTATTGGCTTGTATTACAAGGTCAGTTTTAAAACGCCTAAAAATAAAACTTATAATATCAATTTTTGAAGCCCGGTTTCACAAAGCATTGTTAAATGCTTTATAAGTTAACAAATTTGTTAACTTGCCAACTGACCAATCAATCAGGCGGTTTGAAGACAGTGGACAATCTAGTTGCTTAGTTAACTTATTGATTAAATTAACAATACGTTGAACAATTTGCCTCAATATTCTATTTAAAAAAGAATTTTTAAAGAAACAAACAAAATTTTGTAAAAATTTATATAACGCAAAAACATTTTATATAATTAAAAATAATTTATAAATTAATAAGCTTAAATTTAAAAAAAAAACTTTTTTAAAAACCACGCTTATTACAATTTTATTTTTATCTGTCATTTACATTATTCAATTGTTAATTGAACAAAAAAGTAGTTCATGTGACGCATGTGACAGATGTCATTAGTTGTATTAAAAAAATAAATATAAGCGTGTCATATCTTGTAATCAGTTTTTTTTTATATAATATTGTGTTGTCTCCTGAAATGAAACTACATGCAAAATTTCAGTCAGATCAAATGATAAGAAGTGGTCTAAAAATTGGTTACAAAATTTGACCGTGACTGACCGCGACAACAGAGTGAGTTAATATAAACGATTTTAATCAAATTTTCATAAAAGATTCTCCTAGTGCCTAAATAAATTATACAATTTTAACAAAATACAGTGTTGCCAACTTATCGAGAAAAAAATCGCAAAATTTTTTAAAAATTCGTTGTGGCTACATTATTTATTCGATTTTGATCCAATTTTCACAAAAGTTTCTCCTAGTGCCCACACAAATTATAATATTATTAAAATACAGTGTTGCCAACTTTCCGAGAAATGTCAAAGTGGTCTTTATATAGGTTTACCCATATACTTCTTATCTTGTTATTAATTGTAATTTCTTATATGACAAGATTTTCTTAAATAAATGTTATTATTATATTTAAGTTTTTTTGATCCCGATTTACGTTTGATTCGCTTAACGCTTTTTTTCACGCATTAAGAGCGTAAACCGGGGTATTAGTATATATATATATATATATATATATATATATAATATATATATAATATATATAATGTATAATTATGCTATATGTTTACAAAAAAGCTTCTTAATTTATATGTAAATTCCCTAATTGAGATAGAACATTTAATAGCATTCGGTAAATTGTTGAATGCAACCAGATTTTTATTATAAATAAAGAAACATGTTTTTGTTTTATTTGTTCGTAAAATATACAAATTAATGACTTGACGAGTATTATATGTGTGAAATTCACTAACATATTATATATTTTTAAGCAAATAATTAGGTAGTTTATTTGTTAACATTTAAAATTTAAATATCAATACATTGTATTCAATTTTTTTTTTATTTAGCCAGTGCAAAAACTTATTAAAACAATAGAAAAATATATTAAAATTACGGTTGTATTCTGTATTGTTTCCGTTAAAAATAACGGTACGTTAAAATAAAAATTCTAAAATTCCGTAAGAAATCTTGCTGCTATACGTATAGCAAAATTTCTTAGCGAATCTCAGAATTTTTATTTTAACGGATCATTATTTTTAACGGGAATGATACAGAATACACCCATTAGTAATATTATTGTTATTATTATTTATCAATTATTATTTATTAATATAAAAATGAATTAGAACAGTATGCATATGTTTTGCACACATGAATACATGGCAAATGTTACGCGAATGACTGGCTCTCTAGGAAAAGGGTTCCGGGAACCGGAAACCTATTAATTACGCACGGAATTTGACATCGCTTAGCAACGTAGAGGGTGGCTGTACAAGTCGGTGACGTCATTTATCAAGATACCTCTTCTTTGCATTTACCTTGGTGTGGCATGGCGATGCGCGCAATAATGTGTACCAGATGTGTGCATTGTTATTCGTCTTGATTGATGATAAAAGTTTATTGTTTCGGCTGTGATCGCGGTCGTTGTATTGTTTCTTAGCCGAATACGAACAAACGATGTTTCCGTCTTAAGAAGGCGCTCTGTTTTCAAATGATTAGACTTGCCAAAACTGTCTTCAAACGCACCTCAAGGGGAGGATCGATGTAAATTTTAGCGAACGTGTAATGCTTCCCGGCTAATGTACTCGGTCTATAGTTTGTATCGAAGTTGTTTCTGCGTTGTTTGTTGTGTTTCACTGTGATTCTTTTAACATATATTAACATACTTAGATTTCGGATTTATTCTAGATGCTATGTAAATTTTCTACAAAAATATTTTTCTATCCATTTTGTTTGCTGTTTTTCATAGATCACAATGGAGTGTTTCGGATTTTCTAAGTTTATTTTTGTATAGCTAGTGCAACATTTTTAGTGTATTCGTACATTACTCGTAAAACTGACAAAAGAAACCTGATAATTTTAAAAAATATGAAGATATTTTTGATTGTTATATATTCATTTTTAAAAATTTTATGTACTATATTACAAAATGTTTGAAAAACAAAACTAAATCCAGATTTGGTTCCCCGTAGTAATTTTTTTTTTACGTACTTGATAAAACGATCAATGTTATGGCTATTTGAAAAAAATAAGTTTTTCCGTTTTTCATATTTTTTGACTATAGCATTGTGCAATCGCTCAGAATAATTTAAAACTGCTTTGCGCTATCGAAAGCTTATAAACAGAGATATGTTTTCTATTTAGTCACTCTCTGTTATAATTTCTAAACCCCCATTTAAAATCGATTCTTGCATCAGAAACGTGTTATTTTAAGTTAAAAGATATGAAACTCGCAAAAATACGTAAAAAACGCCATTTTGCGACATTTATTTATCAAATTTAGGATCGTTTTATCAAATACGTCAATTTTTTTAAGAACACCCATATACTTATGTATATATATATATATATATATATATATATATATATATATATATATATATATATATATATATTGCAAAGAAATTTCTTACGGAATCCAAGAATTTTCATTTTAACGAACCATTATTTTTAACGAAAATATTAATGCATATGGACATAAGTATTTTATATAAAAACTTAAAATGCACAATACAAAAATCATTATGAAATTTTAAACTTTATGATAAAATTAGATCAATAACGTAAAATAAACCATAAAGAAGAAGTTAAATTTTAATAAGTTCTTTTGTAGAACAATGTAAGGATAGATGCGGATTAAATTTGGAAATAAATTGTATCTTAAATCCCACGACAGTTCTCTAAAGGCGACTATGGAAAATAAAAGACAAAAGCTATAGAGCTAAAATGCTCTTACAGAAATTCAATTACGAAATATTATATGTCTCGCGAGACAGGTTTTATATCAAGAACATTTTTATTTCCATATAAAAAATTTATAGCAAATATAATTACTATATGACCGTACATCAACACGTTTTCATTAAAAAATTTTGCATGGAATATTTATGATCGTATCAAATATGGTTTTCATAACAGCAGGAAAAAAAAAATGTGTAAGAACAGAATTATTAAAAATAATCTTTTTCGTACTTCCAATTTTTTTCCCTCTGTAGGTATAAATTTTTATTTAGGACAAAAGCGACAAAATGAATTTTCAGAAAAAATTCTTTATATTAAAAAATTAATAATAAAAATGATGTCTGTTATTTTTCTAATAAAATCTAAATTAATATCATTGCTGAATAAAAAAAATTAAATTATTAATTATTAAATTATTAATTAAATTATTATTAGGAAACTTTTTGGCGCTTGTTTGAAAACTTATAATGTACTAATTGAAAGTACCTGTAAGACTTCCGATATAAGTCAAATTAAAAAATTATGAAAAATATTTCAGGCAAACTTAATTTATTTGTAAAAATTTAGAAAGTTATTTTAAACAAAATTAGAAATATATGGGTAAACCCATATATATATATATATATATATATATACATATATATATATATATATATATATATATACATATATATATATATATATATATATATATATATATATATATATATATATAAACCACTTTGACATTATCACATAAATGATAAGAAATAGGAAAAAAAAAATTTTCACAGAAAGTTGGCAACATTTTATTTTGCTAATATGTAATATTATAGGCGCTAACAATATTATCTTTTGTAAAAAATTTATTAAAATCGGGTAAATAATGCGGGCATAACAAATTTTTAGAAAATTATTAATTTTTTTTTTCGGAAAGTTGGTAAGACCTATTTTAATAAAATTATAATTTATGTGGGCACTAGGAAAAACTTGTCTGAAAATTTGATCAAAATCGGATAAATAATGTAGCCACAATGAATTTTTTAAATTTTAGTAATTTTTTTCTCGATTAGTTGGCAACACTGTATTTTGTTAAAATTGCATAATTTATGCGGGCATCAGAAGAATCTCTAGTGAAAATTTGATTAAAATCGGTTATAGATAAATTTATCCTGAAAATTTTATTAAAATCGGTTGAACCGTCTAAGAGGAGTTGCGGCCACAAAAGTTTGACTGACGACCGAGCGAACGAGCTGACGACCCACATCCATACACCCACATAAACTAAGTTCAGATTCCTCATCTAGAGGCTATATGAAGGATTTCTATAAAAAAAAATATTTTTTTTAATGTTACAGATACCGTACCAAACGCTATATCACATTTTCCTTGCAGTCAAAGTGGTAAAAAGTTTTAGAATAGAATTTAGGCCCCTTTACAATATTTTAGTTTCCGTAGCCAACATAAGTAAACATTTTTTTAAATTAATAATAATAATATATAATTATAATCAAACTTCATTTAGCTTTTTGGCTAATTAATTATATTGTAATATATATTTACAAAATTAAAAAAACTACAGAAAATCTACTACTATAGCATAATATTTACATAATTGGTGACATTTATAATTTATCAAATTATCAACTTAATTATTAACTTGCATTAACTTTATTAAAATACACATTTTTAATTTCAAACTTAAAAGTTTTAAAATTTTTGAATCTTTAATATATTTCGGCAATTTATTATATTAGTAGTACGTACTATTTTTGGTCCTTTTTAATAATATAAAATTTATCTGCATTTCTAACATCATAATTATGCACACCATTATTAAATTTCAGGTTGCCACTCAAATACTTGAGAAGCAAACCATGTTGCATTTTAAATATAAAAATTAATGAAAACATTCTAAGAAAGTCTTAACATGTTTTAGTTTTATTAACATATTGTTAATGGGTTCATATCTATTACAATGCAGCATTACTCTCATGCCACTATTTTAAAGTAACTGCAAATTATTTAAATTTGTAGCACTTATACTAAAAAAATATCAACAAATTTTGGATAAATATGCAATATTTCTATTTCTTCTTCTTATTTAACAAACATTTTGTATTGAATATTATGAATTTAAGAAAATATAACAATTTTGCGTCAATTTGTAAAAAAATTAATAAAATTTTCAATGACATTTAACTATGTGATAAATTTTAAGTAATAGTACATTCAGGAGGGTAATATTGTCAAATAATGATTAAATTATTAAAAACGCAATTTTTTTGAATAAATTAGAAATTATGATTTTAAAACCTTTGAAAATATGTTTTGTATTTTAAATCAAAGTTTTTCTAGAAACCGTAAATGTTATTCTATAACAACTTTTTTCAAAATTTTTACAAATTAAGGCTAGATGCTTTTTTCTTTATTGTTTAATTTTACCTATAACGAAACTGATATCAGAATTTCCGACTAGTGCATTTTTAATATTTATTGACAAGTTTTGAAACCAATTCGCTCCTTCTTGAAATCAATGTAATAATTTTTTATTGATTAATTTACAAAACATTAACGATAAATAATATGTGTCTTTTCACTTACAAATCATTGCAGAGTCTAACAAAAAATATAAGTTGTTGAAACATTGTAGGAATGTTGTAAATATAATTAATACAATAAAAATAATAAACACATAACCTTAAATTTCAATGAATGGTATACTAGTATAAAAATAATATAAAGTAATCAAAAATAATGTCAAAGTCCTAAAAATACTATTTTTTTAAACAAAATTCTCAATTTATAAATGTCTGTAAATCACAATTTGAAGTCATATCACAGAAGTTGCTATTGAATTCAACTACAATAATTGATATATTGATATATTAAAAAGTTATTAAAATAAATAAAAATAAAACGAAATATAATTAAACCTTTTGTATTGAAAGCAATTTGAAATTCAGCTTAAGAATAATAAAAATAATTAATTTGTGTTTAGTATTGCAATCGATGATACCATATCAAAACCAATAAATGTCAACAATCCCGAAAGCTTTTCAAAAAAATATTAAATGATTTACATTTAATTACAACACCAGTATTAGCTGCCTTTTTCCGTAAATTTACTTTTCGTGTAAATACATACCAGCTGAAAATTCGAATGAAAAATAATTGGTCAATCGATTATGAAAATCATTAGAGATATCTCGAATTAAATTTAAATCAATCGAATGAAAATGAAATCATTCGAATGATGATACGTTCACAATTTTACATGTAATATATATCTTTCATAATACAGAATACAATTGAAAATAATTTATAGAAATTTAACTTAGATTATTTATGTGCATACACAAAAAAATCAATCTATTTCTGTTTTTAAGCAATAAATTTGTTAAACACAAATATGTAATTAAATTGAAATAATTACACTTTTCTGTAAAAATTGTTGTTATTCTGGTTAAATATTCAACCAAAAACTAATAAAAAGTGACATTTCCATAAAAATATATAAAATAGATTATAACATTGAAAGAGAACCATTAAGGGCAATTTTTTTTATTATTCGAAATCAGTGCCACTCAATTAAAATATTAATTTATTTAATATAATAGAAATTTAAAATATTACTATTATATTATTCAGTTATTAAATAAATGCATTCAAATATTGTATGTAAAACGTTGCGATTTTGATATACCATCTATTTATGTACAAGGTGTTCGTTCGCCAGGTTGATATAGGACAATAACATGGGATACTGATAATATGCAGAATACTTCTTTCTGAAGTAAAATTCGGAAAAATACTTACAATACTTTTCGATAAGGCATAAAAAATTCTATAATTTGGTTTTAGTTTTAATTTGCTAGCATGTGCCGTTTGGGCGCTAGAATTTTTGTAAGCATTGTATGGAAAAATGATGATGATGAAAAGAGTTTGTGCCACACCCTTTTGGGTACATGGCGTGATTGTGTATGTATGTATGGAAAAATGCGGAATAATAAGTACTATTTATAATTGAGTGAAGAAATCATTATTCTAGGATGCACCGTTTAGCAGGAAAAATAAAAACTGAATTTTTGAAAATTTCTCAACGGGGTATACCCTTGGAATTTTTTTCAAAATAAGATTTTTTTCAAAATTTGCTCAAAAAATCTGAAAAAGTTCAGTAAAATACATAAAAAACTTGACTATATAATAGCTAAGAAACTTTTTTCTGTAACTCATCCTGGTTTGGCAGGAAAAATTATTTAAAATTCTAAAAAACATTTTAGCATTTTCAATAATTTTTTCATAAACTACTATAAATTCACTTTATTTTATAAATGTCCAAATCAAATAAGAATATTTACTAAAAAATATTCAATTAAAAATGCTTTCAGAATATAAAACATTTAAAACAATATTCATAATTATACTAAAACACGTCTTTTTATTCATTAAAATTTTAATCTACTTAACTTAATTAATAAGTTACTTGAATATTGTGCAAAAACTGTAATCACATTTTGCATTAATTTTCCTAAATAATACAGGTAACAAAATTAACAAAAAAAAAACATGCAAAATTTAATTGAAAATGTATGTTTTAGTATATAATTACATTACCGGAATGCAATGTGGATAATATATTCGCATTATCTTGTTTCATTAGAAAGTCCTTTACATGCAGCAGCCATATTGCACTGAAAGTTCAAACTACCTACAGTAGTTTTCCCATGCATTTGAATGCACGTAAATCATAAGAAGAAAACTTGGTGAATTTATACCCCCCCCCCCCCCCCGGTCTATAGTGGAAACATGTGTCTTCCCACTTATGAGAAAATCTAACATAATTTTCCTCGAGTGTCTTGCTAAACAATGTAATTTATAAAACACACATTTATTATATATTAATAAAATTAATAAAAAATAAAAATAACGATCAGGTTATTATTTATTAAAACTCAATTGGTTAGTTTCACAAAACATATTCTGTAAAACTAACCAAGTGTTTTTTAAATCATAATATCATTATTTTTAATTTTCATTAATTTTTTTGAAAATGTTTTATCAAGTGCCAATCACAGAAAGTGTAAAATTTTATTATTTCACTCAAATTTTCACAATGAAACTGTTATTAAAGAACTAAAAAAATAATAAAAAAAACCTAATAAAAAACTAAAATTTTAGTTTATTTACTTTTTCACATATTTTACATTTTTTTCGCAGTTTTTTCACCTAAACGTAAAAAATACTTTTTTACACGTAAATTCTCGTCCCTGCATATACTGCAAACAATGCATGTTATATTCTAAAAACTATACGTTATAACTAATAAAATTTAAATTAAACACCATTTGCTATAGTATTTTTCTTTTCAGTTGAACCAGTAACACGTAACACATTTTTTCCGGACATGCTTTAATTAGTCCTGTCTTATATCCTGTATGTTTACAAAACTGACTATAAACTAAAAAGTTACAAGGTTATGTACAATGTTTTTGATAATAAAAGTTTGAAGATGCGAAATAATTCTAAAATTTAAACAAAAGCCACTAACGCCTGAATTAGATTACTTTGTTACGCCATCAGTTTCTAAGCACTCTCCACCACTTCTATGGAACAAAAAAAAAAAAAAAAAATCATATAAGAGCTTTCTAAGCTAGGGGTGTCTTAACGATTAGACATTTGAAACGGATGTTTCGCAGGGTGGCAACCCTGTAACACAGTCATACAAACAACACTGTCACCCTGCAAATCCACACCTCTATGTAGGCAGTTGAAAATCGTCACTGTAGGGCGGAACCTGTTAAGAGATCGAGAACCCTACACGCTAGCCCTTTTTTCGCTTGAACGAAAACCGCGTCACAGCGCAGGGTGCAAACAATTGGAGGGTTGATTTGTGCCTCCACGGACTTTTGTTTAGCTGGTAATTGTAAATAAAAGTTGTATTGTTTTACAACAATAAGTCGGTTTGTCAGAAAAATTCAATTACTTGTTACAAGAGAATGAATACAAACCAAGTATTGTGTTGTTGTCAGCTTACGCAAGATTAATCCGTTTAATAAATATTTTGGTGCTTATTTAGCAAATATTAATTAGTAGAAAATTTAAAAGTCAATTAAAGAATGTTTAAGAGCCACACAAAATAATTAATAATTAATTTTTTATAATATTATTAAAGTTTATTCATTTTTTATAAACTCATTATATTGTATTTTTATTGTTGTTTTTTGTTTTCCTTTGTACAGCAACACTGTACAAAGGAAACCAAAAAACAACAATATAAATATACAAGTTCAGGAAAATAAAAACAAAATAAATTAATATATTGTATTTTATTTGAAGGGAATTTGTATTTAAAATAATTTGTTATAAAAATAAATATATATGTATATATATACATAAATACACACAGTATTTAATGTAAAATTTTATGTAATTTTGCATAACTATTAAAAGTAAAATAGCATTTTATAAATTTTACTATGATAATTGATGTACAATTAATTTTTTTTTCTGAAAAAGTACATTCATAGAATATTTGGGTACATACGAATTGCACACGGCAGTTGAGTTTTAATCCCTTACCGAAATTTTGCATAGCTAAATTGTACACCGGTCATAAAGATATTTAGGGATTAAGATTTCAACCTAAAACCAGGTAAAATCGAAAATAGTACGTCTCTAGAACGTACCACAAAAGCCTGCGAATCTTCTCACGCAAAATTTAATTCTTCATTTTATACCGAATATTGAATAATAACATAACTATGCAACCTAAACCTATAACCTAACCTACCCTAAGCCAACACTGGCAGTTGACCGGCGTAAAAATATGCTGTAGAATAAACGAACGCTCACTGTAAAAAGTACCTGTATAAAGGTTCAAGATCCTCATAAACCGATAATCTGTTTGGGTAGTCCAGCAGTTATTAGGTGTGCAATTTGGTTATTCAAATTGGGGATTTCTGACCACAATTTACCTGCTCCGGAATATTTAAATTTACCTCAATAATAAATATCATCTATCAATAAATAAATAAATACATACGCAATCACGCCATGTATCCAAAAGGGTGTGACACAAACTATTTTCATCATCCCGAAATCAGTCGCTTCCAAACATTCCTATTCAAACAAGCAACTTTCGCTTCATCCACATTCATAATTCCTCTCATACATGTTCTTTTATTTCTACTACTTGGAAACTTTCGCTCACGCAAAACACTCTCAATCATACCACTCCAACTACTCATCGGACGTCCACGCAAACGTATACCATCAAAATCATTCAAATAAATCTTTTTAACCAAACGTTCATTAAACATTCGCTCAAGATGTCCGAACCATCTTTTATATACAATGTGTTTAAGAAA
Organism: Clivina fossor; assembly: GCA_963966155.1. NCBI lineage: Eukaryota > Metazoa > Arthropoda > Insecta > Coleoptera > Carabidae > Clivina > Clivina fossor. The sequence continues at coordinate 26,072,841 of OZ014555.1, forward strand.
TCATATATAATATGTCACAAAACTCATATACACGAGTATATTAACATATTTTATGTAAAATTACTTAAAGAAATTTACAGTGTACATTATTTAAAAAGTTTTCATTTAATACAAAAATCTGCTGTAGCCACCACAGAACCGACTGTTATCGTATTAAACAAATTTATGGAATAAAAAAATGTGTACTATAGTCGTGGTAACTAAAAACAAAACTTTCTTGACATAAATATGCCATCTATTTACAAAATTATGTACATCATAAAAATATAAAAAATTTATTTAACCGTATTGAAAAATGTTCTAAATAAAAGTTGTTAGTTATAATTTGTTTAGCAATTTTTAATAAATATTTTTTTTCGAAATAAATTTCTGTTGTTTCAAAACATTCGTAAAACATATAGAAGTGGCATAAGTAAATTACCACATTCGGTTGGCAGCTCTTTACCAAAACTTGATATAATTGAGATATTCACCTAGAAATTTTATAATAATCCGATCAGCCGAATTTGCTCTACACGTACCCACATACCGACAAACGGATATCACGCTATGTAAAATATTAATTATAAAGTGTTCTTTTTTTTAATAACAAAGATGATATTAACTGATATGTCAAGATATTTGAATAAATATAATGAGAAAAAAAAACAGCGAAAAAAAATGGTCGTGGAGAAATTTGTTACATTTTTAACAATACAACACGACACTGATACAGATCTTCAATTTCACTCCCTCAGAAACCACCAAAGCTCTCGTGATGTTCTTTCCCAGTAGAATGGCTTCACAGATAAAACCCGTGACACTTCCTGCGCTGATATGTGTTTTTTCGCTAGATACGGTCAGCTTGATGGACACAGCCATTCAAATACAATATTTTCTACAATTCTTTGAAACATTCTTATTTTTTATATAATAACGAGTTTACGGAAATTACATTAAGATATATATCAGACTATTATAATATTGATATATACTTCTTATAGAAACTTTGTAATTGAACAAACTGCACTGAGAAAAATAGATATTTAACAAATTGGATAATAATAAGTAGATATTTATTTGAAATATACGAGTATGTTTACTGTATTCACAAATTTATACATTTTTAAAATCTACTCACATATATATTTTAATACTATATTAAGAATTAAGACTGTAATACTATATACAAATTGATGGTATTAAATTTTTGTTTTTATTATATTTATAGTTAATTTTTAAATATACTTATTTTGTTATTTTTAATATCTTGTGTTTGTGTCACCTTTTTAAATATAAATAGCGTTACGATAACTATCCATTTTTCTCAGTGTGAATGATTCATGTTTTGATTTATGATTCATGTTTTTGACGATTTCTAATTTACTAATAAATATTAAAATAAAAAGCTTTAGAATTAGGTAACTAGGAGAAATCGGGTACGAAATAGATTAGTGTATGATGAATGTAAAATTAAATAAAAGTTGGTGTTAGTCAGTTAAGATGGTTCGGACAACTTGAGCGAATGTCTAGTGAACGTTTCGTTAAAAATATTTATATAAATGATTTTAAAGCTATACGTTTGCGTGAACGTACGATGAATAGTTGAAGTGGTATGATTGAAAGTGTTATGTGTGGGCGGAAGTTTCCAAATAATAGGAATATAAAAGTATGTATGAGAGGAATTATAAATGTGGATGAAGCTAAAGTTGCTTGTCTGAATAGGGATGTTTGTAGGAAACTGTTTTCGGGATAATGGAAAGTGAGTTTGTGCCACACCCTTTTGGGTATATGACGTAATTGTGTATGTATGTACGTATGTAAGATTAGGTTTCGACATATTCTACGTATGTCAATATCAGAAAAAATTATGTAAATGACATATGTAATAAATAGAAAAAAAAAAAGAAATAAATTACTAACTAACAAAATAAGTAACTAGATTATACAATTTATAAATTATTAATTAATTAATTATCATTTTCTTTATAAATTTCTATTGCTTTTCATGTCAATCCACTAACAAGACCAATACAGTACAATACGATATTAATAGTAGATTAATAAAAAAAGCGACAAAAAATTATAAATAAAAAGATAACATCCATCAGTGTGATTTAAATAAAATTGGGTTTCCTTTAATTAATAATTTATCAATTTTATAATCTAGTTACTTATTTTGTTACATAGTAACTTGTTTTTATGTTCTGTTTAATTATTATATATGTCATTTGTATAATTTTTCCTGATGAAGACGTATGTCGCTGTTTAATTAAAATTAATACCGAGCTTAATCCTAAAGCTTATTATTTTAATATAACGAGTTCTGAATTTGCTTTTACTTTGTTAATAAATAACAAAACTTAAAAACAAGTAACGATTTTATAATTATTTTACAAAAAAGTCGTTAGTAGTCAACGTGTTAAAAACGAATAAATATATTAAAATCACTTTTTGTTACAAAGTTGTAAACAACAATAAACAATGTTGAAAAAAAGCTTTTACACGTGAGTGTACATTGTCCCAAACGACACGTGCGGTCGCGGTTAAAAGCCGTGTGATTCGGATCCCTCGGGAGATTTCGTTGACACACCCAAAAACGCACAAAACGCGTCATGCAACTGCGCTCTCAAATATTTTGAAAAACGCCAAAATTATTGTGTTTACTAAGCATACGTTTTGGGTTGTCTGCACGCTAAACGAGATAAAAACAAAAGTCCGCATTAGTTTTAAAATATTGCTTTGAGGAAGGGTAGTATGGTTAGTTTTTGTTAAAAATGTGTTGGCGCCGCCACCAAAATGTTTCCGATTTATTTAAACTACATATTGTATATTCATAAATTTATAGTAGATAATTGTTTTAAATACAAAATTATATATATACAGGGTGTAACAGAATAACTATTCCTAATTTTAACTGGAGTATCCTGGGCTCAAAATATGAAGATTTAATGCAAATTACTGAGATAAAATGTGGCTCCTTACTGAGCTACAGGGTGTTTTATATAAAAATTTAAAAACTATTTTTGCCCAGTACTTTAAAACTATTTGACGTATCCTTATCATACTTGGCAGGAAATGTAGGTACCGTACACCATACTAAATTATGTTAAATAAAAGTTTCTGGCTTTTGCCATTGGCGTACAACAGGGGCAAGTGAGAGGTTGATCCTTCCTAAATTATACGCCACTGGCGGAATTGTCATTTTAGCACAATTTTTCGATTCTCCAATACTTGCTGTGTAAAAAACATACTCTTCCTTTGTAACGATAAAGTCACTGTTTTTCGAGATATTTAAAGTTAAACATAAGCTGCACCCTTGGGATTTTTTCAAAATTTGCTCTAAAAAATCTGAAAAAATTCAGTAAAATTGAGAAAAAAATTAGCTACATAATAACTAAGTAACTTTTTTCTCTAACTCATTCTGATTTGGCTGTAAAAATTATTGAAAATAAAAAAAATAAAATGCAAAAAATATTAATTTTCAATAATTTTTCCAGCCAAACCAGAATGAGTTAGAGAAAAAGTTACTTAGTTATTATGTAGCTAATTTTTTTCTCTATTTTACTGAATTTTTTCAGATTTTTTTTAGCAAATTTTGAAAAAATCCCAAGGGTGCAGCTTATGTTTAACTTTAAATATCTCGAAAAACAGTGACTTTATCGTTACAAAGGAAGAGTACGTTTTTTACACAGCAAGTATTGGAGAATCGAAAAATTGTGCTAAAATGACAATTCCGCCAGTGGCGTAGAATTTAGGAAGGATCAACCTCTCATTTGCCCCTGTTGTACGCCACTGGCAGTAGCCAGAAACTTTTATTTAACATAATTTAGTATGGTGTACGGTACTTACGTTTCCTGCCAAGTATGATAAGGATACGTCAAATAGTTTTAAAGTACTGGGCAAAAATAGTTTTTAAATTTTTATATAAAACACCCTGTAGCTCAGTAAGGAGCCACATTTTATCTCAGTGATTTGCATTAAATCTTCATATTCTGAGCCCAGGATACTCCAGTTAAAATTAGGAATAGTTATTCTGTTACACCCTGTATATATATATATATATATATATATATATATATATATATATATATATATATATATATATATTAACATAATATATTAACATATATTAACATCTATGTCGTTTTTTTGCATCAAACTTCTTAATATTCAAATTGACGATACGCCGTTGATTTTTATCCAAATCACTTGAATTTTAGTCTGCCTGAAAGCTTATTTCATAAGCTTTCTGGCAGTTATCTTGAAATATTTTTAGATTTAAATCATAAAAAGTTATTCATAACAGTATCGGAAAAAGAAATTTTCCCATTTAAACTATGTGCAAATATTGAGCCCTCTGGTGGCACGTTTAAAGTCATTTGACCGACCTGGGATGTCGGCTCAAATTTTTTAAATTTATTTTGAGTAGTTTTAGAGTGTGCCAACATCAGATTGCCGACTTTGCCAAAATAACGGACACCCTATTGCATATATTACAGGTAACTTTTTGTTATTTTTCCTTTATTTATGTGAATAGCAATTGATTGACACTCCAATTTTTGTTTAAGTCACGATCACATGATCGATGAATTTCACGATGAAACATTTTGAAAAATATAAAAATAAAAACGATACTCCTTTAATTTCATAAATAATTATTGAAGACACAATATCGATAATTCGACAGTCATTGTCAAGAGCTGATTACAGACTAAACTGAAATTTAACATAAATTTCTAGCAAACTATAAAATAAATTATAGCATATTACAAATATAATCATTAGCAGCTATTAATGGTGAATTGTAAACGTCACTGTGTTCATTCAACATGAAAAAACTAGATTTAGAATGATGTTAAATTTCGAAAAATTCTAAGAGGTTCAGTTTTAGGCCTTTCTTGTTAGTATGTACTTAACACAATCTGTAATGACAATGACGCTACGATATTGAGTCTTCAATAAATATTTGTGAAACTAACCGAATATTGTTTTATTTTTTTAAATGTTATTACTAAATAGGTTTACTTTTTTATACTATAATTTTTAAAAATATTTCAAAAAATGTATGATTCTTCTTTATAAACTATAATTTTGTTTAGTAAAATTAAAATTTAGAAACCGTTAAAAATACTGAAGAAGGGCCTTGTAGCAGCCCAGTCAACTCCTCCTTAATCCACCACTGTTGAATCGTTTTACAAAACAGAAACGAACATAATACATTTACAATTTCAAATATTGAAATAATAATTATGATTCTATTCACCATTTTATTATAATTACAATACATAATTTAAATAGTGCTAATTTACAATTAATCTATGTAATATCATTAAATAAAGCTTAATATTATTGAAACTTCAATATAGTCAGATTATTTATATACTAGTTTATTCAAAAATACTACTTACATGAATTAATATTGTTAACAATATAATAACAAAATCACTTTTACAGAACTTCATTTTAAAAGTCTAAATGTTTAAAAATTAATTTGCTAAAATTTAGAAATTGTTTATATTTATCTTATCATATTATTGATTAACAAATCAATTTAAATAGTTAATTAATTAGATTTAAGAAAGATTATTTTTTATATATAAATGTAATATTGATACTCCAATATTCTAGTAATTTCTCTTGCTTTAATAATATTGTTTTATATTGTCAGAAACTAAACATTTTTGAAAATTAAGAATTTCCAACAATGTAATAAAAACAATTTAAATTTTTTGAACCAACAATCTTGTTTTAAAAAAGCGGTTTAATTTCAGTTTTTGATTCAAGATATTTTCATTAACAAACTAAAAATCCGAGCAGACGGCCAAAAAGGTAGTCGAAATTTAGGCTTGAATTGAAGAGAAAATAATTAGCTGATTTAAATGCAATTTTGTTTATTAAAAAGGTTCATGTTTTGGCTACATTTGCTTTAGTATGCAAACAATTTAAATTATTTTTAATAATAATTGTCATTATTCTAAAAAAAAAACATGTTTTTAAAGTCGGTGGGCGCCATATCTCGCTTATTTGTAAACTGATTTACTTCAAATTTTATATTTTATAGAAAAAACACAACAAACAAAATATAAAGATTTATATATATATATATATATATATATATATATATATATATATATATAGATATATTATATATTATATTATATATATATATATTAAAAGTTTTGTAGAAATTTTTTATTAAATTAAATTTAAAATAAAAAACATATTGTACATATAAATTATAATTATTTTAACAGTATATTTAATAAATGATTTTTTGTAATACTACACAAAATAATACTAATAAGCTCATTGCTTGAATGGACACAGAACTATCTCGGATATCAATATCGGTTTTCTCATTAATCCAGTCGAGATAAAATGCGACACGTGTAAACAGAGCTGGATATTCATTTTGACATCCTTGATGTGATCCAGAAAGCACTCCAATCAATGTAACATCATTGTCCTCTTCCCTGTATGTAAGTGGACTACCTCTAGACTAGAATATCATGCAAAAGTGAGTAAATGTGCAGAATGTTTTACTTAAATTCCTAACGACAAAACTCAAAAAAGAGAAAATAAAATTCTAAAATAGGACGTACAATCAACGGTGTGGAGCTGAATTTGTGACGTATTTATACAAGCTAAAGATGACTCACGTAGAATGATTCAAAGTAAAGTAGAACTATTTACAATAAAAATGTATAGTATTTCTGAAACTAATAAATTTAAAAAAAATTTGAAATAAAAATGAAAAATTAAATTGAAAATGTTAACTTGTGGTCATCCAAAAAATATTTTAAAACTTTTCAGGACTTTTATCACGGTATCTAGTATCAGCCAAAATATAGTCATTTAATAAGGAGTGGCCCAAAAATGTTTTCAATGTGTTTTTGAATTTAAATCTAAAACATCAAATTTATATTTTACTGTAAGTGTATTAAAAATGTGTGTGCGTGAACAGAAATTATAAATATACATACATACATACATACATACACAATCACGCCATGTACCCAAAAGGGTGTGGCACAAACTCTTTTCAACATCCCGAAATCAGTCGCCTCCAAACATTCCTATCCAAACAAGCAACTTTCGCTTCATCCACATTCATAATTCCTCTCATACATGCTCTTCTATTCCTACTACTTGGAAACTTTCGCTCACGCAAAACACTCTCAATCATACCATTCCAACTACTCATCGGACGTCCACGCAAACGTATACCATCAAAATCATTCAAATAAATCTTTTTAACCAAACGTTCATTAGACATTCGCTCAACATGTCCGAACCATCTTAACTGACTAACACCAACTTTTGCTACAACATTCTTTTCAATTTCACACTCATCATACACTAATCTATTTCGTACCCGATCTCTCTTATTAACACCACATACCCCACGTAAAAATCTCATTTCCACAGCAGTCATTTTCCGTTTATGCTTTTGCAACCAAACCCAACATTCACTACCATATATCAATGTAGGCACCAAAACTGCATTATATACACTCAAACGGGCTTCTTTGGAAACATTTACATTCCTAGCAAAAGTTCCCAAAGCACCCAAAACCTTACAACCAGCATTTACTCTCCTTTCAATTTCACGATCAAAACGGCCATCTCTAGTTAGCAAACTACCCAAATACACAAATTCATCTACCTGCTCTAAACGTGCACCATCAATATATACATTACATTTAGTCATCAAGTCACCCTTCTCAAAAACTAAAACTTTGCATTTATCTACATTCAACACAAGATTCATATCTTTACCAACAACATTAATTCTATCAATCATCCTTCTCAGTTGTTCTTCAGATTCAGCCAAAACTACCACGTCATCAGCATACGCTAAAGCAGGTACACGACAATCACCTATTTGTAAACCATCATTACCACAGAAAGCTTTCCGAAGAAGGACATCCATATATAAATTAAATAGCCAAGGAGACATTACACAGCCCTGTTTCACGCCTACATCTATACGAAACCAATCACTTAAAAAACCATCAACTCGTACAGCAGCTTCACTTCCATCATACAGAGCTTGAATTGCTCCTAAAGATTATATATAATTATGAATATTGGTTGCATATGTTTTGATGCAGATTGTCTATATTATAATTTGTACCAATGCATATGTCACTAAATATGGTGGACAGAATAGTGGCTATGGCGTAACTTATTTTGGTATTTTCACCATAAGAAATACTTACACCACATGTTCCATTATCTTTTTGTGCATTAGCACAAATTGTGAAACTTTTCACATAAGTGTCAGTGAATGTATCAGCACAGTCTGAATTTGAAATAGTTTTCATATCAACATAATTCATTTTTGAATATATCAAATTGAATGGTCTAGTTTCTTGCGTTTGTACATCTATTTCTTCCATACTATCATATCTATCAGCATATGTAGCCAATCTGATCTCGTTTATAGTAGCTAAAATACATAATTTTTAATAGTATATTATGTTACGAGAAACAGAAAGCAATCTTTATTGTGCAGAGCCGAGGCCAAGAAATCTCTGGCGAAACATAAAAAGAGCATTCTGCGCTAAGTAACATATCGACTATTCTTTCTTCAAGCGTTTGAGTATATGGCGTGATTGTGTATGTATGTATGCATTATGCATGTATGTATATTTGTTACTTGATTTGTACGAAGTAGAATATACAATTTCTAGCAAATCTGGCGGTGTACATTGTATTTCTTGCACTTCTTCACTCATTTTCAGTGTTCAAATTGAAATTCAAGTGAAAATAAAAAAAGCAATGACTTTCAATATGGCTGTCGGAGATGTCAGATTAAATACACTTGACCATCTAGCCATGTTTGGTGCTGTCATCAGTGTAACTAACTACTGTATAAAAATGTACATTATTATAATAGTAACATAATGACATAGGCAATACGCTTGAAGAAAAAAGAGCCATGTATGAGATATATTACAAATGTAGATGAAATGAAAGTTGCTTATTTAGAGCGGAAACTAATTCCTAAATTGATTATTTAAGGTATACTTACTATTAAACGTAAATTCTCCTTCTATTTTGATTAAAGCGATATTATTGTATAACTTATCAGGATCAAATGCATGGTATACAATAACTTTAGAAACATCTACTGTTTCACGGTATTCACCAACTGTAATCGTTTTAAGATGGTTTCTAAAATATGAAAATATATTTATATATATTATTTTTTAATAAATATATTAATTTTTACCCATAAACGCATGAGGCAGCAGTTAATACCCATTTTTTGTTAATAATAGATCCGTAACATGAATTACCTTCTGAAATCTCTACAACCCATGGAAATCTTACAAAACTGGTACCAAATCCAATTATTTGTCTCTCAATATCTAATTAAAAATTTGCATTATTTTAACTTATTTTCAAATTAACTAAATACCAAGACAGATTCCGTCAGAACGCAGTTTATAGAGTGTACCTAATCGAGGAGGAGGAGAATTAATGACGTCTATATTGTCTATTTATATTATCAATACTGTTTTAGTTGGTAATATTTAATTAGTTTTTTTGTCAAAAGTGACATTACTATTACATTTTTTTTTTCTATAAATTGGCAAGCGACTTTCATTATGTTTTTGAATTTAAATGTAAAACGCCAAATTTAATAAATATAATTATGAATCCCAGGTTGCATATATTATAAACATTGTATTGCAGATTACCTTATGTAATTTGTATCAATGTATATCTTATTAAATATGGTAGAAAGAATATAGGCTATTGCCCGAACTGTCTTGGCATTAAGTCACCTTGTTTGGTTGCGAAAGAATAAAAGGAAAACGACTGGTGTGGAAATAAAATTTTTATGTGGAGTATGTGGTGTAACAAAGAGGAATCAAGTACAAAATAGATTAGAGTATGATAAATGTAAAATTGAAAAAAATGTTTTTGCAAAAGTTGCCATGTTAATCAGTTAAGATGGTTCGGTCATCTTGAACGAATGTCTAATGAATATTTGGTTAAAAAAAATTTATGTGAATGATTTTGAAGGTATACGTTTTGAGCGTAGATGTCCGATGACTAGTTAGAGTGGTATGATTGAGAGATTGGCTTGCGTGAGCGAAAGTTTCCAAGTAGTAGGAACAGAAAATCAGGTATAAAATATAGTAGGTTAAATTAATTTATATGGCTAGAGGTGTTTGTAAAAAAAACTGATTTCGGAAGAGTGAAAAAAGTTTGTGTCACACTCTTTTGGATACATGGCGTGATTGTGTATGTATGTATATTTATTTTATAATTAAACAAAAAAATAACTTACCATCTTTTTCAAAAATAGATGCAGCATTTACTATCTAAAATTTTCAACATATAAATTATTAATTTACGGCAGTATTTATTTATTTATGATTTGTCTATTTAATTAAACAATATTTTCTATAACATCATTTCTTTCATTTACATAGAAATTAAAATAAATTTTTTATTTCAAATAAAGTTTAGAGAAATAATAAAAAAATTGCATGATAGATCAATGAATAAGAAAATATAGATCAGTGGCGGGCGATCAATAGCAGATTTATCTATACATCTAGTATGTATAGTCTGAAATTTTTTACAAAAATACTTCGGAAACAGGGGTATTTTAACATGTTTTTATAAACTATTTTTCTAGTAAAAAATTTACAATTGATTTTAAAAAACTAACTTTCCGATGAGCTAAAGACTTTAAACTTTAAACATAGCTCAGAACTAAGATGACAAAGCAATATTAACTAATTAATTAATAATATTAGAAATATTAAAGTACTTAATTAACTTAATAAAATTAATTAATTAGGTTACAGTTAAACAAGACTAAAAAACAGAAAATAATTATTAAAATAAAAAAAAAATTAATATAGCACGTTTTTAACACGGACTAAAAAGTATAAAATAATTTCTCCTAGTCCAATACAGATTTATAACCCCATACAAAAAACGTGGGGCAACGACAGCTACTCCGTACACTTCTTACTATTATCTATCTGTATGGGATTATAAATCTGTATGGGGCTAGGAGAAATTATTTTACACTTTTTAATACGTGTTAAAAACGTTCTATATTAAATATATTTTTTTATTTTAAGTACCTAATTATTTAACATACAGCTACTTAATTACAATAAATAATCAAAAATTAAAATATAAGAAAATCATCAATTTTGTCTCTGATCTTATAAGAATAAATTGAAATAACTTACTTGTACTGCGAATATGGCCGCTAGCAACACAAAAATACACTGGTTTTTATCCATTATTAGGGTCCAATTATAGGGTTATAATTGGGTGTGTTACAATTTAGTAAAATTAACGCAATATTTTTTTAGCTAACTTTATATAGAATTACTACGTCAATTTTTTTATCAATCAATACATGATAATCTATTGAATCATCATTTCTCATAAAAAAAAATTAATCAATCGATAATTTTTCAAATTAATATTTTCTTGTTGTTTATAAAAATTGGGATATATTTGAACAAAGTGCACAGATAAAATTTATATTTATACGCAGTTTCAAAGAAATAATTTTCTGGAATTTCTTTATATACTAAACATTCTTTTCAATAAGTCATATGAATTATTTTTTAAATGTTATATCTAAATTTCGAGAAAACGTTCAAATTATAATAAATAACATCATATGATGAAATTCTGAAAAGACCTGTAGCGTTACCGAATGTTTGGTCTTTTTTTTTGTGGAATAAAGTAATGTGTAATTACAAAAATCGATATTAATTCATCAAAATAAATTAATGGCGATTTCTGCAATTATACACAGCTTTATAATTAATAATATATATATATATATATATATATATATATATATATATATATATTTCTATGGAATGAAAAATTAATTCTATTTACTAGAAAAAAATAAAACATTCTTTAATACTACAGATGCGTTCATTCGAAAACAGAATTATATAACGTACATTTGAATTACAAATTATTAACAATATTTCAATTGCATTTGTCTAAAAACACAGTGGCCGGTATTAAGAGGTCAATTTGAAAATTTATTTTAACTAATACCAGTTTTAAAGTTATACAACTGCCACAAGAGCATAGATAAACAAATGAACTAAAACACTCAAAAATCGAACTTGTAGTACTAGCCAGTGTTTTTAAACTATACATAGTAAATCATACAAAGTATTCTTCTAGGATTGTCAGAGTAGAACAGTCCTACAGTTTAAGTATATACCGGGTGTTCGTTCGTTAAGTTCGTATGGGCGTTTAACATGTAATTTCGATAAATTGCGATATACTACTTTCTCGAGTAAAATTCGAAGAAATACTTAGAATACTTTTCGATAGGGCATAAAAGGTTCTATTATTTGGTTTTAGTTTGCTAGCATGTGCCGTTTGGGCACTAAAATTTTTTTTAGATTTTTTGGTTTTTATTTTTTTTCTCAAAAACTATAAGGTGTAGGAAAATAAGCATGACATGAAAAAATGCGGAATAATGAGTACGATAATTGAGTGAAGAAACCATTATTTTACGATGAATCGCTTAGTAGAAAAAAATTAAAAACTGAATTTTTGAAAATTTGACAAGGGGGACCCCTGGGATTTTTTCAAAATAAGACTTTTTTCAAAATTTGCTCAAAAAATCTGAAAAAAATTTAGTAAAATAGAGAAAAAAATTAGCTACATAATAGCTAAGTAACTTTTTTCTTTACCTCATTTTGGTTTGGCAGGAAAAATTATTGAAAATTCTAAAATGTTTTTTAGAATTTTTAATAATTTTTCCTGCAAAATCAGTATGAATCAAAAATTCAGTTTTTAATTTTTTTTCTACTAAACGATGCATCGTAGAATGATGGTTTCTTCACTCCATTATCGTACTCATTATTCTGTATTTTTCCATGTCATGCTTATTTTGCTACACCTCATAGTTTCTGAGAAAAAAAATAAAAACCAAAAAATCCAAAAAAAATTCTAGCGCACAAACGGCACATACTAGCAAATTAAAACTAAAACCAAATATTAGAACCTTTTATGCCCTATCGAAAAGTATTCAAAGTATTTCTTCGAATTTTACTCGAGAAAGTAGTATATCGCAATTTATCGAAATTACATGTTAAACGCCCATACGAACTTGACGAAAGAACACCCGGTGTATATATATATATATATATATATATATATATATATATATATATGTTTAAGCTGAAATATTCTACATGTACGTGTTGATAATATAAAAAATTTACAGTGTTTAGTTTATAGAAATATTTTAGATTTACTGTATCGCGTTAAAATATCAGTTTTAAAGCAATTATCACACTTTATCTTATCGGAATCAATACAATATTTGTTAACAAAAAATATATTATCTTTTTTTCTTTCAATACAATCGAAATTATCATCAAATGTGTTATTAATAATTTTTAACAAGATTTAACCATTTTTTTATCAAAATTATGCAACTTTGTCTTACTTTGATGTGACTTACTTATTCGTTAAATTTTTTATTTCTATTATAAAATTTTTAATTAGTGGAAGCACTAATTTAAATAAAATTTAGCTTTTATTAAGTTTGATGTCTTTTATAGTTTTGTAGGAAAAAATTCAAAAAATTTACTCGATTTTTTAGGCAGAGAAAGATATATACACCCTTAAATTTATAGAATTTTCTGGGCTGGTATACCGTAGTCAATCTTCAATCTATCCTCATCGCAGACGTTTTGTCATATATCGTAGATGGCACCCTCAGTCAGGATGTCATCTACGATGTATGACGATCGAAACGTCTACGATGAGTATAGATCGTCTACGGTATACCAGCTCAGAAAATTCTGTAAATTTAATGGATACCGGCCGTGAAAGCCTGAAGATTACTATAATAGGTTTATTTCAACCAATCATCAAATCAATTTTGAATGAGTTTGTAACTGTTAGAGACATGCACAATGTAGAATTAGCTTATAACTTATCATACTGCGCATGCCTCCTACAAAATTCCAAATCAGTTTCATAGTTGGTAGGAACAAATCAAATATTACTTATATACTTGCTCAAACGCTCAAAGTAAGAATGCAATGTAATATGCCGGTTCAAGGTATTTAAATTTTTACCCTAAAACATTACCAAACATACAAAATTACTCAACATACTCCTAATTTGATATTACAATTAAACATACTTGAACCGAAAATAATGTAATAAATTATTATAATGTATAAATTATGACTAATATACTGATTGCTTTTCTTTTATATGATTTTTTTTATCTTTCAAGTGTTTTTATTTTTTACATAATTTGTATTAACATTGGAATATAAATTTATATATATATATATATATATATATATATATATATATATATACAGAGTGTCCAAGATAACTTCGTATGCATGGGGATCTCCGAAACTGTTAGAGATACGACATCGGTTAAATTAGATGAAAGTTGCCTCATTAGTAGGCGAGTTTAGTCATCTTTAGTTTTTTCCAAAAAATTCCTTAGGTTACTAGATATAGACAAAAATGCAAATTTTGCTGTTTTATATTTTCGCTTATAACTCCCGTATGCAAAATGATACATTATTTTGGTTTGCACTTTCTTAAGACACTTTTTTACACAGAATTTCCAGGAGTAACCAAAATTTTTTTATCATGTACCGTTTTCGAGATTTATGATGCAACTTTCATTTTTCTTATGTAACTAGTATTTCAATGTAGTGTCATTAAAAATATCTTTTTTTTTGCTTTCCAGTGATATAACATAGTCCTACTTTATTTTAAATAATAACATGGAAAATTGAAAAAAATCTATTTTGCAAAGTAATAATTCATTAATATAGAATTATAATCAAAAAAAAAAACAATTTATAAAATACTAATGCTATATTTTACATTCGTAATAACTAATAACTATAACAGTAAAATTACATTAAGTGTTGAAACAAACCATCGTTTTCTAGAATGAACATACGTGTTCTCTTAAGCATAGCTTGTGTTAGGTTAGTTTTAGGTATTTAATACCGTACTCAATCAAATTCATGTTTAATATCTTATACATCCCTACACTGGGTTGCCTTCTTTAAGGATATAAATTTAAATACATTTCCGCGGCTAATACTGCGTTACTTTGACAACGATGTAACAATAAAGCATTTCAAACTTCTCTAAATTTTCAAACTGCTCCATGAATTAAAATTCTTTCAATAAGCACTCCAATAAAACTAACTAACTAACTAAGACAATAATCAGAAGAAAAGCAAAACCAAAAATCTAATAATAACAAAAACAAAGCCTATTTCTCATGTTTCATTTGTTTTGATATGGCATACTCGGTTTTCAACTAAAAAAATAAATTATAACTTTGCAAAATAGATTTTTTTCAATTTTACATGTTATTATTTAAAATAAAATAGGACAATGTTATATCACTGGAAAGAGAAAAAAAAAATCTTCTTAATGACACTACATTGAAATACTAGTTACATAAGAAAAATGAAAGTTGCATCATAAATCTCGAAAACGGTACATGATAAAAAATTTTTAGTTACTCCTGGAAATTCTGTGTAAAAAAGTGTCTTAAGAAAGTGCAAACCAAAATCATTTATCGTTTTGCATTCGAGAGTTATAAGCGAAAATATAAAAAAGCAAAATTTGCATTTTTGCCTATATCTAGTAACCTAAGGAATTTTTTGGAAAAAACAAAAGATGACTAAACTGGCCTACTAATGAGGCAACTTTCATCTAATTTAACCGAGGTCGTATCTCTAACTTTATTAGTTAGTTAGAGTTATCTTGGACACTCTGTATATATATATCAAAAATAGAAATACTATTCATATTTGATAAGAGGTAGAAGTATAATATATTTTAAAGTGAAACATAAAAGCACTTTTTCATAAACAAACGAGATGGGAATACAAGCCAATGTTTTCTTATTATAAATCGCTTTTCCTCACCCGAACACGTGGATTTACCGAATTGCATCAGAAATCATTAGTGCCGTTTTCAATATAAAATTTAGTCCGCACGCAAAAACAAATAAATAGTAGTATAAAATATTTCTTCATTTATTATTAAGTTATTAAGTTTTGCAATTATTGCAGTATCTTCGAATTTGACATTATGAGCAATGTTGAGCAATAGCAGATTCATCTGGATGATTTGGACGTATTGACCTCGTATGTTCTGTCAATCTAGTATCTGTCAACATAAACCTTACTGCATTCACACGGTGTTCCATATATAGGTACCCGAATACTGAAGAGGAATGATATCTTTTACGTTCTTCAACATGCGTTGCAATTTCATATGTGGAAAATAACAAACTTTAATATTCTTTCTTGATAAAATTCTGCCTATAAAGCTGTTTTATTTTATTATAGATTGTGGTTTAAGAGAAATTATTTTATTTTATTAAAAAGCAACAAAATAAAAAATGTTTTAAGATAAAATTCTATTTAATTATTTTATAAAAACGGTAAATAAAATTTGGCTTCCATTAATTAAAAAATCCATAATTCTTCTGAACTAGTTACTTATATGTAACCTAGTAACTTGTTGCTACGTACTGTTATTTACTTTAATGTCATAGATAAATTTTAGCCTGATGAAAACGAGCGTTCAGTTTCATCGAAACGTCATTTTTATAAAATAATTAAACAGTTTTTATTTTAATACAATGAGATCTGAAAAATATTTTATTATGTTAAATACAACAAAGTTATTACAATCCAGCATACTAGATGTAAAACATTAAAAATTCTTCTTAAATACTTTAAAGCCACTTTGAAAATTTTCTCGCTAAGATAACGAACACACATAAAAATCTGCGATAATATTTCACGTGGTAGTTTCTTTTCTTATTTATGCTCGGGTTCAAAGTACTGAAAGTTCGAACCACAAGAGGTATTCAAACAGGTCACAGTTTCGCCCCGAAAAGTTTCCCGCCACGACGGCACGAGATATACACATAAAGCTTCCGGTTCCGGATGCGCGCGCGCACGCTCCGAGCTGACCAATAAACTGTTTCGAAGTGATTCGGGGCAAATATCAACTTTTGCCCCGGAGTTTGTATGCGAACAAAATGTTTGATACTAGCACAAAATGCGGATATGAAATGGCTGAAATGTACACACGATAGTTCCAAACACAAGACTTTGTTTACATTTTCGGTCCAATGCTCACATGCATTTATTGTTTTAATATGTAAAGAGTGATATATAAAATATATAGAAAATATGTTGTACATTTTATCGACATATATTCGAAATTAAACAATATATATTCGAAAAAAAAAATTAACTCTTTCGGCCGTTACTTCGTGAAATTTCATATTGAAATAATTATAAAATAAAACAATTTGAACTTTGATAATTTCACACTTTATTAGATAAAGTGTGAAATTATCAAAGTTCAAATTGTTTTATTTTATAATTATTTCAATATATATTCCAATATAGAAAATGATGAAAAGGAATTGAATGCGAAATTAATTGGCGTATAAAATGTGTAAAATTTTAAAAATAGTATAATATGTTAAAAAAAGTAGAAATCGATGATTATTGTATTGAGCTCAGATATTTATTGCCGAGACAAAGTCAAGCAATCTGATCGAAACACAAAAAGAGCTTTCTATTCCGAATGACATATACGATTTTTTCTTCAAACGTTCTAAATAAAACTAAATTAAAAATAAATAAAAATACATGCCAAGTAGCTTTAACTAATTACTAACAGTTGTAGAATATTATGTAAATGTATCATTATTTATATCTAATACGTGATTTGTGAGAAATAATATTTCTTTGGTTGAATTAAAATAATTTCTGACCATCCTGGACGGTATACATTGCATTTCTTGCACTTTTTTTTACACAATTTCAATAATCAACTGACTATCTGTATGTTCATAATAAACTCATGAAGTATATTGTAATGATTTTTTTAAATAAAATTTTCATAATCATGTCATTATATATTGTTCATATTTACAAAATAATAAATACAT
This sequence comes from Clivina fossor, assembly GCA_963966155.1. NCBI lineage: Eukaryota > Metazoa > Arthropoda > Insecta > Coleoptera > Carabidae > Clivina > Clivina fossor. Next base: position 26,090,830 of record OZ014555.1, read on the forward strand.
TTTTTAAACAAAATAATAAACAAGATCGTGAAAATATTATAGTCTAATCACAGAAGTTACTATGAAAAAATACAATGCTATTTTTGTTGCAGAAATAATTAATATAAACGAAATTTATAAAAATAAAAATAATATTTTTAAATGTATATGCTAAGTAAATATATTATTATAAACAACTTACCTAAAATGTTAAAAAGCGCATGACTCGGATAAAATCTTCATATTGGAATGTTTTCAAACAGCACTGAAATAATAATCAAATACATTAGAAAACATACAGAAAAATTATTTTTTTTTTAACAGAAAATAAAATCTAATGCTTCGATATTCATTTGAAATAAAAAGGTTTCAGGATTTAGTTCTGTATATTATATATATATATATATATATATATATATATATATATATATATATATAATACATTAATCTGGTTCGATCCCAGGTCGAGGCGATATGAATTTTTCATTTTCAGATTATTCCTTTATGATTATATTTGAGTATATATATATATATATATATATATATATATATATATATATATATATATATATAAAATTAAAAATATTATATGTAATACTATAATATTTTTATTTTATATATACTTATGTCAAAGAAAATGCTAGTTTTGATATTTATACAGAAGCATTTCAAATGTCTTGAAAATATGTTGTTATATTTCTATTTGTTACAGTCTTTTGTAAATATTATAGTGCTACTGAATTTCTACTTGACGTATGAATTCTTTGTTATATATAACATTTTAAAGTTATTTGCGTATAACTGCATACACAGAAACTGTTTCATTTTTCTTTTTAATTTTGTGAAAGATATGCAATCCTCAGAAGTTTAATATTATGAGAGTTATTGATTGAGTATAACAAAAAATATTACATTACCAATAAATATGAATAATATCTAATACCTAACTTATAATAAATTGAATTACTATGAATTATACACAATTAATTTTATTCGATAAAGGCCGTTTGACACGATGTCTAATTTTGTGTATGATTTTGCATTTTTATGCTACATGTTTCTATACATAACAAGATTAAAAGTATATGGGTAAACCCATATATAGACTACTTTGACATTATCACATAAATCGGTTAAATAAAGTGGTCATAATAAATTTTTAAAAATCTTAGTAATTTTTTTCTCAGAAAGTTGGCAACACTGTACTTTTTTGAAATTATCTAATTTATATGGATACCAGAAGAATCTTTTGTGAAAATTTGAACAAAATCGGTTAAACAACATGGCCATAATAAATTTTTAAAAATTTTAGTAATTTTTTTCTCAGAAAGTTGGCAACACTGTACTTTGTTGAAATTATCTAATTTATATGGATACCAGAAGAATCTTTTGTGAAAATTTGAACAAAATCGGTTAAACAACATGGCCGCAATAAATTTTTAAAAATTTTAGTAATTTTTTTCTCAGAAAGTTGGCAACACTGTACCTTGTTGAAATTATCTAATTTATATGGATACCAGAAGAATCTTTTGTGAAAATTTGAACAAAATCGGTTAAACAACATGGCCGTAATAAATTTTTAAAAACTTTAGTAATTTTTTTCTCGGAAAGTTGGCGACACTGTATTATATTAAAATTACGTAATGTATGTGGGTACTAGGGAAATCTTTCCTGAAAATTTGATCAAAATCGGATAAATAGTGTAGCCACGATGAATTTTTAAAAACTTTAGTAATTTTTTTCTTGGAAAGTTGGCATCACTGGAAAAAACCAAAACCACATGACCATCTTGGGCACTAGACAAATTTATCCTGAAAATTTCATTAAAATCGGTTGAACCGTCTAGGAGGAGTTGCGATCACAAAATTTTGTCTGAGGACCGAGCGAGCGAGCGATTAAGCGAGCGAGCGAGCGAGCTGACGACGCACATCCATACACCCACATAAACTAAGTTCAGATTCGTCATCTACAGGCTATATGAAGGATTTCTATACAATTTTTTTTTTTTTTTGAAAATGTTACAGACACCGTACCAAACGCTATACTACTTTTTCCTTGCAGTCAAAGTAGTAAAAAGGCAGAGAAAATGCATATAAAAATGTACAGAATTATGTAGTATGTTTCAGTTGCTGGCAGAAAAACGTGCATAATTGGCGCAATACGAATTCTGCGCATCATATTGTATGTTGAAGCTGGAAATTGGGGTTTATATTATGTCAAATATTTCTAAATAATCAACACGTTTTTATTAACTCGCTTTCTTGTCCGTCTGTTTGTCTGTTCTGTACAAATTTTGCAATCGATTTTACACTAACACCCCGATAAGCTAGAGACTTGAAACTTTAAACATAGCTCAAAACTGAATGACAATGCAATATTAATTAATTAATTAATTAATAATATTAGAAATATTAAGTTAAACTTAATTAATTATAATTAATAACAATAAAATTATTAAATAAAATTAATTAAATTAATTAATTTGGTTAAAATCATAGTTAAACAACAATGAAAAACAGAAAATAATTATTTAAATAAAAAAAAATTAATATGCCACGTTTTTAACACGGACTATAAAAGTATAAAATAATTTCTCTTAGCCCCTATACAAATTTATAACCCCATACAGAAAAATGTGGGGCGAATACCATAGAGGAGTGTAGGGAGTAGCTGTTGTTGTTCCACGTTTTTCTGTAAGGGGTTATAAATCTATGTATAGCACTAGGAGAAATTATTTTATACTTTTTAATCTGTGTTAAAAACGTGGTATATTAATTTTGTTTTATTTAAATAATTATCTGAAATTGACTAAGAGTGTTATTAACCTTGCTTGTCATTTTATATTTTTCAATATTGTTATTTTTTTTTTAATTTATTTGTTTTTGATTCTTTTTTTGTATTGCTAAGTGTCAAACAGCAACTTTTACTTCATCTACACTTAAGATATTTTTCATAAATGCTTTTAATTCAGTGTTTATTTTACAATTAAGGTCGTTCGAGACGATGCATAATTTTATGTAAAATAATGCAAAAAATTATGCATCAAATTATGTATATAATTTTATCAATTTTTATACAATATGTTGTAATAAATAAAAATCAAAATAAATAAAAAAAGCTAAATACATATTTCGAAAGCTAAGCTTATTTTAAAAGCTTAACTTTCGAAATACGTATTTAGTCTTTTTAAATTATTTTATTAATATGCTATAACTCACTTGTACGCCATACACGTACATGCACATCATTGTGTTAATGTGATATCTCAAATTTAAACGGCAAACCAAAAGGATTATATAACAAAAGAAATAATTTGTTTTGTAGAAACTAATTTCTGTTTAATTAAAGAAAAGTGTGTCTCACACTTATTAGAACACAGCGTGATTGTAAATGTAGATAGTTTCAACATAATGCAATATATTATATTACAACTTTGTCAAAAAATTAATTTTGTTATATATTATTTTCAATTTATTTAATAAAAATTAACGTATTGCATTTGAATTGCTTTTATAATCTGTAACAGCCGTATTTCAATTTTTCAATAATTTGATTAAATTTAATAAAAATCATTTCATAAACGTACATAAACTATTTAACAAAAACAAAGCAATTTTGCGATAAATAATATTATTAAATAAAGTTTATCTTTTATCTAGTTTTTCAATATAGTTCTTTTTGTGATATTTTGTTCGAAATAAAATAATACAATGTTAAATTAAATTTAAATTTGGTTACACTCTTACAAATATGACAATAAGCAAATATATATATATATATATATATATATATATATATATATATATATATATATATATATATATATATGCTTTTTTATATAATTTCAATTTATCGTACATTCAATTAAAATATTAAAATTAATGAAATGAAAACAACATAATATAAATAAGTACATATGTCATATAAATATTGTTATAAAAAATCAGTTGAGAATAGGGCTGAGCATGTACTTGTATAAAAGTATTTAAGTACTGTACTTAAATACATTATTCGAGTAATTGTATTTGCACTTAAGTACTTTTTTGAAAAAGTATTTATATATCACAAATATAAATACAAATACTTTGCATGTTTGCATATTATTTACTTCGATATTTGCGGCAGACACATTGCTATTACGTCAAGTTAAGTTAAATTAATTGACAATTGCATTGTTTATTTTTGCTTGAATTCTAATTTGATTATAGAAAATGTGTGAAGAAATGCAAGAAATGTAATGTCTACTGACAAATTTTTCAGAAATTGTATATTCAATCAAAGATATCCGATCAAGAGTATTTAATTTTACATCTTCGACGGCTATATTAAAAATTATTAAGTCAAGTTAATTGCCAATTGCATTGTTTATTTCCGCATGAATTTGAATTTGATTATTGCAAATGTGTAAAGAAATGTAGAAAATGTAATGTATACTGCCCAAGATTGTTAGAAATTGTACATTCAATCAAAGAAAGAGTAATTCTTAAAAAAAGCACCTAACAAATATACGTCTACAATTGTTAATAAGCTTAAAGTTACTTGGCATGTATTTTTATTTATTTTTAGTTTAATTTCGCTTAGAATGCTTGAAGAAAAAATCGTATGTCACTCAATATTTCGCCTCAACATAATAATCACAGAATATACTATTATTAGAACATTTCCAACTAGAAATTCCAAATGTTACATTTTTTAATGAAACTGTTTATTTTACTTAATCATTGCAAAATAATTTCTTTTATAAACAATAAGCAAATTGACTGAATTTATTGTATTTATCTTTGCTAAATACGAAATGACGCAAATTGAAACATTTTTCTTTTGTTTATCCAATCCAATACAAACAAAACTGAATACTTTATTAAATATTTACACAGAATCTAAATTATATGTTTCACTGACTAACGTAAAACAATTTGATGTTTTACGTTATCAATCAGTTTTTGCAGTTAAAACATTGAAACCACAGAAATTAAAACCGTTTTTGTATGCACAAAAACCAATAGAGTTTTCGGTGCAGTATGCATTATATCCTGACAGTAACTGCCTTGCAATCTGCAATCCGTGTACTTATGCAATTTCAGTCTTTGAGCATAGCTAATGGCGGAAGGATTTACAGATACAAACGGAACGAAAATGGGGCCCGACCAGTGTGGTACACAGAATTGATTAAATTTTGAATTAAGTTTGAGGTCGCAAGAATAATGCGCTTGAATTTCCCACTTGACCTAAGCGCACGGAAATTGAATGGAAAGGTTAAACTAGTGTTATATAATTTCTCACCCATCTTACTTTGTTTCAGCTGGTGCTCTAATGGAATGCTCCCACCGCCCCCGGCCCCCTATTTTAGTTCGTTTGTATCGCCGCCACTGCTATTATTAGATTTATTGCCCGAGTGGCAAGCGCCCAGTTAAATTATTATTGTGTTATTTGATCCGTTAACGGTAAGGAGATTATATATTATGTTTCATCAATTAATAAGATCGAAAAGAGGGGGGGGGGGCTTTATTTCAAATTTAATCGATTCTTACTTATAATAATAATATAATGTCTTATATACGCTGAACTAAGAGGCAATATCAGATAAGTATTCTGAGTAGTTTTATTTTTCACAAATGCAGTAAATTAAAATATATTCTACGAATAATTGAATTTTGTAAGTAATTCTTATTAATTCTGATATCAATATAATAAAAAAAAGTCATATTGAATCAATGTTTGTATTAATAATAAATTATTATGGTCAATAGACTTAGGTTAGCTATTGTCATTATGTGTTAACATAAAAGTAAATTTTGAATTAAAAAAAATCACAACTAAACAAAACCTTATATATTTAATTATTAATTAAATATATTAAAATTGTCCTTTCATAAAATTGGTATAAGTCATTATTTTATAAATATTAAATCTACTAATGAAAAAAAGTTCTTATATTCATATAACATATTTTTTAATTGAAATAAAATGTACTATTTTTATTAAAGAGGGACACCACCCTGAAATTTTTACAAAATCGATTTTTTTTACATTTTTGTGAAAGCTTATAGTGTGTAAAATATTTAACTAAATTAGTGTTCCGAAATTAGAACTTGTTGCGGAGATTTAGCGATTTTTACAAAATCGTGTCAGGCCCAACCGATAATGTATCTCAAACTTTAAGCAATTTTCTCGAAACCATGTTTTTTAACTTATTCAGAAAATATCTTGGAAACTATTGGTCCAATTGGCTTAATTTTCTCTCTCAAAAAAAGAATCGAATCCTTTAAAATGTAGCGTAGGATATTTTTGATATCTACTTTTGTCGATTTTTTTATGTGCTTTCGAAATTGATTTTTTTATAAGAAAAAAAAAAACAGCTTTTTTGAAAATGCTGCCATTTTGTTAATTTTATGAATTTCAAAATAATCTTAATCTACATCCTAGATTTTTTAATTTACTTTTGGACAGAGTAACCAGTAATGTTTTTCTATGTTTCACTGTTGCCCGGGAGTCTGGACATCGGACCAATGTTTTTTAAACACGAGTCCATAAATGAGAGAATTGCAGCTCACCACTGCAACCAATTTGGTTGAATAAAGCTCTAAAACATACAAAAACCACAAAACATGTGCTTTATTCAATCTACCTGAAAAAAATTCCAAACTTTACCTATTTTCAGAGTGTTCAGGGTGGTGTCCCCCCTTAAGAAAACTATAATAGTATATTATATTACAAAGAGTAGAAAACGATTATTGTGTAGATCGCAAATATTTGGGGATACTTTCGCAAAAAACATACATGTTTCCAAAGAAACCCGTTTGAGTATATACAACGCTGTTTTACTGCCTACGTTATTGTACGGTAGTAAATGTCGAGTTTGGCTGCAAAAATATGTAAGAAGAATGACTGCTGTAAAAATGAAATATTTACATGGCGTATGTAGTGTAACTAGAAGAAATTGGGTACGAATATATTAGTGTATGGTGAGTGTAAAATTGAAAAAAAAATGTTGTTGCAAAAGTTGCTGTCAGTTAGTTGAGATCGTTCTGTCATCTTGAGCTAATGTCTAATAAACGTTTACTTAAAAGAATATATGTGAATAATTTTGAAGGTATACGTTTGCGTATACCTTGGCGGTAGAATTGAGTGTGTTTTGTGTGAGAAAAAGTTTTCAAATACTAGGAATAGAAGAGCATGTATAAGAGGTAACATGAATATGGATGAAGTTAGAATTGTTTGTCTGGATAGAAATGTTTGGCGAAAATTAATTTCGGGATAGTGAAAAGAGTTTGTGTCACACTCTTGTGAGTAAATGGCGTGATTGTGTATGTATAATTCATTTATTTTTACTTTTATAATACTGACATTTACGGAAGTAATTCTATATCAGATTATTGAATTCCAAACCAATTACAATGCACCGTAAAAAAAATTATGTAATTTAACCTACAAACCATGAGACACTATGATGCCGAATATTTTTAGGTATAATTACTCAACTGCTGTAATTTTACATAATTGTTTCAAAATACATAATATCACAACTATTACAAACATTATGTAATATGATATTACCAACGGGATGGAAAAGCACATATGTATGTAATATTACAGTTTTATTTTTAGTAAAGTCTCTTTTAGTAAATTTACAGATCTTCAATAAATTTGCTGTCAGGAATTTTCCATAAATAGGTAAAATTTGTTTAATTCTGTAATATTTGTTGGTATAATTATATACATTTCTAAATTTAGATAAAGAATGTATTTTACAATTATTAAAGATATTAATATGCAAGCTTTAATATTACATAATTTAAAAAATTGTAACAACAATATGTAATTCTATATTAAATGTTGTGATTCAATTTGCAGAAAGTAAGCAATTTTACATACTGATTAAGTAATTTTTACATATTTTATGTGATTATTATGAATTATGTACAAATTACAGAATTTTGGGGTAGAAATACACAATATTTATAGTAAAATGAAATTACAGATTTTTTTATAGTAAAATTTTATTATTATATTTCTGTAATTTCACTAATTTTTTTTTACAGTGTAGTCATAAATTTTACTTATCAACAGAGCATTAATTTATTTCCTTTCCATAACCATATCAAAAGATAAAAGCAATACTATTGAATTTTCATCGGAAATTTCGTTATAAACGACAAAAAACATTCAAGCAATCCACTATTAAAAAACTTGCATACAAAAAAAAACCTTCTTAAAGTATCACCAAAAAAAAAGTGAGTACTATACACGGCTGTCACATCTAATCCAGGCATCCAGCTAAATGACATTCATCATCAAAACCGGGCGACATATGTGACAACTCACACGGACGCTTGTACAATAGAGAGGGGTCGGCCGAAATATGACGCATTTCATAAATGGAATTAGGTTTTTTTTTTTCGTTCGATGCTAAAAGTAGCGACCCCTTCATGTATGTGTAACCCTGCTGAGTACTTCTCTCTTACACCAAGAAATGGGAGGAAGACGAACTAGGAACGCAGTGAAGAAAAGAGTTTTTTACGCACCACTATGACTGCCTCAGTGACGGATTATGAGAATTTTATTTGACAGACTATTTGAAAAGATATGCGTTTTTTTTTGTAAAGATGAAGACGAATGTTTGCAAGCATATTTGGGTAACAGAAAATCTCTGTATCATAAAACAGTTTTTTTTTAATTTACTAACAAAATTTAGATGAGTTGAAAATAAAACTGGATTGAATTAAAATTTTGTATTAATAGACTAATCAATATTAGCAGTTGATTGATAAGAGAAGCAATAGAAATTTAGGAAAAAAATAATAACATCAACCACACTGTAAAGGCACTGGATTAAATAAAATTTGACTTTCATTAATTAAAAATCTATAATATTTTTGATTTAGTTACTTATTTGTTACCTAGTAACTTGTTTGTATGTTCTGTTATTTAATGTAACTGTCATTTATATCATTTATCCTGATGAAGACGGAGGTTGAGTTTCGTCGAAACGTCCATTTTAAATAAATATTAATACAGAATTTAAACCTGAAGCAGTTTTATTTTTATATAAAGAGTTAAGAAAGATTTTTTACTATGGTTTAATGAGTTTATAAATTTTTTTAAATGTAACTACAAATATACATATATACATAACAATTCAGCACTAAGGGTATGGCACAAACTCGTTCCACTCAAACAGGAATTAGTTTTTGCCAAATATTCCTATTGAGACAAGCAAGTTTTGCCTCATCTGCACATTTGTACCTCTTATACATTCAAATATTATCAAAGTTAAAGATAGTTGTTAAGATCTCGTAATATGTTCAAATAAAAAAGATTTGTATATATTTTATTTTAAAATCTACGTTTCGATATACTCTACGTATATAATCAGCAGGAAATTCTATATACAATTGACAAATAATAAAAACTAACTAGATTATTATTACTAGATTATATTAACTAGATTATTATTACAGATTTTTTTAAATTTTTTAAAACCAAATTTTATTTAAATTAGTGCCTTCACACCGATTGATAAATTTGACATTTTTATTGCTTTTCTTATTAATCTACTGTTAATATTTTTGAGTCTTACTTCCATTAATTAATAATTTATTTTAAAGATATTTAAATAATTTCACAAAACGAAAAATAAGAATAATATATACTTAATTCGCGTCCACATTTCAGATACAAAGAGGAATATTTTTTATTAATTTACAATGAAATTTCAAATTTGTATTCATAGTCTTGTAAAAATTTAAAAAAAAATTATATATATGTATATTACCTAGTGGCGTAATAAAAAATTAAAATTCAGACGTATATTTTTAATATCACTGACATATCTTACTATGAAATAAAAATAAAATTATTTGTATTACATATTTTTTTATGTAGAATATGTCAAGTAATCATTTTAAATTTTAAAGTAAATGTGAAAATGAAAAAATACTGTTATTTATAGAAAATTAAATTTAACAATCAAATAAATAATCTAAGTATAACTAGTAAATAAAAAAAAAGTCTGGCAATTTAGCTAGTTTAGAATAAAATTCAAACACAAACCCTGAGGTAATAATAAATATTATTTCAATATTAAACAGCTACATGATATAGTTTTATATTAATTTTTATTAATAACCGACGTCTCGAAGTACTCCACGTATATTATAATCAAGAAAAATTACACAAATTATATTTGAGTACATAAACAGAATATAGAAACTAGTTACTAGGTAACAAAATAAGTAAACTAGATTACAAAATTTATAAATTATTAATTGAAGAAAACCAGATTTTATTTAAATTAGTACCTTCACATTGATTAATGTTATCTCTCTCTTTATGAATTTCTATTGCTTCTCTTATCAATCTACTGTTAATATTAATAACAGATTTATTTATTTATTTTGTTTTCTAGTATTAACTAATTTTGTTATTATAAAAACTTAACCTAAATTTATTCTTTATTTATTATTGTCAGAGCAAATAATTTCTCTATAAAATCAAAACAAAGAAATTTCCTCTTCAGTTCTACCTTAAACTACAATAAACATTCAAAAATTACAATATAATTCCAGATCACACCCAACCAATTCAGTTGCATAATAATAAAATCTAGTGTAGACTTTACCTCCCTATCCTTGACAGGATTTGGCAAAATTCCAACTGATCCTATTGAGCTAGTACAGCACTGAAATGGGGAACTATTGCCCAAGGGACTGGTACCTCTGCATAGCCAAAATGGGAAGGCAAAGCCCCGGAAAAGAATCACTCCCTCCCCCCTCGAGCCGTTTTAGCCAGTGGCTAGAATAACAACTTTATGTCAGCTTATAGAACCATTAGACCAGGGTGCGAGAAAAATCCACATAGTACACAATGTGGCATTATTCTTGGCCAGTTTCAATAAACTTATGTTTTCTATCTTCTTAACATAGTAAAAAATCTTTCAGAACTCATTGTATTAAAATGAAACAGCTTTATGTTAAAGTTCTGTATTAATTTTTTGATGAATTTCTCTATTTTATACTGGGAATGTAATAGAGGTTAAAAATTGGTTAAGAGAAAAATAACCAGTATATTATTTATAAGAATATTTTATTTATGGTGATCGATTTCGGCTATGTTATGTAGCCATTATCAAGTCTCCTGAAACAATTACACACAAAAAAACATAGTATATACATTTTTGTCACAAATTGAAAATTGAAATTACAAAAATAGTTTTTTAATGTATGTTAAAATGCGAGTTATATGTTAATTATTGATTATCTGTATTTGCTAAAAAAAATTATATTTTTTATTTTTTACTAACTTTGTCAATGTTTTAAAATGTTAAACTTGCAAAATATTTGTATTTTAAAAGATATAAAATGTGAAATTTATATCTTTTCTTCAGTTCTTTAAAATTTCACAATTTATATCTTTTAAAATACAAATATTTTGCAAGTTTAACATTTTAAAACATTGACAAGGTTAGTAAAAAATAAAAAATATAAAAAATTTAGCAAATATAGATGTTTTTTCATACTGACGCATGCTTACCAAACATAACCTAAAAATAAAAAACAAAATATACCATTACGCTATATTATATAATATATAAAAAATACTCTTAATGTAATTTTTATTTCAATAATAGTTTGAATTTTCACTTTAATAATCAATAATTAACATATAACTCGCATTTTAACATACATTTAAAAATTATTTTTGTAATTTCAATTTTCAATTTGTGACAAAAATGTATTATATACTATGTTTTTTTGTGTGTAATTGTTTCAGGAGGCTTAATAATGGCTACATAGCCGAAATCGATCGCCATAAATAAAATATTCTTATAAATAATCTTACTGGTTATTTTTCTCTTAACAAATTTTTAACATCTATTCTGTATTCCTTCTTCATCAGGATAAATAATATAAATGACAGTTACAGTAAATAACAGAACATAGGAACAAGTTACTAGGTAACAAAATAAGTAATTAGATCATATAATTTATAGATTTTTAATTAATGGAAATCAAATTTGATTCAACTAAGTATCTTTACAGTGATTGATGTTATCTTTTTCTTTATAAATTTCTATTGCTTCTCTTATCAATCTGCTGCGAATATTGATTATTACAGTATCTTCACATTTTAAATAGTGAAGATATTCAGTAATAGCAGATTTATCTGGATAATTTAGACGTATTGTCGTCTTATGTTCTGTCAATCTAGTGAGTTATTATTATTTATTGTTATTATTTATTATTTGAGTATTTCGTGTTTCAAATTCATTTTACAATTTAGCATCAGCTAAATGCAAAACGTAGTGGTTTTAAATGTATCACACTACTCGTACTACATTAATTATATTAAAACCAATTTCAGTCACTTCACGAAAGATATCCTGCAAGAGCCAAAGAAAATCAGATATTGTGTACATGTGCAACATCTTTTCCATTCTATATTCTTTGTATGCCACGTTCCGCGTTCCTTTGCAAGCTTCATTTACCCAGAGCATCAGACCGGGTGCTGGGCTGTCACGGGTACCTTAATGATGTCGTTGATTGAATGCGATCATTTGTAAAATGTGATAACGAACGCAAAATCTGTCAAAGACGCGCGAGGCAACGATGGCCTACAGCTACTACCCTCCCCTCCGCAACCAAGTCCTGTTTACGAAAATTCAAACGATTTATTTCGCGTAATTACAAATGTATTCCATTTCCCTTCCCGTCATGTTTACAATAGACATCTTTACAACACCATTTGTAATGCTTGTGACAGATGTAGGCCGATGTAAATAAAGAGTTTTCTTGGTTAGGAAAATTTTTATATTATACGATTGATTTGTTGATGAATTTTTTTTTAATGTATAATTTATCGTTATTGATGGAACATGAGTTGCAAATAATTATTTAAATAAAAAAATATTATTAATATACCATGTTATTAACATGAACATATAAAAAAGATTCCCCTAGCTCCCGGACAGATTTATAACCTTATACAGAAAACATGGGCAACGACAGCTACTCCCTACACTCCTTACTATTGCATGCGCCCCATGTTTTTCTGTGTGTGGTTATAAATCTGTATGGTGCTAGGAGAAATTATTTTATACTATTTAGTCCGTGTTAAAAACGCAATATATTGAATTTCTTTTTATTTAAATAATTATTTTCTGTATTTTATTCTTGTTTAACTTTAACTTTAACCTAATTAATTAATTTAATTAATTATAATTTTATTAGGCAATTATAATTAAGTTAATTAATTAATTTTAATTTAATATTTCTAATATTATTAATTAATTAGTTAATTAATTAATTAATATTGCATTATCATCTAGGTCTGATCTATGTTTAAAGTTTCAGTTTGTAATCATAATTATTATTTAAAAACTATATTTTGCTACAAAAATACACTAAGAAATTGAACTTTTAAGTTTAACATAAAGGATATTTCAAAGTAATTATAATATGAAAAGTGAACTAATTTAAACAACAACGACAAATTTCTAATTGATCAAAAAGTATCTACATTCGATCTTCAATGAGAAAATATCTGTAACTTATATACTCTTTTCATCTTTATCACTACTGTCATTTGTATAATTTTCCCTAATGTGTGATTGTGATATTCGATTAAAAATAATGTAAAATAACATGCACAGAATTTTGAACATTTTTCTGTAAATTATTTTGCACATAATTTTATGCATTATTTGGTATAAAATAATGCAACTTGTCAAATCGCCTTAAAACAACATTTTGTTTTGTTTGCTTTTTATGAAAACTATGGCCCATATTCTCACCTCACTTTTAAAAGTGATTTTTCTTTCGAAAATACTTTAGGCGATTACTTAAAATTACTTAGGAAATTTTAATTCGTTTATTTGAATTTTATAATATAAGATATTAAAAAGTATATCAAAAATAAAAATACGATTCATATTTGATAAGAGGTAGAAGTAAAAATATATTTTAGAGCAAAATATAAAAGCAGTTTTTCATTAACAAAAAAGGTGGGACTACGGGCCAATCTGTTTATCAGATGATAAAAATGTTTCTGTGTTGTAAGTGAAAGAGTATTAATTCACGATATTAAAAGCGGGCTTTTAAACTAATCAAAATTCAAAATCACACCATCCGCATAGCACATTAATCATCTCGTTCAATCTCTGGCATTTTTTTCTGGTGAAAATTAAAACTTCCATAACTTGCCTCAATTTCGAACGATTAATCTTCATATTGAACACTTATTGTTGTCTGATAATTATTGAGCTTTATATGTTGGCTTCGTTTAATAGCTCCTATAGCCCATTTATACTTAATGGCTTGCATTAATATAATAATAAATCTATTTTTATAAATATGAAATTTAATGAAACACAAAATTGTTTACAATTAGCCATCTTAAATAAATATTAATAATGTAATGTTACGAGAAGTAGAAAACGATGATTATTGTGTCGAGCCCAGATATTTGCGGCCGAGGCCAAGCAATCTGACATACGATTTTTTCTACAAGCGTTTTAAACGAAACTAACCTTAAAAATACATGCCAAGGAACTTTAACATAACTAACAGTTGTAAAATAGTATGTATATGTATATATTATTTATATTTTTTACGTGATTTGTGAGAATTTCTGACCACTCTAAGTGGTTATTATTTTCAATAATCAAATTCAAATTCAAGCGAAAATGAACAATACAATTGTCAAATAACTTATCTTAACTTGACGTAATAGTTGTCAGATTAAATACAATTGACATTGTACTTATGTTTGGTGCTGCAATCAGTGGTGTATATAGTAACTAATTGCTATAGAATAATGTCATTATTGTACTAGTAACACAATGACTTCTTTCTACATAGGCAATAAGGTAACATAATATTATGATGCTTTTGAAGAAAAAAATTGTTTTATGTCTGCGTGGATATCAAGTGCGTATGTTTGTATATTTTTAAGTTTACAGAAAAGAAAAAGTAAAAAGAAAATTTCAAAATATTCAAAAATACTAGTCATTTTGCAAAAATAATCGATTATTCAATATTTCTGCGACACACTCGTATGCACATAAATTTTAGTGTAAGCCCGATGCGAACCAGAAACCTTCAGAGTTAGAGTTCAATACGCTACCACTGTTCAGCTTCACTAGCATATACTCGTAGCTCCATGTTCCGCTTAGGAATTAAGGAAACTAAAGCTACATTCACAACCTCCAACTTAGCAGTAGGATTAGTAGCTATAATTAACCGTAAAGGTTTGGCATATGCAAGCGCATGAAGTCGTTTACGCTGACCGAAATTAGTACTTAACGCAGACTTGCAATTAGTAAGCAACGCAGAACCTTGCAAACTCCAAGCTTTTACGTTAATTTATGTACTAATTCTGCGCTGCGATCAAACTGCGCATACTCTGAGATTATGCAAGTATAAAATAATTAAGTAGTAAATATATTAGGTTATGTTAACCACAAGTCAAACGTCACTTTTCAAATTACAGATATTTATGTATCCGACTTCTTACGTTTCAAGCTTTTCTCCCTAGGTGGATTCATGCATTTTTGCCGTAAATTAGTTGGCAAAGTAATACATTGTGAATGCTGTGTGGGGGTTAATTTACGTTATGTTTTATGTATAATTATATCCACAAATTCTACTGCTAATTTGGAGGTTGTAAATGTAGCTTAAATATTATATATATATATATATATATATATATATATATATATGTTAAATAAAAACTTCAATTGTAGATTCTTAGCCAACTTTTCGATGAATATTTTCACCTTCTTCAAGAGCCTGCAATACGATTAGATTATTGATTGTTTGAAACAGAAAAAAACAAATCATAAAACACAATATTTGTTTCTGTCTGTTTCAAAAAAGTCAATAATAAAAACGTTTTATAGGCCCTTGAAGAAGGTGAAAATTTACACCAATAGCTTGTCTAAGAATCTACACTTGAAGTTGATATTTAACATCCTTCTTTGACTACAATTCCAATTATTTATTTCCTAAATTAAATTAAATTAATTCCTGGAAGTGAGGAGGAAGATGTAAATTTGATGAAATGTGACATTTTTTTGAAATATTGTTCCTTTCTTTTGATGTCAAAAAATTAATATTTGTTGTTGCTTGCTAATAATAATAATAATAATTTATTATTGAGTTTTGAAAAAAAGTGTTTATGAAAAGGTAGGTACCCTTATTTTTTAACGTAATATCAGCTCTAGCAATTACGGTACATAATTCTGGACCATCCTGTATATACAGTGTGTTGATAAAGTAAAAAACAAAATTCATAATTTCGTTATTTAATGTTTTCAAAAAAAACGCTCGGACACTTTGATTTTATTTTTAAATTAGCCACCTTATGGCATAAAAATTTTACTTATGACGTCATGCATTTTTACTTTTTGCACAATGACGTCATCATTGGTTTGTTTTAAATGGCAACCCCAATTTTTTTTTGCTGGTTTTTATAGATCTATCTATCTATCTACTCGAAAGGTTGGTGTCATTGAGTCCCAGAGCACCGCGGCCTAGTGGCCTATTGTACTGTCCCTTTGATCTCATGTAAGAAGTCCTGTCTCTCTTATGAAATCCAGTATCTTGGTCCACGGCAATTTTTATAGATGGTCCAACTACTTAAATGATGGCGTAAAAAATTAGTATCTTAAATAACCATTTTTTTTTTGAGAAAACAACACACTTAAAAAAACATAGATTGCTTTAAAAAAAAAATAAATAATTATTTTTTCGTTGAAATATTGAAAAAAATGTCAAAATTATATATGAAAATGATGAAAATTTATCTCGTACACTATTCTCGCAGTAAAATATATAGATTTACATGTAAAACAAATTGAATAAACCATCATCAATTCTGTTAGGAGTAAATCCGAGTACACAAGTTTAAATTAATGGGTCGGCAACGCAACTCTTTCGGGTGTGCTATATAGCTTGAAGCAAAGAGACAACACGATTGGGCGACGTAAACTCTCTTTGCACACGGAGTTCTAACAGCCGGGGCGCGCACTAAACCAAATAAGCTTATAAGTTGAAGGATTCACGAAGACGAAAGCAGACGACAAGACAACTTGTCCGAAGACGATACAAATTCATGTATGCGCAAACGTAATAACTTCGGCTAACTTAACGACAGAGACATATGTCTAAACTGCAGTCATCTTGCGAGATTAATTTTCGCTCATCAAATTTAGAATAAATTTCACCGTGTTAAGCATGTTTTGTAACATAAATATTGTCTTATGTTTTGCATCAAATATTTATTAAAATTGGGTCAGTTTAAATTAGTCGTATCATAGGGTCGAAGTCGAAACGGTTCGAAAAGTCGTACCGGTACTTTTTTAGGAACGGAACGTGATCCTCTGTCTCCCGTAGCTTTCTTGTCTTAATCATGTTAAAAATTAGTGAAAAAAATATTGTTCAAAAAAATGTTTTATCTAAGCTGGGCATAGAAAATTTGTTTTTTTTTTCACACGTATCATAATATTAATATTAAGTTACCATATTTGGCTTCGGATTTACACAAAAATCTGGATTCAACACAATAATCATCGCTTTATACTCCTCGTAACATAATACATTATTATCTGAACTTTACTTTATCATACAAAAAATGTAATATAATTCAATATCTTTATTTATGTACTAAATAACCATTTGACTGAAAACACAAAATCATTTTCTTAATATCACAATATAATTTCATCTCGAACAAACTAATATCTTCCAAACATAACATTAAGATAAAATATGAAATGTCAGCATTTTTTGCGCTAGGAAAATGGTTGATAAACTGCAAATCGTGCGTTTCGAACAGTAATATAAACTACTAATACAATAAAACGGCTTATGTTGTAGTTCTCTATTAATATTTATTAATAATCGACGTTTTGACGAATTAAACGTCCGTCCTCATCAGGAAAACTGATACAAATGACATTTACAGTAAATAACAGAACATAGAAACAAGGTTCTAGGTAACAAAATAAGTAATAATAAGACTTCCATTAATTAAAAATTTATAAATTTTATGATTTAATTACTTATTTTATTACCTAGTAATTAATTTCTATATTCTGTTATTTACTGTAAATGTCATTTGTATTATTTTCCTGATGTGTGATTATGACATACAGTTATAAAACAATGTAGATTAAAATCCCCAGAATTTTGAACATTTTTCTGTGCATTATTTTGCACATAATTTTGTGTATTATTTGGTATAAAATAATGTAACGTGCCAAATGGCCTTAAAACAACATATTATTATCTGAACTAGACTTTATGATACAAACAACGTAGTAAATATAATTCAATATCTTTTATTTATGTATGAAATAACCCTTTGACTAAAAACATAAGATCCATTTCTTAATATTACAATGTTATTGCATCTCGAACAAAGCCATATCTTCCAAACATAACATTAAGTTAAAATATGACAAGATGTCAGCATTTTTTTGCCGCTAGGAAAATATGGTTGATAATGTTTCCAGCATTGTGCGAACAAACTAATGGGATCGATACATCTTGCTCGGCGATAAAACGTTTTTGAACTTTCAAAAAGTTGATATTAGTCAGAGGGATGAGGGGGGAGGGGCGGTGTGTGCGAGCAACCTTAGCAGGCATATTCCAGAAACCGTCGTCATTTTGTTTAACTGTGAACCCGAAGTTGGGCGAACGCCATCGTTCAGGATTGATTTCGTAAATAAAATTAATACAAAACTTTTCGCGAACTCACCGAAAGATTAATTGCTACTTCTCGAATTTCGTTCGTTGCTCAGAAAAAAAAAACGAATCCATTTATCCCACTTCTGAAACATCGCAAATCGTAAATGAATTTGCATAAAGTTATTGGATTTTATTAATATCCAATCGTTAATTAAAAAATAAATTGAAATATTAAAATTTTGACATGATTTTTTTTCTTCAAACGTCTACCGTTTATAATTGCAAATTCCAAATTGCTTTGAAGTGTCAATTTTAATATTTTTTTCCTTAAATACGTTATATTTATTAAAAAATTTCTTTAAAAAAAAGAATTTCAATCTTTATATTTAAATAATTTTTTGTAATTATGATTTATAAAATTAAAGAAAAAAATATACATTAAATATTTACTCACAGTAGCATAAAAGCTTCTTAAAAGCCTATTGTTTTTTTTTTTTAATTAAAAAAATTGTTGTCATTTATTATTTATATATTTTGTTGAAACTTTATGTGTAATAAATAATTAGAATAGTACTTCATATTTAAATATTTGGAGTCAGTTCAAATAATTCTTTTATTACAAATATAAATCAAAAAATTAAGAGAAATAAATTAAATACAAAACAGAAAAAAATTGAATAGCTATTTCATCTAATTTAAATTATTAGATTGCTAAATTTTTGATGATATTTAATTTAATTTGAGATATTTCCAGTAATATTACTTTTTTCATCTATATACAAAGTAGATGAAATTAAATTATAATATCAAATAAAATTTAGTTAAATAATCCAAAATTTTAGATAAATCATCGCACAAGAATAGATAAATCTATATATATATATATATATATATATATATATATATATATATATATATATATATTTATATATCAATCAATTTCCTTAATTCCTAGGTGGAACATATGGGCTATATGCTCGAGAAGTTGAACATATGGATTTTTAACAATTTTATTTGCATTGTCAATGGTACGGATCGTTAGCCCACAGCCAAGCAAAGAACCTACAGCTTATAGTGAGTTCCGAACCAGTCAGACCCACCCGATATCAGTTTAGTGATAAAAGGTTTTTTTATACCAGAAATTTAAATTTAATTAAATTAAAGAACATAATGAAACAACTACATAAAACTAGTTAAAATATAATATTAAAGCAATGTTTTTTGCGATGACCAGATTAACCAGGTTAACGCATATTATAATATTATTATATTACTGTAATACAACTGACCAGGTGAACGCATGACTTAGTCATGACTGGTCAAACACAATATAGTTGAAAAAAATGTGTTTCGTCGTGAACTCGTAGTCTAGTGGTTAGAACGTCTGCCACAAAAAGAAGCATTTTTGTTTGAAATGTGGACGCCCAAAAAGTAGATATTATGAATATTATACATCATATAAATGCGATAGGATTTATGTTGGACAGACAGGTAGAACTGTTTCTATTAGATTGACAAAACATAAGACGTCAATATGTCTAAACCATCCAGATAAGTCTGCTATTGCTCAACATGCGTTAGAGTCTTTTCATGATGTGAAATTCGAAGATACTGGAATTATTACTAGACCAATCAAAATTAACAGCAGATTGATAACAGAAGCAATAAAAATTTATAAAGAAAAAAATAACATCAATCACTTTAAAAACACTGATATAAATAAAATTTGGCTTCTTAATTAAAAATTTATTAACATTATTTGTTACCTAGTAACTTGTTTCTATGTTCTCTTATTTACTGTAAATGTCATTTGTATCAGTTACCTTGATGAAGACGGACTTTGAGTTCGTCGAAACGTCGATTATTAATAAATATTAATACAGAACAACTACTATATATAAAGCCGTTTTTTTTATTATACAAAATATTCTTATTTTTCTTTTTGTACAACAATTGTAGCTGTTTTTATATTTTTTCTAAATTGAGCAGAAAAAAATGTGATTCAAATATCTTTTTTTTTACATATTACACATTTTTACGTAAATTTATTTAATGTAATAAATAGTTTTTTAAGCGTAAAAAATAATGTATAATACATAACGTATTATACGTGCCTATTTCTGACAAGAATGCAATATCAAAATTAACAGTTAAAATCATTACAAAATTCTAGGCACTACTTTAAGGTACTTCCTCAAGTTGTTTATAAGAATACTTTATCAACATAATAAAAAAAATCAATAAATTTGACCATTATCTCGATGAAAGCAGTGCGGGTCACTACAATAAATACCAATTTCCCTAGATACATTTTAGAGGAGACACCCATACACTTTTCGTAATTGCTCAAACGTACGAGGCAGTCAAGTACCCACGTACACACACACGGACATATTAAGTGCAGACCACTAACAAATTGTATGCACGATACACAGCCATTAGGGACATCGTGTTTGGTCGCTAGAATTCATTCTGAAACACGCAAACGACTTTGGATACCACCGTTTGCCTCGAACCATAAGCGTATCAAACTGACTCTTCATTATTGTATTTTGCAATTGAAATTAGTGGTGATTCAAATATCATTGCTATTGCCTATTTTTCCGATAAAAACTGTATTGTTGGAATACAAAATCGTCTATTAGTTGTATTGCTGAATCTATATATTATTAGTATACTGTATTGCTAAAGTATGGAGTTAAGTGGTATAAATATTG
This sequence comes from Clivina fossor, assembly GCA_963966155.1. Classification (NCBI taxonomy): domain Eukaryota; kingdom Metazoa; phylum Arthropoda; class Insecta; order Coleoptera; family Carabidae; genus Clivina; species Clivina fossor. The sequence goes on from OZ014555.1 coordinate 26,112,215, forward strand.
TAATGCGTTTCGTTCGTCTTTTTACGAGATAATTAAATAAAACAAAATATGCACTTATTAACTAGATATTTATTAATAAAACGATTAAATATAGAATGTAAATATAAAAATATAAAAGTATGAATATAACTATAAACTAAATGGTTATAAGCTTAAACACTAGTAATCAAACTAACACTAAATATTTATTTCACTATTTATATAACTGTTGCACTCGAAGTGAACTTGTTTCAAGCTTAAGGTTTGCGTAAGAACTGTCTTGACTTTAGCATTCGCTGTGTTTTTATATGGCCATCGTGTTTTCGAGAAAGCAACTCTGGTTGCCTGTAGAATATTCCATAGCTGGCCCGATCGTAAACACACATAGAACTTTCTGGTAGGCGTCGCGCGGTCAAGGTTATTCATTTGTGGTAAACAGACGGGTCCTGGCTAGCTTACTTTGCTACAATATATATAAGTACTGGGTGTCCCATTTTAATCCGCCACTTGCAATAACTTTAAAATCGTGCATCGGACAAAAAAATGTTCCAGATAAAAAGTAAATGGTTTCGAGGGGGACATCTGATACAGGGACCCTTGCTTCTCTTGGACCTCCTAGGGGGCGGGAACGGGGGGCAACTTTGAAATCTTAAATAGAATCCCCTATTTTTTATTGCAGATTCGGATAGACCATTAAAAAATATGTAAATTTTATTTTAAAGTTATTGCAAGTGGCGGATTAAAATGGGACACCCAGTATATATATATATATATATATATATATATATATATATATATATATATAATATTTAACGATGTTGTGGTTGGTACTTGGGGAAATTTTTTTAAATTATAAAATAAATATAAAAATAAAACACTTGGTAGTTTCACAAGATTTATATATATTTATATTTATATATATATTTTATATATATAAGCATTTCCATTACTTTTCAACAAAAAAATTCCCAAGCCTAATATTTTCAGAATATTTAAAACTAATTAAATTTTTTCTGCAAAAATCAGCTTTTTTCATCAATCTAGAAGAAAGTTATGAATAATTTTTGTAGATAACGATTTACCTTAAAAATAGCCGAGCTGTATCGTTGTGTCAAAAGGCTCAAAAATACGTACATTTTTTAAAATACTTAATTCTTCATTTTTCAAAGTTTTTCAGAGAGAATATCGGAATACTATTTCATTTTAGTGAACATACGACGATCATAATTACAAATTGTCAAAAATTAGCAATTTTTGAGAAAAAATCTTATCTTCAAAAATGCATAGCTTTTTTCTAGGTTGATGAAAAAAGCTTATATTTGCAAGAAAAATAGTTCTTAAAATTGCTTTAAATTACTTGAAAAGATTTCAATAAATAATTCGTTCCAAAGACATGATTATGAAATGTCAAAAATCGGCTATTTTTAGGGAAAATAATTATTTTCAAAAATTCATAACTTACAGGTTGATGAAAAAAGCTGATTTTTGTGGTAATAAAAACAGAATTTAATTAGTTTTAAATATACTGAAAATAGTAGACTTGGGAATTTTTTTATTGAAAAGTAATAGAATTGCTCATATATATATATATATATATATATATATATATATATATATATATTAATATTAATATTTATTTATAATCGACGTTTCGACGAATTTAACATACGTCTTCATTTTTCCTGATAAAGACAAACGTTGAGTTCGTCGAAACGTCGGTTATAAATAAATACAGTACTTTAATTATAGTAGTTTTATTTTAATATCATGAATTCTGAAAGACTTTTTTACTATGTTAACGTAAGTACAGTTTTATTTTTTATTATTTTAAAATGTTTGTTAAATAAAACATATATTCAATTACTAAATAATTACTAAATTAGACTTGAAAAAGGCAAATTTATATATTATATATTCAATGGTATTACTAAAGAAAGAAGTTGTAACTGTACTGTATCTAATCAAAATTTCTTTAACAAATTTAACATACATTCATACATACATACACAATCACGCCATGTTCCCAACAGAATGTGGCACAAACTCTTTTCATTATCCCGTAATCAGTCTTCTCCAAACATTCCTATCCAAACAAGCAACTTTCGCTTCATCCACATTCATAATTCCTCAAAATTCTACAAAATTACCTATTTGTAAATAATGCTATATGATTAATTCGATCTCTTAATTCCAATAGTGTAGTCACCAATGAACCAACCGTCATCATATTAAATAAATTTATGGAATAAATAAATTTGTATGACAATAACTACTGCAGTAATGCTAACTAAAAACAAAACAATCTTCACATAAATATGGCATTTATAGAATTATATATATATATATAAATAGAAAAAATTAAATAAATATTTCGCCGTATCGAAAAATGTTACAAATAAAAATTATTAGATATAACTTGTTTAGTAACTTTTGTTAAATATATTTTTTTTAAATATATCTCTGTTGCGAAATATTCATAAAACACATAAAAGTGACATAAATAAATTAGTACTACAGGTTGGCAGATCTTTACCAAAAGTTGAAAAAATATGATATTCACTTTCGAAACTTAAATATGAAATTTTATAATTATCCGTTCAGCTGAATTTGTTCTATACGTGTCTACAGACCGACAAACCGACAGACAGATCGACAGATGGACATCACGCTAAAAACAGTAAAAAAAAAATTCGATATGTCAAGTTTGGTATGATTACAATACCTCTCTTATCATTATGTGATATGTCGGTCGGTAAAAACATATAAAATTAAGCCTATTTAGTTGGCATAGTTATTTAAAACTATAGCAGTCTGCAGTATTGTTAATGGAGAAATATTAATTTTTAAATTTACATAATTATTTAATTACTATTTGTCGTAAAAAACTATCTGACAGATTTATTTTCATTTTTTCTTAAAAAATTGTAAGTTCAGAATAAAAATCTATTAAAATAAAACAGCGTTAGGATGTAATCCTGCATTAATTTTTATTACGTAATCGAACGTTTCGACGTACTCAATATAAATCATCATCAAGAAAAAAGATACAAATGACATATGAAAACGGCTTAGTATTCAGTTGTGTATTAATTTTTATTAATGATAAACGTCTCGACATACTCTACGTTCATAATTATCAAGAAAAAAAAGATACAAATAACATATGAAAACGGCTTCAGAATTTAGTTCTGTATAAATTTTTTATTAATAATCGACGTCTTGACGTTTTCTACGTACATCATTATCAGGTAAAAAGATACAAATGACATGAAAATTGTTAGAATATAGTACAGAAAAAATGTTTTTAATAGTAGATATGTACATATATATTTCTTTAATTGATAATGAAATGTTTTTGCTAACTAACAAAAACTAATTAATTAAAACAATTACATTATTTTCAAACCTGATTTCATAATCACATATTTTATATTATAACAAAGTGAAATTTAATTAAAAATAAATAATACTGTGTATCGTATTAAAATTTATAGATATGCAACATACGACATTTTAACGCTTTTAAAAACGATATAAAATATACCTTAAAAAAAAAACAAGTAATGAAATTTTTATCAACATGTGCACGCCACTGGTCCCGTAACGGGGTAATGGTTAAACAAGTTAAAGGGGTAGTGGGTTGTTAACTGGCACGTGGATGCCGTAATACGGTAAGGGGTTGATTTTTTTACAGCCCTCGATAATATATGAAAGCCAGCATACATATACAAACGCACCACTGTTTTAAGTCACAAGATTTTTTTGTTGTTGTGTTGTACTCCGTCCATTAACACAAATGTCCTAATCGCATTAAATTTTATTTGATTTGTTATATTTTATTTGTTGTTACCCACACTGTAAAACGAAATAGCAAAATTACAGAAAAATAAAAAAATCTGTAATTTTATTTTATCATAAATAATCTGTATTTCTACCACAAAATTCTGTAATTTTTACATAATTTATAATAATTACATAAAGTAAGTAACAATATCCTAATAAGTATATAAAATTGCTTACTTTCTGCAAATTGAGTAACATAGGTATTTAATGTAAGAGTTACATATTGTTGGTATAACTTCTTAAATTGTGTAAAATTACAGCTTGCATAATTAGACTTAATACATATTTTGTGGAATAATACTAATAAAATATTTTAAGTGTAATTTATTCATTTCAAAATACATCCTTTTTAGGTAAATTTAGAAATGTATGTAATTATACCAACAATAATATTAACAGAACTAAATAAATTTTATCTATTTATGGAAAAATTCCGGACAGCAAATTTGCTGAAGTTCTGTAAATTTACTAAAAGAGACTTTACTAAAAAAAACTGTAATATTACATACATACATATAAATGTACTTTTCCATCTCGTAGGTAATATCATAATTCTATTACGTAATGTTTGTAGTAGTTCTGATATCATGTATTTTTAAACAATTATGTTAAAATGTACAGCAGTTGAGTATAATTATACCTAGAAATACTGGATAGCATAGTTTAAAAATGTTGTAATTAAAAAATAGATTATCAAATATTTCTGCTACACTGTAAAAATTTTATGTAAATTTACATATCCACAACTGTAATTTTTTCATAAAAATGTGATATTATTATATTATTTTTGTAAAAATTACAAAATGTTTTCATGCAAATCTTCTTCTAATTCATTTCATTATTTAGCAAAAAAAATTGAAATTCATAAATATTTATTAGAATTTAAAAACAATATAAAACAAAAATGTTTCTTTAGTTTACGATCTGCTAAATAATTTAGCGATCTCTTATTCTATTTATCTGAAACAATACAGTAAATATCTTATAATTCTGGATAGTAGTTTAGTCCTGATGTTCATCCTGCATACAAACATCCGAATTTTAAAGGTTATAGAAACTTTCCTTCCATCTTTGACTTATATATATAGTTTTCGCTCAATCGTCAGATACAGTATTCAATTGCTCCGTCAAAGCCATACCACAAAAAGTAACAAAAAAATTCATCGAATTGTATTATACCGAATTCCTATACATATTTTTTTTATTATAGTATTACTTAGTGTTACGTTTACAAAAAAAAAACATATTTTATTTTTATCATAAATCATTTTTTATATATAATTTATAATTTATTTTAAATTTTAAACTTAAAAGTTTTCAAATTTTTTGAATGTTTAATATATTTCAGTAATTTATTATATTCAAGTAATTTATTGTGAAAATTAGTATGTACTACTTTTCGTCTTTTTAATAATATAAAAATCATCTGCATATCTAACATCATAATTAGGCACACTACTATAAAATTTCAGACTGTCACCTCAATACTTCCGAAGCAAACCTCGTTGCATTTTAAATATATAAATCATTACAAACATTTCTAAGAAAGTCTTAACATTTTTAAACTATCTTAGTTTTATTAACATATGGTTAATGGGTTCATATCTATTACAACACAGCATTACTCTCATGGCACTATTTTGAAGCAACTGCAAATTTTATTTACTACCTTCATTACCAATATAATACACTCTAAAAAAAATTATGTAATTTTACCTACAAACCATGAGGCAATACCATGATGCCCAGTATATCTAGGTATAATTATTCAAGTGCTGTAATTTTACATAATTGTTTAAAACTACTTAATATCAGAACTATTGCAAACATTATGTAATATGATATTACCAACGAGGTGGACAAGTACATATGTATGTAATATTACAGTTTTTTTTAGTAAAGTTTCTTTTAGTAAATTTGCAGGACTTCAGTAAATTTGCTGTCAGGAATTTTCTTCAAATAGGTAAAATTTGTTTAATTCTGTAATATTATTTGCTGGTATAATTACATACATTTCTAAATTTATTTTGAAATGAATGAATTACACTTAAAATATTTTATTAGTATTATTACCTAAAATATGTACTAAGTCTCATTATTTTGATGAATTATTACAGATATTAATATGCAAGCTGTAATTTTATTACATAATTTAAGAAGTAATACTAACAATACCAGCAATATGTAATTCTACATTAAGTATGCGATCCAATTTTGCAGAAAACTAGCAATTTTACATATTTATTAGAAAATTTTTACTTGCTTTAACGTGATATAAATGGGAAATATATAAATGCATTTGAATTAAAATAGAATGCACTTGGTTAGTTTGAATACTTTCCAATATAAATTAGATACTTTGCACTTTGTACAACCTAAACTTTAATTTGAATAATTTACACTATAAATTTGATACATTCCACTATAAACGCTACGAAACCCTATCATCTGCGGCACTGTTGGCTTAGGGTAGGTTAGGTTAGGTTTAGGTTGTTTAGTTATGTTATTATTCAATATAGACGCTTATCTCATCGGCGCAAATGATAGGTATCGACTGGCGTAAATGATTGACAGCCCCCAAAGTGGAACGTATCCGTTTTTATAGTGAAAAGTAATTAATACAAGTGATAATATTCAAAGTTAAAATATTTTTTTAAGTTGAATAAATTTAATTATAGTGGAATTATTTTTTTTTTTGTGCAATATATTTGTTATGAGTGCAAATTGTTTTTATCAAAGTGCATTACAGAATTTTGAACTAGAAATACAGAATATTTATAGTTAAATGAAATTACAGACTTTTTACAGTAAAATTTTACTACTATCTTTCTGTAATTTCACTATTTTTTTTACAGTGTAATATAATAAATTTGATAAATTTTGATTCGATAAATATTAATTCTTCGAATTTGTGTCTACTTTAACATAAGCACACCGTGAAATGTGAGAAGAAAAAATTGAACAACACGCAGCCCATGGGCTGCGGCAATGTAGCATAACTTACATATACAAAGTAACAAAATACCCCTATGATCCCTAAGGACGAAGAGGGGTGGGTTTATGTCTGGTTATAAAACTCGCTATCCACACAGTACCCCAAACCGTAACTGAGCTGATGGGAGCTAAGTTGGATGGTGTTTCTGCGATCGCGAAATGCGCTGATATTTTATTGGGTTATTGATAAAAATGGTCGTTGCGGACGGCCTTATAATGTTATTACCTTTCGTGTTTTATAAATGGCGACCGAGATATATACGACAGATTTGGTCGTAAATGAAGGTAGAAATTCTGGATTAGTTTTAATATCGATGTTTTGTTTTTTTTATTATTATTCTAAAAAAGTAACTTGTAATATTATGTAATATTATTTTTTTCACTTTAAGTAATTTAATATAATACTAGGACATTGAACAAATAAATGTTCGTATTGTCATTGTGAAATTTAATATAATAATACTCAAAAATATTGAGATTTTCAATTTTTCCCAAAATTTCACATGATAATCATGAGTATTATTAATTTACTATACATGTATATTAATACAAATATTTTCAATAAAAAATTAATAAATTTTGACATCCCATGCTCATCTCTTTTTTACCCTTGCTAGGTCTTGCAATTATTACAGTATCTTCAAATTTTACATCCTGAAGATATTTTGCTATAGCTGAACATGCGTTAGAATATCTTCATGATGTAAAATTAGAAGATATTGTAATAATTGCAAGAGCTATCAATATTACTAGCAGATTGATAAGAGAAGCAATTTAAAGTTATATGGAAATAGACATCAATCAATGTGAAGGCATTGAGTTAAATAAAATTTAGCTCACATTAATTAAAAATATATAAAATGGTATGATCTAGTTATTTATTTGTTACCTAGTATTTTGTTTCTCTTTACCGTTATTTACTGTAATATCATTTATATCAGTTTTCCTAATAAAAACTATCGTTAAGTTTCATCATAACCTTGATTATTAATAAATATTAATACAGAACTTGACCCTAAAGCAGTTTTTTTTAATATAATGAGTTCTGAAAGATTTTTTTACTGCGTTAAAAATACAATAATTTTCAGCAGTTGATACTAAAGTATAACAAAACTTAAAATATTTTAAAGTAGTAAGTAGTATAAAGTGAAATTGTCATTTTCAAAGTTGTTTTAATCATTCAAATTATAGGTTAAATACGACTGTCCAAAATAAGTAAAAGCAATCAATCATAATTAGAACTACATATGTAAAATTTCCGGGGCGTAAAAATGGGCGGAGTTCAGTTTTAATTACACTATTTCCTTTCCATATATCAAAATCCTCGTTCAGTTACTACATGTTATTCATAATATGCACAAACACTCTAAAAATTCTGATAAAAAATAAATTATGTAAATAACATTTAAGCGACAGGACTTTTATTTAAAACTACATTACAAACTACATTTTAGTTTTAATATTTTTAATGCTGAAATCGCCATTAATAAACTAATTCAATCATTAGTTAATTTTTACATTAACTAGGAGAAATCGGGTACGAAATAGATTAGTATATGATGAGTGTCAAATTGAAAAAATTGTTGTAGCAACAGTTGCAGTGTTAGTCAGTGATAAAATGGTTCGGTCATCTTGAGCGAATGCCCAATGAACGTTTGGTTAAAATTATTTTTACATGAATGATTTTGAAGGTACTCGTATACGTTTGCAGGTGGACGTCCGATGAGTAGCTTGGAGTGATATGATTTACAGAGTGGGTTGCGTGAGCGAAAGTATCCAGGTAGTAAGAATAGAAGAGTATTTATGAGAGGAATTATAAATGTAGATGAAGCTAAAGTTGTTAATTGAATAGGTCTGTTTGGAGAAGGCTGATTTCGGGATAATGGAAAGCGTTTGTGCCACACCCTTTTGGGTACATGGCGTGATTGTGAATGTATGTATGTATGTACGTATGTAGGATTAGGTTCTGTATATAATTTTTTTTTCTATTGATCTATATTATATTACAAAGTTTTGTAATATAATATAATGTAATATCAGTTCAGTTGCTTACTTTTTTGCAAATTGCATCACATACTTAATGTAGAATTACATATTGTTGATATAACTTCTCAAATTATGAAAAATTACAGCTTGCATATTAATATCTACAATAATTGTAAAAAATTTTATGTAAATTTTCAAATATGTGTAATAATATTAGAGAACTATTTTACGTATTTATGGAAAATTCCTGATAGCAAATTTACTGAAATTCCGTAAATTTACTAAGAGACTTTTCTAAAACTTGTAATATTACTTTACATATCTACTTTTCCATTCCGTTGATATAACATATCCATATTACATAATGTTTGTAATAGTTCTGATACTATGTATTTTTAAACAATTGTGTAAAAATACAGCAGTACTTAGAAATCCTGGGCATCACAATGTCTTATTGTTTGTAAGTAAAATTACATATATATTTTATTTTTAGGTGTACCAACACAACATTAAGTTAAATAAAATCGTGTAAAAAATATATTTTCATAAAACAAACCAGACGAAAAATTCCATTTTCTCACCATAACTTCTCGGAAAACCACAAAAAAAAAACTAATAGAAACCCATTCCATCAACCACTTTTGTCTAATCGCAAACGAAGCATATCGGCCTGAGTGGTCAATATAGAATCTGGTCACCGAAAATTTTGTGCGTAGATATATAGGACGCAGGAGGGTCGTGCGATGGATTGGGGGCGGGGGACGGCGCGACGACGCAGAAATGTACGACGACGGCGCGGAAGTCGACCCGACACCGGAGATCATCATGTAAGTAGCTCAAGGGTCTGTGACAGCTTACTGTTAGGGCTTGCGGAATGAGATGTGTGTGTGTGCTGAAATGTGTGCGTGCGTGTGTGTGTATATATATATAAATGGAACAGAAATTTCGGTCAGTGTACTTTCGAAATGACAAGTTTCTCTTCGAGATAAATTCTTGTGTCGTAGGAATTATTAACTTGCAGTTAATTTATACTTAAGAAATGTATAACTACACTCTACAAAAAAATCATGTAATTTTAACCTATACACCATGAGACACTATGATGGCCAGTATTTCCAGGTATATAATTATTCAATTGCTGTTAATTTTATTCATAATTGTTTAAAAAATTTATTAAACATTATTTAATATATTACCAGCGGGAGTGGAAAAGGACATATGTATGTAATATAGTTTTTTAATAAATTTACAGAACTTCAGTAAATTTTCTGTCAGGAATTTTCTATAAATAGCTAAAATTTGTATAGTTCTGTAATATTATTGTTGGTATAATTACATACAATTCTAAATTTACTTATAAAGGATGTATTTTGAATTGAATGAATTACAAATAAAATATTTTATTAGTATTATTACACATAATATATGTACTAAGTCTCATTATTTTTATGAATTATTACAGATATTAATATGCAAGCTGTAATTTTACATAATGTACATTAAGTATGTGATGCAATTTGTAGAAAGTAAACAATTTTACATAAATATTAGGTTATTTTTACTTTCTTCATGTGATTATTATGAATTATGTAAAAATTATAGAATTTTGAAGTAAAATGATATTATTTTTTTTCTGTAATTTCGCTATTTCTTTTTAAGTGTAATTTTAAACTAATTAAATGTAAATATATTTTGATAAACATGTAGTTTAATTTCACTATTTTACTAAATCGTTTTTATACAGTAAAAAAAAGTGGCGTTTCATTATGTATTTCACTCTAATATTATGAGCCGCAGGCGAACCCTGTAAACGATAAAAATTGACCAAAACCTCTGTACACTTATAACGTAACATCCACGAAATATATTTTTATGGAAGTCGAGAAGTTTTACTACGAGGCAATGCAGCGTCAGCCGTAGGAGAATAATGAAAAATTAATAAAACAAACATTCTGTTCGCTTATACCTTGATATCCACGGAACGAATTTTGATGAAAGTTTTATTAATAGTTGGGTTGTTTTTCGAGAAAATTTTACTATGAGTACTGTAAACAAAAAAAATTGACCAAAAACTGCAATTAAATTAAGTTAAAATGGATTTAAAGTTGTAAATCCCGTAGCGAAACACGGGCATTATGCTAGTTATCAATAAAAATGTGAATTCAATTAATATGAGATATTGATTTGTTTGCATAAATATATAACTTTATGCAAGAACTAAGGCGAACTAACAAACATACTTGAAACTAAAGACAGGAAGACGTCAATCTATACAACTAAACTAACATAGAATGTTAGCTAAAATAAATAGAAATTCATCGATCTATAAATACACTGCAATATATACAAAGTTTGTAGCTCACCTATCAATAAGTTTTGTAAACAAATGCTATTATCTTAAATAAATATTCCCTAAACGACAATCTTAAATGTAATACGGATTATTGTAATCTAACTTTTGATTTGATTAGAGATGGTATTAATAAAACTATAGGTACATTTACATAATACACATTATTCTTTCATGTCTCATATCAGATATTCAAAAAACAAACTAGAAAATTGCTGGTCCGTATGGCCATTTGGCCATCTGCTGTCAATCAAATGTGGTAATTTACTGATGTCATTTTTATGTATATTACGAATATTTTGAAACAGAGATATATTTTGAAAATATTTATTTTGTTATAACTAACAACTTTGATCACATATTTCGCTACGGCATAAATATTTTTTGTATAATATATATCTATATATATTAGGGTGGGTCAAAAAAAAAAAGATTTTGTCGGCTGGGTTCTAAAACAAAAGTTTTTGATATAAAAACATGCGGAGCATCAAAAAAACTTTTTTTTAGTGGCGCACGATGTGCCATTTTTAGTCATTTTTAGCACTTTTTTTAGTTTATCAATTATATCTCTGAACGTATTGGTCAGAAATGGCTGGTTTTTGGATATGTTGTTCCCAGGACGATGCCGTATAATATTGTTGCATGGAAATATTATTGCATGAACAGTTATTCTAATCTAAAAATCTTATTTTGTTATTTTTTTTTTATTTTTTCTGCAATTTACTGCATTTTCAGCTATAGATAAGTATAGATAACTGGGCGCAAATTATTAAAATATGGCATTATTGTAACAGCAATTGACCGAAATAAACAAGAAAACCGCATCTTATTAGCTGAAAACGTGATAAATTTCAAAAAAAAATAAAAAAAAAAATTAAATTTTTAGGTTAAAATAACTCTTCAGCATATCATCTTGTTAGCTTTTCCATGTAACAATATTGTAAGATATAGTTCTTGGAATAACATATCCAAAAACCAGGCATTTCTGACCAATACGTTCATAAATATAATCGATAAACTAAAAAAAGTGCTAAAAATGCCATTTTTGAGAGCCTCGTGCGCCCTAAAAAAAAGTTTTTTTTGATGTTCTGCATAGATTTAAATCGAAAACTTTCGTTTTAGAACTCAGCCGGCAAAATCTATTTTTTTCGACCCACCCTAATATATATATATATGTATATATCCGTTATTCTCGAAGTGAGCAATATCGCCCCCTTGTGGGCAATTTCGAATAAGTAGTGGGCAATGATGGGTTGATGAGTAATAGCGTGGACTATGCAGATTCCGGGGGCAAAGTGAAAATAACGAGTAACGCGCAAAAAATATCTCTATATAGCAAGGAGAAGGGAGTACCGGAAATTTATTTTATTCATAATTGGTTAATAGCTCAAATAAGTTTGAGAATCTATGATATTCATGTATAACACTGAATAGACTATAGCATATTAAAAAGTAAAGTCAATTTTTAAACAATTATGTAAAATTACAGCAGTTGAGTAGAAATACTAGGCATCATAGTATCTCATGGCTTGTAGATAAAATTACATATTTTTTCTAGAGTGTATTTGTTTAAAATATTAAACAAATTATATATTTTACAATATTTACAGTAATTGATTAGTAAGGAAACTCTAATATGTCACTTAATTTTTTTTATCAAACTGACCAATATACCACCCAACTTCCAATATATGTCTTTTTAGTAATAAATTACCAAACATAAAAGGAAGAAGTAAAATGAGAAACGAGAACGATAGCTGACACATACAACGTCTAACACACATACAGAGAGAGAGAGAGAGAGAGATAAAAAGAGAGATCACAGCGGACGGCGGATGTACCTTTGGGATCCGGGTTTGAATCCCTAGTAGAAACGTGCTGGGCCTGGTAAACATTGCCATAGATACCACCGAGCGCGCAGACTGCAAATCCACTGGATAGACGTTGCGACGTGATATACAATATAGATTTCATTTACCAACAGATTAGCCTCATGTTATTGATACGCTAGGCTTTCTTTTGCTTTCTCTTTGTGGTATGTAATTTATTATCTAATATTTGATGTACTTCAATATTTCGAAAAAAATGAGACATAAAAATGCCATTTCTAAATTGTTCCTAAATGTTTTTATTTTTACATTAACTACTACTACGACTTTAGGCCGATTAAATAACAAATAGAATTGTGAAAAGTTGATAAGAAAACATTGTTTTATTGACAACTATAATTATTATTACAGTAGAATTTAAATTGATGTTTTTTGATCAGTATAAAGTTAACTTTAATTAACGTAAAGTATTTGTATGCAATAAGGTATGTTAAGGTCACTTTAGACGATAATAATTTGTTAACAATTTATAAATAACTATTTGACATAAATCATGTATAAATATTTGGACTTGATTTATTTTTACTAAATATTTGGAACAGATTTGTGAAAACATGACGATTCAAAACATCTACCTTTACCACTGATATCAACCGACAGTAAATTTCTCGGAAAGTTGGTATCACTAAAAGAAAAATAAAATCACATGACCATCTTGGGCACTAAATAAACCTATTCCGAAAATTTCATTAAAATCGGTTGAACCATCTAGGAAAAGATGCGAACACAAAATTTTGACTGACGTAATATTATTTGCCTTTAAAGGTAATTTATATATACACTTTTCAAAAGTAATATATAACATAAAAATTAGTGATGGGATAATTCGAATAAAAAATAATCGAACATTCGATTATAAAAATAATTCGAGATATTTCAAATTAAAAATCATTCGGATGATGAACAAACAAAAAGTAGCAGATTTCCATAAAAACATACAAAATATAGATTATAAAATTGAAAGACAACCTTAACGATAAAATTTATTTAATTATTCGAAATTAGAGTCAGTCAACCTAACCAAGTAGCAAATAACCATGGAACTAGGAATACTAAAGAAGCTAATTTGACTCGAAGAGAATACACTTAAAGTGGGGAGAAAAAAGTTGTTAACATATAATTTATAAATAATTATATTTAATTTTAATTTCCAATATCAAAATAAAAAATAATAATAAAAGTAAGTAAGTATTTCGTTAAATACTATAATTTCATTAAGGTTATTTTATTGTACCCCAGTTACATGAACACTTTTTACTTACTTTAATAAATAATTAAAATATTAATTTATTTAACATCAACAGAAATTTGAAATATTTTTATTATTATAATATTCAATTAATAAAAAATACATTCAAATATTGTAAAATATAAAATATTGCGATTGTGATACCATCTCGCTGTACTATTTACATTCTTATCGTCATTCGAATGATATCATTCGATTATGATATTCATTTGAATATCGATCATTCGATTATTAAAATCATTCGATTATGCCCATCACTAAGAAAAATGTTGTATACAACTCAAATGATTACAGGCTAGAACTGGATGCGTAACTTTGTTTCATTTCTAATTCGAAATTCATCTAACTCCTTCACCAACTCAATCTCGATTGCGCTGAATGCGAATCTAATAGGAAGTAAAGTTTTCTCGAACACGCACGTAATGAACTATTTGATGATGTAATGATTCCTGGCTCCAGTGTTGCCAACATTTACTCACTCACTACTTTAGGAGGTGCCAAGTTTCAGTTGTGCATTTGTGGTATAGTCAGCGAAAAAACTTACTTCAGTCAATGATAAAATCAATATTTAAACTAATTAAATTGTGAGGCACATGAGTAATTATATCACCAAATAATTGGAAATTATATTTTCACTAAATACTTGGGATAGATTTATGAGAACATGCACATTTATATCATCTACCACTGCTACCAACTGATAACAAATAGCCACAACAGCTGACTGGCAATGTAAAGCAATAGTGTTTATTTGCTGTCAGTTGGTAGCAGTGGTAGACGACATGAATGCGCATGTTCTCACAAATATTTAGTGAAAATAAATCATTTCCAAATATTTATTCATTATTTAGATATCATCGCTTTCTACTCCTCGTAACATAATATACTATTATAGAATATAGATATATAATACAAAATTTGTTTTAATCTATATAAAACAAATATCTAAAATCCAAATTTTTCTCAATATCTGTGATTAATAAAACTCCATAAAGAAAACAATATTAACATCATATTTAATATCTAAAAACAGTACAATACCATCAAAGTATTAAATAAGAAAACTTAATATAATTTTAAACAAAGTTTTTAATCTATAATGATATAAGAAAACTTTAAAACTAGGCCCCTGAATAAATGTTAAACTCAATAAAAAAAACTTTTTCTTCTTGAAAATGTTGCTGACACAAACATATTGACATTTTGAATAAGTTTTTAGCAAAGTTGAAAAACAGTTTAATACAAATTTGATCAAAAACTAAACCATTATATACATATACATAATAATAACTGATTACACTGAATACAATTTACAAAAGCATAAAACCAAAAGCGTTACTTATTGACTAAACCTTATCGTATTTCAACAAGTAAAACTAGTTCAAATTTGTAAAAATATACTTTTTCTCTGGTATAAAATAAACAAATAAATATTTAATAACAAAACCGTTAGTCGTAGTTAACAAAAGTACAAAAAACCAGTTTGAAGAATATCAGAGAAATAAATATAAGATCTCCTAACAAAATACTACAAAAATAAGAGCAAAGAGAAAAAAATCTCCTTTTTCAATGTTACTTCCGTAGGAATCTTTATAGTACATAAATTTTTATTATCTTTTCCTGAGATAAATCATTGTTCTTGCCGTATTGAGATTTTTGTTTATAGTGATTCCAACATAACTAAATAAGATTTCGAAATCTATAGAAATTACAGGCAGCCGTACGCCAGTGTTTGTGTGTTGGACTCGGACCTAAAGGTCCCTGGTTCGCGCCGTGTTCACACCAGAAATTAAATTAAATATTATTTCTGGTATTAGAACTATTACCACTGAGCTGATATCTAGCTGAGTCTGAGTGGTTCGGAACCGACTATAAACTGTAGGTCCCTTGCAACCATTGACAATGCAAGAAAAATTGTTAAGAAACTATATGTTCAGCTTCTTGAGGATATAATCCATATGTTCCATCTAGGAATTACGGAAACTGATATAGCAATTTTAATGCATACTAATATTAAGTACCTGCATTAATTTATATTTATTAATAAAATAGCAATTAAGTTAATTTTCGTTACAAATAAAACAACTTTTTATTATTAATTTTACATAAAAAATATAAATTTTTATTTAATTTAAATTAAATGTTTATATCTTATATAAAAATTTTGATTTGAAACGGGTCGTTTCGAATTTGGGTTTAACCCTATCAAGCACAAAGGCCTCAAAAATGGCCATTTTTGGTATATTTTTATATTTCGCTCAATTGAGCATACTCGTCATATTAAATATGCGGTTTTTTCATACACAAATTACTCCTGGGACCCTAATCTTTAATTTAAATTCTTGGCGACCATCTTTTGATGATAAATAAGCTTAGTTTTTAGCCACCGAATGTATCGATTTTTTTGGGTTAATTAAGCGAAAAACTCGAGACGCATATTACAGTGATAAATAAGTGACGATTGTCTTCTAAAACATTCTCCGAACAAATTTAGAAATCGCATATTTAACATGACCAGTATGATCAATTAGGCGAAATATGAAAAAAACACCAAAAATGGCCATTTTTGAGATTTTTGTGCTAGATAGGGTTAAACTCAAATTCGAAACTACGACTGGTCTCTTTCATAGAATCACAAAAACTATCATGTTTTCACTAACCCGTCTCAAATCAAAATTTTTCGACCCGCCCTAATATATATATACATAAAATTCTGCAAATAGATGGCATATTTATGTCATTACAGTTTTATTTTTAGTTACCATGAGTAGTTGTTGTTAAAAAAAGTTTTCTATTCTATAAATTCCATAAATAAATAGCAACAACAATTTTTTTTTTAATAAAACAACCAAAATATCAAAAAAATCATATAAAAATGTATTTATTTCTGTATGCGGGATTAATAACCATCAAAAGTTAATTTAAAATCTAATTTTTAATTTTGTTGTTATTTATCAATCAATTTCACCTAAGCGCAGTCAATATTGGCATAGTAAAAACTGAGCCTTTGAAGCTCTTAAAATTTTGAAGGCTCTAAACTACAGCCTTATCAAGGTTATAAGTGAATCTGGTACTGACTTAAATCTGAAACTAAATACGTAAGTTAACAACAATATTATGAAAAAATATTAAAAATAAATTCCGTACAATTAATTATTTAAATTTCTGTTATACAATTTTGTGGATGGTGGTTTATTTATAGCATCCATTTAGCCTAAATGTCTTTCGATCTATTAAGCAAAACAAATATATACAATTCTTCAAACAAGCCGAGTTGATTAGAAATTCCCCCTTGTGCTATTATACAACAATGCGCTACACACACCCCCTACATACAACCGAAATAATACTGTAGCTTTTTGTTCTCCAGCCTAAAAAGAAACTCCTCTCCATCAAATAGTTTGTGTAATATTCGAAAAAATCAGAGAGTTTCAAAAGTTTTTACAGTAATTTAATATTATTTGATTATTATTGTAATTTTACCATCTATGTATTTATTGCAATGTTTCATGTTTGTAAAAATAAATGTCAACAATCTTACAAAAAATGAACATATTCATGATTACAGTACTAGACAAAAAAAAAGAAACATAATATTGGATTTATGTAGATTAAAAATGTGGCAAAAAATTTACTTTATAATGTTGGATCAGCATAGTATAACAAATTGTCTACAATAATAATACATCTTGAAACAAAGAAATTTAAAAGTGTCATTAAATTATTTTTGCTACTTAATGCATTTTATAATGTTAAAGAATTTCAAGAAATTATTAGTAATATTGTCGTATAATGTTTAAGATGAAGAGCAACTGAGAAGGATGATTGATAGAATTAATGTTGTTGGTAAAAATATGAATCTTGTGTTGAATGTTGATAAGTGCAAAGTTTTAGTTTTTGAGAATGGGTGACTTGAAGACTGAATGTAATGTATCTGTTGATACGGTGCACGTTTAGAGCAGGTAAGATAAATTTATGTATTTAGGTAGTTTATTGTCAAAAGATGGCCATTTTGATCGTGAAATTGAAAGGAGAGTAAATGCTGGTTGTAAGGTTTTGGCTGCTTTGGGTACATTTGCTAGGATTGCAAACGTTTCTAAAAAAGTCCGTTTGAGTATGTACAATGCTGTTTTGGTGCCTACGTTGATTTATGGGTAGTAAATGTTGGGTTTGGCTGCAAAAACATAAAACGGAAAATAATTGCTGTGGAAATGAAATTTTTACGAGGAGTATATGTAAATAGGACAGATCGGATACGAAATAGATTAGTGTATGATGAGTGTAAAATTGATAAAAATATTGTAGCAAAAGTTGCCGTGTGAGTCAGTTAAGGTTCGGACATCTTAAGCGAATGTCTAATGAACGTTTGGTTAAAAAGATATTTATATGAATGATTTTGGAGGTATAAGTTTGCGTGGACGTTCGATGGGTAGTTGGAGTGGTATTATTAAGAGTGTTTTGCGTGAGCGGTTTGTGCCTCACCCTTTTTGGGTACAGGGCGTGATTGTGTATGTATGTAAGATTATAATTAGCTATAGTTGTTCAATGTGTATGTTTGACTGACTTTTTGTATTTTTCTTGCTTTTAATAAATTATTATTATTATATTTTCTTTAAATACCCATTCATACTACTCTACTTATCACAAAATTACTAGGAGTATTATATTTTAGTCGTAATGCTATCGGTTCTGAACTGGTTAACCGGATACTATTAATTAATTTCCATTAATCGAGATTATAGCTGGTTAGTGAAGTAGTTAGATTTACTAGTATTCGATTCGTTAGCTACTATAAATTGTTTGTTAATAGATATTTAAAATTGCAATTAAAAAAAAAACTTAATTGTCAGAATTTGTTATGCATATATCTTCTGGCATTAAATTATGGTCAAATAAATACAACATAATAATATTGGCCCGTATTCCCACCTCTTTTATTTATGAAATATTTATTATTATCATTTTTATTATTTATTATCAAATATGAAGTATTTCTATTTTTGATATATTTTTATGTGTAATATTATAAAATTCAAATAAACTGATTAAAATTACTTAATAAGTAATTTTAAGTAAACTTCAAAAGTAATTTTGACAAAAAATATCACTCTTAAAAGTCCGGTGAGAATACGGGTCAATATATTTATTACTAGTAAAATGTACATGTTTCATTTGTCACATTTACAATAAAAAAACATGTAACATCAAAACTTACGTATAACAGTAGAAATGTAGTTATTTTATTTAAAATTTATTAGGTACTGCACACATATGTATATTACTTTGATACGCTTGAAGAAAAATTACGTTTTTCAAAAGTTTGAGTACCTCCGTTTTAAATAATTCTAAAACTGGCTGATACATCGACGAAAAGAAGACAAATTATTCACGTTCGACTCAATTCGTATTCAAGCGTGTATATATACCCAATGCGTCTCCGAACATCTAACCAATGTTCGTCATGCGACCGTACACACAACCACCAACCACATTTTCCCCTCTCGAAATTCTCTCAGTAAACGCTGGAGCTGGAGCTCCATACCGACACGCGGGATTACCATTCGACATGCTCTAATTATTGTACGACGGACGCGCCCGATTTACACCCGGAAAAAGCGCCGGTCGTCCGATTAAGGTAGTCAGTGCACGTCGAGTCCAGGCGTCTGTCCCCGGAGTCAACACTGGAATTGGTTCATGGAGCGCTGATGAACTGAGATACACATACGTGAACAGTCGCTAAGGCGTCTAAAGACATGTACTTTGATTTGTCAGTTGGAAACATGTTAGGTTAAAATAAATATATCTATAATTTTTCTATTACTCACATCTTAAACGAATGTCTAATAAACATTTGGTTAAAAAGATTTATATGAATGATTTTCAAGGTATATGTTTGCCAGTGGACGTCTGAAAAGTGTAGTTGGAGTGCTATAATTGAGTGTTTTGCATGAGCGGAACTTTCCAGAA
Organism: Clivina fossor; assembly: GCA_963966155.1. NCBI lineage: Eukaryota > Metazoa > Arthropoda > Insecta > Coleoptera > Carabidae > Clivina > Clivina fossor. The sequence goes on from OZ014555.1 coordinate 26,132,472, forward strand.
AAAAATTATGTAGGATTATGATTAGGAAAGTTGCTTGTCTGGATAGAGATGTTTGAAAGAAACTGATTTTAGGATAGTGAAAAGAGTTTGTGCCACACCCTTTTGGGTACATGGCGTAATTGTGTATGTATGTGTGTATATTTGAAAATAAATTGTATCTAAAGTATTTTTTATATTTAAAAACATTTTCCTATATTTTATTGATTGAGTTTATGTAAGTTTAATAGTATGAGATCTAAACAAATGATACCAATATTTATTTGATGGTTATATACAAATGATTATTTCTTTGGTATAAGCTGAAAAATATAAAAAAGTACAAATAAAAGTGCTTTAAATTCAATTTCTGTATTAAAATTTATTTAATTAATTAATTTGCTGTTAATATTAATTAATCACTGTGAAGTGGCACCGAGTTAAATAAAATTTGACTTCCATTAATTAAAAGTCTATAGTATTTTATGATCTAGTTACTTATTTGTAACCTAATAAAAATACGAAGAGAACATGAAAAAATGTGATAAAACATAAGAAATAAACAGAACATAGAAACAAGTTACTGGGTAACAAAATACAAGTAATAAAATTATCAAATTTTTATTAATTATTAATTAAAGAAAGCAAAATTGTATTTAAATCAGTGCTTTTACATTGATTGATGCAATATTTTTCAATCTACTATTAATATTGATGGGTCTTGTAATTATTATGGTATTTTCGAATTTTACATGATGAAGATTTTCTAATCCATGTTGTGCAATAGCAGATTTACTGGATGATTTAGACGTATTGACCTCTCTCAATCTAGTAGAAACAGTTCTACCCATCTGTCCACCGTATTCGCACGGTGTTTCTATATATATATATTTCCAAATATTGAAGTACACTGTTCAACTTGCGTTGCAATTTCATTTGCGGAAAATAGGAAACTTTAACATTCTTTCTTGATAAAATCCTGCCTATTTTATTGGTAACATTTTTCACAGAAAGCAAGAAAGCATAAATTATATTAAAATTAATAGAGAACTAAATTCTGAAGCCATTTTATTTTGATATAAAGAGTTCTAAAAATTTTTTTTACTCTATTATGGTAAATAATAAAAATAATAATAATAATTTTTATTTTTTGTCTGTATAAAATTGCCAATAAAGACAACAATAATAGTAACACATCTTACAGATTTTATTAAGGTTCAGATTTTAAAATGTGACTAATAATAAAAATATATAAAAACAAATAAAATGTACATTTCATAAAATATTTTTTTTAAATTTCAAATTATTTAAATATGTAAAAAAAAATTCAGAACTCATTATGTTAAAAAAAAGTTATGTTAAAGTTCCAAATTAATATTTATTTATTTTATTTATAATTGACATTTCTACGAGTTCAACGTCCGTTTTTATCATGAAAACTAATACAAATGACATTACAGTATATAACAGAATATATATATATATATATATATATATATATATATACAAATGATACAAATGATACAAATTTTATATATATATATATTATATATATATAAAGTTTGTATCATTTTTCCTGAGAGTAATGTACGTAGAATACATCTAACGTTAATTTTTTAATTTAAATTTATAAAAAACTAAATCCTGAAGCATTTTTATTTTATACTTACTATGTTAAAAATTATTTAGTTTTAAAATATTTTCCAAATTACACTTTACTCGAATGGAGTAGTAAAAAACCAACAAAATAGGTTACGTAAAAATACTGGTAAATATTTAAATAAATCAAAATGAACAGTGACTTTTTGGTGATGACCTAGATATTTTTCAAATATATGCATAAGTATATTTTAATATAGCACACACACCAAAACTTATCAATTTCGGGCATGCATCCAAAACATTTTAGTGAGTGACAGCATTATAAATCACATCTTTCATCACTTGTCACATTATTCTCCACTTTATCTATATATATATATATATATATATATATATATATATATATATATATATATATATATATATATATATATTTCTTTCAAAACCATCATTTTATTGATGCACTTTTTCATACTATACATTCTTACAATGATTGCCATATAATACAATCCAATATCAAGTAATAGCATATTATAATATAGTAAAAAAATCTTTCAGAACTCATAATATTAAAATAAAACTGTTTAAGGTTAAATTTCTGAATTAATATTTATTTAAAATCGACGTTTCGAAGAAACTCAATGTACGTCTTCATCAGGATAATTGATACAAATGACAATACAGTAAATAACATAGAAACAAGGTACTAGTTATTAGTTACATATATTTATTTTTTTACTATGGTTTTTATGTAAAATGGCAACTTTTTTTACAGTATATATATATATATATATATATATATATAAATAGATAAGAAATTGTTAATAATTAAAAATATTTAATACGGAGAATTTTTAATGGGTAAGAAAGTCAAAACTTGAAAAAAGTGTTAAAAAGAAATCTAATTTAAGATTCAATCCAAGCTTTCGTAGCATAATTTTGTCTACTTCATTATTTATTTGTTAATCGAGTAATTACCTAAGTATAAACATCAATATAACAACAAAAAATAAAATAATCAACTTATAGATCTAAAGTTTGACAAATGCAAACAAAAATCTACCTAGTGGCGTAATAAAAAAAATTAAAAATTAATATTATTTATGTTTTTTACATATTTTTACATTATATGTCTATGAACCGTCAAACGAATAAAACACACAAATAATTTCAATCTGAGTTTCCAATCAAACAATCTGTCTCCATCAACCAAATTACATCGGGAAGTTCCAATCACTCAAATCTAAAAGCTAAAAATCAACGAAAACAAACATTACACCACCGTATAGTAATCACGACAAACTATCTGCAAAGACGTCTCTCGTCGTCTCGTAGTTGCAAAAACAGCTCGTCGAAGAAATCCCGGAAAATTTCATTAGAAAGTCAGAGTACGATAGTGGTGTAGGTAGGCGATGGGAAAGCGGGCACACCGCTATCATCGCTGTGGAACCGTCGGTAATTTGTCATTTAAGATTCGGGCGCCCCCCTCGCACCGGTTGACGAATCGTGCTGCGGACTCTACGCGACGCGCCTGTCACGAGATAAACGCTGATAAATGACGGTAAAACTCGGACCAGAGAGAAGGACCTAGTGTATACTAGGCGCACCGGGTACGATAACATCTGTTCTAAGTACGATACTTGGATACTTATAAAAGCTCGCTACTGCTCAAACAGGAGTTTGATGTGTGACGAGCTACTTGTTAGGTGACGTACGTGTGATAAAGACTATTTAAAATGAGGATTCTAATGATTGATTTAAAAGATAGGGTGTAATTTGAATCGTTTATTTTGAAAGTGGTGTAAATTCATTTATCTTGTTTCGAAATATCAAAGGTGTTTTAATTATTATTACTTTTGGTACAAACTTTTTTATTTTCTTAAAAAATATATTTGTTATTTTTTATTATATGATATATAAATATTATTTTAAAAAAGTAATGAATTAAGCTAGAAAGTTATGGTAATATATGAGACGTACGGAAGTATCAAGCTAAAAGGAGACTACGTAGAGAAATAAATATATGTTTTCCCATTTTTTTTGTATTTACTTTGTTAAATCGTGTACTTGTGGGACTACTCTCGTATATCACATATATAACATTGTTAATAGCATTGTTTTGTTATTTACTGTAATGTCAATTTATCAATTTCTTCCTGATGAAGATGAGCGTTGAGTTTCGTCAAAACGTCGTTTATAAATAAATTTTAATACAGAACTTGAACCTAAAGCAGTTATATTTTATATAATAAATTTCTTGTCTGTATGTTTGTTTGTTTGTCTGTTAGGTATAGTCGATTTTAACTAACTTCCCAATAGCTAGAGACTTGAAACTTTAAACATAGCTCACAACTGAATGAAAATGCAATTATAACAAATTAATTAATTAATAATATCGGAAATATTAATATTTTTCTTGTGGCACATTCACATATTCAGTACATTCGTGTATAAGCAAATATTTTTTTCAAAATATAAAAACTACAGAAAATACAGAACACACGTACAAGACTAAAAAACAGAAAATAATTATATAAATAAAGAAAAAAATTAATATACTACGTTTTTAACACTGACTAAAAAGTATAGATTTATAATCCCATACAGATTCCAAACGCCCATATAGATTGTCCTGAAAATTTATGATTCTAAATTTTTAATATCTATGACAATACTTTAAAACGAAAAACGTGAGGTGCATGCAATAGATAATAGTAAAGAGTTTAGGGAGTAACTATTGTTGCGTCTCACGTTTTTCATTTTAAATCTTACAAGTATTCTCATGTCATAACTATTAAAAATTTACAATCAAAAATTTTCAGGACAATCTATATTAAGTTAAGAATCTGTATAAGGTTATACATCTGTACGGGGCTAAGAGAAATTATTTTATACTTTTTAATCCGAGTTAAAAAAGTAATATATTATTATTTTTTTAATTTAATACAATATTCTATAAAAAAAATAAATAAAACTAATTTAATGTCATAGTAACTAATAAATAAAACTTAAGCTTTATCCAGTTTCAAGATGAATTATGTAACATTGAATAAAGATTTATTTTACACCATTGCCTTACAGCAAAGTAAAATAAGGCAAATAAATTTAAAGCAAATGAATTGTTTCCTAGAAGAAAAAAAAAACAAAACAAAAGAAAAGAACATTGTTTCAAGAACATCTAGAGGAAGTACACTTACGTGCAACTGTTTCCGGACGCCTGCAAATCAACGATTTTATTTTTCGTTTTATTTGTGATTAATCCTTGTACCTTACGATTGCTTTAGTTACTATATACGTACATCTTGTGTGTAGGTATGTGTACGTGAAGAAAAGTTTTAGACTGATGCCATTGTTTTTAATAGCCACTAGTAAATTAATCTATCTAAGTACTTGCTTTTTAGTTTTAGTTTCACCTACAAAATGCACTCTTTGACCGAGAAATGTAAAGAAAAACAAACATAAAATAAATACACAAGTTTATTTTAATTTTTTTTTACGTTTACTATGTTGCATGTATGTACTTAAAATTTTTTATGTTATTATAGTTTCATAAAAATGATGTAGATCTTTTTTCTATTAATTTGATTCAATCATTTTCAAGTAAATCATTAAAATTTAAATTAGATAATTTATATTTTGTTTTATGGTTTTGTTTAAAAAATGTTATATAGATATTTTAAATATTTTAATTCCATCTTTAGTACTAAAATATAACAATTTTTTAGAAGAATCTACAATATCTAGAAATGTATAATTTATTATTTTTGTTATAATGTTATACCGAATTCATAAAAATATACTAGATCACGTCAAATAAATAAATCTCTAAAAATAAATTATGTACTTATAGTAAAAAAAATTCAGTACTCATTATATTAAAATAAAACTGCTTTGCGGTAAAGTTCTGTATTAATATTTATTTAAAATCGATGTTTCGACGAAACTCAACGTCCGTCGTCATCAGAATAAATGACATAAATAATATTACAGTATATAACAAAACATAGAAACAAGTTACTAGGTAACAAAATAAGTAACTAGATTATAAAATTTATAGATTTTTAATTAATAGAAGCCAAATTTTATTTAGATCAGTGCCTTCACAGTGATTGATGTTATCCTTTTTATTATAAATTTCTATTGCTTCTCTTGTCAATCTGCGACTAATATTGATTGGTCTAGGCAGTTATTACAGGATCTTCAAATATTACACCATAAAAATATTCTAACGCATATTCAGCAGATTTATCTGGATGATTTAGACGAATTGATCTTTTATGTTCTGTCATTTTAGTAGAAACCGTTCTATCTGTCTGTCTTCTGATGCAAAACGGACTTTGAGTTTCGTCGAAATGTCAATTTTAAATAAATATTAATACAGAACTTTAATCTAAAGCAGTTTTATTTTAATAAATTATGTATTCAATTTGTCAATAATAATAATTTCAAATTAATTCATATTGAAAGATATGGTAGAATAAATTTTCTAAATATTGTGTCACATAGAAATGTTTCCTATATTAAAAAGACTAATTTATAAATTAATGTCATGCATAAATTATGCGTTAATTGTAAAATTGACCAGTTTGTAAACTGCTTTCTTTCCGTTTCCTATTCGTTGATTAGCAACATCAAAATATTGCAAAACCAAATTCTTTTCTAAACAATAACGAACTAATTTTTATCCTAAATTGTGCTGCAGTAAGTTCAATCACATTTTTACCTACGCTAATAGTCAAGTGACAAAATCAGTTCACAAACTAGGCAATATTTTGACCAATTTATGAACTGCGTAATTTACGATTGGAGTGTAATACATACACATGAAATATAATATTTGGCTTATTTAATTACCAATAGAATTTTTTAAAATAAAACAGTTTTAAAAATTTAACTTCCGTGTATTATGTATAAAATAATATGTGGTATGATTGAGAGAGTTGCTAGCGTGAGCGCAAGTTTCCAAATAGTAGGAATAGAATAGCGTGTATTATGAGAAAAATTATGAATGTGTAAACTGATTTCGGGATAATGGAAAGAGTTTGTGTCACACACTTTTGGGTACATGGCGTGATTATTTTATGTTAGTTCTTATAAATGTGTTAATGTATTTGTCATAAAAATAAATCCTACTTATACAAGTATTATTCCAACAAATTGGTATTTTATCTAAAATTAAGATCAAACGAAAATTTGTTCGTACAAAACAATATCCATACAGTTTTATTGAAACAAACCAACAAGTAAAGTAAAGAATCCAAAGGAACATTTGAGAATTTAATAAAGCCACAATGTTGCTTGTACAACAAGAAAGGTTAGAAAAAAATAACGATTAAGTGTGTAACAAAACAAATAGAACAATGAAAACACGAAAAACAGACAATCAAAAACATTCGAAAAGAGCTATCAGAGTACGACGGCGGCGGCGGCAGAAAGAAAAAGAAAAGAAAATGGTTAAGTCATGAAATAAGGTTGAGAAAAACGTTCAGCAATTGTTCGAGATAGCGGTGACCCCGGGCATATGTTTTCCTTGGAATTACAAAAGATAAGTGTTGTCATTAAGTTGAGAACTTGAAGAAATTACCGCTTTGCCGTTTTCCTCTAGTTGATAAAAAAAATTCGATTCTCTTTTTATTATAGATGGAGTTGCGAGTTGGAAGAATGACAGTTACAGTTTTTACGGAGTTTTCTTTTTCTTTCTTTTATGATGGTGCTAACATTAGGGAAGCTTTTCGAATCTAATAAAAGTCTGATTACTGTAGCGTCTGCATCAAAATTATTTTCAGCTTCTATATTTTTGCACAAAATGTGTTTATTGTTGTTTCTCCTTGTAAAAATATTTATACTAAATTTTAGGACATTGGCTCTGCTTGATCTAAAACCAAACTATATAAAAGTAGCTCGATATAATCTACAATGTATCCAAAATTTGTAAGTACCAGAATTCGTTAAAAGTCAGATTTTAAATTTATAATTGAATTGTCTTTGAAATCAACATATTCTAGTAAAATATTGCAAAGAAATACTGAGATAGAATTTTTTTTTATTTTTTCCAACAATTTATTAATATATAGGTAAACCCATATATAGACATTATCAGTTGGCAACGCTATATAATAATATAATTTTTTTAAATACTAAAATATAGCTATAACAAATTTTTTAAAACTTGAATAATCTTTTTCTCGGAAAGTTGGCAACACTGTATTTTACTAAATTTATATAAACAGCACCAGGAAAATCTTTTGTGAAAATTTGATTAAAATCGGATAAATAACGTACCTAGTCATAATAAATTTTTAAAAACTCTAGTTACTATTTTCTCAAAAACACCAGAAAAAATAAATCCACATGCCCATCTTGGGCAATGAATGGTCTAGGAAGAAATTCAAACACAAAAAGCGAATGAGCAAGCAAACGCGCAAACGACCCACAAATATACACCCACATAAGCTAAGTCCAGATTCGTCATCTAGATGCTACATTTCTATATATATATATATATATATATATATATATATTTCTATATATATTTTTTTAATTTTTAAAATTGTTACAGACACCATCTATATTACTTTTTCCTTGCAGCCAAAGTGGTAAAAAGCACAGTATTTATTTGTTATAAAAAATACTGATTTAAAACAGAATTTACATTCTTTTGATCTTAATATAAATATAAAAAAAAATTAAACTCTATGAAAGAACTTCATTCCGTCAAAGAAAACTTTAATCTTCATCAGTCATCTCCATATTAATTACACGTTAGCGAAGTGCACATAAGCGCTAATCTACATGCACTCGGTAGAGAATATGAAACTTCCCCATTCAAAGCCACCTAGATCATTTTCCCAACTTTACATTGACCCATCAAACATAATGATAGTTAACTATATACTCAACGTGAGTATCCACACCAATATTCGAACTACGAACCACCCCCCTTTTGGTTTTAGAATATTTGGTAACGTGATATGACGCGCGGTGAACATAAATCGGGGTATAATTATACGGTGAGCGGCTAGTTGCATGATCTCGCCGCCAGACTGCGGTAACGGCGCGAGATGGGTTTGCATCCGCATCCTGCTTAAAGTAAACTTACCGGATTTGTCCCCTTATATATATATATCGGTAAAATTATACTATCGATCTCTCCAAGAAACGGATACTGTTTACTTGTGTTGTTTTAATCAAATTTATTTCAAAAGAGATTTTGATTAAATTTAATGTAAACTTATTAGTGTGATAACTGTAATTACTCTTAGTGATGGGACAATTCGAATGAAAAACAATCGACAATTCGATTATGAAAATCATTCGCGATATCTCGAATTAAATTGAAATCATTCGGATAATGAACAAACAAAAAGTGGCAGATTTCCACAAAAAAATATACAAAATAGATTATAAAATTGAAAAACAACCCTAAAGGCTGCAAATTTTTTAATTATTCGAAATCAGAGCCAGTCAACCTAATCATCAAGTAGCAAATAACCATGTTTGATTATTAGATGCACTTAAAGTGAGAAAAAAAAAGGATGCCAACTTATAAATAATTATATTTAATTTTAATTATATAATATTGTAATTTTAATAAGGTTATTTTGTTGTACCCAGTAACACAAACTTTTTACTTTATTTAATAAATAATTAAAATAATAATTTATTTAACATAACATTATAATACTTAGTTAATGAAAAATTTATTCAAATATTATATGTAAAACGTTGCGAATGTGATACTATCTAGCGGTTTTAATAATAATATAACTGATAGATATGTAGATACAATTGTTCGTTCTAATTGTACTACTATATTCATTCGAATAATCATTCGATTATGATATTCATTCGAATACCGGCGATGAAATTATTAAACTAAAAACTATCTGCAATTAGAATAAAACTACACAATATTACGTACAAAAAATAATAAAATAAAGTACAGTTTTTTTTCATAGATTTCAAAAAATATAATTCAAATGAATAAATATTTGGAATTGATTTATTTTCACTAAATATTTGAGACAGATTTGTGAGAACCTGCGTATTCATATCATCTACCACTGCTATCAACTGACAGTAAATAAATGACATTGATTTACATTACTAGCCAGCTGTTGCGGCTATTTGTTGTCAGTTGGTAGCAGTAGTACATGACATGAATACGCATGTCCTCACAAATCTATCTCAAATATTTAGTAAAAATAAATCAATTCGAAATATTTATTTATGATATATTTTAAACAGTTATTCATAAATTATTACTACTAAACAGTCTGTTGTATAAAAGAATATTAAACGTTTTGTAATTTAACTCTTTCCTTAATATAACTAATCAATCAATGAAACGTTTCAAAAAAAGTTGACAATCTAGTTGCCTGGTTACCTCATAGACTGAGTTAATAATGTTTAATGTAAATATCCCTTAATGTTTAGCATATTAAACAAAGATTTTATTTGACAAATTCTTATATATTTAAAAATTAACTTAGATATATACTTACATAGAATTATTTACTGTTCATTTCTCAGATGGCTTTATTATCTAAAACAAAACAAAAACAATTAGTACGTGGCTTAATATTAAATATTTACAAGTTATAATAAAATTTGTGGTAAAATTATTAAAATAAATAAAAATTAAAGCTACAATTCTACACAATTACAGTTAACAGTCCAATATTTCTAAATTTTTTAGTTATCACAATGAACTAATTTAAATTAGTAACAAAATGAAAAAATGTATTGACTTTGCCGGGGTTCGAACTTGGGTCCTTCGTCTATCGCGGACGATGCTCTAACCAACTTAACATCAAACACTAACCCGCCAGCCGGTAAATTTGAAAATTTGTACTGAAATCGCAAAGTGACTTCGTGGCTCAGTTGACTCGTCTGCTATACACGAAGGACTCCAGTTCGAATCCCGACGAAGTCAATACATTTTTTTCAATTCGTAACTAATTTAATAAATTAGTTCATTTCGATGACTAAAATCATTTAGAAATGTTAGACTATTAACTGTAATTGTTTATAACGTCGTCACCGAGTGAAAAAACTTAACATATTTAATATACAATTCTACAGTTTATTAAAGTTCTGCATTAATATTTATTTATAATCAACGTTTCGACAAACTCAACGTCCGTCTCATCAAAAAAATGTCGATTATAAATAAATATGAATACAGAACTTTAACCTAAAGCAGTTTTATTTTAATTAACATAATGGTTATAAAGAATTTTGTTCAATGTTACAACGAATAACAACTATTTGTTTACGAAAAATTCTCTGTAACAAACATAAAGAAAATATATTACTATACTGTTTCTTCGAAAAAACTAGTTCGCAAATAGTTTCTTTCATAAAGTATTTATTAGAAAACTTTGTGAAGCAATAAAAAATAACATTTCAAAGATATTCAGCTACCTTTTGGACATTATGTCTCTCTGTTTTGTTTTTCTTTCAACTGAAAAATTGTTGGCATCTTAAAAAAGTCTCTCTTTCGTATAACACGAACCGAGCCTAGCTGGTGATTATTTATTTATGGAAATTACGTTTCTCTTTTAAGTTGAAATGTTTTAGTAATGTTTCTTTGAACTCTTTTAAAAGCATAAATGGCGTAAAAAATGAAATAACAATGAGGGACTCGTGAGGTATAGAATGAGTGAGTGAGTCTCTAGCCTCTTTACTTGGACGGTTTTATTACGCGTTATAATGCAGTGCAACGCGCGTCGCGACGCTTCGTGTCCCAAGTGAGAAGTGTGACAACAAGGACGTGCTGTACGTCAAGCTAAAAGGATTGTATATAATGCACATAGTCCATTTCAAATTTAGCTAGATTATTCAAACTTTTTTAATCGATCACAATGAATTTAAAATGTTTATATGCAAAATAAAGTAAGTATTATATATATATATATATATATATATATATATATATATATATATATATATATATATATATATATATATATATATTAGTTTAGAATAACTACCGTGAATATAAGTTGAAAAAAAATTTTTTTATAACAGGATACGGTAATTGATTGAGCAGGTTATTAAAATGCAAGCATTTAAATATCTATCAATTTATTGCAAGTCCAATATTTCACCACACATGTGTGGCTTCTTTAGGGAAGCACTGAAATTGTTATTATAAAATTAACAATTGTATAAACCAGAAACAATACAGATTAATATAAAATATGTATGTAAACACTTACAGGTATGATAAGAGACTTAATTGTTATTGTTAATAAATTAATGTTTAAAAATGGTGTGGTCTATATATGTGTTTACCTATATATTTCTAATCTTGCGATATTAATTATATTTTGCTTTATATATTCATTGATGAGAGTCTATAATAATGAACCATTTTCCAAATTATTTAACGAGCTACCTCTTTGTTTTATATGCGTTGAAAATCAAACACAACACGAATGCTTTGACCTCAACGGGGTAATATTGTCATCATAGGAAGCAATTAATGTCATGCTACCTTTCACCTTCTAACGTACGCATCCCAACACTTTGTCTCTACCTTTAACCATTTCTTTCTCTCTCTCTACTCTCTCTCTCTCTCTTTCTTTAGCATCATCATCATCGTATCTATCTATCTCCATCTTTTCTGCCAAGACACTAGCGCCATACGTGTGGAACTTAAACTGCTGGTGGGTATTAGAAATTATTACGCGGGGGGCTCTTATCATATCTTCCCTCGCTTCTAAATCACACGGAGCGCCCCTGTCGTTTCCGCTTCGTCCCCCCCCCCTCAAATGGGTCTCAATTAGTGAACGGTATCTCGTACCGGCCGCGAGCCCCTGCATAGCAGTCAGAAACGAAATTTAATTAAATTAGCAGTAGGCAGGAATTATGTACGAGAGCCCATGGTGTTGCAGTGGCAGGGACGACTAAACCTACACTATAAAAAAAATTATGTAATTTTAACTACAAATTATGAGACACTATGATGCCCTGTATTTCTAGATATAATTATGCAGCTAATGTAATTTTACATAATTATCTAAAAATATTTAAAATAATATCAGAACTATTACAAATATTATGTAATATGATATATTACAGTTTTTTTAGTAAAGTCTCTTTTAGTTAATTTACAGAAATTCAGTTTTGCTGTCAGGAATTTTCCACAAATAGCTAAAATTTGTTTATTTCTGTAATATTATTATTGGTATAATTGCATATATTTCTAAAAATATATAAAGAATGTATTTTGAAATAAATGAATTACAATTAAAATATTTTATTAGTATTATTACAAAAAAATATATATTAAGTCTCATTATTTTGATGAATTATTACAGATATTAATAGGCAAGCTGTAATTTTACGTAATTTAAAAAATTATACCTCCAATATATAATTCTACATTAAGTATGTGATACAATTTGCAAAAAGTAAGCAATTTTACATACTTATTAGGTTATCTTTACTTATTTTATGTGATTATTATGAATTATATAAAAATTACAGAATTTTGAGGTAGAAATATATAATATTTATAGTAAAAATGAAATTACAAATTTTTTAATAGTAAAATTTTACTACTATTTTTCTGTAATTTCGCTATTTTTTCTTTACAGTGTATTAGATGACAATCGAATCAAGTAGACGCTCCTGATGTTAACAGCGAGTTGAAGACTTATGATGGAAAGAAGTCGTGATGCAACGCGGTTTATTGGGGATTTTACATTTGACAGGGGGGAGGGGAATATCGAAATTTTTAGTCAGTAAGCTATCAAGCATTTAGTAATAAACTGTTTGAAACTCTATTGTTCGCGATGTAATTAGTTTTGAACGCGTCTTCCCCTTCTAGGGAGAATTTTAGAAATAACTTTTCATTTTGTACTGAAATTTTAAATGCATACTTAGACGTCTTTGCACGAATTTAATTTTATTTGGAAGTGGTTGTGTTATTATATTTTTAATTAAGTTTTTTTTTTCGGCATTTTTGAAATGAAAGAAAGACCAATAGTGATAGAAAACAAAAAATTTTAAAACTTCTTTAATTTGGATTTTCTTCTCACTTTTATATGCTATTCTACATTAAATAACAAACATTCAAACATTATTTATTTTGCTATTTGTATAATATACATTACTTAAAAAAATAATTATAAAAAAATTCAAAATAAATCTGCTATTGCTGTAATTGCTTCATGATGTAAAATTAATTAAAAATTTATCAATTTTATGATCTAGTAACTTATTTGTTATCTAGTAACATGTTTCTATGTTCTGTTATTTACTGTAAATATCATTTGTATCAGTTTTCCTGATGAGTTCATTGAAATGTGGATTATTAATAAATATTAATATAAAACTCAAACATAAAGCAGTTTTAATTTATATAAGTTTAATTTTTTAAAGTTTAATTTAATAAGTTCTGAAAAACTTTTTATTATGTTAAATACATTTTTCTTCAAAATTATCATAATATTAATATTACATTACTATATTGCTTATGTAGAAAGAGATCGTTATGTTACTAGTACAATAATAACATTATTATTCAGTAGTTAGTTACTAAATAAACTATTGGTTGCAGCACCAAACGTAACTACAATGTCAGCGGTCGTATTGAAAACTATTACGTTGAGTTATGTTAGTTGACAATTGTATTTGTTCATTTTCGTTTAAATTTTAATTTGATTATTGAAAATGTGTGAAAAAGTGCAAGAAATGCAATGTGCACCGTCCAGTGTGGTCAGAAACTGCATATTCGACCAATGAAACATGATCAAGTGTATTTAATCTGACATCTCCGACGGCCATATTAAAAACTATTACGTCAAGTTAAGTAAAGTTTATTGAAAATTGCATTTCTTTTTTGCTTGAATTTGATTATTGAATTTGTGTGAAGAAATGCAAGAAATATATAAATATTAATTTGCATATATCACGTAACATTAATTTAAATAATATACCGGGTGTAGAAATGAAATGTGAACCATAGGGATTTCAATGTTATTTTTTAAATACGGCTGTATCTCTTTCCCTATTGACTTTAGAGCAAATATTTAAATACAAAACTTGTTCAAAATGTGAAAATGCATGGTATAAAGTCATTTTTTTTTACATAAATATTAATATTTTACGATATACAGGGTTAACCACTAAAAAATGAGCTATAATATTGGGAAACGGGAATGGTATCGAAAAATGAGGAATAATGAGTTCTATAATTCGGTGAAAAAATCATTGTTCTACGTTACTTCGTTTAGGAGAAAAAAATTAAAAACTGATTTTTGAAAAATTTCGTAAGGGGGTACCCTTGTGTTTTGTTTTAAAAAAAAAAGGATTTTAGATATTTTAACACTGGCTTTCGTTGTCTACTCTTTTATCCTACTCTTTGTACCTGACACTTTTTTTCCTGTTCTTCTTTAATTTTTTATTCAAGTTTTTCTGATTTTTCGAAAAGTTGATAAGGGGGGACCATTGGCGTTTTTTTCAGAATAAGACTTTTTTATTTTTTTTCTCCTAAACGAAGTATCGTAGAACAATAATTTTTTCACCGAATTATAGAACTCATTATTCCGCATTTTTCGATACCATTCCCGTTTCCCAATGCTATAGCTCATTTTTTAGTGGTTAACCCCGTATATCGTAAAATATTAATATTTATATAAAAAAAATGACTTTATACCATGCATTTTCACATTTTGAACAAGTTTTGTATTTAAATATTTGCTCTAAAGTCAATAGGGAAAGAGATACAGCCGTATTTAAAAAATAACATTGAAATCCCTATGGTTCACATTTCATTTCTACACCCGGTAGGTATAAATATTAGAGTGTCCGTAAAAACAAAAAATTTACAGTAAGGCTAAAATCGATAATTTTACATCGAACCAACATCAAAAATAATATTTTTTGCTTGTTTTACGAAAGTAACAGGTTCCTCTACATAATTGAAATTTTCTGAGAACGCGTGTAAATACATATATTGTTTATATTGCCTATGTATTAACACGCGTTTTTAGAAAATTTTATTTTTTATGGATACTCTAATAAATATACATACAATTCTACAACTGTTAGTAAAGTTAAGGTTAATTGACATGTATTTTTATTTATTTTTAGTTTACTTTCGTTTAGAACCCTTGAAGAAAAAACTGTATAAGTATGTCACTCGTATCGATAAATTTTCTAAATAGAAGTTGTCTGTTGTAACTTCTTTAGTAACTTTTTATAAATATTTTGTTAAATATATTTCTGTTGCAAAATATTCGTAAAACACATAAAAGTGTCATTAGTAAATTATTACTTTCAGTTGTCAGATCTTTACCAAAAGCCGTTTAGCCGAATTTGTGCTTATCTGTAAAAATCTCGATAAATCAAATTTGGTATGATTACAGTATCTCCCTTATTGTATCTGGTATGACGGTCGGTAAAAACACACATGATTGCAGAAAAAGTATAATGTATTACTTGAACAAAAAATCATGTAATGTATTCGTGCGAATATATTTAATGATTCTAGTTTAAAAAATACACTATTAAACACTCTGTTAGTTAACTCTTTTATTAACTTGCCGTCCGACCAATAAATGAGACGCTTCCAAAACAGTTCATTATTTTACTTTCGAGTTAATTCATTGATTAATTTGTCAACGTTTTATGCAACTACAAGTATTATTTTAGTATTGTCATATTATACCACTGTAAAATATTTTTTTGTAATTTTACAATAATAAAAAAGATGCCCGGGATTATTATGTAATTTTACATAGAACTTAATTTTACATAACATGTAATATTTAACAAAAAAATTATGTAAAACTAATTCACTTTTTATGTGATATATTTATATATTTTAATGTATTATTGCATAAAAAATATGTATTATTGTACATAAATGATAGTTATAATACTAAGAAATTAAACAAATGCAATTATAATTAAAAACACAATTAAATATAAAGTTATGTAAAATTACATAAAATTATAATTATGTACAATGAAATAAAATTATAATTAATTTTATTACATTATTTATTGTAAATTTCAATAAAAATTTGGAAAATTATAGAAACATTATGTAATTTTATGGAGCATGTAAAAATAAGTAATATTATATCTGTAACAACTACAAAATCTATGTTTTTTTTTTATAAAATATTACATATTACTAGTATTATCACATATGCAAATTTGTTTTTTTTTTTCATAAACTTCCATAATTAATAAAGTAAATTCGTTTTACATATAATGTTATAGTAATTTTTACTATATAATTTACAAAATGTAAATTTACAAATTTTTTTACAGTGTATTTGATTATATTAAATAATTCTAATAAAAATAAATTTTTAATTTTCATTACAAGAACAATAATACCGTTAAAACATCTTAGTAATTATTACATTTGAGAACATAAACTATGCCAAATACTAAAATATTTATTGCTTCAATTAGAGAATCTTATGGTGATAATAAATTAAATTTCTACAATATTCGTATTCTCCGGGCAGATTTGATTGTAATAAAATAAGCTTAGTTTCATAGCTCGAGATTCAGGGATTTCACATTTCTTTGTATTCTCACTTCTATATATATATATATATATATATATATTCCTTTATTTTACGTCCATTGAAAATCTGCGCTGCAAATTATTGCAACCGAAACTTCATCTATATAGATGATAATCAATACTTTTGTATGCCTCATCCAAATGGCAGAACGTAGAAGACGTTTGCCCGAGAGCAGCAGCGCAGCAGTAACACATAAAATTCACGCAACTGAACCATTACATTAGCATTTCCCTTCGGGGAAGATCATTACTTCCCCAATTGCGAGGCGAGAACCTGAAGGCGTGTGAGACAGATTGAAGCGAGATCGGTGCTGGTGGTGGCATTCCAAACAGGGAGAGCAAACTGCCAACTGAGATGCAACAACTAACACTTCATGAATAGATTTACACAAAAGACACCTACCGGAAATACGGTTGCTTTTTTAACGATAAGGACCTTTGAGATATCCGGACAATTGTTGAAAGGTGAATTTTTGTGGCATGATGTGTTAAATGCTTCAGCGAAATTATTTTATTTTATTTTATTAACTTTTCGCTATAGTAAGATCATATTTTTATTTTTATTTATTATTATTGATTTATTATTTATTATTACATAAATGATGCTACATTTTATTGCTAGTTGTGAGTTAAGTTCAAGTTGTAGTTTAGATTGAAGTTGAAAGTGAAATTGGTCAGCATGAATCCGACATTAAGCAAGCATTGAAAAGTCTCGTAACAATAATTTTTAACCGACAATTTTGGGTTACTTTTTATATCATATACATATACTACATACATAAATAATTATATTTATGTATAATTAATTACTTTGAATGTAAAATAAATATCAAAAATTGTTTTTGCAATATTTTCGTGTTTACATTATTTCAAAAAGCTTCATCATCTCATCAAATTCATATTATCGAAAAAAAAAGGTTCAATTTTGTAGACTATTGTAGTTTCAAAATATTTTTTTATAGTCCATCTCTATATTAAAACAACTTCAAACTTTTGTCCTTAACACGTTGACTGCCAACTACGAGATAACGTAGTTTACGTACTTGGCTATAGGCCGCCGACTACGAGTTATCTCGTAGTTGTTTGACTTGCCATATTTGTGCAGCTACAAGTTATCTCGTAGTATATAAGCATAACTATGGAAAAATGGCTTCTGGGAAAAGAATAAAAATCGAGGATATCTTAAACGAACAGAAAATTTATTAATAAATGAACGAAAAATAATAATAATATAATATGATATATGAGAATATAAAATATGATTAAATTAAATTAGTTTTCGAGGCCACAATTCTGAAAATTACTGTGGCAGTCAACGTGTTAATTCATGAAAATTCTGTGATCTCTGTGGTTAGGAACAGACCATGGTGGAGTCTGCACGTAAGCTAGACGACCGCATGAGTCAATGTCATGGCGAAGGTGTCTCGCCCGTCCATTTGAATTTCAAATATTGTCGCGCGACACTCTTGGCCCGCCGCGCCGTTTGATATATTGCCCGCAAACATGCATCTAAAATTTATACGTGCTCGGTATTTTTCATATTCGGATGGAGACGGTGCGGTATGGTCTTTGGTTTGCCGTGTGTCACATTAGGAAAAAAGGTGTAAAAAGTTTTTGATATATACGTCGGGGTCGATGATGGTAGCAAAATGCGATGATGGTTTTTTGGACTCTCGACTCTCAGTTGAAACACTGGATCATGTGGGAGGGATTTGCTCAAGTTTATGAAGTCACACGGAAAATAGACTTACGTCGTATTTTATTGTTATAATATTGAAATCTAAAGAAGTTGATTCTCTATGTAAATAATGTTATGTGGATAGTTAAAATTTATGTAAATTTTTAAATGGATTTACTTTTGTATATTCTTAGTGAAATTTTTGAAAAAATTTAATTTGGAAAATTTATAAAATTTTTAAAATATAAATAATTTTAAAAATTTGGAAAATTTATAAAATTTTATAAATTATGATAGAGAGCTTGACAATAGTTTATAGCTACAGAAATATTGAAATATTTCATCGATTCTTATATATCTTTTGATGAGAAGTGCATTTCTCGAAAGAATCATAAAATATAATTTTCCGCAATTACAGCGCCATTTGTAACGAATTGAAAACAATGCTTCAAATATAAGTTTCGTATTTTTTCCCGTAGAAAAATAGGAGTTTCTATTTCAGATTTCAAAGTTGCTCTTCCCCCACCCTCAAGGGTTGTATGGGGGAGTCAAATATTAAACATGTATTTTTTTATTTTTTGATCCGATATATATTTCCCGAGATATTCCACTGTCTTGATCTTTTTGATATATTATATATATATATATATATATATATATATATATATATATATATATATATATATATACAAAAATAACAACATTACAAAAAAATAATAATAAAATTTTACTATAAAAAATTTGTAATTTTATTTTACTATAAATATTCTGTTTTTTTACCTTAAAATTCTGTAATTTTTACATACCTATTTCATAATAATCACTTAAGGTAAGTAAAAAGTAAGTATGTTAAATTGCTTACTTTCTACAAATTGCACCACATACTTCATGTAAAATTACATATTGTTGGTAAAACTTCTTATATTATATAAAATTACAGCTTGCATATTAATATTCAACAAAATAATGAAACTTAGTACATATATTTTGTGTAATAATACTAATAAAATATTTTAATTGTAATTTATTCATCCTTTATGTAAATTTAGAAATGTATGTAATTATACCAATAATAATACTACAGAACTAAACCAATTTTTGCTATTTAGGGAAAATTCCTGTAAGCAAATTTATTGAAGTTCTGTAAATTTAATAAAACAGACTGTACTAAAAAAACTGTAGTACATACATATGTACTTTTCCATTCCGTTGATTAAAAAAACTGTAATATTACATATAACAATATGTACCTTTCTATCTCGTTGATAATATCATATTACAATAATGTTGGTAATAGTTCTAATATTATGTACTTTTAAACAATTATGAGTAAAATTACAGCAGTTGAATAATTATTCCTTGAAGTACTGGACATTATCGTGTCTCATGGTTTGTAGGTAAAATTACATAATTTTTTTAGAGTGTATATATATATATATATATATATATATATATATATATATATATATCGTATATAGCATATTTTATTGCACAGTAGCAAACTGTATCTTCTATCTATCGCTCAATTTACTTTCACTCCCACACACACATATTCCTGATCCAACCCTTCTACTATTGTGTGGATATGAGGCATTGGTAGCGGTCATGATGGCCACATGGGAAAGCCGGGAAGTTTTTTCGCTGTCTTCTCCTATACGCATTCGTTCCCGGGTAAAATTATTTCCAGATCGCGCGCGCGATGTAACACTGCCGTACTGAATAAAAATGTGTTGGTGCTGGAATGAATAACAATCAGTTGGCGGATGGTGGGGTTAGTTCGGGGAGAATAGGGGATGATGATACGAACGTGAATTGTGAGCGTGTTACGGCTAACAGTTGGTAGCAGTATTACACGGTGCGCGTGATTCACTATAATTGAATTTCATTATTGCAATTATTTTATTGTAACTTTGCATACTTTTGCTAGCAATGTAAATAAATATGGTTAAAGAAGCACATTTGAGTATATACAATGCTGTTTTGGTGCCTATGGTAGTGAGTGTTGTTGGGTTTGACTGCAAAAGCATAAAAGCGGAAAATGACTGCTGTGGAAATGAGATGTTTTCGTGGGGTATGTGGGTGTAACTAGGAGGAATCGGGTACAAAATAGATTAGTGTATGATGAGTGTAAAATTGAAGAAAATGTGGTAGCAAAAGTTGGTGTTAGTTAGTTAAGACGGTTCGATCATTTTAAGCTTATTTTCGCTTGAATTTTTATAGAATTATTAAAAATGTCTGAAGAAGTGAAAAATACGCAATGTATACTGCCCAGGATGTTCGAAAATTATAAAAATAAACATAATATATACATATAAATACTATTCTACAACTGTTAGTAACTGATTAAGGATACTTGTCATGTATTTTTATCGATTTTTAGTTTAGTTTCGTTTAGATCGCTTGAAGAAAAAAATCGTATATGTTACTTAGAATAAAAAGCTCTTTTTGTGTTTCGCTCAAATTGCTTTGCCTCACCCACAAATATCTGGCCTCAACGCAATATAATCATCGCTTTCTACTCCTCGTAAAATAATATACTATTATCAGTTCTATCTGCAAACCACCAGTTTCCCAAAACGTATTCGAATTAGTTCATTAAAATGCATTGCTTCACGTCTCAGGAAAGTAACATACGAGTCACCTTGGTAGGTAACAGGTTAAGCCGCAGTTGCTCTCGCGGTTGGATGCCTGTCAATGTGGTTTGCAACGTCAAACCACCGCGCACCGGCACGACGAGAAGCGTAAACTTGCCAGACGGTGAAACTTTCAGTTACGGTTAACGCAACGGATAAATTTTAAACAAAATCTACCGTTGTAGAAGCTACAAATATATATATATATATATATATATATATATATATATATATTTTATAATTTACCTGTAATTTCATTTCCATGTTAATTAGAATTTAAAAAATATAAAAACATAACTTATTTGAACATTTTTGGGATGTAAGGTGAGTCTACCCTGCAACTTTCCCCGGGCCTAATTTTCTATACAATCCAACCCTGTGTATGTATGTAATGTTGAAATACAAAAAAAATATATAAAAATAACAAATATAAAATGTAATTTAAATATATTTGTTCATTAAAAAGAAATACAGAAATTAAAATTTTCATTTAATATGTTATTATACAAACACATACAATTAATGCTAAATAAATAATAATATAATTAAAACCATTAAAGCATTATTTATTGCGTTAAAACACAAATAACGAAATCCGAATAACTTGTATTTCAAATTAAATTCGAATTTTAAAAGCGCACCGCACATAATCATTATCAAACTGATTTAACAAATCATTATGAAACAAAAATCCCTTTCACTAATTATTAATTAATCCCGCTTGTAATACAAGCCATCGCTTGTCTGGCTATAATTTGTTTAAAATAATGAACGGTGGTTCAGTTTGCGATCTTCGGTCGTACGAAACAATAACGTGTATTAAAATTAAATATTCAATAATTGCGGCTAGGACAATTATTATATGAAGCCCATCGTTATTGCTAATATTTGAGTACGTGTTGTTGCATATATGCATATTAACAAATTTATTAATTACCAAAATATTTCCCCCCGTTATGCTTCAGTGTAACCACACCTGCCATTAATAATAATCAGTACCCATATTTCCTAAACAGAATATGAGGCTATATCATCGAGATGCTGATCATAATATTTCAGAAACAATTTTTCGCTTGCATTATTAATCGTACGGGTCGTTAGTAAACAGTCAAACAAGGGATCTGTAGCTTATAGTGGATTTCAAACCATTCAGTGGTATAATATAAGGGTGGGGCTGTTTGTAATTTTTTTCAATCAAAAAAAATCAGATTTTTTCGAAAAAATCAGAATAAACTTGATTTTTTAAATTTCAAAATTAAGAGTTTATTAGTCAGCTGAGCTGTGCTAAATATATCTAAATATTTTAGTTAAACTATTATTAGAAATTAAAATTAATTAAAAGAGTAACTAACTAAAATTGATTTCAATTGCTGATTAATATTTAAAAAAAATCAAATCATTAAAATTGTGATTTAAATCAACTGATTAAAATCAGCCAAACTCTGTATAATATTCAATTATTTTTAAAAATTTAAATTCTGATCTGAACGGAATGCGAACCAGACACCTTTGAAATCTGAATCAGACACTGGTTTGATATTAATAATGAATACTAAATTTTCGTATTGAAAATGATAGAACTTCTGGTGATCGATAAATACAGTATAATCTTCTTTCAATGAAGAATTAAAGATTGTTTTATTTTTCTGGATTTTGTAGAGAAAATAAGTTCAATTGTTTTCTTTCTTTGGTAATGCTAGTTACTCGATTTATCTGAAATAGAATTATCGCAAAATACTTGTTGTTCACTAAAAACTATTTCCGAGTTCTGTACGTTTTTGATGTTAGGGATAAACTTTCTCTTGCAACAGGTCTGTACTTATTTTTTTTTGCTGGTTCTTGTTCAATACTTTGATGTATAAAAATAATATATGCATTAACTAAATTAAAATATGTTACCAAAAAAAAATTATAAGTAAAAAATCAATAAAATTGCTACCTATATTTTTAGTACTACTACATTTTTTATACATACGTATGTAATAAACTTCTGTTTAGTTATTCATTTAGGCATTACAAAAAAAATTATTGAAATATAATATTTTTTTTATTTTCTGTGATGACACTAACAGTTTTTATAAATATATCAATAAATCAATATTATCAATATATCGATATTTTGATATCTGAACAAATTTAAAATTAATGAAATTCTAATTCTAAATTCACATATGAATGGGACAAATAAAAAAAATCAGTTATTCTAGTTACTGCATTTCTAAAAAAAAAATACCATTACAGAAATGTTTTAAAATAAAATAATTTTTAATTTTAATTATACTATTAATGTAAAGATATATAGATTTAATGTAAAAATACATTGACTTAGTCTGATGATGACCTAGCGGTCGAAACAGCAGTAACAAATTGTTTTAATAAATTGTAATATTTACAAAGTAATAATTTGTTTTTATTTAAAATACTTATCATGTATCACAAAGTAAAGACTGATCAAATTAAATGCTTTATTATACTAGCAACATAATCTCTTTCTACATAGGCAGTATGGTAATATAATATTAATATAATGATACACTTGAAGAAAAAAGTATATTTTATAACTTACGTATTATTAAATAATAGTAATAATAATATGCAAAGTTTAACAATTTCATTAGCAATATTAATTAAAGTAGATTTAAAAAATCCTTGACCGTATTTTAGAAAAACGTCTCCCTCACTGTAGTAACACTTAACTACGACATATGTAATAACCGCAAAATAACGATACTGTTGTTATAACGAAGTTTGTTCGTTAATTAAAAAAAAAGAAAAGTTACCAGCTTTTGTTTATTAACCTTGACCCAGCATTAAGTACCAACAAGCTTCCTTCTCGCCAACTTCAAGTAGCAGGAAAAAAAAGAACTGCTCACAAATTGCAGTAAGTTGTACACGTAAGACGTAACGTTGAAAAATTAACCAGTGTTAAAATTCACCGCTAAAAATTACGGACGTTAAGTTATTTTCCTAATTATGTTTTACACTTTATTCGTTTCGTTGGAAGGTCGACACGTAAATTTGTAATTATTATGCTGCTTTGCAATCGTATCACGCTTGCCAACTCTTTAAAAACTTTTTCAGTCTTAACTGGTTGCAACCATTTTTATCAAGATATATTTTAATATTAATGAACATAACCTGCTACTTAATATCATTTGTTTTCTTCAGTTAGTTCTCGCTCGTCGGGAAATTTTGCCGAACGCTTTAGGAAAGTTTGCTGTAAAATTTTACGCCAGTTAAGCAGTTTCCATGATATGTTCGAAATTTGCAACTAATTTATAAGACGTGGCAAAATATATATTAAAACTAAAAGAAAAAATACAGCATGTTCATTTGAAAATATTTAATCCTGAAAATCTTAGATATATCTTATAAATATACCAAGACATACTATTTTTAATCATCAGTTAATATATAATAATTATATATCTATTTTATTAATCAAGATTTTTAAATATTAAAAGGCATTACCTCCTTTAGAACCTTTTCGTTTCACTGTTGGTCAAAAATTCTTTTGTAAAAATTTAAGTACAAATTTTAACTTATCAATATTAGTTTATAATTTAAATGTAAAATTGCCATTAATGAACTAGTGAAATTATTAGTTAATTTTTAATTTAATAAAAATGTATTGACCAAGATTCTTAATTTAAAAATTAACTAATGATTTCATTAGTTTATTAATGGCGATTTGTAAAATAAATAAAAAAATTATCAATATTATGAAAATATATAAAAAATGTAATTATCTTTTACAGAAAATACTGAACACACATACAAAACTAAAAAACAGAAAATAATTATATACATAAAAAAAAAATAATATTCCACGTTTTTAAAACCGACTAAAAAGTATAAAATAATTTCTCCCAGTCCCATACAGATTTGTAACCCCATACAGATTCCTGACCCGATACAGATTGTCCTGATTTGTGATTGTGAATTTTTAATAGCTATAACAATACTTGTAAGATTTGAAACAAAAAACGTGAAGCGCATGCAATAGATAATAGTAAGGAGCGCAGAGAGTAACTGTTTTTGCGCCCCACGTTTTTCGTTTTAGATCTTACAAGTATTGTCATAAGTCATAGCTATTAAAAACACACAATCACAAATTTTCAGGACAATCTGTATGGGGTTATAAATTTGTATGGGGCTAGGAGAAATTATTTGATACTTTCTAGTCCGTTTTAAAAACGTGGTATCTTAATTGTTTTTATTTAAATAACTATTTTCTGCTTTTTAGTCTTGCGTCTGTGGTCTGTATTTTCTGTAGTTGTTTTCTGTAGTTTCTGAATTTTGAAAAAAAAACATGAATGTAGAGAATTCGTGAAAATGGCACAGAATAAAAACTAATATTTCTAATATTATTAATTAATTAATTAATTAATTTGTTAATATTGTAATGTCATCCAGTTCTGAGCTTTGTTTAAAGTCTCTAGCTCATCGGGAAATTAGTTTAAACTCGATTGTAAAAGTACCGAAGTACAGAGAGGAAAGAGAGCAAGTTAATAAAATCATGTTGAAATACAAATTTCTGTAAAAATTTGGCAATTAAATTCGACAATAAAATATTTAATAAAAATTTATATTTATGAGCGTTGCATTTTTGTGCATAGAAACATGCAGCATAAATTGCCTACAATGGAACTGGTAGCAATTGTTTACAAAAAATTAAACTTATTTTTTAGATGTTGTTTTAAACTATTTTATACCTAACAAAGTAGGTCAGTGTTTATTTCAGGAGTGGATCCAGGGGGCGATAGTTAACCCCCCCCCCCTGGAACATGTCAAACCAAAAAATATTAATACATGGGTTTTGAAAAATTGCTGCCAAATAAGCCGAAACGCAACTATGCAACGACAACGTAATGTGTGCAATTAAAAATTATTCTTTATTATTATAAATAAAAATTTATATTTATACGTAATTGTTTACCTGTTTTACTGATAATGTATATTACTACATTTATTTTTAGGCCAATTTTAACGCTCCCCCCTTACTTAGCTAATGTAACTAACGCCACTATAGTACTTTATGCTGATGATACTACTTTTGTAAACAATAGTTCGGATCTCTCAAATATATCAAATACAATTAACAGTACTGTGCTGTGGCTCTTGATTGGTTTAATTCCAAATCACTGGTATTAAATAATGACAAAATACAGAATATTGTTTTCAGTGTCAATAGAATTGTTGATAAAAATGCACTATTCTATGACAAATGTAATATTATTAATTTTCTAGGTTTCAAACTGGATGCAGAAATTAACTGGAAACAACATATTACTTAATTGTACTGGTAATAAAATTTATATTGACATTTTCATGTTACGTAAACTTAAGGATGTTGTATCATCGCACACATTAATAAATCTGTATTTTTCATATATTCATACTCATCTAAATTATGGATGTTTATTATGAGGTAATTCAGTTGAGAGTGACAGAATTTTTAAGTTACAAAAAAAATCTATTCGTATTTTAAGTATTAGCTCATACAGGCAACCTTGTATATAACTTTATATTAAGTTAAAAATTCTTACATTATCATCAATGTATCTTCTTTAATCCTTACTATATGTAAAAAAAAATTATGTGAATATTTAAAAAAATAATTGTTATCACAATTGTCATACAAGGTAAAAAGACAATATTAGATTGAAGCTTTGTTGATTAAATGTTGCTAAAAATTTAACTGCACATGTTGGTGCATTTTTTTTAATAAATTGACCATTAATATTAAAGATCTTCATATTAATAAATTTAAAAATATTTTAAAAGAATTTTTAATCACAAATGCGTTCTACAGTATTAATGGATTTACTAATTGTACTACGAATATTTCTGTTTAACTGTGAATGTATGATGTTCATCTTTATTTTTGTATAACGACTTAAATTTATGTTTTTTTTTGTATTTCTGACTTTAATAAATAAATAAACAAATAGATATGATACAACGTACATTTCTATAATTCCCGACTCCCTCCCGGAGATTTAGATCTGAAATAAACACTGATACTTTCCAACCGAAAATAGCTCAAAAGTTTAAAAGAATACAGAGACCAAAAATCCACTATAGCTTAGATTTCCTCACTACAAATTTAAGACGCAAATGTTTTTACAGCTTTTTCTGTAAAGTCTCACGTGTGTTTATGTTGCTTTAAATGCATCGCGTAAATCTATAGTTTCTTCCTTCTTTTCTTTACTAAGCGCGCAAGTACATTCGAATTTCTTTCGGTATATTTGGAAAAATGGTGGCATAGCACGCTAGGATGTGGGATGTAATTTACCGATGTTTCTCGACGTTTGTCTGTCGTTAACGGAATCGGTAAACGACCGAAAGAATGCACACCCTTGAATAGATTCTCTCCCCTCTTTATTTGAAAGGGTGTGAACGTGAGATAAACAGAATACATAGCTGTAAAATATTAGAAATATCTTTTTAGAATTAAAGATTATCATAGTGAAAAATCAATTATCTAAATAAATATCGATATTATAGAATATTTTAATTGATAACTGTTAATGTGTATAGGATTTTAGTTATATTAATCATTTTTGGTTCATACTATTATCTATTGCATGCGCCCAACGGTTTTTGTATGGGGTTATAAATCTGTATAGAACTAGCGCGTGTTAAAAATGTGGTAAGTATATTACATTTTTTTATTTAAATTATTATTTTCTGCTTTTTAGTCTTATTTAACTTTAACTTTAACCTAATTAATGAATTTAATTAATTATGATTCAATAATTAAAATTTTATTAATTTTAATTATAATTAAGTTAATTAATTAACATTAATTTAATATTTGTAATATTATTAATTATTATATTCGAAAGATTTTCTGATTATATCCATTTAATGTAACAACAATAATTTTAATTTTTTAATTTTCTGATCCATAAATATGTATAGATTGAGTTACATAATATTAAACACGAATTATGTTCCACACATGTAACATCAGCTAATTATATCCTGCTAGTCCTGAAGAAGGTAATAGTGATTGCCGAAACGTTGGCAAAAATATTTAACTGACTGAATTCCATTTATTACTTATTATTTATTAAATTTTATCAGTCGACTATTATCCAATTTATTACAATTAATTTTTAAACAATGTTATCCCACAATTATTATGAACATGAAATATCTTAATTGCACGATTCTGAATATATATATATATATATATATATATATATATATATATATATATATATATATACAGTGTGTTGATAAAGTAAGGAACAAAATTCATAATTTCGTTATTTAATGTTTTCAAAAAAAACGCTCGGACACGTCAATTTTATTTTTTAATTAGCCACCTTATGGCATAATTTTACTTATGACGTCATGTATTTTTTCACAATGACGTCATCATTGTTTTTTTTTAAATGGCAACTCCATTTTTTTTTGCTGGTCTAACTACTTAAATGATGACGTAAAAAAATTAGTACCTTGGATAACCATTTTTTTGAGAAAATAACACACCTAAAAAATTTTAAAAATATATATCTATACAACATAGATTGCTTTGAAACAAATGAATAATTATTTTTTTCGTTGATATATTAAAAAGAAATGTTAAAATCATGTATGAAAATGATGAAAATTTATCTCGTATAGCATTCTCGCAGTAAAATCTATAGATTTTCATCATTTTCATATATGATTTCAACAAAAATAATAATTATTAATTTTTTTCAAAGCAATCTATGTTTTATAGATTTTGCCCTAAAATGAACGAGTGAGGATTTAGAAGACAAAAATATACAAAAAACATGAGTGAAAAACAATTTTTTTGAAAATTAACACTTTTCCGAAGCCGGTAACACGAAAACGGTCCAGTTTTTCGTAAAAATGTATATAACCAAACTTGTAGCAAATTCAATAAGCTTTCATTTCGTACTGAAGAACTTTTTTACTACAACGCAAATGGAACATTTAAAGCCCCCCCCCCGCCCCCCAACGGCACCGGGATTTGAAAGGACTTTATTTTCTCTTGTTCAGGGGACCTCCCCCTACACATTTCTGAAAAAATTAGAACTAGTATTTTTAGTTCCTCTATTTTTCCTATTTTGACTGGACTATTTAAGTAGTTGGACATCTATAAAAACCAGCAAAAAAAATTGGAGTTGCCATTTATAAAAACCAATGATGACGTCATTGTGCAAAAAATGCATGACGTCATAAGTAAAATTTATATGCCATAAAGTGGCTAATTAAAAAATATAATCGACGTGTCCTAGCGTTTATCTTGAAAACATTAAATAACGAAATTATGAATTTTGTTCCTTACTTTATCAACACACAGTATATATATATAATATATAAAATTATTCACGTATTCATAGTAGAGGGTGTTTCTTTAGTTGTACACTATTATGTATTTGATTTGAATATCGTTGGGGAGAGGGCATAACGCCGAAAGTAAAATATTAATCAAATTCTAGGGATGTTTGCTAAGGGTTGTGATATATGATCAGTACATCAGCAGTACTCAATCAAGAAATATTCTTGTTGATGACTCAGTTTTGATTACCATGTAAATATAATGATGTATGCTGTACAACAGTAAATTATGAAATAATATAATTATCTCCCAGTTAAATACTCTGTGCAAACAAAAATTAAAATTTTACTAACTGATGCAGTAAGTTTGTTCTTAAAGTAAATAATATACTAGAACTTATTAGATAGTAAATATTAGCATATGCAGTGTAGTAATTTACACTGTAAAATTATATGAAATAATATGTAATTTAACATAGTAAAAAATCTTTTAGAACTTATTATATTAAAATGAAAGTACTTTAGGATTTAGTTCTGTATAAATATTAATAAAAAATCGACGTTTCCACGTACTCTTCGTACATCATCATTCTTTAATACATACATACGCAATCACGCTTTAAACCCAAAAGAATATGGCACAAACTCTTTCCATTATCCCGAAATCAGCCTCCTCCAAACATTCCTAAATTTAAACAAGCAACTTTAGCTTCATCCACATTCATAATTCCTCTCTCATAGCATACTCTTCTAGTCCTGCTACTTGAAAACTTCCGCTCACGCAAGCCACTCTCTCAATCATATACCACTCCAACTACACTCAATGGACGTCCACGCAAACGTATACATTTAAAATCATTCATATAAATCTTTTTAACCAAACGTACATTAGACATTCGCTTAAGATGTCCGAACCATCTTAACTGACTATCACCAACTTTTGCTATAATTTTTAGGGCATTTTTGTTTTCAAAAAGAAAGCTCAATAATACGCTCTGTCCGTTCGGTCTGTCGGTCGGTCGGTCGGTCGGTCGGTCGTTCGTTCGGCTCCAGAAAAACTTTTAAAACTAGACATCGTAGAGAGTTCTAGTTTTTTGCATTAGTTTGGTGCTATCGAGTTATTGGCGCATCGAATAGTTTAAAAGCGCTCAGCCAAATAAGTTAATTAATGATATTTTATATAAAAAAAATACTGATCCGCCCGCCAAAAATGCGTTTAAGTCCCTCGATCAAAAGCACGAGGAGTTTTTAAATTTTTTTTTCAATTTCATACTCATTATACATTAATCTATTTTGTACCCGATTACTCCTATTTACACCACATACTCCACGTAAAAATCTCATTTCCACAACAGTCATTTGTCTTTTATGCTTTAATAAATGAAAAATAATAAGAAAAATCATTTGAAAAATTTTTTTTTTAATAAATATTTTGCTTACAACATTTTATAAAACTTCGGTAATAATATATAAATTTCATATTTAAAAAACACTCAAAATACTCAAAAATTATAAAACTTAAAAAAAAATTTTTTCAGAACTCATATAATAAAATAAAACAGTTTTAAAACAAATACAATTATTGTATCAGTTTTCTTGATAAAGACGAACATTGAGTTCGTCGAAATGTCGATTATTAATAAACATTAAGACAAAGTTTAAACTTAAAGCTGTTTTATTTGAAAAAAAAATTTTCATTATTTACATGCATAAATAATAAGAGCAAAACATAAAACTGTAACACAATTTATTTAAAAAATTGCGATAACAAAATATTAAATTTTTTATACCAAATGCTATTTATTTTATACAAATACAAAAAAATTTAGTTTGCTGTAAAACAAATATAATCTGGCTACAATCAAATAAAACTTAAAATATTGCCAGCAATTACACCTATTAGTAAATCAAAAGAGCAACAAAATATAAAACAAAAAAACCAGTAATATCGTAGAAAAATCCTCCATATGTGACATGGAACTTAAAATTGCGGTAATATTCGATAAAATATCCCTTTGTTGTTTAATTCAAAATGGGCAATAGCCAATATCGTGCACAATTCGAACATCGATAAATATCAAAAGCACGACTAGAACTTTATTCCCGACCGAGTATAAATAAAATAAAACGAGAAAGAGAGAGAGAGAGAGAGAGAGAAAGACAGAAAAATGATAAAATATCGTTCACCGAACAACTACAAAACATATCGTACAAATAAAACTGTTTCTCTTCTACACAGAAAATAACAAGTCCATTACACAAAACTGTATTTATTATCGAAGCAAAAGAAAGAAAAAACCCGCCATTTTTTTTCCCATCGTGAAAAGAATGAAACGGTTCGATTTTCACAAAACCGGTAAATGGAAACGGCGAACCGATATAAGTCATCAGAGGCCGTAGCGGTTAACCAAGCAACCAACCTCTGTGCCCCGCTCATACAAATATTTCTTCTGCCAGTTTCTTTTGTGATGAAAGTGTAAATTAAGTTAACAGCCGTTACCGTGAGTTGTGTCGGGAAAAAAATCATAAAGAAAACGAATGTGTTTCACTATTAAATCGTAAAACATTCTAACGCCCTCTTACTACACGGCCTTTTTTCTGCTTTCAGCGCGCACGGAAAATAAACATTTTCTTTGTAGATTTTTTTAATGAATATATGTAGTCACTTCAACAATTCATTTCTTCTACTAATTTTATTGTGATAAAGCTACATACACAAAATAAATAATAAAATGTAGATACACAGATACATATAGTCATATCATTGTAAATCAAATCTGACGTAAGTACATATTTAATTTATTTTTAACACGTTTTTATTAACTCGTTTTCTTGTTTGTCTGTTCGGTACAAATTTTGCAACCGATTTTAAAAATATGTATATATTCATTGAAAAGTTTAACTTCTATATCAATCCATAAGTAAATTAAACAATTACAGTTTAATTAAAATTGAAAAATTAAATTTTAATAATGTTACAATTTTTAAATTAAGAATAAATATTTAATTTTAAAAAATATCTGCAATATTTTTTTCTAAGAAATACAATAACTAGAATAATTGATTTTTTAATTTGTCTCAACCTTATGTGAGAAGGATCTCAAATATTTTTTACCTTAAATTAGAATTTCATCAATCTTAAATTTGCTCAGATATCAAAATATCGATATATCGCTAATATCGATATATCGAAATTTTTCTCAGCCCTAATTACAACAAATATTGTTAATTTAATTAATTCTGTGAAAATTACTAACTCGTTTTATTCTAACTTTTGAATACCTCTGTAGTCAATACTTGAAAATCAGCGGGTTGGTGCATACAGGATTGGACTGGACATTCCAAAAATGTTCAAATAAGTTATGTTCTTATATTTTTTTATGCTAATTTACATGGAAATAATATTACAGAAAAATATAGATCAATTGTAAAAATGACACATATAAAATTAAATATAATTCTTTATTTAAATCTAAGTTAAAAGACGATTTAATAAATGACTCACAAATTGATGTTTTTAGAATAATCAATTCTCAAATTTTTGCAAAATTCAGAGATCAGTTTTAATTTTTTGACTATCGCACAATGATGACGGCCCACCAGAGAAAGCCCGGTGCCGCGATGGGCCAGTCCAACCCTGAGTGCATACGAAGGAAAGCAAGTAAGGTATATAAATGTAATGGTAAAATGTTCATGTATATATGTATGTATGTTATTCAATAGCAACGTATTTGGATTTGAAAAGGTTGTTGAACAAGGATGCTTAATTTAAGTTTATCTAACAAACAAAATACACTCGTAAATGTTGACTGGAATACATTACATCATTTAAAAAGACAAGAATTCTTCTTTCCCATTTAAAAGTAACAAAGCAACGTTGCAATTGAGAAAAATCGGATTAAAAGAAGGTAAATCTTTTCAACGATACGATTTTTATAAGTTTGTTTTTAAATTAAAAACTGTTTTAGGATTAGATTCTGTTTAATTATTTTATAAAAAAAGACGTTTCGACAAGACTGAATGCTTGTTTTCATCAGGTCAATTTTTTTTATCAATGACATTAAAGTAGATAATAGTACATAGCAACTAGTTACTAGGTAACTAATTAATGTAATTAATAGGATTGTCATTGATAAAAAAAATTTGACATAACGAAGACAAGCTTTTATGTAAAAATCCATAAGTTTTATCTAAAAACGATTTCGGCAAGTCTGTGCGGAAATATAAATTGCACCAAATGTAATTGATTGTTTGAAAAAAATAATAATAAAATAACACGACTTTAGGTTTAAGTTCTGCAAATAATATTTATTAATAATTGACGTTTCGACGAACTTAATGTCCGTTCGTCATCAGGAAAACTGATACAGTTGTATTTAGCTTTCCTGATGAAGATGGACATCGAGTTCGTCAAAACGTCAATTATTAATAAATAATATTATAGAACTTAATCCTAAAGCCGTTTTCTTTTTATATAATGAGTTCTGAAAGATTTTCTACTATGTTAAAGTATAACTTTCTTTAAATGATGAAATAAAATTAATTCACAAACTGTATTACAAAAAAAAAAACTAAAATTATTACATATGTGAACTAATTCTAATAATTGATGTAACTTAAAGTAGATGTTATTATTTTCAACGTAAATCCGTAATTAAATTAAATTAATGTATGAATGAAATAGGAAATAGGATTTCAACACTTATTTCTTTATTATTTTATGAAAATTGACGATCGCGGTTTCGACTATTTAAAAGTCAGCATGTGGTCTGGTACAGATTTAATTACAGAAGATTATACATACTAAAAATGTTTTGATTGCTCACATGATGCACTCGACAGTCGTACTAACGACAACGACAAAGTACTAACATCCGAAAAATGCCAAATATCAAATATCTCCCACTGTTACAATTATTCAACCCGATTTCAAAAACACTAATGTAAATAATAAAATAGCTAGTTTACAAATAAACTTAATAAGCAAGTAAAATTCTTTTGTTGTTTCACAAAGAATAATTTAAAATTTCTAAATTTATCGACTGAGAGTTTTTACATTTAAAAATCATGAGGCAAAAACTACATATAATCTAATAAAAGAATTTGTTATAAATAGATTATATGTTGGACATAATACTGACATAATGTAGAAAGAGATCATTATGTTACTAGTACAATAATGACATTATTATACAGCAGTTAGTTACTATATACACTACTAGTGGCAACAGCAAACATAACTACAACGTCAAGTCTATTTAATCTGACATCTTCTGCGGTCATATTGACAAACTATTACGCCAAGTTAAGTTAATTGACAATTGCATTGTTTATTGTATAAAGAAGTGCAAGAAATGCAATGTACACCGTCAGATTTGTCAGAAACACTGTCAAGTGTATTTAATTTGACATCTCTGACGACTATATAACAAATTATTAAATCAAATTAAGTTAATTAAAAAATTAATTGTTTATTTTCGCATAAATTTGAATTTGGTTATTGAAAATGTGTGAAAAAGTGCAAGAAATGCAATGTATACTACCATTGATTAAAAAAGTATATTTTTTAATCAATGATACTACCCAGGGTGATCAGAAATTGTATAGTCGATCAAAGAAAGATTAATTCTCACAAATCACGTAACAAATATAAATAATAATATATACATATACATACTATTGTACAAATGTTAGGAGGGTTAAAAGTTCACGGTATGCATGTAGTTTAGTTTCGTTTAGAATGTTTGAAGAAAAAATTGTATATATCACTCGGAATAGAAAGCTCTTTTTGTGTTAGGCCCAGATTACTTGGCTTCGGCTTTGCCTTAATCACAAATATTTAACGACAAGTTCAACACAATAATCATCTCTTTCTACTCCTTGTAACATAAAATAATATTAACTTTACTTTCTCTTTATTATACCATACTAAAAATATAATATCAAAAAGCCTAATGCAACATTAAATATGTATTTTAAAAACACTCGGCATCCTTCATAAAAACGTCAAAGTAGAACCTAAACAAACACGAAAGAAATCATATCGTTTGAAAAATATCGAATTATTTCAAGCGTTGGCATAAAGGAAATGAAATTGTGCCACAAAAACATTTCGAATTGCTCAAAATAAAAAATTAGAACTGTGGTAATCTCCAAGGAACGCCACGGATCACAACATCCACCACATTAAACCAAATCTAAGCAAAAACTCGCTAAATATTCTGAGGTTGAACAAGGTAGTAGAGTAGGTAGAAGGCAACAGAAGAAAAACATTTCAGCGTTCGACTGAGTGTGAGAGTCGTGTATTTGGGTATGCAGTCAAACTGGTTCGCTTTTCAGACATTCGTGGCGCGCTTAAGCTGAAACTGAAGTTCACAAAACGCGCGACGTCGACGCTCCGCCCGAGTGAAGCAAATATTTGCACAACGAGTATTTGTACAAACCGAATATTGAATCAGAACGTTTTCATGTACAAATTTCAGATCGGAGAAATTAAAACAATTACACCGCTATAATCTGTTTAATTACTACGAATCACTAAATATGTATGCATCTATAGAGAATTTTTAGTTATTCATTGTAAAATGCTTGTGTCGCAGGCAAATACTTATTTCAGGAAAATAACTTTTGACTAGTAATATTTGCATGAATACTTTTTAGGCAAATATTACGAAGTAAATATACTATTGCATATATACTAAAGGTTTAATCGCCAGTATAATATTTGTAATGTACCTGACTAAAGTAGTATCATTAAAAGTAAGCAAATCAAAATTTAATCTTTTTATCCTAACCTATATAGAAATGAATGTGAGGAATATCTTCAGATGTGTTAAACTTTTAGCTTTAATAAATATATATCATAAAAATTTAAAAAAATTATTAAATATTTAGGGGTATCGAAAAATGTTCCAAATAACAGTTGTTAGCTATAACTTATTTAGGAACTTTCGTTATATAATTTTTTTCGAAATATATCCCTATTGCAAAATATTCGTAAACCACATAAAAGTGACATAAAAACCATTAATTTACCACATCCGTTTGGCATATCTTTACCAAAACTTTCAGATTGAGATATTAATCTCCGAAGCCTAAATATGAAATTTTATAACAATCCGTTCAGCCGAATTTGCTCAACATATGTCCACAGACGGACATCACGCTAAAAACAGTTGATTCTTGCTTATCTGCAAAAATTTCGATATCTTAAATTTGAGATAATTATAATACCTCCCTTATCATATGTAACATAACGGTCAATTAAAACACACACAAAAAAAATGAAAATTGTATATTATTTAACAAGCATGTAATGATGATTCTTAACGATACATAAAGATGAAATTTATAAATCTTTTTAGAATTTTTTTATAAATAAAGCAAACATTTTAATTAAACTATAAATAAATTACAGCTATAAAATAAACAAAATAAAATTTTCATTATAATCATATTAGCCTAGATAATCTAAACAACGCAAATCATTTCGAAACAAATTCAATTAATTTTACGAAAAAAATATGAATTAAAACAGTAAACTCGTATATAAAACAATAATCATATTCCGGCTTGTACAGCGGGCCAAAATGAAAAACCCGAAAGCTATAAAAAAAAACAAGCAAAAAAATGAATCATGTTATTAAAATAATAAACGAACAGCACGCCGTGCAAAAGTAAAACAATTCTACAACCGGAAACTAAGTAACATACACACACACATAAAGCTCTTTTATTAAATTATACGGGGTGGTTCCGTAATTATAATGCAGCGTCGTTCGCCCAGTAGCGGGATAGATTTTTCTAAAAGCGCCACAAACCCGCCAGCGAGCGCTAAACAAAACATATTTCAGAAAGACGAGCGGCATTTTTCAAACCTCACTGTGCGCACGGGTGCTGTATGTATATATGTATTTATGTGTTCGTGCCGTTCCAGTTCTGACGTCAACATAATGCGGACATAAGTTACATGTAACGAACAGAACTGACGCCCGGCGCGGCGCTATGACGTCACACGCAATTCGGCACTAGGCGGGACGCTGATGGCGTCATTTGTTTAAATCGTTTTTATGTTAAGAAACATGTTTTTCTTTGCTAAATTTAACTTATAAATTACGCGGAAAAGACTTGTATACTAAATAATTAAATTAGTTCACATTGAAAATAATATATAAACGCTAAAAAAATTATATAATTTCACCTACAAACCATGAGACACTATAATGCGCAGTATTTCTAGGTTAGAATTACACAACTGCTCTGTAATTTTATACATAATTGTTTAAAAATATATAATATCAGAACTATTACAAACATTATGTAATATAATATTACCAACGGAATGGAAAAGTACATAGGTATGCAATATTACAATTTGTTTTAGTAAAGTCTCTTTTAGTAAATTTACAGCACTCCTCAAATTAACTGTCAGGAATTTTCCATAAATAAGTAAAATTTGTTTTAGTTCTGTAATATTATTGTTGGTATAATTACATACATTCAGAAATTTACATAAAAGATGTATTTTACAATTATTACAGATATTAAAATGCAATGCAAGCTGCAATTTTACATAATTTAAGATAGTATACCAACAATATGCAATTCTACAATAAGTATATGATGCAATTTGCAGAAATTAAGCAATTTTACATATTTATTAGGTCATTTTTACTTACTTTAATGACTATTATGAATTATGTAAAAATTACAGAATTTTGTTATAGAAATACAGAATATTTATAGTAAAAAGAAATAACAGATTTTTTATAGTAAAATTTGACTATTATTTTTAAGTAAACAAGTTAATTTTGTATTCTTTATGTTTACAAATAAAAAAAAAAAAATTAATAAAAGACAAATAAAAGTAACGTTGCGAAAAAAATATTCAATATTCGTGTGTCATGTACATGGCATTTACGGTCTCTGTATCCTGTTAGGGGGCGATAGTACACCTCAAAGCTCGTTGAGAAACCTTGAACGCGTTGGTAAAAATCGTCTCATAAGCGAGATAATACGTCTTTTAGTCTCTACATTAAACGATTAATTTCTTTTAAACTCTAGTAATCTAGTACTATAATAATTCATGTAATTTTATAATTCTGTAAATATGTATTACAATGTAATTTATTAGCCAAAAGTTAGTTAGTAGGAAAGTGTAAATAAAATCCTTTTAAATTTATAGTTGTAAAAATAACATAACAGAGTTTTAATGCGCAACATTAAACGATATTGTTTAATATTAATTTACAAAACTACCAAACCAAA
This sequence comes from Clivina fossor, assembly GCA_963966155.1. Taxonomy (NCBI): domain Eukaryota; kingdom Metazoa; phylum Arthropoda; class Insecta; order Coleoptera; family Carabidae; genus Clivina; species Clivina fossor. Next base: position 26,171,491 of record OZ014555.1, read on the forward strand.
AACAATGTATCTAAAGTACTTTATGACTTGACCAACCTAGCAAAATTAAATATCCCAATGGACGCAAACATCAACGTCATAAAGCAAGTAAGCGTTCATAATTCAAGACAAAATCTCATAACTCCGACACTCACTTATTAAATTTTAAGTCGACGACGAAGGGGTATGGGGCTTTGGGTTGTTCTTAGCGCGATTAACAAAAAAAAAAAAAACCGAAACGTTGAGAACTAAACTAGTAGAAAGATGCGTTAACGAGAAAACACCAACTAGGATATTAATTAAACAAATGTAATTAGAAACTGGTGTATATACGATATACATGTTTTCTACAATTGTTACATGTGCATATGGTCGCTTACGTACGTAACATAGAAATGTCTCAGGCAAATGTAATTAACCATTGCGGTTAGTCCTAAATTGTGGACCGAAACCTAGTTTGTCGTTAAATCTCGGATTCAAATTAAAGCACGAGATACAAAATTAAAATTAGCTTCAAATGCCTCTTTGCGTGTCATTTCAAAACTCGTTAAAACGTTTCGTTTTGTTATAAAATATCCATGTACGGAAATTGAATGCAATGTTGTTCCACAGTTTTGAATTTGAAAAATAGTAATTTATGCAACAAGTACTATTTTTTCAGAAAGAGTAAGTTTGACTCATAAATGACAATACTTAGATTAGTTACAAATGATGGGCATTTACGCGTAAAAAGATGTTTTTTTACATTTCCATGTAAAAAATGTAAATAATATATAATTTTTGTTCTTTATTACGCCACTAGGTAGCTTTTTGTTGGAAAATTTGTTGTGATGAGTAATATATACAGCCTGATTCAGAGTAAGCGCCTTATTTTTTTTTAGCCACACTATGGGTACTACTTTCAAAATATTTGGCAGTAATATATTTCAGGACATTCTCTACACTCTACACGATGGTAATATCAGATTTTCAATTGGACGAATTATTTCAAAATGGCGACGTTCAACTTTTTTTTTGTTAATGGGATGCCATAATTTTTTTATTATTATTGAGATCCTAAAAACATTCTTTTTACGATAGTATTTCGTTTTCCTTCAAAATTTATTTATTTCCCTATCAAAAAGCAAACTAACATTTTAATCTAGTAGCGCATGAATGTGTTACACTCGATGTTAACTAGTAGTCAAACGTCAAACACCACCATTGGACGACGTTTCAATTTAGGAAGTGTCTATTTTCACCATAAAACAGGAAATCAGAAACACAAAAACACGAGAAACAGGAAACACGACGTACAGGAAACCGATTTTACGTGCAAAAACAAAATACTATCTTAAAAAAAATGTTTTTAGGATCTCAAAAAAAAAAAAAAAATTATGGCATCCCATTTAAAAAAAAAAGTTAAACGTCGCCATTTTGAAATAATTCGTTCAATTGAAAATCTGATATCACCATCGTGTAGAGAATGTCCTGAAACATATTACTGCCAAATATTTTGAAAGTAGTACCCATAGTGTGGCTAAAAAAAAATAAGGCGCTTACTCTGAATCAGGCTGTATATATATATATATATATATCACGTGTTTGTATGAGTATGAGAACAATGAGTAAATTTTTGGAAACTTTATTATAAATTGGTCAAAATAAAAATTATTCCTCTTTGTTCAAGTTATTATAATAAATAGTATAAATTTACTAATTACATATTTCTTTTCTATTAGAAATGTGTCCCTTTTGTTCAATAATTAAATTTGATTTTTATAATAATATTTATTTTTAAATAGATATATGTTGTTTTAATAATATTTTTTTTATACTTTTGTTAAGTAGACGCTGTATGTAGTAATTTAGATAATATACTGATTTACATTGTATTATATTATTCATTTATTTTATAAATTCCGAAAACTTTGTGTAGAAATTAATAGAAATCCAAATAAATGTGATTAAAACATACATATCATTAACATAGTAAAAAATCTTTCCGAAATTATTTTTATTAAAATAAAACTGCTTTAGGTTAAATTCTATATAATGATTTATTTAGAATCGACGTTTCGACGAAACTCAATGCTCGTTTTCATCAGAATAAAAAATACTAATGACAGTACAGTAAATAACAGTACATAGAAACAAGTTACTAGGTAACAAATAAGTAAATCGATCATAAAAATTATAAATTTTTAATTAATGGAAACTAAATATTATTTAACTTAGTGCCTTAAATAAAATTTGGCTTCCATTTTTTAATTCAAGTGCATTTTTATATCTCTCTACATGAATTATTATACGTACCTATACTTGATTAGTTGTCAATTTAATTGTTTTACAATGGAGTACTTGCAAAACAATATTCTTTTTCTTTGCATATTTTCCTGAAAAAGTTCGGGGCTGAAATATGACATCACCAAATAATCTCAGCTTTCTAGGTATAATCACATTATTTTTTTAGAGTGTACTCTGTAATTGGACTGTATTTTTATGTTGGATAATAAAAATATTATTATTATTATAAATATAGTAAAATATTTCAATTTTATACATAAATTTAATATTATATCAATTTTAGTTAAATTTCAAAAGGCCCGTTTTGTGTTTGTAAATGACAGCTTAACCTATAAATTGGATTATCTTTTACTATATCTTCACATTACAACGTTAATAGGCGACAAAGGTACAATTCGTCAGTCAATTTCCAAGTGTTAGTCAAAAAAAAATCGACTGACGAATTGTACCTTCATATATTTTGTATGAAAATTCTCAGTGTATAGATATAATTTTTATACGGTAAATTAATAATATTTAACATCTACACGTTGTTTAACTCATGTTGACTGATCATTGGCAGTTTATGTCGTTTGCGATGAAAACTATGTGTATTACTTTTGAAGAATATCAATAATATTTTTTTTTTATAATGTAAATGAACTATTTTTTACTTTTTTATTATAATATAATATTATCATTTAAAAAGAACTTTTTTCTATTTTTTTCTTTCATTATTTCCATACAAAATATATGAAAATACAATTGTACCTATGCATGCAAAAATAACCCAATCTCTTAGCTCGGAAAAGAAACAGGATATTTTTCTGAAATTTATCTTATATCATTTAGACTAAACCCGTAGAGATGTCAAAAAAAAATCAACGCGATTTAAAACGCAAAAGTTACAATTATTCCTTGCCGTATGACGAGGGCTAAACAATACATTATTATAAACAATGTTGAATACTGTAAAGTAAAACACACCCAGTATAAGATAGATAATAAAAACTAAATAAATAAATTCCCTTCTATTCAGAATATTTCAAGTTTCTATATTCTAGAGATATTATACGCCCACACTTTTAAACTCTTCAACACCACAAAAACAGCAACCTACATCTTCATCGTTTCACTCACTCACAGTCCGCGCCGAGAACAAAACTCACAAACGGAAATGATGAGAGAGAACCATAAACCAAAAGTTTGCCAGCGTTGAGTTCCCATCTTTGTGCCCAACGCGACGGCGACGCGACGCGACGAAACGCTTCGGGGACATCGCGTACATAGAATGCACGACCTTGTTTAGCATTTCAATAAAGCGTCGACGACGGACTTAGGCCTTATTATAAAGTTGTACGTGGTGCAAAACGAATCTTTCTAACCTGGTGGAAGTTGGAAATTTTCACAAACCCTTGTGCAGTGTTATGAGTCTGAATGAGTTTGCGCGCAAAATGTGTTGGAAATTGAAGGTAATTTGTTGTGCATGATAGTATTTCATGATCTAACGCGCGTGTATATGTGTGTTTTAAAAGCGTTTAACGGTTGTTTATGCCCCTATTTTTTTAGGTAATTAAATTGAAGTAATTTCAAATGTTTGTTGCCTCCAAATAAAGTAAGTACTCTTTTAATTGTTTGCAAAGTAGAATTTTATGCAAAAGTTATTTTAAATTTATAAACTTTTTTTATTATAATTTAGCTAAAGTAGACTGTAACGTATATAGTAAATTGTGCACTTCTTCGCACAATTTCAATAATTAAATTCATATTCAAACGAAAATAAACAATGCAATAATTATCAATTAACTTAACTTGACTTAATAATTTTTAATACGACCGTCGGAGATGTCAAATTAAACACTTGACTCTGATTTTTCACATATTTTCAATAACCAAATCCAAATTTAAGCGAAAATTAACAATGCAACTGTCAATTAACTTAACTTGACGTAATAGTTTTCAAAATATGACCGCGGAAGATGTCAGATTAAATACATATGACGCGGTAGTTATATTTTGTACTGCCACCAGTGGTATAAATAGTAACTGACTGCTGTATAATAATGTCATAATTATACATAATAACTTATTTTTCTACATAGGCTATATGATAACGTAATGTTAATATTAAAATACACTTAAGAAAAATATATTAATATATTTTGTTATAAAATAATGCTCAATATTTAAAGATACTTAAATTATGAATAATTTCTTTTTATAAAATTACAATTTCAAATTAATTTTCATAAATATACTAAAAACTGTTCATTACATTCTTCAAACAAAATAAATTAAACAAATATTTTAAATAACATTTTTCGTAAAAATGTAAAGCTTTATAAATAAAAATAAAACTTTTAATATAAATTAGTCCTTTCATCTTAGCAAGAGAAAAAATACAAGAAATTTATTTTCAACTTTATATATAACATTTGCAAGATTTTATATCCAATGCACAAGGTATACGATAGTTTTTTTTTTAAGTGAAATAAAATTACTGAAACGCCAGAAAAGAAATATTTATATTTGCATAATGAAATGCAGTATACTCCTGTTGCATTTAAAGTTTAGTTCAACTAGCAGGAGTATATTCTTCTTAAAAGTCCACAGCATTCTTAAAGAAGTATTCTATTAAAAACAAGCTAATCCGCGAGAGTTGTTTTCATTTTATAACGCAAGCTTTATATATATATATATATATATATATATATATATATATATACGTATATCAAGTCGAGCTTCGCGAAATAGAGTAGACGAGACTAGAGGATATTTAATACAGTGTTGTGAGTCAAGGAGCTTTTGCTTTGACAGTTTGAGCAACGAAAGTTCAAAGTGCAGTTGAAGATGGAAACATTGCAAATGCGCATATACTGCTCTGCAAGATAAACAAGAAACTGTTTCTGCATACTGTTGACAAACGACTATCGTTCTAAGTTGTGCTTGATGCATATTAAGATTGGGGCTGGTGGTGCTTTAGTAAATGTCTTGACCGCAGACAAAGTTTACTGTCAACTTACGTTTCAAGTGTTACAATTTGCATGTGAAATTAGGTTAGTATAATTTCGCTACATAGCAACGAAATTGAATATTAATTATAAATATATTAATTTAATCTATCTAAAATATTTAATTTGTAATTTTAGTTTATTTTCCATTTGACTGTTTGGTCCAAAACTTAAATGTAGTTTATCTGCAATTTTACTACTAAATTTAATCCTGTTTTTGTGTACTAAAAATTTCTCTGTAATTGGACCACATTTTTATAAATAATAATAATAATAATTATAACAGTTATAATTCATTAAATGCCCGTATTCTCACCTAACTTTTAAGACAAACCTAACTTTTAACTTTGAAGAAGGGTTAATGCTGTTTGTAAGGTTATGGATGCTTTGGGTTCTTTTGCTAAGAATGTAAATGTTTTCAAAAAAGCCCGTTTGATTATATACAATGTTGTTTTGGTGCCTACGTTGTGATGTATGGGGTAATAAATGTTTTCAAGTAGTAGGAATAAAAAAGCATGATGTATGAAATAGGTTAGATGAATGTAAATGAAGCTAAAGTTGCTTGTCTGGATAGAGATGTTTGGAGGACACTGATTTTGAGATAGCGGAAAGAGATTCTGCCACACTCTTTTGGGTACATGGTGTGATTGTATATATATATATATATATATATATATATATATATATATATATATATATGTACCCATATGTATGTACGTATGTACTTTTGACGTTTACTTAAAATTATCTATAAAACAATTTTAATTAATTTATTTCGATTTTATAATATTAAATATAAAAAAAAATATCAAACATAGAAATACTATTCATATTTGAGAAGCGATAAAAGCAAAAATATGTTTTAAATTAAAAAAGAAAAGCACTTTTTCACAAACAATATAGGTATTAGTTAATTCAGATTTTAAAACAGACCTTGTAATACCAGCCATTATATTTAAACAAATTGTTAATTTTCAACAATATCTTTAAATAATATTTTCAAATCTATGTTAAATTTTATTTCAAAAACACCAATTTTGCCGTACATTATTACAAAATATCTAAATATTACAACATTTTTATTTAAAAATATAATTGTAACTCATATATAATTATTTGTTTTTGACGTTTCAATTTGTTTTATTTTTATTTTTAATTAAATATACTTCAAATACATCATTTTATAGAAAATGATTCGTTTGTTTCATAATTAAAAATTGCCCGCGCATATAAATCGAGGTCATGTAAAAGTACTAAAATAAAAATAATTACTAAAAATTTCAAATATAATAACAAAAGAAATCATGTCATTTACAGAAACATTATTTTAAATTATTTAATTATAACTATGTCATTAAAAAAATTAATTTTTAAAAGATTTTAAATAAATTTTAAAATAAACCGATTTTAGCTGCCAATTTTTTTCGCATTTCGTAAAATTCGTAGCATAACTAAATAATTTGTTTTTTCTATTAAAAGAATAATTCCATTTACTAGAAAAAGACAACATATTTCGTAAAGCAACGAGTTTTACGAGATATGAACAGAATTGACAGGTTAGTTACCAATAACTTGTATCTATATTCTGTTTATTTAATGTATGTCATTTGTATCTTTTTTCTGATGTAGACATACGTTTAGTTCGTCGAAACGTCGATTATTAATACAGAACTACAACCTAAAGCCGTTTTATTTTAACCTAATTAGTTCTAAAAGATTTCTTACTATATTAAATATTAAAATATCAAATAACAATTTTTAAAAGTTTCCTATTTTTTAAACATCCATTATTAGTCTTATATTTATGCAATTATACACAAAACATAAATAACTTTAAACAAATATTTACATTTTCCGTAAAATTTTTCAACCACCAACCAAAAATGCTAATGTGCAAAGCCTGTTATAACAATAATGTCAAAACAGAATATGAAAAGCTGTTTTGCATACTGGATGAAATTTTCTCTATAGCACAACTGCGTGGCGCCCATTTTTTCTGGTCAAAGTGAACAAAAGTTGATCATCAATCATCGAAGACAAATTAATGTTTCGTTGAACGCATGCCAAATCACGATCCATCATTAGCGAAAAAAAAAAGAACTTTTCTTTGGTTATAGGTGTTAGCTATTCTGCCAATACAGGAAAAATAAATGTTAGAAATTTTTGGCTTCTGAACAAAGTAAGTTATTACATTAGCGCAATCGATACAATTTGCTGTAAACAATGTAAAGTTTAACATAGTAAAAAAGTCTTTCAGAACTCATATCATTGAAATATAACTGCATTAGGTTAAAGTTCTGTATTTATTTAAGGGGGCATTTTTGGTTGGAACTTTTAAAAATCGATTTCTTTGCATAATTTCAAAGCTACATTCATGTAGAATAAGTGGCTGAAAGGTCGATGTGATTCGGAAAGTATTTCGGCCGCTACGGTCAATTGTACACAGGTACCTCCCGAGCGCTTGAATACTTGTAAGTGAATCTCACGCAGTTTTCTCTTTGCGACTACTATTTAAATAATAGAATTTTTCTGAAGATATCTAGCAGTAGTTGTCTCACTCGGTGATATCTGTATAATATATCGAAGAGAATAATTGCAAAGTGTCGGCGAAATTTCGTTTCAACCGATTGATTTTGGACAAAATGTACAAAAAACTAGACAAAATTTGCTGGATTCTGAACCTAAGTTCCTTCCAAAAAAAGTTACAAATGTTATTTTTAATTACGGGTCAAACACGGAAAAACAGGTAAAAAAACAAGCTATTTTTGTTCAAGCGGTCACCATTTTGTTAAATTTTAACCAATTTTGTTGAAGTTAGGTTCAGGATTCAGGGAATTTAATGTAGTTTTCAGAATTTGTTGTTGTTTTATTTCATAAGACTAGTAGCGGCCCGAGGACTGTCACAGTAGACCATTGTTCCGGTTGGACTCATTCAATATGGCCGCCGTTGCGGCCATGTTTGTGTAAATTTTTCTTCGAAAAAATTGTCAATTGTTAAGAAAGAATAGGGAAATTTAACTGTCAAATCCACATGTTTTATCACTTTTAGTTTTCTCACAAAAAAATCTCAAAATTAACGCAGTTTTCAAGCTTCCAACCAAGAATGTCCCCTTAAAATTGACGTTTCGATAAAACTCAACGCTCGTGTTCATCAAAATAAAAAATATTAATGACATTACAGTAAATAACAGTACATAGAAAGAAGTAACTAGGTAACAAATAAGTAACTAAATGATAAAAATTATAGATTTTTTTTATTAATGGAAGCCAAAATTTACTTAACTCAGTGCCTTCACAATGATTGATGTTATTCTTTTCTTTATAAATCACTATTGCTTCTCTTATCAATGTGCTGCTAATATTCATTGGTCTAGCAATTATTACAGTATCTTCAAATTTTACATCATGAAGATATTAAAACGCATGTATAGCAATAGCAGATTTATCTGAATGATTTAGACAAATTGACCTCTTACGTTATGACAATCTAGTAGAAACAATTCTACCTGTCTGTTATATATAAACCTTAGCGCGTTCACAAGGTTTTCTACATATACCGGAAATCTTTAAGAACTCATTATATAAAATAAAATGGTTTTAGATTCTAGTTCAGTATTAATATTTATTAATAGTAAACGTTTTAACGAACTCACCGTACGTCTTCATTAGGAAAATGATACAAATGATATTTATAGTAAATAAATAGAACATGGAAACATGGGAAACATCTTACTAAGTAACAAAATAAGTAACTAGATTAAATTCTATTTAAATCAGTATTGGTTCAAATTGGTTTTACAAGACCAATCATTATTAACAGCAAATTTATAAAGAAAAAAAATAACATCAGTCAATGTAAAGTGGCACTGAGTTATATAAAATTTGGCTATCTTTAATTATAAATTTATAAATTTCCATATTCGGTTTATTTACTATAAAAGTTAATTGTATCTTTTTTTCCTGATGAAGACGTACGTTGAGTTCGTAGATACGTCGATTATTAATAAATATTAAGACAGAACTACAATCTAAAGCCGTTTTATTTTTATAAACATATAAGTTTATGGAGAAGGAAAAACTTTGCACAATATACAAAATATCTTTAAAGTAAAGTAAAGAGTGGTAATATTAATTTATAAAAATTTTAGAAAATATTTTATTTTGTGCATATTTTATTAAATCTAGCTGTTACAATAATTTTTTTTCAAGCGTACAATAATGACATTATTATATAGCAGTTAGTTACTATATCCATCACCAAACATAACAACAACGTCAAGTGATTTAAGCTGACATCTTCGGCGAACATATTGCAAAACTATAGCGTCATTAAGTTAATTGACAATTGCATTGTTTATTTTTGAATTTGAATTTGATTATCGAAAATGTGCGAAAAAGTGCAAGAAATGCAAATGTATACCATTCAGGGTGGTCAGAAATTTTACATTCAACCAGAGATTAATTCTCACAAATCACGTATCAAATATAAATAATATAATACATATATAATATATATACTATTTTACAACTGCTAGTAACTGCTTAAGGTTACTTGGTATATATTTTTATTTATTTATAATTAATTTCGTTTAGAAAGATTGAAGATATGTATATTTCACTCAATTATACATTTGTTATGTATAGACCAGAAAATTTTATCCTGTAAATTTGATTAAAATCGAATAAATGGTTCAGCCAAAATAAAATATTAAAAAATAAATAAATAAATTTGGTAACGCAGCATAAAAATGTATATTTAAAAATGTTACAAACACCATACCGTTCACTATAGCACTTTTCCTTGCAATCAAAGTGTTAAAAATTAATAATGTCAACTAATAAATAATACACAATAAAAATATTGATCAACACATAAATTTATAATTTTATTATATTATTACTAAAATATGAACACATAAAATATTCTTCTACATTTTACCAATATTTTTGAAATATAATCTACGGACTGTTTTGAATTACAAAATAAACAAGTAACATGAACGTTTTTGTGATTTTATAATTCGTTGAAAATAAATGAAAACCTTTAAATTCGACTGACGTACATTATTCGCAAATGTATTTTTATCATTTTCATTTATCATAAAAATATATTATTATTATTATTATTATTATCATTGGTTATGACGTTGGTTTCATGTATTTAAAAATTTCATATTATTTAAAAATTAATAAAACACAAATGTTTTAGATTGTGAACAAACTTGTGACAACCATTATTTCCTGTATTTATTGGAAAAATCTATAGAATATTTTATTTTATTCATTGAAATTAAAATTTTATTTTCCTTTCTATCGATTAAAATAGCATCATTATTACAAGTACAATGAGTTTGAGTTTATCAACTAAATAGACTCATTATATAAAATAAAACGCCTTTAGATTTAAGTTCTGTATTAATATTTATTAATAATCAACATTTCGACAAACTCAACATCCGTCTTCACCAGGGAAAATGATATAAATGACATTTACAGTAAATAACAGAACATATAACATAGAAAAAACCTTTCAGAACTTATTTTATTACAATAAAACTGCTTTAGGTTAAAATTCTGTATTAATATTTATTAATAATCGACGTTTCGACGAAACTCATCGTCCGTCTTCATCAGGAAAACTGATATACAAATAGTAAATAAACAGAACATAGAAACAAGTTACTAGGTAACAAAGAAGTAACTAGAATATAAAATTTATAGATTTTTAATTAATACTACTGTAAAGGGACTGAGTAAAGTCAAATTTGGCTTCCATTAATTATTTCTATTCCAGAAAAAGCATATTTTCCATCAGCAACCTCTTAATCCATTGATAAAACGAATTAAATCTAACTTATTCTCCACATACATATATTATAAATAACGTATAAAATGTAATCGTAAAAACTGTGCCATTAAAAGTTAAATTCGAAAACGACAGAAAACTAGAAAAGTTGCTATATAGTAATGATTTGCTAACAGCTAACCGGATTAAAAATAAACAGCATAGCAAGTAACTGACAGTCGTACAGTTTTGCACAGCTAAACTCTGCACCCCCCCCCCCCCCCCCCCAACGCTCGTCGAGCCGCACGATCTACTTTTATTCCGCAAATTAAAATGTCATTAACAGACGCTGACGTCGACTGCTTCAAAATGAATATTGAACGCAACACGTTACAATTCAATTTTAATACTTGGAGAGGTTGGCTGGGTTTGTGTCACAATTTGACTGTGTTAATTTGACTTTGTCATTTGTGTGAAAAATATACCCAAATTTTGAGTATAATGCCTCTCATATTATTAACAAAAAATATAACGTGTGTCCCATTTAACTGTTATTATTAGATTCAAAAACCTATAACCTAGTTTAGATTGGTAAAGTTAACAGTAGAGTACGTTGATAGAGTATGTATTAGTCTATTACTAACACAATGTAAACACTTTGGTTTAGTGAAAAACGACTACTAAGGATAGTAACTGGTAGAGTAGAGTGGGTAGCACATACATTCTACTATGATACAGGACAACACTGCACCAGGACAACTAAACACCGCCACCGGGACAATTTGACACTGGGACAACTCGGCACCGAGACAATTCGACAATTGGAGAGTTTGACACCGGAAAATTAGTTTCATTATTTTAAACATTTAATTATTAAAAAACAAATGTAATTTCTCAAATTTTTTATTTAAAATAAATAATAATTTTGTTTTATACTAAATGTTTAGTATAAGCATATTAGTATTGAATTTCATATGTTTTGTTCTTCAAATGTCTATACATTGATATGTTATTTTTGCAACGTTCCAAATTATTTAAATTTTTATGAAATAGTTGTTAATTTTACATTGTACATTATAAAAATTTAGATGCACTATTACTAAAATTTTAAAAAAATTATTTGACTGTAATATAATATATTCATTTATAAATTTTCAACTGTAAATTAAAATAATAATTCAGAATATATATATATATATATATATAAATAAATAACTTATCACAACAAGTTTGACAAATGCAAACAAAAAGCTATCTAGTGACGTAATTCAAAATTAAATTTTTATATTAATTACCTTTTTTTTACATATTTTACATTTTGTACACGAAACTGTAAAAAAAAAACATTTTTACGCGTAAATGTCCATTCCTACCGAAGATAAACTAATCTATTATTAGTTGTTAATGCCCATTCTCTCCAATAGTGCAAACCAAATTCGTATCACTCCGCAAAACGAGCTGACTTTGCACATAGTTATCGCGCGCAAAATTTGCTAGTAAATGTGAAATTGTGTGAGTAGTGTGCAGTCAGAGTACATACCGAAAATGTCTATATACTAATCGTTTCAAATTTACACTAATTCTAGATAATTGAGTTAATTATAGATTACCTACATAGTTAAATCAGTATTGTGAATTTTGTACGGTCCATTTCTCAATCTCGCACAGTCTGCAACTGAAATTGTTCTAACTGACCGACCAATTATTGATTTAGTTTAATAGTTTGTGAACTTATACGGAAAAAGTTAATATTAGACGACAGTGATTATTTAATTACGTAACTGCAAAGCGACGATTATTAAATTGCAGTCCGATTTACCTTTGTATTTTTAACGTATTAAATTCAAATTATGTCAACTAATAATTGTATATTATGTTACGAGGAGTAGAAAGCGATGATTATTGTGTTGAGCTCAGATATTTGTGGCCGAGGCAAAACCGAGATCAAGCAATCTAGGGGAAACACAAAATGAGCTTTCTATTCCGTGACATAAAAATATTTTTTTTTTCAAGCGTTCTAAATGAAATTTAAATATAATACATGCCAAGTAACCTTAAACAGTTACTACAGTTGTAAAATAGTATGCAAAAAAATATTAGTAGCTTTGTGTCCAATAAATTTTTAGTAATTTGCAAGAAAACTAAAACGACTATTATAAACTAAACTAATTTGTTTCTTTTTTATTGCAGTACTTTTATGTACTAACAAAATAAATTTTAATATATTATTTATTATAAAAGAGACTAATTTTTAACCCTTACTATAGTTAGTACAACAAATTAAACTACAGTACATTTGAAAATTAATTGTCCAAACAGTGTTTGTTTCACTTAGATATCAAAAATTTATTACATCATATAAATATTTTCCTTAGCACCATTTATTAATATAGCAATTTGGCATCAGTTTGTTTCTACAGCAACTGCAAATTTCAAGACTCTAACTGAATTGCATTTTAGAACGATGATGCATCTACTAGGTTCCTTGAAATTGTGGCAAATTTACAAAAATCCGTACTGTAATAATATTTACATTTTATTCTAACAACTGACATTTCTAATTCGATAATATATTGGTTCATTTAACAAGCTAATTTAATGAGAAAAACATTTAATATATAGAAATCATTTTATATATTTGAAACAAATTAGAAAATGTATTTGCCAATAGTTGAATTGTAAGCATGTTATTGGATTCAGAATTTAAATTTATAAAAATAGATAAATATTTTAGTTAATATTTTTAAAGTTATTCCTATTTTCACATATTGAATTGTTATTGCAAAAATTTTACTTTAACATTTAATTCTGACACACACATTATTGTAAATAACACAAAAATTATTATTGTAATAAGGCCATTTTCGACGGTAATAAGTTGTTAATAATTTATAAATAAATATTTGAGATTGATTAATTTTCAATAAATATTTGGAATAGATTTGTGAGGACATGCGCATTCATATTATCTAACACTGCTACCAACTGCCGCCATTGCTTTGTCAACCAGCTGTTGCTGTCAGTTGGTAGCAGTGGTGGATGACATGAATAGATATGTCCTCACAAATTCCAAGTAGTTAGTAAAAATAAATCAATTTCAATTATTTATTCAAATATGTATTCATAAATGATTAACAAATTATTACTGTATAGTGTCCTTAAACACCACTTTAGACAACAAATATCTGCAAAAGCTAGCTGGCAATGAAAAGCAAAGGCGATTATTTGCTGTGAGTTGGTAGCAGTGGTCGATGACATAAATGTGCATATCCTCAGATATTTTTAATAATAATAATCAAACATTATTTAGCTTTTTGGCTAATTAATTACATTGTAATACATATAGTTACAAAATTAGAAAAATTACGGGAAATCTACTACTGTAGCATAATATTTACATAAAATAAAGTTAGTGCCAATAAATTAATCCCAAATATTTATTCATAAATCATTAACAAGTTATTTCCGTTTAATGTGGCCTTAACACGAGCTTCAAAAATAATAATAATAATGACTTTATTGCTCAACAGTTATACAACCAATTACAGGACAAAATATATATATATATATATATATATATATATATATATATATATATATATAAATGACAAATCAGTTAATATACAATAATATTAATACATATACAAATATATTATTTTTACTATCTAAATTATTCAAGCTATCAATTAGTGAATGTAAATTTTCATGAAAAGCAATTGCTAAAATTTCTACAAATTATGTTGATTGGTGCCTTATATAAAATATTTGTTCTAGAAGAATCATAATAAAACATTAGCGTACAACGAGACGAAAGTCTTGGAAATGAAAAATTAAGTTTTTCAAGTAAGCTAGGACAGTCCACCATATTATGCAATAATTTATATAATATAACTATACTAGTTTCAATTCGTCTCTGATCCAAAGATTCAAAGCCAAATTTACTTAGCAATATATCATGATCAGATACTTGCTGTGGATATACTTTATATGTTCTAAAAATAATATATTTAAGAAATTTTTATTGTACTGATTATTATTCGTGTATAAAGTGATTATAGACAGGAAACCAAATTAAAGATCCATATTCCAATTTAGATTGTACATAACTATTT
This sequence comes from Clivina fossor, assembly GCA_963966155.1. NCBI lineage: Eukaryota > Metazoa > Arthropoda > Insecta > Coleoptera > Carabidae > Clivina > Clivina fossor. The sequence goes on from OZ014555.1 coordinate 26,186,643, forward strand.
GCAGTGGCGCAACCAAGGGGGGCCGACGCCCCCCCCCCCCCCAAGTCTAGCAAAATTAGCACCATTTTTATTCGTTTAGTCATATATTCAGCAGTCACTTCTAACGTTACAATTGTTTACCCCAAAATATTGAGCCAACATTCATTATTTTAAACTATTAATTATTCGATCCATGTAAGATAAAGTGGAAATCTGGTTAGTAATTGCTTTTTTTTGCTTCTCCAAGATAAAATCCTTGACCCCCTCCCCAATACAAAATCCTGACTGCGACACTGACTATTTGGTTGGTGCATAATTATCAGGCATTTTTTAGACAATATTTATTATGAAAAAATATTTTTATTAAAAAAAATTAACAAAACAGTAACTTTTATTAACAACTAAAACCTACAAAAACGCCTGAGAATTATGCACCAACATAATTTAATACAATATTTTTACCACGTCAACATCATTGAAATCTTTGGAATTCAAATTATGAAACTTAATAAACAAACAATAAAATTTTCTGTCACAACAACAAAGTTTTCCACATAGTTTGAGTTAAATATATTCTATACACAATAACAGATACGTAATACATGTAGTATTTTAAAATAAATGCATTTTTACAAAAAATAACCTCTAATAATCTGAAATCCAAAAATAAACTTTATTTATAACCCGATAACTAGCTGGCCCATTTTCTATAAAACAGTTTAATGAGAAAAACATTGACGTAGGCAAGTCAAATAATTCTTGAATTATTTTTACACAATGTTAATTTAAAAAAAGAGCAAGGTGAATAAAATTAGTTCAGTTACAGCAAAGTGAATATATGCAATCGGATTTGGAACTAATCCAAAATTAATTTAATAAATGATGATTGCCAACACAACATTAAAACAAACTCGTTAGAAAACTGTCCTTGTTGTTATGAACCTAATTCATTTTCCAGTAAAATGTCAATCTAATAGATCTTGGGGTGACGCGTAAACCCTTCAGAATAAAATGTGGAAAAATGTTGTTGGAGTTTTTATTGGCTTAACTACAATCTAAAAAAAAATATGTAATTTAAACCTACAAACCATGAAACACTAGAATACCCAGTATTTCTAGATATAATTACTCAACTGCTGTAATTTTAGCCAGGGGCGGATCTAGAAAACTCTCAGAGAGGGGGCCATTTTGCCTCTTTCTTAGGATAAAGGTAAATAATTATTAAGAAGTTTTAAGCCTACAAAAAAAATTATTATCCCACCTTATATGCATAGCTGTATGCAAGGTGGGTTAATAATAAATGTTGTGTGGAATATATATTTGTATGTATTTTGTATTATGTTCTTAGGCCCAAGGGGGGGGGCATGGCCCCCATGCCCCCCGTGGATCCGCCACTGATTTTAGCATAATTGTTTAAAGATACATAATACCAAAACTATTACAAATATTATGTAATATGATATTACCAACGGAATGAGGAAAAGTACATATGTATGTAATATTACAGTTTTTTTAATAAATTTACAGAATTTCAGTAAATTTGCTGTCAGGAATTTTCTATAAATAGATAAAATTTGTTTAGTTCTGTAATATTATTATTGGTATAAATACATACAATTCGAAATTTACATAAAGGTTGTATTTTGAAATGAATGAATTACACTTATAATATTTTATTAGTATTATTACACAAAATATATACTAATTGTAAGTCTCATTATTTTGATGAATTATTACAGATATTAATATGCAAGCTGTAATATTAGATAATTTAAAAAGTTTACTTATTTTATCTGATTATTATGAATTATGTACAAAATTACCGAATTTTGAGATAGAAATATAGAATATTTATGGTAGTAATAAAATTAAATATTTTTTTATAGAAACATTTTATTACTATTTTCCTGTAATTTCGTTATTTTTTTTACAGTGTATATACGAGAACCTGGATTTGTAATTTATGATACCTATTAAATAAAATAAAATAACATTTTGTCTTCTCTGAAGATTGGGATCATTGAAAGAATTAGATGCTATAAGTCAAGATGAAAATAAAGTTTGTTTTATAACGAAACGATAATAGTTTGTTGTGTCAACAAGATATTTTTTATTATCTTCTAACAAAAAAAAAACTATTTAATGGGTCAGTTATTTATTTTATTTTCACTTGTATATGCTTTCATTTAAATATTGTATTTTTGCAAATTTTATATTTACATATAAACCAAATACAAATAATGACTAATAAAAAAATTAAAGCATTAAAATAAAATTTAAAATCATAAAAAAAATTAAGCATTAAAAGTACATATACTTATCATATCACACATACATATATACTAGTGCTGAGAACAAAATTCGGATAATTTTAGATCCGGATATCCGGATCTAGGTTTGGATATCCGGATCTGGAATCCGGATTTTAAATTCAGATATCCGGATCTCGGATCCAAATCTCAGATCCGATTTTCAAATCCGAGTCTATCCAAATCTATGTGTTATATATTTTTTATAAATTTTTCACGCATTATACACAAATATGTATCCATGATTTTTAAAATATATCTATATAAACAAATATTCATATATTGAAATAAAGAAAATTGTATTATTAGTTATTGGTACGTGTGTATTAATTATTATGTATTGGTTTATGATTTTTTCATTGTATATTTCAAAATTTTCTTTAATATTTGATTGATTTCCTTTTCGTTCTATTGTGATTATTTTCATGTCCTGTATTGAGACTAGTGTATGATATTTATTTAAATGTTCTGCATAATTGTAATCCGTTTTATTGTTAGTGTATGTGTTCTTTATGTATGTGATCTATTATGGAATTGTTTTCCGGTTTGGCCTAGGTAGTTTGCGTTACAATTATTGCATTTCAGTTTATATATGCCACTATGTTTTCTATTTTGACGTTTGAACGACAAAGCGCAAAGAATACAACAAAATCCACCTGATAAAAATACCAACGCGAGATGTTTACTAACTTTATATCATATATTAATATAGTTAATTTTTTTGTTTTACATACCATGTGAAAAATAAATAACTGATTACTTTATATTACTAAAAAACAAATTATAAAAGCAATATTTTTTAAACTAAAAACTTTCAACTAAAAATATTACGAATTTTGCTGTCAATTTTTTTCCAAACTTAATTTAAACTTCTACCAGTGATTATACATTCATATCATTATCTAACAAATAGTAAAAAAATCGTTGAAAACTAATTTCAACCGCCGTCATTCCGACACAGAAAGTTACTATCGCTTACAGGCAGACATACACACACACACACCTCAATGTGCATTGCAACTGTGTGCGGACAACGCGTTGAAATCTCATCTAACTCCCAAAACGCAACCGGCCGGGGCGCGCCTGTTGAATATTAATGCTCGGCGCAAAAATATGAAACGCCGCGCGCGCCAAAAAAGAATATTGACCAGACCAAACTACGCGCTATGCTGCGCTGAGCTTCCCGTCGTGCCCGTCATGCAATTAAAATTCCGAACACGATTTTCAAGTGAAATAAAGTCATTCCGAACTCGGGGACCATGCACGAGAATGGTTGACGGGTCTAATAGGTGTACAACACTGTTATTTATACGCGTAATTTATGAGAAATGTGCAATGCAGGATTTTAAAAGTTTTCCGAATGAGAGGGAGTTTATTTTTGGAGATTTATATTTTATTTTTTATGAAGCAGATAAAACAAGTATATTTTCCAATTTACTAACATTTTTATATCAGATTAAAAACGTATTAAATGAAATTTTTATATAATTATATATATATATATATATATATATATATATATATATATATATATACATATATATATATATATATATATATATATATATATATATATATATAGGTATATTGCAGTTGTCAGATATGTAACTAGAAATTTTTAAATTATTTTTAGTTTAATTTCGTTTAAAAAGCTTAAAGACAAAATTCTGTAACTCTTTTTGGTTTTCGCCCATATTGTTTGACCTCAGCTTTCCCTAGACCAAAGTTCCCTCTAAGCTGCGCGGATGCGCGGCCGATCACTAATTTTTCGAAAGTTGCGCAGCCTTTTTTGTATTCTGCGCACAATGGACTTGTTGACCATTTTTTTAATTTCATTTTATAAAGGAATTGCATCTAAAAATGGCAAAAATCCAAATTTCATAAAAAAAAAGTAAAATTTAGAGGATAAAATTTCATTACTTATTAAACATTTATTTTATTACATTCATTTTTATAATATTCCACTAGACTCATTCTGATTAACATTTATAAATAAAATTTAATTTTAATGTTTATCGTAAAATCTCGTTCAAACATAGTAGATCTTGACCCTAATAAAGAAAGAATATAAACAAAGATATAAACAATAATGTAAAAATATTTTCTTGTTTGTGTGTTATTAAAATGCTCTAATATGTAATTTTCAAGAGTATTTATTAAAAAAAAATTTGACTGCAAAGTGCAAAACACAAGCACAGGACTTACCCCCCCCCCTCTTCACTTGCGCACTTTTACATAAGTTTTGAACATTTTTGCTTCCATAGACTTTTGTACCGCGCAGTCAGCGAAAAAATTAGAGGGAACATTGCGCCCTAGACTACAAATATCTGGGCTTAACATAGTAATCATCGCTTTCTACGCCTCGTGTACTAATTTTAACCATTTGATCAATTATTATTTTTTTAACATAGATAATAAAACATAACAGACAGGGACGGATCTAGCTTTCTAGGGGCCCAGGGCTTAAAAATACCAAGGGGCCCTACACGTTTCAAAAAAAAATTGTTTTCTTTTTCTTTATTGGCTTTGACTCACGCCTTCGCCATTGACTATAAAAAATATAAAAGACAGTATTAAAGGTTATAATTATTATTTATTACATTTTTATTAAATACTCGTATATGTATTAAGAAGTACACACAAGGATATTAAAGTACAATCACAATTATTTATTGCATTTTCATTAAACATATATTAAGTACAATCTCAATGAAATTAAATACAATACAATTACAATAACAGATTATTAAATTTTAAAATTATTAATGACGCATTTTTCTGACTTTTTTCTCGGCATAATCCTTAATAACTTCATCATAGTTCAATGACTTCGTTAAATCACTTTCCACTAATAAAATCATCAAGTCCGCTAATCTCTCATTATTCATTTTATTTCTTTGTTTATTTTTAATGTAACTCATTTTTGAGAATGATCTTTCTGCTTCACAATTAGTAATAGGTATCGTAAGGAAAATTTTTAATATTGTATATAAATTTGGAAAAGTATCAATTAATTGTTTATCGTAAATAATTTTTAAAATTTGTGCACAATTAAATTGGGTTTGTTCGTCAACTGTAATTATATCAATGTATTTTTTAAAATGAATACACTCATTTTTCAAGGTGGCAATATAATAGGTATATGTCCGAGAGGTTGGGGGCCCCTTGCGGATCTGGGGCCCAGGGCTATAGCCCTATTAGCCCATATGTAGATCCGTCCCTGATAACAGATAAAAGTAACTCAAGAATAATTGCATTTGGACCTATATTAAATTAATCTAATATTTTTACATTATTTTTGATATATATATATATATATATATATATATATATATATATATATATATATATATATATATTCTTGTCAGTGAAACACAAATGTGTACTTTTTGTTTTTTTGCAAGGCTTTGAACCGTTATATTTTTGGTTTTTTGGTTTTTTTCGGTTTTTGTTTCAGTTTCAGGTAATTAATTTTTAAATTTTTTTAATGTTTTTATTTGTATTAAAAACTTATTTTTGTGTTAACTCGCGTGTCATATAACATATATTAAACCGAAATAAACTGACATTTTTTTCGGTTCAATAAAAATAACGGTTTTTTCGGTTTTCGGTTTTCGATTCATTTCCGTTTTGAAGCTCTTTTTTTTCTATATTAAATAGTAAAAACTTATAGGAATTGAATATAGCTTGCCAATTGTGAAGATTTTAACAATAATTTAGAATATTTACTGAAAATTTGAATAAACAAATAAATGATACTATATATGTGTTATCAAATTAGAAATGCTATCTTTCGACATATGATAACATTATGTTAAAATGACATATAGATCAAAACATAAACAAACTATTCTATAGTCATATATGTATGTGTAGATACAGTCATATATCATGTGTAATAACTATGTCTACATATAGTTTACATATTCGTTGTATAATTGTATTTATGTAGCTTTCCTTTGAATTAATTCGCGTTTGTATGATGGCGTAGCATCCGTTGCACAATTTTGTTGTCTGTTTCTAGTTCAAATCGTTTTGGCAACACTTCACAATGTATAAAACAAATGAAGTTTGTACTCCACTATATTATTGTTATTATTGTTGTTTATATTTACTCTAGGACAAACGTTAAATTTACTCCAACTGTCTGCAAGTCGTTACGAAATGCATAAATACGTTTATGACAAGTTGAAAAGCTATTTAACGTAAATGTGTATTTAAGCATCATTAAACATCCATTTATTTTCAAAGCACAGTAATGATATTATTCCCTATTTAAATTTTTGTTTTGTTTCTATTATTTCTATAAACTAAAAGACTCTGCGTTTGTAAATAATTGAAATAAAAAAAATATTTATTGTTGTTATATGAAAAGTTGCTGAAATTAACCAGTTGTTATTTTCAAATGTTGTTACCAAAACAAACAAAAATTACATTTAAAAAGAAAAGACCAGCTGTTTCTTAATAATCTGTATATAATCTATATATATATAATCTAATAATAATCTATATAATAATATATATAACAGTGTGTCCCCGGATTGAGTTCACTATAGGTGTAATCTGCAAAAAATTTAAGAATTTCATTTTCATGTTTTGGGATCCCGCCCTGCTTTGTCTGACAACAATTTTAAGCATATTTTTAGTTTTCTAAAAATCAAGGCGGCTATGAAAAATGTAAAAAACTATTTTATGTTCAGGTACAGTGCCTTTTTGGTCAATAATACGGCATAATGTTCTTAAGAAAAGTTGTTCAGAATTTGAAATTATGACTCTATGCAAAATTTCAAAAAAATCGGCTAACTTTCATTAAATCCGCTTTTTGTGTTATTTAACGGAAAATCGCAGTAGTCGCAAAAGAAACATTTGATTGTTATTATCTTTGGCATTATTTTCCGAAAATTTTAGATGTGTAGAGGAATCTGTTACTTCCTTAAAAACATGTTAAAAACATTATTTCTGATGTTTTTTCGATGTCAAATTATCTATTTTAGCTTTACTAAAAAATTTTTATATAAGGCCAATAAAGCTAATATGTATGTCTGTTTATCCGGTTTTAGCAGAGAGCTTTGTATTATTAAAACCACAATAACCAAGACAAATCAAAAAGTGGGGATAAGTCTGCGTAAGCCGCAAGCAAACGCTTATTTTTTTATAACTTACCATTCACAAAACAGATTTTGATGAAAATTTTATTGATAGTTGAAGCGTTTTTCGAGGTAGGTTTTATTATAGGACAATGCAGCGTGAGCCGCAAGCGAACGCTGTAAACTATAAAAATTGACTAAAAACTCCATTCGCTTGTAACTTGACATTCATGGAACGGATTTTAATGAAAGTTTTATTAATAGTTGAGTCGTTTTTCAAGGAAGGTTTTACTATGGGACAATGCAGCGTAAGCCACAGGCAAACGCTGTAAACGATAAAAATTGATCAAAAACTCAGTTTATAACTTGAGATTCAAAAAACACATTTTGACGGGAATTGAATCGTTTTCAAAAAGTTTTACTACGGGGCAATGCTGCGTGAACCGCAGCCAAAAGCTGTAAATTATAAAAATTAATCAAAAACATCTGTTTGTTTATAGCTTCACATCCGCGGAACAAATTTTGATGAGAGTTATTTTAAACTTGAGTCGTTTTTCGAGAAAGATTCTACTATGAAGCAGGCGAACGCTGTATACGATAAAAATTGACCAAAAACTGCAATTAAGTTAAAATGGGTTTAAACTAGTGAATCCCTTTAGCAAAGCAAGGGCAATATGCTAGTTATAAATATAATTTAATAAAATGTTTAAGTAACCATTTTTTTATAAATGAAAAATGTTAAAAAATTTAACAAATACCATTATTATTATATCACTATATATTATATTATTAGCATAAGTTAATGTTATATTTCATATAAAAAATTGCAGTTATCGTAAATATTTTGCTATAATTAAATTTGCATTCATCTATTAAAATAAAAATAAAAAAACTTTTATCTTTGCTCGGTTTTTGTTTTTATTTTTGTAAGATTTACTACGTTTTAATCTGTTTAAAGCATTATCTCTGTGCTGGCAAAGTTAAATTAAGTGTGAATTTTGTAAAATTTTAGCTTATTTCTGCGGAACCATGTCGCGAAATCTTATTATTTCATTAATCTTTATGGTTTTATAAATTTAATTAAAATTTTGTTCATATACTTTGCTTTATTTCTTAATGTAGAAAATCTTAGATGATAACATTTTTGTAAGTTATTTTCAGATTAAATTTTATTTGTTCAACTAGTTGGCGTCAACAAATTGAAGATTTAAAAAATATTGATTTGTTAAATGTTTCATAATTTTTTTTTTATAAAATACATATATAATACAAATCGAACACGGCCCAAAAATCAACAAAATATACTACAAAACATAAGCATATAAAACTTACTTACTTTTTTTTCTATTTCTAATAATAAAATAGTAAACAGAAAAAATGAAATGCTTTTTCATTTAATTCGAATTATTAAATAAATAAATTTTAAATAATTTGTTTATCTAATTAGATGATAATATCCAATAAAATTAGTTATTTAAATTACATACAAATCAATTAAAATGAAATTTTAATGTTATTAAATTCCCTAACAGGTTCGTTATTGTTTTTGGCAATGACGCGTTTTGACTTTTCAGTCATCTTCGGATTTTCTAAGTTTGATCCGTGTTTGTGGTTCGAGTTCGAACCACAAACACGGACCAAAATCAGAAAATCTAAAGATGACTAAAAAGTCAAAACGCGTCATTGTTCAAAACAATAACAAACCTGATAGGGGATTTAATAACATTAAAATTATTCATAACGCAGGTTTAGGACCCTAGAACAAAATCTTTTGACATTAATATGAAATGAAATTGTTAGTATCTTTGTAGGGGGCGATAGTACACCTGAAAAGGAATCGATAAACCTTAAAACGGCTTAGTAAAAATCGTCTCATAAGCGAGATAATAATTCTGTTAGTTTTCTATATTAAACCATTAATTTGTTTCAAACTCTAGTAATCTAAATTAGTATTGTCCACTTCAAAAGATCTTCGAAGTTATCACTATGTTGTTGTATACAAAGTGTCGCTGGGCGTAAAAAAATTTAAAAAATTAAAAAAAGGTGATAGTGAAAGTGAATTACTGATAACAACTTTACTTGTTGAATAACAAACGTAATAACAATTGAACAATACTAATTAATTATCTAAAATAAATTAATCGTTTAATGTAAAAATTTAAAAAAATATTTTCTCGCTTATGAGACGACTTTTACTAAGGCGTTTTAAAGTTTGTAGACCCTTTTTCAAGTGTACTATTGTCTACTAAAACAATACAGAAAAAACCGTAAAATCCGTTATAAATATATATATATATATATATATATATATATATATATATAAAACCATTATTTCTCACTTACATTATATATATATATATATATATATATATATATATATATATATATATATATAGATATATATTAAAAATTACAATGCTTATATAATTTGTCAACATTTCCTAAAAATATTTTAGTATAAACTAGTTTTACTGTAAATATAATCAGAGTAGTACAGCAAACAGATGTACCCACCTACAATTCAAAGGAAAAAATAGAACAAGCATTGCAACGTACTGAATGTTTTCAATGCCATCTTGATCGTGGTATATTGAATTTAGCCCAACTGGTGTACGTATGTATATGTTAAAAACGATCTCGAATGACGTCATGCATATCAACGATTTTTTTTATTTCATTTCGTTTCCGAATACGTGATGCTTCAGAATCTCTCTCTAACTCTCTCCCGTTTGCCTTGATATCGGTTCGTTCGCATATAGAGCTAAAGCATCCGAAATTGTATGAAAATCGAGAATTTCCAATAAATTGTTTACGGAAAGAATGTGAATTTCAAGCGTGCTGAATGCTGGAATATTGACTAGCCCATAGAATTATGTTAAATTCTTTGTAATTCACCTCGCTTTCACAATTTCTACAATTCCATATCAAAAAAACGAATACCTAACGATAGGAAACAACCGCAAAAGAAAGAAATTCTTGTATTTATTCAACGATAAACGGTAGAAATCATTTACATTTCGTTTTTTTGGCCTACATTTCGTAAATATTTATTTATCTTTATTTATCAAAGAAAACATATTTATGTATTTTAAAGTTCCTCTTAATATTATATAATATATTTTCCAATTAATTCAAATACAATTTTATAATTTTTGTTTTTGAAAATAAAGGCAAAGACATGTAAAATGTTTCTTACACAAAGTTAAAATATTGACACTTGATAAATATACTTCTTTCTCAAATTATTATTAATATTATTTCAAATATAAAAAAATGTAATATCCCGTATAAGCTCTGTTTTAAAATTAGCTTTAACTAATATCGGTTTTAAGACAACGTAACCGTCAGCTGAACTAAACAAATGAACTAAAACACCCAAAAACATACATACATACATACACAATCACGCCATGTACCCAAAAGGGTGTGGCACAAACTCTTTTCATCATCCCGAAATCAGTCGCTTCCAAACATTCCTATCCAAACAAGCAACTTTCGCTTTATCTACATTTCATAATTCCTCTCATACATGCTCTTTTATTCCTACTACTTGGAAACTTTCGCTCACGCAAAACACTCTCAATCATACCACTCCAACTACTCATCGGACGTCCACGCAAACGTATACCATCAAAATCATTCAAATACATCTTTTTAACCAAACGTTCATTAGACATTCGCTCAACATGTCCGAACCATTTTAACTGACTAACACCAACTTTTGCTACAACATTTTTTTCAATTTCACACTCATCATACACTAATCTATTTCGTACCCGATCTCTCCTACTTACACCGCATACCCCACATACTCCACATAAAAATCTCATTTTTAGTCATTTTCCGTTTATGCTTTTGCAACCAAAAACAGAGCATGTAATATCAGCCAATATGTTTATTATTTATATAAATAATAATGCATGATAAAAAGAACCATTACTTATAACATTATGATTGCTCCATTTATATAAGCATGTACTGGTGAAATGTAATATCAATATTACGTTACCATATTGCTTATGTAGAAAGAAGTCGTTATGTTATTAGTAATACAGCAGTTAGTTACTATATAAACCAACGGCGATAGCACCAAACATAACTACAACGTCAAGTGTATTTAATCTGACATCTTCAGTGGTCATACTATCTATCTATCTATTCGAAAGGTTGGTGTCACTGAGTCCCAAAGCACTGCGGCCTAGTGGCCTATTGTACTGTCCCTTTGAACTATCTCATGTAAGAAGTCCTATCTCTCTTATGGTGGTCATACGAAAAACTATTACGTCAAGTTAAGTTAATTGACCATTGCATTGTTTACTTTCGCTTAAATTTTAATTTAATTATTGAAAATGTGTAAAATAGTGGAAGAAATGTAATGTGCACCGTCAGATTTGTCAGAAACTGCATATTTGCTCAGGGAAATACGGTCAAGTGTATATAATTTGACATCTACAACGGCAATTTTATAAATTAATTAGTCAAGTTAAGTTTATTGACAATTACATTGTTTATTTTCACTTGAATTTTTAATTTGATTATTGAAAATGTATTCAATGTATACCGTCCAGGATGGTCAAACGCAAATCACGAAACAAATATAAATAATATATTCATACTAATCTACAACTGTCAGTAAGATTAAGGTTACTTGGCATGTATTTTATTTATTTTTGGTTTTGGGATTTTTTATAATATTATTTTTATTTAAATTTCGCCACAGTAGATCATTTTCTAATCTTTCTAATCTTTTATAAATTTTTTGGAAAAAATCTCGAAGAGATATAGCGATTTTGATTACAGCGAATATTTTCAGCCTATTTTCAGTTTCTTATGGCATTTGTTTTCATGTTTTGACGTCATCGACTTTTTTTTAAATGACAATCTATATTTTTTATTATTTATTTTGGTAGTATTTTTTATTCCGTTTTTAACCATTTAAAATTTTCAATATATTACATTTGAAAAAAATTGAGAAAAATAGTCTTAAAGTTCAAATATTAAAAATTAATTAAATTGGCAAAATGAATCTAGTTATCGGTTTATAACTTTGAATTGAGTAGATAATAAATTTCTAGATCGATTTTTAATCTTTTTTTTATAATCTCAAAATAAAAATAAATGTGGCGTCGATAACCTTCCGTCAAACTTAGGTGACTAGATTCATTTTGTTAGTTTAATTAATTTTTAATATTTGAACTTTAAGACTATTTTTCTCAATTTTTCAAATGTAATATATTGAAAATTTTATATGGTTGGATACGGAATAAAAAGTACTACCAAAATAAATAATAAAAAATATAGATTGTTATTTAAAAAAAGTCGATGACGCCATAACATGAAAAACAAATGACATAAAAACTGAAAATAGACTGAAAATATTCGCTGCAGTCAAAATCGCTATAGCCCTTCGAGATTTTTTTCAAAAAATTTATGTCAACGGAATTACTGAATTCACTCCTTACTTAATTTCCACACTGTATACAGAAAAACGTAGGGCAACGATAGCAACTCCCTACACTCCATACAATTATGTATTCCATACTCACCACGATTTTCTGTATGGGGTTATAAATCTGAAGCGGGGGCTAGCAGAAATTATTTTATACTTTTAATAGTCCGTATTCAAATCGTAGTATAGTAATTTTTTTATTTAAATAATTATTTCACGACGATGTACGTAGAGCAATAGTTCTTAACCGGTGTTCAGCGGAACACTAGTGTTCCGTGGGATTAGGAGAAGTGTTCCGCCAAACTTAGATATTCAGAAAAACAAAATAGTATCAAATATTATGTATAAAATTTTTCAATAAATTCATAAATATATGTTTTTTCAGAATTCAATTTAGTTTCATTTTTACATTGAAATGCTTTAAAATTGCAATTTCAGAGGTATTTTTTCAAAAAATTTCTTGCGGTGTAGGGGCCCCTCCCCACCACCACCCATAACTTTTAAATAGGTTTTGCGCTTCGCGCAAATCTTGCACCTTCGCTCTCGATCGGTACACAGTTGAAAGGGCCCCAGTAGCAGTAGTTCCGCCAAAAATTTTGATATATCAAAGTGCTCCTTCATACCCAAAAGGTTAAGAACCACTGACGTAGAGTAATGTCAAAATGTCGATTATTAATGAAAATTAATACAGAACTAAATCCTAAATCATTTTTAATATAATGAGTTTTGAAAAATTTTTTACTTTGTCAAGGAACAATACATCTAGAAATCGAGCTTGTAATACCAGCCAATCAATTTATAATCGATATAACACCAAATACCAATAGCCACAATCGTCAAAAAAAAATCGTCTAATCTGATCAGACATTCGATAGTGACCAATTCGACGTAGAAAAGCAAGTACCGAAATGGCAATAAGTCGAACCCAACATCGACACCAATATACCCTGCGCGATAACGATCATTGCGGACAAGACGGTTTCCAACGACGTCGTTAGGACAGGGGCCAGCCAAGCAAACTGGGCTGCTGCTCTAGATTGGGCAAATGCGACAACGGTGTAGGTATGTGAGCAGCGAGCGCACTTAGACCCACTCCGTATTTTGGCCGATGTAAGAAGACGTCGCCGATGCTTAAGTTAAATTGTAATGTTACATTCGAGCAGGTGTGTCTTGCTTGGGATACAAGTAAGGTTTAGAATGAATCCGAAAGGATAATGTTTGCATTGAACACAGATAACTTTTTTTTGAGATCGGATACTGAATAAAAAATGTACGTGTTTAAATGTTGATTTAGGCCAAGGGTAAATTTAGCTTATAGAGAACATTTTTCGAAATTTGTAAAAATAAACCTTTCCCTAAGTTTGAGTTTCTTTCTAAATAAAATAAAATGGCTTTAGGTTATAGTTCTGTATTAATTTCGATGAACTCAATGTCCGTCTTCATCAGGAAAAATAATACAAATGATATTTACAGTAAATAAACAGAACATAGAAACAAATTACTGGGTAACTAGATCAGTGATACCCAAAGTGGTCTATATCGACCCCTAAACACTCCACTCTATAGAGTTAAACCTATCAAAGTGAGTAATCAGCTGTCAAAAACACATTTGAAGTTGATGAATTTGTAACAATTCTATATTAGAAATGCGGGGGTCTACCCAAACCAAAAAAAATTGACACATGGTCTACAAGACGAAAATGTTTGAGGACCTCTGAAATAGATCATAAAATTCATAAATTTTTAATTAATGGAAACCAAGTTTTATTTAAATCAGTGCCTTCACATTAATTGATGTTATCTTTTTCTTTATAAATTTCTATTACTTCTCATATCAATCTATTGTTAATATTGATGGGTCTTGCAATTATTACAGTAACTGTAAGACCAATCAATATTAACAGTAGATTGATAAGAGAAATACATAATAAAAATTTATAAAGAAAAAAATAACATTTAATAATTTAAATAAAAATTTGGTTTCCTTTAACTAAAAATTTAAAAAAATTGTATGATCTATTTACTTATTTTGTTACCTAGTAACTTTCTATCTTCTGTTATTTAATGTAAATATCATTTTTTATCATTTTTCCTGATGAAGACAGATATTGAGTTCGTCGAAATGTCGATTATTAATAAATATTAATACAGAATTCTATTTTATAAAAGCTATGTTGTAAAAGAATTTGTTTAATTTGTAATTTAAAATTATTATGATCTAATTTTTTAATACGTTCAGATATTTTGTTGTATAATATAATAATACAGTTATAAGTATAGTATAAGTATAAGTATAGTATACAGTATAAATATAGTTAAATTTGCTTTATGCATTGAAACTGCTAATTTGTGTCTTTCTCTCGTATTGTATATTATTATTTTTGATAAACGAATCAATGTGAATATTAGAGTTATACAATTTTCTTTAAAATTATTCATTATATGACCAACAAACATACATACGTACATACATACATACACAATCACGTTATGTACCCAACAGGGTGTGGCACAAACTCTTTTCATCATTCCGTAATCAGTCTCCTCCAAACATTCCTATCCAAACAAGCAACTTTCGCTTCATGCACATTCATAATTCCTCTCATACATACTCTTTCATTCCTACTACTTGGAAACTTTCGTTCACGCAAGCCACTCTCTCATCATACCACTCCAACTACCCATCGGACGTCCACGCAAACGTATACCATCAAAATCATTCAAATAAATCTTTTTAACAGCAAACGTTTATTAGACATTCGCTCAACATGTCCGAACCATCTTAACTGACTAACACCAACTTTTGCTACAACATTTTTTTCAATTTCACATTCATCATACACTAATCTATTTCGTATCCGATCTCTCCTATTTATAAAATACCTAATAAATCAAATAAACATAATTTAATTTTTCTTTTTTTATTATACATGTTAATATTTGCATTTGAAAAAATAAACTCATTCGCAAATTTAAATAAAACGTAAATTTCAAAACCACCGTATATAAATTCGTTTTTCGGTTAATTGAAATAATATTGATTGACAAATAAAAAAATCTCGACCTGTGTTTATAAAAAGCTGCAACCAACTGTGCATGTGTTTAAATAACCAAATCGAAAAAAGTTGTTGATTTTTCAATTGAAATTTTATTATAACCATTTTATCAAATCAATTAGGTCCTGTTTACGGGCACATACGACAAAATAAAATGTGAAAAATACATGATTAAACACTTTTTAATGAAATTTTTGACGCAAAATTTGTAATATAATTATTCGACGTTATTCATGTTCTATTTTTAACGAAAATATAATTCGAAAAATACGTTTTAATAATAAACATATTTAACAATATCAAATAATAATAGATTATGTTACAAGGAGTAGAAAGCGATAATTATTGTTTTGAGTCCAGATATTTGTAGACGAGGCAAAATAATTTGGGCGAAACATAAAAAGATGATGTTTTCTTCAAGCGTTTTAAACGAAACTAAAGTAAAACTAAATAAAAATACATGAAAAGAAACCCTTAACCAGTTTGTAACAGTTGTAGAATAGTACATTTGTTACAAAATTTGTAAGAATTAATCTTTCTTTGGTCGAATATACAATTTTTGACCACCTTGGGCGGTATACATTGCATTTTTTGCACTTCTTTACACATTTATCAATCAAATTTAAATCCAAGTGAAAATAATTAACGCAATTGTAAATTAATTCAATAATTTTTAACATAGGCGTCGGAGCTGTCAAATCAAATACACTTGACCATGTTTCGTTGGTCAAATATGCAGTTTCTGACAAATCAAATTAAAATTCAAGCGAAAATAAACAATGCAATTGTCAATTAACTTAACTTAACTTAACGTAATAATTTTCAATATGGCCGCCAAAGATACATACCCTTGACGTTGTAGTTATATTTGCTGTTCCACCAGTTGTGCATATAGTAACTGACTGATATATAATAATGTCATTATTGTACTGGTAACATAATAAACTATTTTTACATAGTCAATATAATAACGTAATATTATTATTATGATACGCTTGAAGAAAGAAGCCAGATTAAAATTTTAATTTATTTATTGTAGAAATAATATTAGTAGCAAAAATTTTTGTGTAAATGTAAACATAAAAATATAAATAAAATTCAAGTCCAATTGACACTTATTTTGTAGTGCACATTTTGTGCACAACTGTATACGGTTACAATAAAGTCTAGAATTATCTATAAAGTATATTAAATTTATTTAAAATATTAAATCATTTTATTAAAATTTGGTTTACGTATAAGAGCAGCAAAATTTCAAGAAAGTATCTTAATTAATTAAAACTTTAGTGACAATATTTACGTTAAAATTTGAATAATCCATTACTATCATGATTAAATCATAAAAAAGAAAAAAAAAATGAAAAGTTTATTCACGTAATTCAATAAATTTCAAAGAAATTGAAGTTTTTATATAACATTATTATTTTTATCAAAAATTTCATTATAAAGTAATTATAGAAAAATATGAGTTTTTAATTAAAAATTGCGAATTAATAAAAGTGCTTGTCACCGAAATTTCGGAGTTCAATTTTAACAAGATAAAAAAATAATTAATTCATATGAGATAACTAAATTATAGAAAATTTTAATAACATTGAACAAAAAAATGTTCATAGTGTATGTGTGAAATTAATATAACACATATTCAAATGTTGAGATTTTTTCCTCAAAAATTTTACAAGTTACTCAATTATTGAATCGGCTTATTAAACTATGAAGTATGATGTTTTCAATATAATTGGCATAAAAGCTAGCCAGACGGTAACACCTGCGTCAGTTGTCTTCGGACATTGATCAAATCACCATACTGAAGAGCTCCTAAAAAGCAAAACATGTGTCTATGGTTAATTGGGACCAGTCATTGATGCATATTGCATAGCCTAACAAGCCGGTTCAATGATTGAGTTACTTGTGAAATTATTAGGAAAAATATAATCTCAACATTTAAAAATTATAGAAAATTTATTTATTTATACATAATACTTCTACTAACATTAATAATTTCATCAGTTTCCGTAATTGAAAAAGTTGAGATTGTTCGGTCATCTTGAACGAATGTCTATTGAACGTTTGATTAAAAAATTATATTTGAATGATTTTGAAAGTATATGTTAGCGTGGACGTGATTGAGAGTGTTTTATGTGAGCGAAAGTTTTTAAGTTAGTGGAAACAAAAGAGTATGTATGCAAGGAATCATGAATGTGGATGAAGCTAGAATTGTTTGCCCGGATAGGAATGTTTGTAGAAAGAGTTTGTGCAACACTCTTTTAGGTACATGGCGTGATTGTGTATAACAAATATCGTTAGTTGTTCAACCACAATTCGTTGAACATGAAAGGATGCATTTGTCCGTCGCGTCGGTAAGACCTTATAGCAAACACAAAGTACACAGTCGCAAAACAACATTGAAGATTAAACTAAATAGAAAACACAGTACGAATGATTTATTTGCCTCACATGAGGACCTGCCATCGTTTTTATATTGTTACTGATGGCTTTTCTTACGTTCTCTGAAGACTTGTCACTAAATAAATGACAAATGTAATGCAAAAATTTCTATTATTGTATGCCAATATTATTGAACTTATAAATCTATGTAGTTTTTATATCGCATGTCTCAGAAATACGGGAACAAATTTACAAAACGTCGCAATTTTACAAAAAAGTTTTATTTATTGTGAAACGTATATATTTAAAAACTGCACTTTATCTTTATCTTGAGCGAATGTTTAATGAACGTTTGTGGTTAAAAAGATGAGTAGTTGGAGTAGTATAATTGAGAATGTTTTGTTTGAGCGAAAGTTTCTAAGTAGTAGGAATAGAAAAGCATATATGAGAGATATTATAAATGTGGATGAAGGTAAAGTTGCTTGTTTGGATAAGAATGTTTGGAAAAAGCTGATTTCAGGATAGTGCCACACACACACACACACACACACACACATATATATATATATATATATATATATATATATATATATATATATATATATTATGCGTTTAGATTTTGTTAAATCGTTTCTTTATTCATTATTTGGTCATAAAAGAAAAATAATTGCTGTGGAAATGAGATTTTTACTTAGGGTATATGGTGAAACTAGGAAAAATCGGGTACGAAATAGATTAGTGTATGATGAGTGTGAAATTGTTCATATGAAGATTTATATATATATATATATATGTAGATTTAATTTAAAACAATACAAATTCATAATACTATACTTCAGAAAAAAAATGCAATATAAATATATTATGAAACAATAGATATAAAAACATTAATAAACTTATTAAAAATTATTTGTTTAACTTACATTTTGTCTCCGTTATTTTTACTTGTGTTACTGCAATTTATTCCAAACCTAAAAATAATAATTCCATTAAAAATTATTATAAACATAAAACTACTCTAAGTTAAAGTTCTGTATTAATATTTATTTAAAATCGATTTTGACGAAACTCATTATCATTTATCCTGTTGAAGACGGACGTTGATACAGCACTTTAATCTAAAGTACTTTTAATTTAACATAGAAACAAGTTACTAGGTAACAAATAAGTAACTAGATCATAAAATTTATATATTTTTAATTAATGGAAGTCCAATTTAATATAACTCAGAGCCTTCATAGTAATTAATGTTATCCTGATAAAAACGGTGGTTGAGTTTCATCGAAACGTCAATTTTAAATAAATATTAGTACAGAACTTTAAACAAAAGCAGTATTATTTTAATATAATGAGTACTGAAATTTTTTTAACTATATCTTGTATTATAAACATTTATAGACTTATTCTATATTATTTTCATATACTTTATAATATTATATTATTATTATTATATTATATTAGGAGTATTAATTAAAAATTCGCAATTAAAAATCATAAATCATCTCTCATCTGTAACAAGATTAAAAATTATGAAAAACGAAAAACTTTTAGCGGTAATTTCATTATGGCGTACAAAAGAAAGAAAAAATCTCAAGAGAAAATTCATAGAAAACAGGATCTTACCAAAGCACCTTCTTCGCCCTAACGCAACACTCTAATGTTTAAATTATCGGAAAACAATTTACATTTTACGGCTACGCCTGAGTAATCCCGTAACTCAAAAAAAAAAAAAATCTATTTTATTTTTATATCTCTGCATGTGCAATACGGCTGCATTTCCGCAACGTCACAGCATACTCAATCGGTAATAACCGCAAAATATATTACCGACAGTGACATCTATTTTCATTTCACATACTTTAGATTTGATAGCATATAAAATTTAGATTTTTTATTTCTCTTACTCGAAATTCTATTTAAGCATAGAATATAAAATCGAGAATTAACTTTAGTGAAAAGTTTATCTTTATACGAAATTTAGATTGTCAAAATGTCGAAAACAAGACTAGTGAAATATTTACGGAATATTTAACCCGTGACAAGTCTAATGCATTTTCCTGATTATCACCTACCATGTGTCACCAGATATTACTTATTCATGAGATAAAGTCCCCGATACTATGAATAGAATCTACCAGTAGGTCATAGATATTTAATGAATTCTATATTTTCTACTAGTATACATAGTTAAATTCAGGGCTTCGAACCGTTATATTTTTCGTTTCGGATCAATTAAAATAGTATATATTCGGATCGGTTCGGTTCCGGTTTTCGTTTCGGCAAAAAAAACTATTTTTTTCGTATTTAGGTTTTTAGTTCAGTTCCGAGTGATTAATTTTTAAATTTTTTTCAATGTTTTTATTTATAATACAAACTTATTTTCTATCATAATTTAGAACATTTTATATTCCTGCTTTCAGAGTCAGTATAATTTGATTATTGAAAATGTGTGAAAAAGTGCAAGAAATGCAATGTATATCTCAGAAAACTATAAATAATATATACATAAATATATATATATATATATATATATATATATATATATACATACATACTATTCTACAACTGTTACTAACTGGTTAAGGTTATTTGGAATGTATGTTTATTTAGTTTTAGTTTAGTCTCGTTTAAAACGCTTGAAGTTAAAATGATTTTTATGTCACTCGGAATAGAAAGCTCTTTTGGTGTTTCACTCAGATTGCTTAACCTCGCGCCTCGGCTTTGCTTTTGCCATAAATATTTGAACTCAACACAATAATTATCGCTTTCTAATCCTCGAAACATAATTCACTATTTTCATCTAATATTTTTTATGATATTACAATATTTTAATCATATAGTTATTAATTACAAAATTACTAAAAAATATAATTTATTTATTATAAAAATAATGAAAATTTATGAAACAGATTTAAAGAGTATAAAATGTACTAAAAAGGCATTTTAATAAATTTATGAGTCAAGTAAGAAAAGTTTTCCAACTAAACGTGTATTCAAATTTTATTTATGCAGTTAGAGAATTGCATCTTCATACAAAGCGTAACGATTTACTTTAATCCTAGTAGAGAGATTATAGTAGGGTCAGCGGGTTGTGTTAAATTTATTTAATAGTTAAGTAATTTAGTGTTTAGTTAGGGACTAACCTAATATTTACCCTCGTATACTAAATTAGTAGCTAAAATCTTTAGTGCAATGTACAACGCGACTCGCTCAACCGAAATTGTTCTCTAATTTTAAATGACAATTTATATGAAACAATACACGAATATCTGTGATTTATTAATCTCGAAATACACATTTGGTTTCATATATATATATATATATATATATATATATATATATATATATATATATTTATTTGGTATATTTACAAACTTTTATTCAAATAAAAATAACAAACATATGGCAATTCGCAATGTTTATATTTCAACAAAGATTATAAATAATGATATGCATTTGTTTATAAAATATAGATACAATAAAATGTTTGTATTTATTGATTTACAATTATTTGTAATAATAAAAAAATGAGAAGTAAATAGTGCATATATACACAATCAAACATCCCTATCCACAGACAAACAACTTCACCTATCTCATACATAATTTTCTATTTCTACTACTTGGAAACTTTCGCTCACGCAAAACATTCTCAATCATACCCCTCCAACTACTCATCGGATGTCCACGCAAATGTATAGCATCAAAATCTTTCATATAAATGTTTTTAACCAAAGGAGTAATGTGTAAATATAGTTTAATTATATTTTCTTTTTATTCGCGGTGTAACAGATAAATAAAATAAAATAACTTTAGGATTAAGTTCTGAATAAATTTTAATTAAAAATCGACGTTTCGATATACTCTACGCATATCGTCATCAGGAAAAATTATACAAATTACATATATATATATATATATATATATATATATATACCGGGTGTCTACTTTTTTTTTGTTACATAGGGAATACAATGCTAAAATTTTCATTTGGTGATAAATTTTCCCCTAATTATTATAGAACAAAAGTACAAATACAAAAGTTGTTTAGAATTGAAAAATGCATCAAATGATGCCAAATTTATCAATATAGGATGTTCCGATCAAGAATTAGAAGCAAATTAAAATTTCCATTTTTGCGCTCTTTACATCAAAGTGCCATGGAAATTAAACAAATAATTTCATTTCTTCTGGAGTTTGAGTTTGACAGATCGTATTTATTTTATTGTTACGTTCTGTATTATTATTATTATTATTATTATTATTATTATTATTGAAAATAATGAATAAACTTAATGTAAATGAAAAGCTATTAAGTATAAAAGTATTAAGTATTTATTATTTATTACAATGAAAGGGTATTTTACTCGGCTGTACACTACGTACTAGCTGTGGTTTTAAATTGTGAATGTCTCCATTATAATTTTAAGTAATTGTTTAATTTATTTATTAACTTCAAGTTATAAAAACAATACATTTGAATTAGATGACTGGCATTATGCCTAATATATTTATTATAATAATTTAAACTTATCCCTGAGGATGCTGTAAGTTGTGCAGTGAAACGTCGGATAAGAGTTTAATAAATAGTAAATAGCTGAACTCCGTAAAACTTTCTTTATTTATTACAATATTCAATATACCTATAAAACAGAAAAATTCATGAATACAAGATATAGGAGAACAAAAACGAAACTAACAATTTAAATTAAATGTTCAAATAAATCGCCATTAACTGCCAAACAATAACCTAATCTGTTATAAAATTCGTGACGTACAGAGCTTAATTGTGTTTGTGTTATATTATTGCACTCTTCAACAATGGCATTTTTCAAATCAACAAGATTTTTGATATGTCGTTTATAAATTTTCTCCTTCAAATATGGCCATAAAAAGAAATCGCACGGTGCTAAATCGGGCGATCTAGCTGGCCAATTAATTGGACCACCTCTACCAATCCATGAATTTGGAAAACATTGATCCAAATATAATTTAATGTTGCAGCTGTAATGTGCCGGACATCCGTCTTGTTGATACCAGACAACATTATCTTGAGTTGCACACTCTTCTAACTGCGGACCAATATGATTTTGCAACATATCCAAATATTTTTCGTTGTTTAAATTATTTTCAATAAAAAATGGCCCAATTATACACCTGCCAAAAATTCCAGCCCATACATTAACTTTTTCTGGATATTGGGTACGTGTTGCTACCATTAAATGAGGATTTGTTTGGCTCCATATTCTAAAGTTTTGTGTATTAGGTTCGCCGTGTAAAGTAAACGTAGACTCGTCAGTAAAACAAATAGATTTCAAGAAGTTTCTGTCTAAATTGGATTTTTCCATAATAATGTTACTAAATTCGCTTCTAGCCATTTTATCCGCTTCAAATATCAATTGGTGCGTGGAATATTTATAAGAATGATATTTTTCATTTTTTAGTACCTTATGTATTGTTGAAGGATGCAAATTTAATTCAGCACCAAATTGATGCACACTAACATTTGGGTTTTCCGTTACACACAAAAGTATATTCAATGTATTTTCTTTAATTGCATTTTGATTTAAATTCTCCTCCTGATCTTCTGCGTTGATTTTTCTACAATTTTTACAACGTTTTAACACACTTCCAGTTTCTTCGAATTGTTTAATTATCCTACGAATAGTCATAGCGGAAGGTATGGGACGGTTTTCAAAGAAAGCGCTGAATAAATCTCTTACTCGTCGTATCGAATTTCCAGTAAAATACCATTTTACGCACTGAACTTTTTCATTTACCTTAAGTTTATTCATTATTTTCAATAATAATGATAATAATACAGAACGTAACAATAAAATAAATACGATCTGTCAAACTCAAACTCCAGAAGAAATGAAATTATTTGTTTAATTTCCATGGCACTTTGATGTAAAGAGCGCAAAAATGGAAATTTTAATTTGCTTCTAATTCTTGATCGGAACATCCTATATTGATAAATTTGGCATCATTTGATGCATTTTTGAATTCTAAACAACTTTTGTATTTGTACTTTTGTTCTATAATAATTAGGGGAAAATTTATCACCAAATGAAAATTTTAGCATTGTATTCCCTATGTAACAAAAAAAAAGTAGACACCCGGTATATATATATATATATATATATACTGTTCGTTCACCAAGTTGATATAGGACAATAACATGGGATATCGATAATATGCAGAATACTTCTTTCTGAAGTAAAATTCGGAGAAATAAGAAATTTTCAAAATTCAGTTTTTAATTTTTTTCTACTAAGCGATGCATTCTAAAATAATGATTTTTTCACTCAATTATAGCAATCATTATTCCGCATTTCTCAATAACATGCTTATTTTTCTGCACCTCATAATTTTTGAGAAAAAATAAAAACCTAAAAATTAAAAAAAAATTCTAGCGCAAAAACGGCACATGCTAGCAAATTAAAACTAAAACCAGTTTATATAACTTTTTATGCCCTATCGAAAAGTATTCTAAGTATTTCTCTGAATTTTACTTCAGAAAAAAGTATTCTGCATATTATCGATATTCCATGTTATTGTCCTATATCAACTTGGCGAACGAACACCTGTATATATATATATATATTAGAATGGTCAAAAAAAAAAAAATTTTTACGCACCCCTTAAAACAAACTTCATTGAGAAAGAAATTTTTTGAGCCAAGTTTCGTCAAAAAATATTAATAATATATACAGGTAGCCCTCCTACAACACGGTCTCCGACAACACGGTTTCGTTCTAACACGTTTCGCTTAAATATACTAGCCCTCCTATAACACAGTATCCAACAACACGGTTTCGTTCTAACACGTTTCTGCTTACAACGCAGTTTTCAGATTTTTACTTGTAGTAATATGTATGAATATAAAATGTATACATTTAATAAGCGCACCAGCTATTTAAAGAAAAGTTTATTATTAAAGAAGTTTTTGTCAACTACGAATTTTGGTTTTACTTTTACCTGTCTTTACATAAGAGGCAAACAGTAGTAAGTTCATAATCACGTGCATGTGCTAACATAATGTGTCTATAACTTTCTCAATTTTAATCTGTACGACTATTGTCTTAAAAAGAGCCCTTTATAGTAATGTTAGTTAACTTATGCTGACATAAAAATCAAAAAAATTATGTAATTTTTCGTTTTTTTGCGTCTACCGTAAAAATGACAAAAATAACTGTTTACCTCTCAGGTACATTTTTAATAAAATTGAAGTTATTTCTATGTATCTTAAAAAATATATGTACAAATGTATTTTAATTTTTGGAACCTAACTCCTTTTTTCTATTGGCTCTGGGTCTCATGCAATACGGTTTCATATAACACTCCGTTTTCTTGGAATCTATCTACCGTGTTCTTAAAATTTAATTAACTATCATTTGTCAAAGCACTGCATATAAAAATAATATGTTTAAAATCCATTATTTTTGTTTAAGTTTCGCATGTCTACCAACAACTGTTTTAATTATTTGCTGAAAACCATTAATAAAGACCCTGTATTAAAAGAGCAATTCTTAACTATTTAAAAAGTTAAATATGTCCATATTGTCCATCAGTCAATTTCTTGTTCGTTAAATTTGAGTTATTGCTAAATTTGGCAATATTCGTTCGTTTCCAATCTATTTTAAAAACAATCGTGGATGTTATAAATATAATTTCTAATTTGTTTCATATCATTACTATAAACAATTCAGTTTATAAAATTTGGGCATCAATATCTCGAAAGTAAGATTTTGTAATATGGAACAAACAACAAATCGACTGACAATATGTGTACAAAGTTTCGAATCCGTGGGATATATAGGTCAAAATTGGATTAGAAAATTGACCTTAAACTAACCAACAAGTAAACTTAAATAAAATACTGTTATTAATATAATACGAGCTATATAAATAAATTTTTGACAAATATTTAAACATTGTTTTTCATTAGTTTTTGTGTTGTAGTATTAAAATAACAAAAACTGCAATACGTATTGTAAAAGCAGCTGCATATTGCACATATGCTTGTATCAAAAACCTTCATGTACATTTTTAATACTGCACAAATGTGTGCACCGAACTATTAATCCGCACTCCGCACTTGTAAAAAAAGTGACACGAACAAGCAAATATATATATATATATATATATATATATATATATATATATATATATGTGCACTGGCATAAGCTAGCATGCAAAATCTACATTTTCAGGGCGCGAGTCATAATTCTTCTCTGCCACACACACACACACACATACATACTCACAAAGAGTTTTTATATTATTTACCTCCGAACTGAGTTGGCCATGCCTCCGTCGGTATTTATTTTTATTAAAACAAAAACATTTTTATGTCAAGCCACCTTTGGAAAAGATGTGGGTTATTTAAATTTTTTTCTCCTACTCGTATAGAGGCCGTAATACTCATGTTATTTCATACTATCCACAAAATATATATATATATATATATATATATATATATATATATATATATAACTTTTTTTGCTAGTATGTCACCGAAAAAAAAAATAACCCTATTTCATTTTACGTGGTACTATAAGGTTTTACTACCTTTGTAATAAAATGGTGTCAAATGTAATGCCCGAGATAAGAAAATAAAATTTAAAATTTCATGACAACTGTAATACAGTTTCCACATTTTAATATCATATTTAATTTGTTATGATGGAAGAAATATCGTTATACGGTTTATAAATATAAAGTATACTAATCAAAATAATTTTAATATGAATATTTTAATATTTATACTACTATATCATTTTCACAAAAAAACGATTTAAAATCCACAATCACAAATTAACGTATAATACAATTTTAATAAGTGCAAAGTTTTAGTTTTTGAAAAGGGTAACTTGACGATTGAATGTAATGTATCTATTGATGTTACACGTTTAGAGCAAGTAGATGAATTTGTGTATTTGGGTAGTTTATTATCTAAAGATAGTCGTTTTTATCGCAAAACTGATAGAAGAGTAAATATTGGTTGTAAGATTTTAGCTGCTTTGGCTTCTTTTGCTAGGAATACAAATGTTTCTAAAGAAGCCTGTTTTGGTGCCTACGTTAATGTATGGTAGTGAATGTTGGGTTTAGCTGCAAAAGCATAAACGGAAAATGACTTCTGTGGAAATGAGATTTTTACGTGGGATATGTGGTGAAAATAGAGATCGGGTACGAAATAGAATAGTGTATGATGAGTGTGAAATTGAAAAAAATGTTGTAGCAAAAGTTAGTGTTAGTCAGTTAAGATGGTTCGGACATGTTGAGCAAATGTCTAATGAACCGTTTGGTTAAAAAGATTTATTTGAATGATTTTGATGGTATACGTTTGCGTGGACGTCCGATGAGTAGTTGGAGTGGTA
This sequence comes from Clivina fossor, assembly GCA_963966155.1. Lineage (NCBI taxonomy): Eukaryota > Metazoa > Arthropoda > Insecta > Coleoptera > Carabidae > Clivina > Clivina fossor. The sequence goes on from OZ014555.1 coordinate 26,214,294, forward strand.
TGATTAAGTGAATGTTTTGCATGAGCGGAAATATTCAAGTAATAGGAATAGAAGAGCATGTATGAGAAGAATTATGAATGTAGATGAAGCGAAAGGTGCTTGTTTGGAGGAGGCTAATTTCGGGATAATGGAAAGAGTTTGTGCCACAGCCATTTGGGTATATGGCGTGATTGTGTATGTATGTACAATTTTAATTTTACTTACTCTAACATATCAAGATTACATGTGACCAATGAATAAATAAAATAACGCTGAAGTATAAAATAAAATAAAAAGAAATACTTAATATATTTTTATTTAATGATCTATTATTACCTTCAAATTTTTTCAAGGATTAATGTATTAATATTTAGGAATAAACCATTAATTATATATTACGTGTACAAACAATATACATATGTATAATATGACACAGGTATTGTTCATATGTACTCGTATAATCAATTCTGAAGCTGTAGACATGTTTACTGTAAGATAAAGCTTAAATTACCATCATTCAGCATTGAAGTAAATGATTGAACTTTGAAACATATATATACCTAGATATATTAGCACAAAGTAAACTGTATTATCGTGACATGTAAACAATAAACAAAAGCTTGAATAACATAATCAAGTATATTATATTTCACCATATTTCATCAAAATTTATATTGTTAATTTTTGACACAGTAAAAACAATTTCAGAACTCATATTACAATAAAAAGTCTTTAGGTTATAATTTTGTATTAATATGTATTTAATAATCGACGTTTCGACGAATTCAACGTATGTCTTTATCATTTTTCCTTATAAAAATGGACTTTAAGTTCATCGAAACGTCGATTATTAATAAATATTAATACTAAACTATAACCTAAAGTTGTTTTATTTTGTTATATTTTATTTAAATTAGACTGTCCCAATATTAATAATAATAATTAATTTTAATATAATAATTTCTATAACCACATAAATCTTTTACAACAAGATTAAAAGTATATGAGTAAATCCGTATATAGACCACTTTGACATTATAACATAAATGTTAAGACACATGCATAAAATATTTGTATAATTAAATTACATGATTAATTATTGACGATTTTTATATTTTTTAATTTCTTTGACAACTTATTTGGCTCATTACTTTACTTTATTAAAAATTTTTTAAAAAATTAGTAACTTATTCGTTGAAATTGCGCTGTAGTATTATTCTGTTTGTTTATTATTTATTATTTTATTTATTACATAAAGTGTTTTTCTGTATCATCGATGAATTTTAAGCAGAGTGTATATGAGGAGCAGACTTTCAAAATGCATTTTGTCCAAAATGTAAATTTTTTAGTTAGTGATGGTATTACGTTCTATGAGCAAACACGCATCTTTTAAGACAAATTCGACATTTAAAACGCATATTGTCCCGTCTAAAATAAATATTAAAAGTTACTTGGACATTCAAAACGCGTTTTGTCCAATGGGCACGTAATGTACTTTCAGATTTAACCAAAAACATTTTGCCTCTCTCTGAAAATTATGAAATTTGGACAAAACGCATTTTGAAAGTCTGCTCCTCATATGTTCTTTCAATTTTATGCTTAACTTAAGTCATTTATTCATACATGTAAGTTTTCATTAATTTCTTTTTCTCATCTTGTACTTATTATTTAAATGTTTACATGCTTAATCTTATTATTTAGTGTTCTCCCTGATGAAGCCAACAATTTTGAAGGCGAAATTTTAAAATTTACAATCAATTGAATAGATGTAACAGATTTATTATTCAATATATACCACATATCCGTTATCCTTAACTTATATATATATATATATATATATATATATATATATATATATATAAAATATATATATATATATATATATATATATATGTATATGTATATATACAGTAAATTATTGATTCTCTATTTTGCACTGTAATATGTTATAATATCAGTAAAATAATTTTGGTCTATTGTAATTGGATATTGAAAATGTCATTGTTATAGAATTTTCATTAGACCTAGTGTAATACTGATTGTTTTATTTGCTAATATTATCGAAATTACGATAATTAATGTATGTTTAATTACTAATTTTAAATACAAATAGAATTTGTGTAATAATTAGATGATGGACCTGTATCTGTTTTCACATACTAATTGAATTGAAAATTATTATTTTCACATTTTTATAATTCATTTTAATAATTAAATTATCAAATTTTAATACGCATTACATTATTTTAATTAATTATTTACCTACAGTAAACAATATTTTGTTAAAATTGTTTTTGATATATTGATTTATATCAAAAACATTAGTTTTAAGTTCGGTTTTAACTAAATGTTTTAACAGAACGTAAAAACAGAATTTTGTGAAGAAACCGGATTATTAAAAAAAAGATTTTTCATTAGATTTTCTATTGGAAACTAACAGTAAACTAGTTGGACTGGCCTTATGTTAGATTATTTTGGCGCAATGTATTTTTACACGCAGTTATTTTTGTCGAAAAACGATTATGTTGTTTTGATATTGTTGTTAATCTAGTCTTAAATACATACATACATACACAATCACGCCATATACACAAAAGAGTGTGGCAAAAACTTTTTTCAATATCCCGAAATCAGTTTCCTCCAAACATCCCTATCCAGACAAAACAACTTTAGCTTCATCCACATTCATAATACCTCTGGTACATGCTCTTCTATTCCTACTACTTGGAAACTTCCTGTCTGTCAATCATACATCACTCCAACTAGTCATCGGACGTCCACACAAACGTGTACCTTCAAAATCATTCATATAGGTTCTTTTAATAAATACTTAAATACTTGTTTCCATAATCTGGTCAAACGTATTTCAGTATCAGTTCAGGGCCTAGATTTTATAACCATAATTTTTACAAGATTTTAAAATCTACAATAATTCAGTTGTACCCCTCCATTTCTTTAGACGCCATATCGAATTTTATCCACTTAAATAATTTTGTAAATTCTAGTAAAAATTTCAAATTTTTTCGCGAAAAGAGATTCAATAAATCACGAAGAAGTTTTCTCTTCTTCCTTAAATCAATGATATTCTTCTTCTATCACGGCAATTATTTAAATACCTCAATAAATTATAGATCATGTTTTAAAATAATTTAATAAATAATATAAATATAGGTGTCCTAAAATTCATGCAGGATTTGAATTTTGCGCCATTTGGGCGGTAAACTGTTGCCAACGAAAAAAAAAAGACAGCGTGACAGCTGTCATGGAGCGCTACACGAAAGAACAACGCTATTTTTTTTTGTTGGCAACACTTTACCGCACAAATGGCACAAAATTCAAATCTTTCGTGAACTTTGAGACATCCTATAGTTTAATAAACGCAACATATAATATAAATTTACAAGTAAATTACATTATCTATTTATTTTATTTATTTATAACACAAAATTGCACATACTGCAATTTAGTAGATCAAATAAAATTTAAAATTCATTCCAATTTATATTCGCTTAATTGTTTTATTTCCGTATATCCAATAGTGAGCATACAAAATGCAGTGACCCCCTAAGGTCATTCAAAACCGTAATTATTCCGCCCAATCCACCTAAAATCAATATGGCGCGAAATGGATAATCGTTAAATGTTTACAAATTAAGTGCTTTTACAATCGCAGAGAAAACTATTTTTAAATTATTACAATTATTTCAATGCTTTATCAATCCCAATGTACTTATTTACAATTAGTTTATCTAAAACCACAATCAGAGTGCCAAAACAGTTTTACGATTTAGTTTTACACATTGTGTAATTTTACATAAAATGTAATTCTACAGAAGTTGTATTATTACTGAGTATTATCTGTAACATTACTTAAATTATTCTGTAAAAATGCTATTAGAATATAATTATAATTTTAGTGCTACACAAGTAATATAGAAAAATATATGTATAATATTATATGCTGCAGCACAAATTTACGTAAACTTTCGTGAAAATACAGTGGAACCTCGCTTAACGAGCACCTCGCATAACGAGTAATTCGCATAACGAGCAAAATAAATTGTAAAAAAATGACTCCCTAGCGACGTTTCGCATAACGAGTGACGTGGATAGGGGAATCCCCAAATTGTGCGATGGAACTTTCCATGCCATTGCTAAATCAGCCTGTGTTTAGAACAAAATGTAGCAAAAACAAATGTCTCTAGACAGCTTTCTAGTAAAAAAGAATTAAGTATGTTACTAATTAGGTCGATTCAGTCCGCGATAGAAGAAAAGATAAAGATGAATTACGCTCTTAAAGAATTTATATGTAATTTTCTTTAAATAAACGTTACATATAACGTTTTTTTTTTTGAATATTTTTTTTTTAATTTTATTTTTTGAGTATTTTTTCGGCATAGTACGCATTATCGTATTTTACATTAATTTATAAGGTAAAATTTATTTCTCTTAACGATTGTTTCGCATTACGAGTAAGACTCCGGAACGAATTATGCTCGTTATGCGAGGTTCCACTATATACAAAAAATATGTAAATCTGCTATTTTATGTAATATTTTAATTTCATAATAGTTTTATGGAATTTATAGAATAAATGTAGTAAATTTGAATTACAGAGAAAATTATGACTTTTTCTATAAAAAAAAATATGTAAATTCACAGACTTTTTACAGTATAGTTTCACGACAGCGCAAAAACTTGACCATTCACATTGACTGTTTAACTAGATAAATTGTCAGTTACACCTGCGCAGTGATGACAATTTAAATGCTGTTAAAACTCATTTCTGACATTTCTTTGTTTACGTAGTATTTTTTGGATATTTTCAGTACAGTTTTAATTTTTTGCAGTTAAAGTAGTTTTGTTATGTTAAATATATCTGAAGAATAATTAATTATTATACAAAATAAACCTTAATTATTATTCAAAATACAAATGCAAAACAGAACATTTGGAATAATATAAGATACAAATATAATTTTACAGGTTTATAAGATTTCGTTGTGTTCGCTAATTTTTTTTCTGATGTTTCTGATATAAATATTATTAGATTATATTAAATACGAATTTTTAAAATAATATGAATTTTATCTTCTAATGTTGTTATTTATATATTATAAATTTGACGTTTTTTTTTTATTAAAAACATATACATAGTGCTATCTGAGATAGGACGATGTACTATATATTTGTTTTTCAAATTTCAGTAACATGAGATAGCCTAACTCATGATATTGAAATCTGATTGGCCGTTCTTAAAACATAAGTGAATTTTAGTTAAGAAAGCTTGGTCAGGTGATCAGACTTTGGCTGTGATGAAACAAAATTTGCTAATGACTATATCTGTGCTAAAACATAATACTGATTTCACTAGCAAAAAAGAGCAGCCTGAAGAAGGCTTAATAATGACAAGATTAGAAGTATATGCGTAAACCTATATATAGACCACTCTTTGACATTATCACATAAATGCTAAGAAATAAGAATAAAATTTTTATATTTTTTCACCAAATGTTCAGGCAGCATTATCCAAAAATTAAATTTTAATTAAATTAATTTTAATTTAATAAATTTAAAGTAAAAAAAAAACTTTTTTTTGTAATCACTATATCTTTATGTATATCACTATCTTTATTAAAAATTAATTTAAAAATTAATTAACTGCTATCGTAAAAGTATTTAAAAAATTTTAATGTAACAATAATTTGTGCATTAAAACCGTAAAATGAATCTTTATTGCTCGGTAAACAAAACACGAGCGAAGCAGCGTTAAGCTATAAATCCACTAAAGTAACATTGTAAAACTTTCTGATTTCTGCTCTTTGTAGTATATTATTATACATTTGCTATATGGCAAATGAGCAAGTTACTGAAACCAACTGAACTAACAGTAACCGAAACAAGAAAATTTGTCAATGTTACTTTGGTGGTTTTGTAGGTTCACAACAGAGCGAGAGCTATAAAAATACTTTACGCTTGAAATGCGCATATAATTTTTCAACAACCTTACCAATAATTATTTAAATTTAAAAAAAACTTAATATACCACGTTTTTAAAACGGAATAAAAAGTATAAAATAATTTCTCCTAGCTCCATACAGATTAATATCCCCATACAGATTCCTGACCCCATACAAATTGTCCTGAAAATTTGTGATATATATATATATATATATATCGAAAACTAATAAGGCTTCGACAAGTCAGTCTATATTTGTTAGTGGTTTAAATATGTATAATAACTTATCAACAGATATAAAAAGTACTGATTCATTGATATCTTTCAAACCAAAGTTGAAAAAAATCTTGTGAATTTATTTGTTGTATATTTTTTTGTATATATCAGTAATAATTTGCATTAATTCTACAATATCATTATTAGCATATGCTAAATAAATAAACTTATTATTATTATTAACTTAACTCGACATAGATGTTTTTAATATGACCGCCAAAGACATCATATTAAATACACTTAATGTTGTAGTTATTTTTGGTGTTGCCACCAGAATTGTATATAGTAACTAAAGCTTGAATTACATTATACTTTTTTCATCTAGATTCATACTAGATTTCTAGTTCAATTTTCATACTTTTTTCACAATCGGTCGTGTATTGTCGAGTTTCTTCGATTTTTTCCGATGTATTGCCCGTACGCCAACTTAAAAATATAAAGTACTTAATTTGACAGATACTGCAAAACACATTTAAACAAAAATGGATACATGTAAGGTTAGTACAATTGCGTGTGCATGCGTATGATGTATCTAGTATAAAACTTGAATAGGAAAATAGAGCATGCTGTATATTTCTATACTAGGAAACTTGAAAGAAACTTGGATGCAAAAATCTAATTTACATTATACTAGAACTAAATATTTGTACTTGAACGAAACTTGAATTAGAAACCTAGTATGAATCTAGACAAAAAAAGTATAATGGAATTCAAGCTTAACTGCTGTAGAATAATACTAGCAAAATAATGACCTCTTTCAACATAGGCATTATGATACGCTTGAAGGAAAAATAATATAGTCGTTTATGTAATATAATTAATCGCTCTAACATATTAGGTATGAAATTTCACAAATGTTATAGGTAAATCATTGGCGAGTCCATTGCATTCAGAGCACTATAACAATCACCATCTAGACGACAAATAATAATGGGAAAGACAAAGGAACCTACCGTATTTTGCCTATAGATCCTTCGAATCACATCAATCTGATAGCGAAGCAATTTATAGTAAAACAGGCCTGACAGTAGAGGTTCACAGCCAAATTCAATTAGAGATACGAATTTCTCGGGGTATAGACAGAAGGCGTATTCACATATTGTATAGTAGACCCTATCCTCCCCCTCCCCCCACCTCAATAATGCTGTTTGCTACTACAGTTTTCCTTTTCTCTATATGACTTTGTCTCTGTCTTACTTACGATTAGTTTAGTTGTTTGGTTTCATCAAGCGTAAATGTATCTGAAGTTGATTATTGGCTATTGACAGCAATATTGTACGTGCTATGTAACATTGTAAACTTTCAACTAATTTATTGCTATCTAATAAACTATGTAATTCAATTATAATCTGTGTATCATTTGTACTAGTCCATTTATATCAATGAGCTTTCGTTGCACTCTGTAAAATTTACTATTTTAAGACGAATTATTGAAAGATTATATGAAAACTTTGTCATAACATATTATATTTATTTAAAATATATTATAGTATTAAAAAAAAACATTCGGAAATAATTATTTAAATCAAAAAAAAAATTAATATACTACGTTTTTAAAACGGACTCAAAAGTATAAAATAATTTCTCCTAGCCCCATACAGATTTATAATCCCATACAGATTCCTGACTGTCCCGAAAATTTGTGATTGTCAATTTTTAATAGCTATGACAATACTTGTAAGATTTAAAACGAAAAACGTGAAGCGTAGAAAAAAGTAAGGAATGTAGGGAGTAGTTGTCGTTCCACCCCACGTTTTTCGTTTTAAGTCTTACAAATATTGTCAATCTATTAAAAATTCACAATCACAAATTTTCATCCTATAGAAGTTAAGATATTCAAAAATATTCAAATCAATCATATCCTATTATTACTGCTTGAATAAGAAGAGTTTGTGCCACATTCTTATAGCATTAGTTTATTTGAAATAAATAAATAAATAAAATAAATAAAAAACTTTCAGATTAAGTTTTCTATAAATTTGAATTAAAAATCGATGTTTCGATATACTTTACGTATATCACCAGCAGGAAAAATTTTACAATGATGTAATCAGTTCCCCCTGGTTTTTATGTAAAATTACCGAATTTTAGGTGATAAAATAAACAACTAGATTACAAAGTCTGTAGATTATTAATTAAAGGAAACCAAATTTTATTTAAATCACTGTCTTCACACTGATTGATTTTATCTTTTTCTTTATTTTCTATTGCTTCTCTTATCAATCTACTGTTAATATTGATTTTTAATACACACACACACACACACACATATATATATATATATATATATATATATATATATATATATATATATATAATAAAAAGAGCATAGAAACAAGTTACTAGGTAATAAAATAAGTAAATAGTTTATAAAATTTATAAATTACTAATTTATAGAGATAGAGAAAAAAGATAACATCAATCAATGTCAAGGCACTGAATTAAATAATATAAATTTTATGATCTAGTTACTTATTTTGTTACCTAGTAACTTGTTTATATGTTCTGTTTATTTATTATGTATGTTATTTGCATAATTTTTCTTGATGATGATATATACGTAGAGTATATCAAAACATTTTTTAATTAGAATTTATACAGAACTTAATCCTAAAGTCTTTTTATTTTAATATAATGAATTTTGAAAAAATTTTTACTATTTTAAATTAAAAAAAATTCAGAATAATCAGTAGTATTTCAAAATAAATGAATATCTTAACTAAAAATTAATTCTATATAGTCAATATACAAAAAAATAATTTAAAAAATATACTTTTATCTTCAGTAAATTATGTTCAAACTATATTTCATAATTTCTTATATTTATTATAAATTTCACAAATAAGAATTCCTTCTATACAATCTGAAATATAACTGCATGTATATAACAATGCAAAATTTCTGTAGAAAACCCATCACAATAATTTATCAACGCAAATCGTCCCGTTCATTCTGCTATATAACTTAAGCAAATGCATCATTTTGTGCCCAATTTATTTCCGATATAAAAATAAAATTTAATAACCTCCAAGAAATAAGCCCCTTTAGAGCAAGCAGTGCTTGCCAACATATTTCCTTACTCAACACAAACAAAATCAAATAAAATTCTCGTAAAACATAAAAATAAATTGTTTATATTTTTGATTATATTTGACTTTTATAATTTCAAAACGATGTAGTTTGGTTTTCTTAATAAGTCACAAGTTTTATTTAAAAACAAAATTTTTATTTTCGACCAATCGGTTGTGATTCTTTTCATTATAATTTAAGAAATTTAAAAAACAAAACTTAATTATCTATTTTATTTCCTTTATTATATTCTATATTATTATAGAAAAAATTTAATATATTGTCATTGGATTTAGTTGGAGTGTTTTCTACATTAACTTTGAAATTATTTTTTCATTTATCTATATTATTCATGTAAAATAATTGCTTTCTATTTTATATTATGACAATAACTCTATTAAGTTTATTTTTGTAATCATGCGCCAATCATTTAAGAACTTAGCGTATAACATGTGACTCATTATGAAAACCAAACTAAATTGTTTTTAAATTAAGAAAGATAAGTTGTATAGTATGATAAAAAATATTAAATATTTAAAATTATTTAATAATATTTTTTCTAATTTTCTTAAATAATGTATTCATTATATATGCATTTCTTAAAAAGTTATTTATTGTTCACTCAAATAAGATTTTGAATCATTACGCAATACCTTTTAAACAATCAATATATTGTAATATCATTATTAAACAGTTTATAAATAATTATAAAATTTTATTTAAAGTATCTGACGAGTTATCGATATTACTATACAGCAAAATTTCCTTAAATTTTAATTATTTTCAAATGCCTTTCAAATCAAACCATAAACTTGTTTCTATGTTCTGTTATTTATTGTAATGTCATTTGCATCATTTATCCTGCTAAAGACAAACGTTGAGTATTGTCGAAAAGTCGATTTTAAATAAATATTAATACAGAACTTTAACTTAAAGCAGTTTTATTTTATTATAATGAATTTTGGAAGATTTTTTTACTATGTTAATTGAAAAGTACATTATAATATATCACACGGACTTTATAAACATACTCCTGATTAATAAATATTTAGTTATTCAACTCATATAATTGATTTTTTTTGCTTTTTTTTTTAAACAGTAATGTGCATGTATATCAAATTTTAGTTTTCTATTAATTATTATTTTAAAAAATATACGCGATCAGCTATTTGTGACGAAATATTATGTATTTGTACCTCAATATAAGTATCGTTAATTAATTTTTCTACATATTTTATCATTTCAATATTTACTCAAAGCAAAAAATAAGCTAACAAAAATGTGTTGTATATTAGCAGTTTAAAATGTTCAAAAATAGTAACCGGTTAACCGTGATAACAAACCGCGACTAACTATCATTTACCGTCTATAACTGAATAGTCACCAAAACCGATTAACCCTCAATAACCGACTAGTAACAAAAACCATTAATCGTACAGTTGATTGTTAAATTTCGCGTGGTTAATCATTAATATATTTGTCATATCAATTTTAATATACAAAAGATGTACTTCAAAATGTACCTAACCTAACCTTTTATGTTATATTATTATATTGTACAGAATGTTTAATAATACATATTTTTATCTGTTAGAATTGACCTAGTGACAAATTTATGTATCAGGGTTCGTGGTCAACAACTCGCCACTTCAAAATATTTCCAAGAAATATTTTTATGTGTTTTATTATTTTTCGAAAAGTTAACAATTTAGTTTTTGAGTAAAGATGGTTTTTCTCTCTGTTCATTGCTCAGTTCACGCCCTCTCACGCTTAAGTTAAGTTTGCTTTTAAGTCCGCTTCGAGTGCTAAAGTCCTCGAGATCGCTTTAGTTGTTAGATTCGCTTATTTTTTTATAAATTTAGTATTAGTTCGCTTAAATTTTATATTTGTAATTTATATTTCGCTTTTTTGTATTTTTTTGTATATTTCTTAATTTGTGTTCGTATGTCGTTATTATTTAATAAAAGATTAAATTAATAATTGTTGGTCACTACATTTTACGCACGCTCCTTAAAGTTTATAAATATATACAAACCGCTCAAAGTGTTACGTATCTAAATCTAAATTTTGTAACAAATTTGTAATCGATTATATATAGAACAATTAAATTATATAATTATCGATAACACGTCATTTCCCATTTTTCTAATCTATCTCATCCATGTCAATAGCATCCCATTTCATTACTATCATAATTTAGATAAATTAAGGATAAATTGTTAAATTCTTTGTAAGTTCACTTTTTCGTTAATTTACAAACCATGGCCAATGAATAAAAAGCTTCAAATACAAATGACAATCTAGTAGCCTAGTTGATTGAATTGAATAACTTAAGAACGTTTAATACACAGCTGATCTTTAAAAATCATTAAATAGAAAACCAGCGCATGGCATTCAATCGCACATTCAATTTATTCTCAGTACAGTGACACAGCAAAGAGTCACAATACACCGATTGGAAAGCACTGTATTCAAATACCGTCTATTGCAACATCGAAGAAAAAGGTAAAACAGGAGAGGGCAAAAGAAAATGGGGAGGGTAGATTTTTAGCCGCAGGTAATTTGAATTTTTCTTCGAAACGTAAATGAAACGCTTTATAATGACAATCTGCACCGCCGATGGAAACAAATTGGGTTTGGGTACTTTTTTTCTTTTTTCCGTTCTTTCTTTCCGTAAATTTTCCACTCGATTCGGAAACTGATATTTATTCAGAAGGTCTTTTTGTTTTGCTTATTTTTACCTAGCGACGTGCTTTTTACATATATACATTATTTATAATACATTACTTGGAAAATCCCTATAAACGTGATTTGCTCGTTAATGTTTCAGATACATGGATACAGCTGGAATACAGTATAAATACACGGATTATTTGTTTATTTGCAAACATTTTTAGAAATAATAAACAAGTTATGTTTTTGTTATGAAATTCATACAAAATCATTGTTTGTATTACATTTATTACAACAACAATTGTTAAAATAATATTGTAGCTCAATTTTTTTTCTCTGAATTCTAAATATCAGTAGAATATATTATTTTATTATTTAAAACAGGTAAGATTTTTATAATAATAATATTTTTATTTCCATATAAACCGATACATGGTATGGGAAAAAATCAATTAAAAAAAATACATAAAAATCGTAGTATAATACAGAATTTACATTATAATTCCAAATTTAGAACTTGTCTTTAAGATTATCATCAAACTTATAATAATTTTTGTCAATGAAAAATTTCTTTAAATAAAATTTCCTTCAAATTAATATGCTTTGGTAAATGATTGTAAATGTGATTTGGATTAAATTTAGCTTAATTTCAAATTATAACTGAAATAGCAAAACTAAATTTATTTCTTGTATTGGTACAGATCGCGTTGAGTTGCTAAATTATTTTTATATTACGAATAAACAAAATAACAAAGTATAAATAAATAAATAATTGGAAAATTTATTAGTGGAGTTGGGTAAGTGCGTAAACGGGGCAAGTGCATTAATTGGCTATATTTATTATAATATGAGATAAATTTCTCTAGCTAGTATGTAGTAATGTACTACAAGTTAATATGTACTATATCTCATAGATAACGCGCAAGAATGAATGTGATTTCCTTAATTATATCAATCAGTGTAAACAGTCACGTTTGAACTACCAAGCAAGATTGACGGCTCCGTAAACGAACAATAGTTTCTTAGGATAATTTTATATTTTTTGTTGTTATTTTAGGTAAATATAAATAATATCGATGTAATTTTACATTAAATAAACGTTTCATTTGTTTCTTGTTTTAATTTATTGAAAAAACACTAATCTGATCTTGCCCCGTAAATATTATAACTTGGGGCATGTGCAGACCAACACGGTGGGGTAACTGCGTATTAGGTTATCATATCTACGTGGATTGTACTTTATACGGCTTAATACGGCGTGATATGCTACGCCGTACTTAATGTTGTTAAAATTGGATAACTATAGAACTAAACAATATATTTTAATGCAGTAAAAAGCATTTTATAGCAGGTTTCTTAATAATTCTGCTCCTGTCTCATTGCACATGAAACAAGGTTCCAAAGCATTTTTAACTCCCACTTACGCTCTTGCCCCATTTTAGGGGAAAGTGCGGAGTAGTTGATTTTTTAAACAATTTTCTATCAAAATGAAAATTTACAAGGAAAATTAGGGTTCTAGTTAATATTAATTAAATAGTAATGAATGTGTAAAGCGTTCGATATCGACAGTGTTAAGTATTTACATATCAGATTAAAAATACATATGTTTAAAGTCCAACTATGCAAAAACTACTCTGCACTTACCCAACTCCACCTTTATATTCATTCTTGATGATGTCTTTACAAGATTTTAGTTTGCCAAACAAAAATATATTCCTAACGGTCGTTTTTTTTTAGTTTAAATACTGGTTTTGTAGAAGGAATATAACCCCAAAAAATAACACTGTATATCAAAATTAGTAAGAATTTTGCGAGGTTAAAAGTTTTTGCAGTAACTACATCTGAAAGAAATCGTATGCGTTTAACAAGATAGCACAGTCTTGTTAACCTAATCCATACACTATTAACTACATATAAACTAAATGATGGGGGGGGGGTTATAATATAACAAACAAAAAGCCTAATTGGTATAAATTATATATACGCTATACTATAAAATATCATATGTAGAATTTGTCAAGTAAATTAAAATTAAATATCTATTAAAAGTAAATATCTAGATCGAAATTATCAAATAACTATAAAGTTGCTGGTGTATAAATAACATGATTTTATAAATTTTTTAGCATTTGCTAAAAAAATAGCATAAAACATTAGTTGCACATATGATTAACTAAGCGATCAGATTGTGTGATTGTCCAGTCAATAGATAACATAAATAATGTTGTTATCACACACTGTCATGCCATCTTTTAATAAATAAAATTTTTTAATAAATTACCGGATATGATTAAAGAATTAAAATCGCTATATCAATTTAAGATTAAATTAAAACAGTATTATGAAACTATAGTTCCTGATAATCATTAATAAACCTAAGATAAAATAGTATAAAATTAGTACAAATTTAGAGTAAAAGTAAATTTAAAAGTAATAATAATGACTAAATATAATGTTAGTAATATTTTTTAGATGTACATGACATATAGTTTGTAAGTTTGTAAAATTTATGTATTTATTTAGCTAATGCTATTAATTAAACTATATTATTATTATTATCTAACGTCTAACTAATACATAATTATGGCGCAACAAATTCAAAATGTTATAACATAGTAAAAAATCTTTCAGAATTCATTATATTAAAATAAATCTGCTTTAGATTAATACTAATACAAAACTTTAATCTAAAGCTGTTTTATTTTAACAAAATGTTATATATTATGCCATAAAAAGAAGAAGGAAAATTCTTTGAAAATGCTAGATTATTTAATATTCAATACAATTTGTTGAATATTTAAAAATGTTAAATTTCTACGAGAATATTTATTTTGTATTCTGTAAATATTTCGTTAGAATTTTAGTATTTCGCATCAGTACTTGTTATTTTCTTTTTGACAGTTGTACATTAGTATGCCATTTATATTTCAATCTATCTCTGTCAGTCCCGTCGTCAACTTGATTTCATCCAAATACACACCAGGAACAAATGTAAAAGTTAGCAGTCGGCAGCATGACTGTTGGTTTCTGGTTAAGAAGTGTTTTAAGAATGTAGCCGAGTTGAAAAATGGGGGTAAAAACTTCCGTCGAACTAATTTCACTCTCTGTTGTGCTTTACTCAATTGACGGAAAAGTTGAAGACCGGAGAAAAAGCTTAACGGAGAAGTTTTCCGCCTTGCTTGGCGCGCGCTCTCGTTTCGCTCTCATCAGTTTGTATTTCAAGAACACGACGGGACGGCTCGTATCAGTCTCAATGCACGCTAATCAGCCTAGGTTCAGTGGCGTAACTACAGCCGTGCAAACCGTAGTATCGCTCGAAACAGTTGCCCAAGTTTTGAATAATATCGAAAAAATTTAATGATCAACATTTGTTTACATTGAAACAACAAAAACAAAAAAAGTGCAGTTCTAACTTTTAAAAATAAGATGGCAAATTTTTTGTTTATATTTGATTACAGTCTAAAAGAATAATTAGGTAATTTTATCTACAAAACAATGAGACACTATGATGTCCATTATTTCTAAGTATAATTACTTAACTGCTGTAATTTAATATGTACATAATTGTTTACAAATACATAATATCAGAACTATCATACAAACATTATGTAATATGATATTACCAACGAAATGAAAATATATATATATATATATATATATATATATATATATATATATATATATATATATATATATGTAATATTACAGTTTTTTAGTAAAGTCTCTTTTAGTAAATTTGCAGAATTTCAGTAAATTTGCTGTCAGGAATTCTCCATAAATAGATAAAATTTGTTTAATTCTGTAATATTATTGTTGATATAATTACATGTATTTCTAAATTTACATAAAGAATGTATTTTGAAATGAATGAATTACATTTAAAATATTTTATTATAGTATTATTACACAATATATGTACTAATTGTAAGTCTCAATATTTTGATAAATTATTACAAATATTAATATGAATGCTGTAATTTTACATAATTTAAGAAGATATACCAACAATATGTAATTCTATATAATATGTGATGCAATTTGCAGAAAGTAAGAATTTTTATATACTAATTAGATCATTTTTACTTACTCTATGTGATTATTATAAATTATGTAAATAATTTTGGAGTATAAATACAGAATATTTATAGTAAAATAAAATTACAGATTTTTTATAGTAAAATTTTACTAATGTTTATGTAATTTTCCTATTTTTTTTACAATGTACTATTTTAATGTTTAAATTAATAATTATAACATAATAACATAATTAATGACAATGATTAATAACAAAATGTGTCAATTTTAAAAAGTCGAATTTAATGTTTGAATTTTCGACATTTTATATTTGATTAATTTCAACTCAAACATGTATACTAGCTTTTTTCTTCAAGCATCTCATAAAATTATTTTTACGTAATCATATTTCATATGTTGAAAGAGTGCATTATGTTGCTAGTACAATAATGACATTATTATACAGCAGTTAGTTACTGTATACACCACTGGTTGGCAACACCAAACATAACTACAGCGTCAAGTGTATTTAATATAACATCTTTGGCGACCATATTGAATGTATGAATTAATGCAATGTCAGATTTGTTAGAAACTGCACATTCGACCAAATAAACACAGATAAGTGTATTGTTTACTTTTGCTTAAATTGAAATTTAATTATTAAAAATGCCTAAAGGAGTACAAGAAATTCAATGTATATCGCCTAGGATGGTCATAAATTAATGTATATTCAACCAAGGAAAGATTAATTCTTATAAATCACGTAACAAATATAAATAATATATACCTACACATACTATTCTACAATTTATTGTTAGTACCTAACATATACTTTTATTAATATTTAGTTTAGTTTCATTTAAAACGCTTGAAAAAAAAATCGTATGTCACTCGGAATAGAAAGCTTTTTAGTGTTTCGTCCAAATTGTTTGGCATCGGCTTCAAAATTTTGAGCTCAACACAATAATCATCGATTTCTACTCCTCGTAACATAATTTACTATTATTTGTTTTCGTAATATGATATAATCATATAATTCTGAAGATATCGATAATAAATCGTTTCATAAATAGACTCATTTCGTTATTTAATCATATTAATTAAAATTGCTATCTATATACATCTTTTAATTAATAATAATAATATTTCCACAATCTAAATTGGTTTATTTGTTTAACTGAATGTTACAATAATTAAATTTAATTTATTGAATCTAAAATAAAATTAACTTAGGTTTATGTTAAAGCAAACCACTTAATTTTTTTAAGTGGCCCCCATAATCTTTTGTTACGCTACTGGTCCGGCCACCTCGACTAAGTTATCAGCCATATTGGTTGCCTACTGTGTTATACGTTTGCTTCAATCTAATTTGTTGACAAGAGGAGAAGTGAATGGTTATTTAGAACATTGTGCGTTGACGTCAGTGTTTTTGCGTAGAAATTACTTATAAGATACAGACGAAACTTTGTTTTGATTATATGGCTAATAACATCTGTTTATTTACGTTCGGTATCGTTTGTTTTGATGTAACTAAATTTGAAATTTTCTATTTTACATAATAATATACACTGTATCAAAAAGTAGTAAAATTACAAAAAAATAGTCGTAAAATTAGACTATAAAATATCTGTAATTTTATTTTACTATAGTAAGTAAAAATGACCTAATAAGTATGTAAAATTGCTTACTTTCTGCAAACTGCATCACATACTTAATGTAGAATTACGTATTGTGGTATAACTTCTTAAATTCTGTAATATTACAGCTTGCATATTAATATCTGTAATAATTTATCAAAGAAATGAAACTTAGCCCTATATGCAAAATATGTGGAGAGGTATTTAAAACACCTCTACACTTAACTTCATATGTGACATTTTATCGCAAAAAAGATACAACAAGTTTGGACTAGATGAGATAGTTAGTCCGTGGACTAAGTTGCTGGATAAACCAAAGGGACTGTATAATAGGACCACTGGGCCGCAGTACTACTGAAACCTTAAGGTATTTTTCCTATTATTATGATAGATAGAAGACTCGATTGCAAAAAACACTATTAAACGCTTTCTAAGTTAACCTTTTTGTTAATAAGCTAACTGATCAAAATAGAAAGCGCATCAAAGATAGTTAACAATCTAATTGTCTATTTAACTCTATAATCAAATTATCAGCGTTTTATACAACTGGCCTTTAATATGTCAATTCAAGAATAAACAAAAAAACCATACACATTATAAATATTTTTTACTTCGTAGCTATTATTATTAAAAAATCTTCTCTAAAATTTATGAAAATATATTTAATACAAAAAATACAAGATTAGAAATAGATGGGTAAACCCACTTTGACATTATCACATAAATGCTGAGAAATAGGAAATAAATGATCGGAAAGTTGGCAATACTGTATTTTACTAAAATTATATAATTTAAGAGAATCTTTTGTAAAAATTTGATTAAAATCGGTTAATTAACGTGATCATAATAAATTATTAAAAATTTTAGTAATTTTTTTCACGGAAAGTTGGCAATACTGTATTTTGTTGAAATTACATAATTTATGTGGATACTAGGAAAATCTTTTGTGAAAATTTGAGTAAAATTGGTTAAATATCATGGCCATAATAAATTATTAAAAATTTTAGTAATTTTTTCTCGGACAGTTGGTAACACTGTATTTTACTAAAATTTTAAAAATTTTAAATTTTTAATAATTTTAATAATTTTTTTCTCGGAAAGTTGGCAACACTGTATTTTATTAAAATTACGTAATTTGTGTTGGCACTAAAAGAATCTTTTCTGAAAATTTGATTAAAATCGGATAAACAATGAATTTTTTAAAACTTTAGTAATTTTTTTCTCAGAAAGTTGGCATCACTGACAAAAACAAACAAAACCACATAATAATAATAATAATATAATTTATTTGTTTTAAAAATATACAATTTTATACAAAGGAGTGAATAATTTGAGTACAAAATATATATTTACATTCGATAATTGAGTGTGTCTATTTTAACAGTAGTTAATGACAATTAGAAGATCTGGAGAACTGGAAACCTGTCTGGAATTTAAATGAATTAGATGTTTTCATATTTTAAAAAATTATCATATAAAAATTTTAAAATTTAATTATTCGTTTAGAATGAAAGCTCTTATTTTTAGCGCGTTGATAGTGTAGTTATAAATATTATTTAATTTAGTTATTGAGTCTATATTAAGTAACTTTTTTTCTATTTCGACGTGGTGCCTGTTATGTACATAGTCGTTAATAAATTGATTTCTGATTTCATTGTATATTGGGCATGTAACAAAGAAATGAATTAAATTTTCGTTTTCTAGGGTGTTGCATAATGTGCATATAATGTCTGTCTGTATTTGGTATTTACAACCTTTTATGTATATGTTAATGTTGTTCTTATTTGAGAGACGTAATTGATTAATGCATCTTATTTTAGTAATCGCGATTTTGTATTTGAGGTATTCCTCAGTTTCATAATCGGTTTTAAGAATCTTATATATGTTGCTGTAACTCGATGCTTGTAGTTTTTGTAGGTCTTCGTTTCTTTTGTATGTTTTATATGCTTCTATGATATTTTTCATTTCAAAATCTAACATGTTCGGATCTTGCTCTATCCATAAGTTTTCGTAACCTATTTTGGTGAGTTCAATTTGTAATTGGGTAGTCCAGTTATACTTTTCATTGTTGTTTTCAAATTCTTGTAATTCCAGTAGTCTTTTGTATTGTAGTTTTGGGAGTCGGTGTTCTTCCATTAATAATATTTTTTTCCACCAATTTAAGTTTCTTTTGAGAACCTCTAATGCTACGTGACAGCTTCCAGTTTCGATTCGTATCATGTAGTCTGGTGTGTTTCTTGGTAGATGGAGTATATTTTTTAGAAATTGTGTCTGAATTTTTTCAAGTTTGTCAAGATAGCGTAAAGCCCATACTTCACTTGCATATAAAAGAGTTGGTAATACCACTGTGTTGAAAAGTTTCATTCTTGTTTCCCAAGATGATGTTTTTGTTTTTATTAGCGTCTGTATTACATTACCTGCAGCTACTCTTGCTTTAGTTATCATGTAGTTACTAGTTTCTAAGAAGATTCCTGAGGATGTCATTTGTATACCTAAGTAGGTATATTTTTTAACAACTTCTAATTTTTGCCCGTTTAAGAGGTAGAAATCAGGTAATTGGCGGGGTCTCCCTTTATGAAATTGAAGAATTTTTGTTTTTTCTGTGTTGATTTTTAAATTATTTGTTGTTGCATATTGTTCTAATGCCACTAATTTCCGTTTGACATCTACAGGTGACGTTGCAAAAATAACCAAATCATCGGCATAGAGTAAAAGTAGCAGATCTTTGTTATCTTTAATATGTATGCCGGTTAGATTGTGTTTTCTAAATTCTTCTTCTATATCTCTTATGTATATTGAGAACAGTAATGGAGAGAGAGTATCACCCTGCAAGACTCCTTTGGTGACTTTAATTTGCTTGCTAAGTTGTTGGTTTGATTTTATCTGTATGTAAGTACTGTCATATAGATTTTTAATTATTCTAATTATTTTGCCACTAACTCCTTGTTCGTACATTTTTATCCAAAGTTTTTCATGGTTTAGCGAGTCAAAGGCTTTTTGGAAATCGACAAAGATTGCGTATACGTTACGTTTATGTAATCTTAAACATGTGTGAACTGACGTTGTTAACGAGAAAAGATTGTCTATACAGCTACGTTTTTGTCTAAACCCGGTTTGTGATTCTGGCAAGATTTTATTGTTTTCAGCCCAGTTATTTAATCTTTGCGATATAATATGAGTGAATAGTTTTGTACAAGTGTTCATTAAAGCTAATCCTCTATAATTGTTGGGGTCTTTTGGATCTCCTTTTTTCCATATGTGAAATATTTCTATAATACCCCATTTTTCAGGGATTTTCTCCTTGATCATAATATCGTTAAACAATGATAAAACGTATTGTTGGAATGATTCTGGTAATAGTTTCCAAATTTCATTTGGCAGTAGGTCATTACCTGGAGCTTTTTTAGTTTTTAAACATTTTATGCTTGATTTTAATTCGCTCATTAAAATTGTGCTGTCTAAGTAATCATTGCCTACATCGTAAAAGTTTATATTATTTTGAGGCTCTGGTTGATGTTGGTCGGTGTAGAATTTTTCCCACTTTATGATAGGAATTGGATCTTCTACAAATCTTTTTTTTGATGTATATTTTTTTACGGTTTTCCAGAATTCATTTGGGTTAGAAATATCGTTTATTTTATTTTTTATGTCTTGTTCGTATTGTTTTTTTGCTTCTGAGATTAGTGATTTATATTCTTTCTTTTTTGTTAAATATTTTTGAATATTTTCTGCTGTTCTATTATTTTTCAAAATCTTGAGATTCTTTTTCGCTCTTTTTTTAGCTTCTGCACATGTTTTATTAAACCATGGTTTATTTTTATTATTAATATCGGTGTTTATAGTTTTAATTTGTATCATATTTGCGTTGTTTAACGTTTCTATTACTGTGTTTATTAAACAATTATAGTTATTTTCGATTGTGCTGGACTCATCGTAGTTTAATTTTAACGAGTTAAGTAATTCGGTAAATTTACTTGTTTTTTCTTCATTAAATTGTATGTATTGTTTATTCATTATTAACTTGTTATTCCATTTGTTTTTTTCATTTCTATTTAATATGAGTTTGCACGGAAAGTGATCGGAAATAATAATATCTTCATATACGTAAAAGTCTTTGATTATGTTTAACCCGGAATTGTTTACTATAGCTAGATCTATGGTGCTGCTGCCATTGTTACTTACATAGGTGAATTTCGCTGGAAAATCGTTACGGCTCCTACCGTTAATTATATTGAAGTTTGAATCTTCTAATAAAGTGTTCAGTTGTTTGCCTTTATTGTTAACAATTGTGTCGATTGATTCGCGTATGTGTAACAGGTTTGTGTTTTCGTAAATTAGTTCATCGTTGTGGTTTAAGTTTCCCACTCGGCAGTTAAAATCACCTGTTAGTATAATTGATTTGTGTGGGTTATTTTCTGTTATATCTTTAAGAGTTAAATCAAAAAGTTCACTCAAAATATTAAAGTCCTTATTCGGTGAGAAGTAAATTACTGCCACAATTATATCTTCTGTTTTTGTTTTTATGTTTAAAAATATCCAGTTGCAAGACTGTTCTATTATATTTATATCACTAAAATTTTTATTAACGCATATAGCTAAGCCTCCGCTGGCTCTTCCTTTAGATTTATCTTTAATCGCGAGACTTTGAAATATATGATAATTTTTTAAAACTTTATTTAATGTTTCATTTGTTTTATTCCAGATCCAGGTTTCACTAAAACATAAAATATCACTTTTAACTATATATTCTAATTCTATGTTATCTAATTTATATAAATTATTTGATCCTTGCATATTCCAGAAAAAAATATTATTTATTGAATTAAAATTACTTAACTTATTTTTTGCTGCATCGGTGTTCAGTTTTTTGAAGTAGAAGCTGGATTTGCTGAATTGACTTTGGGTCGAAGAAATTTTTCTATTGATGCGGGGCGCTGTTGTTTTGCGGTGTTCTCTCTTACTGCACTACGAGTTCTTGGCGTCCCTTCTTTTAGACCTTCGTGCCTCGATTTCGACGCTATTGGATTTGGTTTTTCGGTCTGTTTCCGAAAAGTGTAGTTGTCGCTACTGTTACTATAAGATTTTTCGGTAGCTGGATTTTTGTTTTCTTCGTTGCTGATTTCTTTTTCCTGTGAGATGACTTTAGTTGTTGCTAAGTATTTTTTAACATCTTCTAGGTTGACTTTTTCGTTGTTTACATATAATGCATGATGCTTTATGTAAGCTTTGTATCCCATATCACATAGCTGTTGTCTATATATTTTTATTTTTTTTTCTTCCAATAGTTTTTCCTTTGGCAAATCTTCTTTTATCCATATATCAGTTCCTTTTAGTTTTTGCGAATTATGTAGTATTTCATTTCGTGTGCTTATTTTCGTAAAAGAAACGCTGGTGGGTCTGCAGTGGTCTTTTGGTTTGCCTAGCCTTTTTACTGTATCTATATTTGTCTTGTCGATATCAATATGCATTTTTTCTTTTATAATACCTACAATTTTCCTATCTAGATCTTCTTGATTTTCTTCTTCTGTTTCTTGAATATTGTAGAAAATTAAATTTTTTCTTTTTAGTTGCCCTTTAATATAATTGTTTTCATTTTTTATTTTGCTTAATTCATCTTTTAATTTTGATAATTCTTCGTCTTGGTTATGTATTTTTAGTTCCATTTCCTCAATTTTTTCTTTATTGCCGGTAATTAGTTCGATAATTTCTTGTAATTGATGTTTTTGAGATTTATTTTCATAAAAACAAACAAAACCACATGGCTATATCTTGGGAACTAGATATATTTATCCTGAAAATTTCATAAAAATCGTTTGAACCGTCTAGGAGGATCACAAAATTTTAACTGACAAACGAGTAAGCGAGTGAGCGAGCTGACGATTCATACACCCACATAAACTAAGTTCGGATTCATCATCTATAGGCTATATGAAGGATTTCTATACAAAAATTATTATTATTATTATTTTGAAAATATTACCGACACCGTACCAATCGCTATACCACTTTTTCCTTACAGTCAAAATGGTAAACAGAAGCGAGAATGAGCATAATTAAAACTGAACATTTCCTGCGCAAATTAGATAGTGTCTCCAGTTCACCAGTTGTAATATCCAAACAACCAGTCTGTATGCGTAGAGAGCATTAATACTTGCTTAATAAACACACCGTCTTAAGAAACAAATTCCTGCTGAAAACACCAGATAAACTAATTTCTTCAGCCAGCACAACCCATTAACCAATTATCAAATTTCCCGGCAGCAGTTCTCTAAATTTCCATGTTAATTTTACCCGGGGGAAGGGGAGGAGGTCTCACGAGCCATTCATATATATATCCCGGCTACATGCGCCAGCAAAACCAAAAACGACAGCAGGAACCAGCAGGAAGACGACACACACGTTCGCACAATGTATATACGGTGTACTCGTGTCGTTGGTAAAGAAAATAAGACACGACACCACAGAACAAGACGACTGTAGTAGGGCGACCAAATAAGATCACGATTCTGCTGCAATGCCAGCAGGAATTTTCGCGTACAAACGAACTTTAAAATTAGTGTTTTTTTTATTTCATTCAATTATAACTGTCGTTAAATTTTACTCAAAATATAATATATTGGCACATATATGTTTTCTTTTTAAAACATTTTTAAAAATATAATATTAATACCAAGAATAGTATAACATATTTTAAAAAGAAGAATATATAATTGAACGTCAAAATGGGCATAGCAAACGACAAATATAGCACAACAAACACGGAAAATTTTACGACAAAATTAGTATATTATACAATAAATATGACAATGTTTATAACAAAATTAATATATCGAACCAAAAGATATTAAACTAATATTTTTTATTTGTTTTAAAAAAGACAATACACCTAAAGATTTCGTTCAGACTCATTGCTAGGTAAATCACAGGTTAAATTTTTAATTTAAATCAGACAGGCTTTAAAATTTAGTTCTGTAATAATTTTAATAAATTAAAATAAATAAATAAATAAATTAATAAATCATAAAAATGACATCTTAAAAATGTGTTTGTTTCAATAGCTTTCTCACTGTAGTGTCGTTTTAACATAATACAAATCTTTCAAAACTTATTATATTAAAATAAAAAAGCTTTAAGATTTGGTTCTGTATTAATTTTAATCAAAAATAGACGTTTCCATGAATTCTATATACGTCATTATCAAGAAATATTATACAAATGACTAATTTCGATTTACTGTTGACAAATTGTTAGACATAAGAATTTAATGTTAATTTATAAATGTATTGTAAACTATTTACTATTTTCTATTTACTATTTACTATTATCGTCATCGTAGTATCTTAGCAACAACGCCTATTTATAAATTGTCCATTTTATGACAGTGTAGGAAAAGTTAAAAAAGTTCTAATTGATCAAAAATCATAAATTATAATTTCTCTCACGGCTGTGTGTAATATTTACACATTTATTATAACTACATTATTTATTAACAGAAATAGAAAAACTAATTTATAAACCAATATTTTTACTCTTTTGTTGTTTTACATATTGTATTTATACAAAAACAATACAACTATGGCTTTTCGAGAACACAATTAAATAGAAGGTTAATTTATTTTTAATTACAAATTTATAATATATTTCACGTAGAAATATTTTAATATAAAATAAACATAATTAACCTAAATATTTAACCACAATATGTGTTTTTAATTAATAATAAAATCTAATAATAGAACATTGTTTAAAATCAGAATTACAATTTCCGACTTATTTAAAAATAATTATTGAAATAAATTTTTTTTTTTAATATACCACGTTTTTAACACGGACTAAAAAGTATAAAATAATTTCTCCTAGCTCCATACATATTAATAACCCTCATACAAAAAAACGTGGGCAACGACAGCTACTCCCTACACTCCTTACTATTATTTATTGCATGCGCCCAACGTTTTTCTCTATAGGGTTATGGAACTAGGAGAAATTATTTTATACTTTTTAGTCCGTGCTAAGAATATGGTATAATAAATTTTTTATTTAAATAATTATTTTCTGCTTTTTAGTCTTGTTTGACTTTAACTTTAACCTAATTAATTAATTTAATTAATTATAATTATAATTAATTAAGTTAATTAACTAACTTTAATTTAATACCTCTCATATTATTAATTAATTAATTAATTAATTAATATTGCATTGTCATCCAGTTCTGAGCTATGTTTAAAGCTTAAAGTCTCTAGCTCATCGGAAAGTTAGTTTAAAAGAGATTGCAAAATTTGTACCGAACAGACAAACAGGAAAGAGAAACGTGTTTTTTGTTTGAATTTCTCTACCAAAAGTTTAAATAACATATACCAATTTAAAATTTAATAATTTTAATTCAAAATATTATTTTCTATAACAAAAGTCACATGATAAATTTTGTTGGTTAAATATTAAATTTTTATAAAGCAGGTATATTTTCCAATTAAAATATTTTGAAAATAAAATGGCTTTAGAATTTACTTTTGTATTATATTTTATTTATAATCAACGTTGCGACGTACTATATGTACATCATCATCAGAAAAAATTATGTAAAGACATATACAGTAAATTAACAGGACATAAAAACAAGTTACTAGGTAACAAAATAAGTGACTAGATTATAAAATTTATAAATTATTAAATAAAAGAAATCAATTTTTTTTTTTAATTTCTATTACTATCAGTTAATCTACTATCAGTTTTCAACTCCGTGCGAATACAGTAAAATTTATGTTGGACAGAACTGTTTCTACTAGATTGGCAAAACATAAGAGGCAATACGTCTAAATATCCAGATAAATCTACTATTGCACAACATGCGTCAGAAAATTTTCATAATGAAAAATTCTCTAGTTTGTTTCTATACATACATATTACATACATACACATTACACAATCACGCCATATACCCAAAAGAATGTGGCACAAACTCTTTCCACTATCTTGAAATCAGTTTCCTCCAAACAAGCAATTTTAACTTCATCCACATTCATAATTCTTCTCATACATGTTCTTCTATTCTTACTATTTGGAAACTTTCATTGACTTTCTGTTTATTTACTGTATATACGATTGGTTTGCAGCTAATAGATTAATCTTATATCAAAATAAAACACAAAACATTATTTTAGGTGTTAATAGAGTTGTAAATAACAACAATGTCAATTATGATAAAAAATCTTCAGTTAAATTGGAATAAACATATTGATCATGTTGCATACAAATTAACCACTGGCAATTATATGCTTCGCAAATTAATGACAGTAGCTTCAATGGAAATTGTACGTGCTTTATACTACTCCTCGATACACAGTCAGCTTACGTATGGTTGCTTACTTTGGGGAAATTCCACAGCTAGTGTCAGAATTTTTAAACTTCAAAAAAATTCAATCAGAATAATTACACGTAGTCACTATAGACAATCATGTCGACAACATTTCATTAATTTAAAAATTCTGACACTTCCATGTATATATATATATATATATATATCTTGCAATGTTTGGAACTAACCAAAGACAACACAAACGTGCTACAAAAAAATTATAATATCCACGAATACCAAACAAGAAAAAGAAACGATCTCAGGTTACCTTTTTGCAGATTAAATGTAACAAAAAATTTACCTATGAATGTGGGGAGAACATTTTATAATATGCTCCCGCCCAAAATTAAAAACCTAAATAAAAATAAATTTCTTAAAATTGTAAAAACGTTTTTAGAAAAAAACGCTTTCTACTCGGTTAAGGAATTTACAGGAAATGTTAGACAAATCGAAAACGAATTATAAATCAATGTATGACTTAGTTTTATATACAGTTTTTTTTTTGTATTACAAACTTCAATAAAGATATTATTATTATTATTATCATTTTTCCTGATGATGATGTACGTAGAGTACGTCAAAACATCGACTATTAATAAAATTTAATACAGAACTAAATTCTAAATCAGTTTTTTATTTAAATATAATGAGTATAATTAGTTCTGAAATATTGTTAAAATATTTTTCCTTAAAGTATAAAAAAATATTTTAAAAAAAATGACGTCATAAAAAACGATTTCATATGTTCGTAAAATAAAAATACGTATGCAGTACAGCTATTGTGTAGTAAAAAGAGATAGAACATAACTTTGTTATCGTAAATTAAATCAGAAATTTATTATGTAACATCTAACAAATTTGGCTTTATCTAAAAGCAACGCTCTGTCTATTCTTCTATTATTATAATAATAATATCTTCAATACAATACCAAAACAGTGCAGGAAATTAAAACTAATATAAAAAGTAAATTATTAATAGGAAAATGGTCCGCAACAAATTCCAGTCATTAAAAAGACGAATTAACGCTTCTATGTCTATTAGCGGACGCCGTTCGCAAACTAGCAGCAGGAAAGCAGAAAGAGAGAGCGCAGGCGAATGCACTCACAGTAGAGCAGTCGGCGTCCTGCTTCAAAAGCGAGCGGTAGTGCGGCGGTGCGTCGCGTCGTTAGCAGGAGACACTATACGGAAATGGTGGAAGGCGGATGTAATAAAAGTAAGAGGTTGTCTACGGGAAACAAGTAGATTAGCAGGAGCTGTAAGTGACTCGCAACGAAATAGCAATGACGACGGAGACAACGACAACATCAATGGCGGCAACCGGCGCGGCGTCTCGTCGGTTTTATCAAGCCGAACGCAAAACGGGAGATAAAGAAACGAAATTGAATTAAAAGCAAATTGCAACAATAACTGTAGTTACTAACAAATAACTATAAATAAACGTTTAAAAACTATTAAATTAAAAGAATGATAGAAAACAACAAAAATATATTAATTGCAATTAATTTTTTTATTAGAATTATCGAAAATCACACCCATAAATCTTGAAAATTGGATAAACATTTTTAGTAATGAAACAAAACATAAAAATTTATTTGTTGCATTTTTTAAAAATCAGTTGAAGCTGACAAAAATATTATCAGTAGATTGAGAAGCAATAGAAATTTATAAAGAAAAAAATAACATCAATCACTGTAAAGGCACTGATTTAAATAAAATTTGATGTATGAGTAATACGTGTGTGTATTACTCATATTTGCTAAGTGAGTTTGCATGATTGACAATAGAAAAATGACAAATTACAAACAAAACAGAGTTAAACTGGCGCAAGAAAGTTATAAAATAATAAACATTTTACAAATATATTAGATATATTCAACAGATGTATATAACTACAGTTCACAGCTTAAAATAATAATTCGAAGTTAATTATTCAAAATAAATAATAGAAATTAATTGTACTTAATATTCTATTTGTAGTTAATAAATTTAAAAAAAAATAACTACTTTTCCACGATTATACGTTAGTTTTGACGTACATTTTACTAGTAATAAATATATTATTATTATGTTGTTTTCTTTTTAATTGTAATTATAAAAACAAATTAACCAATAATTTATAGTAGCTAGCTAATCGAATAATAAATAATAAATAGTAGGTCAGTGATAGCGTGTTAAACTCGGATCCCAAAGGTCCCTGGTTCGGGTCGCGCCGCGCCCACACTAGAAATTAATTTAAATATTATTTTATTAAAACCTTATAACATTGAACTGATATCGGCTGCGTTTGAGTGGTTCAGAATCGACTATGCAAGTAAAAAATTTTAAACAACTATATGATCAGCTTCTCGAGTATATGTCTAATGTTCCGTTTAGAAATTACGGTAATTGATTATTATTATTATAACTATATCACCAACAAGCTATAACCGCAGTTAACCGGTTATAATATTTTGAAAACCGTAATATTCACTTAATTGGATAACCGGTTATTTGAATATTTTTGACACTACCATTTAAAATAAATATATATATATAAAATAAGATATATATAATTTAAGCCCGCACCATTGTCAATGCAAGTAAAAATTGTTAAAAAAAACTATATAATCAACTTCCCGAGCATATGCCACCTACGTGCAGATGGAACCCCATGTTAGAATTTCGAAAAAAAAATATTGCATAATTTTGCCCAAGTTATGCTCAGTTTTGTCCAGCACTTGTTTCTTTTTGTCCAACTTCCCATAACTAATGAGTCAAAAGTCGAATTTCTATGGTGTGGCGTAATAAGCGATTTTGATAATGATAATTTGAAATGTTTGTTTGTTAATAAAAAGTTTTGACCAATGTCAAAATTTATTGCACAACATTTGATTTAGTCAATAGACACCGAATAAATATACATATCGAACTTGATTATGGGGGTGCCACATCATAGAAATTCGACTTTTGACTCATTAGTTAAGGAAAGCTGGACAAAATAAAATAAGTGTTGGACAATACTGGGCATAACTTGGGCAAAATTATGTAATTATGTAGTACTTCATGTAGGTGCATATGCCTTATGTTCCGCTTAGTAATTACGGGAATTGATTATTATTATAACTATATCATTAACCAGCTATAACCGCAGTTAACCGGTTTCAATTTTTGAAAACCATAATATCCGGTTAACCGATTATTCGAATTTTCTTGACACTACTATTAAAAATAAACACATATAAAATTTTATCAGATATATATATATATATATAAAAAGTCTTTGATTTAAATTTCTGTAAAACAACAAATGAAACAAAGTCTATTTGATCGATGAGTCCGTTAAACTAAATTCTCGAATCGGGATTGCATCCTCGATGGAACGTCGAAATGATTCTCAGCTGCAGAAATCAATTTAGCTAGTTTAGTAGTGGTGCAGAAATGCGACGACTACGTCTCAGCTGCAACACACACACATACACACTGCAATGCTTCCTCCTGCAAAAACATCCTATTCAATTTACACGTACGCTCAAAAAACTCCTTCCTGCACCACGTTCATTTCGATTTCCTTTCTTTTCTTCCTTTGCACTCAATTCTCTACAAGAGTCGAAGAGGATTCTTTAAGAAGAACAATTTCTATGTCGCCTTCCTAGATTGATTCCGCAAAGTATATTGTCTAAGGTCTTTATTTTTTAACGATTCTGTTTTCTTCGAAAATATGTTTCTAAGACAGATTTTAAATTTTTTTGTACAAATGTGCAATTATTAATTTAATTTCCTTATCTAAACTGTTTTCATACGACACAAATATTAAATTGTAAATAAAATCGAAAATAAATACTTATATTTTAAAACAAAAATTAATTTTTAAAAAAAATTATAAGTAATTGTTTGAAGACGTTACAATAAGGCCTATATATTAACCGACAGGGCTGCGCTGAACCTATTGAGCGCCCTCGTGCAAAACAATTTATTGAGCCTTTTTAGAACAAAATATCATAAAGGTAAAAATTTAAAAAAATATATGTCTGAGAGTTAAAAATATTTATTTATTGCTCTATTTGTAATTCATTTTCTCATCTGCTACTAAATGAGGCATCTATTAGTAAAACTCTGCTTTTTGGAAAAAAAAAATAATATTCACATAATTTTGTGCTTATATCTTCTTTTATAATTATTATAATTATTTTATTAAAACCCAAAATATAATATTTTGTTACGAGGAGTGGAAAGCAATGATTATTGTGTCGAGCCGAGATATTTGTGGCCGAGGCAAAGCCGAGGCCAAGCAATCTAAACGAAACACAAATAATAGCTTTCTGTTCTAAGCGTTCTAAACGAAACGAAACTAAAAACAAATTAAAATACATGCCAAGTAACCTTAATGTTACCAGCAGTTGTAGAATAGTATTTATATGTGTATATTATTTATATTTGTTACATGATTTGTGATAACAGTTGATCTTTTTTGGTCAAATATACAATTTCTGACCACTCCCGGAAAGTATACATTGCATTTCTTGCACTTCTTCACACATTTTCAATAATAAAATTCAAATTTATAACCAGAATACACTGTAAAAAATTGATGTAAATTTACATATTCTGTGAATAAATTTATTCAGAAAAATTGTAATATTACATTAATTGATTTAGTAAAAATTACAAAATGTTGCTATTTTACTGTTAATGGTTATGTAAAATTACATAAATTTACATTACATTTTTTAGAGTGTAGCTATAAAATAACATCGATGCCATAGCATTATACATCATTACAAGACTTGAATTAAACTTCCATTTATACTTTTTTTAATCCGCTAGGAATTTGTAGCATTTTTTTGTTATTCAATAACAAATTTTATTATATATTTAATATAAAGTAAAATAACAAAAAGATATTCATATTAAAATAAATTTAATCGGTCTTCAAAATTTAATATTAGATCATTAAATTTACATTAATTTATACTACAAACACAAAATATTTTTTTCTGTATTGTCTTGTGAGTGAGTAATAAAAAAAAATGAAAAATTAATGAAACGCCAAAATATTCGAGCTAATTGTATAATTTTGCAAGGCGTAAAACAAAGAAACGGAGATGATAAACAAAAGAGGAAACGAAAAACAATTGAGCGTTAATGATGATCGTAATTTCACGTTAATAACGAGAAGAGAATATTTACCGTTTAAATTATGTACATAAAATGCCTTTAAACAAGCGAATTACATCGTTTGAAGTAAACGACAGAATCTAATCGTTATCACACAGAGTCCTTACTTTAAGTTCTCGCCAATAAATCAGACGATGCAAACGCGAAACAATCACAAATTACATCTAATTGCGATTATAAACACAAAACGAAGGCGACAATTAAAAAAAAGCACACGCACTTGCGCGCGCCTTAAACAGTTAATTAAGATAAAACATTTTACCCAGCTTTGAATACAGTATCTAATTGAATCCCAGTTT
Organism: Clivina fossor; assembly: GCA_963966155.1. NCBI lineage: Eukaryota > Metazoa > Arthropoda > Insecta > Coleoptera > Carabidae > Clivina > Clivina fossor. The sequence goes on from OZ014555.1 coordinate 26,246,713, forward strand.
GAAATAAAGATATCAACACACTGAGTTAGTCCTCTGTCTCCTTTCTTCTAAAGCTCTCTTGAAACTGTGGAGAGAGAGGGCTTACTTAAGGTTGTAAAAAGCTACCCGTAGCAAAGTTTCTCGGTCTGCAGCAGAAAGTTCGTCCCAAACATTTACAACCGAAATTAATTTAAAGTGGAAATCTAAAACTAGTAAATACACTTTGCAAAAACGTAAAGGTTTTGTTTCGAAATGTACCTTTCGGCATACACAATTTTGTTTCCGAAAAGTTTATCGCTGAATTAATTCATTTGTGTGTTACTTAACGCTAAACTACTGATTTCACATTAAAAATTAACCAGAAAACTTTAACATAGTAACAAATCTTTCAGAACTCATTATATTAAAATAAAACTGCCTTAGATTAAAGTTCTTTATTAATATTTATTCCAAAAATCGACGTTTCGACGAAACTCAAATACAAATGATACAAATGACATTACAGTAAACATAGAAACAAGTTACTTGGTAACAAATAAGTAACTAAATCATACAATTTATAGATTTTTAATTAATGAAAACCAAATTTAATTTAACTCAGTGCCTTCACAGTGATTGATGTTATCCTTTCTTTATAAATTTCTTTTGTTTGTCTTATCAGTTCTGCTCTTAATATTGATTAATCTTGTAATTATTACAGTATCTTCAAATTTTACATCATGAAAATTTTCTAACATGTTGTGCAATAATAGATTTATCTAGATGGTATAGAAGTATTGAAACAGTTCTATCTGTCTGTCAATCAAACATAAACCATACCACTGATTTAAATAAAATTTGGCTTCCTTTAATTAAAAATTTATAAATTTTATAATCTAGTTACTTATTTTGTTATCTAGTAACTTGTTTCCATGTTCTGTTTATTTACTATACATTTGTATCTTTTTTCCTAATAAAAAAGTACATTGAGTTCATTGAAACGTCCGTTATTAATCAATATTAATACAGAACTAGAACTTAAAGCAATTTTATTTTATTGTATCATTATTTTAAACAACTAATTATTTCAATTTAAAACATATTTTTATTTACCTCACCACATGTGAGAAGTTTCTCAAATATTTTTATCTTAAATTAGAATCTCGTCAATCTTAAATTTGCTCATATGTCGAAATATTGATATATCGATATATCGACATTACGATATATCGATAATTTTTTTTTAAATATCAATTATCGATATATGACATTTTTTATCAGCCTTAGGGTTGGGCGATATTAGAATTTCAATATCGATATTTGATATTTAAAAAATATCGATAATATCAATAATATATTGATATATTGATAAATAATTTTGATTTTATTTGTTTTTAAAATACAATTTATATATCGATATATTGATATTATGATATATTTATATATCGATATATCGATAAATTATTGATATAACAAAATTTTTTCCCAGCCCTAATACGTATATACGTATTAAGGTAAATTAACTTTATCTATATATGAGTAATAACCATCATTACACACTTCTTGAATATTGTACTGTTATTTTTAAAATAACTTTTTTAGAAAAAAGTTGTTTGTATAATTTCAAATAGTTAAAATAAAATTACACTATAAATAATTTATACAAATTTATACTTGTAACTTAATTACATAAACTTTTATAAAATATGTCAAACAATATTCACAAACACATACAAAAAAAAATATAAATCCATGTCAGATCTAATATTAAATTGCACCAGCAACAAGAAATTGTACAAAAAACACAACACAATCTTGATCTTTGCACCGAAAAACGTTCGGCCACTAAATATAATCAAAACCATTAGCAAGGCTATACAAAGGATATGCCAGGACCCGTCGTCCTTTCCCAGTACTAAAACCCAGAACATAAATACACTTTTAACCAGTCGGCCGGGCCGGCAGCCGCCTATAACTTTCAAAACTACAAAATGCGATCAAAATTACGAGACAAAATGGACTTGCCATTTCCGTGTGCAGGTCAGCAGGAAATCTATTCTCTGAAATGTTCGTATGTGAAGTAAAGTGCAAATAAAATTAAATAAAAAGCTTATATATGTACATGCCGTGAGTAAATATAATAATCTAGAACTAAAAATGCTTATATATTTTTAATAGTACTAATTTTTTTTTTAATAATAATTTAACATTGGCTACAAACTGTTGAGTAATTAAATTTTAATTGATTAAAAAGTAAAAATGTAAAAAAGTCTTAAATAAACATTCAAAAACTCATTGGAATAACTAATAACACATAAAATAGTATAGTAAAAAATCAGTTAAGATGGTTCGGCCATGTTGAGCGAATGTCTAATGAACGTTTGGTTAAAAAGATATATTTGAATGATTTTGATGGTAATCGTTTGCGTGGACGTCCGATGAGTAGCTGGAGTGGTATGATTGAGAGTGTTTTGCGTGAGCAAAAGTTTCCAAGTAGTAGAAATAGAAGAGCATGTATGAGAGGAATTATGAATGTGAATGAAGCGAAAGTTGCTTATTTGGATAGGAATGTTTGGAGGCGACTGATTTCGAAATGATAAAAAGAGTTTGTGCCACACCCTTTTGGGTACATGGCGTGATTGTGTATGTATGTATGTATGTAAGTAAAAAATCTTTTTCTTCAAACTTATCATAATATTAATATTAAGTTTCCATATTACCTATGTAGAAAGTAAGCATTATGTTTCTAGTACAATAATGACATTATTATACAGTAGCCGGTAACTTGTTAACTGTAACTGTTAAGTTAAGTTAAAGTTAAGTGTTAACTATGATTATTTAAAATTTAAAAGTAGAAATAAGTAACAGTAGTGGTAGTTCCAGTGATGATAGTGTTATTGTATTAACAATGGCTTATTTAACAAAGGAAGAATATCATAAAGTTAGTTGCATATGACGTTTACGATATAAGCGTGAAGTTCGTGTAAATCCACACTTACAGTTTATAGCGGCGCCGCCAAAACCACATAGTTACAAACTCAAATAAAGTCAATATAAATTCGTAAATTGTGTAGATATCATAGTGCTACTTGTTCATAGATGGCATGTATAATTGAATTAAGTCGTATATCGAGCAAAAGTCGTATACAGAGCAAAATTTATTTCGCCCAAACTGGACGTATTCCGAATTTGACGTATTCTAAAACAGACGTATACCGAGGTACCACTGTACTACTTATACGAATATAAAACTGTCTTCAGCATCAGAATCCGTACACCACGTTATCCAAAGACAATAAAACTGCTCACGCATACAGTATCACTTGATGTCACGTTTACCGATCCCATTTAATCTGGGGTACTCCGTGCTTGCAATATAGGCCACGCACGTACGCGACAGGGTCATATACGTCAGTCGGGACCCCAGGGTCAAAGGATGCTTTCCGCGTTCGTTAAGCTTTTAAGCTGGCCGGGTGGACACTAGAACCCCCCCGCCCCACTCCTTACCCGACCTGACAGACGATGTGACCAGCTGAGTAAAGTGAATCGCCAAATTCTATAGATCCCGAAGCGTAATGGTAAAGTTGATGTTAATTTAGGATTAACTTTACTTGTGGATATGTTATTTTAGGAAAGAATTTCTTTTTAATTTCGTGTTAAATTGTTCTTGTAAAAAGTGATTAGGTTAGTAAATAGAATAGACTTAACGTAAAAACATAGATAAATATGACATAAAATAATTGGTATGCATTAAAGTCACTCGTTGTTAGAGCCTATAACGTCATACTCGATACGGTTGCTGCTCGAGAATTTAGCGAGAGCAATTTGATCTTAGTATTCGATTCATTCAAAAGAGCAAGCATTACAGCGGGAGATAATTTAAAGTCTACAGAAAATCTAATTATTTAACAAAATATTCTTGTAGATGATGTATTACAGTATTATTATTATTATTATTATTATAAATATTTTTATTTAATTATTATTACGTCACAGTTATCTAAAAACTAAATTTCAAACTTAAACATTGTTATAGTTAAGAGGAAAATTCACCAAAATTCAAAATTTATTTTTATTTTATTTCAATATTCACCCTAATTCTCTAACGAAGTTGCTAAGTTTTAACAACATTGCTAAGAACATTAGCCAATAATATTGGCTGACACTAAATAAATAATCAAAATGACAGCTGTTATATTTGTTTCTATTGGTTATAGTTGTTAGCAACGTTGCTAAAACTTAGCAACTTTGTTAGAGAATCTGGCCGATTAAATGTTACTTCAATAATAATAATAAAATAATTTTAACAATTTATTATTAAACAAAATTGAGTAATAATTATTACATGTATGTGGAATATTATACTTTTTACAACTATAGAGTAACATATTGGCAGTATTTGGTCTGACATAAGTAATAGTTCAAAAACTCACTGGAATAAGTAATGAATAATATTATCAATTTTGCAAAATTCAATTTATTGCTTAAATCTAGTAGTCGTAAAGTTTCCATCCTTAAATAGGACACCCAGTATATGAAATGTACATATTTGCAGAAAATAAATTTCTAAACTAACCTCGGATATATAAAACCCTCGGAAAATAAAAAAAACCCTTATTTATTAGATATATTTACATAAATATTTATGATAAATTTAAATTGATAAACTGCTCAAAATAAGACATTCCCATTATTACTTTTACGATTCAGTACTATATTGCCCTGCTAAAGCAAAACGTCGAGTTTGCAAAAATTATGCTTTTGAGTTAAAATTTGTATGTATATATTCATCATCATATTGGGTACAACAGCCCTAAGAGATTCCGTAATCATTCATTTAGACACGTTCCGAAACTGCAAGTCGTACGTTCGCATAGAGAAACTACGAGTTCCGGCCAGTAAACTACACTCTCAAAGAAAATTATGCAATTTTACCTAAAAACCATGAAACACTATGATGACCAGTATTTTTAGGTATAATTACGCAACTGCTGTAATTTAATACATATTTGTTTAAAAATATACAATATCACTAATATATAACTATTACAAGATGATATTACCAACGACATGGAAAAGTACATATATTACAGTTTTTTTAGTTAAAGTTTCTTGTAGTTAATTTACAGAACTTCAGTAAATTTGCTGTCAGAAATTTTCCATAAATAGCTAAAATTTATTTAGTTCCGTAATATTATTATTAGTACATACAATTTCATTCATTTCTAGATTTACATAAAGGTTGTATTTTGAAATGAATGAATTACACTTAAAATATTTTATTAGTACCTATTTTTACACAAAATATATACTAAGTCTCATTATGTTGATGAATTATTACAGATATTAATATGCAAGCTGCAATATTACATAATTTAAAAAGTTTGACCACCAATACGTAATTCTACATTAAGTATGTGATGCAATTTGCAAAAAGTAAGCAATTTTACATACTTATTAGGTTGCTTTTACTTATTTTATGTGATTATTATGAACTATGTAAAAATTACAGAATTTTCAAGTAGAAATACAGAATATTTATAGTAAAATAAAATTACAGATATTTTAAAGTAAAATTTTACTAGTATTTTTCTGTAATTTCACTAAAGTTTTTACAGTGTACTGATATTTTCAGACAAGCAGTTGATCAAAATACTGTTACTGATTCTTTTTAATTAATCTTATGGTTGAAAAAGAAAAACCTTCATTATCTCAAAATAACATTTTTCTTTAGCCGAGCTGTTTAGGAAATGATAGATAACTGAAATCGTGAAAACTAAATCCGTGGATATTGTGATTTTACTATATACTTTATCAAAAAGAAAGTCATTTCCTAATTTGCAACATTTCAAACTAACCCTCAAATTGAGTTATACGTATACATATAATTTACATTTACTGGCCCAAAGCGTAATAAATAATCTAACACCACTAAAATCGTCTATCTAATCGCATAAAATTGTCAACGAAAACAAAACATTAATGAAAATTATTGCTCTGCCAAAATACCGATACAACAAACAAAACAACAGTTCAACCATCACTCGAATCCTAAAAACAAAATCGGACAATCTACGCGTGCAAAATGCCCCCCCCCCCCCCCCCGCTCTCTTTCCACAAAACAAACAGCTGAAAATCGAATTACGTACAATCAATTACAAATCTAACAGCCGCAAAACATCGCTTCCGGTCAAGGAGTTCGAACTCCAAACAATTCGGGTGCCGCCGGACGATTTATTAAACGAAGCCATTGTGTGAGAAGTAAAATAGAAGGGGTGGGAAAGAGGGAGGAAAATACTGGTGAGGACACACGGTTAAACACACACGGAATCCATTTTTTACTGCGGGCGTCGTCTGCAGAAGATCGCTCGTGAAAAGCTGAAACGAACAGTGTAAACGATAGGTAATTATTTTTCTAGTTGACACCGGTAATCAATGAACGGTAATTTATAGGAAAGAATAGTGATAAAAACAGATCAAATTTATTACTGTTTAAAGCCTTAAATGTTATAAGTCAGAAATTAATGTGATTTACTATCCATGTTTCAAAAATAAAATGTCAAATACAAAGTAAATCGTGAAATTAGCTAGTTCATAAACTATAGGTAGCCCAAAAGTCGCTAGATTATTTGAAATTTATTTTCAAGAAGTATGTTTTCTGTTTAGAAAAAAATAAATGTGAATTATTAATAAATAAAAAAAGTTATTTTCATTTTAAAATGATCTAGTGACTTTTGAGCCAACCTGTAGTTTCTTTACTTGTCTTATTCATTGACTAGCAATCAGGGATGGGTACGTATAATACGTCATGTATTGTACATAATTTTTACGTGTAAAAATAATTTTTTACATTAAACAAATTTACGACTTTTGTACGTCAAAAATGTACAATACGTAAAAAAAAAAATATTAATGTTGAAATCACAATTATTTCTGTCAAATTATAAAAAATATCATAAAATCAGGTACAATTCTTGTACAAAAGGAAAAATAAGAATATCCTCTACTTACTTTCCCTCCACATTTCAGGCATAAAGTGAAATATTTTTTTACTAGTTCATAATGAAGAATTCAAACAAGAAGCTACCTAATGGCTTAATAAAAGAAAAAAATAAATAAACTAAACTAAATTATACATTATTTTCGTTTTTTACATATTTTAAATTTCTTACACATTTTTTAAACGAAAACGTAAAAAATACTTTTTTACACGTAAATGCCCATCCCTGCTGGCAATGCCACAATTTAAAAACTAAATTCTTCACATATATTAATCACGACAATTTTTATTTGCATAAAATGGTCAAACGAAGAAGTCAGGCAAAAGTTTGTACAATTCACAAACTGGACAATTTCAAGATTGAAGTGTAACATACATATATAATCCAAATCTTATTAGAACGTGCAGTTAAACACAAAATATTCAGTAAGAATTTTGAATTCTGCAATGAGAACTACATATTTGTGAAGTTAAAATTTTACATTTCAACTTCACACAATCTTTACATAATTTGAATATTGAATATGCGAAACAACATACATACATTGTCTTCAAAAAAATTATTTATTGATTCATATTATACTGGTAAATATTTATTTATACACTGTACAGTGCCGATCTTCCGACGTGCCAAAAAACAATAATAGCTACATTTGCTGATGATACCGCTATTCTGTCATCTCATGCAGATCAGCAGATATAGCGACCAATAGTCTACAAAGCAACTTAAATAAAATTTAAAATAGCAAATTAAAACAAATGAAATCAAATCTGTTAACATTAAATAGAGGCAGTTGTCCACAAGTATCTTTAAATAAACATAATACGAGTATATGACAAGCAGAACATGTAAAATAGCTGGAATTACATCTTGATAGAAGATTAACCTAGAGAAATCATATCTTTCCTAAACGAAAACAGTTACGAGTTAAATTTGTGAGTTGAGCGTAGGACACAGACAACAATAGTAAACACACTTTAAAAAAAAACTATGTAATTTTACCAATAAACTATAACCATGAGACACTATGATGCCCAGTATTTCTAGTTATAATTACTCAACTGCTCTAATTAATTTTACATAATTGTTTAAAAATACATAATATCAAAACTATATTACAAACATATTATGTAATATAATATTACTAACGAGATGGAAAAGTACATATATATGTAATATTACAGTTCCTTGGTAAAGTCTCTTTTAATAAATTTACAGAACTTCAGTAAATTTGTTGTCCGGAATTTTCCATAAATAAGTAAAATTTGTTTAGTTCTGTAATATTATTGTTGGTAAATTTACATAAAGGATGTATTTTGAAATGAATGAATTACACTTAAAATATTTTATTAGTATTGTTACACAAGAATATGCACTAATCGTAAGTCTCATTATTTTGATGAATTATTACAGATATTAATATGTAAGCTGTAATTTATCATAATTTAAAAAGTTATACTAACAATATGTAATTCTACATAAATATGTGCTGTAATTTACAGAAATTTAGCAATTTTACATATTTATTAGATTATTTTTACTTAGCTTATGCGATTATTATGAATTATGTAAAATTTACAGAATCTTGAGGTAGATATACAGAATATTTATTGTAAAATAAAATTACAGATTTTTTATAGTAAAATTTTACTACTATTTTTCTGTAGTATCGCTAATTTTTTTTACCAATGCAAACTATTAATATATAGCGCCCTAAGAGTAATTAAACCCATTTGGACATATGGTAAATAATTATGGGGATCTGCTAGTTCATCAAACATCAAATTCTGCAACGATTTCAAAATAAAGCTATTCGAGCCATTGTCAACACACCTCCAACATCTACCGAACTTTATCATACATAGAGACTTACAAATACTAACCGTGAAAAAAGAAATAGAAAACTTTTGCAAGAAATATCAAGCTAGATTTTCAGTGCATCCAAATACATTTGCAAATGAACTGTCAAGCAAAACAAACATACAAAAACAATTAAAACGTTTTAACCCAATGGACCTAACAACAAAATTTAATTAATTTAATTTTTAGTTTATAGTAATATTCGGTGAAATATTCTCTTACATGTTATTTCTATATTTTTATCATAATAATTTATTAACTGTTTTTTAATAAACAGATTGCAAATGAATTGTGTAGTAAAAAAAAAGTATTTATTTACGATTTTGTTAACAATTGTTTTATTATTTCTATAAAACTATAAATTTACTAAAAACTATTAATATAATATTTATATCGTATGATGGGATTAATGAGTACAAATAAATAAAAACATATTCTCAAATTTGTTGATTTTTTCCAATATAAAATCAATTATTTCATTTTGTAGGTTTATAGTTTTACTGGTAATACTGGTACATTAATATTTAGTTTTCAAAAAGGTTTTTTTAACTAAAATTGTTTAAAATTACTCACCTTTACAGATTTGTCATAATATAATTATTTATAAAATATTGCAATTATCTACTTAATTACCTCATACATTTAATTGTAAAAGTATTCATAATACACTAGTGGAATTCGTATAATATTATTTTACTGCTAATATTATATCTCATCATGTTTGAAATTTTATATGCATGTTATAAATTATTTTTTCATATTTTAAATTTGTTTAAAAAACAAAGTTTTTAAAATATTTTATAAACACATAATATAGTTAATCATTAATATACTCTATTCGGTTTCTTTTATTTATGAAATTTATAAATATTTATATCTTTAAAAAATATATCACAAAATTATGTTATTGTTATAAATTTCTTTAATGTTTTACATTCATATCGCATATATTGAATTAAATTTATGTTTCTTGGCAAATAGCTACTAAAATTTTAATCTCAAGTAATATATATATATATATATATATATATATATATATATATATATATATATATATATATATATTATTTAAAATAATGTTTATTTATTTAAGAAAATAACATAAATTATACAAAAATCACAACAAAAAAATTGACAACAAAAACTTTTACATTCAGTCATAAATTATTTCGTTATAACTGTTTTGTTTCGTTTTTAAATGAAAAAATTACGTCATCTGGCGGGAATCGAACCAACAATCTGTCGATCTCCAGTCGAACGCCATGCCCGTTAGACTGCAAGGTTACTACGCCAGTTTTCCGTATTAATTTCATTTAATATTTGTTATTTTGCTCAGTTTATTGCACAGTTACCATTGTACATTTTAATATATTTAATTTTGTAGTTAATATCATTTAACTGCATACTAAATTAAATAAATTAATATTATATGTATAAAAATTAATACATTATATTCTAAAAAAAAATGACATTAAGCCAGCCTAATATATCTAACATACTTTTAATACTTGTGTATTTTCCATATTTCAGTGTTATACGCATGGTTTTTTTTTCATAATTTTTTTTCTATATTAGGTATTATCAATACATATGAATAAAATTGTCGAACAATAAGTGAAATGTGAAAGAACTATTATGTTATAATTATAAATAATAAATGTACTCCACGTTGACAAATATATCGCAATTCTAAACAAGTAATATTACATATACATGGTGTAACAGAATAACTATTCCTAATTTTCAGAAATGATAGAGGGCATGTAAAGAAACATTTTTTATTAATAAACTAGTGTCCGGAAACTTTTTTTTTATTATTTTTTTTTCGGCCGTCGATTGTACATCGTTACAACTTGTGTATCGAAAATAGTGGTCGTCACTTCGAACAATTTTTATACAGTTTAATGCACTATTATTTCTAATAAAATGTTCCTTAAGTTAACTACTCTTTGATGTTGTAATAATTAAGATTGCTTTTAACGATATCTAGTGTATCTTGACACCGAGAAATTTCCAAACACTAGTTTATTAATAAAAAATGTTTCTCTAAGTGCACTCTATCATTTCTGAAAATTAGGAATAGTTATTCTGTTACACCCTGTATAAATATACCTATTGTACATATTTTTCAAATTTTAATTTATTATCAATAAATACCAACATTATTCTATTCTCTTGTAAGATCAGTATTAGTATATGGAAGTGTTATATGGAATCCAAACGCATATTCTTGCTCAGACAAAATTAAAAAAATTTCAAAAAAAATTTTAAGATCTTTTTATTACAGAACTTACAATACATCGCCAATGTATATATCTTACACAATACAATGTAATTTGTTTAACTTCAGAGTAAGAGAGAACTTTTAATGATATTGTTTATATGAAGTATAATTCATAATTTTGATGTTCCTGATTTATTATCCTTATTACCTTTACATGTACCTGATATAAGACTAAGATCCAGATTTATGATTTATGATTTTAAGTTGTTTAAAACTGTACAATAAGGTCTGTACTTTGAATCCGATTATTGATATTATCTATTGTACTAAAAATAATTTGAAAAATCAATTTGTAAATGCAATCTCACTGTAATATTATAATTGGGTGTTTTCTGTAAACTTGCATTATAAATAATGTATTAATTATTATTATTATTATAAATATTCCTAAATATTGAATTTCAAATACAATATCTAATTTAATATTATTTACATAATTTAATATACATATTAAAACTAATGCACTAAGTCAGTTGTATAAAATATTGTTAATTAATATTGTTTATTAGGCAACTAAATTATCAACTATTTTTGAAGCACCTCATTTATGGTCAGTTGGCAACTGTTTAACAAAGTTTAATTATTTTAAGTTAATATTTCTGAAATAGTTATACATTTGTAGATGTAATTATTAGAAGAAATTATTTTCAATTATATTACCTCTAGTTAGATTGAAAACTAAGTTAAATTTTATATTACTTACATTACTCTTAAACTATCCATTTCCCCATTACAAAGCAAAATACATTTTTACAATCCGTAATAAAAAAAAAACCGTAATAACGCTATCGCATTCAACCAGCACATCTTAAAAAATCTTGTAAATCCAAAGCAGTCGAGTCATTTATAATCGAATCGACAAAGCTCCGGACTAATGTCCGTTCCGCCCCCAAGCTTTTTGTGTCTGATGACCACCACACGCGGTAAAGCTTTGAAAAACCCTTAAACTAATTTCCACGGGTTTTCACAACATTTCAACGCACAAGGAAAAATGTCAAGTCCACGGTAAGACGGTTGTCCCTATTCATCTTTCTCTGTCTGGCTTTCTTTTCTACGAAGCAATTGATTTATAAAAGTGTACTGGACAAAGGGAACATAGATTTTTTTTTCATCTTCTTCTTTCCCTTCTATAAAAAGAAAAGAGAGTTGTTTACTGGTTTGCTAGAAAAATTGAGTATGTGCCACCGAAGGTTCAGACACTATTTTCAACAAGTTTATTTATGTTGAATTTTTGCTACATTGAACCTACACGCTATATATTTTTATAAATTCAATAAAAATTGATTATAGTATCCCACAAAGCTTGCTTACAGCTTAAAAATATTATCGCCGACAAAATTTAAATCGCTTGGTAGCTTGGTAGCTATCAATAGCTGTTACATTTTTTTTTTGTAATTCCTAATGTTTCCATTTGTACAAATAAAGTTTTTACATATTTTTTTTTTTTAATTTAAAAGCGACAAATTTTATTTTTAAATACATATTCAGTTATTTCTATTTAAATTACAAACTATTTTGAGTTGTAAAAATATTGAATTATTATCAGAAAAACCGAACTTCGCTCGTTAAAAAGAGCCTAAACTCCTTAAATAGTTAAAAAAAATTCGTTTAATAATACAGAAAAAATTATTTTTAAGATTTGCAATGTTACCATGATGATAAATTTGGACAAATAACTGTTTTATATATATATATATATATATATATATATATATATATATATATATATATATATATATTGTCAAAAAAGAATTTCTAAATAAGTTTTTATATATACATTTTTTTTATTTAATTTTAAAAATATTTTATTTTTATTTGAAAAATTCAACATAAATATATTTAAATAATGTATTTAAATTTAACATATTTTTTGAATTAAATGAAATATTCGTATTATTAAGGCTCATCTTTGTTCATAACGAGTTTAATATGTTTTACATATTTTTGAATAAATAAATAATAATAAATTTTCAAAATAATGTACAGTACGCGAATGACATTTATGTATATAAAAAGTTGCCGTACTAAAGTTTAACTTTGTACTTTAAAATAAGAGATTTATCATTAAAAATTATATTTCTATTCTATAATATTACAAATGTTAAAATAATAAAAATATTATATAATAATATTTGATTTAAAATAAAACTGCTTTAGATTAAAGTTCTGTATTAATATTTATTAAAGTCGACGTTTCGACGAACTCAACACATTAAATAAACAGAACATAGAAACAGATTAGTAGGGTAACAAATAAGTAAGTAGATCATAAAATACTATAGATTTTTAATTAATGAAAGCCAAACTTTATGTAACTCAGTGTCTTCACAGTGATTATGAGTATAATTTTGTAATTTTAAATAAAATAAAAAATTTATCATATTATATATGTTTACCGAAAAAGTAAATAAACAAACATAAAATATACGTTTTTTATATTCATATTATATAAAAATTTTCTTATTATTTACATATTAAACTGATGTACATCAGTTGCTCCGGGTTTTTATGTCAAAATACCGAATTTTTTTACAGTGTAGGTAACAAAATAAACAACTAGATTACAAAATTTATAAATTATTAATTAAAGGAAGTCAAATTTTATTTAAATCAGTGTCACTTCACACTGATTGATGTTATCTTTTTCTTTATAAATTTCTATTGCTATTTTTTTAAATAGAAATTTATATAAAGAAAAAAATATCATCAATCACTGTAAAGGCACTGAGTTAAATAAAATTTGGCTTCCATTAATTAAAAAACTATAGTATTTTATAATCTAGTTATCTATTTGTTACCTAGTAACTTGTTTCTATATTCTGTTATTTACTGTAATGTCATTTGTATCAGTTTTCCTGATGAAGACGGACGTTGAATTCGTCGATTATAATAAATATTAATACAGAACTTTTTACCTAAAGCAGTTTTATTTTAATATAATGAGTTGCGAAAGATTGTTTACTATGTTAATATTTTATTTACATTAAAATTAAATTTTCGGCAATTTTTTACATGTCTGTTATTTTCTTTGTTTATAGTTAAATATATTTCTACATAAATCAATATAAAATTATATATGTATAGTACCAATTTTTAAAATATTTATAATAACTATACATATGGAAATACGATTACATTTTTTTATGAAAAATACAAAAAAAATTGTTATAAATAACAAAAATTTTGGCAACCCAAAGCAACTTTAAATCTTCATTAGTAGCACTACTTGCATATAAATCAATTAGTTAACACTAATGGTGCTGTTCTAGTACAACGTTCAAATCCCAGTTGGCCATGCCATTGGGACTCTTTTCGAAAATATGCATCCGCCGTGTAATTTACAAGCTCCAACACTCAAAAAGAAAAAAGAAAATTCAAACTGCGAATTTTTCCGTAGTTTAGCACTTTACAATTGTAAATCACAAAATTCGTATTTAATACTAAGTAATAATATTAAATTAAAAAAGTAATAATATTAAATTAAAAAATTAAACATTACTCGACCAGGATTCAAATCTGAAATTTATGTATTGTGGACTTCTGCAGAATTAGGACCACTAACTTTGTATTAATTAGCATTATTAGCTAAATAAAGTACGATTATTATATTATATTATATTATATATATATATATATATATATATATATATATAACTGATAATACTGTAATAAACAAGGTTGGGGTTGATTTTAATCATTTGATTTAAATAATTTTATTTTTTTAATTTTAATTAGTGATTTAAATTAGTTTTAATTAATTACTTTTTATCTAAATTTGGCTTTTAACAATTGTTTAATTAAAATATTTAGAAAACAAATATCAAAAATTTATATACATAAGAATTAACGTTTCTGAAATTGTTTTAAGTGTGTGTGATCCTGCTTTGTTTTGTCGCAAATTTTAATAATAAAAGTAACCGCGGTCTTATTGCGGTATATACTCGTATTTCAGGTATATAATATTGTAAAATTTATTTATGTTATTAAAGCTAACGTCGCCCGACCTAACATCCTATACGTATTGAATATCAGTTTCCGTAATTCCTAGGTGGAACATATGGGCTATGGCTATATGCTTGAGAAGCTGAACATATAGATACATACAATACGAATCATTAGCCCATAGCCAAGCAAGGGACCTACAGCTTACAGTGGGTTCCAAACTAATTCCAAATTAATTTAATTTCTGATTTGTGTGCGGCGCGAACCAGGGACCTTTAGGATCCGAGTCCAATACGCTGCCACTGGCCTACGAATGCCTGTGCATATTGAGTACAAGAAACAAAAAACAAACTGAAATATTTTTTTTTAATTCAAATTTAAATCGAACATTGTCGATTTTTGCTTGTTCTATATTGGCACTCTTAAATATCTATGTTTCTGAAGATATGCTACTGCGGATGCATTCAAACAGACATAAATAAATTTAAATATTACATGTACAAAATTATAAATTTACGCTTATAATAGATACATAAAAATAATTAATAAATTCTTATTTTCGAGATTTTTTAAAAATAATAAAAAAAAATTATAGGAGTAAACTAAGATAAATTTCACAAAAATATTATATTCGGTTTTATCTGAAATGACATTAAATATTATATTTTAAAAGTAATGCCAAATATATTTTTACATGGTAAATACAAACAATGTATAATTTTAAATAAGTTATTGCATATTTTTATAAAAATATTATCATCAAAAGTAGACTTATCGCATAATGTTGAATTCCCAATTTGAAATAATTCAAATATGTAACAATATATAAAGTAAAATAAAAAGGCTTTAGAATTAAGTTGAATAAATTTTAATTAAAAATCAACGTTTCGACGTACTCTACGTATATCATCTTCAGAAAAAAATTATACAAATAACATATATAATAAATAAACTGAACATAAAAACCAGGTAACAAAATAGGTAACTAGATTAGAAAATTTATAAATTATTAATTAATTAATTAATCTAATTACTTATTTTGTTACCTAGTAACTTGTTTCTATGTTCAGTTTATTTACTATAAATATCATTTGTGTAATTATTTTTTTCCCGACAATGATGTACATAGAGTACGTCAAAACATCGGTTTTTTATTTTCATATAAAAAGTTCTGAAATTTTTTTACAATATTATAATATTGTAATGCGTTTCGTTCGTCTTTTTACGAGATAATTAAAAAGAACAAAATATGCACTTATTAACTAGATATTTATTATTTAAAACGATTAAATATAGAATGTAAATATAAAAATATAAAAGTATGAATATAACTATAAACTAAATGGTTATAAGCTTAAACACTAGTAATCAAACTAACACTAAATATTTATTTCACTATTTATATAACTGTTGCACTCGAAGTGAACTTGTTTCAAGCTTAAGGTTTGCGTAAGAACTGTCTGTCTTTCGCAAACGCTGCGTTTAAATACCACTATCGAGTTTTCTCGAACGTAACTCTGGTTGCCTGTAGAATATTCTCGTAAGCACGTTCGTAAATACATAGAATTCTCTAGTATGTCTTGCGCGGTCAAGGTTATTCATTTGTGGTAAACAGACGGGTTCCGGCTAGCTTGCTTTGCTACATTGCCCCCTCCCTAGAGTGTTCCGTCCCGGGACACTCATAAATTATTGGTGAGGGGCCATGGCGAAATCGACACGTGGTCCCGCGAGCGCAGTGGGAGGTATGATGAAAGTAGCATTCCACGGTCTTTTCGGCTTTCTTGTTTTCCAGAGGATTGAAGCTACAAACAAGAATGCCAATGCCGGTATGCTGGAAAAGAGTTTCCAGCATATTTCTAATAATTCGCCAATCTAAACCGTCAAGGCCACAGCCTACTCTGGGGATCGCCAATTTTAGGATATTGTCCCGCAGGAGTAGCTCGCGTAACGTCTGCAGTGTGTCCCACATTGATTGGTAACTGGGCTTCTTTTGAGACAGTTCCTTTGTAACCAGGTAGTAGATGTTGCGGTGTTCCCTTTGCAGATGTAATGCGGCCCCAACAGCAGGCAGCTGTTCCCGTAGCTCGGTGATCCCGCCAAACTTCTTGCGGAAAACGGTAGCAATCCCTCTGGACATTTGCAGGTCCTGAGCGACGCAATGTGCAAGTGCATAGTCCTCGGGTACGGTGAACAGGTCCTGTTGAACTTCTCGGGTGACGCCATGACGGGCCTTGCGACCTGCAGCGTAAGAGGACATAAATTGCTCGAAGTCCACCTCTTCGCTCCGTAACTGGTGGACGTGGCCTTCTTCGATATTAGGATCTTCCTCGTTTTGCCCAGCGAACGGGGCTAGACGATTATAGTGGACGACCCTTGGTTTTCCATTGGGCGTCTTGCGGATCCGGTATATGACATCGTTAATCCTTTTTATGATTTGATACGGCCCTTCCCACCAGCGTTGCAGTTTAGGAGACAGTCCCCGACGACGTTGCGGGTTGTAGAGCCAGACTAAGTCTCCTGGCTTATAACCTCCCATATTAGCATTAATGTCGTAGCCGTCCTTCATCCGATCGCTTGCGATCTGTATGTTGGAACGAACCTGTTGATGTATTTCATCCATCTTCTTTCGTAGGTTGTCGACATAGTCTTCTCCGGCCAGGTCCTCTCCAGGTTTACAGCCGAATTTTAAATCACAAGGCAGGCGTAGCTCATGTCCAAAAACAACTTTTGCAGGGGTTTGTCCAGTGGTTTCGTGCACGGATGAACGATAGGCCAATAGAAACAGATGAATGTATTGGTCCCAGTCTTTTTGATGGTCGGAGACGACTTTTGATAGGTATTTACCCATTGTGCGGTTCATCCTTTCTACCATGCCATCAGACTGCGGATGTAAGGCAGTCGTTCTGGTCTTCCGTATTCCTAGTAACCGACAGACTTCCTGGAAGATGTTGGATTCAAAGTTTCGCCCCTGATCGGAATGTAATTCCATCGGTATGCCGAATCGACTAAAGAGCTCTTTCACTAGAACTTCGGCAACTGTGGTAGCTTCTTGGTTTGGTAGTGCATACGCCTCTACCCATTTACTGAAGTAGTCCATGGCTACCAGGATAAATTTGTTTCCTTGCTCACTCATCGGGAAAGGACCAGCTATATCAATGGCTATTCGCTCGAATGGACTGCCAACGTTATATTGTCGCATTGGCGCCTTACGTTTTCTATGCGGGCCATTACTTGTAGCGCATGTTACACATTTTCTGCACCACATTTTCACATCTTCGTGGCATCCGACCCAATAGAATCGTTCCCGCACTTTCTCGATCGTTTTCTTGACTCCTAAATGCCCGCCAGAGGTCCCGTCGTGGAGTTGTCGTAGTACATCCGAAACCTTGTTTCTCGGAACCAGTAGCTGCAATTTCTCCTGGGATCCCTCTTCATTTTCCAGAGTCCTCATTAGGAGCCCATTCCTAAGTACGATCGAGTTCCATTGCGACCAATACGATTTAAGGGTGCGACTATGTGGTGCCACTTCTTCCCAAGTTGGCCGTTGATCTATCGTTTTCCACCGTTTTAAGTGCTTTAAATCAGTGTCCATATCTTGTTCGTGGCTAATATTCCCTATTTGCCAGTCGTCATCAACGGCGGTCGTCCTAAGGAGAGTGGTCGCTTTTTCCTCAATTCGGGAGCAACTTTTACAATCCGGCAAGCATGGTCTTCTTGACAAGGCATCGGCATTACAGTGACTTTTACCAGCGCGATGTTCAATGTCGAAGTCATATTCTTGTAATCGTTCAATCCATCGTGCCACTTGTCCTTCTGGGTTCTTGAATCGCAGCAACCATTTGAGGGCAGCATGATCGGTCCTCAGCAAGAATTTGCGGCCGTACAAGTATTTGTAAAAATGCTCGATGGATTTCACTACTGCCAGTAATTCTCGCCGAGTTACGCAGTAATTGCGTTCGGGCTTTGACAGTCCTTTACTGTAATAGCCGATGACCTTTTCCTGTCCTTCCTGAATCTGCGACAGGACTCCGCCAATGCCTACGTTGCTCGCATCCGTATCCAATATGAATTTGCCTTCCTGAAGAGGGTAGCTCAAGACTGGTGCACCCACTAGGGCCTGTTTCAGGGTATCAAAGGCATTCTGACAGTCTTCATCCCAATTGTATTTACGACCATCTTCGGTTAGACGTGTAAGTGGTTTGGCTATGTTGGCAAATCCTAGGACATACCGTCGATAATAGGAACACAAACCAAGGAAACTTCTGAGTTCGTGTTTATCTAGCGGTACTGGCCATTCTTTGACAGCTTGTGTCTTTTCCGGATCAACAGCTACTCCTTTTCCGGAAACAACGTGGCCGAGGTAGTGTACTTCTTTCTGGAAAAGGTAGCATTTCTTGGGACTCAGCTTTAAATTGGCATGTCGCAGCCGTTGGAACACTTCTTCCAAATTCTTCACATGATCCTCGAAGGACTTTCCAATCACAATTATGTCGTCTAGATATACTAGACACGTTTTCCAGGATAGTCCATTCAGGACATTTTCCATCAGCCTCTCAAAGGTTGCCGGAGCATTACAGAGTCCGAACGGCATTACTTTGAACTGCCACAGTCCCGATCCGACACTAAACGCTGTTTTCTCACGATCTCCTTGATCCATGGCAACTTGCCAGTAACCGTTTTTCAGGTCCAGAGTCGAGAATATTCTTGATCCGGCCAGCGTGTCCAAGGTATCATCTATTCTTGGCAGCGGGTAGCTATCTTTCTTTGTTACATTGTTCAACAGGCGATAATCAACACAAAATCGTGTTGACCCATCCTTCTTTTTCACCAGAACCACTGGCGACGCCCATGGACTGTTTGAGGTTTCTATCACATCATCCTTTTCCATGTCTTGGATGATTTGTTCGGCCTCCTCACGTTTCGCCAGTGGTAGTCTTCGCGCAGTTTGGCGTATAGGTCTCGCATCACCAGTGTCGATTCGATGATGAACAATGTTGGTTCGACCAGTACGACCTCCCCCGGTTTTGAATATATCTTGGTAACGGCACAATAGATCTTTAACTTTGTGTTGTTCTTCTTTGGTTAAATCTTGACAAGCACTCATAACCGTTTTGTTCAGATGTTCCGGAAATTTAGTTAACGTGGTTGCCGAGCTATTAATTTGTCGGACGATAGATGACGGTGACGAACAGTAACCAATCGACGTTCCATTACGTAATGTTACGGAATAATTGTTGATATTCATCAGCCGTACTGGAATGCTCTTCGTATTTCTAACTATAGTTTTTGCAATCAGCACTCCTTTATCCGGACCCTTGTCACCGTATCTTGGTTCCAACATAATAATTTGTTTTTCCGGAATCAGACGGTCTAGTTTTGCTTACACAAATACTTCACTGCGTGGTGGTAGCTCAATGTCGTTCAGCAAAACTGCTTGTGCCATCGTGTCTTCTCGCTGATGTAGAACAACTTCTTCGTCATGAATCTTCACGATTCCTAGCTTCAAATTTAATTCAAAACCGTGCGTTGTCATCACATCCATTCCAAGAATGATTTCTTCTTCTATATCCGCAACCAGCACTCGATGTAAAAAACTGGTGCCACCGATGGTAAAGTGGGCATCCAACTCGCCGCACACATTGGCCAAGTCTCCAGTTGCTGTGCGTAGTCTCCAGTTGGTCGGTAACAGCTTGTTTTTGGTTTTGATCATTCCTGTCTTCACGATGGTCTTCGTGGCTCCCGTGTCTAATAGAAGAAGAACATTCTTGCCATTAACAACACCATCGATGAACACGCTCTTTGAACAGTTTTTAATTATGGCCACTCGTGCATTACGTGGGGCTTGTGTACGGCGGGTTGAAGATTGCCCCTTCCCATCAACCCGTTTTAGTTTTCCTGTGGCTGTTGGGGCTTTCCGCACCGGCGTCTAATATGCCCCATTTCGCCACAGTTCCAACAGCGAGGTTGTCTCCTCTGATTTTTCAGTGCTTGCAGTACTTGTTGCACGATTTGTTCAATCGAGCCGTTATGATGTTCCTCCTCCTCATGGCTGTTGACTGCACGAACTCGAGCGTGGCCCCGTGTTGATGCCTTGATGGCCTCAAATTCGAGTGCTTGCGTTAATGCCTCGTTAACCGTCTGAGGATGGGCTAGCTTAACGGCTTGTTGTAGCTCTGGGTCGCGAACTCCATTCAAGAACTTATTAATTGCCAGGTTTTCATAGATGTCATCTGGAGCCGTTGGATAAGACATTCGTATCAAGCGAACAATGTCGGCTTCGAATTCTTGCAATGTTTCGTTCGCCTTTTGGACACGATTGTCTAACTGTGTTAGGTACAACCCTTTTACATGCTTATGTCCGTATCGTAGCTCTAATTGCTCGACTAGTTGGCTAAAGTCCGTACGGTCTCTCAACGGCACACTTTGTAATACACGTAGTGCATCCTCACGTAGAGACAAACTCAATACTTGTGCCTTTCTTGAATCAGACCAGCCGTGGACTATTGCTGTCGTCTCGAACAGTGTCAAGTATTCTTCCCATGACGATTTCCCATCGTAAGTTGGTAGTTTCGGGACAGGACTTGGTTGACTAGCTTCTTGTTTCATTATAATACCGTTGGCGGATGTAGCACTCGAAATTGCTTCAATCTGGTTTTGCATCTCGGTTCTGATTTTATTTTCCATTTCGGCTCTGATTTTATTTTCCAATGCGCATATATCTGATTTAATTTCATTTGTAACTTCGTTATTTTCAGCTTGTATTTTGTTCTTTAACTCGGAAATATTATCTTTAACTTTATCTTCTAATTCCGAGATATTATTTTTAACTTTATCTTCTAATTCAGAGATATTATTTTTAATAACTTCTATGTTACGATTTACTTCTGTTTTCAATTGTTCTACTGTATTTTTAGAAGTTTCTTCCATTTTTCTAGAATTCTCTTCAAATTTTTCTGTTAAATTTTCTTCTGTTTTTCTAGAATTTTCTTCAAATTTTTTTGTTAAATTTTCTTCCATTTTTCTCATCAGTGCGCTTATATCCGCTGGTATTTCAAATAGATATGTTTCAGGATTCTGGCCAGCATCTTCTATAGCTTTTCTAAGCCGTTCTTGTAGAATGATTTTAGCCCCTGTTGCGCTTAATTCACGTTCTTCGAGTTCTTGTTTCAGGTGCTGAATTTTCAACTCATTCAAACTAACTTGTTTTGTAGCCATTTTCACGATATTTTACGCGTTTTTAATTCTACGTTATTATTTATTTCTAAAATTATCTCGCACTTCACACCGGACACCAATTGTAATGCGTTTCGTTCGTCTTTTTACGAGATAATTAAAAAGAACAAAATATGCACTTATTAACTAGATATTTATTATTTAAAACGATTAAATATAGAATGTAAATATAAAAATATAAAAGTATGAATATAACTATAAACTAAATGGTTATAAGCTTAAACACTAGTAATCAAACTAACACTAAATATTTATTTCACTATTTATATAACTGTTGCACTCGAAGTGAACTTGTTTCAAGCTTAAGGTTTGCGTAAGAACTGTCTGTCTTTCGCAAACGCTGCGTTTAAATACCA
This sequence comes from Clivina fossor, assembly GCA_963966155.1. Taxonomy (NCBI): domain Eukaryota; kingdom Metazoa; phylum Arthropoda; class Insecta; order Coleoptera; family Carabidae; genus Clivina; species Clivina fossor. Next base: position 26,269,347 of record OZ014555.1, read on the forward strand.
CTATCGAGTTTTCTCGAACGTAACTCTGGTTGCCTGTAGAATATTCTCGTAAGCACGTTCGTAAATACATAGAATTCTCTAGTATGTCTTGCGCGGTCAAGGTTATTCATTTGTGGTAAACAGACGGGTTCCGGCTAGCTTGCTTTGCTACAATATATAGTATTCCATTAAAATAGAAAAATTGTTATTATTTATATTATTCTGTAACCCTCTATACCTACTTTATTCTTGTAATATTTTATTACATTAAGTTTATAAATAAAAAAGTTTTATAAAATAGTCATAATTCCACGGACACCCAATATATAATAATAATATATTTTTTATATACTATATCCAAATTAAAATATTTATTATACATAAACATAAAACATTATTTACCGAAACTCTTTTATAATGTATAATAATAATAATAACGCCTCAAATGACCATAGCAGTTGCGCGGTTTTATTAAAATAATAATAATAATAATAATAATACTCGAGAATATTGAGATTTTATATTTTTCCCAAAATTTCACAAGATACTCAGTCATTGAATCGGCTGTTAAGCTATGCATCAATGACTGGCCAGTTTAACCGTAGACACGTGTTTCGGTCTTTAGGACCTCATCAGTACGGTGCTGTGTCTACGGTTAAACTGGCCAGTCATTGATGCATAGCTTAACAGCCGATTCAATGACTGAGTTATCTTGTGAAATTTTGGGAAAAATATAAAATCTCAATATTCTCGAGTATTATTATATTAAATTTCACAATGACAATACGAACATTTATTTGTTCAAGGTCTATTACTATAAGTGCTTATCGCATTATTGTATAGATGGCGTTGGTGGTATTTATTTACTTCTCTTCGTTATCGCTTTGAAGTACTTGCTATAAAAGGCAGCCAGAATTAACATCGGTTATCAGTTGCCTTACAGCAACTGATCACAGCACCGTACTGATGAGGTCCTAAAGACCGAAACACGTGTCTACGGTTAAACTGGCCAGTCATTGATGCATAGCTTAACAGCCGATTCAATGACTGAGTATCTTGTGAAATTTTGGGAAAAATATAAAATCTCAATATTCTCGAGTATTATTATATTAAATTTCACAATGACAATACGAACATTTATTTGTTCAAGGTCTATTAATAATAATAATATTGACTTTGTCTTCAATATATAAATACCAAATCTAATTTAATTAAAAATGTCTCGAGATTCCGTAATTAACATAATAAATTAATAAAAAAATGAGAATTAAGATATTTGTAAATTATAACTAATATATAATTTGTTATTAGTAATAAATGACAAATAAAATTTTAAAAAACAAAATTTCAATTATAAATTTAGAAAAATGCATGTTATTTATTATTGCATTAAAAAAAGAAATTTAGATTAATATTCAAACATAAAAATTTCTGTATTAAGAATTATTGGACATAAAAAATAATGAATTTTTTTGTTTTTATATGTAGGTACAATAAGTAAACGTATACCAGCTGTGACACGTCTAAAACATTTTGCATAACATAGATATGCAAATCTAATAGGCTATATTGTAGACGATATTAAGGTAAATATTGCCATTAATATATTCTTTTATAATAGAACGACAAATTTCGTATAACTTTCAAGCATAATAACACTTTTCTTCGTGAGAATGCTGAAATATATTTTGTTATATTAGTTCATTAGCACTCGTACCCAAGCAATATAGTAAGATTGTTTTAGATAATTCCAAAAATTACAAAAAAATTTGACAAATAACTGTTCAAATGTTGTTTCGAAAATGAAGGCCAGTTACATAAAATATTATCAACTTAATCAATGAGTTAACTAGACTGTCAACTGTTTTAAAGCCCTTTATTCATTGGCTAATTGGCAAGTTAACGAAACAGTTAACTTACAAAGCATTTAACAATGTTTCGTGCAACCGACTTGAGATGTGAATTAAACTTTTATATTTGAATGAAGCGTTTTCTACACGAATTTAAACTTTTTCGGCCTACATATAAAAACTTTATCAGTTTTTCCTGATAAAGACGAACATTGAGTTTCGTCGAAACGTCGAATACAGAACTTGAACTATAAAGCAGTTTAATTTTATATAATGAGTTCTGAAAGATTTTTTACTTTCCTAATTCCAATTTAATTTGTTTTTAACAGTCCAAATTTTTTACCACTTCGCTCCTACTCCCCTTTGGTATTATATAACAGTTCCGGCTCTGCGCTCTAATTTAAATTATAAAAAAAAAAAAATTTTAACAAAAAAATTGAGAAAATAATTATGGAACTTATGACATAAAGATTAGAAAGCATATGAGTAAACCCATATATAGACCACTTTGACATCATCAATTAGCAACGCTATATATAACAATAAAATTACATAATTTTTGCGAGTACTAAAGGAAAATTTGACTAATTTTGGATAAATAATGTAGTCATAACTGATTTTTTTTTTAATTTTTCGGAAAGTTGGTAACATAGTAAAATTATGTAAGTAATTTAAGTGAGCACTAAGAGAATCTTTAGTGAAAATTTTTTTTAAAATAATATAACCATAATACATTTTTAAAACATTTAGTAATTTTATCCTCGAAAAGTTGACAACACTGGAACAAAATAAATTCACATCTTGGGAACTAACTGAATCTACCCTGGCGGAATTGTGCACTACCAAATTTGTGGTAGCGCGACGATTCACATTCATACACCCTCATAAGTTAAGTTCAGCTTCGTCATCTAGAGGCTATATAATTTTTTTTTATTTAATTTTTGAAAATGTTACAAACACTGTGCCGATCACTATACCACTTTTTCCTTGCAGTCAAAGAGATAAAAAATATGTAAACAAATCGATTTTTTAATAACAAATGTTGCTGAAAATAGAGCAGTAGAGCAATCAATATTTTTACAGCTCTGACCCCGCTAACAAAAATTTATTTCCTTACTAAACTTTGTTTTTTTTTTGTAATATTTAAAACATGTTGTATATCTTATAAATTTTTATTGAAAATTAAAAACTTATAATAAATATATGTACACATTCTATAATAGAAAAAGCACAAATACATATTAAACTACAATTAAAAATCAAATTAATAATGAAATATACCATTTTTTTACTTATTACTCAATTATGCAGTTTTATAAAATACATAATAAAAATATATCAATAGTTTTATTAATTTAAAATTAATAATAAAACAAACATGTATATACTAAATTACATTTCTGAATAATTCATATATACCGCAGGGTAAATTTATATAAGTTCAAATTCACTATTTCAAACAATTAAAAAAACTTAATTAAAAAACAAATTATTAATTTATAAAACATACAACAACTTTTTTTAAATCAACATTATAAATTTGAAATGAATTTCATTACGGACAAAAATAAAATTCAGATCGCGCTACTCATTTACAGCAATACGTATGCATAATCATTTTAAATTCGATAAATATTAATATTTAATATAAAAATTTATTCTCGATTTCGCATATTAAAGTAGAGGCAATAACAAAAATCCCACAGGCTAAATTTTAGTGCAATATGTCCTATAAATAACTGATCGTATATATATTATATGATAGGTTTTCACATAAACTCAATTCCGGCCAAAATATATTTTCTAAATCAAATTTATATCAATATCCTGTTGAACCCCATCAATTTTAACCAAAGTTTCGAACTGTTATCAAATTTATTGTAAACCGACAATTTTTACTGTCAGTTACTAAATTATTAAAACGTAACTTTGGCAACTACACCACGTAAATCATAAATTTTATATACAAAAATATATTGTTGTAATAAAATAAAAACAATAAATAACTATATTGTAACAATCTGTGAGTATAACTTTCATTGAAAACATCTGAATTTAAAACATTTAATTTAATAATTATAACCTATAAAACTTTTAAAACAATTTAAATTCGTATTTTTGAAATTAAATTTTATTCGAATAGTATATAATATATTTAAAAGTTATGATTACTTAATTTCAAATAAAATATAAGTTTACTTTCGATATTAAATTATACTACTATATTTTACTGTTTAATTACTAAATAATTTTAGAAGAATATTTAGCTGAAAGCATTACTTGATGTTTGTTTCAAATTATATTTTTGTATTTTTCTATTATCAAATACCGTGTGATAATAATAGATATTTTTTTGTACTCCGATAAGTTACTCTAGGAATTAATCCTATTCTGTTAACATTAATTGAGTAACTTAACTTGAATTTATTCTTGAATTAGTAGTTAACCCCTGTTTATTATTACTAGAAGAACAATACTTTTTCATATTTGTATAATATGTAAGAGTTTAAAATATACAAAAAGTTAAATAAAGATTTTAAAAATATTTGAAATATATGTCAAATTAAACAATAAACTAAAACTGCTTTTTGACGGTGCTAAAAATGCCGTCTATAATTTTTATAATCAACGTTTCTTATTAATATTACATACAGATTTGTATCACGTATAATAAGTTTTTCCATTTCCATAAAATTTAAAATTATTTATTATTTATTATAGCTTTATATCCTAGAAACTTTCATTGAAACTTTAAAAATAATTTCTCTGCTAAAGTTTCGTTAATTTAAAAAAAAAATAATGTTACTAGAAATATACAAAATTAATAAGTAAAAATATGAAAATAAAAACTTACTTCTAACTCCAATAACTTATCGAATTGTCCACAAATCATACACAAAACCATACTTGTCCAATATGTATAAAATAAAATCCCGCGTGTGTGAAATTACGAATTCGCAAAAACAACAGGCACTGACAACATACGATAGCGAGAAGCAACGCGCACAGACTGACTTCAAATCGTGCTACAAGCGTCGTTTTCCCCCTACTACCAGCGTCGCTATGGTAACTTCGACGCTATGCAACGTAACATGCGTCTTCGTCACATGGACGAACATAAAATCAAAAAATGAACCATATAAAACCAATACGTATGCGAATTATATAGGAGTTCCGAAATATTTTATAACAAATTTAAATTAAATTAAGTTATTCTGTCACCAATGTTATTATACAAAACTATTTCTAATATTATAACATGCACGTAAAAACAATATAATAGACTAAACATATTTAATATACTCATCGAACGACGAACGATTATTAATTATATGAGTAATAAGTTATTTTAATAAAAAAAAAATAAGAATCTATATTTTAATTTATAGATATATATATATGTGCTAAAATTAATTATTTGAATAGTTATACTAATAAAGTTATCAAAAAATATTACTAAATTAAATTTAATTTGAAATTATAACAAATTTTTTTAAAACTAATAATTTAAGCTACAATAACATCATTAGTTGTAAAATTGTATCAATAATTTATTATTATAAATTATAAATGTCGATTATTAATAAATATTAATAGAGAACTACAACCTTAAGCTTTTTTGTTTTAATATATTATAATAATATAACTTAACCATCTTAAATAAATTGGAATACGAAAATTTACTTTTAAAAAGAATTAGAAGTAAAAAATCTTTCAGAGCTCATTATATTAAAATAAAACTACTTTAGGTTCTGTATTAATATTTATATATTTTTTATCAGTTTTATAAATAAATTTTAATACAGAACTTTAACCTAAAGCAGTTTTATTTTTAGAATTAGAAGATTCGCTTATTGCAGACAAAAATTGCAAAAAAAATTCAATTTCAATTCATTTTAGAAGCACTTTTAGATAGAAACACTATTTTACGTATATTTCAAATTATTTATTATTAATCTCAAAAGCTATACTCGTATTTAGCTTTGTGTAGATTTAATAATGTCAAATGTAGATCTAGATAGAGAAAGAAAAATATGAAATATAGAAAGTACTAATTATGTTTGATACAACAAAAACAAAAAAACAAAAAAAAACACAATTTTAAATATAGATCAAATAATGCTTTTAACTAAAAGTGATTCTATGAATACGGACGAAAGCAATTGGAAATGCAAGTTTGGCTGCCTGCTCAGTCGCATAAGTTCGTCTTGGATTTTTATTTTCAATTAAAAAAAATCACAAGAATAAATATGTCACATACGTAGACAGCACAAAAATATAATCTAAATCTTGTTTATTTATTATAATACAACAACTTGTAACTTATAACAACTAAATTTTTATATATTTTTTACCAAGTTTAAAGTGAATAAAAAGTTTGGAAAAATATTATGTATCTAAATAACAGTACAAAAAGGGCGTAGTTACTATAACAATTAATTAATTTGTTTATATATTCATTATTGACAAATAAAATCTAGAAACAGGTTCACATTAATACAATATCGAATGCAACCAACCCTAGTGTTTGCTGAGTAAACTACAGCTGCATTGAATTGAATATTTAATACCATGCATCGTTAAATTTTAACAGTTAAATTATACGTTTGACAAACAATATCGGTATGGATATTTATTCAATGAGTTTTTTTAAAATAGTTATTTTTAAATTATAATACATATGCAAATAAAGTAAAACAGTCTAATAAAGAAGTAATAATTATATCAGCAAAAGACAAGAAATTTGAAAAACAAAGAAATAAAAAAAGCAATAATGAAACACATTGATCCGATATGTATTTTGATTACTGATCTATAAGCTCGTCATACAGAAATTTACTTAATTCAATTCAAAAATAAATAGAACGGTTATAATAAAATACCGAAAAAACAATTAAAGTTTGCACAATCACTAAAATACTAACAATTTGATAATATTTAAAATAAATATAAAGTTCATTCAAGTGTTACAATAAATCAGACGATGCTAAAACATTGAAATAAGTCACATATATTTTTCTCTGTTTAACAATATTTTATTTATTTATTGTAAATTGAATAAATTTATATTTTATTAAAATATATTTTATTAAATTAAAGATACGTGCTTAATATATTTGTCGTAGTCACCTGTTATTGACAATTTTGTTCATTTCTTCTTTAAATACAAATACAGTAAATTATGCATTAACTAAAATAAAAATTAAATAAGAATATAAATACGGGTCAATATGTTTACAAGTTGTTGTTTATATATAATTTTTTCAAGGCCCGCTCCCAGGCACTGAAGTACAGAGGAACTTCAGTATACGACTTCAACCCGTTCCTGATGTTTGGACCTTTACCGAATAGAACGTATACCAAACCAACCTTTCCCATAAAAAGTAATGTGAAAATGATTAATCCTCGTTTTCATGTAAACAAAAAAAAACTCCTCTTGATATGGTGTATATCAATGGGGTTGTAAAATAATTTGATTTAGTTTTCTGTTGCTTTTTATTTGCCTTTTTGCAATTCATGATTAATAAAATGAGTAAAATTTTACTTAAACATTAAAATCAGACGAAATTTAACAAAATTAGAGACTATGGTGGCACCGCCAAGGTCTAGTACACCGCCGAAAGAGCAGTACATACACCAACCCAACGACTCTTTCCACCCACCAGAAATTACATAGTTTTAAGGCCAGTTCAAGGCAAACAAAAGGCTATATTCAGGCAGGTGGTGGAAATACAAAATGAATAATTTTATATTTGTTTAATACTAATATTAATGGTAACTAATTATTAGAAAAATTTGCTAATTTATGTATAATTAATAATTTAGTAACAATTTTAATATATTTACAGAATTAGCATATAAAAAAAATTAATCAAATATATAATTGTCAATATTTTCTTTGTTTGTTTTCTTTGTTTATTTCCAAAAAATATATAATATGTTGTTAATTGTAATAAAGATTAATCATATTTTTTTTTTAAGGAAAATGATGAAAATTATTTTTTTACAAATAAACTACACATAAATAAATTCTGAAATTAATATTAAGTACTATAATAACAATTAATAACATATATATTTTTTGGAAATCAAAATAATAATAAACAATGAAAATATTGACAATTAAATATTTGATTAATTTTTTTATATGCAAATAATTCTGTAAATATATAAAAATTGTTATTAAATTATTAATTGTACATAAATTAGCTAATTTTTCTAATAATTAGTTACCATTAATATGTAGTACTAAACGAATAAATCGAATGTAATTTTTTTTTTGTATATAGATTGCGGCGCGTATTATTGAATTAAGTTGTATACCGAGTAAAATTTGTTTTTGTTTTTTGCCCAAACAGGATGTATTCCGAATTGGACGTATTCTAATCCAGACGTATACCGAGGTACCACTGATACCGAGCAACGAGAGTTTGCGTCTTTGTCGTACAGTCCGTTTCATGTAGTAGCTACTACATGAATGATAACTTGTTCAATCGACGGATTAGCAAGTTAGAGAAAAATGATAGTTCTTTTAAACTAAAACCTGTCATATTTTCAAACTTCATTATTAAATAAATCGTACAAATACGATTATAATTAAATTATTCGACCATTTATTCAATCTAAGCGATAGAACAATCTATTATAGGTACATTATAACACTGAATTACTCTTTAAATTAAAAATATAAGATCAAAAGCAAACAAAATTATCATAATAATAATATTATTTTTAAAAAATTATAATTTTTATTTAAAGTAAATATTATAATTGTGTTTTATAAAAGCGGGTGTACAACAAAACTAATTAAATATTACGTATTAATATCAAATTATGCGTGCGTCGTCCATGATACACAATATCACTATAATCCTTATCTATGACTATAATACTATAATTCAGTGGCTTCCAGGCACAGCCCCCAAAAGCAACTAAAATTCGAATTTATTAAAATACTGATAATAAAAGACAAAATACAAATTTGTCTTATAAAATCCCGTCATAAATCGAAAATTGCCTACATTAATTTATTTTTATTTATCAATCAATATTTCAAAAAATATACAAGTAGCGTCATCTGTATGTTTATACTGAAATTATAATAGTGCAATAAAAAAAAACCGGTATAAATATCGAAAAAAAAATAACACAAGTAAAATTAAATATCAAAACTGTATAGTATACATAAATAAATTAAGGCCCGGTTTTATAAAGGCTAGTTAAATTTACTTTAGAAGTAAATGTATTTACTCTGCAGATTTTTATGTTAAAAAGAAAGAATAAATTTAATCTGTTGGTTTTTAAAAATAGTTATTATTAATAATAATAATCTGACAGAAAATGGTAAAATAACGTTTGTTTTCATGGTTATTTAGTAGGAGAATAAAATTTACTTGTGAAGTAAATTATTTATTCTTTAATGAAACCGAGCCGTGCTGTGGCGTCATCTATTTTTACAAATAGAAATTACAAAAATCAAAATGTAGAAATGTAATTTAATATTTTATTAAATTATGTATATTTTTAATAAATTTATTAAGTCATAAAATTACAAAAGTTGGATAACAAGTTGATAAATTAGTTATATGTATTTAGTTGACTACCGACCTTCTGGTCAAAAATCTATAGACGCTTAATTGAAATAAAAATTTCTAATCATTAGTAGTTTCAAAATTAGTCAAAATACATGTGTTTTAATAAGAAATAATTCAAAGAACAAAGTAATAAAGGAAGGTCAAACAAAAAAAAAATATTGTAACTATGATTTGATATTACATCATTAATTTTAACATAGAATATAAGTTGTAAATTTGCTTTTAATAAATTGTTTTATTGCAAAACACACAATTATGATTTAAGTTTTCGGAGAAATTTTATGTTTTCTTCCCCAATGCTTTTTGTGTTTGAGCTGTTTTCTGTTTGACAGCATCCTCTTTTTCTTTCTTTTCCACTTCACGCCTTCTTTGTGCCTCTTCCCTCTGTTGTTTAATGATGGCGAGTCGTGCTAAATCGGCACGTGCCTGTTCGGTTTTACCTTCGGCATGAAGTTTTTGATAATGCGCTTGAGCTCTTTGTTTCTCAATTTCCTCTCGTTCGCGACGAGACAGTTCCGGTTTCGAAGCAGCTACATTTGTATTTAACGTTGATATTTTTTTAACTTTCTTTTGAACACGATTTGGATTCTCTATGTCTATTAAATTAGATACGCCCTTTGCTTTACCGGCCTAAAGATATAATTAAACGATAATAAGTCTCTCATATATATATTAGGGTGTTTCGAAAAAAATCGAAACAGCTGGCTCAGCGCTAAAATCAAAGACTTTGGTCTAAAATAGACGGTTATGAGCTCATTTGCCATTTAAAAAATATTTAGAGGGTCCACCGAGCTCTCAAAAATTACATTTTTAGCCCTTTTTCCAGATAATCGCCTAAAAAATTTTCTTAAAGGCATCGGACAAAGTCGAGCTTGTGATATTTTGTGCCCAGATGAATATAATACAAGTTAAACATTCGGATAATGGGTTTGCATTAGGTCTAGGTGAGTCATAATTTTTTGAAATCACGTTTTTTACGTTTTTAAAAGTTTTTTCAACTTTATTGTTAAAAAATTGATCTTAATATCATCAAAGCAAGCCGTAATCGCGATAAGTTGTTCTGAGATATATATATATAAATTTTATATACTTATCGGCTAGCTTTGATGACGTTAAGATCAATTTTTTAACAGTTACGTTGAAAAAACCTTTTACAACGTAAAAAAAACGTAATTTGAAAAAATTATAACTCACCTAGACCTAAAGCAAACCCATTATCCGCATGTTTAACTTGTATTATATTCATCTAGGCACAAAATATCACAAGCACGACTTTGTGCGATGCCTTTAAGAAAAGTTTTTGGGCGATTGTCTGGAAAAAAGGCTAAAAATGGTATTTTTGAAAGCTCGATGGACCCTCTAAATATTTTATAAATGGCAAATGGGCTCGTATCCGTCTATTTCAGACAAAAATCTTTGATTTTAGCGCTGAGCCAGCTGTTTCGATTTTCTTCGAAACACCGTATTATATATATAAAACTTACTCCATCTTCATCACTACTGCTTTCCGTTTCACTATCAGATCCGCTTTCTTCCTTTATTTTGCCAGGTGGAGCAACTTCTTCCTCATCTTCACCATCCGAAGATTCACCACGATCTCGTCTCCATTTTCGTTCTTGTTCTTCTTTACGTCGCTGTTCTTCTAATTCTTCAGGATTAGTAAATCTACGACTACGACCCTTATGATTCGTAAATTTTCCTAAAAATCATTACAAGAAATATGGTACTACAGGGTTATGCATATCAAAAACAAAAAAATAATAAACACAATTCTCGATTATAATAAAGAATTCATACCTCTTGGCATTTTGTAATATCTATTACAATCCTAGAGTAAAGTAAAATAGAACTTAATATTTATAACAATAAATTTTTATTATTCTCCAACCGAGCACGCTAATCACCATGACAGTTTGGTATTTTTTCTCATACCAACCAAAAACAGGGATATTTACCTAAGAAAATCTAGTGATTTCGCAACAGATGTAACGGTAGACAGTTGTCTAACCTAAAATTTTCAGACAAACGTCTAGAACGTCTAAAACAATCAAATAATTTTTTGATAAAAAGAAACTACCATAAAAATTAAAATATGCCTAAGGTACGTAGAAGTAAAAAACCTCCACCAGAAGGTTGGGAATTAATAGAACCAACTTTAGAAGAATTAGAACAAAAAATGCGTGAAGGTAAGTCTACAATTCGAACCTGAAATTAATTATATTGAAATATTCTTATTTGGCAATTTAATTCTAGCTGAAACTGAGCCTCATGAAGGTAAACGAAAACAAGAAGCACTTTGGCCTATATTTAAAATTCATCATCAAAAATCGCGTTACATATACGATTTATTCTATAGAAGAAAAGCGATTAGTCGAGAACTTTACGATTATTGTTTAGTAGAAAATATAGCTGATAAAAATTTAATTGCAAAGTGGAAAAAGGTTGGATATGAAAATTTATGTTGTTTACGATGCATACAAACAAGAGACACCAATTTCGGAACGAATTGTATATGTCGTGTACCGAAAGGAAAATTGGAAGAGGTTGGTTTATTTGTACATATTCATTTATTTATTTAATATATTAATAATTTTATTTCTTCAGGGCCGTATTGTGGAATGCGTTCATTGTGGTTGCAGAGGATGTTCCGGATAATATTTTAAAATACTATTAATTCAGTAATTTTGTAATAAACCCATAATCTAGATGTAAATTAAAATAAAATCAACACAGTAGGGTATTTATTTTCCTAAAAATTTAAAAAATAACAATAGTAATAATTTAAATTGGTAAAAATTGTATTGTAATTATTTCAGTGTTTTTATATTTGATAATAAAATATTACTTACACATACAATAGTTCCTATATAAATCCTAAACATTTAATGCAAAAATCTTTTAGAACTCATTATATAAAACAAAACAGCTTTAAGTTCAAGTTCTGTATCAAAATTTATTTATAATCGTCTTTATCAGGAAAGGTGATAAAAATGACATTACAGTAAATAAAATATAATTATTACGTTGATTATAAATAAATTTTGATACAGGACTTGAACCTAAAGCAGTTTTATTTTAAAAGTTATGGTATATATTAACGAATCAAAGTTGGCATATGTTAAAGTTATTTTTAAATATAATATTAAATAGAAGACAAAATGTACAAATAATAAACAAAAATTTACAGATATTGAAAGATTTATTAAGTCAATTATGCTTGACAGAAATCATAAATATTAAGATATTATCATATCTTATAAAATGATACATTTTAAAACAAAAAATACATTATGTATATAACGTAGTAATTGAACAGTATAATAATCAGACTTATTATCATTTTAATTATATTATAGAATAAACAATATTTTCATTTATTAAATGATTATTTATTGGCAGTTACCTTAAATATTATTTATTCATGTATCTCTGTTCCAAAAATAATTGTTTATTTTCAATCAACAAAAATACAATTCAAATTGTAATAGTACAAAAAAATCAGTCTTTTATCATTTCTAATAATATAGAAACTGTAATTATTATTTAAACAAAAATAAAATATAAGAAAGAAAAAAAACAGTCATACTGACTGAAACAAAATGAAATATTTTTTAGATTTGTAATTTAAACAAATGATTTGTTTTTTGGAGAAGCAATTGCTTGTGATAAACCAGCAACAAGATCAGCAAATATAACCGAATTGACATTTTTTCCGATTTGACGTAGGACAAACCAATCACCAAAACTAATATTATTTACAATATTGTCAGCAGAATACTTGTTCAAGTGTCGAACTTGAGCCCTCAATAAATAACTACGTATCGTTTTACTCAATGTTGAGATACGATATATTATCACTAGAAGTGATAACATAGTCAAAATATAAAACCAAAACCATAAAATAATGTAAATTTTTTCATTAATTACGTTTACCGGTAAGACACATAAAGCATCATAGTTCTGTATTGTACCGGATGGTCCAAAGTTCGGATAAGTGCACTTTGCAAGTTTCGGAAAAACGTGAGACGTGGGACTTGTTTCATGTTCATTTTTTGTCATCGAAAATGCCGCTAATGCTATTCCAAATCCAGTAAATTGTCCATTTAGAAAGAAATCCATAATAAATATTTGCGTAATCTAGAAAAGAGACTTCTTCTATTATAAAAAATATTATTAACCGTTTGAGTGCAACGGGGGTTTTTGCTGTTTCCCCGTTCAAAAGTGCCAAGAAGCGCTTGTCTTATTCCGTATTCTACATTATTTAGTTCATTATAGTAATCGTTGTTTACTCGTATAAGACAAAAAAAAGTGTACACCTACAAAGTGTATCATATTACTCCTTTTGATTTTTACTTAAAACGGAACGGTAGCCGTAAAGTCGGGCATCGACAGAAACCGAGCTTGCTAGAGCGCTGGCAAATTTCGAGCATAATAGAAGAGCGTAAGATCGCTGCTTGGCACTCAAACGGTTAATGATTATAATTTACTTACAACATTAATGAAATTCAATATTTCACAAAATGTGTATCTAATTAAATAAACATTGTGAATAATACTATTACGCAACAAATACTTTATTAGATATTCTTTATACGATGGTGTCCAACTTGATTGTATTGGAGAATCTGAAAATTGAAAAGATATTTTAATAAAACGATAATAAAGATACAAGTACAGCGCATTTACCAAAATCTTTGACAAGCGATTCCAAACGTTTAGCTTCCCATATTTTCCACAAATATCTTGGAATGTAAAAAAATATTGCTTGCATAAACAAGACAATACAAACCCACTGATAATATTTATGTGATATAATTTCATCACTATTGTTCGACACAAATGGCTTTGCCGGACCAACTCCAGGCTGAACATGAGTTTTTCCAATTACGCCTATTACAAATATAAATTATATTTTTATAGTAATATATATAATATAAACATACCATGTAAATGACGTTTAATAGTAAAAGTACTGTAAATCCAGCAGTACGTATCCATTATATATTTATTTTGTTCACCGGTATCACAATCAATGGGATCACCAAAATATTGCTTCGATGTAACAAGAAATGAGAAAACCAGCAACAAAATTACCGTAAATTTATAGTGCAAACGAAATATGTTATTGTCATTATTAATACGTTGATATTGGAGTAATATTTTGATTATATCACAAACGTCAACCATTTTTAGTTGAATAAGGCACTGATTTTTATAAAATACGAATATCAACTATTTTTTATCGATATTAAACCTGACAACTCAAGAACTTTTACTAACTAAAACTTTTGCATGTTATGGAGGGAAATAAAATGGTGCGCATGAGCAATAAACAACAAATACGTACAAGAAATTTGCAACAAAATTGTTTTTATTCATTAATAATAAAGTAAATATTACAAAAAATAAAAAATACATTTTATTTATTATTATTGTATTTTTTGCAATAAAATTTTTGAACCAAATGTTTTTTGTTTATTAATTAAATTTATATGTGATTTTAACAAGTCCTTCATTTTATTTTGTATGTTGTCTGAATTGGATTCGATTATAAACACTAAAAGAAAACATCCCCTATTCAATTTTATCCATTTTTTAATCTGCAAAAAAGAAAAAAATATTTTAATCTAGAAATGAAAACAAAATCAGAAATAGACATACCACTTGATCAGTTAAATGTTCAACTATTGCGGCACCAAATTCTGCTAAGTCAGACTCTTTATTAATTTTATCATGTTGAATCATCTTTTTAAATATCATATGTAATCCAGCATCTTCAATACCGCATAGTATTTCATCTTCTTTGCCTTTTATTTGCCATTCTTTATCAGTAATTAATTTTGCGACTGCATCAAAGGCTAATTTTAAATCATCACCAGTACCTAGAATTTATTTTCATAAAAACAATTTTATATATACAACGGGGGTTATCTCGTAATTTCAAATTTTTATAGACGATATTTTTGTTATATTAAACATTTCTAAATAAAACAAAGCTAAATAGTTTTTAAAAAAAGGTAGGTAACAAATAATTCGAAATATAAGTCAATAAGTTGTTTTCAATTAAAAAGACTTTTAAATTGTCTGTGAATACGGATCAATTTAATATTAACATTTCAAATACATTTAAAAATTGTATACTGTTTTGATTATACCAATTCGATACGTGAATAAATCAATTAGTGACCGAATAACATAACAGATTTCTATAGGCCACACTTTGACTACAAAATTTGTTAGATCAAATCGCATATCATAGCTTCGACAGAGCCACATACTTTTAAAATGTTATGATATACAGGGATGACCACGACTCTCTATCATAGGATTTTAACATAAAAATCATAGTTTCGTAATTTCTTGCTTTCCAAATTATTTCAAGCAAAACAGTTTCAAATATAACAATAGATATTAGCTACGAAAATATCGAAAATTAACTCATAAAAACTAATATCACGGAATTAATACTGAAAATTAAATAATTGTTTATCGTTTTATTATTGAAATAAATTACATAAACGGAAATAATGTCTTTTTATTTTATAAAAATATTCACGATCCTGAAGAGGAAAATAAATATTATTGTGACAGAAAAAAAAAACAGATGAAACAACAAACTTGTTTTCTGTGGCTATAGTTATTTTTGAAGTGATTTTCGGTTTTTCATAATATCTAATTTCTACCGTAACAAAAGTGCAAAATTATTTTAGTTTATCGACTTAGATGCTCTAAAACTTATATTTGTAGCTTAAAGCAAGAAATTACAAAAGTATGATTTTTACAAGAGTAAGTTTTATGGCCAAAAGTAACGGTATAATTTAAAATATATGGGATAAAATAATTGATTTTTTTACCAGCTTTCAAGATAGCTGCAGCAACAATCGCGATTGAATTACTTGCAAACCATTTGCTAGGATCATCGGTAATTTGTTTTAAAAGTGAACTTTGTACATAAAGCAAAATTTCTTTGCGTCTCTTTTCACTTTCTTTTTTACACGTTGAGCGTTTTCTACCTTCTTCAAGCTCGTTTATAAATTTTGGATGAAAATGTACCGAATCAGCTGGAGCAACTAACCATAGTAAAATCTGTAAATAAAATGGTTCGTTTTTGTTGTTGCTTTTTTGGAAAATTAAAAAATAAATAAATCATATATCTAACCTTTCTACCCCATTCGTTTGTTGCTAGTTCTAAACTGTGTTGTAAAATTTCTGATAACAGTATTTTGTTCATTAAAACTGTATCGTCTGAAGTATCAAATAATGTAATCAGCGCCAAATGACCGTATTCGTGTTTACACATATCCAAAATATGCTCTTTTATTGTTTTTGCACATAACTAAAATATAAAAAATATTAAGTATTTTTAAATGTTTCACAAAAATATATGTTATTTCTTTCTATAAATTTAATAATAATAGTAAAGTGTAGATTTTCTTCTGAATTGGTATGCCGTTGTCGGTTTTTGCTTATAACAAATAATTTAAAATTAACGTGAAAAGCTTTTTTTTATTATTAAAAAAACTTTGAAAAAACTATGTAAATTAATATTCGTAATAATAAAAAATAAAACGGCTTTAGTATTAATATTTATTAATAACGTACGTCATCATTTTTCCTGATAAAGACGTACGTTGAGTTCGTCGAAATGTCGATTATTAAGGTGGTATTCCAGTACATTGGATTAAAAAATCGATTTTTTGTTTTTGCATAAAATTATAGATTGTATGGCCGAAATGGTTTTTTCTAATTCGCAAAAATTTCGAAGTTATAGCTCAAAAACGTGAACCATCAAATAGAGATTTAAAAACTTTAAAGCTTGTTTTCTCGCAACATACTTTTTCCTCAAGGTGCCGGTGATAACTCTAGCAATTTTCAATGTTTTTGAAAAGTGGGCATTTGTGACGTCAGAAAATTTACTTGCCTACAAACTGTCAATCTTCGATTTATTTATTTAAAAAAAAATTTCGGTGAAAAAACGATTTTTTTTTCAAAACGCCATAATTTTGTTAAAAAAAAGAAAAAATCGGAGATCGACAGTTTGTAGTCACACTTTTTATTTTCAAGATCATTTATTGAAACTTTTTAATTTTTATTTTACAAACGGCAATCACGAGCGCTAGCGGGCCATGTTTTTTCGGACCCCCGGGTGCGGCCATACAGTGCATCATAAATATGGATTTAAAATGCAATTGTGTACTTCTTATTACAAGGAATAAAGTTCTTTTTACATCATTCCGAAATACTAATTACCTTATGAGCTGTACATGTTTGAAAATAACTGTTTTCTAGTTTTGCTGGACTAGAATACTCCCTTAATAAATATTAATACAGAAATAAAGCAGTTTTATTTTAATATAATGAGTTCTGAAATATATATTTTTTAATTGTATACTGTCTTGGTAATACTGTTTCATTTATGATTGTTTCAATGGCTAAATGATTAATTTTTTGATTTCTGAATTTTTTTGTTGGTTTTTGGTTCCAGATGTTTCACCATAAACTTTAGATTGCATTAGTGTTTTGAACACTAATATTTAATATTTAACCGTTGTAACATAAAATAGATATAATTGATTGAAATTTTGTACATTGTTCTGTAGTTGGACCAATATTTATATATATAACAAAAAGTAGAAATAAAATAACATAAATAATATATACTACGAAAGAAATTCAATCAGTGAACAGTTTTAAAAAAAAATGTTCTTTTGCAATCGTGAAGAATGTCTATGCAGTCGTCAATAAAGTAAAAGTGAGAATTGAAAATTTACCTTACGATCCTTAGTAGTTCCTTGCCAAATAATTGTCAAAGCAACTCGAATACCTTCTTTAGAATTCGCTAGTACAACAATATGCGATGTTAATGGTCCAATTAATTCGGTACGATCTTGTTCACTACATTCTTCCATAAATTCCATTAAAACAGTTTGACATATATGTAAATGAAGATATTCTTTATTTAACAGTAATTGAATATTAGCTTTTGTTGCACCTAGAGCGGCTAATTTCATATCTGGAGATAATTTATATACGTCTTTTAAATGTTTCACGGAATCGTCTTTGGCCTGAAATAACGTTTTAAATCGTTATATATTTAATATAAAACGTTATTTATTTTTTATTTACGTTAAATAACGTTACAAATAACATTAAAAAAAAAACTCATATGTTATATAACGTTGCAAACATAATTTTTATTTGTAACTCTAAAACTATATTTAAGATCAATAAAGTGTAAATTTTAAAAAAATGTTACCAAATTACGTTTAGATATTTTACTTTAATTTTCATATTTGAAATACAAACAAAATATATCTTCTCAAAAGTAAACTTATAGAGAATAACGTTACAAAATATTTTTTTTATGAAACGTTTAAATTAAAATAATATTATTAAAATATCGTTATGTGATTGCATTAGCTTGTTAAATCATTATTATAACGTTATCGGAACCGTTACGTTACGTTATTTATTTCCGACTATAAATAATAATAAAAAAAACTATTATAAACTATAACAATTAAAAATAATATCACAATAGTACCAAATAATTTGAAATATACCTCAAAATATTATTTTTTTAACTAAAAAACTGCGCCTGTGAATCTATGTAATATTATAATTTCTAATAAATTTAAAAATTGTACACTGTCTTGGTAATACCAATTTGCTATATTAGTGACCGAATAATAGAATAAATTTCTATAGGCCACATTTTGACTACAATATGTTAGATCAAATCGCATATCATAGCTTCGATAAGGCCAAATATTTTTATATGATTGTTGATCTGTCCAGTCTAGGACAATAAAGTATATTTAGGTTAGATTAAAATTACATAAAATACGTTTATGCACGGGTAAATTCTCTTATTGTAACTATATTAATTAAATCTAAACTATAGATTCACAGTGGCTGGAATATTTTCAGTCTCCTAGCATACAAACTATTGTTTACTGAAGTTGTTCATTGTCCAATAAATTAATTTATTTTATGGCTAGATGCGTATGAGAAACTATCCAATTGATTCTGTACTTACCTTTTTGTAAATATCTCCAAAGAACTCTTGAACTAAATGTTGTCTCTGTAGTGGTGTAGCATGTGTTGTATATGCGTAATCAAAAACAGGTGCTGCAACCGAATGACTTGATAGTCGAACAGCTTCACCGTAAAATTGTTTTATTACTTGCGAACGAATCTCGTCGTCTCCATATTTTAATAAATTTTTCACACAACGTTTTGCGTATTTTGATTTTAACATATTAACGATTACCGAATCCAAATCCTAAAAACAAGTTTTATTTAGTGAATTTGAAAATTATTATGAATCAACTATGAGTGATTACTTTTGATATTTCTTTTCGTATTTCTTGAGAACAATATTTCAATAATTGTTGAATAATTCTGGCTATATCATGAGTCATTACTAGTTTTACATAATTTCCATCTTTTTTCAATTTTTTATGTAATTCTTTACATATTTCATCTCTGTCCGCTTTTTGATTTTTCAGTTTTTTTTTTATTAATTTTTCTCCCAGTTTCTTTAGTTCAACTGTAACATCGTATGAATTTCTACCCTCTTTACGTTTAACTTGTAATAGTTTTTGTTTCTTTTTATATTCATTCCAATCTGGCTTTTCAGTAGAACTTTGTTGTCCAGGTATTTTATTGAATGATTTTTTCATAGGTTTTTGAATCTTATTTTTAATGATTTTCTTTTCTAATTTATCCGTATTCTTGGAATCTTTCTTAAAAGTTTGTTTAACTGATTTTTCAGCTTCTCCAGCTTCTTTTTCACCATGTTTAACCTTTTTAGCTTTTTTTGTTTTAGTAGTTTCGTCTGATTGTTGTTCAGCTTTTCTCTTACTTTTTTGTGTCATTTTTATCACTTTATTCAACAGTTAATTACATATAAATTATAATAATCCGAAACCACGTGTACTGACTACGATCAACTCAGTATTGTAAACATAACCTAACTTTTGACATTGGCATGGCATGGCTTTAGCTACCTCATTCAACTACAATTGACCTTTGCTAAACAATCTTTTAGTGAATTTCCACAATTTTTATTGTAAAATATTTTTATTTAAAATAATATTATTGCTCTGTTTGTAGAAAAATAATAAATTTATAATAAGTTTATAATAAATTTTATAATAAAATTAAGCAAATAATTAAACTTAGCAATGATTTCGATTGTAGCATGCGTGACATTGATTGCGCATTACACAAAATATGAATTGTTGCGGCAGTACAGCAATTTAATAATGTATATTATTGATATTAAAAAAAAAAGATTGTACTGTACTAGCTAGACAATTTCGGATTAAATTAGTGCATCAAAATAGGTATATATGGTCCAATATAAAATCTGTAAAATTGTCATAAATATGCAAATTATTTAAAAAATATAATAATATATTTATGTAATTTTTTTAAAAACATATTTGTGCAATGGTATTACATAAGTTATGTAGTTTTATAAAAATATGCACTAATCATTGATATTTGAGTTTGAGACAATTTGGAGTGTGAAATATATAGGGTTTTGATAGGTGAAGATGTAAATAGCGGTTTTAACATAAAACATTTCGTAACATTAAAATAAAAATACTTTAAAAAATTAAAGTTATATACACACACATTTTTTAGAGATTTAAAGTTTATTATTTCAAACTATAACAATTTTTCATCACAAAAGACCAACAATATAATAAAAATTGAGCACATAAAATTACACTACTGTGTTTGAACATAATGTATTTTTCTAAATGATAAAATTTGAAATAAAATCTTAAACTAAGCAACGTACATGTCAAAAATTATGAAAGTATTTTAAATGTTATTAACCTATAATATTATTTCCTAATCCTTATAAACAAATAATTATTAAAAAAAACCCAAAAAAATATTTATGAGAAATTTTATCTAACCGTCATGTTATTTCTATTGTAACTTTTAAAATAAATTACATTATCCCGTTATTGACAAAAAATAATACAAATAAAATTTTTATAAATACTGAGTTAAGTATTTATGGCAACTTTCCTAACAAATACCCACAGAATTCATACAACACTCAACTTGTTTTTACGGTTTCATATAAAAAAATTATAATAATATAATAATAAGAATACTATATACAATCACACGCACTCTAACAATTAAGAAAAGATACAAGTATAGTTTTCTTGTCAATACATAGAAAAAAATCAATTATAAAAAAAATATTATAACATTCAGTAATTTTGGTATAAAAGCAAAACAGAAACCAGACTGTATATCGATGTACCTTTTCTTAAAACATATAAAATAATCTAAAAAATATCCTAAAACAATCACATTCATCCTTTTTTAACCCTTAAGACCACCATACTTATTGACAAGAATAGAGCAATCCAAATAATGGTAGAGAGGAATCCCAAATAAACATCCTCGTCGAGAATCGACCAACCTCGTGTTAACATGGATCGTAATGATGACGTGGCCAAGGTTAGAGGTAAACAAAGCGAAATGTATCGTAATACGTAGGGCATGCCTTCAATTGGCCAAATAACGCCACTGAGGAGCAATGTAGGGTAGAAACTTCCGAGCGCTAATTGAATTGCATTTCGTTCCAATTCGCATACGGCCGAGATAACGAAACCGAAGCACATACCGCAGAGACCTTGAAGAATTGTCAAGACAATCACCCAACCGATGTCACCTTTGCATTCGACGCCAAATACCAGGATCATGAAGATTAATACAAGAGCTGTTTGACCGCACATCACAACGAACTGGGTTATTACGTGCGAAAAGAGAATTTCTCCTGGTGTTACACCTACAAAAAAGAAAACATTTTTAAAATATTACTATTAGACAGCACAAAAAAATATTGTATTCACTTTCAATAAAACTGAAAACTACATCATTATTAAAATTAATTATTCATTAAATTTATTAAAAAAAAAAAAATTGGATATATTTACAAATAAATTTTAAAATATGTAAATATGGTAACTCAAATTAATAAAATTACATAAACGCCACTATTTCTAATAAATACGTAAAATAAAAACATATTTAACAAAATATACCTTACGTTATTTAATAGAACTATGTGATAAAATGCAACATAATTAATAAATTGTTATGACGACAATAATGTTATATAAAAATTTCGAAAAATTATAAATTAAAAAGTATATTACCGGCAACCCATGATCGATCTAGTAAACCTTCCATTCTTTCAATAATCAAAGCTGATGATGTCAGTGCAACGGCCAAGAAGAATACAATACTGTAATAAATGAATAAAAACATTTGTATTAATTTCTTGCTTACTTAAAAATATGTATATTATTACAAACAAATAAAACATACGTTAAGATAACACCGGGTGCAACGAAATCTGTAAATGATGGTTCATTACTTCCATAAATCGGTTCTTTAAACTGAATTGGAACGTCACCTAATTTCGGATTTTGATTGCATGTTCGTAGTAAGTCTTGAACGAAATCTTTATACGATAATTGCAAATCACGATTCAATATTATTCCAATCTGTTGATCTGGAAATTAATACATACAAATAATATTAATATTAAATCCAATTAAGAAACATCTTTTTGTCGTGGCAAATTTTAACAGGCTAAGGTTAAAGCGACCCTATTTGATTTTACATAAAATAAATAATTACACATTTGTTTAAATTTAACTTAAGCAGATTTTCTTATAAATTGAATCTAAGTACATTTTCTCTTCCAGAAAAGACTCAATTTGTTATTTTGTATCTAAAAATCCAAATAAAACAGAATTTAATTCACTTAAATACTATATTTTCAAAAATTGTGCAATTTGAATCAATTTTCTTATAAAACAAATTTAAAAAAATCATAAATATACAAAATATAAACTTACTAGACATATCAAGCCATACTCGAATTTCGCTCTGATCCAAAGTTTCTTCATCGGATTCTTTTCCAAGCGCCATTCTTGCAACAAGGGCACTTGTAAAGTTCTCCGTAAAGTATAATGCACCCCAAGCATCGCCACTCTTCACTGCTCCAATTGCCGTATTCACATCCGGATAATACTGTTTCATTATTGTCTCGTTCTTCAGACTATGCAAATATCGACAACTTAACATCTCCATTTTACAACCGGGTAGTATTGGACAATATTGATAGGATCGGTTCGAGTAAGGCGTTTCGTGATTGACAATGGCTAGCTTCAGATCGGTTGGATCACGGCCAATCGCCAGACAGAAGAGAATGACTTGCATTACGGGCAAAGCAAAGATGAACAGCATTACGCCAACGTTCCGCCACATACGGAGGAAATTTTTCTGTAGCAATGCTCGCATTTTGCCCCGGGTTGTCATTGTGCAACAGTCTTGCGCGCATTCTTTGCAGTCCATACTCAGATTGGGCTTCGCTGATGCGGCCCGGCCATTGAGTTGCTATAAATTTTAATTCAATTCAAATACACTTAACAATTTATACTCTGACATCAACGAAAGTGATTATATTTGTTTTCAGATCTTTAATCATTGTATAGAAATGTTGATATCAGATTTTTTTTACAATCTATAAAAACTAAAAAGTTTGGAACAATTATTTATAAATTTGTAATTAATTTATGTAATATAAAATAAAATTTTTGATTAAATAAAATTTTATATATAATGAAAGAATAAGTAAAAAGAATAAATTATAGAGTATATTTTAATAGCATATCAGAATGAATATGCATTTTTAATGTTACTTCCATATTTTGGATGTATTTTATTAATTCCTATACTCTAAGAAATTTAGACCTATATAGAATTTTCAATTTACACATGGGTTCTAATTTTTTTTAGTGTATAACAAAATATTATTTTAATGTTTGAATTAAGCTTACCTCAAGATGGCTTCCGACTCCGTTCGCACTATCCTGTATAAGAACTTCTTTACTCTGGTGAAAATTCAAACCAACCACACCACTTTCCTCAGTCATGTAGATGGTTTCGTCTTTTTTACCCCAATTCAACGATGCTAAACTAATGTTGTTCGTCATATTTATTTCCTGTTGACCGTTGTTACCGTTACCATTTCCATTTCCGGTAGTAATTTGTCCTTGTTGCTTACGAGATAATTTTAAGAATACATCTTCCAATGATATACAATTGTACATCGTTAATAGGACATGAGGTGATTCTTCTGCTAATAATTTACCACTTCTCATTAAACCAATCTGGAAATAGATACATTTAATTATTATAACTACACAACAAAATAAAATATAACAATGAATAAAATGTTTTAAAAATTACCATTAACAAATAAAATATATAATTAAATTTATAGATTATATAATTCATTTACACAAAACAATTTATGAATATTTATGGTAATAATAAAATTTATCTTCAAATTATCAATAAATGCTGAATCATATTTAGTTTTATTTTTATATATTCATTTATATTTCTTGCTTTGATTTTTCACGGTTTATATTTTTTTGTGTTCATAAATAACAAAATTAATTTTCTTAATCATCATAAAAACTGAAAGAAAAACAAACAATTCCCTTTCATTATTATTATCTATATTGTTTTTACAAGAATAAGAATTATTTTTAGATATTCATTATTTTTATATGTTACATTGTAATATTACATCATATATTCAATGCGAAAGTCATATTAAAATATTAAAAAAATGACCTTAAATATTATTTTCAAATATTACAATTACATGTATAAGTTAATTATTAAATAAATGTTGAAAACAAATCTTTTTATATCTGATGGTTATTTTTTTTATACATACATGAATTTACTGCTATAGAATTTGTATTTTTGCGTGGACTTAGGAGGAATCGAATGCGGAACGAACGGGTGTATGATGTGTGCAAAAAATTTTGTTGCAAAAGTTTAGTGCAACACTAGTTAAGATAATGTGATCAAGTTGAAGGAATATCTAATAAGCGTTTGGTAAAAAGAATATATGTAAGTGATTACAACTGAATGAACGTCCGATGAAAGATAGTTTGTTATGATTGGAAGTGTTAAGAACGAAAAACTGATAAAGAATAACTTACAAGTTCGTTATTGTTTTTAGCAATGACGCGTTTCGACTTTTCTGTCATCTTCAGATTTTCTGAGTTTGGTCCGTGTTTGTGGTTCGAGTGAACCTCGAACACGGACCAAACTCAGAAAATCTGAAGATGACTGAAAAATCGAAACGCGTCATTGCTAAAAACAATAACGAACCTGATAGGGAATTTAATAATATTATAATTAATCATAACGTAGGTTTATCTTTTAATATTAATATTAATAACTTACAGTGTGAGCTTGTCGTGCTTCTTCAATGTAATGTGTCGTAATAATAACAGTTTTGTTTCCATCTTTGGTGATCTGTACTAAATGGTTCCATATACTTTGTCGTAACAGTGGATCAACACCCACAGTTGGTTCGTCCAAAATTAATAATTCCGGATCGTGCATTAGAGCTACAGCAAACGAAACACGTCGTTGTTGCCCACCACTGAAAAACAAAAAAACAATATCATTATTATTATTATGAAAACAATCTAAGATTAACTAAAAGATTTGAACATATTGTCAATTGTCACCTAATCGAATAGAAGAATGTCAGTCGAAATGCGTTGCATTTTAATTAGGAAAATAATATTAAATTGGTTTCAACTATATTCTGATCTAATTCGGAACTGTACGAAACATGCGTAATAATATGGTAAATTCACATTGCGCATGTCTCGGAGAGTTCTGAATTGATTCCAAACTATTTTGATGGTAAGTTGGGACAAATGTATTAACTTTAAAACATTAATAACAAACAAACACTTCTAATAAAAAAGAAATTAATATATAGTAAAATATTGCTTTTTTTTGTTTTCCATGCACTTTCTTCATTAGAGTAAGTTTCTTTTAAGAATAAAGAACAAAAAGATTATGTGTATTCAGTGCCAAAACAAACTAAATAAAGATGAACGACTAGTTATATGATTACTAAAAATTTATATCTACAAAAATTAAAGATCATAAAACACTTCCTTGGAACTTAATATATTTTTTTATAAAAAAAAACCTATTTAGTAATGACTAAACATAATTTTAGACCATAACAGATTATAAACATTTCTATCGAGTATAATTGATTCAAATGAAATGATATAAAAACCTTTTGTTATTAATGATGGTAAAAAGTGTTCTTTTTTTGTGTAAATTTTTGATTCATTTCTCATCTTCATTATTTGTATGTTGTTTAAATTAATTATAGTTATTACATATAAATGCAAAAATAAAAATAATTATTTTACTGTTACTGTACAAAAAATATTTCATCAAATGTATATATTTGATTAATTTTTTATTACATCTGATATTTTAAAATCTAAATAAACCAAAAAAAAAATAAGAAAACTTTAATACTGAAATAAAAGTCAAACGCACTTTATAAACAGTTCATTCGGATTACCCCAGTTATCACTAAATTAGTTGTCATGATTTAACGCAGATTAAGTGGTTCTAAACTAAACTACTTATTAATTTATGAAAATAACAACTTAATTTACATGATTTTAGCTTTATCACTTGTTATTTGTTTTGTTGAGATCAAAAAATAAGATTATTAATGTTTTAACAAATTTTTATTGTGTTTTCACAATAATGTACTTCAAAATAGCATTATAACTAAAATAAAACTAATTTTGAAATAGAGAAATGTAAATGAGACTTAAAGAAGATATAAATACTGCAAAAAAAAGATAATGTCAAAAAAATGTAAATAAAATACATTTGTATTCATAATATGTATATTTTGTAGATAATTTAAAAAATGTTACTGTAATCTATTTTTTTTTTTTTATATTTTCAGAAACAAGCAGTTCCGATTAATATTAAATAAACTATCTATATGCGAAGTAATATATTATTCGTTACCTGAGATTTTTAACAAGTCGATTCTGACTAGGCAAGTCGAGAAAATTGAGCAAGAATTTAAGTCTATCATTAATCTCCTGTGTGCCCATTCCAAATATCCATCCGAAATACATCATCGTTTCCTTGATGGTGAATTCGCCGTAGAGAGCGATTTCTTGCGGCATATAGCCGACTCGTTTACCCGGCACACCGGAACCTCGTGTACCCGGTTTACCGCCCAGAACCCATATCTCGCCGGTGTTCAATCTTCGGCGACCCACAATGCACGAAAGCAAGGTGGTTTTACCGCAACCTGATGCACCAAGAAGACCATAACTGAAAAAAAAGAAAAAAATATTTATTATATCACATATATAATATCAGAATTACCGAGCTTTGCTCGTTACAAAGGGTCTGAAACCAGTTAAGAATTAATAATATAGTAAAAGTTTTGCAAAGTTGTCATTATAATTTGGCAATGTTGTCATGGTGATTGAACTATATGACAGCAATTTTTTAATATTCAATGTGTAAAAAATTAATTTCAAAATAAGTTTTAATATTATATTTAAATGAGTTTTCTCAAAGTTCAGACCTAGCTAAATCGCATTCTTGCACCAGAAAACGGTAGATTAATCCCACTTTATCAAAATCCTTAGACTCTTTTCAAGATTAAGTTGACAACAAACAAATAAATAAATATACAAAAATTACCCGTTTTATATTTTCAAATTTTGGAATAAATTTAGGATGAGGCTATTTATACATACGGTATGTATACGTAATTTTACTATTTATACATACTTAAAAAAAACAAACCTAAACTAACCTATTAACCTAACCTACCCTAAATAGCCAATTGCGTATACATACCGTATGTATACGCCACTTTCATAAATTTATCCTTGAAATAATTTTAAAATTAGCCAATGAAATATTATCATTCATTCTGAAGATACATTTTTAATCAATTACATATGCTTTTTTTACTTATCTTAAGAATAAATAAAAATTAGAAATACTGACTCTTATTAAAATAAATATGACAAATTATGTATCATTGCAAAGTTATTTTAATTATCGATTATTGGCGAGTTACAATTGAGTTATAAAATTGATTGTAATTGAAAGTATGCAAAATATTTGTTGCAGACTATAAAATAAACAATAAAACAAAAATATTGCATTAAATATAATAAAAAGCTAAAATTATTTACAGTTTGTATTGCGAAAATATTTTTAATAAAATCAATTTGTTAAATATTTTGTTTGTAAATTTTCTTTATTTATGTTACATGGTAAATATTTTTTTGTGTGTAGCTATTATGTTATATATACAACAATAAACATATTTAAAATAAGTATATAATAATAAAATTTAATATAAATTATATACTTATAAAAATATTTTCTAATATTCCAATCTTTTGTATTCTTGTAATTATTTTTTATACTTTAATAGTTATCTAGTAAAAATACATAAAAATTTATCTAAAAACAAGAAATGCTACACTAATTTCTAGCAATTAAAACTAAAATTATTTGTAAAAAACATGCATGCAATAAATCATTACATAAGAACGTCTTTAAAGAGAACAAAAGACAATTTAAAAATAAATATAAAATTAAATAATCATGTACAATTACTAAAATTAAATCATTTTCAAATTAACCCATCAGTATTATATAAAACAATATTTATGTAACAAAAAATATAGTATTTCTGAAATGATGCAACAAGGTATACGTAAATGATAAAATATTACATTTTTACAAGTTTGCTATTATATTTGTTCTACGAGTAAATATAGTTTTAATTTGCTTGATCAAAGTCGCTGTTATATAAAGCAGAAATTAATTTACAATGCATTAAGCAATTTTTTAACTAAAAAAAATTTATATGAATCATTTATCTAATCGAAAACTAATAAATATAACATATTGCATTTATTAATTTAAAATGAAATGACAATTTTATTTGAATAGTTTGCACTATAAACGCTACGAAACCCTATCATCTGCGCCACTGTTGGCTTAGGTTGTTTAGTTATATTATTATTCAATATAGGCGTTTATCTCATCGGCGCAAATAATAGGTATCGACTGGCGTAAATGATTGACAGCCCCCAAAGTGGAATGTATCCGTTTTTTTTTTTAGTGGAAAGTATCCGTTTTTGTAGTGGAAAGTATCCGTTTTATAGTGAAAGTAATTTAGTACAAGTGATAATATTTTTTTTGTGTATTGTTTTTTCAAAGTTAAAATATTTTTTTATAGTTGAATAAATTTAAGAAAGTGGCTATTTATACATATGGTATGTTTACGCAATTGGCTATTTATACATACAGTATTTTTACGTAATTGGCTATTTAGGGTAGGTTAGGTTAGTAGGTTGGTTGAGGTTTTTTTTTTTTAGTATGTATAAATAGCCAATTGGGTATACATACCGTATGTATAAATAGCCTCATCCTAAATTTAATTATAGCGAAATTATTTTTTTTTTGTGCAATATATTTATTTATAAGTGCAAATTGTTTTTATCAAAGTGAATATGATCTAAATGATAGTGCAGTTAATTCTAAGTCATTATAAAGTTGCACTTCTAGACAGGGCTGGATTTTCTTTTATGCTAAAAAAGCTATGGCCTTTGTCTCAGAGAATTTTTGACTCTTCGATAAAAGCAAGAAAATTTTAACTAAACAATTTGTATTTACACAATAAGTAAAATTATAAAAAATAACAATAAAAATATAAAAAAGTATAGTAATGTTCTTTATATTTTTATTATTGTTCTTTGTTCTTGAATATGTATATTTTTATTTAAAATTTGATTTTTTTTTTAACATATTCTTAAGTAAGCAACAGACTTACATATATTCTTAACATAGTAAAAATTCTTTCAGAATTCTTTATATTAAAATAAAACAACTTTAGATTATAGCTCAGTATTAATATTTGTTAATTGTCGAGGTTTCGAGCGAACTGAACGTTTGTCCATCAGGAAAAAAGATACAAACGACATTTAGAGTAAATAAACAGAACACAGTAACAAATTACTAGGTAACAAAATAATTAACTAGATCATAAAAATTTATAAATTTTTTATTAAAGAAAGCCAAATTTTATTGATGATTTACAGTGATTGATTTGATCTTTTTCTTTATAAATTTCTTTTGCTTCTCTTATCAATCTGCTGTTAAAATTGATGGGGGTTGCAATTATTACAGTATCTTCGACTTTTACATCATGAAGATATTCTAAAGCATGTTCAGCACTAGCAGATTTATGTAGATGGCTTAGATGTATTGACCTCTTATGTTCTGCCAATCTAGTAGAAACTCTAGTAGACCCACGGTGTTCCGTATATTATATACCCGAAGATTAAAGAGGAATAATATCTTTAACACTCTTTAATAGGCAAATAGAAAACTTTAATATTCTTTCTTGATAAAAGTCTGCCTATTTTATCGGTTACATTTTTCACAAAAGGCAAAAAAAGCGTAAATTATGTTTTCATTATTAAGCAAATCTTCAACAACTCTAGGCCTTCTCGGTTGTATTGCTTTCTTGATAAAATTTTTAACATAACCATTTGGCTTCCTTTAATTAAAAATTTATAAATATGTATGATCTACTTATTTACTTTGTTACCTAATAACTTGTTTCTATGTTCTGTTTATTTACTCTAAATATCATTTGTATCTTTTTTCCTGATGAAAACGAACGTTGAGTTTGTCGAAACGTCGACTATCAATAAATATTAATACAGAACTATAATCTAAAGCTGTTTTATTTTTATAATCTCAAAATAAAACTTACAAAAATGTCATAAAGTGACCTTTTATTTCGGCAAAAAATTTTCAATAGCCTTAGGTCCATATAACTCTTAATCTGGTTCTGCTTATAGATCTGTCAAATGATATTTCAAAATAGTAATAAACTAGGCAGTTATTTCAAATACAGTTTTGTGATTAGTAATTTTGAAAGTTTTTAAATTTTTAAATTTTTTCAAACTTGTTTTCATTTTATATTTTGTTTGTATCATTTTTTATTTGAATTAGCATTATTTTTGGTCGAAAAGCGATCAAAAGATGTTAAATAATAATTCAAAAACTCACTAATGTGAGAATCAGTTTCTGTAATTCCCAAGTGGAACATATGGGGCTATGTACTTGAAAAGCTGAACATAAAGATTTTTAACAATTTTAACTTGCATTGTTTAATGGTGCAGGTCGTTAGCCCACTGCCAAGCAAGGGATCTACTACAGCTTATAGTGAGTTCCGAACCACTCAAACCCAGCCGATATCAGTTCAGTAGTACATAATACCGGAAATAATATTTAATTTAATTTCTGGTGTAAACGCGGCGCGAACCAGGGATTTTTGGGGTCCAACACGCTATATTAGAAATATATTATTTAATAAGAGTAGAAAAAATCCTTTCTGTGACAGGATTAATTATTTAAAAAAATTGTAAACGTTAGTTATAGAAAACTCTATATATATGCATAATTTTTTTTAATAGATTCGATAAATTTTAGGCCTTGAAAATAACAACAGAAAAAAATTGAAATAAAAATGTTTATAACATAATATAAAGGAAGAAGAAAAAGTTTAGAGAGAGAAAGAACGATGACGTATATAAATAAGTACATGAATGCTGGTTGTTTGTATGTGATTGATAAGTAATTTCGATGTTAAAATATTTATCAGTATCATAAACATTCAAATGCTTTTACCCGAATGCTTAAAATGATGATTAGAACAAGTGTCGAATGCGGTATTTATCAATTCTTTGAAAGGTGCTATTTGCCTGCCAGTCTTGTAAAAAATATATGCATACGTGTATAATTACGTTATTACTCCTTTATTGTATTTAATTTTAATTATAATATTAAGATTTCAATTCAAACTATCAAATTATTTTTATTTAAACTAACTGAATGTTTTTCTATTTTAATAATAATTAATAAAAAAAATATCAGAGGTGCGAAAAATAAAAGTAGCTAGATAAAATTACTAAAAACACATTCTTGTTCGTCAATTTAATATTTCATTTTATATTTGTTTTCTGCCAGGTTTTTTCACTTGAATAAAATATTTGATAAATTTTATTTTTATTATGATTTGATGTTGGATAAAACTAGAAGTGCTATCAACTGTTTTACAATTATATATAATCAAATTTTTACATTAAATTTCGGTAATAATTTTGATAACAAAATATGGCTTTTTACTGATCAATCATATCACATATGATAAGCGAGGTATTGTAATTATACCAAATTTGACAATCGAGATTTTTACAGATAAGCACGAATTAGGCTTATAGGAACACAAATCAACTGTTTTTAGCGTGATAGCCGTCTGTCGGTCTGTCGACACCAGTAGAGCAAATTTGGCTGAACGAATTGTTATAAAATTTCATATTTACACTTCGGAGTTGAATATCGCAATTTGATCAACGTATGGTAAAGATCTGCCAATCGAAAGTGGTTATTTATTGATGTCACTTTTATGTATTTTTTGCGAATATATCGAAACAGAGATATAGGTATTCCAAAAAAATATCTAACAGAAGTTACTAAACAAGTTATAATTAACAACTTTTATTTGGAACATTTTTCCTAAATATTTTTTTTAATAATTTTTCATATTTTTATGAAATATATATATATATATATATATATATAAATTCCGTAAATAAGTGGTATATTTATGCCAAGACAATTTTGTTTTTAGTTACCATGACTACAGTAGTTGTTGTTATACAAATTTTTCATACATACATACATACACAATCACGCCATGTACCCAAAAGGGTGTGGCACAAACTCTTTTCATCATTCCGAAATCAGTCGCCTCCAAACATTCCTATCCAAACAAGCTACTTTCGCTTCATCCACGTTCATAATTCCTCTCATACATGCTCTTTTATTCCTACTACTTGGAAACTTTCGCTCACGCAAAACACTCTCAATCATACCACTCCAACTACTTATCGGACGTCCACGCAAACGTATACCATCAAAATCATTCAAATAAATCTTTTTAACCAGACGTTCATTAGACATTCGCTCAACATGTCCGAACCATCTTAACAAATTTTTCTATTCCATAAATTTATTTAATGCGATGACGGTCGGTTCTGTGGTGGCCACAGCAGATGTTTTCCTTGTAAAATATAATAGGAATTCAGGATAAATAATACATATATTGTTTGATAAGTACAAATAAATAAATAAATACATATACGTATATTTAAAATTTGTTATTTTTCTCAATATTATGCCTTTCAAATTAGCTACCGTTTTGTAGATTTATATTTTATTGATATATTAATCATTTAATTTCCGGAAAACACTTTTAAATCAAATTTCAAGTAATTAAAAAACTTAGTAAATGATCTGTTCCACAGTATATGATATATATAAAAAAAATTGAAAAATAACTTTAAGAAAATTTCTTGTGCTTAAATTAGGAACGAGTATATCACTCCAGTTTTTACAAAAGGTGTAAAAACTCATATATAATATTTTTTTAGCTTAAAGTTGAACATGCAGAGTAATTCTCAACAGAAGAAAATAACAACCCGAAACCGGATTTACAACGAGAATCAAATTCTTTTTTTTATTTCACAAGTTATGACGTCAATAGGATTCTTTTTTATTTTGACATTTAATATTTCGAAGTATTACTTATTTACGTTTTTTTTACTACTTTGACTGCAAGGAAAAGTAGTATAGCGTTTGGTACGGTGTCTGTAACATTTTCAAAAAAAAAAAAAAATTGTATAGAAATCCTTCATATAGCCTGTAGATGACGAATCTGAACTTAGTTTATGTGGGTGTATGGATGTGCGTCGTCAGCTCGCTCGCTCACTCGCTCGCTCGGTCGTAAGTCAAAATTTTGTGGCCGCAACTCCTCCTAGACGGTTCAACCGATTTTAATGAAATTTTCAGGATAAATTTGTCTAGTGCTCAAGATGGTCATGTGGTTTTGTTTTTTTCCAGTAATGCCAACTTTCCGAGAAAAAAATTACTAAAGTTTTTAAAAATTCATATTGGCTACGTTATTTATCCGATTTTGATCAAATTTTCAGAAAAGATTTTCCTAATGCTCCCATTAATTACATAATTTTATTAATATTCAGTGTTGCCAACTTTCCGAGAAAAAAATTACTATAGTTTTTAAAATTTTATTATGGCCATGTTATTCAACCGATTTTACTCAAATTTTCACGAAAGATTCTCCTAGTATTCATATAATTTATGTAATTTTAACAAAATACAGTGTTGCCAACTTTCCAAGAAAAAAATTTGTAAAATTTTTAAAAATTTATTATGACCATTTTATTTAACCGATTTTAATCAAATTTTCATAAAAGTTTTTCCTAGTGCCTAAATAAATTATGCAATTTTAACAAAATACAGTGTTGCCAACTTATTGAGAAAAAAATCACAATTTTTTTTAAAAATTTATTGTTGCTACATTATTTATTCGATTTTGATCAAATTTTCAGAAAAGTATCTCCTAGTGCCCACATAAATTATAATGTTATTAAAATACAGTGTT
Source organism: Clivina fossor (assembly GCA_963966155.1). NCBI lineage: Eukaryota > Metazoa > Arthropoda > Insecta > Coleoptera > Carabidae > Clivina > Clivina fossor. The sequence continues at coordinate 26,304,260 of OZ014555.1, forward strand.
ACCAACTTTCCGAGAAATGTCAAAGTAGTCTATATATGGGTTTACCCATATACTTCTAATCTTGTTATTTGTATTTTCGAATAAAAAATCCATACAGAAGTATTCCGTTATGAAATATATATTTTTTTAATAATTTACGTCATAATGGACGAAATGTTTGGTTAGTTTTGACAATGATGAATTTCAAGAATGTACATAATATTTTTTTGGCACGATTCTGAAAATGGATGACTATTACCTCATACAGTGACACAGAAAGTTAATTATATTTTAAGTAGTTTCTTGTTAATTGACATTAAATTGTTATTTGGAAATATTTAAATATATCTGCTATAAAATTTACATTTTATTTTTATATCAAAGTAATGTGCAGTGTATGACTGTTAATTAAAAAGTAAACTATATGCTTTTAACACGAGTATTGATTTTTTCTTACGTAAAAATTATCTAAATCATTATTGAAATAATAATAAATTATATAAAAAATATTTTTAAGTAACAATTTTATTCCAAACAACACTAAAAAGTAGAGCTTTGAACCGGAACTGAACCGAAAACCGAAAAAAAGCGTTATTTTTACTAGAACGAAAACCGGAACTAAACAGAAACAACAAATAGGTTTATTTTGGTTCAATACATGTTGAAACATTTTTTGTTTTTTTGTGGATGAATACTCAGTTATTGAAATTGAAAATGAAACTAGGGATCACTTTGAGGAAAGTGTATTTTCTGATAATATCTTTGCTTTTAATATTCTTTAAATAGTTTAAATGAAAATACATTGGAAAATATTTCAATAATCGGAGGTAATTTTCATTTTTTTTTAAATTATAAATAAACAAAAATCTTGTATATAAGAATTTGTTATGTTAACATATGTTATCTTATTATTATATAATTAAAACATACATAAGAATTATATAAGTTTCGAATAATATTTTATATTATTATCATATATTATATACATCTAATCTAACTTTAATTAATTAATAATTATTTTTATTTATATTTTATTAATGTATCAATTTATGTAGTATGATTATTATAAAAGTAGGAATAAAATGTTTTAAATTACGGTACAAAAATAAGTTTTTAATACAAATAAAAATATTAAAAAAATATAAATATTAATCACTTAGAACTGAATCGAAAACCGAAAAAAAACCGTTATTTTTTGTCGAAACGAAAATCGAAACCGAACCGATATAATTGTTTTTAATTGAACAAAAAATTTAAAGGTTTGAAGCCATGCTAAAAAGTAAGATTTTTCTAATGATCTAAATTACGGTATGAAGTTTTACTAAACTGCTATTTGTTTTTCATTATGCCTTTTGTTAAAAAAATATGTTTAAAATGTGTGAATTAAATTAATATTTGTCAGTTGTAAAGATTGTTGATATATAGATATCTTTTTGATTAAATATTGTATTGTACATTCGGAGATAATTATATTTGTTTGAAAGAAATTGGTTCGGTAGAAGTGGTTGAAAAATGAACTACAAAATTTAGTGCTAAACAAAAAGAGTTGCCAAGTTAAGTAAAATTGTATAAAAATAATAAATTTTTCGTTTGTTAACATTTGTTTTAAATTTAAAATATTTTCTTATACTTCTATGTTTACATTTCAGATTTATTAATATTTCCATCTAAAGTTGCAAATAGTTAATTTTGTACTATTCATTGTTTTGTGTTTAATAACCTTGATATAAAAAAAAAAAACTTTCAAATGTTGATGCAACTGTTTTTTCACATTTTTATATAAAAATTACTATTCTGTTACTAGAAAGAACTAAATATGCAATAATAAAATAAATTTTGCAATTCTAAATTTTTAATTTAATATACAAAATCTACATTGAGATAATTTATTTATGTATTACTATAACAAATTATTAAACTTATAGTATACTAATTTTAAAGATATATTTAAAAATATCTACATCAAAGATTCACATTTTGATCATTTCACAAGTAAAAAAAAATGTGGAGGCCATTATACTGAAATCTAATTATTCTTTATGACTATGCACTAGAAAAAATCACTTTTGGAGTAAAATTTTTAAATAATTTTAATTTGACAAAAGTGCAAAATTTTAGCAACGGCGCTAATTTATAGATTGTCTATTTTACGATTGTGTAGTTAAAGTTTTAAAGAGATTGATCAAGTTATTTATTTCATAATTCCTGGTTGTGAGATATGAAATATCAAAATTTATAAGGAAATTAATTAATATTTGTTGAATGTATAAAGGCTTTGTATATATGATGACGATGTACGTAGAGTACGTCGAAACGTCGATTTTTAATTAAAAATTAATACAAAATTAAATCCTAAAGCCTTTTTATTCGAATATAATGTGTTCTGAAAGATTTTTTACTATGTTAGTACTGGTAAGCTGCCACAAATCCCTAATTTACCAAGATAACTCTTTCTTACTAAATGGAAAGAGTTTGTGTATTTATAAAGATTCTGAAAATATAAGTTAAAAACATTTTTTTTTAAATACATTTTATAAATATATTATTCATAAAAAATATATAAATATATTTCTTTATTTTAAGAATAATCTAAGAAATTTTTTAATTTGGAGAAAATGTAGAAGTTTCATTTTTTTAATGTTCTTTAAATTCAAAAATATTTTAGAAATTCTAAACCTATAAAATTAATCTTTTGTGTTATATAATTGAACATAAAAATCAAACTTTAGTCTACCTAATTATACGAAGTAAACACAATTAAATAATAAAAAACAAAATATCGATCAATATGCCAACTACTATAACTCAAATAAAAAAAATAACTCAAAACAAAAAGTGAACACAAATAAAATTACATGATATTAATTGTAGTATTTTGAAAACCAGTTTGTTTATATATTAAATCAGATTTGAATCTGAAATATATTTTAATAGTGAAGAAATATTTTATGGTCACTAATTAATATACGATAATTGAGTACACAATAATACTCAATGTATACATTTATCAGGATTATTTTATCTAGATAATTCAATTATCGTCTATTCTATACGCTATGAGAATATGGAATTTTGCAATAATGGACTCGTTACACTTGGTAAAATTTATGGATGAGGCTATTTATACTTACGGCATGTATACGCAATTGGTTATTTATACATACTGAAAAAAAAAACCTAAACCAACCTACTAACCTAACCTACCCTAAATAACCAATTGCGTAAAAATACTGTATGTATAAATAGCCAATTGCGTATACATACCGTATGTATAAATAGCCACTTTCAACAAAATTTATTAGTTTAATGTTCGTATGCATAAACATTTCCGTTACAAAATAATGGTTCGTTAAAATAAAAATTCTTTGATTCCGTAAGAAATTTTGTTGCAATATACACAGAAAGATTTCTTACGGAATCGAAGAATTTTCATTTTAACGAAACATTATTTTTAACAAAAATGTTTATGCATACGGACATAAGACGAAATATTGAAAGATTATACAAAAACAATGTCATAATATATTTTATTTATGTAAAATATATTACAGTATTGTTATAAAAAATTCGGAAAATAAGGATTTTTGTGCGCCATGCGTTTTGCTTTCCATGAGTCACGTCGTAGTGTTTTTCTAACAGTGCAATATGTGTATGTACTATCATCTGTCAATGTGTCTGTCAGTTTAGCGTTGCCGTATGTTATATTTACATTTTGGAATTTAAATGAAGATAAATATTATGATTGTGAAATATTGTTTTATACCAATTATTATTATATATTATAATTACGCGTTGTGAAGACGAACATAAATTTTCAAATAAAACATATGCTTTTGATTTTGACATAACGGATATAGAAAACACTGTTTTGTTTTTATCGCAAGAGACGCTGAATATTTTGCTGATACACTACTACGTCACGAGCAAATTCAAATTTGACATTCAACTTTAAAATTTATTTATTTTGTACACTTTGGACATTATCACATAAATACTAAGAAATATAAATAAAAATTTAATATTTTTCCTCCAAAAGTTGGCAACACTGTATAACAATAAAATTATATAATTTTTGTGGGCACTAAAATAATTTTTTGTAAAAATTATTATTAATCTTAAATAAACTTAAACAGTGAAACTAAAATAAAATTTTACTAATTTTTTTTAGAAAGATGACAACGCTTTGTTACACACTAAAATTATATAATTTATAAGGGCACTAATAGAATCTAACAATCTAACAATCTAACAATAAAATTATATAATTTTTGTGGGCACTAAAATAATTTTTTGTAAAAATTATTATTAATCTTGGATAAACTTAAACAGTGAAACTAAAATAAAATTTTATTAATTTTTTTTTAGAAAGATGGCAACGCTTTGTTGCTCACTAAAATTATATAATTTATAAGGGCACTAATAGAATCTAACAATCTAACAATCTAACAATAAAATTATATAATTTTTGTGGGCACTAAAATAATTTTTTGTAAAAATTATTATTAATCTTCGATAAACTTAAACAGTGAAACTAAAATAAAATTTTACTAATTTTTTTTAGAAAGATGACAACGCTTTGTTACCCACTAAAATTATATAATTTATATGGGCACTAATAGAATCTTTTGTAAAAATTTGATAAATCTCGAATAAATTGTAAATTTTGGAAAATTTGGTCCTCATATTATGTTTTATATAGCATATGAATTATAGATTCTCAAACTTATTTGAGTTATTTGAGCTATCATAGCCCAGATCTATCAATCGCAGATCATAAATTTGCTCACAAGGAAAGAGAGGGGAAGCGATATAATTAGGAATCTAAATGAAATTCTAGGGAACTTACATGGTGCCTTTGCCAACAGTCATATTCAGATCGCATAGTACATGATTGGGATTCTTTTTGCTGCCGTAGTGTTTGAACGCGTGCCGTACGCATACGGCCTGCTGTCGTTTCGCCCAAACGGTGGAGCGTTGCGTTTGCAATGGGGGATGCGGTTGTGCAACACCGGTTACCGATGGTGGTGTTGTTACTGTTGCTGGTGTTGTTGGCGGTTGTTGTGTTGTTCCGTTACCTTCCGGCGGACTCGGCATTGTCGTATTGTCGCTGTAACACAATCATTCACTTTAGTAAAAAGACAATATTGGTTTTTTAAATAAACATATATAATATACAAATATAAAATCTTTTTGCAGTTTGAGACTTGCATCTTTTGCATCAATTTGCTAATCATAATTATGACACTAGAAATAAATCCAAGATAATCCTACCTAAGGTTAATTTATGTATTTCACGGAAACAGCCGGGCTATATGGGTATAATATTGTATAATAAGCTACCCCCAAAATATAAGAACACTAACTGCAAATAAATTTGCACAAAAAATAAAGTTGTTCCTTCTTCAAAAGGCGTATTATACCGTCCAAGAATATCTGGAAAGTAATCTTGCTGATTTTGATTAATTAATTAATCTAATATGAAGCTAGTTTAGTTAGGTATACTTATTGTATCAAATTTTGTATGGCATATTCTTTATCAATTGTATTTTTGATCCATAGAATAAATGAATATTATTATTACTATTATTATTATTAACACGTTGACTGCCAACTACGAGATAACTCATAGTTTGCGTTCTTGGCTAGCGCGCCGACTACGAGTTATCTCGTAGCTATTTGACTTGCCATATTCGTGCAGCTACGAATTATCTCGTAGTATATAAGTATAAACTATGGACAGATGGCTTCTGGGAAAAGAATAAAAATCAAGAATGGCTTAAACAAACAAAAAATTTATTAATAAATGAACAAAGAATAATAATAATATGATATGAATATATGATAATATAATATGATTAAATTAAATTCTTTTTTGAGGTCAGAATTCTAAAAATTACTTGGCTGTCAACGTGTTAAATAACTGAATACCAAGAAGAGTACAGGCCCATTCAGACTACCCTACTTATCACGAAATTAGTGTTATGTTTTAGCGTTTCGAATTAAAGTACTTAATAACTTATGAAAAAATAACGCAAATGCACGATTTTAGATTTATCAGTTGATGTTGATTTTACTCCAGTCAAAAATCGATATTACTACCTAAAAAATTTTACAGTTCAGAACCAACATCATTACAACTAAAAATGAAACTAATTTCTAAATAAAAGACAGATTTTAAGTATATTAAGCATTAAAGTTAGTATTATTAAAAATCCTAATTTTAAAATAAAACGTCTTTAGTATAAACGGCTTTCTGTATAAATATTTATTAATAATCGACAAACTCAATCGTCCGTCTTCATCAGGAAAACTGATACAAAGGACATTTACAGTAAATTACAGAACGTATAGAAACAAGTTATTAGATAACAAATAAGTAACTAGATCATTAACATTTTTTTTTTAATTTTTATGATCTAGTACTTAGTAATTTGTTTCTACGTTCTGTTATTTACTGTAAATGTCATTTGTATCAGTTTTCCTGATGAAGACGAATTGAGTTCATCGAAACAGTACTTAAACCTAAAGCAGTTTTATTTTATATAATGAGTTCTGAAAATTTTTGTACTATCCTAATTTTTACAGTATATACATAATAATGTAACAAAATTAACTTAAAAATCAAATGTTTTATATTTTGTTATAAGTTTTTTAAAAACAAATAAAACCAACAGTGTATTATTTGCTATTATTTAAGAAATGAAAAAAATCCTGTTATTGTAAATTTACATATTCTATAAAGGTAATTTTACGAAAAAAAAAATGTAATATTACGTTAATTACCACAGTAAAAATTGCAAAAATGATGCTATTTTACTGTCAATAGTTATGTAAAATTACATAAATTAGTATTACATTTTTTTTACAGAGTAGTTGATAAAAATTGATATACTTAAATTAATTGTTCACTAAAAAAAATCTGGTGCATGATGAATTTAATTTATATATTTAAAATTTATGATTTAAAATTTTAAATATAACTGATTCTAAATTATAAATTTTAAATCTAAATTTAAATTATATTATGCATATTATCTGACTTGCTTCAATGGATTTATTGCTATCAGCTGTCAGTAAATAGAAAAAACAATTGTTAATTTCAATTAAAAATAAAATTTTTCCTATTTTATATTTATTACTTTCACTTTCATTTCTAAAATCAATTTTTGGCATCGAATTTCCATATAATCTCGCATGATACCTACTTATGTCAGAGACGTCAAATAAAAATACATTCAGTCAAGTGATTTTTAAGTCAAGTTCTGATTGGTTGAATTTTCTAATTCTAAATTCATTATGTATCAATGCTTAAATTTGTAAATTTTTAAATCTAAATTCTAAATCTTAAATTTGATAATTAAATTCATTATGCATCAGGCTTTTAGTTTCTTTTTTTTATTTACATTACCTAATATAGGTATAGATTTTAAACAGTAAAAAACATGAAAAAAGTTACGTCAAAACCTAGATATGGCAAAATAATATATTACGTTCATATACCTACTAAAATATGATATAATTAATAATTTAAAATGTACTATTACTGTCTTATTTTATAGCATATACATAATTTATATGTACAAATAATTGTTTTTCTTACATAAAAATATATTTAAATTATCATAGCAGTAATAAAAATAGCCTATCTATGAATTGAAATAAAAAAATTATGTTTAATTACATACATACATACATACATACATACACAATCACGCCATGTACCCAACAGGGTGTGGCACAAACTCTTTTCATCATTCCGTAATCAGTCTCCTCCAAACATTCCTATCCAGCACAAGCAACTTTCGCTTCATGCACATTCATAATTCCTTTCATACATGCTCTTTTATTCCTACTACTTGGAAACTTTCGCTCACGCAAAACACTATCAATCATACCACTCCAACAAATTTAGAATTAACCGAGGCAGGCGCAATATGAATTTAACAACTCTGCATTCTTTGTAGAATTCGGAACTAATTCAGAATAGATAAACCTTTTAAAAAATCAATATACTATTTCAGTTGGTACACATAAACTGCACGCGGCGGTTGAGTTTTAATCTCTTACCGAAATTTTGCATAGCGAAACTGCAAGCCGGTTATTTCCAAAGAGATTAAGGACCACCGCGTGTCAATAATTTGTATATGTATTTATTATTATGTAAGTTACACAGTTAATAATAAAACTATATTCTCCATATATTTTTTTAAATTTAATATACGATATTATATTGTCATATACCTAACCAAACCTAACCCATTGTCTATTTTCATAATAAATATCTGGTTATAATTAATTTGTAATCTTCCTTATTATTGATAGGATAATACAATATTAATTTCAAGTTCACATATTTAAAATTGCTATGTCAAAAACTAATTTTAAAAATATGCAATAGAATAAACGAAAATATATTCCAAAACCCCTTATATAATCCGATAATCCGCTGGGATCGACTAGCCGTTGAACCGGCGTGCAGTTTTGTTATTTAAACTTAGGATTTTCGACCGCGGCGTGCAGTTTATGTGCTCCGATTTCAGTATGTTATAACATGAAACGAAATAAAAATGTATTTAAATATGTTACAGTTACAAACAAAACAAGTTAATTCTTAATTTTTATCTTCAGGTATTAATACGTGAAACGAATAGCACATTATCAAAACATGTTTTAGAAAACTAATAGTGCCAGTTTTTGCTTTAAATATTTTTTTGATAAATATAACCTTGAGATAATCTAAGTCTACATCGTTTGTTATCCATTATAATTTATAGTGTTTCATACTTTACAAGTTGTTAGAAATATAACAGAAAATATATTAAAAACTTTAGTATTATCATATGAGTTTAATGTTTCAATTTTTTACAACTTCAAATAAATATGATAAGAAATTATAAAATTATAGTTCATTATAGAGAAAATTGATTTAAACAATAAGACCCGGAAGAAAATGTCGGAGTCTTTGTAAGAAAAATCGAAAAAAAAATAATTACAAAAACAAAAACTAATGATAAAGAAAAAGATAACATCAATCAGTGCGAAGACACAGATTTAAATTAATTTTGGCTTTCTTTAATTAATTAATTAATTAATTTTTCTAATGATATATACCGAATCGTCGATTTTTTATTAAAATTATACAGAACTTAATCCTAAAGTCTTTTTATTTTAGTAAAAAATCTTTCAGAAATTATTACATTAAAATAAGGCTTTAGAATTAAGTTCAGTATAAATTTTAATTAAAAATCGACATTTCGATATACTCCACGTACATCATCAGGAAAATGTGGTAATATATATGTCATTTGTATAATTTTTCCTCATGATGATGTACAGTTAAACAGTTTATTCTTATTTATTCGGTACAGTTCGAGAATCGCACAACTTTAGTTTATGTTGGATTTTAATTATGCAATTATAACAAAAAATAAATTCCATAAATAAATTAGTTTTCTAGTAAACAAATAATTATCACATAAGAAATCAATACTACAAATTACAGAATAAGATATATGTATAATTATTATATATTACACTATATTTTGTGTATAATTTTAATTATATTTCAAAGATAAATAAAAACATAATTACTATAAAAAATATATTGTAAGTAACTATTGCAAAACATTATTTGCAATCAAGAAAACTACTAGAATAATATAGTAAAAATCTTTCAGAACTCATTATATTAAAATAAAACAGCTTTAATACAGAACTTTAACCTGAAACAGTTTTATTTTACTAGAATAATCTTACTGTAAATGGTAAAGTAAAGCTTATAACATTTTTTTAATTATACGAATAGTAAAAAATCATTTATAAATTATTACATTAAAATAACATGGCTTTAGGATTAAGTTTTATATAAATTTTATTTATAAATCGATTTTTCGATGTACTCTACGTGTCATTTGCATAATTTATATATAGGGTGGTCCTTAAAAAAAAATTTGCTTACCGAGCAGAAAATGATTTTTTGGTATGAGAAAATAAGAAAAAAAAGCGCTAATAACATTTTTTAATCACTATTTACTAGTGTCTCAAACGCAATGAAGTTTAAAAAAAAAAACGTTATTTTTTGCTATTTTCTGCCTATTTTTGCTCGTACCGGCCGTCGCAGTATTGAACGTAGTTTAATACTACTTTTAGTTTAATAAATATTAAAATCGTTATTTTGTTCGGTTTTCTATGTCAGATTCGTTAATACGGAAATTTACAAACATCTGAAACGACATTATTATTTTTCCAAAATAAAAAATAGCAAAAAATAACGTTTATTAAAAACTTCATTGCGTTTAAGGCACCAGTAAATAGTGATTAAAAAATGTTATATGCGTTTTTTTCTTATTTTCTCATACCTACTCGTAAAAATCAAAACATCAATTTTTTTAATTAAAATTTATTCAGAACTTAATCCTAAAGCATTTTTATTTTATTTTTTATGTATATTTTCTTTTTTTTTTCTAATAAATATGTTAATCGGTATTGTAACCAATTTTTAGTACTTGTGAATCAACAAAAAGTCATAATTTTTTAATATATTTTACGTACATGATTTTTACATAAAATTATTAATTAAGTTTAAATTTTCAAAAATAAAATTAAAATAGAACATATTTTATGGTTAGTTACTGTATATGTTTTAAAAATATACTCCTATTTATTTTCACAAATATAAATTAATCTGCAATTTATTATTATTACTATTTTTAAACAAATATAAAAATATTTATGAACACCAAATATTTTTTTATTTGCAAAATTATAGAGTATTTAATAAATATACCTATTTATTGTATATATAGATATGCATTTCATTTTTAATAAAATAATATATATATATATATATATATATAATTATATATATATATATATATATATATATATATATATATATAATATAATTAAAGAGACAATTTAATTATTAAATTTTCTTTATATGAATAAAAATGCCAAAAATGGTTTTCTGTTAAATGAAACTTAAAAACTAAATTAAACCGAAAACAAGGTTTAAAAATACATTTTTGTTTAAAATGACATCATAAATATTATATACTATTAATATACCTCATTCATGCTTCATTATTTTAATGTTCAAAAATTAAGGAATATATTTATTTAAACGTACGAATGAAAATAGATTTGTTACATGCATGTATGACACGTAAAATCTAAAACGTAATGTAACAAATGGAAATCAAGTTCACATTCACACCAATTTATATATATATATATATATATATATACAAGATGCGGCAAAAGTCTGGAATAACTCTAGAATTACACGCACCAGCGACAAACAAAAAAAAAAAAAAACGTGTTTCATGTTGGATGGAGAACAACTTTGTAATATTAAATGGGAACATACAATTTTAATTGCAGATTCGGATTCTACACTTCGAATTATGTAAGATTGGTCTGAATTTTTTTTTAGTTTGTGATAGATGGCGTTGCAATTGCAAAAATTGATTATTCTTTTTATTCTTTAAAAATTTCCATTGCTTCTCTTATCAATTTTATAATCTACTTACTTATTTTGTTACCCGGTAACTTGTTTCTATGTTTTGTTTATTTATTATATATGTTATTTGTATCATATTTTTCCTGATGATGATGTACGTGGAGTACGTCAAAACATTGATTTTTAATTAAAATTTATATAGAACAATATCTTAAAGCTTTTTTATTTTTGAAATTTTAATATAATGAGTTCTGACAGATTTTTTTTACACTGTTAATAATTTTATTGAGAGAAAATAAATAAATTTTATTTTGTTAGTATTAAACATATAACTTTAAAATAAAATACCTTTAACATTTTATTATTCAATTGCAGATGTGCAATATTAAATTTCATTTTTTATAAATGTTTATAAACAATCGCTTATTTGTATGAATGTTTTTAATTCATACATTAAAATGCAACCTAAGCACATATTTTGTTTATACATAAATAAACAGTCTAAGGCATGACATATATGTATATATTTTATTAAAATTTATTTTTTAGAAATAGTAAAATTAAATTATCTACTTTTATTATGATTCATAACAATTTTTCAATCGCTAGGTGCAAATGCGTTAAGGAAGTCATGTGATAATTGCATCATATTTTCATCTGTTATAATTAGGTGTCAACATCCTCTATATACAAATAACCTACTAATTTTATTATCTGAAAATGTACTGCCAAGGCCAATCGTATATAATGCTTTAAACATATTCTATATCTACATATTTACGTATTCATTAGTACCATTTATAAATTTATTAATTTCTTTTATATGGTAGCAAAGAGAATATAATATAATATTATATTCTCTTTTAAAATTCATCTGGAAATGAAAAGATAATGTTATACATTTTAGGCACTTTTATACCAATTTGCATAAAACAAATTACAATATTAACTAATTAATTAATAATATTAGAAATATTAATTTTTATCTTGTGTCATATTCACGAATTCCGTACATTCGTGTATTTTGCAATTTTTTTTTTTCAAAATACAGAACTACAGAAAACAACTACAGAAAAAAGAACACACAAAAGACTAAAAAGCAGAAAATAATTATTTAAATAAAAAAATTAAAATTTAAATATACCACATTTTTAAAACGGACTAAAAAGTATAAAATAATTTCTTTTAGCCCCATACAAATTTATAACTCCATACAGATTCCTGACCCCATACAGATTGTTCTGAAAATTTGTGATTGTGAATTTTTAATAGCTATGACAATATCTGTAAGATTTCAAACGAAAAACGTGGGGCGCTACGACAGCTACTCCCTACAATCCTTACGATTGTCTATTGCATGCAAAGAAAAGCAATGTACACCATCCAGGGTGGTCAGAAACTTCATATTCAGCCAAAAAAACACGGTCAAGTGTATTTAATTTGACATCTCCAACGGTCGTATTAAAAACTATTAAGTCAAGTTAGTTGACAATTGCATTGTTTATTTTCGTATGAATTTGAATATCGAAAATGTATAGAAAAAGTGCAAGAAATGCAATGTATACCGTCCAGGGTGATCAGATATTGCATATTCGACCAAAAAAAGATTAATTCTCATAAATCACATAACTCAAATATAAATAATATATACATACTATCTACAAATGTTAGTAAAGTTAAGGTTACTTGGCATGTATTTTTATTTATTTTTAGTTTTGATTTGTTTAGAACGCTTGAAGAGAAAATCTCGAAATAAAAGCTCTTTTTGTTTCTTCCAGATTGTTTGGCTTCGGCTTCGCCTCGCCTGCGCCTCGCCTGCGCTCAACACAATTATCATCGCTTTCTACTCCCCGTAACATATAATACTAATATATTTACATTGAAAAAGAAGTATACCTATACGGAATTAATTTAATTAATTATAATTTTACAAGAATTATTGTTTCGAGGCAAATTATAATAACATACAAAGCATATAATATTCTGCATTCAAGATCAATAAATATGGCGTTAATTGATGGGATAATTAACATATATCAGTGATGCATTGTCAATAATAGAAGGCCGCTTTAGTGCTGTAGCGATTAACTACTACTACTAGTAACAGGTAACTAAGCTACTAAGTACTTATTAAATTCATGCTACATCATAAAATATGTTCGCACTCATAATACTATGATTACTTACATATTTCCTAGAATATTACATTTATTGTTTACACATTTAAATAAAAAATTATGCATTACGTATTGTATATTATTTAAATTTTGGTATATGCTATATAAAAAATGGCAGGGCTTCGAACCGGAACTGAATCGAAAACCGAAAAAAACCGTTATTTTTACTAGAACAAAAACCGGAACTGAACCATAAAAAAATCGGTTTATTTCGGTTTGGTACATGTTGAAAAACGTGCGTTAACGCAATATTATAATTAGAGATAATTTTCATTTTTTAGTGCATTTTTGTTTTCAAAAAGAAAGCTCAATAATACGCTTTGTTTGGTCGTTCGTTCGGCTCCAGAAAAACTTTTAAACTAGACATCGTAGAGTTCCAGTTTTTTGCATTAGTTCGATGCTGTTGAGTTATTGGCGCATCGAATAGTTTAAAAGCGCTCAGTCAATGCTAAATAAGTTAATTAATGATATTTATTAAAAAATACTGATCCGCCCGCCAAAAATGCGCTTAAGTCCCTCGATCAAAAGCACGAGGACTTTTTTAATTTTTCTAATTATAAATAAATAAATAATCCTGTATACAAGAATTTGTTACGTAAACATATATTATTTTACTATTATATGTATAATTAAAACATACATTCGAATAATAAATTATATTATTATCATATACACTAGTATATACTTCTAATTATTATAGCTTCAATTAATTAATAATAATTATTATTCATATTATATTATTGTATCAATTTATGTAGTATGCATATTATAAAAGTAGGAATAATATGTTCTAAATTATGATAGAAAATAAGTTTTTAATACAAATAAAAACATTTAAAAAATTTAAAAATTAATCACTCGGAACTGTACCGAAAACCGTAAAAAAACCGTTATTTTTGCTTGAACGAAAACCGGAACCGAATTGATGTATATATATATTAATTGAACCGGAATGAAGAATATAACGGTTCAAAGCATTGAAAAATGGTTTAAATAATTATTAATTTATCGATTTCTTGTTTGTTCCATACGCCAAATTGAATTATTGCTTATTTTGGCAATATTTGTTTGTTTTCTATCTATTTTAACAATCGTGAATGTTATAATTTTAATAATGATATTTTAACGATATTTAAATAAGTTGCCAAAACATGAGCAAATAATTAAATTTAGCAAAATTTATCGTGATATATCTAGATATATTTTTATTCTCTCGTTAGTTATTCAAGGAATAATCCTATTCTGTTCACTTTGATAACATAACTGTAACTTTAATTTATTTTCGACTTAGCATACAGATAACCTTTTGTTTATTATTACTAACAATAAGTTCTTCTTTATAATTCTCATTTTAATTGCAAAATTTTTTAAGTTAGACTTCTTAAGGCAACTTTTTACGTAGAATTCAGTGATTTTTATTTAATTTAATTGCTCATTTTTCTCTGATTTCTTTTTTTTTGTTTTAAGCAATTAACATAAAACAAACTCAATAGTGACAAATAAATGTTTATATTTGGTATTAAATTATTATTAAATTATTATTTCACAAAAAAATATAGTAATAATAAAGAAGTTTATAATTACTTTAAATAAATTCATTTATAATTCAGAAATATATTTTAAAGAAATTATTTTATTAATAACAAAGAAACACTGTTTTTTCGTGATAGACCAAATCATATGAAATAAATATATGTAACAGATTTTACAAAACTATACGGTTTTATTTAAAGTACATATCTGTAATAAAATAAAATAATTTTCCTTAAACCACGAACAATAATATTAAACAAGCTATATACGTATTTCGAATGCTAAGCTTTCTTCATCAGTAGCAAAAGTTAAAGCTAAAGTCCCAATCAGTGATCTAAATTTACTCAAATACTTATACGTTGAGTATTTAAGTAACTTTAGATCACTGATTAGGACTTTAACTTTATCTTCTGCTACTCATGATAAAAGTTTAGCTTTTGAAATACGTTAAAATCATTTGTTAAAATTATTGTATGTGGTTTAAGGGAAATTATTTTATTTTATTGACTTTTCGCCACAGTACATATCTTAATTTATTACATATCTATAAACTTAATAAAATACACAAAATCTCAGCATTAATTTATAATATGAGTAGTTAAACATATTAAAAAAGCTTTCAGAAATCATTATATTAACATAAAAAGGCTTTAGGATTAAGTTCTGTATCTATTTTAATTAAAAAATCGACGTTTCAACGTACTTCATGTACATCATTATTAATTAAAATTTATGCAGATAATCCTAATTCTTTTTTATTTTATTTTTTAAATAAATTTTCTCTTTTTCTATAATAAATCGGTATTAAAATCAATTTTCAGTAACATATACAATAAGTAAACAAAACATAGAAACAAGTTACTAGGTAACAAAATAAGTAACTAAATTATAAAATTTTTAATTTACTCATTTTATTTATTAATAGATGTAAATACCAACAATGCAAATCAATATTTTGAGAAAAATTATAAACCAATTAAATGTCACATTTTTTTAAATGACTATTTAATATATTTACAATACAAAAAAAGACAAACAAACGAATTTTTATAATGATTAAAATCAACAACAAAAAAATAAATGAAATATAAAATTGTCGCAATAGTATAAAAAACGACGATCATAAATATGGCGACTGAAGGTTACAGGCTGACCATTTTACGATGACAGAAGCATACATGATTAACTTTTATATTAAAATAATGTTTTATTGAAATCACTTAACATGTGCACGAAATATTTTTAACTCAAACCATTATTTCTTCCAAAGAATTACAATGTCGCCATTGTTTTACGAAAATAATTTTCTAGAAATTACTATGTTAAGCTCGAGTGCACATTTTTCTCGATTTCATGTTATTTCTTGAAAATTGCCTAGAATTTTTGTAGTTATAAACAAATTACTGTATTATAGCATTTAATACTAAGTTCTTAATGTCCGTTTACGTTTTTATAACAAATGATTGAAAAAGTTTATTTCTATATTTTTCTACGTTTGTTTGCATATAGCTTATGTCATTTTCTGGTAAAAGAAAACTCAACATTTTTTAGCAATTGCGTAGTAAATATAAAAATAAACAAGTGAAATTCGTATATATTCACTTTTTGTTTCTGTTATAATATTTTAAAAGTAATAGTTTCAATTAGAAAGTTATATTAAATAATTTGTTATCATAATTTTACAAAAACATTAAAACAATTAAAATTTGTTACTATAAATAACATGTAATGGAATTTAAATTTAATTTTTGCTATGAATGCTATTTGAATAACAATTATTTAAAAAAATCTGTTATGGCCCACCACAGAACCGATCGTCATTGTACTAAATAAATTTATGGAATAGAAAAATTTATATAACAATAACTACTGTAGTCAAAGTAACTAAAAACAAAATTGTTTTGACATAAATATCTATTTACAGAATTATATATACATATATATATATATATATATATATATATATATATATATATATATATATACAGGGTGTTCGTTCACTTGGTTGATATAGGGCAATAACATGGGATTTCGATAATATGCAGAATACAGTAAAATTCGGAGAAATACTTAGAATACTTTTCGATAGGTAATAAAAAGTTATATAATTTGGTTTTAGTTTTAATTTGCTAGCATGTGCCCTTTGGGAGCTAGAATTTTTTTTAAAATGTTTTGAGAATTTTCAAAAATTTTCCCTGCTAAATCAGAATGAATTAGAGAAAAAAGTTACTTAGCTATTATGTAGCTATTTTTTTTCTCTATTTTACTGAATTTTTTCAGATTTTTTTGAGCAAATTTTGAAAAAAGTTATATTTCAATTTTTTTTAAAATATAACTTTTTTCAAAACTTGTTCAGAAAAAATCTGAAAAAATTCAGTAAAATAGAGAAAAAAAATAGCTACATAATAGCTAAGTAACTTTTTTCTCTAATTCATTCTGATTTAGCAGGGAAAATTTTTGAAAATTCTCAAAACATTTTAAAAAAAATTCTAGCTCCCAAAGGGCACATGCTAGCAAATTAAAACTAAAATCAAATTATATAACTTTTTATTACCTATCGAAAAGTATTCTAAGTATTTCTCCGAATTTTACTTCAGAAAGTAGTATTCTGCATATTATCGAAATCCCATGTTATTGCCCTATATCAACCAAGTGAACGAACACCCTGTATATATATATACTGGGTGTCCCATTTTAATCCGCCTATTGCAATAACTTTAAAATCGTGCATCGGACAAAAAAATGTTCCGGATGAAAAGTAAATGGTTTCAAGGGGGACATCTGATGCAGGAACCCTTGCCCCCGGACCCCCTGGGGGGCGGGAAAGGGGGGCAACTTTGAAATGTTAAATGGAACCCCCTATTTTTACTGCAGATTCGGATAAACCATTAAACAGTATGTAAATTTTGTTTTGAGACTTTTTTTTATCTTTGATAGATTTCGCTGCAAACAGGATTTTTTTCTCAGTTTATCAGTCTTCAATTTGAAAAAAAAGGTGTAACTAAGTACGATATTCAAGTTCTTTTCAGTTCTTTGGGAGGAGGAGGGGCAAAGGTCACTGATTCAGATATCTCCTCGAAACCATTAACTTAAAGTTATCCCCCTCGAAACCATTAACTCCTCCCACAGAACTGAAAAGAACTTGAATATCGTACTTAGTTACACCTTTTTTTATAAAATTTTATAAAATTTTAATGGTCTATCCGAATCTGCAATAAAAAATAGGGGGTTCAACTTGTTTCTATATTCTGTTTATTTACACTTTTGGGTACATGGCGTGATTGTGTATGTATGTATGTATGTATTATTTGCATCATTTTTGATGTCATTTCGTCTTGTGTGATGACGGTTGTATTATCTTAAAAGTAGAATTAGTTAAAAACAAAAGATGTTTCGCTAAATTCATCTGATGGATTCACCGATTAAACGAAAATTCATCATGTCATCTCTATGAGAATGCATCGGTAAATTTATGTTGCTATCAGAAAGGCATCTCTTTTTTGATCAGATGAATCCATCCGTTTCATCTACTTTTGAGTTGAATAGATTGCAATGAATAGTAGTGGGGAGAGAGGAAATGTTCTAAGAAAACTTCAACAAAATTTTAATTTTATTTGATATAGTTAATAAAATTCATAAAATATGTCTAATATTAATGATAAACTATATAATCATTACAGAAATGAACCTAACCAAACAAACGAAATGATACATTCAAAAGAATTCACCGTAAATTCAGCTAATCTTTTCCTATTTGCAATCAGTAATTTATCGGTGACGTCATTTATGGTTGAGATAAATTTCACCGATCGATTTCATAATGTCAGAAAAATCGGAAATAAATAAAATACTTATAATCCAAATAAAAAATTTTAAAAATCTAATAAATTAGTAACAAACTGCAAATTTTACTTTATGAATAGAAAATTAGCTACACTCTCTTCTTAGATCTAAAGTATCTTAAGTAATCTAGTTACAAATACAGATGTATATGCAATAGAATAAGCAAAGTTATGCAAAATATTTATTAAATTCATATTAATAAGATAGTGAAAGTCTGGTAAATATAAGTAATTAATTTTGTTTTCAATGTTCATTTTTCGACATTGATAGCAAACTTTCAACATTTAATGACTACAAATTTAAATACTAACTAGTTATATTTAGCTAATTACTTCTTAAATATTTCTATAAATTATTGAATTATTGCAATTTGTTCCTGAGACATCGATATGTCACAAAAACTAGTAACTTAAAATTCAGAAATTTTGAGTTAGTCATGTTCTAATCAAAATATGGTATTAGTATATTTTTGATATATTTTTTTTAAATGAAAGATTGACTTAATTGATTAACATTAATTATTTGTGTTTGATTCATTCATTCATTCATTGTATATAGTTTTTAAACACATTTTTTTGATAATGTCATCATATTATTAAATTTCTATGTGATGTAGTTATTTAATGAAAAACATGTATGCGTTTTCCATTGATAGATGAAATAAGAACTAAACTTTAATTTGTTTACATATTTTGTCACTTTTAAAATTTGTTCAACATTACCATAAATTGTATAAAATTAAATTTATTTCAAACATAAATTTTAATATTTTTTTAAATTAAAATTTCTTTTATATAAATATAACAGTTATACAACCAATTAAAAGACAAGATATATATATATATATTAATATATATATATATATATATATATATATATATAGGTATATATATATATATATATATATATATACATATAGGTGTATATATATATATATATATATATATATATATAAATGACAAATCATTTAATATACATATAATAATATTAATACATATACAAATATATTATTATGACTAACTTTATTATTGCTGTTAATAAGTGAATATAAATTGTCATAAAAAATATCAAAATCAGAAAAACAATTGTTAAAATTTCTACACATTATGTTGATTGATGCGTTATATAAAATATTTGTTCCAGAAGAATCACAATAGAACGTTAGAGTAGAACGAGACGAAAGTCTTAGAACTGAAAAATTAAGTTATTTCAAGTAAGCGAGGACAGTCAACCATATTATGCAGTAATTTGTGTAGTAAAACTATACTAGTTTTAATTCGGTTCTTATCCAAGGACTCAGAGCCACATCTACTTAGCAATATGTCATGATCTGCTCCCTGATGTGGATATATTTTATCTGTTCTAAAAGTAATATATTTCACAGATTTTTTGGGACAGATTCATGTATAAATTGATTACAGATAGGAAACCAAATTAATGATCCATATTACAATTTAGATCGTACGTAGCTGTAATACAATATTTTTATAGCAACATATAATAATTGAATTTGTTGGAATTTCTAATTATGAAATCTAACGCGATTGTGTCAGATTTTTCTATATTATTTATATATGTCGAAAATGTGAATTTTTATCGAAAGTAATACTCAAATCTTTCACGATATTGACGCGGTTTAACATATGGGTTGGTGCATAATTATTGGCCGATTTTGTAGGCGGGTTATTTGTTAATAAAAATTGCTGTTTTGTTTACTTTTTTCAATAGAAATATTTTTGTATTTTCAAGTAATAAACGACTGAAAATTATGCACCAACGTAATAGTTTTCATTTATATAATAGTTAAAAATTAGCTCTGCTTGTTTTGCGTGTGTAGGATAAAATTTGGCATTTACTAACATTTAATTGCAACTTGTTTCGAATACACCAATACAGCAAAATTTATTAGTAAAATATGTTATGCAGTTTTTTATTGAAACACAATATTGCTTAAATTAAAAAGACACGTCATAGTTCAGATCGCAAACTTTTTCAAGAAAATAAAGAATGAAAAGTTTGAAATTTTAATATAATTGTTATACAGAAGTACTTATATACTTGTTTTTTACATGTACCCTATTATTTTTAAATTTATATTATACATTAATCCCCCGTATTCTGAAACATTTTCGTTAAATATAACGGTTCGTTAAAATGAAAATTCTTGGATTCCGTAAGAAATCTTTCTATGTATATTGTAACAAAATTTGTGTTACTATGTGATGTATTGCTGCTTGATATAAGTATTTTCATTTACAAGAATTGTCAACAACAGTTTTTTCCTATAAATTCGAAAAATAAGTTTGCAGTTACTCTGAAAATAATATAAATCAATATTAAATATTGACTTATAATGTGTTAAGTATAAGAATTTTTAAATTTTAGTGAGAAATTCTTAAGTAAATAAACTACTCCGTATTACACGTATTACGATGAATATGTAAAGTCCAAAAGATGAATCAAATCTATACTTAAATTTAAAAATATATTTATTATTAGATAGGTTAAAAGAATGTGTAATTGCAGAAATCGCCATTATTATTTTGGTGAACTAATTAAATATTAACTAATGATTTAATTAGTTCATCAAAATAAATTAATGGCAATTTCTGCAATTACATATTACTTTAAATTTAAAAATCTTATAATTGATAAATATTTAAATTATTTTTACAATAGATGTATTCAATGGCAAAACGTCTATAGAAGCAAGAAAACCACTACTTCACTTGTTGTTTTCATGTATAATAGGTTTTTTTTATTTTATTTATTAAAACAAGTTAACTTTTTTGATAAATAAATTAGTATTACAATTATTTTAATCATAAGTAACTCAAAAACAAATAAATATAAACTAGATAAACAGTATACTTTGTTTGTATCAATGTCATTTACAAATATCCTACAATGATGAACAACATATAAATACATATAGAACACGCCATGTATCTAAATATGTGTGGCACAAACTCTTTTCACTATTTCGAAATTAATTTTCTCTACTCATTCTTATCACAGACAAACAACCCTAGGCTTCATCCATATTTATGATATTTCTCATACATGCTCTTCTATTCCCACTAGTTGAAAACTTTCGCTCACGCAAATCACTTTCTCAATCATACCACTCCATCTAGGCATCGGACATCCATGCAAACGTATACCTTCAAAATCATTTACATATGAACATCAAAATTAGCATAAACATCAAAATTTTAACATTTTGTTAAATTTTATTTATATTCATGCAAAAATGTAACACTTCCATCTTTTCAACACAATTTTTGCTTTTCCGATAACTGCATTTTTTTTGTAAGTAACAGCCTTGTAGTTTCAGATTTTGTTATAAAAAAAATTTATCAGAATCATTTTCAAAAATTAGTTTATTTGTCAATAATACTATATATGAATTTTTATCTTCAAAGATAATATCATTTATATTATAAAATTTACTTGTAAAATAATATTAAATATTATTATTGTAACATTATATTATTAGGCAATTTTAACTAAATATACTGTAAAAAAGTTGCCATTTTACATAAAAACCATAATAAAAAAATTACTTATTATTTTAGCAAAACCATGGTTTATATAGATTTCATGTGAAAAATAATATAATTTTGTAATTTTAAGTAAAATAATTAATTTACCATAATTGTTTGTTTTTTCACCGAAAAAGTAAGTAATTACTTACATAAAATATACGTATTTTATATTTATATAATGTAAAAAGTTTCCTTAAAATATCTGTAAATAATATTACATATGTACATTTTGTAAAAATACTGACGCCTGTAAACTAACCGTTTTTTTTTTTACAATGTAGGTAATTCCTTTCAATTTACATTAAAATGAATAAGCAAGTAATACTAACAAGAAGTTAAACACCGATAACCATAATCGTAAAAATTACCTCATTGTGAAACAAAATAATATTGAAATAGTAAAAAATCTTTTTGAATTCATTATATTTTAAATAAAACGGCTTTAGGATGTAGTTCTGAATTAATATTTATTAATAATCAACGTTTCGACTTACTCTTCATCAGGAAAAAAGATACAAATGACAATTACGTAAATAAACAGAAAATAGAAACAAGTAACTAGGTAACAAAATAAGTAACTAAATTTATAAAATTTAAAATAATGTTGTACATTACAAAAAAAAAATAATAAATAATATTGAAACTTACTGTTATAAAAAATCCAATTCAATCAAAAATACGCCACATATAAATAACAAAAAAATCACAGAAGAATTTCACAGAAATTTTTCTAAATTTTTCGTGAAAAATTCAAATATTAAATTTGTAATTACGTTTACTCTATACAGAATCAAAACTGATACTAAATTTGAAACCGGTTCCTTGCCAAATTCACGAGGCACTGAAGAAATATGTTAATGGAAAATGACTGCCTTTTTTATCGATCAAGGTAAGAACAATTAAACGAAAAAAACTAAACTGCTTAGAAAAAAATTCAGTCCCCAAAAATATATTTACAACACTTTTTCAACGAGTGATATGTAGATTTCTATGTTGATATAAGTATTATAAAAATATTGTTTTTAAAATGTTTTCCGATTAGTAAAAAAAACTATAAGACTTATAAAAATAGATCGCTGATTTCCTTTATATTTGTAAACAAACCAAGTATTTAAATTTTATTATTATTGTGTACATTGGTTAAACATAAGTGATTGTAAATTTTTTTATAACATTTTATTATTATAGAATAACTTCTTGTCTAGCTAGGTTTAATATTACTTGTTTACTTGGAAAGGAAAAAAAAATACATTAAGAATTTAATAAAAGATTTGAGAAGCATTTATAAAACGTAGTTTTTTTTCCATATCATGTTACAACTTCTATGGAAAGTGACGAATACGTTACTTTATGAGTTTTAAAATAATGCACTAAAAAAATTGGTTATTATAGTATTTGATAATATACAAAGAGATCGCGGCATGTAATTAGCCATCCTTTTTGATAATAAAAAAATAATCTGCTATGGCCACCACAGAACAGACCGTCATCGTATAAAATAAATTTATGAAATAGAAAAATTTGTAGAACAACTACTGGAGTTATGATAACTAAAAACAAAACTATCTTGATATAAGTATACTACCTGCTTACAGAATTATATATATATATATCATAAAAATATAAAAAATTATAAAATAAAATATTTAACCGCATTGTTAGTTATAACTTGTTACTTGTTCAACAACTTTTGTTTTATAAATTCTTCGAAATATTTCTCTGTTGCGAAATATTATTAAAACACAGAAAAGTGACATAACATTTCCAGTTAGCAGATCTATACGAAAGTTGATCCAACATATTCACCTCCGATGCGTAAATATAAAATTTTATAACAATCCGTTCAACCGAATTTGTTCTACACGTGTCCACAGACCGACAGACAAACATCACGCTAAAACAGTTGATTCATGTTACTATAAACCTAAAAATTTCAATATGTCAAATTTGGTATTATTTATATCTCCCTTCCCATATTTGATATGACGGTCGCGATTGTGTATTTGTCACTATTCCATTTAGATTTTCATATTTCAAATTATCTTAGTTTTTTTTGCGTTGTGTATTCTCATGACACATAAAAAAATATGTTTGAAAAGTACTTTTCATGTTTTATGAAAACTTATTATTTTTGTTATTTATTTAATTTTTTTAATTCAAAAGTTACTTAAAACTTGAACTACATTCATGTAAAATAAAACTGCTTTAGGTTCAAATTCTATATTATAATTGATTTATAAACTCAACGTCCATTTTCATCAGGAAAACTGATATAAATGACGTTTATATCAATTTTCCTGATGAGTTTCGTCGAAACGTTGATTATAAATAAATTTTAATATAGAACTTAAACCTAAAGCAGTTTTATTTTATACAGGGTGTAACAGAATAACTATTCCTAATTTTCAGAAATGATAGAGTGCACTTAGAGAAATATTTTTTATTAATAAACTAGTGTCCGAAAATTTCTCGGTGTCAAGATACACTAGATATCGTTAAAAACAATTTTAATTATTACAACGTCAAAGAGTAGTTAAGTTAAGGAACATTTTATTAGAAATAATAGTGCATTAAACTTTATAAAAATTGTTCGAAGTTACGACCACCATTTTCGATACACAAGTTGTAACGATGTACAGGGTGGGCAAATTTGGACGTTTTTATAGGGGAACTCGGAAACTATAAGAGATATGGAAAAATGGACCGCGCATCCTCGATCGCTTTTTTTGAGAGAAACTCAATTATAAAAACAAAAATTAGCTATCGTCTTTTGTTTTCGAGTTATGGCGAAAAGTTCGCTTTTTTCGTATTTTGATAAATGGCGATATCTCGATGGTTTTTTAAATTAGATGGAAATAATTTTCACATTCTTAAGCCACTTTTTTGAGTAGAATGAAATGGTCTTAACGGATATTATAAATCTCCGTTAATTCTCGGGTTATAACATAAAGTTGTGTTTTTTACAATCGACTGCCGAAAAAAAAAAAAAAAAATTCCGGACACTAGTTTATTAGTAAAGAATGTTTCTTTATGTGCCCTCTATCATTTCTGAAAATTAGGAATAGTTATTCTGTTACACCCTGTATAATGAGTTCTGAAAGATTTTTTACTACTTATGTTACATTTATGTAATATTATAAACAAAAACAATAAAATATATAAAAACAACAATAATAAAACATATATAATAAAACAATAAAATATATAAAATATAGAAAATAAATAACAGTTGTACATATTTTTGAAGAAATTAAAAATTTTTTTTGTAAAAAATCCCAATTTATTTATCAATGTTAGATATTTAATTGTTATTAAGATACTACTATTTATGGAAATTCAGAAAATATTTCTATAACATTTTTATATTCTGATATTAAAAGATATTTTATTATTCTTCTATTAGTTGTTCTAAGAATAACTTATTCTATTAACACTGACAAATTAATGTAACTTGAGTTTAATCCCGACTTAGTAGTTAATCTCTATTTATTGATACCGGGAATAATTTCTTATTAATATAATTATATAATGTAAGTCTTCTCAATTTTCTTTCAAAAATTAATAAATAATAAAATATTATCCTTTTGAAGATATTATAATAAGTTGCAAAGTCAAAATTAAATCAAAATTTTGTGTATTACCATATAAATATAAAAATAATAATATTTTATGTTTATTCTATATTTTAGTAATAAAACTCACCTTACTTTTAAAAGTAATTTTTGTCAAAAGTACTTTTGACGTTTATTTAAAATTAATTAAGCAATTTGAATTACATGGTTTATTTGAATTTATACTATTCATATTTGATAACAGGTAGAAGTAAACATTTATTTTAAAGCAACAAATAAACACTGTTTTCATAAAACAAAAGAGGTGAAAATACGGGCCAGTGTTTTTCATTCAAAGGGTGGTACTATATTAATTAATAAACTTTATTATATATTAACTTATTACCATGTAAAACAAGACGTCTTTTTTATAAACTAAAATTATCATAAATATTTGTTTTTTAAATTGTATTGAGTCTAACTGGAAGTGAAACATTTATATAATTTAATTGTAATAAAACTAATATAAGCATGGTAAAAAAATACACTTGTTTTTGATTTATAATAAAACTTTAATTATAACAATAAAAACTTACTGTTTGCAGATGATCTGTAATTTTTTTTATTTATTTCTACTATTAATGATTGTCTGTCTGTCACTTCAAAATGATCTTAACAATATTCTTTCATGGTGCCAATCTATTAAACTTTGCTTAAATATAAAAAAAAATGTAATGTAAATTACTTTAGACAGTAATAATTTGTTAATAATTTATGAATAACTATTTGAAATAAATTATTAATAAATATTTGAGACTGATATATTGTCACTAAATATTTAGGACAAATTTGTTAGGACATGCGCATTCATATTATCTATCACTGCTACCGACTAATAACAAATAGCTGCAACAGCTGGCTGGCAATGTAAAGAAATGTCGGTTATTTTCTGTCAGTTGGTATCAGTGGTAGATGACATGAATGTGCATGTCCTTACAAATCTGTCCCTAATATTTAATGAATATAAATCAATCCCAAATATTTATTTATGATTTATGATGTTCGATTGGCTCTCTTGCATTTTTGTGCAAAACGCCGCCGTAAATGATGCATTTACATAACATGTAACTACGAAGTGAATAAAACAATAAACATTGACGCAGCAGTAAACAGTAGACGCATGGGTGCGAATCGAACAAGGCTATTGTTTTAATCTTTGTAATTTTTAATTTTTTATAATGCATGTTAAATAAAATGAAAATTGGATTATAAAATAATGACCAAATTAATTTTGAAAAAGATTGATTTTTTTTTAAAATATTGCAAACGTCAGTGACGCAACCAGGGGTGGAGAGGCGACGGCCCCTCCCCCCCCCCCAAGGTTAGCAGAATTAGCACAATTTTTATTCGTTTAGTTATATATTCAGCAGTCACGTCTAACGCTACAATTATTTACCCCAAAATATTGAGCCAACATTCATTATTTTAAACTATTAATTATTCGATTCATGTAAGATATCTGGTTAGTATTTGCTTTTTTTTGCTTCTCGAAGATAAAATCCTTGCCCCCCCCCCCCAAGACAAAATCCTGGCTGCGCCACTGGCAAACGTCAATCAAAATTGATACCACAAAAACAAAAGATTGTTTTTTTGTTTTGTTTTTTATTGTAAACGTACAATTTAGCAAAAATAATCATTAGGTATTGTCAAGTATATCAAAAATAATCATTATTGTCAAGTATAGCAAAAATAAACAGAAATATCAAAATATTATTGTATATAATTTATACCTATTTGTTTGTGAATTATAACAAAATATCACAGATTAACAAATTTACTAAATTTACAGACGTCATTATTTTTACAAAATGTATTTAATATTATTTGCAGATATTTTTAGAAAAATTTTTGCATTACTCAGCAAAAACCGGTTGCCATTTTACATAAAACCATAATAAAAGAAATTACATATTATATCAGCAAAACCATGGTTTATATAAATTTTCTTAAAAATAATATAATTTTGAAATTTTAAGTAAAATAATTAATTTACCATATTATATATATTTTTTTACCAAAAAAGTAGGTAAAAATTTTCCTGTGACGTTTGTAAATTTACATATTAAACTGGTGTAAATCAGTTGCTCCGGGTTTTTATGTAAAATACCGATTTTTTACAGTGTATATAAATATAAAATAAGTATAGTTTATGTAAGTAATTACTTACTTTTTCGGTAAAAAAAAAAACCTATATAATATGATAAATTAATTATTTTACTTAAAATTACAAAATTATATTATTTTTACAGAAAATTTATGTAAACCATCGTTTTGCTGAAATAATACGTAATTTTTTGACTAGGGTTTTTATGTAAAATGGCAACTTGTTTTTTACAGTGTATCCTGTAACTAATTAAACCTGTTATATATTTAAATAAATAAATAAAATTTTATTGTAAAATATAGGCCACGTGCTTTATTACATTATAATTAATTTATCTGTATTTTTTAGTGCTGGGAACCGAATCCGGATAATTTTGGATCCGGATCCAAAATTATCCGGATATCCGGATAATTAGGTTTTCGGATATCCGGATCTCGTATCCGGATCTCAGATTCGGATATCCGGATCTCGGATCCGAATCTCAGATTCGGATATCCGGATCTCGGATCCGAATCTCGGATCCGAATCTCAGATCCGGATCTCGGATCCGAATCTAAGATTCGGATATCCGGATCTCGGATCCGAATCTCAGATTCGAAAATTCGGGTCTCGGATCCGGTTTTAGGATCCGAATCTAAAGATCCGGATTTCAAATTTGAATCGTTTCGAATCTATGTGTTTTATATTTTTATTTTTATATAGGTTTTTCACACATTATTTTAATATATTTATATTATTGAAATAAATGTACGAGTAGGTTATGAAATATCTGTTTTCTTTTGAACATATCATATACATATCACATTTTTTAAACGAATATTAAAAACATTTTACAAGCTGTATTATTTTATCGAAATGCCAAATAAGTGTGCGACTGCAGTTATATACGATGTGTCTAAAAAATTATATATGCAATGTGCATCAAAATTATATATGCAATGTGTCTCAAGAATCTTATATAAAATATATTTTTTATATAATAAATATGCAGTGTGTCTTAGAAATAAAAGTACTCAATTATATACATTGTGTCTAAAGAATTTTGTATACAATGGATGTTATTACAAGTTCTGTTTTTGGGAATACTAAAAGAGCTGATTTTTGCAATACTAAAAATTCTTTTACATATGCAATTCTGAAAATTTTGTTTTAAAATTCTTGGCGATTCATATGTGCTAAAAATTTTGAAATTTAGTATAAAATTATTAAATTTATAAAAACTATCAAATATTGAGAATAAATTTTTAATTTTTGTTAAAAATTATACAATTTTGTTAAAAATATTTGCATTTTGTCAAATCTTCAATAAATTTTCCAGATTGTTAATATTTTTAAATTATATATTTTATTACAAATTAATATTTTTTTGGTTTTGATTTAATGAAATGTAAAATTTGTATCTAAAAATATTATTTTAAAATTATTATTAATTTTTATTCTGATATATATATACCTGTATATACAATCACGCCATGTTCCCAATAAGAGTGTGGCACAAAATCTTTTTATTCAACCAGAAATCAACTTTCACCAAACATTCTTATCCAGACAAAAAAATTAAATACATATACATTTTAAATAAAACACAGTAAATAAAAATATTAAAAATATTTTTTTTTAACAAATGTTTAATTTTTGTAACACTATGTGGTTGGTAAAGGACGCTGCTTTATTTGAGATACAATTGTCTTTGTTTGTTTGTATTTCATATCATCGTCTTTAACTTTTTAGTATACAATAGTAATTTTAAATGAATGCTGCCTGTAAGGTATTATTTATTTATCTAACTACTAACTATCGAATAATAGTCTGATTTTATTCTATAGATGTTTACATTACGCCCTTAAAAATGTAAACTCTAAAGTAAGACAATTTATGTTTTTGAATAAAAATAAAGCAAACATTCAATACTTCTCCTATAATAAACTATATTAAGTTTTAATTTATGGTATATTATTGTGTTTCTTGAAAGATGTATCTATTTTTTAATATTCACAAAATTACTAAACAAATTATTTAAGTTATTTATTTATATTTGTTACATATTATACAATTCAAATATTAACTCATTTGCTTCATCTAATAATTCAGAAATATTTTAATTTTTTGAACTATAATTGAATAATCTAGTAAAATATAGCGTGTAGCGCATCATAACCATACTATACAGTGATAATAACGACACAAAAATACTGAACAAAAGATTTTATAATATTTTAACGTAAACACTGAAAAATTTAAACTTAAATAACTGCACCTGACTATAGCTAGGCATATATTATTATAAGTTGTCTCTTTCTACACTATATCAATAAACGTATGATGAGTGCATGTCTATATTACATCATAAATGTATAGTAAAGTATTGAAGTTATAGACATAACAAGACAGAATAACTATTTTAATATATCTATTTGATAAACCAAATTTTACTTTTATATAAAACACTCTATATTCTCCAATAAAACATGTATATAATAAATTACTAAAATTATAAACTTTATTATAAACTAAATAGAAATAAAAATACAATACCTGTTTCTGTGTAATTGTTAGATTACGCATTTCAAATGTATTATCCAAATCTAAGAAACAAATATCGAATTCAAATCTAAGATGCGGATGTCAGATCCGAATATCGGTTTCGGATGTCGGACGAATCTCAGATTTGAATATCGGTTCCGGATCTCAGATCCGAATATCGGTTTCGGATCTCAGATCCGGATGTCGGATCCGAATCTCAGATCCGGATATCGGATCCGGATCTCAGATCCGAATATCGGTTCCGGATCTTAGATCCGGATATCGGATCCAAATCTCAGATCCGAATATCGGTTCCGGATCTCAGATCCGAATATCGGTTCCGGATCTCAGATCCGAATATCGGTTCCGGATTTCAGCTCCGGATATCGGATCCGAATCTCAGATCCGGATATCGGATCCGGATCTCAGATCCGGATCTTAAATTATCCGAGAATCGGATATTCGGATATCCGAATCTTTTTGGATCCGGATATCCGGATCCAATTTTTTCAAATATTGACAGCACTAGTATTTTTCAATTATGCTAACAAAAATTCAAAAAAATTCTAGATAAAAACAAATTAACTGCAACAAAAATGTTCTTTAAAAAATTGCATAAATATTATACAAGTATATTTTATATCGTATTAATTAAAATAACATTATTTAAATGTTATAAAAACATTTTTTTTTTCTATTAGAGGAAGAAATACAATAACATAGTTTAGTAGTATGATGTAAACGACTGTGCTATTTTTTTTTTTTTTAATTAATATATGTGTTACTTTGGATCAATTTTAAGTTGAACATTGGTATTTCTGACGTCAAAAAGGAAAAAATCTTCGAAATTTACATCGCTGCAAGGTATAACCTTCGCTTTAATTATTTATTTAATTTTTTACTTATTGGGAATATAAATAAACAAATATTCGTTGATTTGTCAAATTAATTGCAAATTTTTTGATATTACATACGAATATTATTATTCTCTTTTTTTATGGTAAATATTTTTATACGGTAAAAAATATTTGACACTATGCGATGTACCGTATGTGACGCACGAAAAATAGTGTACAAAAATAAACATTAGGTACTTAAAAAATTAAAAAAGTCCTCGTGCTTTTGGCGAGCGGATCAGTATTTTTATAATCAAGTCATTTGCATTAAATCCCAAAACTAAATTTAACGGTTTTTCAAAATTCAAAATTATAGAAAAATTATAGAGGTAAATTTTGGACAGATTCAACTGGTGAAATTATAGAGGTAGTCGTTTTCGATAGGTTGCACTGTTTTGTTTACAAAATTTAAAATATCATTAATTAACTTATTTAGCATTGGCTGAGCACTTTTAAACGAGTTTGCTGCTGTAAAAATATAGAAGAAAATTGTTGTAAAAGGGACATAGAATCACAGTTAGTCATTTTTGTTCTTATTCAATGTTTTAATCTTTCGTGCAATAAATAAAATAGTACATTTGTCAATAATTTTATTGTTTTACGATTGTATAACTTGATTTACTTTATTGTATTATTGTTTTTGTTTTTTGCGTTATTGTATAACTCTCTAAATTTTCCTTAATTTATAGAATTTCTAAATTTTTTTTACATCTAAGTATAGGGGTGACACCATTATCTCCGCCCCGAGTGACACCCACCCTAGCTACGCCACTAATTGATTGTATATATAAATTTCCTAACAGCAAATACTTATTTTACCAAGTTCAGTTTAATTTCGTCACTTTTATGACGAATTATCTACTTGTACAACTTTGTCCAATTTTTTTTCGAATAAAATGACTCGATATTTGTACCTTAGCCCGGAACTTTGTTCGTATCATTTGTACATTGTCTGTCGGGATCAAAATGCTTTAACAAATTATAGAAATTAAGGAACTGAGAAAATTTGCAAAACCTGGTGAGAATATGCCATCCTAACATGAAAATATATAGTCACCAAGGATATTAACCTGTTCATTGGTAATGTTGTTGATATTTTAGAAAAATTTTAAAAAAATCAAAAAGCAGACAACCTTGAAAAGGATTTTAAGTAAAGTATAAATAAATTTTTGTTTATTTCACGTACATTTATTTTATAGCTTTTATGTGTGATTTTATGCGTTAAATATTATTAAATAAATAATCATCTAAGGTCTGGAATGGATTAATCGTACTGATGCTGCAATTCTATTCGCATTGCATGAGATACATCTTTTTCTATCAAAAGAAATATTCTACTTATTAGAAAAAGACAAAATATTTTATAATAATTCTACTAGTCTTAGGAGATGCACATAAATAGAATTTTTGCATTACATTATGTCCTTGTGGAAAATCTGATTCAATTCGAATAGCGAAGTTTCACTTTAGACAAATGCTTAAAGCTTGTGTGCAAATTGTATATTTTACAATATTAAAAATGGATCGGATTGTATATTTTATATATATATATATATATATATATATATATATATATATATATATTATATATATATATACAAAAAATATTATGATTTGAAGTTGTAAATATAAATTATAATACATTTGAGAATTTTTACGATAAAGGATTGACTTAGATTATCATCAGATTTTATATTCTAAAACGTATATTTTAAATCTAACCAATCATATTACAATATTTGAAAGATATGACACATGCGCATACCTGACTTGTATCAATGGCGTAATTATCGTCAGCTGTCAGTGAGTAGAGTGATTAACTTTCAATGAAGATTACGTTTTTTTTTTAATGGATCAAAGTTATACATTCGATATAGAACTAATACAAAATGTTGAACCATAGAAGAATGCCTAATGATGCCTAATATCAAAAACGTCACAAAATATGAATTTAGTCACATGGGTTGGTACTACAAGCTTTGGTTTTAGGTATACGAGTATTTTGGCAATACGAAAAATTCACACTAGAGATTGTTCCAAAATTCTTGGCGGATATTTAAGTAGGAGATAGGCCTTATATTGTACATTCGAAATAAATTAACTCGCTTACTATATAATGTTTCTTTTAAATTTTTTAACCTATATATATTATATTCTTTTTAATTTCTTCAGAATATTATTTTCAAATAAACTTTGACATTTTACAATAACAGTAATTAAAGCAGAATTACAAAAATATACAAATAATTAAATGAGTATAAATATGTTAGTAATTGTAGGCAATGTATGTAATGTATGTAAACATAAAGGAAATTTAACAAGAGAATTAGGCATAAAACATTATTTAAAAAAAATACTAATAAATGGTTCTCTGTCAAAACATTAATTGTTATTTTTCTAAAATATTTTTCTAACGACAATATAATAAAATGTAACTATCAGACATTTTTTGAAAATTTAAATATGTATATATTTAAGATTAATAGAAAATTACATTTATATTTTACAATTTTCAAAAAAATTATTTAGAATCTACGAACCTATTAAAAATAAAATTACAAAAATATTTAGCAAGTAAATGAAATGGAGGGAAATAACAATTAATGTTTTGACAGAAAATCAGCACCCAATAAGTATTTTTTTAAATAATTTTTTATGACTAATTCTGGTATTAAATTTTCTTCTGCGTAAAATTACAATTAAAATAACAAAAATTGCCTACAAATATTAATATATTTATATTGATGTAATTCTGTTTGAATTATTGTTATTGTAAAACATCAAAATTTCAATATATTTGAAATAATAAAGTATTGTTAAAAACATAGCTTGTATCAACCGTAAATTCTAAGTTAGGTCCTGATTGGTTAGATTTTCATATTCTAAATTCATCATGTATCAGTGCTTAAATTTATAAATTTTAAATTTAAATCATAAATTTCCAATTTTTCATGCGTCCCAAACGGGACACAGGATAGTGTCAAATATTTTTTATTATGTTCGATTAGTAGTTCATAATTGAATAAATAACATTTACTAATTGCACACTATGAACTCATTATAGACTCGTATTTCTGATATAATTGTAAAAGAAGAAACAGTACAGTTCAAAAAAATAATTCAACAGAAATAAGTTTATTTTTCATACACATGTTTTAATATATATTTCCACGCATGCATGGTCGACATACATATTTTATGTGTGTGTGTATTCTTCCTGGTATTATATATTTATATAATTTTACATTATTACCTAATAGACTACAATTTATCGTTCTTCCTATATATACATATACAATTTATATTTGATCATCTGTATATGGATATACGTACATATATAAAGTTGTAAAATGATTGCGTAAGTATTATGTTGTTATATCACTCTCAGAAAACGGTTTAGTAGACGATTTTGAATCTGGTGAAATTTACGAATCGCATGTTTCCACAACATTCGACGATTGGTTCGTACACTCTTGCAACATCCGAATAAATATTATATTAATAACCGGTTTATATATTATATATAATAAATTAAATTAAGGAACTTGTCAGTTTCTTGATTCGTAAACAACTAATTATTACATTAATTTCATTACATTTGTTTCTTTTATAATATGGTTTAAAACGTCTCAAGTTAAAAAAAAATATATATTAGCTATTATATTTTATTAAGATATAAAATAAAATAAAAGATTAAATTCTGTATATCGACTTTCAAAAAAAATTGATGACGATATACGTAGAGTATATCGAATATACATATATATATATATATATATATATATATATATATATATATATATATATATATACAAATTAAAAATAACCAATAAATATATAAATTAATGAAATATCAAATAATATTTCAAAATATTTAATAAATATTCGTTTATATTATTATACTATAACTATATTAATACTTGCATACGGAATTGTTCAGAGAAAGCTAATGCATTCTTTCTTTAATATCGAAAGTGAAGAGTTAAAACGGTATATATTTGTGACCTTAGGTAGTTCATTCATATGATACTGTTTTATACATATACAAAATCAAATTATTCAAATTTGAATAAATAATTATACGCATAATTTTTGTTATCTTATTTCTTTAAAAAAGTGCAGAATATCATTTCTGGTGTGTTCCCGGATTGAGTTCACTATAGGTGTAATAGGCAAAAAATTTAAGAATTTAATTTTCATGTTTTGTGATTCCGCCCTGCTTTGTCTGAAAACAATTTTAAGCATATTTTTAGTTTTTTTAAAAATTAAGGCGGCTATGAAAAATGTAAAAAACTATTTTATATTCAGGTAAACGGCCTTTTCTGTCAATAATACGGCATAATGTTCTTGACAAAAGTTGTTGAGAATATGAAATTATGGCTCTGTGCAAAATTTCAAAAAAAATAGTTTTAAAAAGTGTCTGGACATAACGCCGACTGGACAAAACGCCGACTTAGGACACTACGCCGACCGTTCATTCGCATTTGCGCAAGCTAAATAAACAAAAGGTTGACGCTTGTACAAGCCAAAACGTTGAGGGTTGAGGAAAATTTGCCAATACATCAATCTCATGCAAAATATCTAACAATTAGAACGATTAGCAGTCGGCGTTTTGTTCAGTCGGCGTTATGTCCAGACACTTTTTTTTAAAACTGATATTTTTGAAATTTTGCACAGAGCTATAATTTCATATTCTCTACAACTTTTGTCGAGAACATTATGCCGTATTATTGACAGAAAAGGCCGTTTACCTGAATATAAAATAGTTTTTTACATTTTTCATGGCCGCCTTGATTTTTAAAAAACTAAAAATATGCTTGAAATTGTTTTCAGACAAAGCAGGGCGGAATCCCAAAACATGAAAATAAAATTCTTAAATTTTTTGCCGATTACACCTATAGTGAACTCAATCCGGGGACACACTATATATATATATATATATAATTATACAAATATTTTTAATTTACTAAACCAATTAAAATATTAATATTTAATCTAAATTTATATGTAAATTACAAGGTCTTATCAATAGTCAATAGTTTTTGTCCATATTTTTTTTTCGTTCAAGGCAGACATATATCAAAATTTCTATTTTCAGTGTATGTAATGCTTATAGGTATTCCCAAATTCTACAAGTTATAACTTTTTTAACTACTTTATGTTTATTTTTGTACAAATAAATCTTTTACATTTAAATAATATTTTTTGTTTTTGTTATATGTTAACTAATTTTTTAAATTGAAATATGATATATTGAAATCGAAATAAAAACGGAAAATGACTGCTGTGGAAATGAGATTTTTACGTGGGGTTTGTGATGTAAATAAGAGAGATCGGGTACGAAATAGATTAGTGTACAATGAGTGAGAAATTGAAAAAAATTTTGTAGCAACAGTTGGTGTTAGTCAGTTAAGATGGTTCGGACATGTTGAGCGAATGTCTAATGAACGTTTGGTTAAAAAGATTTATTTGAATGATTTTGATGGTATACGTTTGCGTGGACGTCCGATGAGTAGTTGGAGTAGTATGATTGAGAGTGTTTTGCGTGAACGAAAGTTTCCAAATAGTAGGAATAAAAGAGTATGTATGTGAGGAATTATGAATGTGGATGAAGCGAAAGTTGCTTGTTTGGATAGGAATGTTTGGAGGCGACTGATTTCGGGATGATGAAAAGAGTTTGTGCCACACCTTTTGGGTACATGGCGTGATTGTGTGTGTATGTATGTATAAAATCAAAATACATCGGCTGATATTACAAGCTCGGTTTTTATTTGAGTTTTAACTAATATTGGTTTTAAGACAATGCAACTGTCATAGGATCATAACTAAACAATTGAACTAAATCACCCAAACACGGAACTTCTAGTTAAATTTATAATTACATCTCCTTTAAAAATAGTTTTTGATTTATGTCAAATCTTGTGTTTTTTTTTTCTAGTAACAAATACGATTAATTTTGTGTTATATAAGTAATTGATATTTTCTGCTAAACCATTTTTTCTTTTATTAATACATATATTGGCTACTAAGGCCAAGAACAATGGCCCATATTCTCACCTCACTTTTAAAAGTAATTTTTGTCAAAATTACTTTTGACGTTTACTTAAAATTACTTATTTAACAAATTTAATTCGTTTTATTTGAATTTTATATATATATATATATATATATATATATATATATATATATATATACAGGGTGTCGATAGAGCACGTTAAAGTTACTAAGATTTCATAACCTTTCGTTTAAAAAAGTTCAGCCCCTGGATTATAAAAGGGATGGTCCGCAGGGGGGGGAGGTTCACTTTTTGCGTCATTCGATAAAGGACATCAACATCAGTTAAAATGTCCTTCGTTTTGTTAAAAAATATCAAGTCCCTGTAATATAAAACGGGTGGACGAGTGATCTGGACCACACGGTATATGCGCGCTTACGTGTTTGTGTGTCTATCGATTACAGCGCTATTTATCATGAATAGAAAAAAATGTTTCAGACAAATCCTACGTATTTTTAGACATAGAATCCGAGTCTGCAATAAAAAATAGGGGTTCCTATTTAAGATTTCAAAGTTGACCCCCTTCCATAAAATATAAATTTGGAAATATATGAAAGATAATTTTGATATTTTATAGTATATTTTGATAATCAACAATGCCTGTCCTTTATGGTTGTTTTATCACTCAAAATACTTTTCAAAACAATGTAATTTTATTCACTTTCGTATTCATAATATTACAAAAAAAATAAACTATTCTAATTAAAGTAAAAACACTCTTATTATTCATGCTATTTACAATTGTGAAATCATGCTAGGCAGTGACATCAATTTAACAAAAATTGACAGCACACAATGTCTGTCATATATGTAGACATATGACGTAGACAATTCACAATATAAACTCAACAAATATGGTGAACCAGTGACAGTAAAAATTCGTCGGTTGCGAAATGAGTGAAAGAAAAAAAATTTTTTTTTCACGCTCGTCTACCCGAACAAAATGATGACAAATGACAAACATCGTCTTCACTTGTTTTGTTTTCTTGTTATTTCGTTTTCTGTCGACTTGATTGTCGCTTTTAAAGTCTGTTAATTCAAGGTTAAATTTGCGTAATTTTCTTTTCATGTTAAGACATCAAGTTGACTGATAAAAATTTCGTATTTGTGGTTGTTTGTATAAAGTTATGTAGATTGAAGGTCTAATCATACAGTTTTTTTCAAACATTAAAGCAAATGACAGTTACAAAGTACAGAAAATGATAATTTTCACATAATTTCATTTCTGTTTTTCTTCGAAAATACCATTTAATTTATGATAAGTAATACTTTTTGTATTATTGCTAGTAATAACGCAGGAGTAATTTTATCATTAAAATTCATGTAATTTGATTTAAAAAATTGGAAAACATATTTCAATAAAATACTTTTAAATAAAAAGGCTTTGGGATTAAGTTCTGTACAAATTTTAATTAAAAATCGTCGTTTCGATATACTCTACGACATGATATTTCTTTTCCTGATGATGATATACGTAGAGTATGTTGAAACGTCGATTTTTAATTAATATTTACACAGAACTTAACCCTAACGCTTTTTTATTAATTGCAAGTTATTTTTATTATTTATATTGGCCACAAATATTTGTGGCCAAGGCTAAGTAATCTGGGCAAAACACAAAAAGAGCTTTCTATTCTGACTCACATATACGATTTTTTCTTCAAGCGTTCTAAAAGAAACTAAACTAAAAATACATGCCAAGTAATCTAAATCATACTAACAGTTGTAGAAGAGTATGTGTATCATTTATATTTGTAATGTAATTTGTGATAATTAATTTTTCTCTGGTCGAATATACAACTTCTGATCATCTTAGGCGGTATATATTGCATTTTTTGTACTTCTTCACACATTTACAATAATTAAATTCAAATTTAAGCGAAAATAAACAATGCAATTGTCATTTATCTTAACTCAACTTGTAATAATTTGTCAATATAGCGACCGAAGATATTAGATTAAATACACTTGACGTTGTAGTAATGTTTGGTGCTGCCATCAGTTGTGTATATAGTAACTAACTGCTGTATAATAATAACATTATTATCTCTTTCTACATAGGCAATATGGTAACGTAATATTAATATTATGATACAGAGATAAACTGCTAATTTGAGAAAATATTTGCAACAAAATACAAAAATACATACATACAAAACACAATCACACCATGTACCCAAAAAGGTGTGGCACAAACTCTTTCCACTATCTCGAAATCTTGGGCGAATGTCTAATGAACGTTTGGTTAAAAATACAAAAATACTTACAATTATACGGAATTATAGTTAAAAAATAATAATTTTTATTAATAATTTATTTTAAAAAACGAATAAAATTTTTTTACAAAACTTTCCTTTAAAACATAAAATACCTACCTAATTTTTATGTTTCAACTTTCTATATATTACAAATTTTGTGAATATATTTATATGTTGTCACTTTATAAGATATTTTATATCTATAAAAAATAGTAGAAATAATTCGCTTTTATTTCTTTTATTATGAGAAAATTTCTTTTTATTTATTCATTCAGAACACCAAGAAAAAGAAGTTTATTTCCTATTCTTCGTAATAATTAAAAAAATCACGCTACTAATAAACAAATTATGTTCAAAATTAATAATATTTAATTGTGTATTTTAAACTAATATTATTTATATAAATAAGTTTCACATACTTTCTGATATTTTATATTACTATTCACTATTTTAAGCTTTAAAAAAAGTTCTAATTAATATAATACTAATTGCTATCAATAACAATATTATTAAATAAAATATGAAAGTAAATATCTCAAATTTAAATCATACGATACATTTTATATATAGCATTGTTTGATGAGTTCAAAATGAGTTCCAAAATACCCAGCACAGTGACTGTCCATGTTGTAATTAGTGATGGGTATAATCAAATAATCGGTATTCTTACGATATTATTCGAATGGCGATAGGAATAAACGTTTTACATACTAAATATTTGAATGCATTTTTTAATAACTGAATATTATAATAATAAAAATATCCTAAATTTCTATTATGTAATATAAATTAATATTTTAATTATTTATTAAATAAAGTAAAAAGTTTATGTAACTGGGATGCAACAAAATAACCTTACTAAAATTACAGTATTTAACTAAATATCAATACTTTCATTATTACTTTTTCAATTATATAGGAAATTAAAATTAAATATAATTATTTATAAATTATATGTTGGCATCTTTAAAATATTGAAAAAAAAATATTGGTCCGTATGCATAGATCGTTTTAGATAATAGTGTGTATATTTTTAAGTATTTATTTAAAAAATATTAGAACTGTTTTTAGCAGTATTTATTTTAAAATGTTAAATATTATAAACAAATATTCATACATACATACATACATACACAATCACGCCATGTACCCAAAAGGGAGTGGCACAAATTCTTTTCATCATCCCGAAATCAGTCGCCTCCAAACATTCCTATCCAAACAAGCAACTTTCGCTTCATCCACATTCATAAATCCTCTCATAAATGCTCTTTTATTCCTACTACTTGGAAACTTTTGCTCACGCAAGCCACTCTCTCAATCATACCACTCCAACTACTCATCGGATGTCCACGCAAACGTATACCATCAAAATCATTCAAATAAATCTTTTTAAGCAAACGTTCATTAGACATTCGCTGAACATGTCCGAACCATCTTAACTGACTAACACCAACTTTTGCTACAACATTTTTTTCAATTTCACACTCATCATACACTAATCTATTTCGTACCCGATTTCTCCTATTTACACCACATACCCAACGTAAAAATCTCATTTCCACAGCAGTCGTTTTCCGTTTATGCTTTTGCAACCAAACCCAACATTCACTACCATACATCAACGTAGGCACAAAAACTGCATTGTATATACTCAAACGGGCTTCTTTGGAAACATTTATATTCCTAGCAAAAGTAACCCAAAGCAACCAAAACCTTACAACCAGCATTTACTCTCCTTTCAATTTCACGATCAATCTATAAAAATAGTTTATATTTGATACACAATAAAAGCAAACATTTACATTGAAATCTTGACTGCTTTTAACTAAACGTGCCCTACAAGGGACTATAAATACGTATTGTATTCAAAAAATTTAACTACAAAATACAAAATTAAATTATGATAATCGAATTATGGAACAGAATTAATGAAACAATTTTTTTAAATATTTCAAACTAATTGTGATTTAAGCATTTTTTTTTTAGTTTAAAATATTAAGGTCGTTTAATATAGTCTGAAATAATAATAAATACACGTTCATAAAAAATTAAAAAAAAAAAAAACCAGTAAGAAGAATATAGAAAAATATTAGT
This sequence comes from Clivina fossor, assembly GCA_963966155.1. Lineage (NCBI taxonomy): Eukaryota > Metazoa > Arthropoda > Insecta > Coleoptera > Carabidae > Clivina > Clivina fossor. Next base: position 26,346,342 of record OZ014555.1, read on the forward strand.
CCATATTAATTGCTCTTTTTACCGACCGTCACATCACATATGATAAGGAAGATATTGTAATCATACCAAATTTGATATATCGAGATTTTTACAGATAAGCACGAATCGGGCTTTTAGCGTGATATCCGTCTGTCAGTCTGTGGACACGTGTAGAACAAATTCGGCTAAATGGATTTTTATAAAATTGCATATTTAAGCTTCGGAGATGAATATTTCAATTTGATCAACTGTTTGTAAAAGATCTACCAACCGGAAGTAGTAATTTACTGATGTTGCTTTTATATGCTTTTTATGAATATTTCGCAACAGAGATATTTCGAAAAAAAGAAATATTTAACAAAATTTGTTAAACAAGTTACAACTAACAACTTTTATTTCGAATATTTTTCGATACGACTAAATATTTTTTCATATTTTTATGATGTATATAATTCTGTAAATAGCTGACATATTTATGTCAAGACAGTTTTGTTTTTAGTTATCATGACTATAATAGTTGTTATACAAGTTTTTCTATTCCATAAATTTATTTAATACGATGACGGTCGCTTCTGTGATAGCCACAGCAAATTATTTAATAAATAAAACTAATTTAACCCAAAATCATATCTCTTAATGTTCTCCAGATCTGTTTGATAAGAAGAACTGAAATAGATCATCTGGTAAAACTAAATTAACAAATTTAACAAAAATAAAACTACAATTTTAATAAAACAAATTATAAAAAAGTTTTTCTTAAATAATATCTTTATCGTGCAATTTCTAAATCCATATAATTTAACATGATTTTCATGGTTTCTTCTTTTACTTAAAAGAGTCTGAATTTCTCTTAGAATCTAGTTTATTTATTTTAATTACTAGAACAATTTCACCATTTTTCAGAAGAGATATTTCTAGAATTTAAACTTATTTAAATATATTTGCGTGATGTTACAATTTTATAGTAAATAGAATTAATTATTCTATCTTCTAATGACAGTTAGTAATGATAGAAATTGACATAACGCTTCTGCAATTGTTTGAAACTATAATTGCGATGTAATTATTGTTGACGGTGTTAAGTGAAATGTTTAAGTAAAATAATAAATACTATTGTTCTGCGAATAATAATACAATATTTAATAAGTTTTACTATAGTTTGTCATTTATATACAATTGTATTTGAGAGACCTGCAATTACTACATGTATCTAATTTTAATTGTTTAAACATAATCATTTTCAACAGTAATTTAAAAATATTTAGCTGGTGAACATTTTTTTGAAAGATAATTGCATTTGTGCAGATATTAAAATAAAATTATTACACTAATTTTTGTTTTGTTTTTTTCTTCTTTAAATATAAAGGTTCCGTTTCAAAGAATTTGTCGTCAGTCGGATCTGACATAATTTAAATAATAAATTTAACATATGGTTAATGCTTGTCAGTCTACCATACTACAAAATTACTCTCATAGCACGATTTTGAAGTTTATCAATATCTTTAGTTTTACACAAAAAAAAATTGTAGGGCAGTAATTAAAATGTGGTAAAAATGATAGTATTATATATATCTATCACAAGTGTACTCTAGACTGATAACTGTGAAGCAATTCTTGATAAGTAACTAATTTTCTTTGCAATTTCTTTACAAATATATTGAATATAACTTTCAAATTTTAATTTATTGTCAATAATCACACCTAGATATTTTATTTCATTAACAATTTCTAATATGTTATTTATTGTGATTTTAATATTATCGTTATTATATATATATATATATATATATATATATATATATATATATATAAAAACGGTAACTATTTAATTTTAGTCTTTTTTTTGCAAGATTTAATTATTTGACGTAAATACAATTTGCAAATACGATTTTTCGTTCGTTTAAACATTCAAAAATATTTTGTTTTTAATAGTGTAAACCGCATATACTGAAATTCGACTTTTTTGCGTCTGATTAATGACGTCAAAATATCGTTTTTAATAAACTAGTTTTATTTTAAACTTTGATACATGTATTCTTAGTGTGTAATTTTCGTAAATTATGCCATATAATAAACATATATTCTAATCGTGAAGGACAATTTTTAATTTTAAACACTGATAAAAAATCACTTTTTCACTAGTTTTTATAATTATTAATAAAACATTTTAATATATGATAATTAGAGTAAAATAAATTAATAATATTATAGTAACAAAAAATGTAAATGTTACATATTCAATTCAATTAAAACATTCTTTATAATTAAATACTTAATAATTAATACCTATTCAAAATATACGATATAGCTTACAGTAATGACTCTTTTTTTTTAGCAATACTTTTTATTAATATTATTTTAAATATGTTTTTTTTTTCTTTATCATATTGATATTTTTCAAATCTGCAAAAAACTAAAAATATTATTGTAATATTGAATTATTTAAAAATGCATTCAAATATTGTATGTAAAACATTTGCGATTCTAAAACCATCTAGCAATTTTTACTACTTTGACTGCAAGGAAAAAGTAGTATAGCGTTTGGTACGGTGTCTGTAACATTTTCAAAAAAAAAAAAAAATTGTATAGAAATCCTTCATATAGCCTGTAGATGACGAATCTGAACTTAGTTTATGTGGGTGTATGGATGTGCGTCGTCAGCTCGCTCGCTCGCTCGCTCGCTCGCTCGCTCGCTCGGTCGTAAGTCAAAATTTTGTGGGCGCAACTCCTCCTAGACGGTTCAACCGATTTTAATGAAATTTTCAGGATAAATTTTTCTAGTGCCCAAGATGGTCATGTGATTTTGTTTTTTTCCAGTGATGCCAACTTTCCGAGAAAAAAATTACTAAAGTTTTTAAAAATTCATATTGGCTACGTTATTTATCCGATTTTGATCAAATTTTCAGAAAAGATTTCCCTAATGCTCCCATTAATTACATAATTTTATTAATATTCAGTGTTGCCAACTTTTCGAGAAAAAAATTACTAAAGTTTTAAAAATTTTATTATGGCCATGTTATTCAACCGATTTTACTCAAATTTTCACAAAAGATTCTCCTAGTATTCATATAATTTATGTAATTTTAACAAAATACAGTGTTGCCAACTTTCCGAGAAAAAAATTAGTAAAATTTTTAAAAATTTATTTTGACCATTTTATTTAACCGATTTTAATCAAATTTTCATAAAAGTTTTTTTTAGTGCCTAAATAAATTATGCAATTTTAACAAAATACAGTGTTGCCAACTTATCGAGAAAAAAAATCACAAAATTTTTAAAAAAACTCATTGTGGCTACATTATTAATTTATTCGATTTTGATCAAATTTTCAGAAAAGTATGTCCTAGTGCCCACATAAATTATAATATTATTAAAATACAGTGTTGCCAACTTTACGAGAAATGTCAAAGTAGTCTATATATGGGTTTACCCATATACTTCTAATCTTGTTATGTTAGGAACTGTCAGATAGATACAATCGTTCGTTTTAGTTGTAATATCACTAAATATTACTATGTTTGGATTTAATTTTTTTTCATTTTGAGTAAAGAAAATTCCCGAAGGAAAAAAAACTACTTAATGTTAAGTCTTTCGGAACGTAGGTTAGGTTAGGAACACTACAATTGCAAAAGCAACTGCAGTGGGTCTGGAACACCTAAGTTCCCAGACACTGAGCATTTACTACGTTCAACTTTGATATAGCGTAACGTACAATCTACATAGGAGAAATAATTTATAGTGTCACCGCCATCTATTAGTCAACTAGTCAATTAAATCTTGCAGATAACATTTTTGCGATATTCTGTTTGGTAATTGTAAATGCTTAATTCTTTAAAATTTCTGCGTCATAATTTCAAGAAAAGAGATAAAAAAAATAAAACTAGTTACGAACCAAAAAATTTCTGTTAAATATTAACTTAATATAGATCATGAAAACATTTACAACATGACAGAATTAAGTCGAACAAGGTCGCCAAATATATTTGGAATAAATTACTTAAAATTATAATAAAAATAGTCTTAAAAGGAGTAATATTTATATTCTAAAAGTTGTTTATACAATATTTAAATTAAATTACGATATATCATTCATATGTATGTCAATTAATATTTCGAATTTGTATAATATTAAATTTATATACTTAAATATCATCCTATAAATTTTGATAGAAAATTTTATATTATCCACAAATACAAACTGTCGTATTTGTGAAATTTTTTACAAGTATATAAATTAAAAGTTTTCTACTTGCTAATTATGAAAATCAGAGCCAGGCCGAAGTAAATCTTAAAATTGTTCTCCCCCAACCCCAATTTTTTCTAAACATCTTTATAAGGATGTTTTTGAATAAGAATAATCATTTTTATTTTTAAATTTTTTATCTAATGTTATCCGTGTATATGATAATTTTTTCTAACCCTAAAAGTTTAAAAACTTTTTTTTAATATAACTGTAATATTTGGAGTAAATGTAAAGAATATTGATAAAAGAATTAGAAAATTTGACAATTGACTGAAAAGAAAAAAAAAACACTTTATGCACGAATTCCATAATTATCATCACTAGTACGATAGCCCTAAGCTAGCCTTGACCACAAGTGCCGAAATACTTGTTTCGTGATCTTTCATTTAGACACTTTTTCGAAACCGCAAGTCGTACGTTCGCGTAAAGCAGCAACGAGTTCAGCAATCTAAACTACTGATGTTTTTAAGACAAACAGTTGATCAGACTGTTGCGTCCAATTCTGTTTAATAAAATAAAATAAAATAATAAAATTAAAAAATATTTTTTTTCTATTGTTGTGGCAATATTTTTATAAATTTTATAATCTAGTTACTTAATTTGTTACGTAGTAACTTATTTCTATGTTCTGTTTATTTATTATATATGTCATTTGTATCATTTTTCCTGATGATTATATGCGTAGAATATGTCGAGACGTTTTTAAATTAGACGATTTTTAATTAAAATTTATAACCTAATCATATTATATTTTAGCATTTTATTGATTTAAAAAGTTTAAATTATAATTCAAAACTAATAATAATTACTCAAATTACAAATAATTATTATATAATTACCCATAATAATGTCACTAAATTTTTGTTCAAATACCAAAAATAATAATGAATATATTTATTAATCAACATAATTAATATGTTAAATATATCAATTATTTTTAAACACATTATATCAAGCAAAAAAAGTGTACCTTGTACAATTTTTTAAGTAAAACGAACTTTTTATGTTTTAAATATTTATTAGTAATTAGTGTTAATTTTCATAATTTTATATTTTTTAACACGTTTTTATTAGCTCGCTCTCTTTCTGTTACTTGTTTGTTTGTTTGTCTGTTCGATAAAAAATTAGCAATGGATTTTACATCCCTATGAGCTAGAGACTAGAAATTTTAAAAATAGCTCTCAACTGGATGACAATGTAATATTAACTAATTAATTAATAATAATAATATTAATTTTTATCTTGTGCCATATTCACGAATTTCGTACATTCGTGTATTTTAGCAAAAATTTTTTTCAAAATACAGAAACTATAAAAAACAGCTATAAAAACTACAGAACACATACACAAGACTAAAAAGTAGAAAATAATTATTTAAATAATAAAAAAAAATGTAATATACCATGTTTTTAAAACAGACTAAAAAGTATAAAATAATTTCTCATAGTTCCATACAGATTTATAACTCCCATACAGATTCCTAACCCCATACAGATTGTCCTGAAAATTTGTAATTGATTCTTTTATCAATCTGAGTTAAATAAATTTAGCTTCCATTAATTAAAAATCTGTAGAATTTTATGAAACTAACCTAAACCTAACCTAGTCATTTATTTGTTAACAATTGCAGTAATTGTTTATAATGTCGTCACCCAGTAATAAAAACTTAACATATTTAGTATAAAATCTTATTTGTTACCTAGTGACTTATCTCTGTGATCTGTTATTTACTGAAGTGTCATTTGAATCAGTTTGAAAAAAGACGAGCGTTGAGTTTCGTCGAAACGTCAATTATAAAATAATTTTAAAGCAGCTTTATTTTATTAAATATAAAATCCATAATACAAATAACTTAATAATAAGTAAAATATTTTGTAATTTAAAAAATAAATAAAAACCTTCAATTATTACATATTTAGAAAAAAATACAAAATATAGTAACAGATACACAAAAATAATATGTATATAAATACATTATAATTTTTTTAAAATAAATATATATATATATATATATATATATATATATATATTATTTATCTAAATATAGGTAATTGTGCCAAGTACTTCTTTGTAAGTGTAAGGTCAAAAATAAATCTAGAAATGCAAAAATTAACTTAATATAAACATTAAAGCGATAAAATATAAACTATAAATAAAAAAAGTATTTATTATAATGTCCTCATTTTTAACCATTAAAATAAATATAAGTACCTACATAATGTAAAGAAACTAATATTACTGTTATTTAATAATAATTATTTAGATATTAAAAAAAGTTTTTAATAAAAATCTAAATATGTTCTGTACAGATTTATAAAATTATATAAAATCGTATCTAATGCTAGCTTTGCACGATGCAATTTTCTATACATAAAATGTCTAGTTATCTGTACAAAACTGTTTTAGGATTAGATTCTGGAAGTAGAAAAAAATGGTGCTTGCCTTTTCTGGATGTTTGTTGGAAAAGAAAAATGACTTAACCTTCATTCTGTACATAAGAAGCCTACCCATACTAATCAATATATTTATGCTTCTTCGCATCGTCACCCAGCACAAAAATTAAGTATTATTGAATGTTTATTTAATAAATCTGCATCAATTTGTCATAAAGACAAACTTCATGGTGAACAAAAAATACTGGAAAATATATTTCTAATGAGCGGTTATGACAAATATTTTATCAAGAAAGCTATACAACTGAGAAGATCTAGAGTAATTTATTGAAGATTTATTTGATAATAAAAACATAATCTACACTTATTTGCCTTTCGTGAAAAATGTTATTGATAAAATAGAGAGATATTTATCAAGGAAAGATATTGAAGTTTCCTATTTTCCACACATAAAACTGCAACGCATGTTGAAGAGCGTAAAAGATATTATTCTTCTTCAATCTTTGGGTATTTATACACCTTGTAACACCGGTAAGGTTTATGTTGGACAAATATGTAGGTTTATACTAGACTGACAGATCATAAGAAATCAATACATCTAAATCATCCAGGTAAATCTGCTATTGCTGAACATGCTTTAGAATATCTTTATGATGTAAAATTCGAAGTTATTATAATAATTGCTAGACTAATCAATATTAGCAGCAAATTAATAAGAGAAGTAATAAAGATTTATAAAGAAAAGAATAACATAAATCACTGTGAAGTGGCACTGAGTTAAATAAAATTTGGCTTCCATTAATTAAGAATCTATAAATTTTATGATCTAGTTACTTATATGTTACCTAGTAACTTGTTGCTACGTACTGTTATTTACTTTAATGTCATTGATAAAAATTTTGACCTGATGAAGATGAGCGTTCAGTTTCGTCGAAACATCGTTTTTATAAAATAATTAAACAGAATCTAATCCTAAATCAGTTTTTATTTTAATATAATGAGTTCTAAAAAATATTTTACTATGTAAAAATTTTCTTTATTACACGATCCAATATTCGATTATTAACCAAAGCATAGTAACAGCATAAAATCTGAAATTAAGTTCAAATTTTATTTAAAGAAATTTTTCATTGATAAAAATTATTATAAATTTATAAAACAAGTTCTAATCTTTAATTGTAATGTAAAGTCTTATGCACTTTATTTCTTATGTATTTTTAATTGACTTTTCCTATACCATGTGGTTTACATGGAAATGAAAAATATATTATTGTTATTATAGGGATAGGAATGTTTGGTGGAAACTGATTTCGGGATAGTGGATATAGTCACATCCTTTTGGGTATATGGCGTGATTATATATATATATATATATATATATATACATATATACACTTATGTATGCATATATAATATTATTTTTTTGTTGACTTTTTCCCATACTCATATTGATTTATTTATATGGAAATAAAAATATTATTATTATTATATCATATAAATATATATCTACATATAGAATCACACTATGTACTTATAAAAATAAGTTTAAGTTATGACAATTATATATTGTTTTGAAAACGAATATTAGTTTTAATTGGTTTTCAAAATAAAAGAAAATCTGATTTAAAAATTACCAAAAATTCATTTCACTTGTTGGACAGATTATAAATTTGTTAATATATACAGATTTAGATATAAATAAAGAAATAAGATTTATTTCTTAGGCGTTTCTGATTTAAATAAGTTATGTTAATATTTTCCAAATATACACTTGCTAGATTACATATTTATGCAAATTTGACATTTTTGAGATACCATTATTTTGCAATATTATATCTTTTGCAAATTATGTTCAATATTCATTTTCAAACATTTATTTTTTATGAGTACGAAAATTAATATCATCAGGCAAAATTCCAAAAAATTGGGTAATTGTATATTTTTTAAAATAATAATTTTAATTTAAAAATTTACACCAACGGCGATATTCTAAATCTGTCTCGATACAAAATGTTTTTTCTTTTTCTATTAAATGAAAATTTTCATTCAACAAAAAGAAACAAAATATTCTGTATCGTTACAGATCTGTTCAGTATACCACCATAAGTTAGTTTTGGAAATTTTACGGTAAAATTAATCTAGTTATGTACAGTCAAACGCTTTTGTTTTTTATATAATTTGCAATGCCAAAAAATACAAAACCAAATCTAAATTTTCTTCGTTCTAACGTTGTACCAGTTTGCATCATGATTTAATTAACATATTAAAAAAAAAATAAGCGACACTTTTATATAATTTTACTATAAAGTTTATCTTGCAATGAATTTATTAAAATGATATCATAAAAAGCAATAATTATAAAATTTATAAACGATACCATGGATTGAGTCTGATTATATTATATAGAATCTGTAACATTACAGAATATTTTGTATTTTTTTCTAGTATTTAATAAAAAAAAATATTCTGTAATGCTTCATGTCTTATGGACGTTAAACAGAATTGGTCCATAAATTATATAATACAATAAAAACATAATAAAATCTTAAAACTTTTATCATAGTAAAAAATCTTTCAGAACTCATTATTTAAAATAAAACGGTTTCAGGTTTAAGTTCTGTATTAATATTTATTTATAATCGACATTCAGACGAAATTCAACGTCCGTTTTCATCAGGAAATATAAATTACATATACAGTAAATAACAGAACATACAAACAAGTTACTAACAATAAGTAACAAATAATTAACTAGTTCATAAATTATTTTTTATAAATTTTATGATCTACTTGCTTATTTGTTATGTGTTACTTAGTATATATGTCATTTGTATCAGTTTTCCTGATGAAGACGGACGTTGAGTTCGTCGAAACGTCGATTTATTAATAAATATTAATACAGAACTATAATCTAAAGCTGTTTTATTTTAAAACTTTTAATTTATTGTCAATTACAATAAAATGGTTTTAGCTTGTAGTTCTGTATTAATATTTATTAATAATCGACGTTTCGACGTACTCAACGTACATCTTTATCAAGAAAAATGTTAGAAATGACATTTACAGTAAATAAACAAGACATAGAAACCATAGTTACTAGGTAACAAAATAAGTAACTATATCATAAAATTTATAAATTTTTAATTAAAGTAAGCCAATATTTCAGTAAATCAATGCCTTCACATTGATTGATGTTATCTTTTTCTTTATAAATTTCTATTGCTTCTCTTATCAATCTATTGTTAATATTGATGGGTCTTCCAATTATTACAGTATATTAGAATTTTACTGAGCTAAGTAAAATTCGGCTTCCATTAATTAAAAATTTGTAAATTTTATGATCTAATTACTTATTTTGTTACCTTCGTAATAGCTTATTTCTATGTTCTGTTTATTTGCTGTATTATTTATATCATTTTTTCCTGATGAAGATGTACATTGAATATGTCGAAACGTTGATTATCAATAAATATTAATACAGAATTACAACCTAAAGCCGTTTGTTTGTAATATAATGAGTTCTAAACGATTTCGTACTATATTATTGTTAGTTTCTTTTTAATTTTAAGAAACAGAAAAAAAAAAACAATACCCGACTTTAATCTTTGTGCAATCTGCTGAGTTATTTCTGCAAACAAAATTAATTTTGTTTAAGTAAATACGAAAATCTAAACGCTCAATACATAACATAACTAAATCAGTAATAATTATTAATGAAAACAAAATGAATAACAGCCACAGCACACTACAACGCAGCGCGCAATCATTTCAGTTTTTACTTTCTCCGAAAATACACATAGTGAGGTATTACTTAACCTAAAAGTAAGTAAGTAAGTCTGTAAGAACTAGTGTGTGAGTGTCTGTGTGTGACGTCACACAGCATACTTTGTTGACCGCTACGTCGTAATAATGTAGTAGTATGTAAAATTTATATATATATATATGTATATAAATGTGTATAGTATAAATTCGCAAACATTGCAACTAATTTTACATAATCAAACAACAGTGACCTAATTTCCATCATATTACTGACACAATACACGTTTATCATAATCGAGACATTTTGTTTTTAAGACGCGTTAATAGTCATTACATACATATTTTTTTTTAAAATGCAAGTAATTATAAATTGATTAATGCTTTAATTAATTTTATTGTTCTAAATTATCTTAATTTTATCGTTCTAAATTATCTTATTTTCGATTCTAAATATTCGAATCAACTTAAATTGTACAGAAAAACATCAATTACTTGACACGAATACATGTTTATTCATGGGAAAAAAACAAAAATTATGTTGAAAAGTAAAAATCTACAATTTTAATAAAATTTAGTAAAATTTTTGTATAACAGTTTATTTTATTGATAAAAAAATGCACTAATAATCTAATAAATACAAATCATTAGAATAAAACGGCATTGAGATTTAATTCATCAGCAAAAAATGATCATTTTTCCTGATGATGATGTACGTAGGAGTATATCAAAACATCGATTAATAATTAAAATTAATACAGAACTAAGTAAAATGAAATATATAAAATGCGTAAAAATATCGCATAAAAAATATAAATAGTAGATAGCTTTGAAAAAAGTGATTAATTATTTTTCGCTGAAATATTGAATTTCATCTCATGAAATGAAAAATAATTGTTTAATATTTTTAAATCATTTTATACCTACTTTACTTATATATAATATAATTATACGTTATTAATAATTTTATAATAGTAAAAAAATCTATCAGAACTCATAATATGAAAATAAAAAAGCTTTAGAATTAAGTTCTGTATAAATTTTAATTAAAAATCGACGTTTCAACGTTCTTTGCGTACATCATCATCAGGAAAAATTATACAAATAACATTTAATTTTTCCTGATAACGATCTATGTACGTCGAAATGTCGATTTTTATTAAAATTTATACAGAACTTAATTCTAAAGCCTTTTTATTTTCATATTATGAGTTCTGATAGATTTTTTACTATGTTATTAATACCTTTCGTTATTATATTAATAACTTTTTTTTGAAATATTTTTAACAAATTAAATATATATAAACACTGGAAATTTTTTTCAACACAATTTTTATGATAGATTGATATCTAGAAATTTGGAATTTAATTAGCCAACACGAACATTAGATTTAACAGTGTACAGGAAAAATTATACAAAATAATGTCATATTTTTCCTGATGATGATGTACGTAGAGTACGTCGAAACGTCGATTTTTAATTAAAATTTATACAGAACTAAATCCTAGAGCCTTTATTTTAATAATTTTATTATTTATTTTAAATTTTAATGTAACTTTTTTTTTAACTGAACAAATTCACTATTTAATATTGCTTAATTTCATTTGAAATTTTTATAAAAATATGTGTTTTAATGTTACTTGACATAAAAAAAGTAAGAAAAAATTAATAGTGTCAAATTTATAATAGATTATTTTGCTTTGACAATTTTTAACCATTATAACATAAAATATTTTTTCATTTTACTTAATTATTTTCCATGATTTTATTATTTTTCGTTTTTTCAAATAAAAAAAAAATTGAAATACAGTTTTCTAAATTAATGTACATTTTCATTCTTTTTTAATTTCTTTTTATAAAAATTAATATTTTTAAAATAAATTTTATATACATAATTTTATATATAATATATATATTTTTTAATTATATACCTTTATAAATGCGTTAACTGTTATCGAAAATAAATATATTCAAATAACAAATTTATCCAAAAACAATAAAAATTATCTATAGAAATTCCGAAAAAACCTAATTTATGTGAAACCAAACGACTTAAACATAAATATTTCAACACTTAAGTACGTCACTTAATAATTATCAGCCTTAAGCAATAACAAAATATAAGGTTAACTTTAAGAACGAATTGATTGAAATCGTACTTACGTTATAAGCATAATTTAAGCGATAAGGGCCCCCAAAATTGTAATATCAAATCAACGACGAAATAAAAAAAAAACTTAACGAATTTTCACACTTTAACTCGAAAGATGTCAGTGTACGTATTTTATTTAATTCTTTCGTTATTGTTACACAACTGCGCGCACTTTCACTTAAAAGAACTTTTTAACTATAGTCGGCACATGGTTACTTGATTTCGCGTCTGTGTCTGTTTGTGTTTGCCTGTTGATTGCATGCGATTTTCGTACTTCTCGTCCGATTACTGTAATACCAACTAAGTTGACGATAGCCAATTGAATTGGTCTTGTTCAAAGAGTTTTCCTCGACTGTGAATGGTGGTATGTTCGCGCAACACTCCTGACCTCTATTATTTAAATACACGTTCGATCTGAAATATGTTACATTTTATAATAGTTTTTATTCGAATTTAAAAAATAACCGTTACTTTGGAGAATTTTATAATGAAAATTAAAAAACACAATTTATTTTGAAAATGTTTTTTTTTTTAATTTTCCTTTGATAATGACAAAATTTATCAAAACTGCTGTCACTGAATATGTAGTTAAAATTGTGTGTTTTAATTTTGATTCGGATTTATTTCGATAAATTTCTAGTTGTCAGTTGTTTAACGTTAGCGTTACTTTCAATTTTATATTAAATTTTATTTCATTTTGTAAAAGTGAATTTTTACGAAACTGAATATATAGTTTATTTATAAAATCGATTATTTTTGAATTATAATCAATGTTCTAGAAAAATCTTTTTAAAGTTATTTACTTATAATCACTTTGTTTGTCTACAGAAATTAGATTAAGTATAATTTTAAAATTAAGTTAAAATTATACTTGTTATGAAGTTAAAATTAAATAATGGTAGCATTATTCACTTAAATTGCTTCCATAACTATGTAATGTAGTTTCGCTCGACAATTTTTGAAAATATCGGAATATATTTTGCAATGTTGTAGAATATTTTAAAATATATTTTTGGTTAATTTCATGTTTATAAAAAAATATTATTAAAACTATTCTTTCTGCACAGAATAGTTTAATATTAACTAAAATTTAATTGGCACTTATGTAACATTAATAATTTTGTCAAAAAAACCTTTAAAATTAAATAAACATTACGTAGCTATTACGTACTGAATTTTAAATAACATGTTTTCAATAATTTAAACAAAAAATACTGATAAAAAATAATAAAATTTAGTCTAACGTGCATAAAAACTAAAAATATTTAAGTAGCAATAAACAGTCGACTTTCGGTTATGACATAAAAAAATATTAAAAAGAAAAAGTTACTAAACAAGTTGTCTATTACACACACACACAAAAAATCTCCAAATATATATATATATATATATATATACAACATATAAAGTAATTTTACTTGCAAATAACGTCGAAAAAAAAAGTCCAAAACAGCATCGAAAAACAACTGACAATCAACAAAATAGAAAACAAAAGACGAAACAGTTTCACTTTCGTTATTTATATGTACCTTGAAATGATTTTTGTTTTTGAGCGCACATCTGTAACAGTTACTTAGTAGACACAACTAAATTTTAAACACCAAAATGTCGATCTGCGAACAAAATCCAAACGCCAAATATTTATGATGAAAGAGGATGATGAAGTTACAAACAAAACAACAGTCGACAACCACGACGAGGTTCGCTGGGTAACTGAGCGACGGAGTCGCCGAATTTGTCCCACCAAAACGCTGGAAGTCTAGTTGGGCATCGGCAAATGTGTCCCCACTATTAAATATGCAGGCTACGAACGATGCGATGTGTGTATATTGAACATACGAGTATCTGTATTTTGTTGTTGGCTGTTATCGTTGGATTATAAATATAAATATTTCTTTGCGTTTTTCGTTTGGTTTGTACTAAATTATAAATATCGCGCTTTATTTATGAAGGTATTAGTTGCAGGTATGTTATGACTAATATACAATTACTCAAGAAATTAGAAAACTGCTTTCTGAAATACACTAACAGTATTTGCTTTTTTGTTTGTTATTGAATTTGTATAATTTATGGAGAATGTCTATTACTGAAATATGAATATTTGTAATGTTATCAAAAAACATTTGATTTTCTGACTAATGTTCTCGTTTTAAATATTTGTAAATAATAAAATACCTAACAATTATTAAAATAAAACTTGTTTAAGTTAAAGTTCTGTATTAATATTTATTTATAATCGACGTTTCGACGAACTCAATGTTCGTCTTCATCAAGAAAAATGATACAAATGACATTTACAGTAAATAACATACATACATACATACATACACAATCACGCCATGTACCCAAAAGGGTGTGGCACAAACTCTTTTCATCATCCCGAAATCAGTCGCCTCCAAACATTCCTATCCAAACAAGCAACTTTCGCTTCATCCACATTCATAATTCCTCTCACACATGCTCTTTTATTCCTACTACTTGGAAACTTTCGTTCACGCAAAACACTCAATCATACCACTCCAACTACTCATCGGACGTCCACGCAAACGTATACCATCAAAATCATTCAAATAAATCTTTTTAACCAAACGTTCATTAGACATTCGCTCAACATGTCCGAACCATCTTAACCGACTAACACCAACTTTTGCTACAACATTTTTTTCAATTTCACACTCATCATACACTAATCTATTTCGTACCCAATCTCTCCTATTTACACCACATACTCCACGTAAAAATCTCATTTCCACAGCAGTCATTTTCCGTTTATGCTTTTTCAACCAAATCCAACATTCACTACCATACATCAACGTAGGCACCAAAACTGCATTGTATATACTCAAACGGGCTTCTTTGGAAACATTTACATTCCTGGCAAAAGTTCCCAAAGCACCCAAAACCTTACAACCAGCATTTACTCTCCTTTCAATTTCAGAACATAAAAACAAGTTACTAGGTACTAAATAAGTAACTAGATCATAAACTTTATAGATTTTTAATTAATGGAAGCCAAATTTTATTTAACTCAGTGCCTTCACTTCACTACTTTTATCAATCTGTTGTTAATATTGATTGGTCTTGTATTATTACAGTATCTTCGAAATTTACATCATGAAGATATTCTAACGTAGATTGATAAGAGAAGCAATAGAAAATTATATAAAAAAAAAATAACATCAATCACTGTGCAGGCACTGAGTTAACTAAATTTGGCTTCCATTAATTAAAAATTTATAAATTTTATGATCTAGTTACTTATTTGTTACCTAGCAACTTGTTTCTATTTTTTGTTTATTTCATTCGTATCATTTTTCTTGAGTTGAGTTAAGTTCGTCGAAACGTCGATTATAAATCAATATTATTACATAACTTCCACCTAAAACAGTTTTATTTTAATATAATGAGTTTTGAAATATTTTTTAGTAGGTTATAACAATTATTATTAAAAGATGTCCGATTGAGGATTATTTGTTAAATTTATGAACAGATTTCAGCTCATTTATATATATATATATATATATATATATATATATATATATATATATATATATACAAAATATATTAATTCATAGCGTTATAACCTTATTCGTTTGCGTGGACGTCCGATGAGTAGTTGGAGTGGTATGATTGATTGGTATGAGTGTTTTGCGTAAGCGAAAGCTTCCAAGTAGTAGGAATAAAAGAGCATGTATGAGAGGAATTATGAATGTGGATGAAGCGAAAGTTGATTGTTTTAATAGGAATGTTTAAGGCGACTGTTTTCGGGATGAGTTGATGAGAGTTTGTGCCACACCCCTTTGGGTACATGGTGTGATTGTGTATGTATGTATATATGTATGTTATAACGTTACAAAATAGTCATCGAATATTTGTGAAATAGAAATGCGTGCACAGTGCAGCTATTGCATAATAAAAAAAGAATATCGTATATTGTATCAGGAATTTATTATGTCACATTTAACATTTTGGTTTCTACTTGATTGTGTACGTATGTATGTAGGTATGTACTTTAATGAAATGTATAAGTAAATTGCAAATTTATTATAGAAAATTTAAGAAATTTTTGTAATTAAAAAATACTGTAAATGATATAATAAGATATAAAAAGGTAAAAATATTAATACCAAATGTGTTAAATTACAAATTACAAATAAAAATTAGGTACTTGCACGCGTGTTTCAAGGACACATTTACCCGGATCATATGATATTTTTGACATAAAATTAATGCGTGCGCATTGCAAATTTTATCTATAATCAAATCATGTAAGATTTACGACGCACGCGCATTAATTTTATGTTAAAATCGTCATATAATCAGAATAAATTTGTCCTTGAAATGTAGGTGCAAGTATCTCATTGTATAAACTAAAGTGTACACTATACAAAGTCAAATTTGTCGATTGGTATCGATTTTATAATTTGTTCATATTTTTATTACACAATTTTACAAATAAATTCTATGATATAGACATTTTTTTTTAAATTAATTTTTATATCCAATTTGTCATGTCACATGAATTGCTTCGTCTCACATTTTAACCTATTTTGCAAACTATGTATTCTACATGTATAAGTAAACATCAATCAATGTAAAGGCACTGATTTAAATAAAATTTACCTTCTTTTAATTAATAATTTATAAATTTTATAATCTAGTTACTTATTTAGTTACCTATAGTAACTTATGTATTTCTATGTTCTTTTTGTTTATTATATGTTATTTGTATAATTTTCTTCCTGATTATGATATACGTAGTGTATATCGAAACGTCGAATTTTAAATAAAATATATATAGAACTTAATCCTAAAGCCTTTTTATTTTAAATATGTATTTGTTTTTCAATTTTTTTTTGTCTAATCCTATTTTAGAATAGTATAATACGCAATGCTTGTGTAAGATATAAGCATTTGTCAAAAATGTTTTAACATTTTATTATATTCATAAACACTAATATAATACCAACTTTTTGAAATTCATTTGTATATGTCATAACAAAATTTACAAATATTTACAAATATTTATTATTTTTTTATACCTCTTACAATTTAAAAATATAAATAATTTTCAGTGCGTATTAAAAAGATAAAGTAAAAACACTTAAATTGTAAAATATTACCAACTTATATAATTAACATATGACAAAAGGCGAGATTAAAATGTTGTCTGAAGTAATTAATCAATTATTTGACAAAGAAGGTCCAAACATTTTTTTTTTTAATAATGTAATTTTTTGTTTTAAATGTCCAAAAAATAAATAAAAATAATGATGACCATAAAATACATAGATACACATGATTTTCCATGTATCAATTCTTTTAATGAGTTTTTTCAACTTCTGTTTGTAAATTTTAGTATATTACAAATAAAAGAGAAATTGTAAACACTAGCTTTAATAAATAAAATCAGGAAGTGATTGGTTTCGTATTGATGTTGGTGTGAAACAGGGTTGTGTAATGTCTCCCTGGCTATTTAATTTATGGGTAATTCCATGTGAAATCGGCCAAAATATTTTCGACCCTCTCCGATTTGTTCCAAACTTCTTGTATATGTTCATTTGCATCTAAATACAAGTAGGAAGTTGCTCGTTGGGCGTATTCTATTGGTTTTACCATTATATTCCATATATTCATATATGGCCATTTTAGGCCTCGCGTACAAAGAACTTGAAATAAAAGTATATAATTGTTTTACAACGATACCATTCAATATAAAATTGTGATATTCTGATAGAATAGGCTCTCGGCCATCGATATGAGCCAATAACAGCGAATTCTGTCGGATATATGATGAGCTATGTAGTAAAATGTAAAAATGGTACTTTTTTTTCAAAAATCGATTTCTCAAATACTCCATCTTCGATTTTCTTCAAATTTAGCCTAAATTAAAGAGGACACTTCAAATTTTAATATATCAAAAATTCAGGGATGGGTTTTTTGATATTTTGAAAATATTTCACTTCAAAGTTGACATATGGTTTTTAACCGTAACAATTACATGTAAAATACAAACTCTATTGTTCTGAGGAATTTTGGCCATATTGACTTCCACATATTTTGATTTTCTAAGGAATGATTCTTTACTAAAGTCTGAAAAACCTTGATATCCGCGTAGATGGCGCCACGTGATTTGATCATTTAATTCAGCAAAAATATACGAATTTATTGCATGGGATTTAAATAATTATAATAATTAATTCTTCGCAATCTTTTCACCTTTATTAGTAATTAATCAATGGTATAACATTAAATTAATTAACTTTGTAACATGTTATTATTATGATTCTCCGACTTTTAAAAAATTTAGCATCATCGGGCAACTATTACTGATTAATCGCGTGTAGTTTTTCTGCGTTTCGCTGACTTTCCTTTCAGAAAATATATTAATATTTTTTAAATAGGTTCCTTCGGAGCACTGAACAGCAACACCGAATAAGGAACGGATTGGAGGGTTCTCCATGATGAAACGAAGGAACAACTTTTTAAACAGAACGTAACAAGCGCAAGCTTGTGATGGAACTAAATAAGTCGTGTGTTCGGAAAGTAACAACCGTTTCTATTAATAAAGGACGCACTTATGTGGCCAGAATTGTATGTCCAAAACTAAACTTGCGTTACCATCTGCGTCAAATTTGTACTATTTCTATCTTCTTCATATGGCTGATATTGTCAAAGGATGAAAATAGTTGAGTTTCCACCTAGATAATAATTATGAAGTTGAATGCCGCGCAAAATTCAAACTAAATCGGAACACGTGGCGCAATCTACGCGGATATCAAGCTTTTTCAGACTTTAGTAAAGAATTATTCCTTAGAAAATCAAAATATGTGGAAGTCAATATGGTCAAAATTCCTCAGAACAATAGAGTTTGTATTTTACATGTAATTGTTACGGTTAAAAACCATATGTCAACTTTGAAGTGAAATATTTTCAAAATATCAAAAAACCCATCCCTGAATTTTTGATATATTAAAATTTAAAGTGTCCTCTTCAATTTAGGCTAAATTTGAAAAAAATCGAAGATGGAGTATTTGAGAAGTCGATTTTTGAAAAAAAAGTAACATTTTTACATTTTACTACATAGCTCATCATATATCCGACAGAATTCGCTGTTATTGGCTCATATCGATGGCCGAGAGTCTATTCTATCAGAATATCACAATTTTATATTGAATGGTATCGTTGTAAAACAATTATATACTTTTATTTCAAGTTCTTTGTACGCGAGGCCTAAAATGGCCATATATGAATATATGGAATATAATGGTAAAACCAATAGAATACGCCCAACGAGCAACTTTCTACTTGTTTTTAGATGCAAATGAACATATACAAAAAGTTTGGAACAAATCGGAGAGGGTCGAAAATATTTTGGCCGATTTCACATGGAATTACCCATATATATTAATGTTCTTCTTCGGAAAACCTTGTGTGATGATGATGGTATACATATAGGTGATTGTGTTGTACCTGCCTTAGCGTATGATGATGACGTAATTGTTTTGGGTAAATTTGAAGAGCAACTGAGAAGGATGATTGATAAAATTAATGTTGTTGGTAAAGATATGTGATATCTAAAAGGTTTCCAATAATACACATTTTTGTTAAATATCACTAAACTTTAATTCGTCAACAGACTTAAGTGTCGGCTCGCGCCATTGTCAGTGTTATAATGAACTTATAATGACTTTTGTTACAAACTTTATTTTCTTAAGTTATTTAACATACAAAGTTCACAATTTTTATTTAAATTATTCAATAAATTAAATATTTAAATTTTTTCTTAGAATAATTCTAAACAAATAATTGTTTTCTTCTTGACATATTTCTTTTATACACTAAATCAACAAATGCCACACATTAATAAAGCAATTTATTTCGTATAATTGCATAAAAAAATACCAAGAAAATAGAAACCTCAATGCAATGACAATTTTCAATTTCATTGCAAACTAGTTTCACTAACATCACGATTCCTCTGTATAACTTCAAAAACAAAAAATTATAATTCTACAAGAAGTATGAAGTACATTGCATAGTTACATATTTCATTTTTATGTATTCTATTCTTGATTTAATTATCTCACTTTCTCAAAAAAAAAAAACTAGTTTCATTATTAAAATAAAATGCAAATAAACCTATTGCAATAATTATTATAATAAATATAATGTATTTATTCTGTTACATAACTATTAAAAAAAAGATGTGGTATACAACATTTGTTCCAGTAAAGATAAAGCAGTATTATATTTTTTAATAAAATTTGATGATATGGTAGTTGGCCCTTGTTGAAACATTATTAAACAAAAGCAGAATAATATAGTAACACTTGGTTTAAAGTTTAAATTTTTTTTTTGAAACTTAAAACCAAGTGTTACTATTATTATTCTCCTTTTATTATTTTTTTTTTATTAATTAAGATTTACGGTGATAATTATTTTATAATAAATATATGTAAAATGTATATAGGTATCTGAAACATACTTGCTAATAATCTAATAAGCTAATGATATATATTTATTAGCTTACTAGCATAACGCTCGTGTTTTACTATGGAATTCACTACTTTAAATCCATGTTAACTTAATTACAGTTTTTGAGCAATTTTTATCATTTACAAAGTTCGCCTGCGACTTACACTGCATTATCCCATAGTAAAACGACTTACCTATAAATAAAACTTCTATCAAAATTTGTTCCGTGAATGTCAACAGAGTTTTTAATCAATTTTCATCAATTACACAACGTTCGCCTGCGGCTTACGCTGTATTTTCTCGTAACCACCTTCCTCGAAAAACGACTCAACTATTAATAAAACTCCAATTAAGATCTATTCCGAAGATGTCGAGTTATAAACGAATAGCGGTAAATCAGTTTTATTATTTATTTTACTAAAAGTAAACAATACATAATGATTTTGTTAGTTCATAAATATATAATTTTTGGTTTATAGTATAGAATTTTCAAATAAAATCACTGAAAACAAAGTTTTTTTAAAATAAATATACTAGTCATGGTGGTCAATTTAAAAAATAAAAGTTTTTCTGACTGTACAAAAACATATAAGTGGCAAATTAAAAATAATTCTACTAAATACGAAATTGCTTATTTAAAAATCAAAAGTAAAAATTTAGATCTCACTTTTTCGTCCGCACAACGTAACGATTAAAATGCATGGATATTATTAAATGTAATTAATGTATAATTTATTCTATATCGTCTGTTATTCTTATGCAATGTTAGGAAGCATACAAACATTATGTATTTTCACTTTTTATTTTAATTAATTAAGTTTTGCTTTGAGCCACTAATTCTGAGAACTATTAAGTTCGAAATTATTAAAGAGAGAGAGCAAAAATTACTTTTTTTTTTATTTTGCTGCAATACTTTTATTTCATATTTATATCAGTTTCTATAAATGTAAACTTGAGATATTATGATCTATAATGAAATGAATTACATTAATATCATACGTAATATATAATATAATGCCATGTATCCATTATCCTGAAATCAGTTTCCTCCAAACACCCCCCCCTAACACCCCCCTGGCTACGCTAAATAGCCAATTGCGTAAAAATACTGTATGTATAAATAGCCAATTGCGTATACATACCGTATGTATAAATAGCCACTTTTATTATTTTATAATTTTTAGTCCGTTTTAAAAAGTAGAGTATTAATTTTTTTTATTTTAATTTAAATAATTATTTATGATACTTCTGTCGATAGAAAAAGATGGAATATTTAGTAATGATAAGAGTCTTAATAGATGCAAAAAGAATTGTTGCATTAATTTTAGAAATTGGCTATTTATATAATATACGGTATGTATACGCAATTGGCTATTTATACATACAGTATTTTTACGTAATTGGATATTTAGGGTAGGTTAGATTAGTAGGTTGGTTTAGATTTTTTTTTTAGTATGTTTAAATAACCAATTGCGTATACATACCGTATGTATAAATAGCATCATCCTTAATTTTAATAGAGAATATTAAGAATTTGAAAATAAACGTAAGCAAAAATGCAATTTTCTAAACAGTAATTATCCCAAGATAGTAAAATTTTATTAGCAGATAAAAAGTATTTTACACAAATTTGATGTAAAATCTGATTTACGATTATTATAAGTTATAGTTAAAATCATTTGTGTTTTTTTTTGTTTTCTGTTGTTAAAAATGATGTATTGTACATTTTAAAGTATCAAAGTACAGGTTTATTGTTATTGTTCTGTTTCATTTCAAGCAGATATTGTTTTATCGTTAACAAGTCTTTCTTATTAGCTATATACGCATGAAATAAAGAATTTTGGAATTGTTCTTTTTTTTTTTTTCGAAAAAAAATTGGTTGAAAATTCGTGTTTATTACGTAAGAGATATTGACCAGTATTTCAATGTCAGCGTGTCTGTCTGCGGTTATGTGTATGCTATACAAATATATTACAGCAAAAAGCTTCTTAATTGATAAATGTATAATTAAAATTTAATTTTAATCCCAATTTTGAAGGTTGAAGATACTTTAAAATTACTTAAATACATGCCAGTCTTGATCAGTCTCAATGACATCATCAAAATTACAATCGATATTTACAAATACAAAATATAAAACATTCATGTTTCTTTAAAATACTTTTGTAATTTATTTATATTAGTAATACTTTAATTTTTTAACAGGTACATTAAACGTTTAATATTAACAAATAAAGAAATAAGTAACATTAGTGGACTTAATAATTTAAAAAAAAATGTTATACAACAAAAATTAAGTACATATAACCTATAATATTTTATTTGTATTATTAAAGAAAAATGTTATATAATATAAATTAATTAATTTAAATACTGCAGTTAGGGAATTAATAGTATCTTAATCTGTAAAAAAATAAATTTAAAATAATTTACAATATTTTTTGATAGGATTTGTTTGAAAATGCGAAAAATAGAAAAGCTTTCATAAAATATATTACATAAATAAATGAGATTAAAAATTCTTCGTATAACTAATTTCACATTTAATGCACTCAATTTAATGACCCAGAAGTTCCGGAAATTTTATCATTTATTTTGATGAACTAATAACTAAATATAATACGCCATGTGTAATTAAGAATATAGAAAATATACTAACACTGCTAAATTTATACACACATTATGTGATGTACTTGACTGGATTAAATTCATGAATTTATCATGACCAGTTAAAATATAGAAAAATGCACATTACCTTGTCGTTGGGATCTCGTGACGCCGAGAAGATCAATGCATTTTTCTTAATTTAAAAATTAACTAATGATTTAATTAGTTCATCAAAATAAAATTAATGGCGATTTAAGCAAAAAACAAAAATATCTATTAAACATTCACAATCACAAATTTTGCAGGATAATCTGTATGGGGTCAGGAATCTGTCTGGGTTTATAAATCTGTGTGGGGTTAGAAGAAATTATTTTATACTTTTTACAAAAAATATAAAATTTATTATTTTAATTTATGCTAAAATCCTATTCTTTTTCTATCAAAAGAAAATTTCATTTACTAGAAAAAACAAAATATTTTGTAACGCTACGAATCTTACGAGATGTGAACAAAATTGCAACATAAATATAGAGCAACAAAAAAGTCGCAAAGGGATTTATGACATTCATAATTATTCTAGTTTTAATAATTGAAATAAAGTTTCAATTATTTCTATCAAATGTGTACCATTTAAACTTTACAAATTCGTGCTCTTTCAACAGATTTTGTTTAACATTTCAAACAATATCTAGTTTTTTACTTTGCTCGACTTTTGGATTGTCCTTGATTTATTATTCTTCAATAAAATCCACAGAAAATAATCGAAAACTGTTAAATCTGACAATCATTTTGGCTAATCAAATCTATCATAAAAAATGTGTATCAAAGTTGTTAATAGTAACAACGATATTAATAACATGGTATAAAAAAATTTAAAACTCATTATATTAAAATTAAAAGGCTTTAGAATTGAGTTCTGTTTAGACGTACTCTACGTACATCATCATTAGAAACATTATATGTCATTTGTATAATTTTTCCTGATGGTGATGTACATAGAGTACGTCGAAATGTAAATTTTAATTACAATTTATACAAAACTTAATTTTAAAGCTTTTTTATTTTACAGGTATTAATGTTTTCTGATCCTCAGCGACTTTTACGCCAGCCTATATAAATCAGAAAGTCTTTTTTTTTTTCAGAAAAAAATTGTTCTATATTATAATCCAGGGCTTTTCAAAAAATCAAAAATACGAACAGATTAAAGATACCTACACTCTAAAAAAATTATGTAATTTTATCTTCAAACTATGAGACACTATAATGCCCAGTATTTCTAGGTATAATTACTCAACTGCTGTTAATTTTATTCATAATTGTTTAAAAATACATAATATCAGAACTATTACAAACGAATTGGAAAAATATATATGTATGTAATATTACAGTTTTTTAGTAAAGTCTCTTTTAGTAAATTTATAGAACATCAGTAAATTTACAGTCAGGAATTATCTATAAATAGGTAAAATTTACCTAATTCTGTAATATTATTATTGGTATCACTACATACATTTAGAAATTTACACAAAGGATGTATTTTACAATTATTACAGACATTAATGTGGAAGCTGTAATTTTATATAATATGTAATTCTACATTAAGTATGTGATGCAATTTGCAGAAAATAAGCAATTTTACATACTTATTAGACCATTTTTACTTACTTTATGTGATTATTATGAATTATGTAAAAATTATAGAATTTTGAAGTAGAAATACAGAATATTTATAGTAAAATAAAATTACAGACATATCTGTCAAAAAAGTATGTTCTATAAATATTAAATGCTGGGTTGCATAAAACTATTATATTTGGTTATAAATATTTTAAGTTTAATATTCAATCATTTCAAAATACATCCTTTATGTAAATCTGGAAATGTATGTAATTATATCAACAATATTATTACAGAACTAAACAAATTTTACCTATTTATGGAAAATTCCTGACAGCAAATTTACTGAAGTTCTGTAAATTTACTAAAAAAGACTACTACTACTACTAAATAAAAACTGTAATATTACATACATATGTACTTTTCCATTCCGTATTAAATAATGTTTGTAATATAGTTATGATATTATGTATGTTTTAAACAATTATGTATTCAATTAGAGTAGTTGAGTAATTATACCTAGAAATACTGGGTATCATAGTGTCTCATGGTTTGTAGGTAAAATTAAATTCTTTTTTTAGAGTCTAGACATTCATGGAACAGATTTCGATTAAAGTTTTGTTAATAGATGAGTCGTTTATTGATGAAAGTTTTGATATGGGATAATGCAGCGTAAACTGCAAGCGAACGCTGTAAAAACGATAAAAATGGACTAAGCACTATAAACAATTAAGTTAAAATAGGATTTAAGTTATTGAACCACGTAGCGAAGCTGGGGCATTTTGCTAGTTAATTTATACAACCTAACAAATCATTAGTTGTTAGCTAACCAAAAATAGTTTTATGCAACGCAGCATAGGTTAATAATGATCTTTGAAGGTCATAAAATAAAGTATGTATTTAAACCCAAAATTGCAAGTTCTTCAGTTAAAATAAAATGTTATCTAAAGTTAAAGCTCAATATTAATTGGAAAAATATTAAATGTAAACAGGTTATAATAGCTATTGCAAACTTTTATGTTTATAAATATATATATATATATATATATATATATATATATATATATATATATATATATATATATATATATATATATATATATATATATATATTGTATATTATCAACTTGCACATAAAAGAAATGTTATAAAAATATCTTGAATCATTCTGACGTAGTATACAAAGAATTTTTTTTTAATACGACTTTCTCAAAATGTACTTACACTTTTTAAGTTTCCGCATGCATTATATAATAGGTATTTACATTCAGTTACTTTTTATTTAACTGAGAAAAAAAAACCTATTCTCTTTACTTTTCTTCAACAATAGAAGCGGTCTTTACAGTTTTTCGCGTAATTGAAAATTACCTAGGCATTGAGGTAATAAAATATGATGTAAATTTCTCAAGTTTATGGAACAAATGGAGCAGGTTTAACGAAAACAATTTAATGACGTAAGAAAAAATTAGAAAAATTGATGTACAAATTTTCTGTGACCTATAGAACTACATTTCTATTATTCCTTTCTGCAGTAATTTGAGTCATATTTACATTAAGATGTAATTTTGGGAAAATATTAAAAGTAAATTTTATTTAAATTTAGAAATGTTTTCGTATTATATTAAATTGAAAATTTAAATTCAAAACCATAAAAAGCGATAATTATTGTATTTAGCTCAGATATTTGGGGCCGAAGCAAAGCCAAGGCCAAACAATTTGAGCGAAATACAAAAAGAGCTTTCTATTCCGAGTGACATATACGGTTTTTTTCTTCAAGAGTTCTAAACGAGAAACTAAACTAAAAATAAATGAAAATACATGCCAAGTAACTTTACTAATAATTACCGAACAGTATATATATATATATATATATATATATATATATATATATATATATATATATATATATACATATATATATATATATATATATATATATATATATATATATATTATTTATATTAGATTAATTCTCACAAATCATATCACAAATATACATAATATATACATATACATACAATTTTATAACTGTTGGTAAAGTTAAGGTTAATTGATACGTATTTTTATTTATTTTTAGTTTAGTTTTGTTCAGAATTCTTGAAAAAAAAACGTATATCGCGCATGCATCGACAATATGTAAAATATGCCAAAATCACTTTTTGGTATTTTCCAATAGAGGACACATCTATACAGTAGTAAACAATACGTCGTAGCCCACAAACATTTTTTTTGGTATAAATTTGCTAATATTATTATCGCAATCCTAATGCTGATCATTCTCAAATAAAAAAGTTTTTTCTATCTGCTGTAAAATAAGGATAAGGCTATTTATACATACGGTATGTATACGTAATTGCTTATTTATACATACTGAAAATAAAAAAAAAACTAAACCAACCTACTAACCTAACCTCCCTAAATAGCCAATTGCGTATACATACCGTATGTATAAATAGCCACTTTCGTAAAATAATGGTTTTGTGGCTTACAACATATTGTTGTTGCATGGACGAATTATGTCATTCTGTTTCGCCAAGTTTGCTTGGTCTCAGCTTTGCCTCGGCCACAAATATCTGGTCTCCACACAATAATCATCGCTTTCCACTCACTTTGTATCATAAAAATTGTATTCATTGAAAAAAATTCTATAGTATTACAATTGTTACAGAGGGTTTTAATTTAGCAGGACTATTGTATTATATATTCGTTATAAATCAATCTGTGTGTTTTAGTTGTTTTCAATAAAATTAACATCCGTTTTTTTTTCTTTCTTTCAAAGAACGAAGCAAATAATAAGATTAAATAAAAAGCAATTTATAATATCAGTTTCTAATGATTATAATAAGTAATAAAATAAATATAATATTCTTGTTTTTGTGTATAATACGTAAAGCTATTGAAGGTTACTCATAACATAAAACGTGTGTGTGCGTTTTTCTGTGTGTGTGTGTGTCTGATTTCAGTCAATATTTTTCTAAGGTTAAAGTGACACATAGTACATGTATGCACACAATAATTATTCTTGTATAGATTGCAAATGCAATTTTTTTTCGCTATTCAACGACAACAATTAGTTTTTTGTCACTGACGCATTGTATTGTCTTGTTTTACTACGATCACTTGATTGGATTTCGTATTAGGTAATACTTAATAATATAATATCGGTTATTAATTATTACCTTTTCGTGTTTAAATGTCTGTGTTTAAAATTTCTACTATTGTCCACATTTACACTGATAACGAAAATTAACGAAAAACGTGTCTGTAATTTAGTTAATGTTCGAAAAAAAAAACTGCTAAGTAATTACAACAGCATATTTCTAAAAAATATCACCTGGTGTAGAATGTTGGATGTTTTTTTGGAAAGGAAAAATGACTTAACTTTTCTTCATTCTGTATATAGAAAGCCTACTCACACTAACTAATATATTTATGCTTCTTTGCATCATCACCCTGGACAAAAATGGGTAGAATAGTTTATTTAATAGTACCCAACAGCAATAGTAATACAAAAAATGCTTGAAGATATATTTCTAATGAATGATTATTAGCAATATAATCGAGAAGATCTAGAGTTGTTAACGATTTCCTTGATCACGAAAATTTAATTTATGCTATTTTGCCTTTTGTGAAAAAAATTACCGATAAAATAAGCAGAATTTTATTAAGAATATTAAAGTTTCTGTTTTCAACACATGAAATTGCAACAAATGTTGAAGAGTGTAAGATATTATTACTTTTCAATCTTCGGGTGTATATATGTAAATGCGGTAAGGTTTATTTTGGACAGACAGGTAGAACTGTTTCTACTAGATTGACAAAACATAATAGGTCAATACGTCTAAATCATCCAGATAAATTTGCTATTGCTGAACGTGCGTTAGAATATCATCATGATGTAAAGTTCGAAGATACTGCAATAATTGCAAGACCTGTCAATATTAACAACAGATTGATAAGAGAAGCAATTAAAATTTATAAGGAAAAAACCAACATCAATCAATATTAAAGTCAAAAGATAAACTTTTGTTCTTGGGTCCTGAACCTGCGTTATGATTAACAACATGCGAACTAATACAGTAACAGCCAATCAAAAGCAACCACGTTCCTTGAAACAATATAAAAACCGCAACACAAATCACACAAACCGTTCAATCGAGCCACAACACCGACCAAACTCAGAAAATCTGAAGATGACTGAAAAGTCGAAACGCTTCATTGCTAAAAACAATAACGAACCTGATAGCGAATTTAATAACATTATAATTAAACATCAATCACTTTTAATTTTGTAGTTTTAATTACGAGTAACACATTACAATATTTTCTTGTGATTCAATAGTCAATTTTTCATTGTAATATTAGAACTTAATGAACGTTATATCTTGTAAATAATAAAATTTATTAAAATAAATAAGCTTTAGGATTAAGTTCTATATGAATTTTAGTTAAAAATCAACGTTTTGATATACTTTACGTATATCGTCAGAAAAAATTATACAAATGACATATATAATAAATAAACAAAACATAGAAACAAGTGACTAGGTAACAAAATAATTAACTAGATTATAAAATTTGGTTTCCTTTAATTAATAATCTATAAATTTTATATTCCAGTTAATTATTTTGTTACGTAAAAGCTTGTTTCTATGTTCAGTTTATTTATTATATTAAGTCATTTGTATAATTTTTCCTGATGATGATATACGTAGAGTACATCAAAAAGTAGATTTAATCCTAAAGTCTTTTTATTTTAATATAACGAGTTCTGAAAGATTTTTTTACTATGTTAGTAAAATTTATATTTCATGACAACACGTGTCAATTTTTACATTAAAATATGTTGTTGTATACTAAGAAGTACATTTTTAATTTTTATTTCTGCTCTTTCAATATTTATCACTCTAGTGATAATACAGAAAACAAATAATTGTCTTCAAGTAAATTCTCATAAAATATTTACACTGAATAATTTGCTAAATATATTTGCAATTTTTACAATTAATTTATTGCTATCAATATTGTGCTTCTAATTGGCAGTTTTTTTTTTTTGTATGTGTTTGTGTTTAGATTCACAATTTCATTGACTTTATGTACTTTTTACATAAGATAAAATAATATACTTTCCTGTGTTATGTATAACAAAAGTTGAATTTTTTAGATAATAATTAAGAATTGCTTTATAGTTATTAGTCTGGAGTACACTTATAATACATATATAATACTATCATTTTACAACATTTTACTTACAGCTATATAATTTTTTTTATGTGTAAAACTAAAGATATTGATAAACTTCAAAAACTTCAAAATCGTACTATGAGAGTAAAAGCATATGAGGTGTGGTAAAAGCATTACCCATTTGTTAGAGATATTAGAAAGATTAAATATTAAAAAAATCGTCAATTACAATACTGTAGTGACATATTATTTAAATAAAACGGCTTTAGGTTGTAGTTTTTGTTTTAAATTTTACAAGTATTTTCATAGCTATTGAAAATTCACAATCACAAATTTTCAGGAAAATCTATATGGAGGTCAGGAATCTGTATGGAATTATAAATCTGAATGGGGGGCTAGGAGAAATTATTTTAAACTTTTTAGTCGGTTTTAACAACGTGGTATATTAAATTTTTTTTTTTAATTTAAATAATTATTTCATTCTAGGATTAATGAGCTAGATAAACAAGAATTTATTTCTAATCAATTGAAGAAGATATTTATGTATAATTGAAAATAATATTTGTAAACCTACTTTTCTTTTCAAAAAAAATTCTCTGTAAAATAGAAAAGAATATAATCAAAATTTTTATTTAGATTTTAGCTAATAAATTACATTGTAATATAGATTTACAAAATTATAAAATTACTAGAAATTTACAAATGTAAATATTGCTGACATATATAATTTATCAAATTATTAACATGCATTAAATTTATTCAAGTAACACTTAAAAGTTTTTAAATTTTTTGAATCTTTAATATATTTCGGTGATTTATTATATTCAAGTAATTCATTATGAAATTATATTGTTAGTAGTACTACTCTTAATCTTTTTAGTAATATAAAAATTATCTGCATTACTAAAATCATAATTATGCACATTAGTATTAAATTTCAGATTGCAACTTAAATACCTACTTCGAAAACAAACCATGTTGCATTTCAAATATAAAATCATTGCCTATACTTCTAAGAAAGATTTAATATTTAACCATTTTAGTTTTATTAACAATATCGTTAATGGATTCTTATCTATTACAACAAAGCATGATTATTGTAGCCTAATTTTTTTAACTTTAACGGTACAAAATTATATTGAATAAAAGAGAATATTTTTAATGCTCAACTTTTATCCCATTCACAAACATTTATTAACCGTAACAAAAAGTACCCAGCGATATCTTTTCAAATAACGTAAATTTAACATGGTAAAAAAATCTTTCAGAACTTATTATATTAGAATAAAAAGGTTTTAGGATTAAGTTTTGTCCAAATTTTAATTTCTAATCGACGTTTTGACGTACTTTACGAATATTGAAACGTCGATTTTTCATTAAAATAAATACAGAACTTAATCCTAAAGCCTTTTTATTTTAATATAATTAGTACTATGATTACAAGTTGATTAATTGTTTTTTCATTCATAGATTAATGAGCTAAGACAAACAGAAATTTTTCCTTAATCAATTGAAGAAGATATTTATGTATAATTTTTCATTTTTTTTCTATGGCTTAATCTTTCAATTTTAGCAGTACAAAATTATATTGCATTAATAAATTACATTTTTAATGCTCAACTTTTATCCAATTTACAAACATTTATTATACATACATATATACATAATCACGACATGTATCCAAAAGGATGTGGCACAAACTCTTTCCATTATTTCTTATATACATATAATTTAAATATCAATTAAGTTTAAAATACAAAAAAAATCTAATTTATTTAGTAACCTTATATTAGATATTACATATTTAAAGATAGTAGTATGTTCATTATTTTGTAATTTCTAAATGGTTACATGCTACCACTCAATATAACTATGCCAATACTTATTTTAAAAAAAATGATTTTGAAAAAATTGCATTTGCTAAGTGAAACTGTAACATGAACAAATTCAATTCTTTTTTCCAAAACTATTGCTGAGTGATTTGAATAGTTCTACATCACCTTGATATTTCTATATCAATAATTTCAATGATTATAGCATTATTTCCGTTATGTAAATTAATTTAGCAAAAACTGCCTGCATACGTTCACTTGCATAAATAAATAATTACAAATAAATTGTTAAGTTGCACTCGTTAACCACCAGATGCATAAATAAGAGTAGGTACACGTGTACTTGCACTTGAATCGGCTCCCTGTATCAACTTGTGAAAAATCGCAATTTTATACAGAAAAACTTAACATTAACGTGGACTTTGAACAAAAGACATATGCATTAACTTATGGAATTTGTGTTTTAACTTTTATTTTAAAATAAAGTTAACCTAATATTATAATTTCTAGAATTTTGTATTAATATATGCACGTTGATAAAAAAATTGGTTTTTCTTTAAGCGTATTATAATATTAATATTACGTTAACGTATTGTCTATGTAGACAGAGGTCATTATGTTGCTAGTACAATAATGACATTATTATACGGCGGAAATAACTACAACGTCAAGTGTATTTAATCTGACATCTTCAGCGGCTATATATATATATATATATATATATATATATATATATATATAAGTATATTTCGTCAAGTTAAGTTAATTAACAATTGAATTTGAATTGTAATTAAATAATGTAATGTAATTAAATGTGTGAAGAAGTGCAAAAAATACAATGTGCACCATCTAGAGCAGTGTTTCTCAACCAAAAACGCACCGCGGACCAGTAAAATATCTAATTTTCTTACGCGGACCGCTAATAATAATTGTTGGTTAATTTTTTTGCAAGAAAACAAATATATTTAATATAATACTGAATACATTTATTTCAGTTGTAGAAAATCACAGAAAGTTCATAGAAAATAAACAATCTGCATAAAACATAACAATAGAAACTGCAAAAAAACACATAATAATTTGAATAAAATTAAAAAAGTTATTTAATAATTATTAAAAAGTTTCGTTATCGCGCAGAACACTAAAATTTTCCTGAGGACTAATAAAATTTTTCTGCGGACCACTAGTGATCCGCGGACCACCTGTTGGGAAACACTGGTCTAGAGTGGTCAAAAACTACATATTCCACCAAAGAAACACGGCCAAGTATATTTAATTTGACATCTCTGACGACTATATTAAAAATTAATAAGTCAAGTTAAGTTAAATTGACAGTTGCATTGTTTATTCAATTTAAATTTGGTTATTGAAAATGTGTAAAAAAGTGCAATAAATACAATGTGTACCGTCCAGGATGGTCAGAAATTGTATATTCAATCAAAAAAAGATTAATACGCACAAAACACGTAACAAATATAAATAATATATACATATACCTACATACTATTCTGCAACTATTAGTAAGGTTGAAGTTACTTGGCATGTATTTTTATTTATTTTTAGTTTAGTTTCGTTTAGAATGCTTGATTAAAAAAATCATATATATATATATATATATATATATATATATATATATATATATATATATATATATCACTCGGAATAGAAAGCTCTTCTAGTGTTTCACCCAGATTGTTTGGCTGCTCGACAAAAATATCTGGCCACAAATATCTGAGCTAAAACACAGTAAGCATCGCTTTCTAGTCCTGATAACATAATATACTATTGTAAAAGATGATATATAATTAATTTTACACTTTATGACTAGAATAAAATAATTAATAAATTATTATAATTATTATTCTATTTTATTCTATTTTCTTCAAGAAGAAAATTTTTTTTTCCTAATAATGATGTACGTAGAGTACGTCGAAACATCTATTTTTTAATTAAAATTTATACAGAACTTAATTCTACAGTTTTTTTATTTTAATATAATGATTAAATTTTCAACTAGAACAGAATTGCGAATATAATATTGCAAGATTGTTACATAGCTTATATTATTATTATATTCTTATTAAATTTTACAATCAATGTAGAAATATTAGTAAGTAAGGGGACACAAGATTTGTAAAACCCCCGTGAATGGAATTGTGTCCTTGACTCGTTTAACAGAAATATTTTCACCTACACCTTTCTGATAACTGCCAATTCGAAAGATGTCTCAATCACTTCGATTTATATAACACATTGCATCTCTGCATGGAATAACAACATACAATTCATTACAGTACCGTAACAAAAATATTATTTACTAAAAAAAAAAACTTAAAATATCGCGTTTTTCTACGATTGTACAATAGGAAACTTGACTTTTCGGTGTAAGATTTCGAAATAATTATACTCTAAAAATTTTATTGCACTTTTATTATAAGGATAACATCAAATTTCAATAAAATTTTAAGTTGTTAACGGGTGTATTCTGTATTATGTCCGTTAAATTAATAATTCTGAGATTCCGTAAGACATCAACAAGATTTCTTACAGAATCTTAGAATTTTCATTTTAACGGACCGTTATTTTTCACGGAAACAATACAGAATACATCCATAAAGATGTTCAGTAATAATTGAAAAACCCACTGGCATATTAAATACTTGAACCTATTGGGATCTAAAATGTTCTGAACGGCATCTGGTGGCGAAATGAGAAACTAAAACACTGCGTACACTTGTGTCAACGATCAAAAGTGACAGCTTGCGGAAAAAACGCTATTTTCTAATAAATAATATAATAAATAAATTCTAGATGTAATAAGGTTGCGATGCAGTGTTTACACTTTTCACCTAAACCAGCTTTGCAGGAACACACTACAGACTTAATCGCACCGTTTCTGTCAATTGTCATTGAGATTTCATGTGGAACATCTTTTAAACTTGACGTTTTCAAACATAGAGATGTGACTGTCATCTTGCCATCACATCACTTTTCTAATAATTTTCCACATTGTATAATATGTCCAGCGTTTAAAATACGCTCAGATTGTGTAGAATTGTTCTGACAAGGGTTTAAGCCGGCCCATTTGCAATTTTTTTTAATTAAAAAGAAACAATACACTTTGATTGAGTTTTGACAAGTGCACGCTTAGGTCCGCCATATTGAATAAGCCACGCCCCCATTTTAAATCCCAATATTAATTTTTATTTTAAATATTTTTTGGTAACGATAAAATACTAATTCACAACAAACAAAAAATAAATTATTTTTTTAATATTCTTTAGAAAATTCATACTTTTTAATACCTGTAACATTTAAAAAATTAATTTGTTTTAAATTTTGTCTTTTGTTTAAATGTCACATGACACATACGATTTTTCCTTCAAGCATTCTAAACAAAACTAAACTAAAAATAAATGAAAATACATGCCAAATTACCTTAACCAGTTACTAGCAGTTACAGAATAGAATGTATATATTATTTATATTTCTTATGTGATTTGTGAGAATTAATGGCCCGTATTCTCACCTCATTTATAAAAGTGCTTTTGACATTTACTTAAAATTATTTATTAAGCAATTTATAATAGTTTATTTGATCAAAAACATAAGCAAAAAAATATTTTGAAATTAATAATAAAAGCACTTTTTTACGAAAAAATGAGGTAAGAATACGGGCCGGGCGAATCTTTCTTTGGTCAAATATACAATTTCTGACCACCCTAGGCAGTATACATTACATTTCTTGCATTTCTTCACATATCTTTTAATAATCCAATTTAAATTCAAGCGAAAATAAACAATGCGATTGTCAATTTAACTTAACTTGACAATAATTTTTAATATAGTCATCTGAGATGTCAAATTAAATGCACTTGACCGTGTTTCTTTGGTTGAATATGCAGTTTCTGACTACCCTAGACGTCGCACATTGCATTTACACTTTTTCATACATTATCAATAATTAAATGCAAATTTAAGCAAAAACCCACAATGCAATTATTGTTATTTAACTTAACTTGACGTAATAAAGTTTTCAATATGGTCGCAGAAGATGTTGGATTAAATACATTTGACGCTGTAGTTGGGTTTGGTACAGCTACCAGTAGCGTATATAGTAACTAACTGCTGTATAACAATGTCATTATAGTACGAGTAACATAATGACCTCTTTCTACATACACAATATAATAACGTAATATTAATATTATGATATGCTTGAAGAAAAAATATAGAATGTCAAACTTGAAATAAAAGGTATATGGTCACCGTACATATAAGCTTAAAAATTAATTATTTTTTTCAAAATCAAACCATGTTAAACTTTTAATACTTCTGAATTTAAAAAAATTATACACTATAAAAAATCTATGTAAATTTACAATTATTAATTATAGTAATTTTACTATATTTTTAATTGTAATTCTTGTAAATTCGCCAATAAATTATAAAATTACAATAATAATAAATATTGTAAAATTATTATAATTATCCATGTAAATTTACATTAATTTTTTTACAGTGTAATAGCATCTGAACAGTAACGCAAACAACAACAAAATTGAAAATATATTTTGTTCAAAATTAAAAATAATAGTATATCCGAAATTTAATGTTTCCGTAGATCAAATCTTTAAATCCAAAATAATTTTATTTAAATAATTTGAAAATTAATTCAATTTTATGGTAATAGAACTACATAATAAGATTTAATTTATTGTTATTTTATTACGTCAATAATAATAATTTTAAAAATCTTTTAACTTACATAAACCGTTAAATCGAAAAAATTTGAAACCTATAATTATTATATCTATCATACTTATTGCAACAGTTAATAATTACAATATTATAAAAAAATAAGAACGAAAATGGTGCGAAAATAGAAAAAACTAAATTACTAATAATTTACGTCACAATATTAAACGATAGCAAATACGAACAGTAATTTTATGATTTAACTATGCATACATTTAGTTTTTGCAAGAAAAAAATCTTAATAGATTTATAGGCAATATTATCCATCAATTAACCTTGGACACGCAAATATTATCGTTAATTTTTATACTTAAACATTATTTTTTTTTTACTCAAACTCAATTAATGCGCATCGTAGTTTAAATAAAGTTAGGCACGTTTGTTTTTTTTTTCATCGTCAAAAATGTGAAAAAACTGATGTGGTCAGCCCATGTCTAATAACTTATACTAAGAAAATAAATAAAATTTCGTTTCGATTACAAACTTTATAATAATTTAATTTCAAGCGTTTCAACAGTAAAGTATTTAGATGACAGAATTACATTTACGTCACATGTTGAGTATGTGGGTTCTGTCAGTAAATAGAACAATAGGTTTTCTTTTTAGAACCTGTTGTGATGTTAAAAATATTGAGACTTTAAAAATAATTTTTAATTCATATGTTAGAACCAAATTAGATTATGGTTCTATTGCTTGGCATACTTTTGAATATTTGCTAAATAATATAGAAAAAATTCAGAATAAATTTTTAAAATATTGTTACTTAAACAGACACGCTCAATTCAATTCAATTATTTTCAACAATTATTACAAGAATTTAATTGTACATCGTTTCAGTAAAGAAGAAATCAAAATTTGCTACCATTTTTATAGAAGATTATTAATAACCAGTTAGATGTAACAATGAATTTGTAAGATCTCAATGTATCGTCCGTGAATAGACGAAATCCTGTAGTATTCAATATTAATTTTGCTCGCACTAACTTATACATATAAGTATTCTTCAATTATTTTTATGTGTAAACTTTATAATTATTATCAACTTAGGCTAGATATATTTCACATGTCATATACACAATTTAAAAATTGTGCTATAGATTTGCAGCAATATATTGATAATTAATTTTAACTTTGTATAGTATAAATGGCTAATTTCACAATTATATTTATTTTCTTTTGTTATGTATTAAAATCTATAATAATTTTTTTGTATAATTCAATATTACTCTGTAATAGGAATGTAATTAATGCAATCGATTTTAAACTAACTTGCATGCAATAAATAATAGTTAAGAGTGTAGGGCGTATCTATCGTTGCCCCAATTAGTCCGTGTTAAAAATGTGATATATTAATAATTTTTTTTAAATAATTATTAAGTTTGTAGTCTTTCTCATAAAAAAATATGATTTATAGAACACTTATGACAATAAATTTGACAAATGCAAACGAAAAGTTACCTGGTGATGTAATAAAGAACTAAAATAAACATTATTTACGTTTTTTACATATGTTACATTTTTTACTTTTCTCTGCTTACAATATTTTCAAAATAAACGCGATTAATTTTTTCTTGATTTTTTAATTCAATTTAATAATGAATGGCATTACGGTACTGAATTTATTTACATTGGCAAGACAATCACGATGTCTTACGTAACAAATGCTAGTAGTGAATATTTTGTCACCATGACAACGCTGTGTTTATATGCGTATTTAAAGAAAAAAAAATGTGGTGTAACACGTACGAAATTTTTAAGTGTGTGTGTGTGCTGTGTGAACATCATTTTTATTCATATACATACCTATCATTTTTTAATTATTATTCATATTTGCATTTATTTTAAATTTCAACCAAATGCTTAATGCGTATTTTTTATGTTAATGTTTCAAAGAAGCCCGTTTGATTATATATAATACAGTTTTGGTGCCTACGTTGATGTATGGTAGTAAATGTTGGGTTTGGTTGCAAAAGCATAAACGGAAAATGACTGCTGTGGAAATGAGATTTTTACGTGGAGTATGTGGTGTAAATAGGAGAGATCGGGTACGAAATAGATTAGTGTATGATGAGTGTGAAATTGAAAAAAATGTTGTAGCAAAAGTATATATAATGCAGTTTTGGTGCCTACATTGATGTATGTTAGTAAATGTTGAGTTTGGTTGCAAAAGCATAAACGGAAAATGACTGCTGTGGAAATGAGATTTTTACGTCGGGTATGTGGTGTAAATAGGAGAGATCGGGTACGAAATAGATTAGTGTATGATGAGTGTGAAATTGAAAAAAATGTCGTAGCAAAAGTATATATAATGCAGTTTTTGTGCCTACATTGATGTATGTTA
Organism: Clivina fossor; assembly: GCA_963966155.1. NCBI lineage: Eukaryota > Metazoa > Arthropoda > Insecta > Coleoptera > Carabidae > Clivina > Clivina fossor. Next base: position 26,385,686 of record OZ014555.1, read on the forward strand.
GTAAATGTTGAGTTTGGTTGCAAAAGCATAAACGGAAAATGACTGCTGTGGAAATGAGATTTTTACGTCGGGTATGTGGTGTAAATAGGAGAGATCGGGTACGAAATAGAATAGTGTGTGATGAGTGTGAAATTGAAAAAAATGTTGTAGCAAAAGTATATATAATGCAGTTTTGGTGCCTACATTGATGTATGTTAGTAAATGTTGAGTTTGCTTGCAAAAGCATAAACGGAAAATGACTGCTGTGGAAATGAGATTTTTACGTCGGGTATGTGGTGTAAATAGGAGAGATCGGGTACGAAATAGATTAGTGTATGATGAGTGTGAAATTGAAAAAAATGTTGTAGCAAAAGTTGGTGTAAGTTAAGATGGTTCGGTCATCATGAGCGAATGTCTAATCAATAAAACTGCAACTAAGTTACTTAAATAAAATGTGTTTAAAATAGTGAAATTATAATAACATGGAAAAAAATTTTTCAGAACTCATTATATTAAAATAAAACTGTTTTAAGTTAAAGATCTATATTAATATTTATTTAAAATCGACGTTTCGACGAAACTCAAAGTCCATTTTCATCAGGATAAATAATCATTTATCTTGATGAAGACAGACGTTGAGTTTTGTCAAAACATATATATATATATATATATATATATATATATATATATATATACAGGCATACATACAAAATTACGCCATGAGTGTGGCACAAACTATGTCCATTATCCCAAAATCAGTTTCCTCCAAACATCCTTATCCAAACAAGAAACTTTAGTTTCATCCACATTCATAATACCTCTCATACATATTCTTCTATTCCATCTATTTGGAAATTTTCGCTCTCGCAAGCCACTCTCTCAATCATACCACTCATATCACTCCAACTACTCATCGAACGTCCACGCAAACATATAGCTTCAAAATCATTCATATAAATTCAGAACTTTAAGCTAAAGCAGTTTTATTTTAAATCATAATAATTTATACATTATTTTGTTCTAGTCATACAAAAAGTGACACAATTTCAAATTGCTAAGAATTATGTAATATTGGAACCTCACTAATCATTCGTTAAGTTACTAGTAATTTAATTTTTAATCATTTACTTATATAAGTAAGTATTGTTTGATAATTCACTTAGTTAATTAATCAATTAACTAATGATGTAAGAAATAACAGATACGAAATTTACAATGGCATATTTTTAAATGCAAATTAAGTTTTTGACCACTTATTTACACAGATAAGTGTAAATTGTGATAGTTTTTTCCTACTTGTTTTTGAAAATAAAACTATTTCTTCTATAAAATTCCATACCAATATGTTTATGTAATATTTACATTTAATATTTTAAATAAATATGTCACGAATATAATGAAAAAGATTTTTTCTTTCAAGGACATCATAATATTAATATTACATTATCATATTGCCCATGTAGAAATAGGTCATTATGTTACTAGTACAATAATGACATTATTTTATAGCACTGGTGGCAACGTCAAAGATAACTACAATGTCAAGTTGATTTAATCATACATCTTTGACGGACATATTAAAAATTATTACGCCAAATCAAGTTAATTGACAATTGTATTGTTTATTTTTGCTTGAATTTGAATTTAATTATAATGCAGTGTCAGAAATTGTATATTCGACCAAAGAAACACGGTCAAGTGTGTTTAATCTAACATCTCCGACGGCCATATTAAAAATAATTAAGTCAAATTAATTGACAGTTACAGTTTATTTTCACTTCAATATGATTGAAAATGTGTGAAGAAGTGTAAGAAATACAATGTTCACCGTCAAATTTGTTAAAAATTACATATTCAACCAAAGAACCATTAACCACGTAACAAATATAAATAATATATACATATACATACTATTCTACAACTGTTAGTAAGGTTAAGGTAACTTAGTATGTATTTCTATTTATTCTTAGTTTAGTTTCATTTGGAACGCTTGAAGAAAAACTAGCATCACTTGAAGCAAAATGCTCTTTTTATGTTGAGCCTAAATACTTGCGGCCCGAGGTAGAGCCGAGACTAAGCAATACAACAATAAAAAAAACAATAAAGATCACTTTCTACTCCTTGTAACATAATATATTTGATTCAGAGAAGCAAGTAATTTCATATATGCCATTTTAATTTCTGAGAATAAATATTTTTTATACATACAGGGAAATTCCTTGAGGTGAATGCTCTAAATTCACATTAAGTATGATGTTCACTTGTTTGACTCATAGCACACTTTGCATTTATTTTCATTTACATTTACACAAATAACATTTGTCGCTAACTTTTAAACAAGTAATTTCAAATTTATTCACGAACGGTATTAAACTTACGTTAACAAAATTTACAGAATATATAACTAACACTTTGTTTTTCGTAAATTTAACAAGATAATTTCACGCATGACCAATCAGTTTCACTAAAATTTACAAATTGAGTTAAATTAGTAATGCGTATTTTGTTGTCTATTTTTAGGAAACATTAATTTTTGTTCATTTAAAGTAATTTAATTTTGACCAAAGGTCATGGAACAAGAAATACGATTTTTTATATTTATTTTCTTAAGCACAATATATTTTTTAATACAGTAATAAAATAGTGTAAAATAATGTAAACATTTCACTAAAACAAGATTAGAAGTATATGGGTAAACTCACTTCGACATTATCACATAAATATTAAGGTATAGAAATAAATATTGTATACTTTTTCACTAAAAGTTGGCAACACTGTTTAACAATTAAATTTTGCAATTATTATGCATACAAAAGAATCTGTCCTCAAATCGTACTATCCTTAAATTTTCAATAGTTTTCCCGGAAAACTAACAACACTGTATAATAATTAAATTATTTAATTCTGATTATCATTTAAAACTGAATAAAATGTAGATAAAATAAAATATTAACAATTTTTTAAAAGTGGCAACTCTGCACAAAAATAAAATTATGTAATTATTAGTGAAATTAGGAGAATCTAACTTAAAAATTTGATTAATATAAAATAAATAATATATCCAAAATAAAATATCAAAAATTAAATCAATTTTTATATCAAAATTGGCAACACCGTGCTAAATAAAATTATACGTTTGTTATGGATGTATCAAAAGAATTTATCCTGAAAATTTACTTAAAATCGGATAAATCTCGTAGTACAGCCAAAATAAGATTTAAATAAATAAATTTGACAACATAAACATATTTTTCGAAATTCTTATAAAGACTAGGTGAATATTTTCTAAAAATTGATAAATAGTATAGGCTAAATAAAAATTTATAGAAATTGTAGAATTTTTTCTCTGAAAGTTAACAACACTGTATAATATATAAATTAAAGAATTTGTATGGACACTAAGCGAATCTTTTCTGAACACTTGATTAATTTCGTATAAATAGTGAAACTACAATAAAAATTTTAGTTATTTTTTCCCCAGAAAATTGGCAACCCTGTTCGGTAGTAAAATTATATAATTTTTGTAGGCACTAGGAAAATCTTTTGCGAAAATTTAATTAATTTCGAATAAATAGTAAAGCCAAAATTAAATTTTAATTTTTTTTATAATTTTTGTCGGAAAGTTGGCAACTCTATGTGGTAATAAAATAATATAATTTTTATGGGTACTAAGAAAATCTTTTGCGAAAATTAGATTAGTTTCGAATAAACTGTAAATAAATTAAATTCTAAATAAATTTAAAAAATTAGACACAAATTTATATACCAATAAAAATATGGCATATACTCGTATAATCTCACATTTAATTCCGTATATTAAAAATATTGTCCAATTCAAATACAAGATTAAAAAAAAAAATGTGAAATTTGCTGACTCAATATTATTCTATAAATTTTACACTATAAGCAATAAAATTACATAATAATAAATAAAAATTTATGTTCATTAGAACTTTCTTTAACGATTCAATTCTTAACTGTTCATTATTTAATAAATATATTTTTAAATCACTTTTTTTCGAATATGTACCTATATGTAGTGGAAAAAAACGAGTAATGATTAGTGTAATAAAAGTACTGTTGTAACCACATTCACCATTAACTATAAAATTCTGAGTATAAGTATGTGATTTAACTGATATAATTAATATTACTTTATATGTGAGTAATGCTTGTGAAAGTTTAAGAATATTTAAAACTTTTTATTCATTTCCAAATTCCATTCATGTAATAATGATTACTATATAATTTTCGTTTCAATTTAAACAACAAGAGCAAACATTATGGAAATATAACACAAAGCAATTTATATGCAGTTTATTTCCAAGATTATTAACATAAAATATATGTTCCCACATGATTTTTTTACATTTTTATTGATATTGAAAATTGAAAAAAAAAAATGTTGTAGCAGAAGTTGGTTTAAGTTAGTTAAGATAATTGATAGAATTAATGTTGTTGGTAAAGATATGAATCTTGTGTTAAATGTTGATAAGTGCAAAGTTTTAGTTTTTGAGAAGGGTGACTTGACGACTGAATGTAATGTATCTGTTTAGATAAGGTAGATGTATGTATTTGTGTATTTGATCGTGAAATTGAAAAAAGTGTTAATGCTGGTTGTAAGGATTTTGGTGATTTGGGTACTTTTGTTAGGAATGTAATATTGAAATGTTTCCAGAATAGCCACCCCCGTTTGAGTATATACAATTCAGTTTTGGTGACTTCGTTGATATGTGATAGTGAATGTTGGGTTTGGCTGCAAAATCATAAAGGAAAAATAACTGCTTTGGAAATGAGATTTTTACGTGGGATATGTGGATATGTGGTGTAACTACAAAGAATCGGATACAAAATAGATTAGTGTATGATAAGTGTAAAATTAAAAAAAAAAGTTGCAGAAATTGATGTTAGTTAGTTAAGGTGGTTCGGACATCTTGAGCGAATGCCTGATAAACGTTTGGTTAAAAAAATTTATAGGAATGATTTTTGAATCTACACGTTTGCGTGAACGTCCGACGACTAGTTAAAGTGGTATGATTGAGAGAGTGGCTTGCGTGAGCGAAAGTTTCTAAGTATTAGGAATCGAAGATAATGTATGAGAAGAATTATGAATGTGAATGAAACTAAAGTTGTTTGCCTGGATGGGGAAGTTTGGAGGAAACTGATTTTGGGATAGTGGAAAAAGTTTGTGCCACACTATTTTGCGTGCCATATCTATGAAAATTTTTCAAAGCTAGTTACAATCATAGAACATAGAGGGCTTGAGAAGAAGCTGAAGATACAGTTTCTTAACAATTTTTACTTGCATTGTTAGTATTGTGGATCGTTAGCCCACATCCAAGCAAAGAATCAATCAGACCCAACCGATATCAATTCAGTGGTACAAGGTTTGAAATACCAGAAATAATATTTAATTTAATTTCCGGTGTGAGCGTGGCGTGAACCAGGAACCTTTGGTGTCTGAGTCCAATACGCTACCGCTGTCCTATGGCTGCCTGTTGCTAATTACAATAGTATCATTTAATTGGCATTCAATAAAATTTACTATTTTAAGGAGAAATATTGAAAGATTACATAAAAACATTGTCAGAATATATTTTATTTATTTAAAATATATTACAGTATTTTTATTAAAAAAAAAATCAGAAAAATTAGAATTTTTGTAAGCTATGTGTTTTGCTTTTTGTTAATGGCGTTATAGTGTTTTCGTACAATATTGTATTATACCAATTTGTAATAATAATTCAAACATAACATCTAATAACATAATTTTTAATGTACCAGCACAAATAGAAACACGTGGTTTTGATTTTGACATAACAAATACAGGCATCACTGTTTTGTTTTTACCGCAAGAGGAGCTGAATACTTGCTGTTACGCTGTTACACTAATACATCACGACGCCTAAATTGAAATTTAACATTCCACTTAATAATTTATTTTCTTATTAATTATAAATAATTTTGCTTTAAAATATATATTTACCTAGATATTTTAATGTACATTTTTGACTAAAAAATTTTAAAAACATGTAACGACTCCATTCTGTACGCATCTCGCAAGATCGTAGTATTATGATACATTTTTATCTTTTTCTATCAAAATAAGAATTCCATTTTCAAGAAAAAGACAAAATATCTAGTAATGCTACGAATCTTACGAGATGCTATGAATCTTAGAATTTTATATAAATATATCATTTGATATTGCAATTTATATATATACATAATTTTGCAATGTTGCACTATATGCACAATATGCATGCGTCACTATCCAATTATCATATACCTCAAACGCTATCTCGAATGCCGTTTCTGAAGAGACAAATTCGAGTATTAATTACAAAATTTTACAAAGTGTGGTCGTTGTAAATGTATAATGTACAACTGCTACATCTTACGTACAATAAATAACTTTTTCTTCAAACGTTTCAAAATATTAATATTATGTTACCATAGTGTCTATGTAGAAAGAAGTCATTGTTACTAGTACAATAATGACACCATTATACACTATTATACACTGGTGGCAGCACCAACCATTACTTCAACGTCAAGTGTATTTAATTTGGCCAGATTGCAAAACTATTACGTCAAATTAAGTTAAGTTAAGTTAATTGACAATTAGATTGTTTATTTTCGCTTGAATTTAAACTTGATTATTGAAAATCCAGAGTGGTCAGAAACTGCATATTTGACCAAAGAAACACGGTCAAGTATATTTAATTTGATATCTCCAGCGGCTATATTAAAAATTATGAAATCTAATTAAGTTAACTGATAGTTGTATTGTTTATTTTCGCTTAATTTTGAGTTTGATTATTGAAAATATGTGAATAAATGCAAAAAGTGCAACTCAAGCCGCAAACTTCATCTTCATGAATAATATTCATTATTACTTTCTCGTTTAATAATAAACTATTGTAATTTTTCTTGATGATATTGATGTACGTACAGTATGTTGAAACGTCGATTTTTAATTAATATTTATACAGTACTTAAAGCGTTTTTATTACCACGGTTATATTAGCTAACACTGTTCACGATCAGTTATATCTTGTAACCAATTTTTAGACCACTTCCTATCATCTGATCTCACTGAAATTTTGCATGTAGTTTCATTCCAAGAGACAACACAATATTTTAACATTTACAAAAAAAAACCGATTACAAGATATGACAAGACGACAAGACTAAAAAGCCGAAAATAAAATACATAAAAAAACTTTTTAAAAACCACGCTTATATTTAAATGCACTTAATCATCATTGCGAAATATAGTTTCCTGGCGCTCCACGCTTTTAAAAAAAATTATTTTCCTCTTTCTAGTGCATTTAAATATAAGCGTGGTTTTTAAAAAGTTTTTTTTTATATATTTTATTTTAATATATTAAGTTCAGAAAGATTTTTAACTATGTTGTTATAACATATATCGTTAAAATTCTATATAAAATATACTATTGTTATTAACTCACCATTTTTCAATGAAAAGTAATTAACCAGCTAATTGTTCTTTGTAAATGCCAAAATTTCATTATGACTTACATAAGTAACATATAAAATTTATGACGTTTTATATTACCAATTTTTTTAACTAAATAATAAGTCTACATTGATGAGTAATTTCTAATTATTTCAATTAAATTAATTTATTCTTTTCTAAGAATTCCTTTTATTTAAAACTATCTAATAAGTAATAAATAAGTTTACATGACCAATATCTGTCAAAATATGGTATAAAAAAAGTTTAAATTTACGTCAGCACTGTATATTTTACGTCACTAATTAATAACATATTTCCGTTGAGATTTTAAGATCTATTTTTTTTAACTATCATATTTATCAGGTTTACATAATTCTAATTTTGTACTATTGTCTATCAAAGCCATTTTGAAATAATAGTATTAATATATTCATTTGTTTTTAACTTTTTTGTATAAATTTGTTTTTTGTTCATTATTTAGAAAATTTTATTTTAGTTCACTCGTTAGTTAGTTAGTCTAAGTATGATTAAGTTTTATAATTTAATTCTGATCCACTTCTATACCGTAATTTCAAAAACTTATTTTTTTAAATAATTTTTTACTTAACATGCGTTTTGATGAACATGCGTTAGAAAATCTTCATGATGTAAAATTCGAAGATACTGTAATAATTGCAAGACCTATCAATATTAAGAGCAGATTGATAAGAGAAGCAATTGAAATTTATAAGAGATAACATCAATCACTGTGAAGGCATTGAGTTAAATAAAATTTGGTTTCCATTAATTAAAAAAATCTATAAAATTTTATGATCTATTCTGTTATTTACTGTAATGTCATTTGTATGATAAAGGCGATCGTTAAGTTTCGCCGAAACGTCGATTATAAATAAATTTTAATACAGAACTCGAACCTAAAGTAGTTTTATTTTAATTTTTTACTTATTTTTACTATGAGATAATTTATATTTAGACTATACTATTTCATTTTAAATTAATAGATAGCTTTTAAAAGTTCACTATATATTTTCAAATTTAATAACACGAATACGAAACAATATTTTTATTATTATTTTTTGAAAATGGAAAATATATACATAATTATAAATTTTTTAAATTTTATGTTGTTTAAATTTTACATTTCTAATTAATTTTCTATAAACTATTAATGTATTTATATTTTTGTAATAATAAAAGCAAATTTATATTTTTCATTTTCTTTTTTTTTACAGACCATCATATCACATATGATAAAAGAGGTATTGTAATTGTACCCAATTTGACATATCAAGATTTTTACAGATAAGCACTTATAGTAACACGAATCAACTGTTTTGAGAATGATGTTGGTCTGCGGACACATGTAGAGCAAATTCGGCTGAACGGATTGTAATAAAATTTCATATTTAAGCTTCGAACGAAATATTTTATTTTGATCAACTTTTAGTAAAGAACTGCTAACCGGAAGTGGTAATTTACTGATGTCACTTTTATATGTTTTGCGAATATTTCGCAACAGAAATATATTTCGAAAAAATATTTAACAAAAGTTACTAAACAAGTTATAATAATTATCAACTTTTATTTGGAACATTTTTGGATATTGTTAAATTATTTTTAAAATTTTTCATATTTTTATGAAATATATTTATAATTCTGCAAATATTATTTGTGTTTTAAGAAAAAATATTTTATCTTATTAACTTTTTGCCACAGTAAGATCTTATTTTAATTTATTGGCATATTTATATGTCAAGACAGCTTAGTTTTTAGTTACCATGACTACAGTAGTTGTTGTTATACAAATTTTTCTATTCCATAAATTTATTTAATACGATGACGGTCGATTCTATGATGGTCACAGTAGATTTTTATTATTTATTATTTCGGTCTTTTGAATATTAATAAGGAGCTATTTATTTAATTTAGAAATGTAGTTTAGACAGACAGCACAAATCATCCATTCACCAAGCGAGATTTGAACCCAAGACCGCACAGATAATTTTTAAATTATTCTATACTATACTATGTTATATTAACCATTTAAAATTTGAGAAAAAAATTCTTAAATTTTGTATATATAAAATCGGATTTGTGGTGACTGAATAATAATAATTAAAGATAACAAATTATCGCAGGTTATAAAGAGTCTGTCAGGGATTTTAAAAAATAAAACTTTATTGAAATACTATCCAAGTTTTTGATATATATAATGGTTATTCAAAATTTCAAAGTTTGGAATAGTTTCGGAAATAAAAACTCAGTTGGGTTTCTGTAATAATAACAATTTGATATATTTTCCCACTATTTACAATGGTTATATGAAAAAAAACATTACCTGTAATAATAACAAAAAACAACATTAAAAGTTTTTACTTCAGGTGATCAATTTGATAATTTTATTAACACGTGCGATCTTTGACAGTTTATCGATAAGCAAATCAGTCAACAGGCGCTCCGTGCGGTGTCAGCTGTCGGTAGCGCGGCAGATTCAAATTAAAGAAAACGATGACGCGGACAGTGTCGTTGTTTTCTTTACATATATATATATATATATATATATATATATATATATATATATATATATATTATATAGAAAGTAAAAAATTAAAATTAAATTAAAATTCACTATTTATAAAATTTGTATGCAAATTATCCAATATTTAAGAAATTCTTCCGCTGTCAAAACTGTTGACTATCTACATTTCTTTTAAACATTACTATACTATCTACTTTCTTCTCTGATATTTTTATAAACATTGCATATATATATATATTTTCCACAATCACTATTTTCTTATTTTATGTTTTTAAGTTAAAAAAGTTTCACAAATTAATTTTAGTTGTCAATCAAATTATATAATATTTTAAATAACAAAATAGAAAGTATATTATAAAAATATCTTATCAAAAAGAATTAGCTAATTAGGTGAATATAGAAAACAAAACTAAAATGCAAATTTTAGTTAAATTAAAATAAAAAAACTTTAGGATTAAGTTGTGTATAAATTTTAATTAAAAATCGACGTTTTAACATATTCTACGTATATCATCATCAGGAGAAATTATACAAATGACATACACTGTAAAAAAAAAACGATGGTTTACATATTTTGTGTAAAAATAATATAATTTTGTAATTTTAAAATTAATTTACCATAGTATACATGTTTTTTTTTTACCGAAAAAGTAAGTAAGCTAACATCAAATATACGTAATTTATTATCTATATAATGTAAAACTTTTCCTCCGACGTTTGTAAATTTATATACTAACCTGGTGTAAATCAATCACCCCAAATTTTATGTAAAATTAACGAATTTTCTTACAGTGTATATAATAAATTTTTACATTTTTAGTTGACTAATTTCACAAACATATAGCAGTTCTTAATAAGTTAATCAACGTTAAAACAGTTACAAAGCAGAATATACTTTCAAGCATTTATTAAACTTAAAAATTAACATAAATAAAAGGGCTTTAAGATTTAGTTCTGTATTAATTAATAATCGACGTTTTGACATACTCTACGTACATCATTTTCTTCGGGAAAAAATATACAATTATCATACACTCTAAAAAAAATTATGTAATTTTACCTACAAAACCATGAGACACTATGATGCCTTGTATTTTTAGGTATAATTAGTCAACTGCTGTAATTTTATTTTATTTTATTAATATTCATACTAATAAAAATATGTACAGAAAATATAATTAAATATTTATGTTAATTATAAAATTTTGATATCGTCAGTCGATTTCTTGTTTGATCCATATGCCATTTTTGATAAAAATTTGAGTTATTGCTAATTTTAGCAATATTTGTTTGTTTTCTATCTATTTTTAACAATCGTAAATATTATAATTTTAATAATTTCGGAAATATAAATTCTAATTGATTTCATGTTCTTGTTAAAAACAATTCAGTTCAGAAATTTTAAATATCATTTTTTCGAAAGTAAGATTTTTCTGATATAAAACAAACAAGAAATCGACTAACAAAATGTTACAAAAAAATATAAATATATTCAGTAATGAATGTTTTACAGAAAATAATGCATAAAAATAAATTGTCATCTTATAAAGGTGGCCGTGAAATTAAACAAATGGTTAAAAAAAAAGGATATATACCTATACAGACACATCTACAATTACCTACTAGAGCTAGCCTTCTTAAAACATTCATAAATTTTATGTTTTTTCTTCAAACAACAATTGTCAACATGTGTAAATCAAGTAGGCAAGGAAAACTAGTAAAATTCTTAACATGGATTTTTTTTCGCGAATAAATTTAGTTAATAAAATACTTTTTTTTTGTTGTTTTATTTTTATGAATGTGGACTTTCAACCCATTGATAGAAAATATTTACATACATACAGGATGTTTCAATCAAATTCATTAGCTAATCTTTAGTTTTTAAATTTGTAATTCTTTAGTGTTCGATTTCATAATGAAAATGTTTAAAATGAGTAATGCTAAAGAATTATTTTAGCAAAGCGTTAGACTTTAACGTAGTGGCCTTGAATGTAAAACCTTTTTCTGCAAGCTTATCATAATATTACCTTTTAGCTATCATGACATTATTGTACAGCAGTTAGTTACTAGGGGAAGTGGGTGAATCACGACCACCTATCAATGAAAAAATATTTTTTTATAAAATAATATTAAGAAATTAAAAAGTCTAAAGATTCATGTACAAAAATATATCGTATAAATAACATTAAAATTAATAGTTTAATAGAAAAAAATTGAATTTGGAATTTTGTATTTAATCGTAATTGCCCTATATGTGGGGTAATAAAAACCATAAAGCGGGTAATTAAAACCACTATTTTACAGTTACAAATACTATTTATTCGGTAAGAAATGTTAACAAAAAATAAATAAAGTAAAATTTATTTTAACATTAAACATGTTTTTGGCTTTTAATGTAAACATCACAGAAATATTAGTAAATCTTTAATTATTTTTTTTGTATTAACTTTTTCTTTATCGGAGTTAATGTTAGTATTTCAGAATGTTGTTTCCTTGTAGATTTTTAGTTATATAAATAGGAAGAAGCCATATTTCAGTATTGGTTTTAGATATTCCAAGTTTTGGAGTGTAGGTTTTTCTGATAACAAGATATTCAACAATAAATTGCTCTATAAAATTTCTATATGCCAAATTTAGTATGATTGCAATACCTTCCTTAACACATGTGATATGAAAGTCGGTAAAAATGGTTGATTTTAAATATGCGCTGAAAATAGATTGACTTTGAAAATTGAAACTGTCATTTTTAGAAACAAATTAGCGCTTGAAATAAAACAAATAACAAAATTTGGAACTGCAAAGGTAAACGACCTTACATATACAGAGCGAGTGTAAAGTTTGGAACTATCGCAATAAATCTTTTATTAAACGTTTTTGAAAAAAATCCTCGAACACGTCAATTTTTATCTTAAATGAGACATATTTTACTGTAATTGTCGCTTAAAGATTGTCTTTTGTTTTTGAGTTATGAAGTAAGCGATAATTTTTTTAAATGGAAACCTATATTTTTTATTATTGATTTTGGTAGTAATTTTTATTCCGTTTCCAACCATATAAAATTTTAAATATGTTACATTTGAAAAAAATTGAGAAAAATAATCTTAAAGTTTAAATATTAAAAACTAATTTAATTGGCAAAATGAATTGTAGCTAATGTTTTTTGTTTTATACACTAATAACTAGATTCATTTTGCCAATTTAATTAGTTTTTAATATTTAAACTTTAAGATTATTTTTCTCAATTTTTTTCAAATGTAACATATTTAAAATTTTATATGGTTGGAAACGGAATAAAAATTACTACCAAAATCAATAATAAAAAATATAGGTTTCCATTTAAAAAAATTATCGCTTACTTCATAACTCAAAAACAAAAGACAATCTTTAAGCGACGATTACAGTAAAATATGTCTCATTTAAGATAAAAATTGACGTGTTCGAGGATTTTTTTCAAAAACGTTTAATAAAAGATTTATTGCGATAGTTCCAAACTTTACACTCGCTCTGTATATTCGATATGCTGAAAATTATCAGGTGTTAATAACAAAATTTTGTTTTTATTATTTAGTAGTAAAAAAAAAATTATTATGTCCTAGGTGACAAAATTATATAGTGGATTCGAAACAAAATAAATATGGTATTATATTAATATTATTAATTAATTATTTAATATTAATATTTCTTAATTAATTCCTTAACATGAAAATAAATAAATTAAGATATGATCTTACTGTGGCGAAAATAAAATAAAATAAAATAATTTTCCTTAAATCACAAACAATAATATTAAAAAATGTTATATGTATATGTATTTCAAAAGCTAAGCTTTATCATCAGTAGCAAAAGATAAAGCTAAAGTCCTAATAAGTGTTTTAAGGTTACATAAATACTCAACATACTAAGTGGTCAAAAATCACTGAAAATATACATCTTCAATTCTTCGTTAAACAAAATTAATTGACATAGCAAAAATCTTTCAAACTCATTATATAAAATAAAACTACTGATACAAAGAACTGATACAAATGACATTTACAGTAAATAACAGAACATAGAAACAAGTTACTAAGTAACAAATAAATTACTAGATCATAAAACAAATTTATAGATTTTTATTTAATGGAAGCCAAATTTTATTTAAATAAGTACCTTCACAGTGATTAACGTTATCTTGTTTTTTTATAAATTTCTATTGCTTCTCTTATCAATCTGCTGTTAATATTGTTGGGTCTTGCAATTATTACAGTATCTTCGAATTTTACATCATGAAAATATTCTAACACATGTTGTGCAATAACAGATTTATCTGAATGATTTAGACGTATTAACCTCTATCAATCTAGTAGAAACAGTTCTATCTGTCTCTTCAACATAAACCTTACCGCATTCGCACGGAGTTCTATATATACGAGTATCCGAAGTTTGAAGAGGAATAATATCTTTTACACTCTTCAACACGCGTTGCAATTTCATATATAAAAAAAATGGGAAACTATAATATTCTTTCTTGATAAAATTCTGCCTATTTTATCGATAACATTTTTCACGGGTACATATTTCCAAAAGAGATTAAGGGATTAAGATTTCAACCTAAAATCAGGTAAGAATCAGGGATCACCGCGTGTCAATAAAAAAGAGTTTGGGCCACACCCTATTTGGGTAAATGGCGTGATTGTGTATGTTTGTATGTACGTGTCAATAATTTGAATATATACATACATACATGCATACACAATCACGCCATGTACCCAAAGGGTGTTATAGGATCATATACCTAACCAAACCTAACCTATTGTCTATTTTCATAATAAATATTTCATTATAATTAATTTGTAATCTTGCTTATTATCGATAGAATAATACAATATTAATTTCAAGTTCATATTTAAAATTGGTATGTCAAAACATAATTTAAAAAATATGCTATAGAATAAACGAAAATATATTCCAAGACCCGTATATAACACGATAATCCGCTGGGGTCGACTAGCCGTTGAACCGGCGTGCAGTTTCGTTATTCAAACTTGGTATTTTCAACCGCGTCGTGCAGTTTATGTACTGCGTTTTTCATAAAAGGCAAAGAACTTCAACTTAAAGCCGTTTTATTTTCAAATTAATTGATATTAGAATTAATTTTCGCCAATTATCTAGTATGACTGATCACAATTAGCGTCCCTGAATCAATACATATACATACGTAAGTAGCGTGCAATAGGCAACCACAATCACCACTGTTCTGTTCTACTTAAGTTAACTATTAGCGACTGTATAATTGACTAGCTAATCTTCGTTTAATTTTGCCGGAAGGAATTTTCTTGCAATTGTGCAAAACAACTTTACACCAACAACAAACACACAGACGCAAAAATACAATAGTGTTAGAAATATATGTGTTAATACGTTCGTAATGTGTAGGAGATTATGCATTCACTTCTGTGTAACAAGTAACTATAACTAGTTTCTTTTTTTTTATTTCTTTACCTTTTTGTAATATAGGTATTTGCATTTAAAGTACAGTAAAAGAGAAATTAAAAATAAAATAAAGTAACCTTGCAAGATTAAATATAGATTTCAATATGCTATTTATTCTATATGTCAAAATGGACGTATTTGGAGTAGAATAATTCGAAATTCTGTTAGCAATAATTTTCTAATAAATTCAATGTTCTCATTTTTTTAAAAATAATATAAGTAAATAAATAAATACAATAAAATAAAACGGTTTTAGGATATAATTATGTATTAATTTTTATTAATAATTGACGTTTCGACGTACTTCATGTACATCATCATAAGGAAAAATTACACAAATGACAATACAGTAAATAAACAGAACATTGAAACAAGTTACTACGCTGTAAAAAAAGTTACCATTTTACAAGAAAAACACAGTAAAAAAATTACATATTATTTCAGTATATTATATTATTATTCATCATAATTCTTTTACATATTATATTATGGCTTACATAAATTTTCTGTAAAAATAATATAATTTTTTGTAAATTTAAATAAAATAATCAATTTACCATATTATATATGTTTTTTACCGAAAAAGTAAGTAAACTTACATAAAATATACGTATTTTATATTCATATTATATATATATATATATATATATATATATATATATATATATATATATGGAAAATTTTTTAATTTAATTTAAATTTTTTATGGAAAATTACCGAATTTTAGGTAACAAAATAAACAACTAGATTACAAAATTTGTAAATTATTAATTAAAAAAAACAAAATTGTATTTAAATCAATTACTAGTCACAGTGATTGATGTTATCGTTTTCTTTATAAATATCTATTGTTTCTCTGATCAATCTACTGTTAATATTGATTTCTGATATATATATATATATAGTTTTGTTTTTAGTTACCATGACTACAGTAGTTGTTGTTATATAAATTCTTCTATTCCATAAATTTATTTAATACGATGATAATCTCAGTTCTGTACTAGCCACACAGCAGAATGTTTTAAACAATATTATTAGTAAATATCATTAATTGATTTAATTTTTTAGAAATTATAAATAATTTAATAAAAGCCTACTATTTGTGACATTGAAATACGATAGACCATTTTTCTTAACTGGAACCAAACTTGAATGATAAATCATAAACAGAACATAGGATCAAGTTATTAAGTAACAAAATAAGCAACTACATTACAAAAGTTATAAATTTTTAATGAAAGGTAGCCGAATTTTATTTAAATCAGTGCCACTTCATACTGATTGTTGCTTTCTTTTTCTTTATTAAATTTCGATTGCTTTCCCTTATCAATCGATAATATCGATTTATAAGTTATATATATATATATATATATATATATAGTACAATAAAAAAAATTTTAAAACTATATATATATATATATATATATATATATATATATATATATATATATAATTTTGTAAAGAGGTGACATATTTATGTCAAGACAGTTTTGTTTTTAATTCCAATCACTACAGACAGTATTTGTTATACAATACGATGATGGTCGGTACTGAATATTATTATTAAATATCGTTAATTGATAGTCCTATTATTTTTTAGAAATTTTAAATAATTTAATATAAGCCTAGTATTTATAAGCCTACTTAAAATAAGCCAGACTATTTTATCAAATCCGAACCAAACTTGAATCTATTTCAGTTTTGTAAGTGTAAACGTCTAATTTTAAAAGTAAATTGCAAATTTAAAATTTGAATTTTATATTTGCGAATATAAATATTTGATATCAATATAGTTTTCATTTTGTGATTTTTTTTAGCTTTACAATACATCATTTATTATTAATCATCGTTCATCGCAAATAAAATTGCTTTGAAAAATCATTACTAATCGCTAAATTAAAAAATAATTTGTATTTTTAAAAATTTAATTTATTTTTATATTGACTTTGTAAATAATGTTGTTTTTTTTTAATAACATAATGTTAACGGTTTAATTTTTATTATTATGATTCATCTCAAAATATTTTTTTACGAAAAAAAAAAAAACATGTTAAATGACTCATAAAGCTAAGTACACACAATTTAACGTACAAAATAAATCAAAATAATTTTATTATTATGGATAATAACAACTTTTTTTGAACAATTTTACAGTATAACTTTTACAGAGATCTCTTATAAAAGACAAACATACACTATAAAAAAATTCGATAATTTTACATAAAAATCTGGAGCAACTGATTTATACCAATTTAGTATGTAAATTAACAGACTTTAGTATTTTATAAAATATATGTAATGTTATTTACAGAATATTTTCAGAAAAATTTTTACATTATATAAATATAAAATACGTAATATTTTATGTAAGTAATTACTAAATTTTTCGGTAAAAAAAACATGTATAATATTATGATAAATAAATTTTTACTTAAAATTACAAAATTATACTACTATTATTTTTACCTACAGAAAATTTATATAAACCATCGTTTTGCTGAAATAATATACAGGATGTTCGTTCGCTAAGTTGATATATAAGTAAAATTCGGAGAAATACTTAGAATACTTTTCGATAGGGTAGGGCAGAAAAAGTTCTATAATTTGGTTTTAGTTTTAATTTGCTAGGATGTGCCGTTTGGGCGCTAGAAATTTTTTTTAATTTTTTGGATTTATTTTTTTTTTCTCATAAACTATGAGACATAGGAAAATAAACATGATATGGAAAAATGCGGAATAATAAGAAATAATTAAGAATAATAAGTTTTTGAAAATTCATTATGGCTACATTATTTGTCCCATTTTAATAAAATTTTCACTTGGTCTCCACGTAAATTACATACTTTTAGTAAAATATAGTGTTGCCAACTTTCAACAATTTTCTTTTTTTTTTTAATTTTAGAAAATGTTTTATGGCTACATTATTTGTCCGATTTCAATAAAAAATTTGCAAAAAATTTTCCAAGTGCTCAATAAATTATATAATTCTAGTAAAATATAGTGTTGCCAACTTTCCGAGAAAATATTACTAAATTATAAAAACAAAAATCTATTATGGCTACATTACAATTTTTACAAAATATTCTTTTAATATTTATATAAGTTATAACTTATATAACTTTATTATTACACAGCGTTCCCAACTGATGATATCAAAGTGATCTATATATAGGTTTACCCATATGCTTCTAATCTTGTTATAATTTGGATGTAGAAGTAGGTGTAGTCTTACAAGCCCCTCTTTTCCACAATTTTTCTCCTTCGTATCCCGCCAATGGGTTGTTTCTATTAGTGATGGGCAAAATAGAATGATTTTTAACAATCGAATGATCGGTATTCGAATGAATATCATAATTGAATGATCATTCGAATGACGTTAGGTATGAATATAGTAGTACAACTAGAACGAACGATTGTATCTATCTGTCTGTCAGTTACATTATATTACAACCGCCCTAGATGGTATTTTAAATTTTTCTTATGTTAAATAAATTAATATTTTAATTATTTATTAAATAAAGTAAAAAGTTTATGTAACTGGAGTACAACAAAATAACCTTACTAAAATTACAGGTATTTAACTAAATACAAACTTTTATTGTTACGTTTTAGTTATATAGGAAATTAAAATTAAATAAAATTAAGTATATAAGTTATATGTTTGGTATCTTTTTTTTTTCTCCCCACTTTAAGTGCATCTATCTGTCAAACTAGTTTCCTTTAGTATTCATAGTTTCATGGTTATTTGCTACTTGATTAGGTTGACTGACACTGATTTCAAATAATTAAAAAAAAATTAGTCTTAAGGTTGTTTTTCAATTCTATTATTTATTTTTGTAAATATTTCTGGAAATCCGCCACTTTTTGTTTGTTCATCATCCGAATGATTTCAATTTCATTCAAAATATCTCGAATGATTTTCATAATCGGATAATCAATTATTTTTCATTCGAATTATCCCATCACTAGTTTCTATATGAGTTCTACTATATTATGAAAAATATATGTTTGTTTTAAATATTTTATATTTTTCATATTGAAGAAATAGCCAAATATGTTTATTTATATTTTATAGAAGATGTATTATCATCACTTTGTTCTATATTTGTACAAAAATTATATTATTACATTTAATAACAGCCAAACTACATACATCTATGAATAATTTATAATATATACCTAATATTCTAAAGATAATTATCAAAAATGAAAGCATCTTCAATAATTGGCATTTTATATTATGAACATAATTTATTTAAAATGAAATAACTATTTAGATAACAATTTTTTTGTAACTAACATTAAACATTATTGTATTCTATAAATAATGATAAATTTATGATGTATACATTTCTTTATTAATCTAATTGAAAAAAAATCAAATAAACTATGTATTTAAAAAAAAAATGATGATTTCTAATAAATTTCAAATATAAAGGCCACTTTAAACGGTAATAATTTATGAATAACTATTTGAAATTAATCATGAATAAATATTTGGAATTAATTTATATTAAATATTAGGGTGAAATTTGTAAGGACATGCGTGTTTATGCTACCAACTGACAAAAAATAGCCACCATTGGTTTACTAGCTGTTGCTATCAGTTGGTAACAGTGGTAGATGACATGGATGGCGCATGTCCTCACAAATTTGTTCCAAATATTCATTGAAAATAAATCAATTCCAAATATTTATTCATATTTTTTTTATAGTTATTTATAAATTATTACCGACTAAAGTAGCCTTTAGTCAACGAATTTTGTGCAAAAAACAACTAAGCAAAAATAAAGTGTGTTTCTATTTTAATTCCATAAAAAATAACAAACTGTTCAGCTCGTATTAAACGGTAATAATTTGTAAACAATCATTTATTAATGATATGTTTACTATGCGTCGTTACGTACGAAAAATAGTTACAAACAGTAACAGTAACATACTACAGTAAGTGCATGTGTGTCGTATATAATGACACATAGTGAACATAGCATTAATAAATATTTGTTTTGTCTTTAATAGTGAAGAAAATTTCAGAACTAATATTTGAAAATCAAAAATTTTTAGTTTTTTTTCTGTAAGTAATAATATTTATTTATGGCGAATTTTTATTAATTAATATTGTAACAAAACTACGATAAAATCTGTTTTTATTCTAAATTCTAGAATTCAGCAGAATGTTCATTATTTCAATAACAAATAACCTAGTAAACATTTTCTAGAGTCTCTTTCGTAATCCTTGAATTTCTATTTGATAAACATAATTATTTTAAACGGAATTTATATAGAAATATCACAAAAATGCATCACACCAATGCTTACCTATGTACTGAATGTGAAGAAATACATGTACCGGGTATGCTTGTATCATCATCAACTGTCAGTATTTCATCCACATCATTGTTTAGACTAAAAAAAAATCATAAATTTCTTTATTTTTATTTTCATATAGGTATAGTGTGAAAAATAAAAAAAAAACACTATTCTACTTTGAAACTTAAAAAGAACACATATTCTTAAAAATATTTAAAATATTTTAATACGTTTTTATTTACTCGCTTTCTTTACTGTTTGTTTGTCTGTTCGGTACAAATTTTGCAATCGATTTTAAACTAACTTCCTTGAAATTTTAAAAATAGCTCCGAACTGGATGACAATGCTATATTAAGTAATTAATTAATACTATTAGCGATATTAAAGTAAAGTTAATTGATAAAATTATAGTTATTAAATTATAATTAATTAGGTTAAAGTTCAAGTTAAATAATTAAATTTCTCCTAGCCCCATACAGAAAAACGTGGGGCGCATGCAATAGATCAGGGGTGGCCAACAAAGTCGATCGCAAAGCCAATTTTGGTCGATCGCTCGCGATGTCTTGACTTATAGGCATTTTCGGTTCGCTTTGGTTGGTTTGGTTTTGGTTAGCTGGGCGGTTTGCTAAACGTCATAATAATGACGCCACGGTTTATTCTCAGCCAAATGCTTTGATTTTATGTTTGGTTTAACGGGTTTGACAAACTTGCGAGCAATTTGATTTCGAGTAAAGAAAATTTGAAATATTGTTATTTTCTGTTATAGTTGGTTTATTATTTATTAGTGAAAGTTATTACTATTATTATTTTCACAAACTGTAAGTACTTACAGCCATACTAATAAAAAAAAATTAAAATTTAGTTTAAAATAAGGCATTAACAATGTTTCTATTTATAAATCAGTTTATAAATATAAAAGGATGTTAATATATATATATATATATATATATATATATATATATATATATATATATATATATATATATATATATATACGAGTACGGGGTGCACACCAGCGAGCTATTGATAGATTAGCAAAAAATAAGTCCAAAAGTTTTACATTATTCTGCCATGATAAATTTTCCTGGCCCAAAAAAATTGCGAAAGTCAAATCTTAAAATTAAATTATCAGCTATACCGTACATTTTTATAACAACTTTTTCATATTTACGAACCAATAGTGCCACAACTTATACATTGCAATTGATAAAATATATATATATATATATATATATTTTAAGTTACTAAAAATGTATTTTGAAAAAGTGTTAAAAAATCGAAAGTGTTACAACTTACAATATCAATAGTTGGATCTGAAAATTTATTTTCTTTATGAACTTATATCTCAAAAACTTAATAGTGATTTAAAAAATAAAAAAATTGTTTTGAAAGAATAGTTTTGCGGGAGTACACCTCGTACTAAAACAAAGTGTATAAACATAGTATGTACGTATTTCACACCTGCCCCTCCCCATTTAGACTACGACTAATAAGAACAAGTCAATCGCGACACATTTTTAAGATAAAAGGTAGAATCTTATGTACACAAAAGTTGGCCACCCCTGCAATAGGGGGTAGCTTTCGTTGCCCCATATTTTTCTGTATGGGGTTATAAATCTGTATGGGACTTATTTTGTATATACTTTTTAGTCCGTATTAAAAACGTGGTATATTAAATTTTTTTTATATAAATAATTTTTTTGTAAAAGTTTAACATATTTCTGCTTTGTTAAGTAATCCATTATATTACTACAAAAATAAAAACATTATTATTTTACTATAATGCTATAATGTGTCTTCGTTCTTCATACAGTGATTGTTTAGATTTTGACACGCGTGAAAGAAAAAAATATAAATAATTTATTTATTTTAAAATTTAATCATTATTAAAAAGAAATTAAAATTACAAGTTTATATAAACTTTCCAAAAATATATTTTAATTTTTTAATTACAAAAACCAGTAGATTCGAAAAAATGTAAATGCATATTTCAAAAATATACGCTTGCATTTTTTACGTAATATGTCATATACTTAGTATATTGCAAAATTTGATATATACTTCCTTGTATCAGCAACATGCCATTTTAAAAATAAATCATATATCTACATACAACGTGTGTATAGAAAAAACGACCATTAATTGATTATTGCAAAAAAACGCACAATTAGAATTGTGTAATATGTTATTTGTTTATAATATCGTAAGAGTAACGCAATAAATATGTAACATGAAATTAAGTAAGTTTAACGAACATTATTCTTACATTTTGCATCTAAATTATATAAAATTCTGTACTATAGTTAAAGTAAAAAGGCTTTAGGATTAAGTTCTGTATTAATTTTAATTAAAAATCGACATTTTGATATACATACAGTACATGAAAACGTCGACGAGTTCTGAAAGATTTTTTAATATATTCAATTAATGTTATTTAAAAATATATGGCATATATTTATATTTATCTCGTTGGGTACTTTTGGGTACATGGCTTGATTATGTATATAGGTATAATAAATGTTTGTGATCTGGATAAAAGTTGAGCATTAAAAATGCATTTTTTTAATGCAATATAATTTTGTACTGTTAAAGTTGAAAAATTAAGCCATAGGGAAAAAAAATTGAAAAAATTAGGTTTAGAAATATTGGCCCGTATTCTCACCTCAATTTTTCATGAAATAGTGCTTTTATCATTAATTTCAAAATAATTTTTTGCTTCTATTTTTGATCAAATATGAATAGTTATTCTATTTTTTATCATTTTTATTATATTTGGTATTATAAAATTTAAATAAACTATTACAAAGTCCTTAATAAATAATTTTAAGTAAACGTCAAAAGCACTTTCGGCAAAAATCACTTTTATACGAGCCATTATTTTTAATTATACATAAATATCTTCTTCAAATGATTAAGAATAAATTTCTGTTCATCTTAGCTCGTTAAACAATGAATGAAAAAAAATAATCAACTTTTAATCACAATAAAAATCTTTCACATTCCATTATATTAAAATAATAAAGCTTTAGAATTAAGTTTTCTATAAATTTTAATTGAAAATCAACGTTTCGATATACTCTATGTATATTATTATCAGAAAAAGTATAAATTTCTATTTTATTATAATTAAATTATAATTTTTTCTTGATGATAATATACATAAAGTATATCGAATCATCAATTTTTAATTAATATTTATACAGAACTTAATCCTATTTTTTTATTTTTTACTATGAAAAACTAAAAATTTTAAAAGATGTGGCAAAATGTGTAATATACACATATGGTTGTTGCAACAGCCTACTATAATTACAAGTTGTATCGTATATGAGTTTGTCGTACTATAACTTCAAACTGTTTTTCGGTTATAATTTCTGTAAAAATTAATCGATTTTAAAATTTAAAACGGCACTGAATTTTAAATAAAATTGCTTTTTAAATAATGTATTATAAAGGGGGTAATGTTATTTAAATTCTTGAAACTAGGATTCGTTTTTAGTTCGATAAAAATTGACAGTTTAGAGCGGTAACTTTTTCAATGAAAACACTGCACTTTTTTGCGTAAATTAATATCTTTTTTCTATTTGAATATAACTCTTTTTTACCTAAAATAAATCTTTTAAGTTTTTTTCGTTTTAAATTAAGTATTTTTTAATTTACAATCTTATTTCATATTCACCTAGTACACTGCATCTCGGTGAAATAATACAGCTTGTAACTATTAGAAATGTCTTTTCAATAACCCATTCTGTTTAATAATGGATTATTTCTTAAATACATGTTCAATAAATAGAAAATAATATTCAATTCTTCAATGCGTCGCATCTCGGTGAAACAATACAGCTTATACTTTCAACACATATTGCTTATATATAGAGAGAAGATAAAAACATGCATTATTGTATACGATCTTCTCTGTATCCTTTTAGGGGGCTATAGTATGTTTAATGTTGGCACCAGTGATGTATATAGTAACTAACTACTGTATTATAATGTCATTATTATAATAGTAACATAATGACCTCTTTCTACATAGGCAAATATAGTAACGTAATATTAATATTGTGATACGATTGAAGAGAGAAAATAATTTTGTTTACACGTAAAGACCCATCCCTGATGCTATAGTACAAGACAGGTAATATACTGCATATGTAAGTTCGACATAGCAATGCCACGTAAGTGGAATTCACAAACTTGACTGGTTTTTAGTACTTATGTAATATCTCGCAAGGCAATGTAAACGATAGGAAATCAGAAGAAATTAAACTTTCACCGATTTTTGCCTCCGGATAGATTACATGTTCATTTCTCTATATACCTCTACCTGTTTGTATACACCTCACAGCAAACTGAATGTATGCAAAAATCATTTTCCTGTCTATTTCTAGATACTATAGATATACAAAAGAATGAAGAGTCTCTCATTCGATAGGTGATTATTTCAATATGCTAATAAATAAACAAATAAATAAAATAAACTTAGCTAATAAACAATTTACATGTTCATTCTTACATATGTTAAAATATTATACGGAAATCTATTAATATAAAGTTTCTCTTTATTAATACAATAACTTTTTTTTTATCTATTTCCTAATTTAAATTTATTATAAAAGACTGACTTAATTTTATTTTTTAATTTAATACTTATTCTAACAGATTTACAGGCAGCGTGTTGGACTCGGACCGCAAACGTCCCTGGTTCGCGTCGCGTTCACACCAGAAATTAAATTTAAATTTCTAGTATTAAAAACTTTGTACCACTGAACTGATATCGGCTGAGTCTGTGTGGTTTGGAACTCACTATAAGCTGTATGTTCCTTGCTTAGTTGTGGACTAACAACCCGCACCACTGATAATACAAGGCGCATGCAATAGATAATAGTAAGGAGTGTAGAAAGTAGCTGTTGCTGCGCCCCATGTTTTTCTTTTTAAATCTTACAAGTATTGTCATAGCTAGTAAAAATTCAAAATCACAAAGTTTCAGAACCATCTGTATGGGGTCAGGAATCTATATGCAGTTATAAAAATGTATGAGGCTTCGAGAAATTATTTTAAAATTTTTTGTCCGTTTTAAAAACGTGATATATTAAATTTTTTGTTTATTTAAATAATTATTTGTATTTAAGGGGGTTTTCGTGTTTGAAAGTTTCAAAAAATCGATTTTTTATTTTTGCATTTTTTGTATCCTTATACATCAGAGAATATGTGGCTGAAATGCCATTGCGGCAAAAAACTTTTTAATTTATAAAAACGGGTTTAAATGAGTTCAGAACCAACACATTATATCCGAAAATTTTAAACGCGTTTTTCTCAAAATATTTTTTAGTTGGCGGAAACGTTTTTTAAAAACTGTCGAACCGATCTCTTTGATTTTTTCATATCCGTGAAGAAAATTTATCGGGCTATAGTTGGAACCTCTAAAAAGTAACATTTTGTCATTATTTCGAATTTTTTGTGCCCGAAACAAGTCAAAAAAACAGATTAATTTTCGTAACTTTTGGTAAAAGAGTCGCCATATTGAAAATAAATGTAAAAATTACACATTTTTAAGTTCCAACCAGAATTACATCTTTGTAGAATAAGATAATTTTATTAGTTTCCGTTTCTGATAAGTAGAACTGGAAATTTTAATGCCGCCGTTGGATAATACCGGTGACGACCCGTTGCGTTTTATGCCATTTTTTTTTTAAATAAAAAATTACTTTTTTGAAAGAAAAAAAAATATTGTGTTAAAGTTCATTTAATACCCTTTCCAACAGTGTAATTGGTTTTTATTGCATTTATTATTAAAATAAAAAAAAAAATGTTGAAAAACACCTAAAAATTGGTACTTCGAACACGAAAACCCCCTTAATTTGCCAGAAATTGAAACCGAACTACCGCATTATACAATAGTTATTTTTATCGATATTTTTAAATGCAAAATTTATAATTATTTTTAATTTAAATGTCTAAGTATACGTAAAGATAGTCACTTACACCTAAAAGATTGAAGGAAACATGTTTTCCGATAAGATATTTATAGAAAAACACGGATTCTTTAAAAACATAATGCTATTTTTCTATCAAGGATAGGCATTATCATCTTCTATTAACTGGGAAAATATACTTAGTAATAAATTTGTCCACAATAAAAATTACACTATAATTCCATTTAGTTCATGTCTGTTTTTTTTATTTTGTTTCTATTTAGATGTCGATGCAACTATCTTCTATACTTTTATTTTGTTAACAATAATGGAAACAAGTTTTTTCGTTTAAAGTTTTTTGGAAAAACACAAAATATTATTATAATGACTAAGTAATTTGATTAATTTGTTATTGTTAACAAACTCATTTATTATTTAAATTTTGAAATTGTATGATTTTATTTAATTAAGTTGTTTGCTATGGTTCCTCATATTAGCTCAATTGGAATAATTTGATGTAATGACTTGACAAATTATTTTTAACATGTTAAATCTCTTCATATACACATATTCAAGATATTAAAATAATAAAAAATATTCATAATTGCATAAAATCGAAATATTACCTAAAACAAGTTACTTTTAATATAGTAAAAATCTTTCACAACTCATTATATTAAAATAGATAAAGTTTTAAGATTCAGTTATTAAGTTATACATTTATACAAATGACATATATAATAAATACACAAAAAAAAAACAAGTTACTAGGTAAATCTTCATGTGCGTAAAATTCGAAATAGGTACTATAATAATTGCAAGAACCAACAATATTAACAGTAAGATTGATAAGAGAAGCAATAGGAAATTTATAAAGAAAAAGATAACATCAATCAGTGTAAAGACATAGATTTAAATAAAATCTGATCAGGTACATAAGTACACTTATAGAAAACATTGCAACATTATAATGCCAACACCGTTGGAATTCATATGCCGCATAACAAAATCACACAAAGTTAGTGGCACAAAAAAAATCGCATAGAGAAGGACCGCACAAAAACAGGTTTGACTGTATTATATATAGTTTTTAGAACACAGATAGCGTACATCTGTACATTAACAAGTTAATTATCAATATTATATAAGAAATAGATAAACAGACCGACACGACATAATTGGGAAATTGGTTGTAACATAGTAAGAAACCTTCAAATTGTTTCGGCATTTTAAATCAAAAAATTGATGTTGTTTACTTCCGTAATCAACTTATAAATAATAAAATTTCAATATAATATAAGGAGTAAAATAAAGGTGTAAATAATCAAAATTAGTCGCCAGAAATCAATAATAAATTGAATAAATAAGAAATTTTACACCTTTATTTTACTCCTAATATTATATGAATTCCACTGGTGTTATCATAGATGCTTTTACAATTATAAATTTCAATGTTGAAGAATATATTAGTCATATAGTTATATTTGTCTACATATAAATTTATTCCGTAGAAAAATTCAAACATTTAAAATTCGTTTAACATAATTACAAAAAAAAAATAATATTTTAAACTTTTCTCTATTAAGGTACAGAAAACCGTATAATACTAAAGGTTAAACACTTTTTGTTAAAGTTCTGTATTAATATTTATTTATAATCGACGTTTCGACGAACTCAATGTTCGTCTTCATCAGGATAAATGATACAAATGACATTTACAATAACAGAACATAGAAACAAGTAACTAAATAACAAATAAGTAACTAGATCATAAAATTTATAGATTTTTTAATTAATTGAAGCCAAATTTTATTTAAATCAGTGCCACTTCATACTGATTGATGTTATCTTCTATTGCTTCTCTTATCAATCTGCTGCTAATATTGATTGGTCTCGCAATTATACTAATACATAAAACTATAAAATTACTCGTAATTAGACAGAAAATGCGTTTTTAATAACATTTATATCACATGATATAACTTCCAACACGTGTCAACTAGTACATAATCCAATCACAAACATAGTGGCTGACTACAAAATCAACTAATCACTCGAAGAAGTTAATAATAATTTACAAGATACATAAATGCTTATATAATTTTTTAATTATTTATAATTTATTGTAATAGACTGCCTACATTGTCGTGTATATATTTTCGTATATCTTAAATAAAATTTAAAAATTAATTGTTAATTTCAATAAATAAAATTTTGTTATTAAATATTACTAGTTTCATCTATTTGAACTCAAAGTGCGTCTTTATCAGGAAAAATGATACAAATGATATTTACAGTAAATATATAGAACATGCAAACCAGTTACTAGGTAACAAAATAAGTAAGTAACTAGAATATTTTTAATTAATGGGAACCAAATTTTATATAAATCGTTGCCTTCACAGTGATTTATGTTATCTTTTTCTTTATAAATAATATAACTAACATCAATCACTTTGAAGGCACTGATTTAAATTATATTTGGCATAACTAAACAACCTTAACCTAACCTAACCTACCCTAAGCTAACCCGGAGAGTTGGCTTATGCAACGTTTATTATTTTACTATTTATTATTACTATTTACTTTAGCAGCACATCGAATCTTTTTATTTGTACACCGCCATCGTATTCCATCGCGTGTTGTTGTAGATACGCAAAACTTAAAATTGTTAATAACTAGCAATTCTGACTGAATATGCGATTTATTTCCATGATCAGTAAAAGTTAAATAATTGATTTTCACCCTTCAATTATATTATTAAAAGAAAACTAATCCCTAACTCAGGTAATGGTAAACTT
Source organism: Clivina fossor (assembly GCA_963966155.1). Lineage (NCBI taxonomy): Eukaryota > Metazoa > Arthropoda > Insecta > Coleoptera > Carabidae > Clivina > Clivina fossor. The sequence goes on from OZ014555.1 coordinate 26,415,185, forward strand.
GATATCTACACTGGGATTAAAATGCCCAGTCGAAAGACCCAAATAATAAAAAAAATAACATCAATTACTGTGAAAATAATGATTTAAATTAAATTTGGCTTCCATTAATTAATAATTTATAAATTTCATGATCTAGTTACTTATTTTGTTACCCAGTTACTGGTTTCCATATTCTGTTTATTTACTGTAAATATCATTTGTATCATTTTTCCTGATGAAGACGAACGTTGAATTCGTCGAAACGTCGATTATTTATAAATATTAATACAAAACTATAACCTAAAGCCGTTTTATTTTAAGACTTAAAAATAGACAATAAGACAATAAATATTTTATTTATTTTTTTTTCTTACTTTATTTCTAATAGTTTAACTTAAAATTTGCCCCCCCCCTTCCCGCAATGAATTGTTTTGTATAAAGTGTATTCAACTGTAGACATAAATAATAAAAAATTAAAATAGACGTATCTTTAATTATTGTGTTTTCACAAAAAAATACATACTTGATAGTGTTTAAAAATTTGTCAGAAATAAAACTCCATAATAAATACGATACGACAAAATAGTATTTACAAAACATTAGTGAAAATTCTCATATTTCACAGAATGATGATTATATGCATGGGTGTTAGGTTAGGTTGTAAAGTTGTTTGTTAAAAATCAGAAAGTTTAACACTAGCAAATGTCTTGTATCCGTTTCCATAATCAAATATTTGTATTTGTGCATAACCAGAAATATATATATATATTGTGACAATTTGACATTGTCACTGGTTTGAAAATTAAAATAATTCCGCGTACGAACGATTACATCGGCCTAACCTCAATAAGGAACTGATAAATATCGCAATTATTATATCCGTATTACTTTTATATTATTTCGGTGTCTTTAATAGTTGAATCGAGCAGATTTATGATTTCAATGTCATTAATTTAGAACTTATAAATATTTTGACAACTGTCATTGAGATTCCTGTGAACCACAAGAGATGGCGTTACTGACATATTGTTGAATATTTTACGTCAGCGAATTAAATTGTGTTTTCTAAATTCAGTAATTGTTTTAGAATATTTAATTATTATATCAACGAACAATATTATTAGTAGCATCGAAATAAGCGAAATAAAATTTGTTAGAATTCGTCACGTCCGCCTCAAACCTGTATGGTGGGGAGATACCATAAATATATGCGCCTAGCTTGGTAGCGGCCTCTTCCTCTTCCAGCTCTTCCGCTCAACCTTCGTCGACAGACACTCTCTTGTTGAGAGCGTACTCTCCTGAACCGACATTTCTGTTCATGTTACCGGTACTGAAATTGTTTTCAATGCGAACGTGAAATTTTATTGTGTGAATATTTAGAATATTCAAGTTTTAGTAATTATAACGTTAGAAAATTTATGATTCCGGTGGGAATATTTTATTTTATCGGTTGGAGAGCATATTTTATTTGAACGCTAGTATTTGCGTTGTAATATCGTCCTCGTGGTTGGTGACGATTGGAATTTGGCATAGCTGAATACATGTAGGTAAGCGATAATTGTGAAAATTAGAATCTAAATCTAGATCAAATTGTTTTTCTTTTGATTCATTTTTAAATTCACGTGACCTTGATCAATGACTTACGATTTATTCAGTCATGTTGTTCAAATCTGTCTAGTTTATTGTGTCATTAGTCGAGGGATTAATGAACAATTATTTTGAATTCTTTTGATAGATATTTGATGCGAAAATAATTTGTAGTTCGAATTATTTTTATAGAAGAAATTTTCTAATGCTTTGATTGATAATCGATTAAGATTTTAAATTCGTTTTTTATGAGAAAATTTTCTAAGATTTTGATTTATAGTCAATTGTTTTGAGAACAATTTCACGACTGTCCCGATCATGTATTGTAGTTTATGTGTTGTGTTGTCAAATATTCCAAGTGCAATCCTATCATTGTAGCTTGCATGTTGTAATTGTGACGTCAATGGGCTGCTGTGGATGATTTGGTGAACCTGTGTGCGGGAGTTGATTGAAGCGTAGCGTCATTATTCTGCGCGCGTAATTCGGCTAGGATTAAGGTCCATTTTGATAGTCGGCCGTCTTCGTAAAGATAATTTTTTTGTGATATTGTGGATAACGTTCGATTATGTTTGAGGCAAGAAGCCTGTTTTATTAGTTTTGAGTTTGGAACGTACCACAGCTTTCTTTCGGAGACATTGCTCGCGTAGTTTCGACTTGTAGTCTAGACCATAGCAACGAAAGACTTTCGCCGCACATGCCATCAGCAAAGCAAAGCCAATTGTTTTTTTTTGTAAAGCCAATATGTTACTTTGTAATTGTAATTTTATATTGAACTGTTAATTTATGATGAATCAGGACATTTAACTAGGTAAAGTTAACTTATTTTGTTTGGAATCGTGTGTAGTATATTTAGTTGCATACTGTTGAATTTTCATTGCATTGCGCTATCACATTCCTGATAGAATACGTTAAGTTCACTTAAGTCCTTTATTTGAGTCGTGTAACGATCTCTAATTTTGTACCATTCTGTTATATTGATGATTGTATGTTTGTAGTTAATACCTCTGTTATTTCAAGTGTATCAACTTTTGTTTCAAGTTCGATTTGTTTGATTATATTACATTTGTTAGTACGGATTATTCTGCTCTGCCCTCTTATGTTTAGGGACCAGTCTGTGCCTTTCAAAGACGTCTGAGTGGGATTCAGTCGTATTAGCAGCCTCAGTCTATCTTGGAAGCCGAATTTTGGATCAGCTGCTGAATGAGATATACCATTATACAAATCGAGCACGAAGTAGTGACTGAACGATTTATGCTGAACGTACGAACGCCAACTGGGCATAATCAGATCTCGAGAGCGACCATTTTCTGGCAGTCTTCATCAACTACCAAACCGCTACTGCGTAATGCGTACTGTCGTCCCCTCAGCGTCTACGAAAGCTCAGAAGAAGATCTACTATAGCTAGACCACCCGCTAACCAGCAGACGTCAAACAATCTGTCTAGATACACTATTACGAATGACATACATTTCTTTGTATTGAAAAAGAACACGCAACTCTGTAGCGAATAAAATCATCAATATAAGATTATTCTATTACAACTCATCATCAGGTATATTTTTTTATTTAATTAAGATATTTCATTTCCGAAACAAATTCTCGAAAAGACGAAAACAGTACCTATCCCGATAAGTTCCTCTTTGAGATTTGTCAAAGCTTCTCAATTTTGAGTCAACATTCCGCTTTGACTGGCGCCCACCTAATTTACCAACATCACAAAATAAAGTTCCTACCAACCCCACCTACGACCCCGCTCTCCTCCAAACAACTGACGCCGTGCCCATTATGGGTGACAGGTAGGATAAAAATCAGATGAATGAAACATACTTCAAAATTTGAACACTTTGATAAAATTTAATCAACAACATAAATTTTAAATTCATCTAAATTGTCACACATAATAAGTGTCACGCCAACGTGGGGCCTTGATTGATTTGTATCCACACATAATAAGTGGCGCATCCAACGTGTCGGGCCTTTGTTTATATTGTGATTTGCTTTGCACAAAAAATTTTGTCTTCGAATAAATCCATTCCTTCCTTTCAATTTTCCGAGAATTTGAGTTCGAAAATATTTATAGTTATTATCGTTCATATTGGCTATTTTGATATTATTTGTTTGCTATCAGTTATTTAATTTATTGTTTTGAATTATATTATTGTTGATATTGGCTATTTTGATATTATTTGTTGGCTATTTATTTGTTTATTGATTATTTTGAATTATATTGTGTTATTTTGCTTACTAATTATACTTTGTAACATGGCGAACCTTCCGTATCGAATCGAGCACCTGTATGAGGACGAAATTGAACATGAGTTATCAATACGCAATGTCTCCGAATCCGGATCACTAAACAGCAAGCGAATCGTACTAGAAGGACTTCTACAGTTAGAGAAAGAACGAGTTCAGTCAATGATAAGGCCTGAATGCAGTCCTGTTCCTGTGAACGAATCCAGAGTATGTCAGTTAAAGTTGCATGAAGTATTGGGTATGCTAAAAATTTTGCCATTTCTTAATCCCGCTGAACGTAAGCTACATGATGAACTGTTGAATTCAAGAATTTTTTACTTGCAAGATCGCATTTGCTTATTATCATTAAATCATCAACAAGAACTCATCAAGTTGCTTTCGGTCACAAAAAATATGCACACGCAAATTCGTGAGTCAATTCGTGGCAATCCGTCTGCGAATCTGATTAATTTGAACTCAGAAGCTGACGCACCACCAGCTGGCTCATCGAACGAAACCTCTGTCTTGCGAAATACTTCGATCACTCCTTCCTATCTAGATCCTGAATTTTCGACTATGTTAAATCGTATACAATTCGATTCGTCAACTATAAATCGCGAGAATGATAATTTAACTGCACGTAATCAACGCGATAATCCTGTTCCTGACGCTCGTGTACCATTACTAAATAATTCGTATCCTACTACGTCAACGCAAAATTTTATTCCGATTCCGAGTAACCATTTTGATTCAAGAACGCAAGTTAGTCGTTGGAATATTGTATTCGACGGTTTATCGGGTGTTAATCAATTTATTGAGCGAATTAGCGAAGCTGCGTATGCTTACGGTGTATCGGATGAAACTTTATTTAGACAAGCTTCTTCGTTATTCACGAAAGATGCTTTGATCTGGCTCCGTATGGTGCGCCCAAGTGTCAAAACTTGGTCTGAATTAGTTGGCCGACTAAAGGAAACCTTCCTGCCGTCAAATTTCGAACTAGCTTTAATGGATGAAATACGTCAAAGGACACAAGGTCCAACGGAACGTGTAGAAATTTACATTGCTATTATGGAGAATTTATTTTCTCGCTTGTCACTTCGACCAGACGAATCTTCGCGTGTTTCATTAATAATAAAAAATCTACAGCCACGGTTTCAACGTCTCTGCTCACTACAGTCATTTGATACTATTAGCGATTTGATTCGAACGTGTAAACGTATTGAAGATACTGAATTTAACGTAGCATCGTTTAAAAATCCTCCGTCCCCTAACCATTCGTTATTAGAACCTGATATGGCTTATCGACGTCCGCCGCGCGTTCATGTTGCTGAAATTACTCCGCACAACACTTCGTTTCAAATGAAATGTTGGAACTGCGACGAAAACGGGCATTCTTTTAATTCTTGTACTAAACCACGTAAAATCTTCTGCTACAAATGCGGAATGAAAGATCAAACTGCTGGCAAATGCAAACGCTGCTGTGAAAGGCAGACAAAAAACGTACACGCCGTTTCGGTTTCGTCAGCTCCCGAAAACTCGGCAGACTAAGTGCTGATAGAAAAGAATGGACCGCTTGGTTAAATACGATCCATCGTTTTGTACAAACCCCTGAAATTGCACCTGTATTAATAAATCCCGGTTCAGATGATCGCCCTTTTATTACTGTTACTGCGTATAATAAGTCTATTACGGCATTGTTAGATTCTGGCGCGAATGTTTCTATTATTGGATATCGCGGCCTCTCCTTATTACGTGATTTAAAAATCAGCTTGTTACCAGTAGAACATGCTACTATTGTTACAGCAGACGGCAAAGCCCAAGCTTCACTTGGCACCGTTCATTTACCGATTACTGCTCAGTCGCAAACGCGAACGATCACTTTCGTTATTGTCCCGTCAATCCGTCATACGATGATTCTCGGAGTAAATTTTTGTAAATCATTTGGAATTTCTGTTAATTTTGCAACGAATTCGTGGACAGCTGCGCCTGAAGTTGCGTCTTGTATTGGCATTGCTAGTTCGGATGAATTATCGGATGTTCAAAGAAAATCACTCGATAGTTTAATCGCGGATTTTGAAAAGTTAGGTAAAGTAGGACTCGGAAAAACTCATTTAGTCGAACATATTATCGATACTGCTGATGCGCTTCCGATTAAGCAACGACAATATCCCCTGTCTGAAATCGTGCGTGGACATTTGAATAAAGAGTTAGATGAAATGTTAGAACTCGGTGTAATCCGTCCCTCATCATCCGCGTGGAGTTCACCCGTTCTGATGGTTAAGAAATCTGACGGAAAATATCGTTTTTGTTTCGATGGTCGAAAAGTAAATTCTGTTACGAAAAAAGACGCTTATCCTCTACCGCGTGTAGACTACATTCTTAATCAACTTCGCGGTGCGAAATATTTAACTTCGCTCGATTTAAAAAGCGCTTTCTGGCAAATTCCACTTTCCGCTTCATCTTGTGAAAAGACTGCTTTTTCAGTACCCGGTCGTGGTTTATTTGAATTTCAACGCATGCCGTTTGGTTTATGTAACGCTGGTCAGACATTACAACGTCTGATGGACAGAATCATTGGTCCCGAGCTTGAACCGAAAGTTTTCGTTTATTTGGACGATTGTATTATTGCGACAAATTCGTTCGAAGAACATTTAATTACGTTAAAAGAAGTTTCACATCGCTTTCAAAAAGCTGGTTTCACTGTAAATTTTGAAAAATGTAAATTTTGTAGACCCTCGCTGAACTACTTAGGTTTTGTAGTTGATAAATTTGGCTTACGTACTAATCCGGAAAAAGTATCCGCGATTGAACAGTTTCCGCGTCCGACGAATGTAACCGAAATTAAGCGATTTCTCGGCTTAGCCTCGTGGTACAGACGTTTCGTTCCGAGTTTCGCATCCCTTTCTGCTCCTATTTCTGATCTTACGAAGGGTAAGAAAAAGAAAATGGCTGTTGTATGGAACAGCTCGGCCGAAACCGCGTTCTGTAAGCTTAAAGAAGCACTCGTATCGTCACCAGTACTCGTTAGTCCGGATTATTCTGTTCCTATCCGCAAATTTCGGATGTATACCGATGCATCTAATTTTGGTCTAGGCGCTGTATTAACGCAGGAAGACGCAGACGGCTCTGAACATGCTATTTCTTATATTAGTCGCACGCTCAATAAAGCGGAACGTAATTATTCTGTTACGGAACGCGAATGTCTCGCTGTAGTTTTCGCTATAGATAAATTCCGACCTTACGTGGAAGGTTTACATTTTACAGTCATTACGGACCATTATTCGTTATTATGGTTAATGCGAATGTCAGAACCAACAGGTAAACTTGCTCGTTGGGCAGTAAAGTTACAACAATTTGATTTCGAGCTTATTCATCGTCCTGGTAAGACAAATGAACTACCAGACGCGTTATCTCGTGCGCCCTTAGAAGTCGCTGTAATTGAAAGTTATGCTGATACCACGGACAAATGGTATATTTCGTTACGGCAACGTATTACCGAACAACCTATTTCTTTTCCTGATTGGCGTGTTGAAAATAATATCATTTTCAAATTACGAAACCATTCATATGAATTACCGGCTAATCTGTCACCGTGGAAAATTGTAGTTCCCCGTTGCGAGCGTAAAGCGATTATTGAGCAATGTCATAATGTGCCAACCGCCGCACATCTCGGTATTTTTAAAACAGCTGCGCGTATCGCTGAACGATATTATTGGCCGCATTTACACTCATCTGTCGCTCATTTCGTACAACGTTGTAAAACGTGTTTAGCTCAGAAAGTTGAACAACGTCCGCCTATCGGACGTATGGGCAAAGAAAAAAATATTTCATCGCCATGGCAAGCCATATCCATCGATTTGATGGGTCCCTTACCTGCCACCTCACATCCGAATCGGTATCAATATATTCTCGCCGTATCGGACTGGTTTTCAAAATTTCTGTTATTGTTTCCGTTACGTCAAGCTAATGCTCCGAAAATTTGTGAGATTCTCGAATCGGAAGTATTTTTATTATTTGGAATTCCACAGATTGTTATGTGTGATAATGGCACACAATTTACGAGTAAAAATTTCGAAAATTTGATTAAAAAGTATGAAATTCCCAAGTTATGGTACAATGCGAAATTTCATCCGCAGGTAAATTTTGTAGAACGCTCGAACCGCGTTGTGAAACAAGCTATTCGGTCATATTTGGATGATAACCATCGCGAGTGGGACAAAAATCTCACGTCTGTCGCTCAAGCGATTCGTACATCAGTGCATCAAGTCACTGGCTTTTCGCCGTCGTTTCTAACTTTCGGTCGACATGTACCCACATCCGGAAAATTTTATGGTAACGCTCCCAAGAATGTGTGTACTGATAGTCGTATTGCGTATGCCAATAGATTGGAATCCTTGGCAACCGTATTCAATACAGTGCAAGATCGTATTCATGCCGCGTACAATCGGAACGCGAAATATTACAATGCAAATCGTCGCCACTTAGAATTTTCTGTTGGAGATACTGTATGGAAACGAAACTATGTTCTGTCGTCGGGTATTCGGCATTTTGCGTCGAAATTAGCGCCACGCTTTATAGAATGTCGCGTCGTGAACAAATTATCCCCAATTACTTATCGCCTTGCTAACCTCCTGAATGAAGATCAGGGTATTTGGCACGTTAAAGACCTAAAACCAGCTCCTGAAAGTTCTGAGGATGAAAACGAAAGCATAACATCTGACGATTCTGTAAATTCGGAGTAAATTTGTTATAAAGCAGTTAGTTAGTAATTTTTAAAATTTTTATTGTTATTCCTTTTTTATTAGTAAATTTTATTGAATGTTACGGTTCATGTTAAAGTATGAGTATAATTTTTTATGAGATAAAAAATTCTTTTGCAAGGGGGGCTGTGTGACAATTTGACATTGTCACTGGTTTGAAAATTAAAATAATTCCGCGTACGAACGATTACATCGGCCTAACCTCAATAAGGAACTGATAAATATCGCAATTATTATATCCGTATTACTTTTATATTATTTCGGTGTCTTTAATAGTTGAATCGAGCAGATTTATGATTTCAATGTCATTAATTTAGAACTTATAAATATTTTGACAACTGTCATTGAGATTCCTGTGAACCACAAGAGATGGCGTTACTGACATATTGTTGAATATTTTACGTCAGCGAATTAAATTGTGTTTTCTAAATTCAGTAATTGTTTTAGAATATTTAATTATTATATCAACGAACAATATTATTAGTAGCATCGAAATAAGCGAAATAAAATTTGTTAGAATTCGTCACGTCCGCCTCAAACCTGTATGGTGGGGAGATACCATAAATATATGCGCCTAGCTTGGTAGCGGCCTCTTCCTCTTCCAGCTCTTCCGCTCAACCTTCGTCGACAGACACTCTCTTGTTGAGAGCGTACTCTCCTGAACCGACATTTCTGTTCATGTTACCGGTACTGAAATTGTTTTCAATGCGAACGTGAAATTTTATTGTGTGAATATTTAGAATATTCAAGTTTTAGTAATTATAACGTTAGAAAATTTATGATTCCGGTGGGAATATTTTATTTTATCGGTTGGAGAGCATATTTTATTTGAACGCTAGTATTTGCGTTGTAATATCGTCCTCGTGGTTGGTGACGATTGGAATTTGGCATAGCTGAATACATGTAGGTAAGCGATAATTGTGAAAATTAGAATCTAAATCTAGATCAAATTGTTTTTCTTTTGATTCATTTTTAAATTCACGTGACCTTGATCAATGACTTACGATTTATTCAGTCATGTTGTTCAAATCTGTCTAGTTTATTGTGTCATTAGTCGAGGGATTAATGAACAATTATTTTGAATTCTTTTGATAGATATTTGATGCGAAAATAATTTGTAGTTCGAATTATTTTTATAGAAGAAATTTTCTAATGCTTTGATTGATAATCGATTAAGATTTTAAATTCGTTTTTTATGAGAAAATTTTCTAAGATTTTGATTTATAGTCAATTGTTTTGAGAACAATTTCACGACTGTCCCGATCATGTATTGTAGTTTATGTGTTGTGTTGTCAAATATTCCAAGTGCAATCCTATCATTGTAGCTTGCATGTTGTAATTGTGACGTCAATGGGCTGCTGTGGATGATTTGGTGAACCTGTGTGCGGGAGTTGATTGAAGCGTAGCGTCATTATTCTGCGCGCGTAATTCGGCTAGGATTAAGGTCCATTTTGATAGTCGGCCGTCTTCGTAAAGATAATTTTTTTGTGATATTGTGGATAACGTTCGATTATGTTTGAGGCAAGAAGCCTGTTTTATTAGTTTTGAGTTTGGAACGTACCACAGCTTTCTTTCGGAGACATTGCTCGCGTAGTTTCGACTTGTAGTCTAGACCATAGCAACGAAAGACTTTCGCCGCACATGCCATCAGCAAAGCAAAGCCAATTGTTTTTTTTTGTAAAGCCAATATGTTACTTTGTAATTGTAATTTTATATTGAACTGTTAATTTATGATGAATCAGGACATTTAACTAGGTAAAGTTAACTTATTTTGTTTGGAATCGTGTGTAGTATATTTAGTTGCATACTGTTGAATTTTCATTGCATTGCGCTATCACATTCCTGATAGAATACGTTAAGTTCACTTAAGTCCTTTATTTGAGTCGTGTAACGATCTCTAATTTTGTACCATTCTGTTATATTGATGATTGTATGTTTGTAGTTAATACCTCTGTTATTTCAAGTGTATCAACTTTTGTTTCAAGTTCGATTTGTTTGATTATATTACATTTGTTAGTACGGATTATTCTGCTCTGCCCTCTTATGTTTAGGGACCAGTCTGTGCCTTTCAAAGACGTCTGAGTGGGATTCAGTCGTATTAGCAGCCTCAGTCTATCTTGGAAGCCGAATTTTGGATCAGCTGCTGAATGAGATATACCATTATACAAATCGAGCACGAAGTAGTGACTGAACGATTTATGCTGAACGTACGAACGCCAACTGGGCATAATCAGATCTCGAGAGCGACCATTTTCTGGCAGTCTTCATCAACTACCAAACCGCTACTGCGTAATGCGTACTGTCGTCCCCTCAGCGTCTACGAAAGCTCAGAAGAAGATCTACTATAGCTAGACCACCCGCTAACCAGCAGACGTCAAACAATCTGTCTAGATACACTATTACGAATGACATACATTTCTTTGTATTGAAAAAGAACACGCAACTCTGTAGCGAATAAAATCATCAATATAAGATTATTCTATTACAACTCATCATCAGGTATATTTTTTTATTTAATTAAGATATTTCATTTCCGAAACAAATTCTCGAAAAGACGAAAACAGTACCTATCCCGATAAGTTCCTCTTTGAGATTTGTCAAAGCTTCTCAATTTTGAGTCAACATTCCGCTTTGACTGGCGCCCACCTAATTTACCAACATCACAAAATAAAGTTCCTACCAACCCCACCTACGACCCCGCTCTCCTCCAAACAACTGACGCCGTGCCCATTATGGGTGACAGGTAGGATAAAAATCAGATGAATGAAACATACTTCAAAATTTGAACACTTTGATAAAATTTAATCAACAACATAAATTTTAAATTCATCTAAATTGTCACAATATATATATATATATATATATATATATATATATATATATATATATATATATATATATTCATACAAAAATTGCTTTGTCATTTTGTTGTTCCAATGTATAAAACATCCCAATCTGCTTGTCCTTCTTGTTGACATCTATATAAAAATAATTTTATATTCTTAATTACACATGGCGTATTTTCTTTTTTGCTTAAATCGCCATCAATTTTTATTTTGATAAACTAATTAAATCATTAGTTAATTTATAAATGAAAAAAAAATGCATTGACCTTGCCAGGGTTAGAACCCAGGACCTCGCCCAGGACTTTCTGCTTTCGCGGCAGACGCGCTAACCTCGGCGCTAACCAACTGCGCCACAAGATCACAACGACAAGATAATGCATTTTTCTATATTTGAGTGTATAAATCTAGCAATGTTACTATATTTTTTTATATTCTTAAATTTACAGACATATCATATGATGTACTTGACTGAATATTAAATTCATGAGTTTATTATGACCAGTCAAAAATACATAAATAGAAAAATGCATTACCTTCTAGTTGTGATCTAGTGGTGCAGTTGCCGCAAAAGCAGAAGGTCGCGGGTTCAAACCTCGACAAGGTTAATAAAATTTTCTTTATTTAAAAATTAACTAATAATTTAATTAGTTCATCAAAATAAATTAATTGCGATTTAAGCAAAAAATATAAATATATAAAAACAATTTGTTATATAAATCAGTATGATTTAGGTTATAACTGATTGAACGAACCCGAGACGCACTATAGTGGCTATAACGTATAACCACAGATCTAACAACATGTTTATCTGTGCTTATATAACAACATGTTTATCTGTGGTATAACTCTTTCTATATACATATTACATTTATACTCTATTTTTGAGTGTATTTTCGAAAAAGTTATATAATACATTGTAAAAAGTTTTGTAAATTTACATAAATTTTTATAGTAAAAACATATAGGTATGTAAAATGACTTTACTTCATTAATTATGGAAATTTACAGAAAAAAACAAATTTACATACAAACATATGTAATATTTCATTAAAAAAACCATGGATTTTGTAATTATTTACAATCACAAATTTTCAGGACAGTCTATATGTGGATCAGAAATCTGTATGAAGTTATAAATCTGCATGGAGCTAGCAGAAATTATTTTATACATTTTAGTCCGTTATACTAACGTGGTATATTATTTTTTTTTTAATTTAAATAATTATTAATAATTGCATACATTTGAAAATAAACTGATTAATTTTTCGTCAACTTCCCATGGGATAACCTGTAAATTCATGGTACCCATACAACATAAAGCATATACATAGATCATAAACTACTATTTTATTTAAGTAAATAAATTGTAACGTTTTACAAATTACTAAATATATATAATAATTCTGTGAAATTTGTTACTTTTTTTGTGATATGTCAATAGTAATTTCTGTGTAACGCGATTTAATCGTTGACACATAGGTAAAACATGCGTTTACAATCTGTAATTTATTTCTATTTACGATGTGACGTAATCGTCAATAAATTTACGTCAAGTCTTTGTCAATAATTCGTATGTTAGTTTATATATTTAAGAATAATCTTTAGTTTCGCGCTAAACATAGATAGAAACAACGTTTTTCTATTGTTTATCTGTTTAATTGCAAGTTAAATGAAACAAAAACAAAGAATTATTTTTAAAATTAATGGAAATTTACGTTTACAAATTTTTACATAACTGTTAATATATTCAATAACCAATAATTGTATGAAAATATTTTTTAATGGAATTGTTTTGAAAAACATCAGAAATTAATTCATAGAAAATAATTTTCATAAGTAAACTATATGTACATTCGAATAAATAAAAAACTTAAAAATTAAGTACTTAAAATAAATACATATTAAAATAAGAAGGTTTTTGGTTTTAGTTCTGTTTAATTAGAAATCAACGTTTCGATGTACTCTGCGTACATCGACATCAGGAAAAATTATACAAATAACATATACAATAAATATAAACAGAAGATAGAAACAAGTCACTAAGTAAAAAATAAATAACTAGATTATAAAATAACTAGATATAAAGTAGTCGAATTTTATTTAAATAAGTGCCACTTCACACTGATGCTATCTTTTTCTTTATAAATTTCTATTGTTTTTCTTATAAATCTGCTGTTAATATTGATGGGTCTTGCAATTATTATAGTATCTTCAAATTTTACGTCATAATAATTTTTTGGCACATGTTGTGCAATAGCAGATTTATTTGGATGGTTTTAGACGTATTGACCTCTAATATTCTGTCAATCTAGTAGAAACAGTTCTACAGAACTAAATCCTAAAGCCTTTTAATTTTAATATAATGAGTTTTGAACGATTTTTTACTACGTTAATTACAAATTATTAGCTAATTAGATTATTAGCATTAAATTTTTAAATGAAATAAATTTTTACCCATGAAAACTGCTAACTTTTCTCTCTACAACAAAATTTTCTGTTTTAAAATAACCGATACAGTTGAAAATGACAGCTGACTAGTGTTAGCAAATTTCTATTAAAAAAAAACCTGTATAAATTAATAAAATAATTAAAAATTTTAAAAAAATATGATCAAGTTACTTATTTTATTACCTAATATCTTGGTAAAAAAAATCTTTCACAACTCATTATATTAAATAAAGAAAGTGGCTATTTATACATACGGTATGTATACGCAATTGGCTATTTATACATACAGTATTTTTACGTAATTGGCTATTTAGGATAGGTTAGGTTAGTAGGTTGGTTTAGGTTGGTTTTTTTTTTAGTATATATAAATAGCCAATTGCGTATACATACCGTATGTATAAATAGCCTCATCCTTAAATAAAACTGCTTTAGGTTATAGTTCTGTATTAATATTTATTAAAAATCGACGTTTTCATCAGGAAAACTGATACAAATGACATTTACAGTAAGTAAACAGAACATAGAAACAAGTTATTAGGTAACTAGATCATATTTTTTTTAATATATGATCTAGTTACTTATTTCTTACTTAGTAATTTATTTCTATGTTCTGTTATTTACTGTAAATATCATAGTAATAAATCTGTCCGAACTCATTATATTAAAATAAACCTGTTTTAAGTTAAAGTTCTGTATTGATATTTATTTAAAATCAACGTTTCGACGAAACTCAACATCGGTCTTCATCCGGATGAAGACGGACGTTGAGTTCGTCGAAACGTCGATTATTAATAAATATTAATACAGAATATTAATGTCAAAAGATAAACTTTTGTTCTTGGGTCCTGAACATGCGTTATGATTAATTATAATGTTATTAAATTCCCTATCAGGTTCGTTATTGTTTTTAGCAATGACGCGTTTCGACTTTTCAGTCATATTCAGATTTTCTGAGTTCACTCGAGCCACAACACCGACCAAACTCAGAAAATCTGAAGATGACTGAAAAGCCGAAACATGCGTCATTGCTAAAAACAATAACGAACCTGATAGGGAATTTGATAACATTATAATTAATCATAACGCAGGTTCAAGACCCAAAAACAAAAGTTTATCTTTTGACACTAATATTAATACAGCCGAATTGGCAAAATTATTAAACTTATATAAGAAAACCAGAACCAAAATAGCTAAATTAATAGCAAGCATTTGGTTCAACAAACAATGTGTATTTCTATAGTTCACTCGAGCCACAACACCGACCAAACTCAGAAAATCTAAAGATGACTGAAAAGTCGAAACGCGTCATTGCTAAAAACAATAACAAACCTGATAGGAAATTTAATAACATTATAATTAATTAATACAGAACTATAATCTATAGCAGTTTCATCTTATAGTTTGTAATGTTTTCAAAATGTTTAAATAATAAAATCAAAATAAATTAAATTTCACTTATACCTAGTAATATTGAAAATAATAAACAGAAAAATCTATATGTTATAATGTTACAAAAAAAAAAGTTTATATTATATCGCACCGTAATAACTATACTATACATGCTACTTACTACATTCTGATTCAAAATGGAAAGTTCTAATGTAAATGTCAAATTATATTAACATGTATAAAATATGCTGACATGTCTAGTGAAATTATTTAATGAAAAAAAAAAGGATGTGATTTCCATATGATATAATTTAAAATATCTGTATTAGTTTACGGAAGAAAAAATTTCTTGTACGTATTAACAATTTATGTTTACTAACTTTTTATGATTAATGATATTTGCTTTGTATAGATATACAAATAAATTTAAATAAAACTATATTTATCAGACAAAAATAGAAAATAAAAAATTCAGCTGTTAAAATTGACAGAATTTATACAATACAATAAAAATAGTATATTATGTTACGAAGAGTAGAAAGCGATGATTATTGTGTTGAGGCCAGACGAGACAAAGCCGAGGCCAAACAATCTGGGCGAAACACAAAAAGAGTGTGACATAAAATAAAATAATAATAAGATATAATATTAAAAATATAATAATAAAATAAAATATAATAGAGAACTTAATCCTAAAGCATTTTTATTTTAATATAATGAGTTCTGAAAGATTTTTTACTATGTTAATAATCAAAAACTCAATTTATTTATCATTAAGCAATTATCATAAAGAATTTGGTAAAATAAGCTTTATTTTCATAGATATTAAACTATTTCTGTTATTTCCGTAAATTGTACATTTACATACCTGACGACAAAGTAATTTGAATTTCTCGGAAAATACTGGATTCCGTGCATTAAACAATAAAATTTCAAATACTAAATTCAGACATTTAAATAAAATAGAAAAAAAATCACTATATACTCGTAAATGCGTAAAATATAAAAGCTATTTATAAATTTGATATTCTAACTTAATACACACGATTAATTCAAAAAAACATTGTCTCGTATTCCCACCTCTTTTGTTTATGAAAAAGTGCTTTTATTTTTTGCTTTAAAATAAATTTGTACTTCCACCTTTTATCAAATATGATATCAAATATTCATAAATTATATATGTGAACTTATCGTTAGCTTGATATAGGTACATATATAATTAAATTATATAAATATAAAAAATATAAATATAAAAATATT
Source organism: Clivina fossor (assembly GCA_963966155.1). Taxonomy (NCBI): domain Eukaryota; kingdom Metazoa; phylum Arthropoda; class Insecta; order Coleoptera; family Carabidae; genus Clivina; species Clivina fossor. The sequence continues at coordinate 26,431,686 of OZ014555.1, forward strand.
CATAAATTTTATGAATATTTTTTATGTAAAATATGTTGATTCAGAGCGGAATTTCATTAAGAATGTGATTCCGTGCTCATCGCATGATAATTTTGTTTCCACCAGGTGCTACCAGTCACGCCAACAAACAAGGGCGTCTTTTCTGCGACCGAATGTACAACTATTTCCAACACGGTGAGAGATGGACTTTGACTCTTTAAAAAAATATTATCTAAAGATGCCCGTTTTGATCGTGAAATTGAAGGGAGAGTAAATGTACCCAAAACATTACTGCTTGTAAGGTTTTGGGTGCTTTGGGTACTTTTGCTAGGAATGTAAATGTTTTTCAAGAAGCCACCACCGTTTGAGTATATACATACAAAACTGTTTTTAGTGCCTATATGGGGTAGTGAATGTTGGGTTTGACTGCAAAAGCATAAAAGCGAAATATGACTGCTGTGGAAATGAGATTTTTACATGGGATATGTGCTGTAAATAGAAGGAATCTGGTACGAAATAGATATGATGAGTGTGAAATTGAAAAAAAATGTTAAGCGAATGCCTAATGAAGATTTGGTTTACAAAATATATATATGGATGATTTTGAAGGTATACGTTTGCTAGTGGACGTCTAATGAGTAGTAGCAGAAGTGTATGATTGAGAGAGTGGCTTGCGTGAACGGAATTATCCAATTAGTAAGAATAGAAGAGCATGTATGAGAGAGAAATTATACATACATACATACATACACAATCACGCCATGTACCCAAAAAAGTGTGGCACAAACTCTTTTCATCATCCCGAAATCAGTCGCCTCCAAACACTCCTATCCAAACAATCAACTTTCACTTCATCCACATTCATAATTCCTCTTATACATGCTCTTCTATTCCTACTACTTGGAAAATTTCGCTCACGCAAAACACTCTCAATCATATCACTCCAACTACTCATCGGACGTCCACGCAAACGTAAACCATCAAAATCATTCAAATAAATCTTTTTAACCAAACGTTCATTAGACATTCGCTCAACATGTCCGAACCATCTTAACTGACTAACACCAACTTTTGCTACAACATTTCTTTCAATTTCACACTCATGATTGTGTATGTATATAGCTGAAAATTTTATTTCGTACAATTGCATTAAAATATAAAAAATTGCTGAAAATCATGTTTTTTTTGGCGTTTACATATGTATACGTTTACCTTAATATGTTTTGTTTTAATTAATAATGTTAGTTATTTAATTAATAATAATAATAATAAAATTATTATTAAAACAGTACACAAAATATCCATATCTTTAATCAACGTAGGGTGGCAAACTGCGCATGCGTCCGTATAAAATTTATGTGCATGCAATTATCTAGAATTGTATTCAATGATGGTCCGACATCACGTATTGAATTTGAACTTTTAACTGTAATTTACTAATTATTGACATTCAACATTAAACGCAACATTAAAAAATACGTATCGCTTTATTTATCATAAAGTTTTGATTTTCATTATACAGTAGTGATTTAAATTTTTACTAGTTTAGTATGACATTTAATATCACGTCATATCAACCAACAAGTGATCGGTTATATAAAAAATAATTTTATATCATTCAAATAAAACAATATAAAACTATAATTTTCCAAAACTTGTGCAAGAAATAGATGACTAATCATTGGAAATTTAATTTTCTCAACAAAAATAACTCTATAAAAAAAAAAGAGTATCTTTTGAAACATTTGCTCAACCTACACAATATCCGACAAACAAATGAAAGTACTAATTGACATATATGTCATATTTACGTATTAAAAAAATAAAATAAAATAAACAAAGGCAACAACAGAAAACATATGTCTTCTATTGCTGCCTACTACTTATCAGTAGGTTAAAATCTGTTGTAATAACTCATAATTGAAAAAGAAAATGCATCAATAAAATCGCGAAATATCCAATAGATTTACACAAATAATGATGCATATAACCTAAATAAATTCTATAATATTCCGGTAATTATAATCAGCAACCAGCAATAATAAAATAGCATTTAAAACAACATGGTAGAAAGCGTTTCTTCGATTTCATACAAAGAAGATGGAAAGTTAAGAAATCCAAGTATGCAGAGGCTATATGGAAGGGATATAGCGCGTATTACAGAGTCAGATCGGATCCTCGATATAGTTTTTACATGATTTATGTTTACCTAAATCGGAGCACATAAACAGCACGCCGTCGTCAAAAAACTCAAGTTTGAATAACGAAACTGAACGCCGGTTCAACGATTAGTCGATCCCAGCGGATTATCGGATTATAAGGGTCTTGGAATTATATTTTTAACATATTTTTAAAATTATTTGGCACAGCAATTTTAAATGTAAACTTAAAATTAACATTGTATTTTGTAAAAAAAAAATATAAATGCAGGAATTCAAAAAATAGAGACAATAAAACTGAATATTTTCTTCATTACATATATATATATATATATATATATATATATATATATATATATATATATTAACGTTATACTATTGGTCCATATTTAATGGAAACAGATTTCACAAATTCAAAATTATTAATTACTTTTTGTTTAAGCAACAATATTTCGTGTTCTAAAAATTGTTGTTTTTTTTAATTATCGCCCTGCGATATACAATAATTTTAGGTAGTCAAACCAAATACCTAATTTCTCATTTCTGGTAACCGTACAAATTATTGACACGCGCTGGTCCGATTCTTACCTGGTTTTAGGTTGAAATATTAATTCCTAAATCTATTTGGAAATAACTGACGCACAGTGGTATGAATCCTAAATCTGGGTGGACAAAACTCCAAAAAAAAGTACTTCTAATCGCCTAAAACTATTATTTGTTGATTCATCTATCCCAAAAGTGTCGAAATACAAAACTTATAATGTTAATAATATTATTCATATGAATGGAAAAGTTAACAGAATAACAATTTATTGTAATAAATGCAGAAAAAAATGTGTGTATAAATAAATTCCAGGAAGATTCTGAAGGCATGTTTTATATTGTAAAGTTTCTAAAATAAATGCCTCCGAAGAGTTGCTATGACGCCAGAGCTTCCAAGATAGTAGTATATTGTACAACAATGTAGTTATAAAAGTATCATTAATTCTATTTTTAATGATATGATGAAAAAAAAATCATTGTTATAAGATTAAAATCACTTTTAGGAGCCCAAAAAAACATAACATTTTACACAATAAATTTTCCGTTTTATATATCATCTGAAATTTTGTTCACGTAGATTCAAGATTCATACCAGTATGCGGCGTGTAGTTTCGCTATGCAAAATTTTTGTAAGAGATTAAAACCCAACCGCCGCGTGCAGTTTATATATATTATATACCCATCTAAATGCGTTCGTTTATCGTGTAACACGATCTTTACGGTAAAGCTAGTGACGTTTCATGGCAGTATGCCCAAGGTTCTGTTTATATTGCCATTAGTTTCAAGGTGGGTAGTATAACAAAGTGATGGATTTACTGAATTAAATATAATTTCATTTCATTTAAATGCAATGTACGGCAGCGCGTTGCCTGTTTTTCCAAATCGGATGTTGTGCATTTTAACAATATGACACATCTTTCACAATTAAATACAGTTTTATTACGATAAACAAAATTGTATTTCATAGATTTATATTGCAAATAGTAATTCATGTAATAAGTGCGTAAAGTACCCATAATATGATTTTCACCATGGGAAATTTAACGAGAATAGTCGAAACGAATGTAATGTGACCATGTGTGAAAAAAAGACATTTTATATATGAGTTCCTATACAAGATTGGACTGGAAAAAAAATTAGGCCCAAGGAAAGTTGCAGAATAGGCCCACCTTACATCCCAAAATTGTTCAAATACATTATGTTTTCATATTTTTTATTCTAATAAACATGGAAATGATATTACAGAAAAACAAAGATAAATTGTAAAAAATGACACATATAAAATTAAATATAATTATTTATTTAAATCTAAGTTAAATAACTGTTTTTTTAATGATATCTTCATTATCTAATTTTTCCAAAATATTCTTCTCGCATGACACGAGCATGAAACCTCGAAATTATCCTGACTTAAACAATTGTGCAATCTGTTTAAAATGTACTTTAATTTTAAAAATGTTCGTTCCCATGATACTTGAGTGAATGATAATGTTAGCACTAATTTATAAGCAATGAATAAATTAGTGTATGTCAATGTGTGGAGATTAATTTTGTTTGTAAAACTGAAAAACAACAGACAATGCAATTTCTACAAGTATTACTACAGTTTGTTACATTCTCCGGTTTTAGTTTGTTCATCATCAGATTCATTATAAATAAAATATTTATTTTCATCATTTAAGATATTAATAAATGTGTCCCATTCTCTTGAAAAAAAAAATCTGATAACTCAGATTTAAAATTGTTCTCTTTAATATTTATCTATTTTCTATTAATTAAATTTGTCATTAATTCAAAAGTTTTATTGAAAATATTACCACTATTGATTTTGGGAAAGTTATTAGGATCTAACCAATAAACGTTATTCATATATAATGTCATTCAATACATATCGATAATCTGTTCTTAAATTTTTGTAAAACTCAGAGATCACATCACCGGGGTAACCCCGGTCACTAACTCTGTCCCCTTATAATACATTTTCTACGATTCTTGTCTTTTTTTTAATTATAATATGCCCATATTCGCACCTCTTTTGTTTTTGAAAAAATGCTTTTATTTTTTGCTTTAAAATAAATTTTTATTTCTACCTCTTATCAAATATAAGTAGTATTTCTATTTTTGACATATATTTTGATATCTAATATTATAAAATTTAAATAATCTAATTAAAATTACTTAATAATAATTTTAAGTAAACGTCAAAAGTAATTTTGAAAAAAAATCACTTTTAAAGATGAAATGAATCTCATATAATCAAAACATATTACAATAAAATAAAACAGCTTTAAGATTTAATTCTGTGTTAATTATATAAAATAAAAAGACTTTAGGATTTAGTTCTGTATTAATTTTATTTAAAATTCGACATTTCGACGTACTCTACGTACCTCATCATCAGGAAAGATGATGCAATAAATTATAAATTAATTATTAATTGTTATATAAAAAGCATGTCTAGAAATCATTTTAATAATAAAGGTCATTTAAGTAGATAAAAACATTTACTATTAAAATGATTTTTAAACATGCTTTTTATATATCAATAACAATTTGATTTTTTTTTTTATTTTCTGATCAAATAATGAATATTTGCTTTACATGTAACATCAACTAAAAATATTCTGTTAATCCTGAAGAAGCCAATAGTGATTGCCAAAACGTTGGCTTAGAAGATAATAAAAAATATATAACTGACTGAATTCCATCAATTACTAAATATTCATTAAATATTATCAGTCGACTATTTTCCAATTATATTATTGATATTTATGACAATGAGATATTTTATAATAATTTTTTTGTTTTTAGCACTTTGACTGCAAGGAAAAAGTGATATAGTAATCGGTACGGTATCTGCATCATTTTCAAAAATTAAAAAGAGTTATATAAAAATCCTTTACATAGCCTCTAGATGACGAATCTGAACTAAGCTTATGAAGATGTATGGATGTGCGTCGTTCGTTCGCTCCCACGGTTGTTCAAAATTTGAGATCGCAATTTGTCCTAGACTGTTCATCCGATTTCCATCAAATATTTAGGACAAGTTCAGTTAGTGCCCAAGATGGGTATGTGGATTAACTTTTTCCAGTGTTGCCAATTGTCCGAGAAAAAATTACTAGTCTTTAAAAATATACATTAATTATCCGTGATTAACCAAATTTTCATAAAAATTTCTCCTTAGTGCCCACAAAAATTACATAATTTATTACCGTACAGAGTTGCCAACTTTCCGAGAAAAAATTCACGAAAATTATATAATTTTAGTAAAATACAGAATTGTAAACGTCCCGAGAAAAAAAAAATACTAAAGTATTTAAAAAATCATTATGGCTACATTATTTATCTGATTTTAATCAAATTTTCGGTACAGTGTTCCAACATTCCGAAAAAAAATACTAAAGATTTTAAAAATTTATTATTTATCGGTGATTAACCAAATTTTCACAAAATATTCCATAGTGCCCCACATAAATTACATAACTTTACTAAAATACAATATTGCCAACTTTTCGAGAAAAAATTACTACATTTTTAAACAATCAATTATGGATATATTATATATCCAAAATACTCTTTTAATACTTTTAATGCAGCATTGCCAACTGATGATATCAAATTGATCTATCTATATACGGGTTTACCCATTAGCTTCTAAACTTGTTATAATATATTTGAATCTAACTAATCGTTTTCTCCAGTAAAACACAAACCTAAAATTTTGAGTTTGTAAGGCCAAGAGCGCAAGACAATTTCAGTTGTCAAACTTCGAATTTTTGAAAAAAAAAACTACTTTATGCACTTGTTGCATAAATTGCTGTTATAGAACATATATCAATAAGTTTTTATGTTATTTGTTACATATATTATCTGTAGAAACCAAGCCCATTATATAAAATATTTATGTAAATTATTAAAATCATAATTAGCACAATATGAAAATTTAATATAAAAATATCATAAAACATGTTATTTCTTTATAATTCGCTTTATAATAAATAAGCAATAACCGAATCCATTTGAGTATAAAAAAAAATACGCGATAAAATTATTATATAATCAACTCATTTATGAGAGTTTACTTATTAGCAGTCTTCATTAATTTATAAAACCTACTTAACTGCAAATAAGAAAACTGTAATATTCAGTGGCGTAGCTAGTGGAGGGTAAGGGGGGGCGGTCCGCCCCGGGTGACACCATTTTAGGGGTGACATTCTCGAAATGACACATTTCACCAACTAAATTATTTTAGTGAATTTGTGATTTAAACACATTTAATAATTTAAATTTTTACTCTCAAAATCAGAAAAATATTTCTTTTCGTTTAGTTTATACAGGGTGATTTATTAGTAATTGGAAATATTTTAACTGAAGTATCCTGGGCTCAGAATATGAAGATTTAACGCAAATCACTTAGATAAACTGTGGCTCTTTACTGAGCTACAGGATGTTTTATTTAAAAATTTAAAAACGATTTTTGCCCAGTACTTAAAAACTATTTGACGTATCCTTATCATACTTGGCAGGAAGTGTAAGTACCGTACACCACACTAAATTATGTTAAATAAAAGTTTCCGGTTACTGACAGAGGCGTACAACAGGGCAAGTGAAAGGTTGATCCTTCCTAAATTCTACGCCACTGGCGAAATTGTCATTTTAGCACAATTTTTCGATTCTCCAATACTTTCTGTGTAAAAAACATACTCTTCTTTCGTAACGATAAAGTCACTATTTTTCGAAATATTTAAAGTTAAACATAAGCTGCACCCTTGGGATTTTTTCAAAATTTGCTAAAAAATTCTGAAAAAATTCAGTAAAATAGAGAAAAAAATAGCTACATAATAACTAAGTAACTTTTTTTCTCTAACTCATTCACAGAGACACTTATGAACATTTTTTAATCAATGTTATTATGCTTTGAAATTACTATAAACAACAAACTAATAATGAGAATTGGAAATTTGAGACTCTATGAACACTACGCATGCTCTCACGATCATTTTCAACTGTTTTAAACTCTTCTAGAAACAAAGTTATAATTTATGTAACAATTAAATTAAAACGATAAATACATACTACATATACATATATTTTATTATGTTAAATATTATGTGTAATACAATTTTTTATTGTTTATCATAACACATGTTAAAAACTATAAAATCATAATTCTTTTGTTTTTATAACTGACATTTAAAATGACAAAACACATTCGCAATGGTAATTAATTTAAATTACGTGTAAATATCAATTATAAAAAAAATATGTAAATACTTTTCAAAGTTATGAACAAATTAAACAAAAACTATAACTAATTAACTAAACATTATAATTAATTTCGCGTGTTTTACTCACTTATTAAATTCATGGACATGTTATAAAAATAAATATCGCATTATTATTATTAAAAAAACTAAAAATTAGATAAAGTAATTTAAGAAAATGGTTTTAAGCTTCGTTAAATAAAAAAAATGAAAGTTATTTATTATAAATCAGCGCCTACTAAATACGTGTTTTCACTTTAAATGAAATCGAAATTTTTTACAGTGTTATAAAGATTAGCAAAACTGTTCTAACGACCGATTTTATAATAAACTCTAATTTGACGTCGAAAAAAAGCATCGTTTTATTAACAATAATAATGTCATTAGAAGTTTAAAATTGATACTTATTTGTCGATTTAAAGTCATCATTATTAAAAGTTTTCATTTTAAAATCAGTGTAAATCGGTTTAAAATACAAAAAAACTTATTCGACTTTTCAGACAATAAATAGAATCAAGATTTAACCAATTTTTACTACTTTGACTGCAAGGAAAAAATGGTATTTCGGCGAAGAAAACATTATTCATTTTTTGAAATAATCCCTACTTTTTTAAAATGCAATATTTTTAACACTATTATAGTATTACAAGTAACGTATTTTCCTCCTCTCTCTCTCTCTCTCTCTCTCTCTCTCTCTCTCTCTCTCTCTCTCTCTCTCTCTCTCTCTCTCTCTCTCTCTCTACATAAACATATTATGTCACGGAGAGGCAATTATACGATTATATATACGATGTGTCTAAGAAAATTATTTACAAAATATTTTAAATTTGTATACTGTCTGTTTCCTATATATGAATGTACATGTGTCTTAAAAATAAATGTACTCGACTGTGTACAATGTGTCTTTTATAAATAATGTGTATATCATATATGACTATGCAATGTAATTAATATAATTTATAATAAAAAATATAGAGCAAAATTTTTGGATTTCTTTTTAGATGGAGAGCTGAATTGGAAACAACATTTAGGTAACTCATGTTGCTAATAAAAAAAAATATTGGTAATTATATGCTTCGCAAAATAACACAGGTAGCATCATTGAAGAGTACATATAAACTGGACGGGGCGATTGGGTTTTAATCTCTTACCGAAATTTTGCAAAGCAAAACTGCACGCCGCGGTTATTTCCAAAGATATTAAGGGATTAAGATTTGAACCTAAAACCAGCTAAAAATCGGACCACCACCGCGTGTCAATAATTTACATACAGTGGAACCTCAGTATACGACCTTAATCCGTTCCTGATGTTTGGACTTATACCGAATAGGACGTATATGGACTCTTGATATGGTATATTAATAGGTGAATTTAATTTCTTCTCCAACAGGGATGTAGGTCACGTTTTTTTTAAATAAAACTACTTTGATTTTATTTTACATGCTACTAGTTTCGGTACTATTGCGTACCTTCATCAGGCAATCTATTTTATTTTGTGAAAAAAATAGCAGTGTTAAAAATCATACAATCATACATTAATAAATTTCAATGACAATATAACTTACGTAAAATGTAGATTAAACAAAACCATTTGACGTTGAATAAGTCGTACCAGAATATATAAGTAAACTGTCATTGAAATTTATTAATGTATGATTGTATGATTTTTAACACTGCTATTTTTTTCACAAAATAAAATAGATGGCCTGATGAAGGTACGCAATAGTACCGAAACTAGTAGCATGTAAAATAAAATCAAAGTAGTTTTATTTAAAAAAAACATGACCTACATCCCTGTTGGAGAAGAAATTAAATTCACATATATCAAAGGTCGTTCAACTCAATTATTATATTAATAGGGTTGTAAAATATTTTTTTTAGTTTTCTGTTGCTTTTCATTTGTCTTTTTGCAATTCATAATTAATAAAAACAAGATTAGAAGTATATGGGTAAACCCATATATAGACTACTTTGACATTTCTCGGAAAGTTGGTAACACTGTATTTTAATAATATTATAATTTATGTGAGCACTAGGAGATACTCTTCTGAAAATTTGATCATAATCGAATAAATAATGTAGCCACAATAAATTTTTAAAAAAATTTGTGATTTTTTTCTCAATAAGTTGGCAACACTGTATTTTGTTAAAATTGCATAATTTATTTAGGCACTAGGAAAAACTTTTATGAAAATTTGATTAAAATCGGTTAAATAAAATGGTCATAATAAATTTTTAAAAATTTTACTAATTTTTTTCTCGGAAAGTTGGCAACACTGTATTTTGTTAAAATTACATAAATTATATGAATACTAGGAGAATCTTTTGTGAAAATTTGAGTAAAATCGGTTGAATAACATGGCCATAATAAAATTTTAAAAACTTTAGTAATTTTTTTCTCGGAAAGTTGGCAACACTGAATATTAATAAAATTATGTAATTAATGGGAGCATTAGGGAAATCTTTTCTGAAAATTTGATCAAAATCGGATAAATAACGTAGCCAATATAAATTTTTAAAAACTTTAGTAATTTTTTTCTCGGAAAGTTGGCATTACTGGAAAAAAACAAAACCACATGACCATCTTGAGCACTAGACAAATTTATCCTGAAAATTTCATTAAAATCGGTTGAACCGTCTAGGAGGAGTTGCGGCCACAAAATTTTGACTTACGACCGAGCGAGCGAGTGAGCGAGCGAGCGAGCGAGTGAGCGAGCGAGCTGACGACGCACATCCATACACCCACATAAACTAAGTTCAGATTCGTCATCTACAGGCTATATGAAGGATTTCTATACAATTTTTTTTTTTTTTTGAAAATGTTACAGACACCGTACCAAACACTATACTACTTTTCCTTGCAGTCAAAGTAGTAATAATAAAATTTTACTTAAAAATTTAAATCAGAAGAAATTTAACAAAGTTATAGAAACCGTGGCAACGCAAAGGTCTAGTTTGGTCTAGTACACCGCCGAAAGAGCAGTACAGTCAAACTGTTTTTATGTGTTCCTTTTCTATGCGATTTTTTTTTGTGCGACTAACTTTGTGCGATTTTTTTTATGCGGTATATGAATTCCAACGGTGTTGATATTATAATGTTGTAATGTTTTCTATAAGTGTACATATCTATACATGATATGTAAACTGTAAGGCGCTGTTCGCCTTTAGACGCTATGTTCATTTGATATCAACAGTTTCCCGACAATGCACATTCAATTTCTATTGGTCATTTTTCTCTAATATGTTGTAAAAATTTATTTGTTATAAGTATTTATGAAATTTTCCAATATTTTTTTTGTGCGATTTTGTTTTACACGGTCTCTATCTATCGCACAAAAACAGGTTTAACTGTACATTCACCAAACAACGACTCTCTCCATCCACCAGAAATTACATAATTTCAAAATCAAATAAAATCAATTTAAATTCGCGTGAATAATGTAGATATCATAGTGCTACTGATTCATAATTGAATTAAGTCGTATACCGAGCATATTCCGACATATTCCGAATTGAACGTATTCTAAAGCAGACGTATACCGAGGTACCACTGTAAGTGTATATTTATTATTATTATCATCTAAGTTACATCTATCAATAAAACTATGTTCTCCATATATTTTCCTCTTATATAATACACCATTGCTATAGGATCATATGCCTAACCTAACCTAACCTAACCTATTGTCTATTTTTAAAATAAATATTTGGTTATAATTAATTTGAAATCTTGCTTATTATTGATAGGACAATACCAATATTAATTTCCGGTTCACATATTTAAAATTGCTGTGTCAAATAATTTTAAAAATATATGCTATAGAATAAACGAAAATATATTGCAAGACCCTTATATAATTCGATAATCCGCTGGGGGTCGACTAGCTGTTCAACCGACGTGCAGTTTATTTGCTCCGTAATTGAAAACTGCATGAACTTTGTATTACGCTTCGGTTCATATACATCTGCATTATGGTTGTTTACTATGAGAAAATTCTGTTGATTGTGATAGAATTTTTTTTTGTCAGAATCGTAACACGTAGCCACCATCGTCAATTTTGTCGACAGTTTTTTTTATTGATCTGAAAATATTAACTCTATCGAGTATTTATATTTTACAATGTCTCAAATATATTAAAAAAAATTTAAATAATTTTCCAAAAAAATAGCGACATCTATAAGTATAAAACCAGGCAAAAAGGTGATATTAGATTACCAATGTGTAAACTTAACATAGTGAAAAATATGCCACAGAATGTAGGGGAGGGCAATACTTTTTAACAATTTCCATACGTGAGTAAAATAAGAAAAAATTCTTATATGTAATTAAACAATTTTTATAATAGATTTTTTTAAAATGTTATTTTTTGCTATTTTCTGCCTATTTTTGCATATACTGTCGCAGTATTAAACATAGTTTAACACTACTTTAAGTTTAATAAATATTAAAATGATTATTTTGTTCGGTCTTCTATGTCAAATTCGTTAATACGAAAATAATTTACAAGCATCTGAAACGACATCGTCATTATTTTTCCAAAATAGGCAGAAAATAGCAAAAAATAACGTTATTTGAAAACTTTTTTGCGTTTAAGGAAATAGTGATTAAAAAATGTTATATGCGTTTTTTCTTATTTTCTCATACCTAAAAATCATTTTCTGCCCGGTCTCCAAAATTTTTCTTTTTAAGAACCACCCTTATAAATATATAATTAAAACTATATCCTGCTACATTTTCAATTAAGTATGAAAATTTGTAAAATTCAAATTTCCTTGTATTTGTATTTGTTCTTTTTAACCAATTAAGAATATAAAGTTGTTTACATTAGAGGTAAAAATAAAAATAAATTGAATTTCATTTGCATTTTAAAATATAACAAGTACAAATCAATTTCCTACAAAGTTTCAATTCGATAAATAATTTATAATAGAAATTATAAAATTGTTATAAAATAAGTAGATTAATTCAATAAATGTACATTGTATAAATAGCATATTAAATAATAATTTATTATTAAATATTAGACATTAGTATCAAAACTAGATAATTAAATATTACTTTTATAAATGTCATTGTAATTTTAACAGAAAATAATTTGAAAAAAAAAACTTACTCAACAAATGCAGAATTAGTCCAACTAAACATTCGTTGATTCGAATTTGATGAACCACTTGCCATTTTAACAAAATTTTCACACTTTAAATATGTTAAAATAAATGCGAAATATCCATATCATACACACATCCAAAAATTTCAGTAATTTGAAAAATGTCACAGTAGTTCACTAATTACGTTTTAATTTCAATATAATAACTCACAAAATTATTACAAAAATGTCTCGAATAATGCAATGAAAATAATAGTCCGAGCGATAAACAAAAAAAAAATAAGACGAACGCAAAACAAAACACATACGAAATTCGCGCGCTTTTTTTTCGCGATATGCAAACAACCGAAACAAACAACTGTGCATGCGTCACACTTGCCAAATTATTTCAAATTTCGGCGCGTAACTAATTTAAATTCGAATTTCGAGAATATATCTATGTATATAGGCGCTGCTTGGTGTATTTGAGAGTGAACGCAACAGCCCGACACAGCTTTCGTTTTGTTATGTATACATACAACGGTGGCGACTGGGTTAGAAAGTGTATATTAGAGGTGAGACAGACTAACCTTTCTTTCTCTGCCTTTCGATCCGTTGCCATAGTAACGCTCAGGTGTTTTGTTCAATGCTTCACAGCGCGACCGGCGCGAGTGTTTTTTCTTTTTTTCTTTGTTTTTTGTTTCAATCGTGCCTAGATCCTTAGATGTTGATGATGACTGTCACAGCCTTGAATCATACTCGAATCTTTCGTTAGATCAGAGGTTCCCAAACTTTTTTTCCCCGTAGACCACTTTCAAAAATTTACTGGTTTCGGTGGACCCCCTGCTGCTACATTTCTACCATATTCCCAAAACTCGTCAAAAAATGTGAAGATTAGATCTAACGATGGATATATGCGTCGCGGCTGAGTTCCAACTCTAAATTCGGAGTGGTAAAAATAAAAAGAAGAATAGTATATTTTCATTATTCATTAAAATTTTTTATTAAAATAATATGATTAGACTTAATAGACTTAAAATTAAACATTAATAACGTAACTTCAACAATTAAAAAAAATAGTCATTTTTAATGGGAGGGATGCACTTGATGAATTGATAGCAAGTTATCAATATTTGGCTTCAGTTTTGTCAGGAATAACCGCAAATCTCCCCGTTCTGTGATATTCAATCTGCTCCTTTTTTTTGTTAATAGGTTTGTCACCACACTAAAACTTTTTTCGACAAGGTATGACGAGGGAAACGCTATCAAAAGTTTTCTCGCAATTTCCCACAGTCCAGGATATTTTTCGGCAATTTCTGCTTGCAGCCAAAATGTTTGATAGCCTTTTTTAAATTTCACCTTCAGCTCCTCATTGGTGGTAAGCTCGAGTAGCTCCTCTTGCAATACCACATTCGCCACTTCCGTTTCATCAAATGGATTTATGATCCATGGTGGTATTTCCATCGTCAGAATATCTTCAAATCTATTTTTGAAGTCATCATGCAAGGCATTTAAATGTTGAACGTATGTCTGAATATCCTCATCAAGACATTCTGCCTGTGACAAGTTTGGAAACTGTGCGAATTCGCGCCGACTAATATTTTGCTTCATAAATTTCAATTTTCCAAGAAAAGCCGAAATTACACCCTTTGTTTTTATTAAATTTAGGCTGTCCCCTTGCAACTGCAAGTTAATGTCATTAAATTTTTTGTACAAATCTGTCAAATACGCGATGTCTGCTTTCAATTTGATCAGATTTTCTTTTAAATCTGGATCTTTACTTTCCAAAAACTCTAAAACTGATTCAAAAAGTGAGTAAAATCTTGTTAAACATGCACCTTTCGACAACCAGCGTACTTCAGTATGTAAGAGTAATCGTTGGAAGTCTTCATCATTTTCGTCGCACAATTGTGCAAATAAACGGGTATTTAACGCGTTGCTTCTTATTTTGTTAACTGCTTTAATCACAAATTGAAGCGATTGGTGCAATCTATCACTCAAATTTTTCGCTACCAGGTGTTGTCGGTGTATGACACAGTGAATTGCAGTTACTCCTGGTATAATTCTTTGAAGATGGCTTATAAACCCACGATATCACCCGAACATGGCAGGAGCTCCATCTGCTGCCACCGAAGTAATGTTTGTAAATGGAATCGATTTTTCCTTAAGAAAATCGCTCAGGACATTAAATATTGATTCTCCTTTTGTGTCCGTCTTCAAAGTTTTCGCGAATAGTAGCTCTTCATGGATTTCTTCGTCCATAACAAATCGAACATATGCCAATAATAAGGCTTCATTGCCAGGTAATGTTGATTCATCCAATTGAATAGAAAAATGAGTTGTTTGCAGATAATTGCACAAGAAGCTTTCAACATCAGAGCTCATTTCATCAATACGCCTTTGTACAGTGTTGTTACTCAAAGAAATTTTTTTAAGTACGTCAAATGGAGGTTTGTGCAGAACAGTTTTTAAAACCTCTTCAACAGCGGGTAAAATTAACTGTTCACCGATGGTGTGCGGTTTTCCAGATTTCGCGATAAGCAATGAGATATTGTAGGATGCCCGCAAGCCATCATCGTTACTTTGAGACGTTGAAGCGAACATACTTTGCACGGTGGGTCTTCTTTCATATTTTTCCTTCAATGTTTGAAAATATTTTAAATCTTTGCCTATTTTATCAGGATGACACCTTCTTAGATGATCTTCGAGCTTCGATGGTTTCATCGAGTCATTGCTCAAAACTTTGTTGCACAAAAGGCATATGGGCAATCGTTTGTCGGCCGTTGATGGAACAAAACCAAATTTCAAATATTGAACACTGTATTGTCGACATTTCTTCTTAGATTCAGCCATGTTTCGTATCAGTTACCTACGTGTAAAGAAAAAAAAAAGTTTGTTTTAGTAATCATAAGGTGATTTTAACAGGATATGGCTATTTGAACAGAATTGAATGGGAATAATTAGTTAATTATTGCAATGAAAAAACCAAAATGCCGGCGGCAAAACTGATTTTAATTATTAAAAGCAATAAGCCGCTAAGATTGAATCTATTTTAATGTAATGCAAAACATTTTTTGATTAATTATATTTTGATACATTTCTGTAAATTCGAGAGAAAATACTTTTAAAGAATATTTTGACGTCAAAACACCGCGATTTTAATGTTTTATTTATTACGTTGATACATTACTATACGAGTGGTACATTTTATGAAAATATTTTTAGTCATTTAGCATTAGCAACTACGAGGGCACTGAAATATGTACAAACATGCAGGTCAATTATAATAACTCTCTTTTAGTGAATCACCACAGTCGGGTAAATAAATAATTTTATAATAAAAAGTACTAAAAGTTCAATCTTTCTCGGCTTTCTGTTCTTTTATAGAAGTATCGAATAATGGCCCTGTTCAGTATTTAATTTTTATTACGTACCTACTACACGCAAACATAACAAATAATATAATATTACTACAATATAAAATAAAAGTATGTATAACAAATAGGCAGGTATACTTACTTTTTCCGGTACTGGCAAACACTGACATCGATTCACTCACACGTTTCTTTTCAAAATTCCCGAAACAAATGAGCACAGCAAATGAGTAAAGCAAATGAGTAACGTTTGTTCTTGGCATTCGTATTTATATTGGTGAAGAATCAAACAAGTTCATGCAAGATTGCAAGCACAGTACAAGTCGTATTTCGTCCCTATGCACGTCTTAACTAGCGTTGCTGGCTGGCTAGCGGGCGGCGCTTTGCAAGTCTCGATACGCGTTGTACTCAAAATATCGAATATGCAAGTTTTTACAAGTTAACAGTCGCTGACTTTCTTAAAATACACTACTCAAAAAAATTAACGGAGGTTTAAAAAAAAGGAAATTAATACTAAATAAACAGGCTATCAGATCCATATGCCGGCCTAACTGAAAAAAAATTTTCACACCCGTGGACAAAAAAAAAACAAGCAAAAAATTTGCAATATTATTTTTTTGCGCTATCTGTTAGTATTGCATGAGAACCGTAACTCCTAAAATATTTTAGCAAAAATCTGAAAATTTGAATCATAAAGCTTCAAAATGCTTTTTTTAAAGTCTCAATACGACCATTTTGCACCGAAATAAAGCCTGTCAAAAATCACCGAAAAATTTGGAATTTTTTTTAGTACCTAGTGTATTATCTGCCTACAATGTAGGCCCTACATTGATAGGTACAGCCAAGCCAACATTTTAGTTCTTTACGATCGAAACCAGATAAATTTTCGTGGACCCCCACTTACAACCAGTGAACCCCCATTTTTTTTTCTCGCCATCGTAGACCCCCGTCGAGTCTTCCGTGGACCCCTGGGGGTCCACCTGGACCACTTTGGGAATCACTGCGTTAGATGAATCGACGACACTAAAACAAAGGAATCAAAAATGTGCTAATAGAAATTTAGATATAATCTAAAAAAAATATATATTTGTAATTTTACCTACAAACTATGATACACTATGATGCCGAGTATTGCTAGATATATAATTATACTCAACTGCTGTTAATTTTAACAATATTGTTTAAAAATACAAAACATCAGAACTATATTACAAACATTATGTAATATGATATAGGTATTACCAACAGAATGGAAAAGTACATATACATATATATATATATATATATATATATATATATATATATATATATATATATATATATAAATATGTATGTAATATTACAGTTTTTCTTTTTTAATAAAGTCTCTTTTAGTAAATTTACAAAACTTCAGTAAATTTGCTGTCAAGAATTTTCCATAAATAGATAAAATTTGTTTAGTTCTGCAATATTATTGTTGGTATAATTACATACATTTCTAAATTTACATAAAGGATGTATTATACAATTATTACTAATTCTACATTAAGTATGTGTTGCAATTTGCAGAAAGTAAGCAATTTTACATACGTATTATATCATTTTTATTTACTTTATGTAATTATTATTAATTATGTAAAAATTACAGAATTTTGAGATAGAAATACAGATTATTTACAGTAAAATAAAATTACAGATTTTTTATAGTAAAATTTTACTATACTCTTTCTGTAATTTCATTATTATTATTTTTTACAGTGTATTTAAATATATAGTATGAAAATCTAACTTATTCAATAGTATAACACTATTAAACTATTGTAATAATTGATATCTTACAAATTAACAAGACAATGTAATGAAATTTATGAATAAATAAGTAATTTTTGATTAATGCTTGTAATTTAAAATTTAAACTCAAATTGATTTAAAAAAAATATATCAAGTACGCTACTGATAACCAGATAAAAAAATGATTTAAAAAAATTCTAACTTAAGATTTTCTATAATAAAGAAATAAGCTATATAAAATCAAATAAAATTAGTAATTCTTTTTTATACTCACGGCTAAGTGACCTATAAATTTTTCCAAAACAATTCATCAATATATTTTGTAATATTTGTATTTGTAAAATTTTATCTAATATAATCAAATTGATATTTTTTATAGATCTGGATATTTTGTATCTATACCTAGTTAAACAAAACACAAAATAGATTTCATTACAATTTTTGTCTATATTACGATATCTGTAATATCAAAAATAGAAACGCTAGTTTAGTCTGTGTTTGCTAAAAGTTATTATTATGTTAAAATAAAACTACTTACCTGTTAAAGTTCTGTATTAATATTTATTTAAAATCGACATTTGAATTAAACTTTATGTTGTATTTCGTATTTTCAGGAAAATAAATTTTTTTATATATTTAATAGAACTTAAACTAAAACGGCTTTTGGTTTAAATTCGGTATTAATATTTTTTAATAACTACGTTTTTAAAATGGACTAAAAAATATAAAATAATTTATCCTAAAAAAACGTGGGGCACATACATAATAGATAATAGTAAGGAGTGCGCCCCACGTTTTTCTAGGAGAAATTATTTTATATTTTTTAGTCCGTTTTAAAAACATTGTATATTAATTTTATTTTTATTTAAACAATTTTCCCTACATTTTGTATTTTTAAAAGTTTTACTGTGCATTTTTATAATTCTTTTCATAAATTAATAAGTGTTTGATTTACAACATTAATTTTATGATGTCTAAATAAGCCTTAATACCAAACAAATATCAAAAATAAAATAGAATAAAATTTTAAAACGGGTATTCCCTTATTCCACATACGAAAAAAACATTGAACTTTAGACGATCAGTTTTTAAGTTTGAAAACTTTACTACACAAATAAAAAAAATAAATTAAAAAAAAAACAGTTAGACGATACTGGTAGTGCATTGGCCAGATTAAAAGCAATGCACGTCCTGTTTCTTTCAGGGTCAAGGTTTTTTTAGATACCTGCTCAAATATTTTGGTCATAGGCGGTGGGTAATCATTACTGTTTTCAAATAAAAAAATCAAACGCTATTATGACTAATTTCTTGTTTAAAAATACGTTTCCTTTTGATATCACTGTACGCTGAGTATCTATTCTAATTTTATATTTAAAAATCTTTAATAATAACAATAATAACAAACAAAAATAAGTCAGATTTTATTCTATGGTTTTTATTTTTTCCGCTAAACAACTATTAAATTTATGCAATTTTAAAATAAAACGGTTTTAGGTTCTAGTTCTGTAATAATATTTATTAATAATAAAAGAAAATTTGGCTTCCTTTAATTAAAAATTTATAAATTTCATTATCTAGTAACTTATTTTGTTACGTAGTAACTTGTTTCAATCTTATATTTATTTACTATAAATATCATTTCTATCTTTTTTCCTGATGAAAACGCACGTAGAGTTCATCGAAACGTCAATTATTAATAAATATTAATACAGAACTAGAACCTAAAACCGTGTAATACTCATATTTATGATGCTTTCTTTATTTACTTTTCAAAATCTGAAGATAAATCTGCCAGTCTTGTAGAATAAAAAAAGTTAAAATAAAACAGCTTTAGGTTTAAGTTCTGTATTATTATTAATAATCGACGTTTCGACGAACTCAACGTCCATCTTCATCAAGAAAACTGATACAAATGACAATTACAGTAAATAACAGAACATAGAAATAAGTTACTAGGCAACAAATAAATGACTAGATCATAATTTTTTTATTATAAATTTTACATTTATGGAAGCAACATTTTATTTAAATCAGTGGAATTAATAAATTTTATAAATACATACATGCATTGATTTATTTTTAGATATTTATATTGCAAAACAAAACATAGATATATATATAGGTATATAGATAATTTAATTTAAACATTACATTAAACAGATTACACTACTATTTTATTAACAATATTTTTAACATTATCTAACACAATACAAATATTACTATTAAACGAAATCTGGTATGACAATTAAAATAATTATAATGATAATTGTATGTTTTTATACATTTTATAGTTTTATAAATAAAAAAACTACAATATATACAAATCATGTCAAAGCGATAGACCAAATTCTAAATATACTTATTCAAACAAAAAACAAAACAAAAAAAACCTCGCAAGTCTAAACATCGATTATGTAAAAAAATTCGTTATAATTAATAGAAAAAAATGATAACAAAAATCTCTGATCTATTTAATGAGTAATATTATATATAGAAAATATTATACAGTATGTAATCAAGTGTGCCACGGCTCATGGCTAACTAATGTTTATGCATAATTAATATACAATTTCGTCGAATTAAAATTATAAAATTAATCAGTTTATTGAAAGATGCAGTATTGCGTATCACACAATGACAACACATTATAATATTATCTATTAAAAATAAATAATTTGAAAATATACATATACGCAATTAGAAATTTTTGTATTTGCCAAAGACACATGTTCTAAGTGTGATTTGTAATTTTTATTTAATTTATAATAAATTAAATATGCATTTGTTATGTATTTGTTATTACGGTCACCAAGTACAACAATAGCATCCAATCTCTTTCTGTTTTCAAGGTCGACCAAGAAATAATGCAATTCCAAGTGAAATAAATTTTAATTAAGTACATGATTAGATCACCTATTGAAGTATTCAATAATAATTATTATTTACTTAAATATGCATGGAAAATTTTAAACTGAAAATAAAAAAACAGTAAAGCCAAGTGTTTAACGGTCAGTTATTTAAAACATTGTTAACTTAATCATTAAATTAACTATGCAATTAGATTATCAATTATTTTTCAAATGTTTAATTAATTAGTGAGTTGACAATGGGCCTCTTCACTAATTTTTGTATTCGCAATTTACACTTTTAAAAAAAATTATGTAATTTTACCTACAAACCACTATGATGTTGACGTTGTAGTTATGTTTGGTGCTACCACCAGTGGTATACATAGTAACTAACTGCTGTATAATAATGTCATTATTGCACTAGTAATATAATGACCTCTTTCTACATAGGCAATATGATAACGTAATATTTAATATTATGATACGCTTGAAGAAAAAAAAACTCTTTAGCTTTCTCAAGCTATGACCCTATATATTTACAGATTAATATGATTTCACCGTTTTTTAAAGAAATCTAATATTATTTAACATAAAAAATCTTTCAGAACTCATTATATTAAAATAAAACGGCTTTAAGGATTGAGTTCTGTATAAATTTTAATTAAAAATCCATGTTTCGACATATGTTTCTACGTATGTCATCATCAGGAAAAATTATACAAATTATATATATATATATATATATATATATATATATATATATATATAAAGGAAAATAAATGATGGGTTTGGCAGCCCAAAGTGTTAATAAAAATCAACAACTCATTTGATATTCACCGAGCTTTCGGCACCAATTTGTGCCTTCTTCAAGGGTTGTCTGCAACAACCAAGGACTTTATTAAAAAAAAAATTTTAAAATACAAATTATCATTGTTATAGTTAGAGTAATGAGTATGTGTTCAACAGTTAAATAATTAAACATTAAGATATACATTTTTTAACATTAATTAAAACATATAAACATTTCAAATATCAACAAAACACAATAATAAATAAAAACTTACGATATCACAGAGTAACACTGATGTTTTATAATTATAATTCTCAAATCGTAAAATGTAAAAATGAAATTTTAGTCAGTAATATAATATGGTCAATAGCCAAGATGTCGAAAAGATAAAAACAAAACAAAACAAAACAAAAGATATTGTCTGTACTCAGTTACTAATATAGATATTGTCTGTACTCATTGTCAGTTACTAATATATATATTAGTAACTGAGTACAGACAATATCTTTTGTTTTGTTTTGTTTTGTTTTTATCTTTTCGACATCTTAGCTATTGACCATATTATATTACTGACTAAAATTTCATTTTTACATTTTACAATTTGACAATTATAATTATAAAACATCAGTGTTACTCTGTGATATCGTAAGTTTTTATTTATTATTGTGTTTTGTTGATATTTGAAATGTTTATATGTTTTAATTAATGTTAAAAAATGTATATCTTAATGTTTAATTATTTAATTGTTGAACACATACTCGTTACTCTAACTATAACAATGATAATTTGTATTTTTAAAATTTTTTTTTAATAAAGTCCTTGGTTGTTGCAGACAACCCTTGAAGAAGGCACAAATTGGTGCCGAAAGCTCGGTGAATATCAAATGAGTTGTTGATTTTTATTAACACTTTTGGCTGCCAAACCCATCATTTATTTTTCTTTTATATATATATATATATATATATATATATATATATATATATATATAATAAATAGAACATAGAAACAAGTTACAAAGTAACAGTAAAGGCACTAATTTAAATAAAATTTGACTTCCTTTAATTAATAATTTATAAATTTTATAATCTAATTGCTTATTTTTTTACCTAGTAACTTGTTTCTATGTTCTGTTTATTCATTATATAGTCATTTGCATAATTTTTCCTGATGATGATATACGCATAGTATGTCGAAACTTAATCCTAAAATCTTTTTATTTTAATATTATTTATTTATTGAACCTTTTCTGTTCATACTCTGTATCTTAAACACATAAAATTAAAATATTTGTTATAATTTATTTATTAATGGTAATCTTTTAGGAGCAATTCAAGCTCTGTATGATGGAAGTGAAGCTGCTGTACGAGTTAATGGTTGTTTAAGTGATTGGTTTCGTATAGATGTTGGCGTGAAACAGGGCTGTGTAATGTCTCCTTGGCTATTTAATTTATATATGGATGTACTTCTTCGGAAAGCTTTCTGTGGTAATGATGGTATACAAATAGGTGATTGTGTTGTACCTGCTTTAGCGTATGCTGATGACGTGGTTGTCTTGGCTGAATCTGAAGAGCAACTGAGAAGGATGATTGATAGAATTAATGTTGTTGGTAAAGTTATGAATCTTGTGTTGAATATTGATAAGTGCAAAGTTTTAGTTTTTGAGAAGGGTGACTTGACAACTGAAAGTAATAAATATATTGATAGTGCACATTTAGAGCAGGTAGATGAATTTGTGTATTTGGGTAGTTTGTTGTCTAGAGATGGCCGTTTTGATCATAAAATTGAAACGAGAGTAAATCCTGGTTGTAAGGTTTTGGTTGCTTTTGGTTACTTTTGCTAGGAATGTAAATATTTCCAAAGAAGCCCGTTTGAGTATATACAATGCAGTTTTGGTGCTTACGTTGATGTATGGTAGTGAATGTTGGGTTTGGTTGCAAAAGCATAAACGGAAAATGACTGCTGTGGAAATGAGATTTTTACGAGGGGTATGTGGTGTAAATAGGAGAGATCGGGTACGAAATAGATTAGTGTATGATGAGTGTGAAATTGAAAAAAATGTTGTAGCAAAAGTTGGTGACAGTCAGTTCAAATGGTTCGGACATGTTGAGCGAATGTCAAATGAATGTTTGGTTAAAAAGATTTATTTGAATGATTTTGATGGTATACGTTTGCGTGAACGTCCGATAAGTAGTTGGATTGGTATGATTGAGAGTGTTTTGCGTGAGCGAAAGTTTCCAAGTAGTAGGAATAGAAGAGCATGTATGAGAGGAATTATGAATGTGGATGAAACGAAAGTTGCTTGTTTGGATAGGAATATTTGGAGGCGACTGATTTCGGGATGATGAAAAGAGTTTGTGCCACACCCTATTGAGTACATGGAGTGATTGTGTACGTATGTATGTATGTATGTAAAAACTTTCTTTTGTAAATTTTTAATTGTTCATATAAGCTTTCCTAATGAAAAATGAAAAACCTTGTAATTCATATTATTTATTTAATTTTAAAAATATGAAATTCTGTACGTTTTTTTTTTACTCTAAAATAAATTACTAGTTTATCACAATTAAATTAATAATATAAGTCTACTATAAAATTATTAAATATAATTAACAAACGAAATTCTGTTATCTATTTCAATGGAATTTTATTGAGCGTTCGTTAGTTTAATATAATACTAGTTTTTACTGCTAATAACTTATATTTATATTTAGATATTTGATATTATTATTATATGTTATCTGTTATTAAATGTTATAAAAATATATTTCTTTTTGAATAAGATATTTTACAACTTTTAAACATTTTACAATTTCCATAATATACAATTTAACAAAATAATTATTATTTTTAACTATCTAAATAAATATTTTTTTCGCCAATTCATTAGTAACAGTATGAATTTGCAAAATATTAACACCAAAACATACCAAAAGTACACAGCCTCTTTAACTTTTATAGCCTAGGTTAAAAAACATTAATCTAGGTTACAAAAATGATACTTTAAAAGAACGTCAATTGTGTGTAAGTTCATAGTTTTTCAATCAATCGAGAAAAAATTATGTTTTCAACGCCTTGTCAATAAATACGTCAATTTTTTGCCTAGTTAAATAATCTATATTTTAAGATATTTTAAATAAATATTTAAATAATAAATTTTATTTTAAATTATTAATTCAACATATTTTTTTTATATATTATCCACAAAGATGTGTTTGCAATATTTAATTGTTAAATTATGAATGTTTATAATATTTAAAAACTATTCAATTATAACAATATTTATATAAATAACTACAATAACAAATCTATACATTTTAATATTATTTGCATTTTAAAATCTTAATATTAATTTTTCTCATAAAAGCTCAGTATTTTAATTTTAGTAAAATTATTAAAAGGGTTAATTTATTATCATAGTAAAAAATCTTTCAGAATTCATTATATTAAAATAAAAACTGCTTTATGTTAAAGTTCTGTATTAATATTTATTTAAAAACGACGTTTCGCCGAAACTCAACGTACGTATTCATTAGGCTAAATGATACAAATGACATTACTATTTATTATTTTTTATTATTTATTATTACAATGAATATTAATACAGAACTTTAACCTAAAGCAGTTTTATTTTAATTAATTTCTGTACTTTATGTCGTTAAAAAGCATCGTTTTATGGGAATCAATGGTAATTAAAAGTGTGACAAGTTGACAAAAAAGCATCACTTTATTGATAGCAATAATGATTGTATTATTAAAAATTTAAAATCAATATTTATTTGTTGATTTAAAGTCGTCTCAAGTTAAACTATTTATTATGAAATTGCTAGTTACGAGTTATTAAATAAAAACACTGATTTCTTTATTACTAATTTTTGATATAATGCATATCAAATATGAATTTATCTAGAAAGTATGCAAATCTGTAATAACCTTCATAAGTTTTTCATAAAATTTACCAAAAAAAAAACGTGATATGAATATGATCGCGCTCTTTGGCACTATTCACGGAGTTAAATTTTGCATGATTAGAAATATCTGCAAACTTCTAAAATAGAGTGTTACAAATTTTAGCGAAACATTCTAAGTTCAAATTTTTTTTTTCGTCAGATTATTTTTTAATAATAATATTACCTCGTAATAATACGGATATTGTATATATCAATTTTTATTTTTACAAAATTTGTTAGACTATTAAAAAGTAATTATTACTGGAGTATTTTGCAACAAATTTTATTATTTAATATATTCGTATTGTTATTTCTTTTAATCTAATATTTTACTTTAAAAAATATAACAAGGTTAAAAGTTTGTACGCTGAATACTGTTATAATAAAAATATTGATTGATTTTAATTTATTTCTTATAATTTAATTCAAAAAATTAATAATTATGCTTACCAAATAGTTTAATCAATCTAATTTATAGATATATTATTAAGATCGTCAAAATTGAGAATTTTTAAAATAAAAATTACTCATTAATTTTTTTTGTTGAGTTTCTAGTAATCTGTTATTGGTAAATTTTGTATGAAGAATAGACAAATAGAATTCATTTTCTAAATAAATATCAAATTACACTTCTATTGTTTCTATTTTATTTTGTTTGGGTATTTAAAAATATTTTTTAATATAATACAAAATATTTATTGAAATATGTTACAATAAATTGATACGTTGCTATTTTATTATTTGATGGTAAGTTGAAACAAACCTATATAAACTTATTTGAAATTTTGTGATTTTGGCGTTTAGGTACATAAATAAAACAATACAAAATTGTTTAAATTTGTTTAATTGAAACGTTTCGGTCTTGTAAATTGACCATCATCAGTCTTGTTAATTAATAAAAAAATATATATGTACATTGCAAAGGTTTTTGTAGGACACATGATATAAAAACAAAACATATATTAAGTGGATGATATTAAAATTTAGGTACATTTTTGAGAAATATTTTTTTCTTAAATAAAAATTACATGTTGATGTTATATTGTGCAATAACATATAAACTTATGTTAATTTTAATATTTATTATAATGCATATAATTAATTATGTTATTTATAATTAACAGTTTTTCGTACTCTAAATATTAGACTTCGTCCCTGGCAAACCAAAACAATATATCTAACCACATTTATCATATGTTATTAATTTCAACAATATGTGAAAACCCAGATTTGGTCTGATTTTAATCATTTGATTTAAATGATGATTTAAATCACAATTTTAATCATTTGATTTTTTTTTAATATTAATCAATGATTTAACTCAATTTTAATTAATTAGTTCTTTTCACTAAAATTTATTTTAACAATTGATTAATTAAAATATACATCTAGCACAAAATAAGTATTAAAATATAAAAACATATAATATATAATAATATTAAAATTATAATATTTAAAATATATTAAATAATATTTAATGATAATGCAATCTATTCAAAAGATATTACAAATAAAATTTTGATATATGTTTTTAGTTTTAATTTTTAATATTTAATAAACTATAAACATAAAAAATAGGAGTATTATATTGTCGTTTCACATTAACTTAGTGATATTTCAAAATAGAAACAAAAATATAGTTTAAATATTCAATGAACACAGTATTACGGTAACTAATAATAAGAATGTTTATACAAAAAAAAAATTACAAATTTAATCGTTTTCGTTAAAATATTTAAATTGAAATACTAACTTTCCAGTCTTTTCAGTACCTAATTTGTTTAAGTGTACGAGACCAACAGATGAAAATATACGTTCAGCCGAAGCTGAAAATATATTGCACACAAAAATTGTTTTATAACTGGTAAAGTTTGTTTTACTTCTGGTATTTCTTTTTGTGCACACCACCACTGTAAAATATTAAAATCTAAAAACAGATAGAGTTGCAGGACCTAGAGTAGCAAGTTTCGGTTAAATATTACACGTATAAAACTATATGTTATATTTATATTCATAAGTACATAAAAGTAATTAATATTTTCGAAAATCGTAAAAAAAAATCAGCAACAGCCCAACACTGCAAAAAAACACAAAATATATTGTTATGTTTGACATGTTACTTAATTTTCCAGTTAGTTGGCACCACTGCTGAGTGTCGTTGCTCTAGCAACCGTCAGTCTGTTTATTGATGTTATTGTTTTTTGTATTCGAATTTTGAAAAATAAACAATATTGAATTCTATTTATAAGTTGTTGTGTTTTCCTATCTAATAGCATAGAATACAATATATATGTTATAACAATATTGGTGTGATACAAAATCACGTTTTCAAGATATCGTATTATATCAATTTATTTATTTTAACAAAAAAGTTTTTGAAAAATATTCATAAATCAAATTTGAAATATAGCCTAATTTTGTTACTATAAAAAATTTATAACTCACTTATTTCTATTTTACAAATCACATTTTCAATATTACTAATAATATTTGTTATATCAAATATATTAAGGTATTGGAAATATATTGATTTATATTGATAGTCCTATTAATTATAAATGTCATCCAGGTATAATAAAAATATTAAATATAAAAAATGCATACATAAATACATACACAATCACGCCATGTACCCAAAAGACTGTGACACAAACTCTTTTCATCATCCCGAAATCAGTCGCCTCCAAACATTCCTATCCAAACAAGCAACTTTCGCTTCATCCGCATTCATAATTCCTCTCATACATGCTCTTTTATTCCTACTACTTGGAAACTTTCGCTCACGCAAAACACTCTCCATCATACCACTCCAACTACTCATCGGATGTTCACGCAAACGTATACCATCAAAATCATTCAAATAAATAGCTTATAGAGACAAACAAGCCAGTAGTTCTTAATATGCATAAATTTCTTTAATTTGAGAAGGTCTTTCCTCTAATAATATTATTACATCATTAAGTTATAGTACATTTATTATTATTTAACATTAATATTATGAAATTGCGCTGTATTGTGGCAGTTTCCTTGTATACAGTTGGATTATAATACATAATAACAAATCAAAAATAGCACAGTCATTTTTTTCGGGTAAAAAAAAAGCAACGAAGCATCCGTACTACTAAAATAATTAACAAGGATCGTTAGATCAGATGACATTTGACTCATTGACTCCTAACTTCTGTCCTATAGACTCGTAAAACTGGTATAATCCAGTTTACAATTTCTTTAACTTTGATACCACGATTTTTTTTCGCAAATGTTTATTTTTGTGCTGGATGTTTATAAATTTTTATGTAACATCAATGCCAAATTTGGCGCTAAGTTTTGCACTTGCTATTATGTATGTGTATAACATATTTTCCATATTTTGACTAAAATTGTTTGTTTTTTTTTTGTACATTTTTCGATAATTCAAATTTTATCGTAAATATAAAATAACAACCTGTTTTAAGACTTATTTAAATTAAGGTATTTTAACATAATTAATTATTTAATTGAAAATATTAACAATAAAATTACCAAAGTTAAATGTTAGATTTTAGTATATTTAAGAATACATTAAACATATCTCTGAAATTAAAGTTAGATCAATGGACATTAAATTTTAGCAAAATTTGCATAAAAATTAGAAAGTGGCTATTTATACATACAGTCTGTATACGCAATTGAATATTTATACATACAGCATTTTTACGTAATTGGCTATTTAGAGTAGGATAGGTTAGTAGGTTGATTTAGGATTTTTTTTTAGTATGTATAAATAGCCAATTGCGTATACATATCGTATGTATAAATAGCCTCATCCTAAAAATAAATTATGTACCGAATTTTTATTAATAGAAAATAAATAAAATAAATAAAACTGAATTCGCTAAATATAGAATTGTACAGAAATTTATACACATATTTCCATTTTACAAAAAAAGTATGTATCTACTATAAAAACAGATAATCTGTTAATTTAATCGTAAAAAATACAAATAAATCACTTAGCTTTATCGAAAATTTCAGCTAAAATTTTTAAATATATAATTCCCCAAACATAGTGTATAAGATCATAAATTTTACTATTTACAAATAAGTAAATACCAGACTTCCATAAACAGAACTTAATTAAAAAATGTGGAAAAGTACAATTATAATAATAATTTGTATTTTTTGTATTACCAATTAATAATAATAATAATACTTTATTTGCGGACTATAAACGATAAGAAAAAAAATACTTTATTTTTTCAGAATATTTTACAGAAATATATTTTATGTATATAATATTGATTTTCTTTTTAATTTTAAGAATATTTTAAATAATTGAAACGTAATGAAATATAATAAAATAATACATCTTATAAAGTCAAATAATTTATTTTCTAATATTTAAACAATTTTTTTATAATAATCAAGAGTACATTAATATAAATAAAAAATGTTTTCAAAAAAAAAACACTTACATATACTTATATGACATTTAAATTAGACAGAATAATAGTAATAATATGTAATAATAAAAAAAAATATTATTCTTCATAATATGATAAAATAATTTTTAACAAAATACATGAAAAATTATTGGAAAACATGGACATTTAAGACAATTAGTCTTAAATATTTTAAGAATTATATTAAAAAATATATAAAGTAAGTAATAATATAATAGATATTAAATAAATTAAATGTAATAAATATTTAAGTGTATAATCAGCAGAACCGTTTAATGGCTTTCATGGACCCTAGATATACGTATATTTATATTCGTGCGTCTCTGGAATTTTATTAAAATTCTTATAGATAGATTATAATTCATAAAGGAACCTAATTTCTTGTGTAATATAAAATTCATGTGGAGCCTAAATTTTTGTGGATACAAAATTGTTTTATTTATATTGCTTAAAATGTTCATGAGTCTTGAAGCTTTTAATTAAGCCATAAAAATTATCATAGATTCTAAAATGTTTTGTAGACTTTGCATTTTATGACTAATATCAAAGAGAACATAATAATATATAAAACGCTTTAATAATCAGTAACAATTTCAATTTCTCTTACATTTTACTAAAAACGAATAATTTTTAGAAATTACTATACATATTGCATTCTGTAATACCATTTACAGAACAAAGTATGAAATATACAAGCAAACATAACCTTTATTACTTTAAAAAAATTTTATAGTAAAAATGCACATTGTATTTTATCAGATACTAAATCATTTACATCAGATTTAAGATAAATAATTATTGAAAGAAAAAAATAAAACATCTTTCCTTTAATATTTAAAATAAAATTATTATTATTATTTATAATACAATAAATTTACTAATATTGTGTACAAATATATATTGATACAGTATTATTAAAGTGCATTAAACGCCATTAATTTTTAATGCGAAGAACTAATTAAACATTAGTTATTATTTTTAAATAAAGAAAAATGTATTGACTCTGTATTTCTTTATTTAAAAATCATAACAAATGTTTAATTAGTTCTTCGTATTAAAAATTAATGGCGATTAATGCACTTTAATAATACTGTATCAATTTCCTATCGTCGAATATTAAAATATAAAAATATATATATATATTATTCATTTTTCAAATGAATGCAATATTTATCTTGTCATATATAATCAGTAATAGGAAACCAATCATATAGTAAATTATCATTTCTTCTTTAATTTAATCAATGGAAAAATTTGTAATTATTCGATGGAATCTTTCTGGTAAATGACATTAATATTATATAAATAATAACAATATTATTCTGTAATATGATAATACTAACTGATTCCTATATCTTGTACAATTCATCAAAGTACCATAATATTATTAGTACAATACATATTGATTTTTATAAAAATCATTTTCAACCTACAAGTCATCTAATATTAATTGATGAAATAGTTTTGACATATTACGGAGGGGAAAAAGTTATACTGGCATGCTCAGATCATGTGAACATAGAGTATGAAATGATAACTGATAAGGGAAAAGATTCTGTTCAGTATATAAAGACGGGAGATTCAAAATATTTATATCATATTTCAACTGTTTGTTGTGTAAGAACAAGCGAATTAAATAAACAAAGTTTACGAGATTTTTGTTTCAAGTTACTAGAAATAATATGTCAATACGTTGCAGTTACGAGGTGCCACAATTTTGTGAACTCAATGAACTTACTTCACACAGAGTAAGTAAATATTTATTATTATTATTATTGGTTATTTTTATACTTCTGCAAATAATAATAAATGACAATGGCTAGTATTCTCTATTTAAGTTTTTCGCAATGCTTGAATTTCGATTTTGAAAGCAAAAATACTTCGATTTATAGTATATCTATTTTTGAACCTAAATTAAATCCTTTAAAAAATAATAATAAATAATTTGAATTTATAGAATTTTCTGGGCTGGCATGCCGTTGTCGATCTATCCTCGTTTCAGACGTTTCACCGTACATCGTAGATGGCATCCTCAGTGCTTGATGACTGATTCAGTCACCAAGCACTGACAATTCCATCTACGATGTATGGTGAAACGCCCGTGAAAGCCTGAAGATTACAATAACAAATAATTTAATAACAAATCTTCATTGGCCGACAGAATACTATCCAATGTTAATTATAACCAAATTTATTGGATTTTTTAAAAGTATAATTAAAACACTTTTATTTTCATTGATTACCTGACTATAATTAAAAATCTTGTCAATTAACCTAATTTTATAATATTTATAAACGTATTCCTGTAACACGGTTACGACAGAAATAAAAAATAAAGTTTCGGTTATTATTTTACTTTTTTAGTAAACAAATTTTCTTATCAAAAAAAAATGTAATGTGCTATACATAAATGAGAATATTTTCTACAACTTGTAGACAAACATTCAGACATGTTTGGATTTGTCATGTTTATTTACAATAATAATATGAGATAAGAAAGAAGTTTAAAACATAATTTCATAATAATTATATTGTTTTATCTATAAGTATATGTATTCAAATAATCGAGTTCTAAATTAAATATTACAAAAAGTTTATGCAATTTATCAAAAATTCACTTTAAATCTGTAATGAAAATATTTACTCATTCTGAAATTCTTTTATGAGATAATAAATAAATACTATTAAAAATAAATTGTACATGTTATTGTAAATTTTCATTCATAAATATTATTCTTACATTTAATCAATAAGTTTTTCATCAATAAAACAAAACCTTGACATAATTTTCACAAATTCTATTTATTTATATTTAAATTTAAGACAAAATTTATGTATTAAATTTAAGGCCAAATTTATGTATTAAATTTGAAATATAACACATAAGTTACGATTCAGATGTTTTATATCATTCAATTAATTTATTATGCATGATTTAAAATATTCATTTAATATAAATAATGCAGTTAAAATTATTTTTTAATACATAAAATGTTCAACTTTAAATTTACATAAATAATAATTTTTAATTAAATTAAAGACAAAAATTACATAGTTATACTTAAATTGAGTTTTATTGTTAATATAATACTACTATAAAATAACCAGTAATTTTCCTTAAGTAAAAAGCATTAAAATCTAAATTACAAATAATTTAATACAAATTTTTACCAATTATTTCGATGATAAATTTAAAAGAACAATATAATATTTATTATTGTATTCACATTTACAATTTGTAATAATGTAAAAAATAACGCAAAATATTTCACTCGCATATTATTTCATTACAATTTTTATATTATTATCAAGTTTAAATAAAAAGAGAAATTAAACATTAATATATAAGTAAAAATATTAAAACCAATTCATCACAAAAAAAATTACACAAATTACATAACCTCCATTAGATTTAAATATTAAGTTATACATTTTAAATAATCTAATTTTTCATTGATTATAAACATTAAATAAGTAAAAAAAATGCACTATTTAGTACACAAAGTTAACAAAATCATTCTACATTTACAGAAATCCTAAGTAATATAACCTAACATTTATAAACAAACAAACAAATCAACTAACCTTCAATCTTTCTTTTCAGAATGATGCGAAAATTCTTTTCGCCACTGACGATTGGTTCGGTGAAGCCGAAAATCTGTTGAAAGAAGAATCACCGATTGACAAACCAAATTTGTACACCGAATACGGAAAATGGATGGACGGTTGGGAAACCCGTCGTAAACGCTGTGCAGGTCACGATTGGTGCATTATTAAATTAGGCGCACCAGGTATTATCTACGGAGTAGACGTGGACACGTCATTTTTCACTGGAAATTTTGCTCCTAGATTTAGTGTCCAAGCGGCAAATTTAACGGAGAAAGGTAAGCATACAAAAATAGGGTTAGAATATTTGAAGTTGTATGCGCATGGATATTTATAATTGGGCGTGTTTTTATTAATAATTAAAAATAAATTAGTTTTGACCGTTTTGACAATTGCTTTGTAATTTTTAGAAATGTAATAATGAATTATGAAGAAGCGTAATATATAATTTGGATGGGTACATTAACTAATAATAAATATTTAAATATGTAATAAAATCGATTTTACTTTGCGTTAAACCATACTTTTTTTATAAGCAATGTTAATTAAATGAATGTAAATTATCACTATATTAGACAAAATTGCAAAATAGATAGTTAACTTTTTCTAATAGTTTTCTAATTTTGTTTAAAAATATAATTTATAATAGATCCTGTTATTAAATAATGATTTTAGTTTTATGTAGATTATTAAGTATATAATTTTGTATTTCTTTAAATATTTTATTATTTTAAAGTAAAAAAACCGGGAAAAAAAATAATACTTTTTAAAACAAAATATATACTATTATTTAATTAAATTAATTCCGATTTTTTTTCATTTGCCTACGACTTTATCGTAGTCGGAGTCGAAATAAAAAAAGTCATAAAATTCGTTTTTTTTTTTTAATTTAAATTATAAAAAAAAAAATATAAATCATTTTATATAAAATTAACGTAGTAAATAACTCTTGTTTATTATTTTTAAAACATACAATCCTTTCAAAATATGAAAAAAATATATTTATACTGTAGTATGTTTATACACTTGTTTTTTTTACAAAAAATATCTGACAAAACAATTAATAATTAAGAAAAGTCATTTAAAGAAATCGTGAAGATTATTTATTATTTTTTTACTGGGATAATTGTTCATATATCGTAAAATATATTTAAGTAAATAATTTGAAAACAAAACAAAACATAATTGATACTTATAAATTATAACTATAATGTATCTATATTTTAACCTTGTAATTCTTTTAATTTTAAATTAATATTCAATGAACTAATTTTTAATTAATTATTTTCCTTTTCAGAGGAAGCCATGATTCCAATGCGGAGTATCAATCCAATTGGCACTGCCTGCACCAAAGAATTGCACGATAAAGTGAAAAAACTCCATACCGAAAAATGGACCGAACTGATTCCAATGACACAACTTCGTTCCGGTTATGTAGATACTTGCCACAATTACGCCGATGTTAAATCGCGAAAAATTTGGACACATTTACGTCTTAACATCTATCCGGACGGAGGCATTGCTAGATTCCGTGTGTTTGGTGAAGCGAAAGTTTCGAAAGATCTAGACGAATATGAAACAGTTGATCTGATTGCGATGAAAAATGGCGGCGTTTGTATGGGTTATTCGAATGCTCACTATGGGCATCCGAGAAATTTAATTCGACCGGATAATGCGGAAAGTATGGCAGATGGATGGGAAACAGCAAGGAGATTAGATAGACCACCAGTTTTAAAAACAAACGAGCTAGGAATCTTACAGGTTCCGGGTAATGAATGGGCTATTTTCAAATTGGGACATCCTGGCATTATATCCAGTATAATTGTCGATACGAAACATTTTAAAGGAAATTATCCAGACTCTGTTCAAGTTGAAGGCACACTTGTTAAAGTCTCGAATAATGGTACTTTGATCCAAAGCGATTGGAAGCCAGTACTACGTAAAACAAAAGTAAGCTTCAAAATTTTGAAACTTGCATATAAATTTATCATTTCCAACAATCTTAATTCTATTGAAAATATTAAATTATAATGTATAAAATTTAATTTATCAACGCATTTATTTTATTTACTTATTTATATTATTATACAACTTAAAACATATGGAAAACTTTACAAATTGATCATTCATGAATGAAGTAATAATTTAATTTTGATTTTCAGTTATCTCCACATTTCGCTCATGAATTTTTAAAAGACGAATTAACTGTAAAAGGACCGTTCTCCCACTTAAGAATCACAATAGCTCCCGATGGTGGAATTAGCAGGTTCAATGCATTCGGAACACCATTCAAATTTTAATATGTAAAACAACTTAATTTATTCTCACAGTTTACAAATTAAACAAAATAAATGTTCGAATCAAAGAAAAATGTAACATATAAATGTAGTTAAATCGTTATGTTATTTTTGTAACTCAAATAGTAATTTTAAGAGTGATGTAGCAGAATAGTCAGTATTATATGTTTTAATTTAATATTTATGTATTATGTATTTTATTAATAAAAGAAAAACTAAATTTTACAAATATTACTTAAATTTAAATTGTTTTCAACATTTGCATCACCTCAGCAACGAAATTTGAGTCTGTTATTGTTAATGAACCAAAATCTATTTCACCTTTCTGTTCTTCATCATCTTTCACCTGTTTGAAGGATCCATGGAATTCTACAGCATTTGTTTCTTCGATCAAATGTTGAATATTATTTTTATTGACTCCTGCCCCAGGCATAATAATAATTCGATCAGTAGCTCGCTTGATAAGTTGTTTAATCAAATCAATGCCTTCTTCAGCTGTTTTCTTCTGACCACTTGTCAAAATTCTTTTAAATCCCAAATCGATAACGCTTTCTAACTGAAGAAGAGGACTTCGGCAAATATCAAATGCTCGATGGAATGTAACAGGCAGCGGATAACAAATTTTGATAATTTCCCTACATTTTTTTAGATCAATATCGCCGTTTTCTAGTAAAGCTCCGAAAACGAATCCATCGGCACCATTTTGTTTCAAAATCTGAGCATCGTCAATCATAATATTAAGTTCTTCTTGCGTATAAATGAAATTTGAACTTCTACAGCGTAACATACAAAAAATTGGAATTTTTTTCGAATTTGTCGCTTGAATTTGTTTGAGAAGGCCAGGTGACGGAGTGAGTCCGCCATCTATTAGTGAACTACACAACTCTAACCGGCTAGCACCGCCACCAATGGCGGCCACCGCAGATTCATAGTTGTCAACACAAATTTCTATTAGTTTCGACATTTTACGTAAAAAACAGCAGTAGATAACACAAAATTTGAAAAGTAACACTTATTATAGAAATTTTTAAGAATACTTAATTTATTAAAATAATTTTGTTTCTACAGTTATAAGATGTGACAGTTTACGGAGCCATTTTAAAGCCACCACCGGTAAATTTGGCATGCGTTTCTTCTTCCAAAGTAATCTGACTAGATTTGATGGCGGGTAATTTTGAATCACTCTTTGATGCGAAAGTTTCATTTTTCTTTTTTTCTTTAAAATATTTCTTTTTCAGATCGTTTAACTCATTCGTAACTCGATCAAGATCCATTTTGTATTCGAGAGCTTGTGTTTCATACATGTTTAATTCCGAAACGAGACACTATAAATATTCGAAGTAATATTCAATGTAAGTATAAAATTTCATTTGTTTTAAGCATACCTTCATTTTACTACCGCGAGTTGCAAGTGCTTTTTGTGTTTTTATTAATTCATTTTTTATATCTGGCCCAGGTTGCCGTGCTAAAACTTGTCGCAAATTTAAATATAACCGTTCCGATTCTTTTAACTGTTTTTCCCTTTCAATTG
Source organism: Clivina fossor (assembly GCA_963966155.1). Classification (NCBI taxonomy): domain Eukaryota; kingdom Metazoa; phylum Arthropoda; class Insecta; order Coleoptera; family Carabidae; genus Clivina; species Clivina fossor. Next base: position 26,469,324 of record OZ014555.1, read on the forward strand.
CGTCTGAAGTTTGATTTAATAGTCTCCTACAAATTAATAATATTATTAAAACATATATTTTAACATATATAAGTATATATATCACTAAAATACTTTTGCAAAATTTGAACTTTTTGTAACAATTCAACAATATGCGGGTCTGATCCTTCTAATTTCCTCCATCTGTGAATATTCATCGGATGTTGTAATTCTTCTTCTAACGCACGACATTTTAACCGTTCTTGTGCTAATTCTCTTTCCAAAGTAAATACTTCATGTTTCAAATCAGTCATATTAGCAATTGATTTACTCAGATAGTTCTTTTCTTGACGTAACCGCTTTATTTCCAGTTTTAATAATCTTATATCTTCTATTCTTTGATCGTACTGAGATTCGCCTATAAACGTATCGAATAGGTTTTTATTATTTTTAAAGAAATTATTATAATATATGAAACGAATCCACCTCTATGTAAAGTTATTTCCAAAATATTAATTTTTTCATACAATAAACCAATTTCATCGTTCCTTCTTACTAATTGTGCACCAATTATGTCACGATCGTTCATAATTTGTTCTAATTCTTTAGCTTGTTTTCTAATAGTGTTTTCATTATCCTATTAAGTAATATTTATATATAATTATTATTTTATTGTTTTTAAGTGATGCAAATATATCGTTACCTGAATAAACTTGGTAAGAGTTTTTTCAGTTTGTTTTAGTTCTTCAATTTCATGTTTTAATCTCTGTATAGAATTCAATCCATTCTGAACTTCTATTCTACAAAAAATACAAAGTGTTAATCAATTTTACTTCAAATAAACACAAGTTTCATAAATACTTTAGATTTTCTTTCTCTTTGTTCAGTTTTCGTAAGATAGTTTCTTTAGCCAAAAGAATTTGTTCTTTCGCTGAAATATCTTCTTTCAATTGTTCAGATTGATGTATACTAATTTTTAATTTTGATCGTAATTCGGACACTTCGGCTGTTGCTTCTTGAAGCTGTTTCTGAAATGCATTCCGGTCGGCACGAACCGCTTCGCATACGTTTTGTTGTTGCCGCAGTTTCGTTTCCATCTCAGCGATTACTTTTTTATAATCGTAGATTGCTTGCTAAGGATATTTTTTTAATATTGATTATTTATTTATATCAAATGAAGTCAAATAAAATAAAAAGTTATAGCTGAAATCATAATAGCAGTATTTATTGTTTAATTTTATTATTTTTTTTGCAAAAATTAACTAATAGTTTACACAGTTATAATATTTGTATGTATTTTAGATCGTGTTGTCAAAGTGCAGTATTAAATATAAAATTACCAAAAATGTATTCACATTGCTATACAATAAGTGGGTAAATTTTATTAAAATTGTGTACAAAAAAATATTACAAATAAATATACAGAATGTTTGAAAAGTGTGGAATAAAAATCAAAATTTAGACAAACACAACATAAGAAGATAATTATCTATCTATTATTTAAAAAATAGTAATAGTTATTTCAAAAATTAGTAAACTATATAATATTAATGATTATATTATTGTTTACTAATTTGTGGAATAACTATACTAATTTTTAAATAATAGATAAACAATTGTCTCCTTATGTTGTATTTGTCTAAATTATAATTTTTATAAATTTACATGAATATAAAAACTCAGTTGCAGTTGTTGACATAGTTTTGAAACATGTTTTATATTTATTTGTAATATTTTATACAAAATTTTTATTAAATTTATTTAATATTAATGATTATGTTTAAATACAGTGCATGTTACAACTGCGTATCATTTTATAGAAAAAGAATTATAAATAATCTAACGACATATATTTTTATGAGATAACAAAAATATGAACAATTTTGGTACAATTTAATCGAAGTAGTAAATTATAACTCTGTATATAAAAATAATAAAGGTTTTGAATTATTTAAATAAGTTTTTATAACATCAAATTACAGAGGAGACGTCTAATTAGTTGACTCAGTGAATTTTTTTAATTGATCTTAACCCGAAGAAAGAATGTAAATTAGTTTATTTCTTACCTGTTTCAATTTAATTTCATCCATTGCATCTTCAACTTGTTGCGTTAAATCTAGAGATTCCTCCACAGCCCTATTTCGATCTTTCGTCAGTTTGTCAATTTCTTTCTTTTGAGCAATCACATCGGCTTTAATCGTATGAATATCACCTTCCAATTTTCGTTTGCTTTGTTCTTGAATTTTAATCAACTTCAAATGTTCATCTACAACACCTTGCTTACGCATAATATTTTTATGTAGCAATTCTTTTTCTTTCATTAATATATCGATTTGTTTTCGATCGTTGTCCGTTTGTTTTTTGCCAATTTGAATTTCACGTTCCAGCATTGCGACTGTTGTACGCAATTTTTCTCTATCTAAATCAACTTGATATTTTTCGCGTTCTAATTTCATCATTCTCTTCTCGCAATTTTCACGTTGTTTATTTCCTTTGGTTAAATCGGTTTGCATTTGACGGCATTCGTCAGTTCTCAGCTACATGGAAAATATTTATGTAAACTAAAATATAAATTTGTAAGTCGAAAAAATTCTCTCTATTTTTCAAATTCAAACAGTGTTCGTTTATAATACATATTTTTATTTTGAAAGACAATTTCTTATTCGATGGATTTCATTTTGCGTACAAAATATTAGGGTAATAGTTTTTTTTTTAATATTATCAATTAAAAAAAAAGTTCAATTATGAAGGGACATCAAAAATGAATCATAGTTAAAAAAAATATTATAATATTTTTATTAATTAATTAAAAAAAAAATATGTATAAATATCATATTACCCTCAAAGCTTTTGCTTGGTTGATATATTTCTTTCTTAATTCAGTGAATTCAGTAGTTTGTTGATCCATTTCCATTTCACATTTTTCCAATTTCAATTGTATCATTTCCGTATTTTTATTTGCTCGTTCTGTGGCAGTTTTCTGTTCCCTTAATTGATTTTCTAAGATAGCTATATGCTTTGCAAGTGATTCGATTGTTTCATTCGCTTGATCATAAGATTTATTCAAATTTTCGAGATCTTTAACACTATTTGCTAAATCAGTTTCTAGTTTTTCAATTGCACGTTGTTTTTTTGACAATTCACTTGTGTTTTGCTAAATAATAAATAAGTAAGTATACAAATTACATTTATGTGTAAATTTTAATATTGATTACGAATATTATTTACTTCTATCACATTGTTCAGTTCAAGTGCTTTTAAATCGGCAGCTGAATTTTTATGTTCTAATTCTTCCGAGTAACTTAATAAGTTTGATAATTTTTGTTTTAAATTTGTTATTTCGTCGATCATACGTTGTTTTTCACGTTCAAAGCTTTCTTTTGTTTTGTTCATTGATCCCATCCTAAAAAATATTAATTTTATTTTCAAATACAAATCATAAGATTTTTGCATTGTAAATTTTAAAATCAATACTAAAAAATTTGACATATACTCATAAGAGCATGCCCACAAACTCTTTTCATTTAACTTGAAATAATATTGAACACTAAGTTTTTACTTAAATCTTTAATTTATGTGTTGCATTTTCAAATTTTAGTCAATTTTTTTTTTTAATTTTATGTAGTATAATTATTTTATTTAGTGAAAGGATCTCTATATTGGTTTAAGATAACTAAAATATTAAAATAGGTAATAAATAAAAATGATTTTACTCATCATCTTCATCACCACCAAGTCTAGATTTCAATTCCAATTCCGTATTTAGTTTAACAATCTGAGTTCGCATATTTTCGATGACTTCTTGTCCTTGTTGTTCCCTGGCATGAGCTTTATCAGCTAATTGACGTGACAAAATTAACTGATCCTGTAAATCTTTTATCGTGGCACAATCAGTTTCGGCCTCTTTCTTAAAATAATCTAATTCTTCATTTATTGCTTGTATAGTTTCTTCATTTTTCACTACTTTTTCCAACAGTTCTTTCTCGCTGGCGTAAGTTTGATAAAAAGCTTCAAATATTTTTGTATATGAATCACCAAATTCGGATAAATCACTATTTTCTTGAATTTTTTCAAGCATCTAGAATTAGAAATTAAAAAAAAATGTATATTACAGTAAATATTTAACATATTCATTAAAATTACTTGCAAAAGCATAAAAGAAAAATGTCTGTTGTGGAAATGAGATTTTTACATGGGGTATGTGGTGTAAATAGGAGAAATCGGGTGCGAAATAGATTAGTGTATGATAAGTGTGAAATTGAAATATTGAAAAAAAAATGTTGTGGCAAAGGTTAGTGTTAGTCAGTTAAGATGGTTAGGATATCTTGAGTGCATGCCTAATGAACGTTTGGTTGAAAAAATGTTTATAGATGATTTTAAAGGTATACGTTTGTCAGTGGACGTCCGATGAGTAGATGGGAGTGGTATGATTGAGAGTGTTTTGCGTGAGCGGAAGTTTCCATGTAGTAGGAATAGAAGAGCATGTATAAGAGGAATTATGAATGTGGATGAAGCTAAAGTTGCTTGTTTGGATAGGAATGTTTGGAGGAGATTGATTTCGGGTATAATGGAAAGAATTTGTGCCAAAGTCTTTTCTGTATATGGCGTGATTGTATATGTATATATTAAAATAACTAATTTTTATTTTAAGAGTAGCGATATGGATCTTTTAATAAACTTTATAATAATTAATATACTTTTTTATTCAATATATTTATTAGTAGCTTCACGAAGATAATATTTGTAATGTAAATAACCAGATTTATAATATTAGTAATATTAGAATAAAGATTTTGCAATTTTAGGAAAATCAGCAATTCGAAAAATTTATGCTGAATTCTAGACAGTCCCGTGTAATCTAAAACATCTGACTACTTTTGGCATACATTTATATAGTTATAGTTGTCAAAATTGTTGTAATTGGGGTAAAATTTCGAAACTGAAATTAATTGATTAAAAAAAAAGAAGGATTTTCTGAAAAAAAATTAAAAGATATTGGAATATTTATTAACATCAAACAAATTTAGAAATTTTAAAACAGTGTATATATCATTTTTAGTATTAATTATATTACTTTGAATTCAGTCACATTTTTTGTAAATCTTCTTGAGTAACCGTCGGTTTGACATTTGAAGTCAAATATTGCAAATAATATTAAATATATTAATAACTTACTTCTTTGTATTCATTTTCCAAAAGTGTAAGTGCACTAACTGATTCGGCAAGTACAACTTCCTCCTCCTCCTCTTCATCGCTAAATTCATTTTCATTCATTTTGAATTAAGATGAAAAATATATTTTACTATAATTTTACATACAATTCAAACACAGACACAATATACAAATGTCAATGACAAGTATCAGCCAAAATAGTGGAAAGAATATAACATAAACTATCATGACATGTGATAAAAAAAATTTCGTCTACGGTTTTGTCAATATTTCTCAAATTTTCAAAATAAATTATCCTAGGCCCACGCTATTTTCCAGTCAACAAGATCGTTTCCAAGGATTTAATAAATCAATAGAATCTTCTTAAACATCTTACTTTTATTTATATTTGCTTATACATAGCTTGAAGAACTCATAAAAATACTATTTTTAGATATTCAATTATTATCAGTATTATAAATAGAACAAATAAATTGAAAAGAATGACATTGGAATGTAGTTTTTGATACCAAAAATGACAATGTTATGACAATTTATGTGTAATTATTTTTAATGTTTGTGTAGTATTAAAAAAATATAATTATATTAATCTGTTTTTCGTCTGGTAATCGTTAAACTAACTAGGTAGGTTTTAATAAAATTTAATATATGGAAACTCGGAAGAACTTTTAATTATTTTAAATTTCAACAATTAAATTTTTTTACCTATTTTGGAATTAGAAATATAGGTAATTTTAAATAAAAAGATTTATGCGTTTCGTATTGGATATATCACAAAATTTCTACGTATGCCACGCAGCCGAAAAATTTTATTTATATTTTATTAATAAATTTATCTTATACAAAGAAGTATTTCGTATATTATTCATTTCCCATATCAACTTATAAACGAACAATATATTTTTGGTGCCAGGTATATCAAAATATTTTTTAAATAATTTATATTTATATGGTAGTGACATCTACCAACAATATGTTGAAACGTGTAGGAAATATAGGTTATGAAGGTTGTTAAATGTCAACATGATGTCATCTATTTGTGAAATTTTCATTTTTGTTTGATTTATACAAGTACTTAAATAATTCATATACAATTTCAAATAACTATCAAACTATTCTGTATTGGTTTTTTTTTTTGACCATGTGCAGTTTAGGAGGAGAAGCCATAAAAGAACAATACGCTAGTTTAATTCCAGATCGAAAACAATTGTAAGTTTCCTAGTGATACTTTTTTATTTGAATAAAATAGAAACAAAATTATTTTCAGAAAAATATGCAAAAAATGTAGTGCTTCGGATACTTCAATTGTTTTACGAAAAACAGATTCCTACTGCAAGTCATGTTTTATTGCAGCAACTGTACATAAATTTCGTGCAACAATTGGAAAATATCGTATTATTACACCAAATGAAAGAGTTTTAATATGTTACCGTCATGGCCATCCAAGTACAGCTATTTTACACTTTATAAGATCAGCACTAGATATAACCACTCACAAGAGATTACGAATAGAACCTGTAGTTCTATTTATTGATGGTAATCTTTATAAATATTTTATTTTTACGTTACGAAATAGTCATATTTTCAGATCAAACGAAAATATCGCCCGAGGGACGTTTTGAAATTTGCAAAAATGTCGCACAAGAAATATCAAACTATAATTTTCCATGTTATTTTACCTCATTACCTGATTACTTAGTAAATATTGACGCCCACCCGAACTATATCGAATTAAATAATGAACTAAATTTGGATCATTTCAAAGATTTTAAATTAAAGAATACAAATCGTACGCAGTTTGATGATATGATAGCCACGTGCAGGAGACGACTTTTAATCGAAATGGCTAAAGAATTAAATTGTAAAGTTGTATTTACACCAGAAATAAGTGTAAATGTAGCTGTACAAATGCTTACAAATGTTTCTCTTGGTCGAGGTTCTCATCTTTCTCTTGATGTAGTGAGTAAAATATATCGTCAGCTTAAAGCAGAACTTGCCCATCTCTATTTTTTATTTTTTGGAAAAGTATCACAAAGATATATTTCCATTATAGAACTAGGATGGCCGCTTTAATCGTGAGATTGAAAAGCAAATTAATGCTGATTGCAAGATTTTGGATATTTTTGCTAGAAATAAATGTTACATTGACGTATGGTAGTGAGTGTTGGCTTTAGCTGCAGAAGCATAAAAGGAAAGTAACTGCTGGGGAAATGAGATTTTTTGCGTGGGGTATATGGTACAACTAGAAGGGATCGAGTATAAAATAGTTTAGTCAAGGGCGCCTAGAGAAGTTGAGGGCCCTTTGTTAATTTTAAGTAGTAATTATTTTAATAATTTATAATAAATTACATTCCTTTTTTTTACAAAGTTCCAGAAATTCAGTCAGAAATCAAAATCTAGCTATACTTAACTCTAGCAAATGATTTAGACGATCCTGACCCATTGTCGAACGAAATTTACGGGCCATTATTTTCAGTGTTGTCAGTATTTTGTATGTACAGTTTTTAATGAAGAATATTAATTAATTAATTAGTAAATGATATAAAAATATCAAATTCAAGAAACTCAAGATATATTTTTTTTTAGCTGTTTTGGGGGCCCTTTTTTAGTGGAGCCTGGGGGCAAACTGCCACACCTGCTCCCCCTTCTGTGCGCCCCAGAGTTTAGTGTATAAAGAGTGTGAAATTGGAAAGAATGTTGGTGTTAGTTATGATAATCCGATCATTTTAGGCGAATGTCTAAGAAACGTTTGGTTAAAAAGATTTATGTGATATTGAAGATATACGTCTGCGTGCACTTCTGATGAGTAGATGGAGTAGTATATGTTTGACAGTGCTTTGCGTGAGCGAATGTTTCCAAGTGGTGGGTGGGAGTAGAAGAGCATGTATGCGAGGGAGGTATCATGAATGTGAATGCAGCTAAAGTTGCTTGTCCGCATAGAAGTTTGTGGCGGAAAATAATTTCGGCATAGTAAAAAGCCCGTTTGGGTACATAGCATATTTAATTTCAACTTATATTAATTTATGTGGAAATATTCTATAATCACTAACAAAAAGAAAATTTTAAACCATTGTAATTCGAAACTTAAAAAATGGAGATAGACTGGTTCTGTTTCAAGCTGAAGTATTTTTAATTTAATAAACTTAAAAAAAAATTTGCTTTTAAGTAGAAAATAAATTTTAGTGTGTACGTATAATATTAACATTTATATTATTTCAAAATTTGTATACATATTATGAATGTGGATGAAGCAAAAATTGTTTGTCTGGATAGGGATGTTTAGCGGAAACTAATTTCTGCTTGAATGAACAAGTTTGTGCCACATCATAATGTATTTCTATATTTCTCACAAGTACAGAGTTTTTTAAAAGTATAATAGAAATTTAAATACATATTTTCGAGATTAATTTTAATGTAAGCATAAAAAAAAGTTAACCATTAAATTTGTGATCAAGATTAGTTTTACTTATTCTGTTAATATTAGCTGTTTTTTTTTTTTACATTCCACTCAGATCAGTAAATCTTTTAAATGAGCTGAGCTGAGCTGAGTTTTGTTGAGTGAGTTGTACTGATAAATAAAACAATTTATTTAAAAGTGACGTTTAAAATCTAAGTTCCACGTATGATATAACCTAAAATATTAGATGTATTTGGATTGTTTGCGTTGATAATTTATTGCAACTCGCCGGATATCTATTTTGATTTCAAAATAAAATATTCGAATATAGATGTCAACGTATCAAACACGTTATCAAATCTGAAACTAGGAAAATTTGAATTGCGAATGTACGCTCACTTGAATCTCAGCTAAGCACTAGCTAAATATGCAACTCAGTATCGGTAACGGGGGAAAGCAATTCACTCAGTTCGAACTCAGTTACGAGACGGATAAATAAAACAGCTATTATTTCAAGGTTACTGATATTTGATGATTTGAGCTGAGTTTTTCGGTAAAAAAACACAGCTATTTTTATAGAAAGAAAAATTAAAACACTAGAAAATTTTAAAGACTTTTTATTAAAAGTAATAATTCGATTGTTTATTTGTAATTTTATTTTCTAATTACATTATTTTTATAACATAATTATTTTAAAATCTTTTAACCGTTAGTATATATTGAAAAGGTTTAATTTCAAATATTTTACAAAAATAAAATTATCTTTCTAGGGTGTGTACGACGATCGAGATCCCGATATAAAAATTTTACAACCATTACGTTATTTTGAAATGAAAGAACTGGCATTTTACAACATATTCAATAATATTGAACCAATCAGTGCATATGCATCGGAAAATAAATCAAATTTATCAAGTGTAAATCAATTGATTAGAAAATTTGTAAACGATTTGCAAGAAAACTTTCCATCGACCATAAAAACTGTCGTTCGAACTGGAGATAAATTGACATGTGAAAAAACTGAGGCAATATGTAATATATGCAAGGTAAAAAAAATAATAATTTGTGTTCATAGTTTCTTTGCAAAGTACAGTGGATTCTCACATAACGAGCATAATTCGTTCCGGAGTCTTACTCGTTAAGCGAAACAATTTTTACCATATATAAATTAATATAAAATACGATAATGCGGTTCCATGCCAAAAAAATACTAAAAAAACGTTATATGTAACGTTGATGCAAAGAAAATTACATATAAATTGTTAAGGAGCGTGATTCATCTTCATCTTTTCTTCTATCGCCGGGGAATGAACCAACCTGGCAATGAGAATTCGATTTGCAGAAAACAAAAAAAATCTAAATAATTAGTAACATACCTAATTCCTTTTTACTAGAAAGCTGTCTAGACATTTGTTTTTGCTACATTTTGTTCTAAACAGAAGCTGATGTAGCAGTGGCATGGAAAGTTCCATCGCACGTCACTCGTTATGCGAGGTTCCACTGTACTTATGCAACGAGGAACCAATCCACAGAAAGTGAATTTAAAATAAATGACATTTAATGTTGAGCCACGTGGTTCACATTGCTTTTTTTTATAACTATAAAATTAGTAGTTATTGCTTTGATCTTTTCTGCAACATTTACAATGTACCTCTTAACATCTTTTAATAATATTCAATTTTCCTTTTGGTTTTTGTCCAGTATTTTTTTGTCTATTTGATACCTTCTATTTTTTGAATTTACATAGAGTTGCAATAAAATGCTTAAATAAAAGGGAAAAAAACTACGAATCCACCATTGTGGAACTTTTAGTTTCTGTTATTTCAGTAGGTTTTTAGTAATTTGCACATTGTGGTATATACAATTATGACAAATTACGACAAAAGTCGGAAACTTGATGCTCTAGAACTACTCAAAATAAATTTAAAAAAACTTGAGCCGACACTCCAGGTCCGTCAAATGACGTTAAAACGTGCCACCAGAGGGCTCAATATTTGCACGTAATTTAAATGGAGAAATTGCTTTTTTCGTTACTTTTATGTATAATTTTTTATGATTTAGATCTGAAAATATTTCATGATAACTGCCAGAAAGCTTATGAAATAGGCATTCAGGTAGACTAAAATTCAAGTCATTTGGAAATAAAAATCAACGGCGTAGCGTCAATTTGAGTATTAAGAAGTTTGAAGCAAAAAAAAAACGACAAAGATGTTAATATATATTTGACGTTCTCAAACTTGGTAGTCTTATGGTTTTGACATCGCTCGCTCTGAATCTGGTGTCAGAATTGACATTTTTATTATTGAAAGCTGTCAACAAATGAGTCTAAATGGTTTTCCTTCATTTTACCGGTTTTTCGAGATTTTAGTTAGTTTTTCAAAGCTAAATTCGTATTTTTTGCTAAAAACAATATATTTTGAATTTGACAGCTGTCAATAATAAAATTGTCAATTCTGACAACAGATTCGGATCGAGCGATGTCAAAACTATAAGACTACCAAGTTTGAGAACGTCAAACATATATTAATGTCTTTATGGGTTTTTTGTTTTTATGGAATAACAGTAACAGAAACTAGGAAGTATCTTAATGTTACTTTGATGAATTCGTAGCTTTATATCGATTGTTATTTGTTTCTATTCTAAAAAAAGAAAATTAAATTATACAGGCACCTGTGGAAATGCAAGAAGAATTATCGTCTTCAGAAGCTAGAGATTTTTCACATTGGGTTTCAACACATGCGAAACAATTAAATAATATTGATTATGTAGATTCTGAAAATTCTGATGGTGCTAAAAATCTTTGTTATGGATGCAAGAAAGTAGCTGGCTTACTGAAAGATTATTTAATTGAATAAACAAATGTATTTATAGGTACAAAATATTATATGTATTTTCTATTAATATATTTTTAAATAAACAGTTTTTAAAATAAAAATAATATTATAATAACTATTTATTATATATATATATATATATGTATATGTATTGACAAAAATACCTTATTAAAATTTCCAAACTCCTAGTTCGTTTACAGTGGAAATGGATCAAAAAGTTTTTTTTACCACAAAGTTAAGTAAATAACAAAATATCGAAAAATTTATCCTATTTTCTGATTGCTATGTATATAATATATATGATTAATTTTTACTAATATTTCATAAGATTTAATAATAACAGAACACAAAATTATTTAAAATTGTCATGATGTTTTGTTAAAAATAGCTGAAATGTTGTGTAGTTTGTTTACATAAAGTCTCTGGCCCGAATTCCCAACCTCTTTTGTTAATGATTAAGTGCTTTTATTTATTTGCTTTAACATAAATTTTTACTTCTATCTCTTATCAAATATGAATAGTATTTCTATTTTTGATATATTTTTTTATATCTAATATTATAAATTCAAATAAACTGATTAAAATTACTTAAGGTGTTACATATGTGTAAATGAACCAAAACTTTGACAATCAAAGATCAAGTATCAAGTCTTCGAGAACAAATTTTGAGGTAGACAACTGTCGAAGTCATCGCGAAAACGGTTATATATATAGTCCGGGAGGTTCTTCGCGGTGTACAGCAGAACTCGCTTATTTATTAACCGATTTGCATACGATTTTTTTCACATATTCTTCCATGTTTTCTCTAACTTGTCCCGATCTTGATTTTTTTTTTCAAGTAATTAGGAACAAAATGGTGGCAATTTGAACAAAAAAGGCGTTTTTTTACTTGAGTTTTTAGAGCTTTAACAATTAAATAAACAACGAAGACATCAATTAAATAAAAATCTGGATCGAGACAAGTTATAGAGAATACATGGAAGAATATGTGAAAAAAATCGTATGCAAATCGGTTAACGAAAAAGCAAGTTCTGCTGTTCACCGTGAAGAACCTCCCGGACCGTTTTCGCGATGACTTCGACAGTTGTCTACCTCACAATTTCTTCTCCAAGACTTGATCTTTTCAATTAAAAAAACCGTATTTTAATCGAATGACAACTTTTCATTGAATCAATTGTCAAAGTTTTTATGTAACCCTTTAATACGTAATTTTAAGTAAACGTCAAAAGTAATTTTGACAAAAATCACTTAATTAACCAAACTGCGTCTGTTTGAGTGAGTATACTGATCGCGACACTAGCTGATAAAAACATCTAAATCTAAAGTTTGAAACTACTTCTTTCTGCGGCCGTTGCATTCTTCTTTTTCTTGAAAAACTAAAACCTGAAAGTCATTTGGGCCGACTCAGTGGAATAGTGAGGTATATGCCACCTTGATTGAAATTGAGATTTCTTTGTTTTTGCTAGTAGAAGAGCACTACGAAAATAAGTAGTTCGGGATTTTTTTTTCATAGAGATGGCTGCAACACCATTAACTTTTGATTATTATTATATTATATATATATATATATATATCTCAAGATTTCGGATTTTGACTAATAGTATTTTAAATAATAATCAATTTTTGGGAAAGTAGTCAGAAAATAGGTAGGTGTAATATCAAAAACTCACATATGCTTAATTGTCAAGCTTTCGATGGCAGTATCCCATCTTCTTCAGGACCTGTAATTATTTATTTTATGGTAACCGATTGAAAACAAATACAAAATTGAATAATACATTTGTGGATAACACAATTTATAAAAATTATGTTGTTGAACATACTATTGAAACAAACTAAATAAAAAATATATATAGTTTTTGATATTACACCTACCCGTTTTCTGACTACTTTCCCAAAAATTGATTATTATATACATATATATATATATATATCGACGGTGATCTGACAATACCTACTATCTGCTGTAAACTAGATTTTAGAGTAGGCATAAAAAAACTGTTTTTAACGGATGTAAAAATGCTTACAATCACATAATTATAAACACGAATGATTGAGGATAATATCCTCAATTATTGGTGTTTATAATTTTTTGATCTGTTTTTATATTACACACTATAAGCTTTCAGAAAATGCAAAAAAAATCGAATTTTTTAAAGTATCGAGGTGGTATGCCCCGCTTAATAATAAAAAACGTTGGTGACGTATTCGTCACTATTCTACTATGTCCCTCATTTGTGCAATGCGCAGTGATTCTCTATTACGTTAGCAACTTTTCAGCTTGTGATAATGAATGAAATGGGTACTTACTGGAATAGTTTTCAGCAATTTCTTGTTATCTGTGAGTCGAAGTGGTATACACGCAACACGCTTGGTTCATTCAATTAGTCTGTCTTTTATATATATATATATATATATATATATATATATATATATATATATATATATATATATATATGTATATATATATATATATATATATAAATATATATATATATATATATATATATATATATATATAAATAGAATCATTATTCTTATTTATAAAAATAATAATGATAATAATTTATTTAAATCCTTGCGATGTACATGTTTATACATATAGGAAATATCACATACAAAATATAATATGAAAAAAAAAAATAATAATAACATTGAACAAAAAAATGTTAATAAGTGTATAGTGAAATTAATATAAAAATCTCAACTTTAAAATATTTTTAAAACAAAAAAACATTACACACTTTGTTTATTGTGCAACCTAACTGTTTCGAATAAATAAAGAAAGCTAAATTTTATTTAAATAACAACATAACAGAATTACGTACATATATACATATTCAATCACGCCATGTATCCAAAAGGATGTGGCACAAACTCTGTCCACTATCCTGAAATCAGTCAATAATAATTATTCACTGGAAGATTTTTTAAATAAATTAACTTTAAAAAATTAGTGGTTTATTAATTTGATTTTTACGAATTTTTGAGAGGATATTTATCCCTGTAATCCCCCCCCCCTCTCTCTCTCTCTTTCGCCACTGTAAGCAATTGAAACATAGTTAAATTTCCGTCGCGACGGCTTCGTTTGCGACGGCCAAGTGTGGAACGCATAAGTCCCCGACGCCAAGTGACAATATTAAAATTTCACTTATATTAAACAAAAACTTTTAACTTTACTCATAAAGGGTGTGGCACAAACTCTATGCACTATCCTAATAATAGCATTACTCATTTCCAGACAAGCAAGTTTAGCTTCATCCACATTCATCTACTTGGAAATTTTTACTCAAGCAAGCCACTCACTCAATCATACCACTCTAACTATTCATCGGACGTCCGTTGGCAAATGTATACATTGAAAATCATTCACATTCTTTTAATCAAATGTTTCGCTCAAGATGAGCCGAATCATCTTAATATAACAAATATAATATGTACCCAAAAGGGTGTGGCACAAACTCTTTCCACTATTCAGAAATTAATTTACTCCAAACATTCCTATATCCAGACAAATAACTCTAGCTTCATCTATATTCATCTAACCTATATCTCATACATGGCTCTTCTATTCCTACTACTTTGAAATATTCGCTCACGCAAGTAACTCTCTCTCAATTATTAATCATACTACTCCATCTACTCATTGAATGTCCACTGGCAAACATATACCTTCAAAATCATTCATCTAATATATTCTTTTAACCAAACGTTCATTAGACATTCGCTCAAGATCAACCAAACAATCTTAACATAACAAAATACCTAATATAATTATTACGTGTTTCTTAAGAATTATATATGCAATATATCTATAATAACCGCGCTCTGCATAAGCAATATAGTAACGTAATATCAATATTTTGATACGCTTGTAGAAAATTTTAATTCTAACTTTTACTAAATTCTATCCAATTAGTGCATTCAACAATTAAAAATATTATTTGAATGTGCTTATAATTTTCAAATCCATCTAAATAAATAAATATATATATATATATATATATATATATATATATATATATATATATATATTTCTATATTTATATTTCTTCCTTATTAACTGATCGAGAATTAACTAAAAACATAAAAAAAGAAAACGAAGCTCGTACCACCTAAAAAAATAAAGTACAAATTATTGAAATTTCAGTAAATTACCGTATACCACGTTTATTTCAGCATTTGAAATCGCTTGAAATTAGTGAATCCTGTTTCGATCTTCGAGATAAATAATTTGAAATTTTAAGTGATTTCAAACGTTTAAGTCAGGATTGATATGGTTTGAAATTTCAAGCGGCTTCTAGCGTCCAAGTCAGTTATTTAAAAGAACAGAATTATGATATTTCAAGTCACTTTAAACGTCCACGTCAATTCTTTAAAATATAGCGTTCAAGTCAATTTGTTCGAGATAAACAGTTTGGATTGCAACTTCAAGTCACTATAAACGCTCAAGTAAATACCTTTGAAATATCAGGATTGACTTATCAAATAGCTTGTTTTTATTTTTTTAATTCATTTGAGATAAACATTAAAAATTAGAAATGAAATTTGAAGCAACTTTCAATATTCAACTTAAGAGTAATTATTAAAAAAAAAAAACTCCGCGAGATACATATGTTGTATTTCGATTTCAAGCTGTTTCAAATACCGTAATAAACGTAAATATCATACCCCTCCGTAGCTATATATCAGGGGTGGGCACACATGAGGCCTAAGGGAGCCGCAATCCAGTTTTCAATATTCTATAAAGAGCCATACACAAATTAATTTTTTTTATTTAATATAATTGCATATTTTCACAAGTCACAATATAAAAACATAGAAAAAATATCATTATAACATATAAACATAAAAATATTACAATGAAAAAGAAAATAATTATTTCAAAATTTTAGTAATAAAATTCAAATATAATAAAAATTAAATATAACAGAAATCTATGTCATAAAAATATATTTACTAATAAAATCTAAGGACAATCTTTGGTCAAATTTTTAAAATTTGGTGTAAAATTAGTTAATGCTGTCCTCAGAAATTCTGTAAGATGTTGATTGATCAACTAAATATGTCACCCATCCTCTAAATCTAAAACTTTAATGGGAGCCGCACTCAGTGAAGAGCCGCATGCGGCTCCCGGAGCCGCATTTGCCCACCGTTGCTATATATGCTTAGGCCCAATAGACCTCCAATGGTGAGTTCAATTTTTTTCTGAGATTGCATAATTATTTTAATTAAGCCCTTTTTAACTTCGACACTGTCAGTTTCATACCACATGCAATCATAAGCGGCGTAGCAGATTTTTAAGCCCTAAAACAACATTGTTTTCTTAGTTTAGCCATGAAAAACTAAATTATTAGTAAATAGGTATTTTATTAATTTTATTTAAAATACCGTGTTTGCCGACAAATGAACACATAAAAATGCGACATTTTTTTCCAAATAGCCGTTCAAATTGAAGTATTTGACGTTTAGTTACAAACGTTTAAAAAAGCTGTTTTTCAGAAAAAGTCTCAACTTTAGAATATTATTATATTAATTTCACCAAGTAACACTCATGAACAATTTTTGTTGGATGTTATTTTTAAATTATTTTAATTTAGTTATGGATGGATATCCAAGAGAACAACATTAAACTTTAAGTTACTAATTAAATACAAAAGAATTAGTCCATATATTGTAATAATTTTTAGTTATTTTGTAATACACTTTGTTAATTAATTTTATTCATTATTTAAATAAAATTTTCTTTTAAATTGTGTTCGCTCATTTTTATTAAAAATATTTAAGGAAATCAACCACGTTTGTTGTAATCCTGACAAAATCGTTATTAGTAAAACATATAGATTGTAACAGTACGACTGAATATTTTTTTACCTCATCTTGAATAAACTGCCCAGCGAAACAATAACACAATATTTGTAACCATACTGTTATACAAGTAAGAGCATACGCAGGAAGTTTGCTTCTGCAATAATAGATAATAATGAATTTTGTTCAAAATATAATTGAAAATATACGGGGTGTTTACGATCTTCTCTGTATCCTTAAAAATTAATAGAAAAATTATCTTGCTTTGGACATCACTTTTACTAAGGCGTTTTAAGGTTTATCGACTCATTTTCAGGTATACTATCGCCTTCCTATAAGGATATAGAAAAAACCGTAAACACCCTGTATACACATACATACATAATCACGCCATGTATCCAAAATGGTGACACAAACTTTCTCCAAACATCCATATTCCGACAAGCAACTTTAGCTGCATCCACATTCATACTGACACCTCTCATACATGCTCTACTATTCGTAATACTTGGAAACTTTTGCTCACGCAAGCCACTCACTCAATCATACACTCCACCTATTTATCGGACGTCCACTGGCAAACTTATACCTTCAAAATCATTCACCTAATATATTATTTTAACCAAACGTTCATTAGACGCATTTGCTTAAAATGGCCTCAAAATCTGAACTATGTAACACCGCAACTTTTGCACCAATATTTTTTTCGCAATTTTTCACTCATCATACACTAATCTATTTCGTACCCGAGTCCTCCATACAGCACATCAAAATCTCATACAATGTCCACCAAAAAGTCTACATCATGTGAGAAATTTCTATTATTATTAGTTTTTTGTTTTTTTGAAAATTATGTTTACGAGACTTTTTTCGGTGATAAGTGATTTTTAGTTTCTGGAAACGCACAAGAAACAAATAATACAGATTTTTTCCATAAGATGCGAACTTTTTTAGCGGACACTCTATTTACATTTGTAATCAATGTTACATTATTGTACTAGTAACATAATGAAGTATATTACTTACATATCATCTTCAATCATAAATCCATACATTGATATGGACAGAGCAATAAATGATGTACTAACTGTCGGTAAAAATAATTTCGAATAAACGTCTTCAAAATCATTTAAAAATCTAAAAATTATACAATAAATATTAGTACAAAATAAACACATACAGAAGAGTGTGACGTAAACTATTTCCACTATCCAGAAATTAGTTTCCTTCAAACATTCCTCATTTCCAGACAAGAAACTCTAGCATCATCCACATTCATCGAATCTATCTCATATCATCCACTGTTCTATTCCTATTATTTGAAAAATTACATTTCTACAGTGTAGGTACTTAAAACAATCATACCATGTACACATAAACAGACACTTAAAATAAAAAACTAGCGAAATTACAAAAATTTTACTATAAAAAAATTTGTAATTTCATTTTACTATAAATATTCCGTATTTCTACCGCAAAATTCTCTAATTTTATACATAATTTATAATAATCACATAAAGTAGGATGCATAGTTTGGGTTGCGGGTTGCAGGTTGCAAGCACATGGCAATCAACCACGTGCTAAGGTTAATGACCTATTGACAGATAGAGCAATTTTGTTATTTATATTTATTTATCATGAACATTATTTCTTTTTTAAATACTACATACATTAAGTAAAAATGACCTAATATGTAAAATTGTTTACTTTCTGCAAATTACATCACATACTTAATGTAGGATTACATATTGTTGGTTAAATTATGTAAAATTATAGCTTGCAATCTAAAATAATTGTAAAATACATACTTTACCGCAAATTTGCTGAAGTTCTGTAAATTTACTAAAAAAAAAAACTATAATATTACATAACTACTTATGTACTTTTCCATTCCGTTGGTAATATCATATTACATAATGTTTGTAATAGTTCTGATAGTTGAGTAATTCTACATAGAAATACTGGCATCATAGTGTCTCATGGTTTGTAGATAAAATTACATAAATTTTTTTTTTTTGAGTGTAGGGCACAAAAACTTATCAAAACACACATACATACACAATTACACCATCAAACCAAATACTCATAAGGGTGTGGCACAAACTTACCGCAACAATTTGACATGTTGAGCCACATTTCTTTTAATGATTTCTTCATTTTCTTCACTGGTCTTGTTAGGTCCAATTTTCAAAATATTTAAGCAAATGATTTTAAATTGAACAGAAACACAACAAATCAATACAACGAATAATCTATCGAGTGGAGCTAATAAGAAAGCAATACTCAAAACAAAACAGGCTCCTTGAACAATAAATATAATCTCGTAATACGGTGACATTTTTAAATATTCACGAAACAGTGGAATCCAAATCTCCATCGGTAAAGTGCGTTCTTCTTTCATGCCAGCACGTAAAACAAAAATGGATCCGCACATTGTTATTATCCACTGAATACCAATACTAATAATATTAGTTATTTTATAAATTGCCTGTATAGATTGTCTAGATTTAGTGTCTAAAGAATCCGTTAGCCAGAATTTGTTCCAAATTGTTTCCAACATATTTGATAAAAGTTTGGATTTTTTGATTACAAAGTAAAATTTTCCGCATATCTGAAATTATATTCTAGTTAAATTTGAGAAAATTTGCCATTCGAGTTAAAAATTAAATTAACTGGAAATTAAATTTGAAAATTTATTTTAGAATAGAGAATTATATATAGTAAACACAGACTTAAATATTTACAATTTCATACGATTCAGTTGAAAAGTAGTCAAGTAATTAACTTCCACAGATTTATTATAAAAATTTACAAATTGAACGAATAAAACTGCCAAAACCGCATATCCCAAAAAAAATAATTTCATACATTGCCTATATTTCAGCAAAAAGCAAAAAAAAATCTCTTTTGTTACTATTTTTTTTTTTGGTGGCGTAACTAGAAGGAATTGAGTACGAAATAGATTAGTGTACATTGTAAAAAGTTTTATAAATTTACATAAATTTTTATAGTAAAATTTACTATAAAAATATATCTTAAATGACTTTACTTCATTAATATTATGAAAATTTACAAAATAAAATTTAAAAAAAAAACAAACTTACAAAGAGACATATGTAATAATATTTAGTAATATGTAATATTTCATTAAAAAAAACATAGATAGATTTTGTAGTTGTTACAGATAATATTACTTATTACCTGCAAAGTGGAGCAAAAAAAACGCGGTTTCATCTATATAACTGGCCAGTGAATCATGTGCAACAAAGGCAAAATTTAGCATAATTAACAAATTAATAACAAATGCTATTGCCGTAAATGAATGCCCAATTAAGTTTGTCCTAAATGTACGTATCATAGGATTGCAACCAACATATAAGTCGTGTTTTTTATTATATCTTCTGTCAACTTCTTCGCTGTAATCTAATTAAAAAAAAATGTTAATGTTAATTCTTAATAAGCCTCCGTATACTGTACGACATTTTTATAAATTTTTTTTATAAAAATGTAATATTACGTAAATTATCAAAGTAAAATTAGAAAAAGTTATTTTTACTGTTAAAAACCTATGTACAATTACATAAATTTAAGATTTGTTTTTTACAGTATAGTTTTAGAGAATCTTTTGGCGTTTTATAGCATTTAAAATTTGATAAAACTAACGCCCACTTTTATAAGTAACACTTTAATTAAAGTCAACTTTAAACTAATAAAAAAGCATGGATTTGAAATTTTACTGATAAAATTACTATTGGTATCAATAAAACTGCTTTTTTGTCAGCTTTCTTCAAATTTCTAATGGCAAAATTAGTTGATGTTATCAATTAAGCCAATCATAAGACCTAAAACTTTTTTAGTTTCATATAAAATTATTTGTTAAAAAAAACAAAGATAAATTTAAACAAATTTATTAAAATAAAACTGCTTTAGGTTACAGTTCTATATTAACGACGAACTCAATCTCCGTCTTCATCAGGAAAATTGATACAAATGACATTTACAGTAAATAAACAGAACATAGAAACAAGTCACTAGGCAACTAGATAATAAAATTTTTAATTAATAAAAGCAAATTTTATTTAAATCGGTGCCTTTATTAATTAAAAATTTATTAAAATTTTATAATCTAGTTACTTGTATTCTGTTACCCAGTAACTTATTTCTATGTTATGTTTATTTAATGTAAATGTTATTTTTATCATTTTTCCTGATTTAGACGGATGTTGAGTACGTGGAGTGCGTCAATTATTAATGAATATTAATACAGAACTACAACCTAAAACAGTTTTATTTTAAATAAAATTAGTTCTTAAAAATATTTTTTACTATGTTAAATATTAATTTTTTTTAGAACTTTGTTTAACAAAATTTTATGTAAATAAGTGTTACTACTTTGATGCATCATATTCAATACAAAATCTATGTCGGATAAAAAGAAAATATTTATTTAAATCGAAATAACGTATAATCATCCAAATTTTATTGATATTTTTTGAGTAAAAGTGCAACAAATTTAAAACAATCAGAATAAAAACTACTATAGATTCTAGTTCTGTAATACTGAACGTGCATCTTCATCAGTAAAAAAAAAGATAAAAAAATGACATCTATATAGTAACTAAACACAACATTTAAACAAGTTACTCCTGATGAAGACACACGTTTACGTCGTCGAAATGTTGATTTATTAATAAATATTAATACAGAACTAAAACCTAAAGCTGTTTTAATTTAATATAATGAGTTCTGAAAGATTTTTTACTATAATAATACATATTTTTCCCGCATGATGCAGACTTTTTGAGCAAACACTCGTCACACCTTTTTGCACTAGTACCATAAACAGATTTTGGGCACAGATAACAGTAAAATAATGTACAGTTTTTCTTACAGTCATAGAAATAAGCTATTTTATGAGTATTTACTTGATTTTCTTCAGGCATATTTAATATTAAAATATTTTAAAATACTTTCTGCTCTAAGATTATTATAAATTTTAATCAAATATGCAAAATAACTTTTGAAAATATTATAACTACCAAAAAATTTAACGAAAAATCAAATACTATCTTTAGAAATATTAACCAATCAAAGATAAACTTCATACTGTTCTATATAAACTGTTTGACCATTTTTATATAAACACAACAAAAAAAATAATTAATTATAATTACATAATGTGACATTTGCATACATTTTTTTGTCACTAATTAAAGGGCAGAAAATAAAAAGTTTCATTTTTAAATGTTAGATGTTCAAAAATTTATTTTGAGTATTATCTAATATTCTATAATTTATTAATAAAAACGGCCTTTACAAATGTATTTTACATTATAAAAAATTTATAAAAGAAAATTTGTTACGATGCTGAATAAATAAAATAAGTAAATAAACAGACCATAGAAACAAGTTACTGTAAATGTCATTTGTTTAGTATAGTTCTGTATTAATATTTATTAATATTCGACGTACTCAACGTACGTCAAATGATATGAAAAAAATATTTCTCAAAACTCATTATATAAAATAAAAATATTAATTTAATAAATAAAAGTATTAATATTTATTAATAATATATTATTAATTAGATATTTACAGTAGATAAAAAAACATAGATACAAATTACTAGGTAACAAATAACTAAACTAGATCATAAAAAAATTTTTATGTCATGTGCTAGCCATATCAATTTATTTTTGAGTTTAGTTATACAATATAATAATACTAATACAACAATTTTACGTAATTATTCATATAAAATCAATAATACCTGTAACATATTTATATTAAAGTTGCTTGTCTGGATATGGATGTTCGGAGGAAACTGATTTCGGGATAGTGCCACACACTTTTGGGTATATAGTGATTATGTACGTATGTATATATTTATGTACTATAATAGTGATATTTACGTAAAGAAGATTTCAACAGAATAAAAGTTCTTTTAAAACTCATTATATTAAAATAAAGAGCTTTCGGATTCAGTTTTGCATATATAGTTATATTTGGTGCTTCTACCAGTGGTGCATAATAGTAACTAAACTACTGATATTATAATGTACATTATTGTACTAGTAACGTAATAACCGCGCTCTGCATAATCAATATAGTAATGTAATATCAATATTTTGATACGCTTGTAGAAAATTTTAATTCTAATTTTTACTAAATCCTATCCAATTAGTACATTAAACAATTACAAATATTATTTCAATGTGCTTATAATTTTCAAATCCATCTAAATTACATGTATACGTATTTTAATTTATATATTTATATTTTTTCCGTATGAATTGATCGAGAATTAACTAAAAACATAAAAAAAGAAAATGAAGCACGTATCACCTAAAAAAATAAAGAACAAATTATTGAAAATTCAGTAAAGTAACGTATACTACGTTTATTTTAGCATTTGAAATCGCTTGAAATTAGTAAAAAGTAAAAAATCTTTCGGAATTCATTATATTAAACTAAACCTGGTTTAGGTTCAAGTTCAGTATTAAAATGTTAGTAAGAATAGAAGAGCATGTATGAGAAGAATTATGAATGTGGATGAAGCGAAAGTTGCTTGTTTGGATAGGAGTGTTTGGAGGCGACTAATTTCGGGATGATGAAAAGAGTTTGTGCCACACCCTAATTTGGGTACATGGCGTGATTGTGTATGTATGTATATTTCAATTTCAAGCTGTTTTAAATACTGCGTAATAAACGTAGTTATAATAAGTAAATATCATACCCCTCCGTAGCTATATATACTTATGCCCAATAGACCTCCAATGGTGAGTTCAATTTTTTTCTGAGATTGCGTAATTATTTTAATTATGCCATTTTTCACTTCGACACTGTCAGTTTCATACCACATACAATCATAAGCGGCGGAGCAGATTTTCAAGCCCTAAAACAACATTGTTTTCTTAGCTATAAAAAACAGAATTATTAGTAAATTGGTATTTTATTAAAATAAAACTACTTTAGGTTCAAGTTCTGTATTAAATTTTTTATTTATAATCGACGTTTCGACGAAACTCAACGCTAGTCTTCATCAGTTGTTTTTTTCTTCTGATAAAAACGAGCGTTGAGTTTCGTCGAAACGTCGATTATAAATAAAAAATTTAATACAGAACTTGAACCTAAAACAGTTTTATTTTAATATAATTAGTTCTAAAAGATTTTTTACTATGTTATTTGTCTTATTTGAAGTACCGTGTTTGCCAATAAGTGAGCAAGTAATTGATTATTTTCCAATAAAAATTTATTTTTAAATAAACATGATAAAATACTACAATAAAAAGGTTTTCTAGAATTAAGTTCTATATAAATTTAAATTAATAATCAACGTTTTGATATAACATATTACAAGTTCTAAAAAAATATTTTTATTATGTTATAATATAGTATTATGTTACGAGGATACCAGTATATAACTGATTTTTTTCTTACCTGATCTTGAATATACTGTCCAGCAAAACAATAACAAAATATTTGTAACCATACTGTTATACAAGTAACAGCATACGAAGGAATTTTACTGCTGCAATAATAAATAATAATAATAATAAATTTTGTTTAAAAATAATTGAATGTATACAGTGTGTCTACTTAAATTGGAACCATATGGAAAACTTTTTTATTATTGGTTTTGTGAAAAAATTTATTCTTGATAAAAAGTTGTGCATGGTCCAAAACTTAAAATGCAACCATCAGATACCAATTTTTTTTAAGCCGTATACGAGGTTTGCCAAAAAATCAATCAATTTTTTACAATACAGAAGTATGTTATAAAGTAAAGTTATTTTGAATTTTAAGTTATATTCAAATATGCAATTACAGCCATTTAGCATAAAAATTAAGGTTGGGGGTGAACCCCCTAACACCCCCTGGCTACGCCACTGTATACAATGCATCTAAAAAAATCATATATACTACGTATCTAAAAAGAAATATATGCTTATATGTTTATGGCAATGTGTCTCAAAATTATATAATGTGGACTTTTGGGGGTATACTCTGTATACAACTGTAAATAATGTTACATTATTGTACTAGTAATATAATAAAGTATATTACTTACATATCATCTTCAATCATACATCCATACATTGATACGGAGAGGCCAACAAATGATGTACTAACTGTTGGTAAAAATAGTTTCGAAAAAATGTATTCAAAATCATTTAAAAATCTAAAAAAATTATACAATAAATATCTATATACTTACATAGACAATCACATAAGTATTTGGCACAATTCCTTTTGGTTTTCACTTACCGTAACAATTTGACATGTTGAGCCACATTTCTTTTAATGATTTCTTTATTTTCTTCGCTGGTCATGTTAGGTCCAATTTTCAATATATTTAGGCAAATGATTTTAAATTGAACAGAAACACAAGAAATCAATACGACAAATAATCTATCGAGTGGAACTAATAAGAAAGCACAACCCGAAAGAAAACCGAATGTTTGAACAGCAAATATAATCTCGTAGTACGGCGACACTTTTAAATATTCTCGATACATTGGAATCCAAATCTCAATCGGTAAAGTGCGAATTTCTTTCATGCCAGCACGTAAAACGAATGTGAATGTACAAAAACTTATAATCCATTGAATACCAATACTAATTATATTAGTTATTTTATAGATTGACTGTATATGTTGTCTAAATTTAGTGTCTAAAGAATCCGTTAGCCAGAATTCATTCCAAATTGTTTCCAACAGATTTGATAACAGTTTGGATTCTTTGATTACAAAGTAAAATTTTCCGCTTATCTGAAATTATATTGGTACTATACAGATTGTAATTTAAAATTTAAAAAATTAATAAATATTAATACAGGACTGCAACCTAAAGCCGTTTTATTTTATAAATTTAAAGAAAGAATTATACGAGTAGACAGCCGAAAAGGTAGTCAAACTTTAGGCTTGGATTGAAAAGAACTACTGAACCATATTTTGACTACATTTCACCCAGTGCGCGCAAACAATTTAATTAATTTTTAATAATAATTATCATTATTATTAAAAAAACATATTTTCAAAAACAATGGATCTCGCTTATTTGTAAATTTTGTCTGTATTTTCCTTTTAATATGTTATCCTCTTTGTGATGATTCAGTTTTTCCATTTTTTTAAATTTTAACATAACTTTTTTTTTGTTATAGGTAAAACAAAATGGTCAAAATTTGACCTTTTTGTTCAAGTAGCTGCCATTTTTTTTTATATAAAAAAAAACTACATATTTCTAAATAAATATTTCAAAATAAATTTTTCTAAATAAATATTTCAAAATAAATATTTCTAAATAAATATTTCTAAATAAATATTTCAAAATAAATTTTTCTAAATAAATATTTCAAAATAAATTTTTCTAAATAAATATTTCAAAATAAATATTTCAAAATAAATTTTTCTAAATAAATACATATACCTATCGAAAATCTGGACCGACAAAAAAAAAGTTTATTTATCCTAGAATAGACTCATGAGTTCAAAAATTATTTCAGACGCACCAAAGCAAAGCCGTTATGGAAAAACAACGTTTTTTTTTAAAAAAAATGATAATTATTATTTAAAATTATCTAAATTGTTTGCGCACTGGAAGAAATAAATTTAGCCAAAACATTGATCTTTTTAATAAACATTAAAATCGGCTCAGTAGTTTTATCTTCAATCCAAGTCTAAAGTTCGACTACCTTTTGGACCATCTATTCGGATGATCCGCCTTGACAAACTCGATTTCGTAACTGTGAGTTGAAATTTAACTCGAGTTAAAATGATTAACTGGAGATTAAATTTGAAAATGTGTTTTACAAAAGAGAGTTATATTAAACCCGGAGTTAAATATTTACAATTTCATAGGATCCAATTGCGAAGTAGTCAAGTATTATTAAAATTAACAAATCAAACGAAAAAAAATAACATAAATTATGACGTATTGTCAAATCATCGTAATAACATAATAATTACAAATTACATTACATTAAATTACATACTTTCTTTAAATAGTTTTATTGTTTATTTTTTAAAAGGCGTAAATAGATATGAAATAGATTAGTGCAAGATGAGTGTGAAATTAGGAAAAAAAGTTACAAACGTTGCGGTGTTAGTCAGTTAAAATAGTTTGATCATCTTGAGCAAATATGTCTAAGAAACGTTTGATTAAAAGAATATATAAAAGAATGATTTTAAAGGTATTATTTGCTAGTGTACGTCCGATGAGTAGATTGGAGTGGTATGATTGAGAGAGTGGCTAGCGTGAGAGCGAATATTTACAAATAGTATAAATAGAAGAACATGGATATGAGATATATGTAAGTTAGATGAATGTGAATGAAGCTAGAGTTTCTTGTCTGTATAAAAATTTTCTGGAGAGAACTAATTTCGGAATAATGGAATGAGTTTGTCTCAAACCCATTTGGG
Source organism: Clivina fossor (assembly GCA_963966155.1). NCBI lineage: Eukaryota > Metazoa > Arthropoda > Insecta > Coleoptera > Carabidae > Clivina > Clivina fossor. The sequence continues at coordinate 26,496,914 of OZ014555.1, forward strand.
TACATAGTGTGATTGTGTATGTACGTATCAAAAACTATTTACCTGCACGGTGGCACACAAAAAAAGAGTTTCTTCTAGATAACTGCCAAGTGAATCATGTGCAACAAGAGCAAAATTTAAAATAATTAACAGATTAAAAACAAATGCTATTGCTGTAAATGAATGCCCAATTAAATTTGTCCTAAATGTACGTTTCATAGGATTGCAAGCAACGTAAGACAAAGTTTTTATTACATCGTCCGTCAACTTTTTTGCTGTAATCTAATCAAAAAAATATATGTTAATATTAATCATTCTTTTTTTTACAGTGATTTTTTGTGCATTTACGCCGTGCCAGAGGTCCCGGGTTCGACCCCCGGCAGAGTCAATACTTTTCTTTATCTAAAAAATAACTAATATTTAATTAGTTCTTTGTAATAAATATACACGGCGTAAATTAACAAAAATTCACTGCGAAAAACAATTTTCAACGCCAAAAATATTTAATTATTAATAATTTTTATAAGTCTCTGTATACTGTAACAAATTTATGAACTGTTACATGTTATGTGAATATAATTTTTCATAAAAAAAATAATATTACGTAAATTATCACAGTAAAATTACAAAATGTTGATATTTTTACTGTTAAAACCTATGTACAATTACATCAATTTAAGATTTATATTTTACAGTGTACAGTTTCACAGAATCTTTTGGCGTTTTATAGCATTTAAAATTTAAAAGAACTAACGCCCCCTTTAATTAAAGTCAACTTTAAACTAATAAAAAAGCATGGATTTGAAATGTTATTGATAAAATTATTATTAGTATCAATAAAACTCTGATTTTTTGTCAGCTTTTCAAATTTCTAATGGCAAAATTAGTTGATGTTATCAATAAAACCTAAAACTTTTTTATTTTCATATAAAATTATTTGTTAAAAAAACAAAACATAAAATAAATTAAAAAAAAAAGTATAACACAGTAACTTAGTAAAAAAACTTTCAGAACTGATTTTATTAAAATAAAACTGCTTTAGGTTAAAGTTCTGTATTAATATTTATAATCGACGTTTCGACGAAACTCAACGTCCGTCTTCATCGAGAAAATTGACACAAATGACATTTACAGTAAATAAACAGAACATAGAAATAAGTCACTAGGCAACTAGATCATAAAAAAAAATTTTTTAATTAATGGAAGCAAAATTTTATTTAAATCAGTGTCTATACGCTTTATGACATAATACTCAACGTACATCATCATCATCAGGAAAAATAATACAAATAACATTTACAGTAAATAAACAGAACTTAGTAACTTGTTTCCATGTTCTATTTATTATGAGGTACGTAGAGTACGTCGAAACGTCGATTATTAATAACGATTAATACAGAACTATAGGTAACTGTTTTATAACAATTTTATTTTTTATAATCTAGTTAGTTGGATTTTGTTACCCAGTAACTTGTTTTAATTTTCTGCCATTTGTATATTTTTTTCTGGTGAAGATGTACGTTGAGAGTACGTCAATTATTAATAAATATTAATACAGAACTAAAAACCTAAAGCTGTTTTAATTTCATATAATGAGATCTGAAAGATTTTTTACTATGTTAAATCATACAAATTTTTCTCACATAATGCAAACTTTTTGGACAGACATACATACATACATACATACATACACAATCACGCCATGTACCCAAAAGGGTGTGGCACAAACTCTTTTCATCATTCCGAAATCAGTCGCCTCCAAACATTCCTATCCAAACAAGCAACTTTCGCTTCATCCACATTCATAATTCCTCTCGCCACAATTCGCAATTCTATTTTTTTGCACAAGTACCATAAACAAATTTTGTGCAAGAATAACAGTGAAATAATGTACAGTTTTTCTAACAGTCATAGAAATAAGTTATTTTATGTGTATTTACCTGATTTTCTTCAGGCATATTTAATACTAAAATATTTTCTGGTTTAAGATTGTTAATAAATTTTATTGAAATATGGATAATATCTTTTAAAAATATTATAACTATTAGAATATTTGAGAAAAAATCAAATATTATCTTTAGAAATATTAATTCATCGAAGATAAAATTCATACTGATCTATACAAACCGTTTAACTATTTTTATATAAACACAACCAAAAAAAAAAATAATTATAATTATATAATGTGACATTTACGTATATAGTTTTTGTCACTAATTAAAGGGCAGAAGATAAAAAGTTTCATTTTTAAATGTTAGATGATCAAAAAATTTGTTTTGGGTATTATCAAATATTCTATAATTTATTAATAGAAACGGCCTTTTCAAATGAATTATACATTATAAAAAATTTACAAAAGAAAATTGAGAATCCTTTGTTTTCCGTTTTAAAGAAAAACTTCATATGTGAATTGTAAGGGTCTAATTATCGTCTTTCAAATTAAAGTTGTGTGAGTTTTGATGTCTGTAACAAGCGACCGACTTAATATGTTGAAAAATGTCATAATAGAGCGCAAAATTTAGCCAAAAAATAGAACGTAGAAATTTAAAAAAACAGAATTAATTTTGCATAAAAGGTTTTCAAAAGCGGAAAATTTAAAAGAATCGGTAAGTTAATTAAAAAACATAGTAAAAAATCTTTAGGTTATAGAAACTAGTTACTATAAATGTCATTTGTATAGTAAAAAATCTTTCAGAACTCATAATATATAAGAATAAAACGTCTTCAGATTCTGACCTCAACCATGTACCTCTTCATCAGGAAAAATAATATTTACAGTAAATAAACAGAACATAGAAACTAGTTACTGTAAATGTCATTTGTATTAGTAAAAAATCTTTCAGAACTCATTATATATTAGAATTAAAACGGCTTTAGGTTATAGTTCTGTATATTTATTAATAATAATCTATGTAATCAACGTACGTATTTATCAGGAAAAATTGTACAAATGACATATACAATAAACAAAAACAGAACATAGAAACAAGTTACTAGCTAGTAAAATACAAATAACTAAATCAAAAAATTTATAAATAATTAAAAGAAGCCAAATTTTATTTTAAATCAGTTTAAATCTTTCTTCATAAATTTCTATTGCTTCTTTTATGAGTTTTCCTGTCTCAGTTTTCCTGTTGAGAGTACGTGGATATTATTAATAAATATTAATATAGAACTACAAGCTAAAGCCGTTTTATTTTAATATATAACATTCTTTTTAGCATATGTTTAACTTACAATTCGTAGAGACAATTCATAGAAACACTGCATAATAATAAAATTACCAAATTTTAGAAATTCTGTTTAAATATTTCATTAAAATTGTATAAAATGTCGCTAAAATAAAATATTTTTATTTGTTTTTCAAAAATTTGGCAACACTGTCAAGTTGATATTAGAAAAATCTATCCTAAAAATGTCATTAAATTGGATAAGTAATATATAATATATTGAAAAAAGATATTAAAAATTTAAGTAAGTTTTATTGGTAATACTGTGCACAATAAAATTATGTATTTGTTAAAAATATATTAGAAAAATCTATCCTGAAAATTTCATTGAAATCAGAACAATAAAATATTAAAAATTTCAATTATTTTTTTTCTCCCAAATTTTAATTTTAGACAATGTTACAGACACCGTACTTGAACACTATAACACTGTTCCTTTCAGTCAAAGTAGTAAAAAACAATGATCCGTATTATTTTTCACTTTAAAATAAATTTTTACTTCTACCTCTCATCAAATATGAGTAGTATTTCTAATTTTCATATCTAATATTATAAAATTCAAATAAACTAATAAAAATTGGTTAATAAGTAATTTTAACTAAACGACAAAAATCACTTTTAAAAGTGAGATGAGAATATACGGGGGGTCATAAATTTTAACCTAAATACTCATTTTACGAGTATTTTATAATATAAAAAATAAAAACAATTAAATTCGTATGAAACAAGCAAAGCCATCTTGATATTTGAGATATTTTAATAGGAAGCATATTTCACGTACAGTGACATGTACGAAATTAAATTCGAAAATTACAAAACATTTAATTTGATTTAGAACGTTATAACTTTTATAACAAATTCGATGCTATATTTTCTGACAGTTCTCTTGTAGATAAAGAATGTATGTATACATATATATATATATATATATATATATATATATATATATATATATATATATATATATATATATCGTGGCGTTTTAATTAAATTAAATTTGATTGCACAGTTTTATAACATGATGACTCGGTAGCCAGGGGCGTAGCAAGACCTTTGTGGGCCGGTGTGCCACTGGGATTAAGGGGCCCCTCTTTACTCCTTGTATTGTTTAAAATTTTAATGTTCTTTTGGCTCATTTTAAATACTAAATGTCATTTTTATTTTGTCAGTTTGTTCCTTATTCGAAAAAAAATTTCAAATAAAAGTTGTTTTATTTTTATGATAATCAAAATTAATTAAAATTACTTTTTTTTAAATGCAATTTGTATTTTCAAAATTAATAAATTAAAGTGAAATTCCTAAAGAAACAACTTGCCCAGAAATATATACTGGGTGTCCCATTTTAATCCGCCACTTGCAATAACTTTAAAATCGTGCATTGAACAAAAAAATGTTCCGGATAAAAAGTAAATGGTTTCGAGGGGGACATCTGATGCAGGGACCCTTGCTCCTCTTGCACCCCCTGGGGGGCAACTTTGAAATTTTAAATGGAACCCTCTATTTTTTTATTGCAGATTCGGATAGACCATTAAAAAATACGTAAATTTTATTTTGAGACCTTTTTTTTATCTTTGATAGATGGCGCTGTAAACAGCAATTTTTTCTCAGTTTATCAGTCTTCAATTTGAAAAAAAAGGTGTAACTAAGTACGATATTCAATTTTTTTTTAGTTCTGTGGGTGTTGCTGGGACAAGGGTCATTGCATCAGATATTCCCTTCGAAACCATTAACTTTAAGTTAATGGTTTCAAGGGGGATAACTTTAAGTTAATGGTTTCGAGAGGATATTTGATTCAGTGACCTTTGCCCACCCCCTCTTCCCAAAGAACTAAAAAAAATTTGAATATCTTACTTAGTTATAACTTTTTTTTCAAATTGAAGATTGATAAACTGAGAAAAAAAATGCCGTTTGCAGCGCCATTTATCAAAGATAAAAAAAAAATTACAAAATAAAATTTACATACTTTTTAATGGTCTATCCGAATCTGCAATAAACAAGATTAGAAGTATATGGATAAACCCATATATAGACTACTTTGACATTTCTCGGAAAGTTGGCAACACTGTATTTTAATAATATTATAATTTATGTGGGCACTAGAAGAAACTTTACGGAAAATTTGATCAAAATCGAATAAATAATGTAGCCACAATGAATTTTTAAAAAAATTTGTGATTTTTTTCTTGATAAGTTGGCAACACTGTATTTTGTTAAAATTCCATAATTTATTTAGGCACTAAAAAAAACTTTTATGAAAATTTGATTAAAATCGGTTAAATAAAATGGTCATAATAAATTTTTAAAAATTTTACTAATTTTTTCTCGGAAAGTTGGCAACACTGTATTTTGTTAAAATTACATAAATTATATGAATACTAGGAGAATCTTTTGTGAAAATTTGAGTAAAATCGGTTGAATAACATGGCCATAATAAAAATTTTAAAACTTTAGTAATTTTTTTCTCGGAAAGTTGGCAACACTGAATAGTAATAAAATTATGTAATTAATAGGAGCATTAGGGAAATCTTTTCTGAAAATTTGATCAAAATCGGATAAATAATGTAGCCAGAATGAATTTTTAAAAACTTTAGTAATTTTTTTCTCGGAAAGTTGGCATCACTGGAAAAAACCAAAACCACATGACCATCTTGGGCACTAGGCAAATTTATCCTGAAAATTTCATTATAATCGGTTGAACCGTCTAGGAGGAGTTGCGATCACAAAATTTTGTCTGACGACCGAGCGAGCGAGCGAGCGAGCTGACGACGCACATCCATACACCCACATAAACTAAGTTCAGATTCGTCATCTACAGGCTATATGAAGGATTTCTATACAATTTTTTTTTTTTTTTGAAAATGTTACAGACACCGTACCAAACGCTTAACTACTTTTCCTTGCAGTCAAAGTAGTAAAAATAGGGGATTCTATTTAAAATTTCAAAGTTGCCCCCCGTTCCCGCTGCCCAGGGGGTCCAAGAGGAGCAAGGGTTCCTGCATCAGATGTCCCCCTTGAAACCATTTATTTTTTATCTGGAACATTTTTTTGTTCGATGCACGATTTTAAAGTTATTGCAAGTGGCGGATTAAAATGGGACACCCAGTATGTATGTACCTAATAAAGTTGGCTTAACCATAAACAAGAAAGATGTGAAGATTTTTAATTTAACAGTTCAGAAGATAATTTTAGGGTAAACGTTTTTAACGCTACGTTAAATATTATAATTGCACAATTAAAAGATAGATTTGCAAGTTTTACGGAAATAAATAAATTATTTAGAATAATTTTCCCAGAAAATTTAAAACATTTAAAACAAATTTATGCCAACCTTTACTAGACAAATATACTGACGATTTAACCGCAGATTTTAAGGCACAGATATTATCTTTTAGAAAAACCTTTAAAAAACAGTTAAAAAATATTAATTCGGTATTTGAATTAAGAGAATTAATATTTACAGATTATTCTATTCTTAGTTCGGCATTTTCGGAACTTTGTACCGCTCTTATTTTGTTTTTAACATTCCCCGTATCAACTTCTAGCGCTGAAAGATCATTTTCAAAATTAAAACTTATTAAAACATATTTAAGAAACTTTATAGGGGAGAATCGTTTATCAAATTTGGCGATTTTGAGCATTGAAAATGAAAGAGCACGTAAATTAAATTTAAATGAAATAATTCGCATCTTTGCTTCAATGAAAGCGAGAAAAGTTAAGTTTAGTTAAAGTTAATGAACTATGTTTGTAAACATAAACTTTAAATTTGATTTGTACTGTATGTTTTTGTGTTTGTAAACTTAAAAGAATCTATGAAAATGTATTTAACTTACTTTAATAAACTAATTTATATAATAAATATATTTAATCCTATGAATGGTATTTTATTCCTTTTTTTTGTTTTTTATTTATTACAAAAAAATTAAAATAAACAAAAAAAATGGTAAGTATTAATGAAAATAAGGCCCTATTGGGCACTTTGGCTCGTGGGCCCCTCTCGTTCATGGGCCCGTGTGCACCGCACTCCTTGCACCCTCGGTTGCTACGCCTCTGTCGGTAGCATTAAATTATTTATAAAATTAATGTTTTCTGATATACAGAATGTTTCCGGTCATCTATTGAAAACATAAAAATACGATAACATAGTTTAAATGAGTCGTATAGATGCAAAACTCACTATTTGCAAATTTTAAGTTCTGAGATATTTGCAAAAAACTGTAATAGCTAAGTGTAATTGTATTTTGATAATAAAATCTTGTTACTAGATGGCAATACTTATTTAAAATCGTGAATCATTGGTTTTATACATCATTAATTCATACAAAGTAACTGTTTGCTTTCCACCAATAAAATTTTTATTGGTGGAAAGCAAACAATTACTTTTGCATCTAAACTATCAACGCAAGTAGTGAGTTTTGCATCCAACACTAAACTTTAAAGAGTGTTTCTCATATTAAATACTGAGTTTTTTTCTAACTAACCTAAATATCGTATTCCTTGTAAAATTCTACGTCCAAATCGCGCAAAATCTCATTTTTCACTTTTTGTCGAATAGTGAGTTTTGAATCTATACGCCTCAAATATACCGTAATATAGAAAAAATCTGGAATATTTGAATTATATAAAAGCTTTCTAACTTTGTCTATTTTCAGAACGTTCAGGATGTGTGCTTTCTTAACTTCAGTTGACTGTATATATATATATATACAGTCAACTGAATTTAAGAAAGCACACATCCTGAACGTTCTGAAAATAGACAAAGTTAGAAAGCTTTTATATAATGCAAATATTCCAGATTTTTTCTATATTACGAAAATATTTTGGAAGATTTCACATGGAATTACCCATATATATATATATATATATATATATATATATATATATATATATATATATATATATTGTAACGCGCGGGAATGGTTGTAAAAATATTTAAGATTAAAAGTAACTAATTTTGAATAATTGAAGAAAATATAACTAATAAATTTAATTAAATAAACTTTAATTAAATAAATATGGCATCGTGATCGTCTAGTCTAGTGGTAGGATTACGTTGTGTGACAATTGAGTAATAACTGAGATTCATAATATGGAGTCGTGGAACCTTAAAGAGACGCTGAGGGGTGAGGTGAGACAGACAAACATAAAACAAGAAAATAATACACAGATATCAAACCACAGCCACAGAGGCCCATTTATTGACAAATAAATATGTTTGTATAGCAAAATCTATTGATGGACATTCAGTGCCCCGTCGGTTGCACAATGGTGCATATTCTTTACTACTACGAGATTTCTACAAGGTGCTTACACCTGCTGAATGGTGTTGGGTAATTAGGAAATCCGCGTATCCCTTGGCCTACATTTGTGCAGGTTACAGGCTTTATTTGTTTACGAAGAGAGGGGTAGGAGTCAGCGTAGCTAAAGCATCTTAGAGCCAAAATTGATAGGAAATCTTTGTCGTGCTTGTCGGCGAATTATATGTGATTCCTTTGGCCTACATTAGTGCAGGTTACAGGCAGTATCTTTATTATTATGATGTAACACGGACAAAGCATTCGAATCATTATTGTAATATCAAATATTATAATATTGAATTATCCGACGGTTTACTTTATGAAACATCTTACAATAAATAAATAATAAATAATATTGAGAGTTACGTGTAGAGTGTACGTGTAAGTGTACGGGCATGTGGAAATATATAAGTACGACGTCATCTCGGGGTGGACCCTGGACTGACCCTTTTGCAATAGTCTTGGACACGTTGATAGGACATCAAATAGTAACCAACGATGTCAGAGCGATCGACAATAGTTTAACCAGTAGTAATTGGGCAATGGCTTGACGCTTGACCTTGATGTAGCCGTGAGTATGATAAGTTTGTACCGGGCTGCATGGCGTCGCGTTCGGGAGAAGCATCGGTGTTCGGCGAGCAATGCAACGGGCCGCGTCAACGAACTGGGCAAGCAATGGACATCGGATATTAATCGAACAGCATGGCGAGCGATAGACGGACGTGGATTCGACTTCAGACGGACAGCATCTCGACTTAGACAAACGGCATCTCGATTCGCAATTGGGCAGAGTTTCGCCTTGGTAGTTGAAGAGAAGTCTTGAGGTACTCGGTAGCTAAACGATACTAGAGTCTACAAGGCTTCTGGAGATCCTAACCCGGAGGCCAGAATCTGAGCTCTCTACTGAAGTGTTGGCCCTAATATGGAGCAACTCCCACCAGAATGGACAGTAAAACTCCCACCCATAGAACCCTTTGCAACAGAAATAGAAATACATCTTTATTTTAGTAAGACAAACATATAATATATGGTAGTGGTGGAACAATACTTGCCTTCCAATGAAATCAAAGTTCTTTGTTCTAATTAACAAATAATATTCCCGAAAAATTACATCACTCCGATTAGGTTCAATTCAAATGTTCGCACAGGCAGGATATGGTAGGGATTGAAGAATGTTCATAAGAACAATTAGTAGGACAGAGATTGACCCATATATGTCTATTCATTTTAAATATACAACTCTCAAAGAAACGTGCAAGTTAGCAATATCAGTATTTGTTTATATGTTTACGTTACGTCTAGCCGCGCGGTTCACATCTTACTTATCGAAACAATAATACTATACTATGCGTCATAAAAAGTTAAAGAATCTTTGTATGTACTGTCTAAACCAAAATTATTTTCTGTATAAAAATTAAAAATTAAATAGCATAAAATGCTGCCTATTACAATATATATATATATATATATATATATATATATATAAAAGGAAAATAAATGATGAGTTTGGCAGCCAAAAGTGTTAATAAAACAACTCATTTGATATTCACCGAGCTTTCGGCACCAATTTTCACTATATATATATATATATATATATATATATATATATATATATATATATATATATATATATATATATATATATATATATATACAGGGTGATTTGTAATTAATTGGAAATATTTTAACTGGAGTATCCTGGGCTCAGAATATGAAGATTTGACCCAAAACACTTAGATAAAATGTGGCTCCTTACTGAGCTACAGGGTGTTTTATTTAAAAATTTAAAAACGATTTTTGCCCAGTACTTAAAAACTATTTGACGTATCCTTATCATATTTGGCAGAAAGTGTAGGTACCGTACACCATACTAAATTATGTTAAACAAAAGTTTCTGGCTAGAGCCAGTGGCGCACAACAGGGGCAAGTGAGAGGTTGATCCTTCCTAAATTCTACGCCACTGGCGGAATTGTCATTTTAGCACAATTTTTCGATTCTCCAACACTTTCTGTGTAAAAAACATACTCTTTCTTCGTAACGATAAAGTCACTATTTTTCGAGATATTTAAAGTTAAACATAAGCTGCACCCTTGGGATTTTTTCAAAATTTGCTCAAAAAATTCTGAAATAATTGAGTAAAATAGAGAAAAAAATTAGCTACATAATAACTAAGTAACTTTTTTCTCTAACTCATTCTGGTTTGGCAGGAAAAATTAATAAAAATTAATATTTTTTGCATTTTAATTTTTTATTTTCAATAATTTTTCCTGCCAAACCAGAATAAGTTAGAGAAAAAAGTTACTTAGTTATTATGTAGGTAATTTTCTTCTCTATTATACTGAATTTTTTCAGATTTTTTTGAGCAAATTTTGAAAAAATCCCAAGGGTGCAGCTTATGTTTAACTTTAAATATCTCGAAAAATAGTGACTTTATCGTTACGAAAAAAGAGTATGTTTTTTACACAGAAAGTGTTGGAGAATCGAAAAATTGTGCTAAAATGACAATTCCGCCAGTGGCGTAGAATTTAGGAAGGATCAACCTCTCACTTGCCCCTGTTGTACGCCACTGGCACTAGCCAGAAACTTTTGTTTAACATAATTTAGTATGGTGTACGGTACCTACACTTTCTGCCAAGTATGATAAGGATACGTCAAATAGTTTTTAAGTACTGGGCAAAAATCGTTTTTAAATTTTTAAATAAAACACCCTGTAGCTCAGTAAGGAGCCACATTTTATCTAAGTGTTTTGGGTCAAATCTTCATATTCTGAGCCCAGGATACTCCAGTTAAAATATTTCCAATTAATTACAAATCACCCTGTATATATATATATATATATATATATATATATGTGTGTGTGTGTGTGTGTGATGCTGCCACCAGTGGTGTAATAGTAACTAACTATTAGTATAATAATATATTGAACTAGTAACATAATGACCTCCTTCCACATTGGCAATATAATAATGTAATATCTATATTTCGATACGCTTGAATTAAAAAAATACAAAATATTAAATATTAGAACGTCTAACTACGACAATCATCAAAGTTGTAGTAGTTTTATAATATAAATTCAACCTGGAAATTCAATCTTAAAAATGAGGTGAGAATACGCGTGAGAATAAACGTTTCATGTAGAACAAAAGTAAATAATTTTATTCTTGTTATTTATTGATTTAATAAATAAATATATAAATAAAATTTATTTATTTATTTACTAACAAAGATTTAGTTTTACCATTGAATACCTGTTGTTACATTTTTTTAACCACTCCTATAGTTAAGACGAAAAAGAAATAAAATTTACTAGAAAGTTTGAATGTACATTAAACGGAAAAGTACATCACTGTCAATCTTGTAAAAATATACTTTTTAAGCGTATAATTTAATAAAGAATTTTTCCGATAAAATAACATATTTAGTTTCTTATAAATCGGAAATAACAATAGAGGAAAAGTTAAAAAAACATAATATTTAACAAATAAAGCTGTTTATTTATAATATAAGAAATCTTAATCATTTACACTAGATATGTATTTGTATCAAAGTTGCAAATAATTTAATTTTTTTTCAAATTTTTCAAACTTGAGAGGCACATAACATTGCACTTTACAAGTTCAAAGTTTATATAAGGCTATTTTTAAAATCATTTTTTTCTTAATAATATATATATTTTTAAAATGGGCACAATATTTTATAATATACAGAAATAAATATTTAAACTTATGTTTTTAACATCAATACTTTATAAACTTATCAATTATTTTTCGAAGAAGAAAAGAAACTGAACACAACAATTTTTTTTCTTATTTTTGTTTTTCTAACATAAATTGAAATTTTGAAATAGAGTTTGACTTATCAGTTAATATATTTTATTTGAAATAGAGAAAATATTATAATTGAAAACGTTTTTTCTATGCCGTAATTGCATTTTAGATTTTTTTTCTTTCTAATTTAGAAACTTGTCTACGCTTTAAATGTGTGAACAACTCTTACAACATATTGTCTACATATTGGGCATTCAGCTAACTGTTTACCACAGTCAATACATGTTGCTATATGACCACATTCTAATAGAACGGAATTTAATGGAGCATCCATACATATTTTACATAAATCTTCAGTTGACATATTTTCTGTATCTAGAAAGAGAAAAACAAAAAAAATTAGTTCTAAATAAGAATTTAATATGATAAAATACACTTCTTCAAACAGATTTAAAACAGGAAAATTATAATTTATAAGCCTAAATTTACAATTTACTCACTTCAAAAAACTTTTGCCCGTATTCTCACCTCACTTTTTCATGAAAAAGTGCTTTTATCATTAATTTCAAAATAACATTTTGCTTCTGTTTTTCATTAAATATAAATAAATTTTCTATTTTTGATCATTTTTATTATATTTGGTACTATAAAATTTAAATAATCTATTTTAAAATTTAATAAATGATTTTAAGTGAATGTTAAAAGTACTTTTGTCAAAAATCACTTTTATAAATGAGGTGAGAATACGGGCCTTTATGTTTCAAAAATTATTTTCCTAACCATATTTAATTTTACATTACAATAAAACAGCTTTAGGTTATAGTTCTGTATTAATATATATTAATAATCGACGTTTCGACGAACGTAACGTGCGTCTTCATCAGGAAAAAATATACAAATGACATTTATAGTAAATAAACAGAACATAGAAACAAGTTACTAGGTAACAAAATAAGTAGGTAACTAGATCATAAAATTTCTAAATTTTTAATTAAAGGAAACCATATTTTATTTAAATTTATAAACTTCTATTGTTTCTCTTATCAATCTGCTCTTAATATTGATGGGTCTTGTAATTATTACAGTATCTTGAAATTTTACATCGTAAATATATTCTAACGCATGAAGGTACTGATTTAAATAAAATTTGGCTTCCTTTGATTAAAAATTTTGAAATTTTATGATCTAGTTACTTATTTTGTTACCTAGTAACTTGTTTCTATGTTCTGTTTATTTACTGTAATGTCATTTGTATCATTTTTCCTGATAAAGCCGTACGTGGAATTCGTCGAAACTTCGATTATTCATAAATATTAATACAGAACTATAACCTAAAGCCGTTTTATTTAAATATAAGTTCTGAAAATTTTTTTACTATGTTAATTTTCCAAGTTTTTTTTTTATAAAATAATTTTAAAATCACGCAACTTTAATTTTTATGTTTTCATTAAAGTAAAATTAAAGATCAATATTATTTTTCTCTGAAAATTACCAAAGTTATAATATAATATGTATAAATAACAATAAAAGTTTTTTTTTATTTATAAATAAATTATAAAAATATTGTTATTTTATAGTTCCGGCCTTGAAAAGGTTTGAAAGTTTGACCTATACTATTAGTAATTATTTATAAATCAATAATACGCAATGTAATAATAAATTTATGATAAAAATCAAATTTGTTATTTAAAACATTTACATCTGAAATATTATTTTTCTGATTTTTCGCTATTACTACAAAAAACACACTTGATAAAAAAGTTCAATTCAAGATATAAGTATATAAAATAATTTTTAGTATGAATATAATGAGATTTTCAATGGTTTTGATTATTAGATTGATTACTATTGTTATCCTTTTTTGATATAGAATACTGGAAAGAGAGAGCAATATTAACTATTTAAGGAGCAAGTTTGTGATAATTTTGGCATCACTGTTTGTTTTATAATGCTCGAATGATATTTCGGGCATGTGCAAAATATTAATTTACAACAAAATGAAAAAAAAAACAAGGATTAATCAGCATTCATAAAAAGTTTAATAATGATTTTAGTTTGAACGGTCAAAGAAGTGAATTATGTATAAATTTTCATAAATAAATCTATGTTTATAATTATCTAAAGAATCTATGTTAATGTATTTTATGTATTCTCTATAAATTTCATTAATAATAATGAATTGTTAAACTGAGACTGTAAAATGTTTGTGTTTTTTTTATTATATGTATAACACATACATTATTGCATAATCTTATGATTTTAAAAGAAATTTCTATAGAATATATTCCTATATTATTATGTAATTTTATAAATTGGAGAATAAATGTATTATTTACAAATTGACATATATCGTAGATATACTGTTGAAAGTGACAAAGTCAAAAAGAATAGTTTTCCGTAAATGATTATTAAAAATTTAAATGCTTCGTAGTAAATCGTAGCAATTTAATTTTTGTTGAATGATTATTTGGCTGAACTTCAGAATAGCCTCCCGTTTCACAAATTTTAAAAAAGTCAGATTTGCGCATGCGTGAGCATCGGAACGCCCATATTTCGTGTATAAAAACCAGTGAACCTCAAAGTGTTTCATTAGTAATTTTCCTTTTGTTATGTTATGTTAAGAAGTCCGGTAGGTTAGGGTAGGTTTGGTAGGTAGGTTTCAGGTAGGAGTTTGTTTTTTAAAGACCGTTAAGAAGTCCGGTAGGTTAGGGTAGGTTTGGTAGGTAGGTTTCAGGTAGGAGTTTGTTTTTTAAAGACCGTTAAGAAGTCCGGTAGGTTAGGGTAGGTTTGGTAGGTAGGTTTCAGGTAGGAGTTTGTTTTTTAAAGACCGTTAAGACACATTTAAAATCATATTTTGTCATGTCGAATAGTTTGACAGTCACTGGTTTTTCAACTCGCGTGCCTACCGCAAAAACGGGAGGCTGTTCTATAACTATACCGATTATTTTATTAATATTTACAGTATATGATTTCGTTACGTTATCTTAAGAAATATATTACAAATCAGAGTTACTTGGACATAATAATTTGGTCATATTTTACAGTATATCCACGATATCCAAAACTTTCGTATTAAAAACTAGTGTTTAAAGTAATTTGTTTTATATATAAATATGATAGAATGTAAAAACCTTCTGTCCGTGATTCAACCCATAGGTTAATAGCTTTATTTGTTAGTTCTTCTTTTTCGACGCAACCCTTAAAATCTACACGATTAATAAATAACAATTCTTTCAATTGTTTAACGGTAAGATGTGGAATTTCTTCAGCGCTACGTATATCGGAGAGACGAATTAATTTTCTAACAGTCTGTTGCTTTGTAGTATTTATCGATGAATTCGGTTCGGTTGTTCTGTGCTGTGTTCCAGGTTCTTGACTGTTATTCTAATATATTAAGTAGAAAATTTCACATATTAGTTAAATAAAAATTATTATAGAAATATGATATTATATTCGGATTCATTCGGTTAGAAACATTCGAAATTAAAATGTTATATACTTTAAATCTTGTATTGTATTTGTTAGTGAAATTCACACATATAATACTCGTCAAGACATTAATTTGTATATTTCACGAACAAATAAAACAATAACATATTTGTTTATTTATAATAAAGGTCTGATGTCGGATTGCTTTCAATAATTTAACGAATGCTACTAAATGTTCAGACTCAGTTAAGAATTTATGTATATACCGTGTGTTGACTTGGACCGTCGTACATAGTGATTTAGCATGTAAAATCAGACATGTGCGATTTCCTGCTTCCCAAATTATTTTACAAAAAAAAACCTTATGATAAATGTTTTAGGGCATACTTTTCTGCATGTAAATCAATTAGTAAATTTTTTTTTGAAACCTTCTTAACGTCAAGAATTAGGTCTAAAGTTGTTAAGAAATTGACTGGAAAATGGCAGGAGCCGTAAAATAGCATATAGCATTTAGCATTTGTTTTATTTTTGTTCCAATTTCACGGCTAATGCCATTTTCAGTCAATTTTTTGACAACTTTAGGGCTAATTCCTGACGTTGGGATGGTTCCAAAAAAAATTTTGTTGATTGATTTACATGTAAAAAAGTGTTTCCTAAAACATTTATTCTAAAGTTTTTTTTTTTTTTAATAATTTGGGAAGCAGGAAATCGCTTATGTCTGATTTTACATGCTAAATCCCTATGTACGACGGTGGAAGTCAACACACGGTATATAAATTACATAGTAAAATATTTTTCAGAACTCATTGTATTAAAATAGAAACTGTTTCAGGAGAAAATTCTGTTTAATTATTTTATAAAAACGACATTTCGACAAGACTAAACGCTTGCCTTATTAGGTAAAAATTTATCAATGACATTAATGTTTAATTATTTTATAAAAACGACGTTTCGACAAAAACTGAACGGAATCGAATCCTAAAACAGATTTTATTTTAAAGGTAAATAAGTCTCTCGAATAATAATTATTAAAAAAATATAAAAACTTCGAAATCCGATGAGTTGAAGACCACTGTACTATATTATTATTTACTAATATCTTAGTAATAAATCTAAGTATACATATTTATTTTTAATAGTATTAAATTTTAATGTATTATTTATCCGGTTGGCTAATATCTTTTTTTATACATGACCATGATTAGTATGACATCATATTAAATTGGTAAAATTTGTTTGATAGACAAGAAATAAAAAGTCATGATATGTCAGCGCCAGTAGACTGGAATAAAAAATCAAATATCTTATTTCAAGTTTAAATCGTTTTATTTTAATTAAATGAATATATTTGAAATCTAGTAATAACAATTTTTTTTTACTATATGAACAATTTTTTTCAACGTTTATTTCATGAGATTAAAGTCATTTGAATTTTTAAATAATTACATATTTTTATTTATTTGTCACTTTTTAAAATAATTTCGTACATATATACTATATTAGCTTAAAATAGATACGACACAGCAAAGATTCAAACTCAAAAAACTACAACATATTGTTACGTTTACGATTCGACCAGGTAAGACCTTATATTAAAAAATGACAATATTATGAACTATATAAATATTACAGTTATTTATATACACGAAAATGTATTAATTTACTATTTATGTACTCTGTATTCATAGTTTATTTATGTATTTATTTAAACGTCTTTACTTTAAATTTTAACTGACCGTGACCGGCTTACTAAACGACTGTCCACAAACGAATTCTCTACCTAACTATCATTTTACAGGACAACTGCTTTGCCACGCCGTTTAAACAGCTCTCTTTTTAAACCACAACCACAAAACTCAAATGTGCTGACAAGTAATTTTTGTTACATTATTTTTGCATTTTGTATATTCTGAATTTTAAAATAGTTTATATGGGCGTTTCTTTAAATTCAAGATCGGTGAAATTCATCTCAACCGTAAATGACGGCACCGATACAGATTTGATGAATTCTTTTGAAATGTATGTTTTCACATTTGTTTGGTTAGGTTAATTTCTTTAATAATTATGTAGTTTACCATTAATATTACACTTATTTTATCACTTTCGTTAACTAAATCAAATAAAATTAGAATTTGATGAAATTTTCATAGAACAACTATTATTCATCGCAATTCATGAGACTCATCGAACTTCAAAATCGATGGAATTGATGGATTCATCGAATTTAGAGATGGCATGATAGTTTCTCGTTTAACCGATGAATTCTTTAGGTGAATTTAGGGAAACGTCTTATACTACAGACAATCGTATTTAGACCTTGCACCGCTGTAGGTTACTTGTCAATAATTCGCACCATTGACAACACAAATAAAAATTGTTAATTAAACCATGATTGCATATATGTATAGCCTCATGTTTCAATTGTTGTATCATCTAGATCAGTGTTTCTCAATCTGTGGTTCTTTATACATATTTAGATTATAAATCACTTCAAACTTTACTTAAAAAAAAATTATCATTATTGTGTTTAAAATGATTCACCTAAACATAAATTACAATTTTGATAATGATAAAAATAAGGATATTTATTGTTCAATTTTTAATTATTTAAACATGATACTGATAAGATTACTAAAATAATGCTTTTATTATTAAGAATTCATATAATATTCTTTCACTATAAATATGACATAGTAAATATTTTATCAATAATATAGGTTTCCCCCTATTAATCAAATAATTTATTATTATTTTTTTACTTCATTTATCATTGTTTATATAATATACTTTGCAGCTTTGTTAATAAATTTTTTGTCAAGTATTTATAATTTATGAAAATGTTTCTAAATTTATATTCTAATTAAAATCAAACAAAAATAATTTTAATGTTTCTGTTTTTATAAAATGTATAAATAATAGGAATTTATAAAAAATATATTTAAACCTAAAATACAGTACTATCGAAATAATAAAAGTATATATTATTTTTGGAAAGAAAATTAATAAATATGAACTTTAGGAAATAGATTAAACAGTTTCGTCTCGAGCAAACAGAACGTAACTAAATAACAAACAAGAAAACATACCGTAGTGGCTGTTGTTCCGGAATTTGAATTCACATTTGTACTATACTGTTGATTTATTTCCGAATTTGTCATACGTCTAGATGAAGATGGTTGTTCTTGTGGTAGATTTCTTGTTTGTTGTTGATTCTGATGTGGCATTCCATCATTTCCTAAAGTTATAAAATGATTACGAAATAGTTAACAACAATCTATTGAAAAATAATGAAATATACGTACTTCTTAAAACGTTGGGTTCAAATAAATTTGGCATTGAACTGGTTAACTGTGATACAATTCCATTTAAATAATTTTTCTTACTACCATTTTTAGGTAATCTTGGTTCTATATCAACGTACCATAAAAACTTATTAACTAAATCTTCTTTTTCTACAAAACAGTATATATACATAAAACGATTATTTTATTAATTCATACATTTGCATTTATCATAACTAACCTATACAATGTTCTGTTGAAATTTTACGTCTAGCTAAATACAATTTTACCTCTTTTGATCGTAAATCCATCAATTTATTTCTATTTACAGGGCGCGTATTTAATATTAAGCAAATATCACAATAAACTCTGAAACTACGCAAAAAAAAATCATAAATATGTTTTTTTAGGTAAATATTAATAACATTAATCACCTGTTAGTGTTAATTTTTCGTATGCAATTTTGACAATAGCCTTGTCCACATTCCATACACTTTGTCCGATTTATTTTAAAAAAAGCAAATTTTTTCTGACATGAACTACAGTTCGACATGTTTTGCTGGAAATAAAGGTTTTGATAAAGTACAGAATATAAAATATTATTTCTACTTGTAATAATTACAAATAAAATTTATAAATGTTAACCTAAAATTTATATATATAATTGGATAAACTTCTGATTGACATATAATAATAATAAAAAAAAGAAATTAATAATCTAATTAACTTATAGTATATAAAAACAAATTTTATTCACAATGAATAGACTTAAATTAACTTTTATTTATCATAGTTGTTATCTATATTTTCAATAGAATAAAGATTAGATTATAGTTTTGTGATATATAATAATACTCTTGATCATTAAATTTTTAATAGTTTTTTAAAGGTTTATTATTTTTTTGATATAATACTTACGTTATTACTGTAGTATGACTGGAGTACAAAATGAAATGTCAAGATACAACTGTCAAAAAATGGCACTGTTTTTTCTTCGTTGATTTCAAATTGATCTAGATCAGTGAAAGATTTGTTCAAAAACAAACAAACTGTCACAAGTTCTGACATCTAGCGTCAGATTTAAATATACACTTGTTAATGATTTCATAATAAAAATAAGAAATACACAGTGTCAAAATCCTATTTCATAACCTTTTTCATCATGATTTAATTATTTTAATTTTTAAATAATGCAAAATATTCCAAAATTATAGTAGTTAAAATATAATTTTATACCATAATGCTAAGCAACTGTAAGCTATTACAAAATGCATTCAAACTAAATTCAGTAAATCATTATGTGTGGGTTAAAAATCAAGAAATTATGCGCAGATTATTCTCAAAAGCAAGTTTTAATGGAAAAACAAAAAAGTATAACGAAAGAAAATTAGTTGGGTACGTATATATTTTCATATATATATATATATAAATTTAATCTTAATTATTTCGTTTTTTATACAGTTTTTCGATGGATCAAATGTATTCGGTTGTATCAGATGTAGGAAATTATTATAAATTTGTACCTTTTTGTAAGAAATCAAAAATACTACATGAATCTTCAGAATTTTTACGAGCAGATTTAGTAATTGGTTTTCCACCTGTTATTGAAAGTTATACATCGAATGTAACACTTGTAAAACCACGAATGGTAAAAGCTATATGCAAAGACGGAAGATTATTTGACCATTTAGATACAACGTGGAGATTTAGTCCAGCGTTAAAAAATAATTTACAATCTTGTATTATTGATTTTTACATAACATTCGAGTTTAAATCAATGCTGCATTCACAATTAAGTCATTTATTTTTTGACGCATTAGTTCGACAAATGGAAGTTGCTTTTATCACTGAAGCAAAATTTCGCTACGGAAAAGAATCTGTTCCAAGTCAAAATTTGGCAATTGTAAACAATTAACGAACGTATTATTAGGTAATTTTAATTTATACAATAAAACTAGTCAAATTGATCATATTTTATTATAGTTTATAAAATGTTTTTTGAAAATAAAATATATTTTCCGTTAATTTATTATTGTTTGAC
Organism: Clivina fossor; assembly: GCA_963966155.1. Taxonomy (NCBI): domain Eukaryota; kingdom Metazoa; phylum Arthropoda; class Insecta; order Coleoptera; family Carabidae; genus Clivina; species Clivina fossor. The sequence continues at coordinate 26,517,938 of OZ014555.1, forward strand.
CTTAAACTACATTTGTCCACACTGTAAAATAGTAACGGGAATTTTTGGTTTATTATTTGGGCCTGTGGGAACATTTTCTATTTTTCGCATTACTAATAATCCGTCAATTACTTTTCCAAATACTACGTGTTTACCATCTAAAAAGTTACACTTAGCACAAGTAATAAAAAACTGACAACCGTTCGTGTCTTTTCCACTATTCGCCATTGACAGTAATCCAGGAGCATCGTGTTTTAACGAAAAATTTTCATCTGGAAACGTTGCTCCACCATATATACTCATTATTCCAGTACCGTCGCCCTGTAAAATAATATATTAACAACTATTACATAATACAATACTATTACTTACATTAACAAAATCGCCACCTTGAATCATAAAATCTTTAATAACACGATGAAATATAGCACCTTTGAAACCTAAAGGTACACCATCTTTTCGATATTCGCCGGTACAAAATTGACGAAAGTTTTCACTAGTTTTCGGCACAACATCAGCGAATAATTCGAAAATCATACGACCGATTTCCTGAAGAAAATCAAAACTAATTCTTAACCCCCTTATTTAATGCAGAACATAGCCTAACTTACCGTTGTACCAACTGTTATATCAAAGAATACAACAGGATTGGCTGGATGTCGTAATTGTGATTGAATCTGACTCCAAGTAGGCATAATTATTTTAATAAGAAAGTAAATTAATTGACTAAATTAATACCGCCAATATTTACATTGAACAACAACTGTCAATTGCCGACATTTAAAATGACATTTTAACGCTAGGTGACTCTGCAATTCATTATATTTTTATATGCTCATGCGTACTATTCGGAAGTTTGTAATTTGAATTTTTATTTAATTTTGTTTAATGATAGAATAAATTGACAATGATTAGCTATATATCAAAGGAGATTAATTAAAGTAATTAGTCAAATAATAAAATGCACCCACTTTTAACTAGTTTTTCGCAATTAATTAATAATATGGTGTATCACATGATTACCATACGAATTATCACTTGTCTTTTAAAATACATTCTAGAATTAAAAGATTTCATTCACTTGCTCAAAAAAAATAATGTCAAAAGCAGATTGGAATATAATGATTATCCGCTTTATTTTAAATTGTAGTTTAAATATCGAATATGATTCTGCTCGGATGCGCAATTTGTAATCTCAAAAAGTATCTGAATAAATCATCTTGTTATTGAAACAAATTAGTAGTGTTATGGCAAAACATTTTTGTGATTTTACAGGAGAAGCAAAAACAGTTTTGTATTTAGAATTGTGAATGTAGATTAGCATGTATGATTGCCATAGTTGTATTTTTTGACAACTAAGCCCTTTGATCAATTTAAAGTGTACTTTGTTTGTGACCATTTAATGCCAAAAAGTGCATTTTGAAAAAAAAAGGCAGGTAGCATATTTTGCCATAACACTACTGAAATATTCTACTAGGAGATTGGAAAGTAAATGTGAAAAATGATAAATAAAGAGTATTTCAAAATAAGCATATTTATTTATAAAAATACAAAACCAAATATTATTACTATTATTAAACATAAAACGACCTTATTTATTGATATTATATATATTATTGATAATATATATATATATTATTATTATTATTATACTATATAAATCACAAATGTTTTGTTTTTTTAGATTTAAAATAAAACAACTTCTCAGGCTTCAGTCAATTTTTCATTTATTTAATTATAGTTTATAGATTTATCTGCAGATTCTATATTTCGGAATCTCAGATTCCATCATCAGGAACAAATAGTACCGAATATATAGTAAATACATTACAATTATATACGAAACTTAGATATTACCATCATTATTATTTTTTTATGATGGATTCTAAAATTCCGAAATATTAAACCTACATATGAATGAACTGTAATTAACAAATTGACTAAAGTTTTAGAAGTTGTTTTATTTCAAATATAAATTTTCAGTTAACACAATATCAAGTTATTTCTTACACTTCGTGTTCTAAACTAGTATTTTTTTTCGTTCTTGGTACCTAGAAATTTTAAATAAATAAATAATAGCATTCCATACAGATAGCATGTTGAATTGGTACCCCAAAGGTTTCCAGTTCAAGATGCATTCATACATTAAGTCAAAGTTATACTATAGATGGAGAAAACAATACAATGTTTTCTAATTTAAGTTACGAATTAACCAAAGTAAGTAGGTAAGTTTCTGTTACTATTATTCCAGTAAGTAGTAGAGACCTATTGAAATAATAGTAACAGAAATTCGAAAGTTTATTAATATTACTTTGGTGGATTTGTAACTTGGAAAATGTTTTTCCCTACACTTTAGGTGATTCCATTTTAGACATAGAGGTGTCAGGTTATAAAATGTAAACAAACACACTATCCATTTTCGATTAACAACCAGTATACTTAGATCCGGTTGCATAAAAAATTCAAACACTTTGTAAGTTAACTCTTTTATTAACTTGCCAATTGACAGATTAAAGAGTCGGTTTAAAGATTAGTTGACAATCTAATTGTTTAGTTAACTCGTTGATTAAGTTAACAATAGTCGTGTTTTTTTCAAGAATGTTCTTATCTAAACTACAATTAAACTGATCTGATCTGTAAATGAACTGCGTTCTAGCATAGCGATGGGCTATCACGGCCTTTAAATATGTAAGTAACCTCTCCGTTGCTTGGTACTTGAATTTTTAGTTAATAATTTCTAATTATTAATTTATTGTTGTTATATTCTTGTTATTATTATTATTTTTGTTATATAAAAATTATCAGTTTCGAATACCCCTATCGAATATAAATGGCGCGACAAAAATGATTGTAAGTAAATACTTGTAGAACCTACAAGTTAATTTTTACATCTGTTCCACTGTTTCGCCATCCCACAGCTGCAAATTCATTACTTTAAAGGTTATGGTCAACTGCACTGTATGTGATTCGAAATTTTCTTGGCGCTCGAGAGGCAAGGGGAAGGTAGCACAGATCAGTTGTGGTGTAGTTACAATTTGTTTCAAAAAAAAAAAACAGTTCTTACGTTGCCGGATCTGATCCGAAGAGCTTAGAGCTTGTCGGTCAGTTGAAAAAAACACGAATATTGTTTTAAGGAACCGGGCCCAACTCTATTAACTATTTTCTAGTATCTTTCTTTCGTATATTTTTTCATTAAATAAATAAATAGTCGTTTCTTAGTTGAAAAATATTCCATTTTTCAGTGAATGAAATTCATTTCAGGAATTAGGAAAAACTAATACATAAATATAATAAGGCACTATTTGAAATAAAAACTTACCAATCTCAGAGGCTTTAGTATTAAACCAGATATTCCATATTTCTTAACATTAGTGTTTTCATTGGATTTTGTAGATGAAGCTGTAGATGATGATGATGGTGCTGTTTTACATTGAAATGACGTGCTTCGTTTGATTGTAATTGGTGTTTTTTTCTCGTGTTCGAAACTATTATTTCTGCTTGGCGGCGCTTTAATGTCATTTGCAGATTTTCGTCGACTCAATGTTCGTAAACTAGTTGGAATCGATGAATGAGGTTTTGGTGATTTATTCGAATTGATACTGATATTATTTACATTTGACATCGATAAAGATGTCTTCGGTGATAGAGATTTATTTAAACTGATATTACTGCAAAGTCATCAAAATAATGTTGGTAACATATATGTCTATTTCAATATTTATTATTCATTAATTATCTATTCAAATATAATAAAACTAGCGAAAAAACATTTGAAAAAATCTGACGATAACATTTTCATTCAAGTCAATATATATATATATATATATATATATATATATATATATATATATACATTCCCAATCACGCCATTTACCCATAAGGGTGTGACCATAACTCTTTCTATTCAAACAGAAATTAGTTAATTCTAAAAATTCCTATCCAGAAAAGCAAGTTTTACTTCCTCCACATTTATGATACCTCTAAATCATGCTCTTTTATTCTTATAATCAGTTCCCGTAAGTCCTAAGTGGAATATAGAGACCATATGCTCCAGAAGTTAATCATACAGTTCTTAACAATTTTTATTTGCGGGTCATTTGCCCACAGTCAAGAAAGGGACCTGATGCTTAAAGTGAGTTCAAAACCACTCAGACACAGCCAATATCTTGTTTCATGATCGTTCATTTAGACACTTTTTCGAAACTACAAGTCGTGCGTTCGCATAGAGCAGCGACGAGTTCCGATCAAGTAATTTAAACTAGTAATGTTTTTAAAGTTGATCAAACTGTTCTGTCCGATTGTATTTAATTAATGCCTGACCTTGTAGCAATTTTATTTTACGAAGAACAGAAACGCCGACCAGCGGATTCAAACCATTGAATCTAGTATTAATTTAAATTCTTGTGTGAACGAATCAGGGATTTTTGGGGTCCAAATCTAATATTGGCCTACGGCTGCCTTTATTATTCTTACCACTTGAAAATATTCACTCACGCAAAACACTCTCAATCATGCTTAATCATCTACTTATCGAATATTCACACAGACGTTCACTTTCAATACCACTTACCTATATTCCTTTAACCAAACATTCATTAGACATTCGTTCATGATAGCCGAACCATCTTATATAGACACCACTTTGATATTTCTCAGAAAGTTGGTAACACAATATATTTATTAAAATTATAATTTATGTGGGCACTATAGGAGAAACTTTTCTGAAAATTTGATCAAAATCAAATAAATAATGTAGCCACAATGAATTTTTAAATAATTTTGCAATTTTTTTTCTCGATAAGATGGCAACACTGTATTTTGTTAAAATTGCATAATTTATTTAGGCACTAGGAGAATCATTTATAAAAATTTGATGAAAATCGGTTAAAGTGGTCATAATGAATTTTTAAAAACTTTAGTAATTTTTTCTCGGAAAGTTGGCATAACTGGTAAAAAATAAAACCACATGACCATCTTGGGTACTAGACAAATTTATCCTGAAAATTTCATTAAAATCGGTTAAACCGTCTAGGAGGAGATGCGATCACAAAATTTTGACTGACGACGCACATCCATACACCCACATAAACTAAGTTCGCTTGATTCGTCTGATCTAGAGGCTACATGAAGGATATCTACACAATTTTTTTTTTGAAAATGTTACAGACACCGTACCAAACGCTATACCACTTTTCCTTGCAGTCAAAGTGGTAAAAACGTAAAGTTTCTTTAACATTATTTTTTATTTTTACAATTAGGCAGAGAAATTTTACTGTCCAACATTTTTAACTTCATTTAAATTCATTATGTATGTATTATATGTCTAAACTGTTTGATTTGAAAATTTCATATTAGTTTTTCCGTAGCGATTGTTTTCTCGTATTCATAACTCGTTATTATTTCCACTCTGTTTCAAGAACGGAGCGCACTTAAAAATCGAATAACATAAAACGTACCTTATATTGGCATTTGATGAATTCGCAGATGATTGGAATGAAAATGATCGCTTGATTCTCGAACCATTTGCTTCTGACATTTTCTTACTGCTCATATCTGGTGTAGATTGTGCAATTGGACAGTTTAATTTTGGATCCTAAAACGAAAAAAAATTCAATAATTTTGTCTTTTATTTTTTATCGTACTTACATTTGGCGAATTCATTTTCTTTAGATGTCGAATCTGCATTTTTGACGGTGTTAAATTTTCTTTCGCTAAAAAATATTTAATTGAATATTTCGAAAAATTTCTATTTTAATTTATAATGCACTCACTTGCATTAGTCTTCGCCATATTTTGCAAGGGTAACACAGCCTTCATAGGTCCTTTATTTTTTATTTTATCCTTTTCATTTTTCACTTTTAGATTCTTATCCAATTTCACCGCCAAAGGATTTGTTTGTTTCTTGATTTTTGGAAGATCTACATTCGCTGCTTCAGTACGGATCGATTTTCTATCACTGATTTTCGAATCAGATTTGGATCGAACGATTTTTTTTCCAAGTTGTAAATGTTGTTTGAATTTTTCGTATTGATTATTCGATTTTTTTTGCACTAAATTATTCAGCTGTTCGTTGTTATTTGTTTCCGATTCTGGTTTTTTGTTTCCAACGTTTTCTTTAGGATCTTCTGTGTTAAGTTGATAAGAATTCTCATCAATTTCATCCCAAGGTGGTGTCGTTGCTGAGATGTCAAGCTCGCGGTCTATTGGATAAAATTATTAGAATAATGTTGCAATAATTATTAATTTTTATTATTGTTCTTACACATTTCATCCACATTTTCTTTGAAAGAAGAAAAAATATATGATAAACACATCGCATCCATCTGTATTAGATCCTAAAATAATAGGTTTGTTTATTTTGAAAATACACTAGATGAAATACATATAATATAATTTATATTTTCAGATTTGCTACAATCAACTGAATTTTTACAATTACTATTTATCATTTATGAACTTAATAATGACTGTAACAGATCATTTGTAAAAAAATATTTAAAAAGTTATTATATTTAATTAATGTGAATTATGAAATTTGACGTTTTGATTCTGTACTAGAATCTTCATTAACAAATTTTTGTAACGGAGTTGATAAATTAAAAAAACAGTATTTTAATCTAATGACAACTTTTCATTGAATCCATTGTCAAAGTTTTGGTTCATTTACACATATGTAACCCGTTAAATAAATTTAAATGTTCTTGTTTTAATGTTTACTTAAAAGAATCTTACCTCTTTTTCAGACGTTTCTTTTCTATTTTCGTGACTAAATCCACCAAAACTACAGTTCAGTTCCTTTTTTTCAAAAATTTTTATTTTCGATTTTTGTGCACTCATTGTTATTTGATTACTGCTTACGTATTCAATATTTTTTGACGAAGATAGTTTTATGTCGTTAAATGTTGCAACTTCAAAATCATTTGTATTTTTACTAGATGAAACTGGTGATATATTATTTGAATGATCAGTCGATGTTTTAGAATAAAAAATATGTTTATTGTTGTTTTCACATGAAACAATTACAGATGGAATAGCACGTGATTGAATTTTTATTTTATTTCCTTCTTTCGGCGACTCTGGTAAAGGTACATTTAATGATGCAACATCGTCAAAAGTTTTATTTAATAAAGAGTTATCAAGAAGTCCCAGTGATGCACAAGATACATTTAATTCTTCATTTGTATTACTTAAATAATCTTTATTTTTCATCGAAAGTAAATTATTTGATTTATTCGAAATATCTGCAGTTGTTTCTTTACCATCTAAGTACAGTGGAAGTGTAGAAATTTTTTTATTTTTAATCGATTTCACTGGGGTTTGAAGTGGTGAAACTAATTGTCCAACATTGATATTTTCCTTGCCAACTAATATTCTTTTATTTTTCAATTGATCAGTTTCACTTATACACTCTATAGATACTTCGTTTTTTACAATTCTTTTATAAACAGTATCAAAGGGATTATTTGAAATATCCGATAATCTCCCAGAAACATTTTTACTAGACTGATCTAACTGTAAAATATCACCATCAAAGTCAATTAAATTATCTTCCTCCATTTCTTTTCTACAACAAAAGTATTTCCATTTACAAATAACACTGTTAATACCTGTCGGTTAATCAAATTAAAAATAACAATAACATTTACTTCTTTTTTCTGTATTCTTATTATATGATAACAAAACAAACATCTTCAGTTTTTAATAAAAAAAATATTATCTTACCTGGATCACTATTAACAATAAATTAATTTTCTTATTAATAACATAAAGAAATGTTGAACTGTCATTCCTGTCATCAAGATTTGAATTCAGCAGCTCAGCAGCTTGTTTTTATCTATAGAGTTACTGATACTGAATTATAATATAATAAAATGTCTATAGATGGTGCTGTTTATCTCAATATTTATGCATTGTATTTTATATCCAATAACACATATATTTAATTAATGTTTCTTAAATGTATAAATATTAAATTTTATCATTATTAAATGTTAAAATTATTGTGTATTAATAAATAATTATAATACTATAAAAATTATTATAATATGCAACCAGCATTACTTATAACTAATACTGGTATGCATGATATAATATATAAAAACAAACAAAAAGTGTAGCTTATTTATACAATTATTTTCGTTTAATTGTTCGAAATAATATAATTATATGCACAGGTAGTTCCTGAATTAAGACAAGGTACCATTATGACGACTCTACTCTGATGTAAGTCAAATAGCTTATTTTTTTGTTTTTTATTTTTATAAATCCGATCTTCAAAATAAACTTTTTAATTCTGTGTATTTTTATTTGATTTGTATATTATTAAAAATATTTTTTTAAGGAAAAAATAAACATTAATGTTAGAAACATTTTATTTCATAAATATTACTTACATTACATTAACCATATATGAATCATTTATTTGAATTAACAATAAAATATACAGATATAAAACAATGTCTATTATATCATTATCATATTGCTAAAAAATGTGGAAACAATATTTGTATAGAAAATTTTTAAAACGAATATAACTATATATTATCTTTAATAAATAATTTTCTTTGAAAAATCAAATTGGTCCATAATATGTGTATTTTATTATATGTATAATAGGTATATATATATATATATATATATATATATATATATATATATATATATATCGTTTATATTATAAACTATATTTTGTCAATAAAATAATAAAAGTAAATAATCATTACTACAAAAATAATATGTATATTGTACATTTAAATGTTTGTTTGAATCAATTTTTCGAAATTAGTAAATTATCTATTAAATCGAGGTATTATTTTGATTTAATTAATATAAATAGATAAATTCATGTAAAAACATTATCTGTTTTCGTACATTTATTGGCACATGCCTAAATATTACATAATATTCAATATAGATCATCTGTTTTATGGCATTAATTTGTACAAGATAATGTACATTTTTCAAATTTCTATTGATCATGTTCTTTTTCATTTTGTATCGTATTTAATCTATAAACTTACAAATTACAAATCACATCAAATTTTATCATCTGAATGCCCGTAAACACATAATACATATAATTTCGTATAAATGATAACTAGTAATATCAAAAACATATATTTAAAAGTTTGTACATTATTTGTGCAAAATAATGCAACGTTTATATCGAATGATCTTCATAATGTAAATATAGTACAAATAGAAACGAGTACGTTTACGTTTATGTTTTTTTTTTTTACAAAAGTGTATAATTTGATAGATTTAAAATTTAAACACAAATCTAGGCGAGTGTATAGCACAATAAAAACTAAAAAATAGTACATTACATACAGTACGATATCATACACACACACATATTTATATATATATAGAAAAATTAACTAATAAACAGCAATTATTATATGCAAATTTTGTAAAATTCATGTAAATATACAAAGTAACTGATATAATTCTGTGTTAAATGTATCAACAGGCAATTGTATTTTAAGTTTCATTGTAAATTTTTTCGATTTTATATTTAGTTACGTATCAATTTTAAAGATAACAATAAATAGACTTTTTAAAAAATATGTTAAACATAATCTTTTATTTTAATTTAATACAAAACTGAATTTTTTTAATAAGTGCAATTCGACAAGAGACTATAATAATTATAAATTTATAGAGTAAAATAATTCTCAAATACTGATTATTTCCCATATTGAAACGTTTACATTTACTTTGTATATAAATATAATTTTTTAATTTTCTATAAAATAATTTAATAATAAAATTCTCACAATATAATATGTGATATACTACTACGTACACTCAAACAATATGACATACACACATGCGCACATGCAATTCTCAGTTACACCGATTTTATTTTCTACTACATGAAGAAAAAAAAAACAACAAACAAAATCATGAATTATGATTGTATGTTTATCTACCAGATAAAATTTTGTTAACTTATACTAGAATGTATAAAAAATTAGTTACATATAAACTGCATAATTTTAATGATGTAATATGTATTATACTGGTTCATGTATTAGAGTTTTTTCCAGAAATTAAAATCTAGTACCAGTTAAAAAAACATGCTTTTGTTATATTGTTAGTTAGAAATTAGAAAAATATTATCATCCATCAATATTGAATACCAAATGTTTTCTTTCATCAGTTGCAATTAGAAATGTGTTAAATATAAAATTCTTGTGTTTCACATGATTAGATTTTGTATAAAATATTCCTAAAATTTATTAAATAATCTTCGGTAATTAGAATTCATTACTGTAGTTGTAATTTATATTTAAAATAAAAATTTACAATATGTTATTGAAGAAATTGGCAACAAACAAGTCAAGCGAGCATCTAATTAATAGAATAAAAGAAAGCATTTGATCTCTTTTACAAGGCTGTAGCTGTATCAAATGATGGATCAATTAAAGTAAGATCTAATAATGTTTGTTATTGTTATTGGCGCGTTGTTATTAACTATTTGAGTATATTAATTAGTATTTTCAGTATGGTCCAGCTGATGCCCTGTTGCTTGCCGCCATAACTTTTGTAATTTTACTCGCGTGGAAAACAGTTGAAGCATCGGGACGAAATCTCGGTGTTCTTACAGCATAGGAAATTAATATTCCCAATGCAACTAATACGACGGCCAATACATTCATTACCAATCCCTCAATGTCCCCTTGGGAGTATTTGTCACTGTGTAACCCAGGCGTGCGAGAAAATAAAACAAATATAATCAGTTAGAAACAGACACCAGCTGTGTGAAAGTGTGAAAACAAGCCGTTTTGTTTTGTTTTTTAAATATTGGGTGCAAAAGTTAGATTAGATCGAACTTAGATTAAGCACAAGTAGATGATTGGCTTTATCTTTTTATTTTTATAGATAGTTTTATTTATTTACGTGTAGCTTATCCCCTACTGTACTTAATCCAAGGAAAATATATATACAGAAGCAGCCTTCAAATAATTACGATTAATATTAAAACTGAAAGCAGAAAGCAAAAAGCTGTTAATAAAAAAATAAAGAAGTCGAAATTATTATATATGTGCTACATTGATATTTATGTAAGTATATAAAAATTTTAAACATTTAGTCACATGGAATTGTATATAGTCTTTGTTGAACATAATCTGAAAAACTGTCATTGGTTTCAAAGTAAAAAAAAAAAAACAATAATGAAGGGTGATTAAAATATGACGATGAATGCTCAAAGATCGCCTGAACGGATGAGGACATGGCCTCGAAACCGGAATTCTTCTCGCATACAAATGTAGCTGACAATTATCGCAAGTGCAGTAAGCACCATTGCGATTGAGTTTATAATGATAGCTTCTTCTGGCAGAGCAGCATATTTTTCTCTAGAAAAGAAGAATAAAACATTTACAAACAATACTATATATTCATTTTGTTTAACAACCATTTTAATTACGAAATAAAATATAAGGATGATTTTTTTTGCAGTAAAATATTTACTTTAATTTTTAACTCCTTAACGCAGTATTTGAAAATATTTCATAAATTTTTAAATTTTTTTACCAAAAACCGTACGTTAAGAAGTTAAAGGAGAGAAATACAGTTAGTTTCTGAAAAAAAAAACAATACCATGATACCTAAAAATATAAGTATATATATATTTATACATATGAAATTCTAATTTCTTCATATTTCTTATAACAATAGATAGATACTTCATTAGATAATTCATTATGACGCTGAGCAGGTTACAAAGCATTTAAAAAGTATTAAATGTAATAGTAAAATGTTATAAAGAAAATTTATAAAACAGAATATAAATAAAAAAGCTTTTACAAAAGATGTTCAATATTTTTGGATTACTTAGAAAATATATTTTACAAAAATAAAATTCATAATGCAGATAGGCAACCCATTGTGACGCTATGTGCAGTGGATTATCTACTTGACTATCAACGCGTATTTTTTGAAATTGTTTTGAAAAAATTAACATACAATTATTGTTAATATGTAATAATTAAAATAACCGAAATGTGAACATATTTAAAAAAATACTTGTTTATTGTAATTGATAATAAATTGTGTTATTAAACTTTTTTAATAAAATATTTTTTTAAAATAAGTTTGTTAACTTTTGCTTTACTTTTGTATCACTTGCATATAATTTAACAGTTAATGAGTGAATATTGATTAAATTTAGTGAAGTAATAAAAAATTTATTTTAATAAATTAATTTTTTTGCATGAAATTTATTAATTTGTTTTGTTAATTAAAAGCAACGTATATATGGAAATAATTATTAAAAAATAACCAATAAATTTTTGCTATAATAAAAAATTAATTGTTACTTAAATAATCAGTAAATATAATAATTCAATAACCATGTAATATTACATAATACGCTAAAAACAAAAAAAAAAGACCTGCTATGCAGCCAAACAAGTTACAAGTACTTATTAATGTAATCAAACCGTTAACTTTATATAGGCAATATTATTACGACATTTTTCTTTAAATATTTCAATTAACCTTGACATTTTATTGTGCGTATTTGTAAATAAATAACATTCGCATAATTATTTCAAAAATTTCGAAAAGTTAAAAACGATACAAGAAACTAAAATTTAAAAAAATTGTAAATAGTAATCAGTAATGGGCTCGTTGCAATTAGTACTATTTTAAGGCGAAATATTGAAATATTACCTAAAAACAATGTCATAACATATTATAATTTATAATTTGTATGTAACTAGAGCCTTCGTTGATACAGATTGGAATAAAAAAAATTGACATGCATAAATATATTAAAATAAAGAATATGGTAATCTTCGGGCTTTCACAGCCAGTATTCATTGAAGTTATAGAATTTTCTGGGTTGGTATGCCGTAGTAGATCTATCCTCGTCGCAGACGTTTCGCTATACATCGTAGATGGCATCCTCAGTAACAAAAAGAACGCCATCTGTGCTGTATGGCGAAACGTCTGCGACGAGGACAGATCACCACGGCATATCAGACCAGATAATTTTATAAATTCAATAAAATAAATTATACTCCTATAATTTTTACATAGCAAACATAGAAAAAAATAATTATTCGGGGCCTCAGTAAATGTCAAAAAACATTTGATTGTTGCTCGAATAGTTGTTTATGTAAATGATTTTGAGGTTATACGTTTGCGTTTGAAAGTGGCTTGCGTTAGCGAAAGTTTCTAAATAGTAGGAATAGAAGAGCATGTATGCGAGAGGAATTATGAATGTGGATGAAGCGAAAGTTGCATGTCTGGATAGGGATGTTTGGAGGAGGCTGATTCGGGATAGTGGAAAGAGTTTGTGCCACATCCTTTTGGGTAACTTTACAATCTAGAAATTATTTATAATTATATTTATAGGAAATACAGTTAGTATCTTAAATTTAAAACTAAATTATCGTTATATGATAGCAAATCCAATCCAATCTGTACGAAAGTAAGGCTCTATAGTATTTTTATTCGTAATGTTGTTTAAGACATACTTAAGTGTAAAAACAGCTTTTTCGGTAAGACCAGTTAGACATGTGGCAATTGCGAGCATGAATGTGGTGAGACCAAACGACGCATGAATTGGCACCATTGACGCTCTGAACGCGGCTGTTGCACCTTCGCAGCACAATAAGATCAAGAAACTGAAGAATCCAAACACGAACTACAAACAGAACAGAACAAATTAAACGGTGGTACAATAATAGATTAAATATTCTTTAGATATTTTGTATATATATATATTTTAGACACATTGTATATATGATTTTGAGATACATTGGCCCGTATTACGAGCTCGATTTTTGAGTGTTTTAGTTCATTTGTTTAGTTCAGCTCTTATGACATTTACGTTGTCTTAAAACCGATATTAGTTATAACCAATTTTAAAACAGAGCTCGTAATACGGGCCATTGTATATAAAATTCTTCAGATACATTGCATATATAATTCTCAAAAACCACAATGTATATAATAAAACACATTGCATATAATTATCTTAGACACATCGTATACAATTTATGTAGAGAAAGAGAGAGAGAGAGAGAGAGAGAGAGGAGAAAAATTCGTTACTTGTATACTATAATGACGTAAAAACTTTGCATTAAAAAAATATAAATAGTAGTAGCTTTGAAAAAATGAATGTTTCTTTTTGGTGAAATATTGGATTTTGTCTTCTGAAAAATGTCAAATTGATATGAAAATCAAGATAAACTCATGTATTTAATTCAGTTAAGTACATCATATGATGTGTCTACATATGTATCTAGCAATGATGAAAATTGATGAAAATATATGTTGTAGAACATTCTACAAATTTGTTTTAGAAGTGGTGTAACTACAAATTTTGGGCTCCCTAGCCAAAATTTAAAATAGCTCCTTTCCACTGTTCGTGAAAAGTGCATTTTTTAAAGTATCACTATAATAGCTACATAATTTTCGATAAAACTCGAAATCAAAATGAGATATTTAACTGTTTGAGTGCCACGGGTCTTTACTGTTTCCCCGTTCAAAAGTGCCAAGGAGCGCTTTTACGCTTGTCTTATTCCCTATTCTACATTATTTAGTTCATTATATTATTATAGTAATCGTTGTTTATAAAAATAAAAAGGTGTATACCTACAAAGTGTAAAATTACTCCAATTTTATTTTTACCTAAAATAGAACGGTAGCCGTAAAGTCGCGTATGACAGAAACCGAGCTTGCTAGAGCGCTGACACTTTTCGAGCGAAACAAAAGAAGCGCAAAATCGCTGCTTAGCACTAAAACGGTTGAATTCTATAAACAGCAAGAACTATATTTTACTTTAAACTAGTTTAAACTATAGGTGTATGATATCAAATACAGGAAAAATTAGTTTTATTTATTAAAATGAATATTATGATACAAAATGAAAAAATATGCTGTATTAAAAAAAATATATTCATCTACATTTGAATTAGGTGAAATCAAAGTGATATTTCAAATAAAGTTTAGATAGGCAAATAATCCAAAACTTTTATAAATCAACCAAGATAAAATAGATAAATATATGACAAATTAGAAAAAATATCTAATTAAATTAGATGAATATATCGAACGTTATCATCTTCTCTTAAATTAGATGATACATCTAATATAAATAAAAGACTAAAAATAAATATGTTTTTTTTTTAGATAAAACAACTAAAACATTAGAAAAGGAATTTAAAGGTTTTTTTTCCTGTGTAAATATATAACAAAATAAATTACATGCGATAATACAAATACAATG
The DNA here is from genome assembly GCA_963966155.1 of Clivina fossor. Lineage (NCBI taxonomy): Eukaryota > Metazoa > Arthropoda > Insecta > Coleoptera > Carabidae > Clivina > Clivina fossor. Next base: position 26,533,164 of record OZ014555.1, read on the forward strand.
AGGAATCAAATTATATGAGTGAAATGCACATGCGTATCGTGTACAGGGCCGGATTTACGTGCAAGCGGAACAAGCACGTGCTTGTGGCCCCCAACATAAGGGGGCCCCCGGTCAACGTTTTTTTTTATTTTTATTTTTTTGTTAAAGGAAGTTCTCTACACGGATTTTTTTGCTTGATACATTTTTTTAAAGTAGAGATAGGGGCCCCATCCCTACCTCGTGCCTGGGGGCCCCGCAAGCTGTAAATCCGGCCCTGTACCATGATCGTGGTTTAATTTAATATAGTGGATCGGCATTCTGCGTCTACTATTTCTGTGGTACTTACATATTCAAATATAAATATATGTACTACATTTATGAAAACCAATTTTAATGGATTAATGGAGATTACCTGTAGAGCAAATAGACCCATAGTAATGAATCCAAGCCAGCTGTGCATTGAGTAGAAATTTGGAATAGGTGGATCGGAATTGTTGTGGTATTCAAGAACAGCTAAGAATCCAACGACGATACATGGAATGGCGAGTGCGTGGAATATCGTATGGATCAACTTCACATAGATCCGCCGGAAGCAACGACAGATGCGATATAACAAGATTGCTATTGTTGAGACAAAACAAAACAAAATACAATTATTAGATGAATTTGTGTATTTGGGTTGTTTATTATCTAAGGATGGCAGTTTCGATCGTGAAATTGAAAGAAGAGTAAATACTATGGTTGTAAAGTTTTGGGTGCTTTGGAAACTTTTGCTAGGAATGTAAATGTTTCCAATGAAGTCACTTCCACGTTTGAGTATATATAATGCTCTGTTGCAGCTTACATTGATGTATATGGTGGTGAATGAGATTTTTTACGTGGGGTATGTGGTATGACTACGAGGAATCGGCTATGAAATAGATTAGTGTATGATGAGTGTGAAATTGAAACAAAATGTTGTAGCAAAAGTTGTCGTGATAGTCAGTTCAGATGGTTCGTACATCTTGAGAGAATGTCTAATAAACGTTTGGTTAAAAAGATTTATATGAATGTTTTTGAAGGTATACGTTTGCTAGTGGACGTCCGATGAGTAGACGGGAGTTATGACTGAAAGTGTGTTGCGTGAGCGGAAGTTTCCAAGTAGTAGGAATGAAAGAGCATGCTATTAGAGAGGTATTATGAATGTGGATGAAGTTAGGGTTGCTTGTTTGGATAGGAGGAGATTGATTTCGGGATAATGGAAAGAGTTTATGCCACACCCTTTTAGGTATATGGCGTGATTGTGTATGTATGTATGTAATTACCATATATAGAAATCTACATAAACGGTTAGTTATTCATTGGACATGTATTTAATTTTAAAATTAAATTATCTAAAAAATTAATAAATCATATATACAGGATGCGGCAAAAGTCTGAGAACGGTCGAATAACTCTAGATATACACGTACCATCAACAAATAAAAAAAATACGTGTTACATGTTTTCAAAAAAGATATTCAATGATAATAAACTTGATTCCCCTACCCCAACCCCAGGGGGTGAGGTGGGTGGCAACTTTGATATATTAAATAGGAACACCCAATTTTAATTGTAGATTTGAATTATACACCCCAAAGTATGTAGGTTTTTGCCGAAACTTTTTTTTAATTTGTGATAGATGGCGCTGTAATCGCAGAAATTAATACGAGTATTCTCACCTCTTTTGTTTCTGAAAAAGTGTTTTTATCTTTTACTTAAAAATGCATTTGTATTTATGTCTCTTATCAAATATGAATAGTATTTTTATCTATTTTTAATATACATATATTTTTATATCTAATATTATAAAATTCAAATATACTAATTAAAACTGCTTATTCAATAATTTTAAGTAAACGCTAAAAGTACTTTTGATAAAAATTACTTTTAAAAGTTAGGTGAGAATACGGGCCTAAGATTTTTCGCAAATTTTGGGGAATTTTAATCTCGGTACCTAAAATTAAAGTCCGGCATGTTAACTGTTTAGAATTAATGAAAAACCATTCCACCCCCGCCAACCTTACGCGGGAAAATAAAACCAAATCATAAATATACGAATCTAGGAAGGTGAGTTCAATTTGTCACTTTGCTCTTTATTTATCGATGGTACGTGTATTTTTCTAGAGTTATTCGACTGTTCTGATAACTTATAATTCAAAAATTAATACAATGAAGACTTTGATATTGGGCATACATGCAAATAGTAAGGATATTGAGGACTTAAACTATAAAAATTATTATAAACAAAATGATGAGATTAAAATTTAACAAAGGACACGACTGATATGATATAAATAAAATGTTAAAACTGTGTCATTGAATGTGAGATTGAAAGGAGCGTAAATGATGGTTGCAAGGTTTTGGGTACTTTTGCTAGATACGTAATGTTTCCAGCTGAAGCCCTTAGTTTGAGTGTATACAATGATGTTTTGGTGCCTATATTGACGTATGGTAGTAAGTATTGGATTTGGCTGCAAAAGTATAAAAGAAAAATGACTGCTGTGGAAATGAGATTTTTGCATGGGGTATGTGGTGTAACTAGAAAGAAAAGTTGGTTACTACTGATTTAGTAGTTGATTATTACAGTTTAAAACAAATTAATCGTTTAATGTTAAAACTAATAGAATTATTATCTCGCTTATGAGACCACTTTTACTAAGGCGTTTTTAAGGTTTATCGACTCCTTCTGAGGTGCACTATCGCCCCCTAAAAGGATACAGAGAAGATCGTAAACATCCTTTATAATTACAAAATTACATTTGGAAAAATGTATTGACCTCGCGGGATTCGAACCTGGATTTCTAGTTTTCGTGGTAGACGTTCTAACCTTTAGACTACGAGCCCACGACGAAACAAACACATTTTTCCAAATATATTGTGTTTGACCAGTCATGACTAAGTTACGAGTATGCGTTAACTTAGTCGGTTATATTACAATAATATGATATTAAAGTAATGTTTTTTTTCGGTGATACTAAGAATTTTGAAAATATTTTAATATGTAATTAGACAATTTAATTTCGGAAAAATGTATTGGCCTCGCCTGGATTTGAACTTGGGTTTCCTGCTTTTGTGCTTTCATAAAAGTTACTTTGATAACGAATCTCGCCATTTATGTATAAATAACGAGTAATAATTATAAGAATAATAATAAAAAAAAACTATTGTGCTCACATATTTCAAATAGATTGCATGAAAGTTTAATTCTGAATCATAAGGATATTTTTTTCTTTATATGGCTTGAAGGCAATAACTGTAGAACAGAAAAATATAATTCTTTCGAATGAAATATTTTCAATTGGATTATTATACAATTATTATACATTTATTATTCCATGTTATCAACATTAAAAATGTGCTTTATAATTAACTAATGACTTTCGTAATTTCTCTTTGAAAATATTTTAAAAGTCTTTAAAATATCTGTCATATTTTGTTAATATCCACTATACTAGATACATAAAAAATCGTAGAACACTATACAAGATGTTTACGGTAATAGTAATAATATTTATTAATAATCGACGTTTCGACGTACTCAACGTACATCTTCATCAGAAAAAATGATTTGTATCCTGATAAAGATGTATGATTACGTTGAAATGCCGATTATTAATAAATATTAATACAGAACTACAACCTAAAGGCCGTTTTATTTTAATATAATGAGTTCTGAAAGTTTTTTTACTGTTCTAAATAAACAAATTTAGTTCTGACTGTGAACACAATCAAAATTATCAAATATGCAAATGAAATTGAATAAATTATATAACCTAGACTTAGAGAGAGAAATGTAACCTTTTAAAAATAAATCGCTATTCCATTATCAGGCTGTTTAATAATAAAGAAAATCCATTACCAGCAAATGTATGCCAAAAGTTAATACAATAAACTAACTATAGCTGAGCTGACACAACGAAAAGTTCTAATGTTTGTGGGTCTCTCTAATCATAAGTTAAAATTAAGGCTGAATCTAGGGGGCGTATATGATTAATTAAGATTCATGCTGACAGATGGTCTTACTCGGAAACTGAGGGAGCAAAAGATTATAATTAATAATAAATGTGATATTGCATTATTTTTAAATTTGCTTCAATTGAAAGAGTAGTGAAATATTAGTTCTGTAATTTGATATTTTAAAGTGGGGTGTGTATTTAAAAATAAATAAATTTAATGTTGAGATGAGTATATATTTATTGTTTGTATGTGAGTTTGTTTATAAAATAGGTAGTAATTATGTTTCCAAAGAAGAAGAAGAAGAAGAAGAAGAGTATATACAATGCAGTTTTGGTGCCTACGTTGACGTATGGTAGTGAATGTTGGGTTTGGTTGCAAAAGCATAAACGGAAAATGACTGCTGTGGAAATGAGATTTTTACGTGGGGTATGTGGTGTAAATAGGAGAGATCGGGTACGAAATAGTGTATGATGAGTGTGAAATTGAAAAAAATGTTGTCGTGTTAGTCAGTTAAGATGGTTCGGACATGTTGAACGAATGTCTAATGAACGTTTGGTTAAAAAGATTTATTTGAATGATTTTGATGGTATACGTTTGCGTGGACGTCCGATGAGTAGTTGGAGTGGTATGATTGAGAATGTTTTGCGTGAGCAAAAGTTTCCAAGTAGTAGGAATAAAAGAGCATGTATGAGTGGAATTATGAATGTGGATGAAGCGAAAGTTGCTTGTTTGGATAGTAATGTTTGGAGGCGACTGATTTCGGGATGATGAAAAGAGTTTGTACCACACCCTTTTGGGTACATGGCGTGATTATGTATGTATGTATGTATGTATCTTTTGATTTCACTTAAAAAAAAAATGTAAAATAAAAATTAACTTAGAGCTGTCAGTTGAGTGTAATTTCGAATTAAATTCAAAATATGATAGGTATCAATTATTTTTATTACCTATATAAAAGCAAGAGTTATTATTGATCTAAGTGAAGAAAATTAATTTTTCACATTAAAAATAAAATAAATAATATACTACGTTCGAAAGCTAGCAGTAAAAAAAATAATGTAGGTTTTTAAAAATAAAATTATTCAGAAATATATTTTACTCATTTCGAAAGCAATCACTTGTATTTCTTTATGTTAAAATCTTATTCCAGTGCAAAATCTTATTTAACAACATTTATGTGTTTGAGTTAAAATTAAGTAGACAAGAGCGGGGCGTATCGTTAATTACGATTCACGACAACAGATGGCGAACGCGCCGCGAAAGGATGGATAATTAACAAATGGGTAAGAGAGAGAGAGAGAGAGAGAGAGAGAGAAATAGAGAGAGAGAGAGAGCAAAGCGTCGACACTTACAGAAACCGCTGAATGTGATGAAGCCGGCAACCATAAGCACGGGATGAAGGTTGAACTGTAGTTTTGGGTTCGTATCCCATGAGAAGCCCTCCCGATAGTATATGATCCAGAAAAGGGTCAGGGTGAGCGATGCGATCAGCAGCAGGGCTGCCAATACAACGACTATCACGTACTCGCACCAATTTGTACAGCCCCATTCGTTGTCGTCATCGTAACGAGATCTGGAACAAATCATAGTTTTTATATTTATTTACTAATCGTATTTTGATTCTCGTGTTTCGCGTATTATTGAGTAATTTTTTATGAAATTTTATTTGCCTGTTTCAAAAACTAATCTAGTGCCGCTATTTTGGTCATTAAATTTAGCTTAAATCTTTAAATTTACAGAAATTTCAATTTTGATCACTATTTATATTATTTTAAGTGTAAAACTTTAGCTAAAATTCCTTTTAAAATTAAATGGCCATCGGAGGTACTGTAATAGCTAAATTTGTAGTTAGAATCATTCAGTTGACAGAACTAGTGTGAGAAATATTTGCATGAATTATGAATAATATAGAAATGTTTATATTTATTTTATATTTGGACGATTTTGGAAGTTACGAAATTAAATATATACATTGCTAGTATAGAAAATAGAATTCTTGAAATGACGCTTAAAAATGAATGTTCGGAATTGCTTTATATAAATTTCTTTTAAGTTAAAGTCTCATTTAAGCTAAATATCTTTAAATTTAAATGCAATGACCAGAATAGCAGCATAGAGCTTATAGTACAAGCTGTTGATAAAATTGTATTAAATTCTAACAGCATTAATTAATTCTTAGCGTCGCGTCGTGCTGGGATACTAAATTAAATTTTTTTTTTTTGATTGAATGTTGCAAACCTCAATACTCATTTTTACAATAAAATTATATCAGATTTTGTGTGCATTAATTATTTTTTCTTCAAACGTATCATAATATTAACATTACGTTAACATATTGCCTATGCAGAAAAAGATCATTATGTTACTAGTACATTAATGACATTATTGTGCAGCAGTTAGTTACTATATACCTACACCATTGGTGTACTTAACCTCAACGTTAAGTGTATTTAATCTGACATCTTTGGAGGCCATATTGAAAAGTATTACGTCAAGTTAAGTTAATTGACAATTGCATTGTTTATTTTCGTATGTATTTGAATTTGATTATTGAAAATGTGTGGTAAAGTACAAGAAATGCAATGTGCACCGTCAGATTTGTCTAAAGCTGTAAATTTGACCAAAGAATTTCGTAATTTATCATTTATTGTGTAAAATTCATTTGTTGACATACTTTTACCGGGTGTCCAAACTCACCCCAAAATGAAAATCGATTTCTCTAAAAATATGTTTAAATAATTCATCGTAATAATTAAATAGAACCAAGATTAGGTACAATAATTATAGTTCATTGGATTTAGTGCATCTATAGGTGTGGTAAACACTATTCGGTTTAATTTTATTTTGCAATAAATATTAAACAAAATATCTGAAAAGTGTTCAAAGTCACCCCATTTGACGGTACTTGACTAGATTAAATTCATGAGTTTATCATGACCAGTTAAAATATAGAAAATGCATTTGTCTTGTTTTTGTGATCTTGTGGCGCAGTTGTTCATTTAATAATTTAATTAGTTCATCAAAATAAATTAATGGCGATTTAAGCAAAAACAAAATTACCTTGTAAAAAATAAATTTATAATTACCTATTTCTATCTTTTTGAAGCTGTAGCTCATCAGTTTCAGTATTTTGATCCGAAATCTTTTTAGTGAAAAAATAAAATCGACGATCATCGACAGTGATTTTTCGTTGAACTATAAATTGTTTCGGAGTTTGTTTATCATTAAATTCAATGTCATATAATCGTACATCTTCATCAGATGTAACATATTCTTCATCACAAATTTCACATACATTACATATTTCTTTACCATCTTTTTCTTTAACTGGTCCTATAAGATTTTCTTTATTTTCTTTTGAAAATTGAGCGTCTATTTGTGCTTTTGAATTAGATCGTGATAATGGGTTATTTTGTTTTGATTGACAAATAAATTTTTCCGAATTGTTAGAGGTCTGTTTATAAAAAAAGATATTGTTACTCTATATTTTTAGATTTAATACGAAGACAATTACAAAAGTAAGTTCACTTTAAGCTATTAAAATATGAACATAGATACGTGTTACATAATAAATATACAGATTAACAGCAATATTTCAAAATAAAATAAAATAAACTTCTGGAAAAAAATTAACGAACCACTTGCAATTTCAATTTTGCGCATTAATTTATTTTACAAAAATCTAATATCTTAGAAATTATAAATAAAATAATTTCCCTAGAATTACAAACAATAATTTAACTATACGTATTTCAAAAGTTAAGCTTTCGTCATCAGAAGCAAAAGATAAAGCTAATGTCCTAGTGATCTAGGGTTACATAAATACCCGTTGAGTATTCGTTTAACCTTAGATCACTGATTAAGGTTCTAGTTTTATCTTTTGCTACTAATGATGAAAGCTTAGCTTTCAAAATACGTATATAGCATTTTTAAATTATTGTTTGTAGTTTAACGGAAATTATTTCATTTTATGATTAATGTTACATAATACGTAAGTTGAATTGGTTGTAGGTGACATATATGGTGACGCTCATTGCAGGATAGATAAAGTAATGAGGTTAATTTGTTAATGTTTAGTAAAATTAAAGCAACGTGAAGAATTTTTGGTTGCTTTTAACATAAAAAATTAAAAATAACAGTATCTGTTAGTAGTTATGTAAACATGGACAAAATATGGCAGTAGTTTTTCATCATTCAACATGTTATAATCGAATTTTCTAAATCAATTTTAATATTGTATATATCGTTTTTCGCACTAAAATGTCGTGATTTATATTCATAAAATATGCTAAAATAACAAAATCAATTCACACATAAAATACAAAGTGGTGCGTTAACTTTATCCAAGACGGTATTAGTAATAAAAGATTATTTTTTTAAAGAAATGAATGTTCTGAATTTTATCAAAAATTGCTGTTAATTTAATAAGGGGAAAATAGTCCTTTTAATAGCCAAAGAAAACTTACTTTTCAAAAAATACATTCTGACGACTTAAGTCCAATTGTTCCGGTTTTTTCTGTGATGACATTGAAAATGTTGTTTCATTAATATGTATTAATATTCTTAAATTATGATATACTGCTTCTATTACTGTGAATAATTTCAGATACCCACATGGACTGCATAAGATATACATTGATGATGCCAGCCATATGGTAAATAAACCAAATAATAAATTTGTTTTTAATTAAGAAGATAAAATATACGATAATATGTCCAAACAGAGAATAAATACAGATGATAGTATAAAATATATTAACATTATAAAAAATATTTATATAAAAATGTCGGTAAAAATGACGTATATAAAACAAAACAAAAAAACAATAAATATAATAAATTAAATGCATAGTCTACTATTGTTTAACATATACATTATTGTATATGAGATATACAGTATCTCCAAAATTGAAATATTATCAATAATAGATAAACAAGTTTTTCCAATATATAAAATATTATATGTATCCTGTTTTAAATTGTAAATATTAGGGCTGTCAATAAAAAGCGGTTAACCGGTTCGTATGATGTTTTAGAAACAGCGGATTTTAACTAACCGCAATTTTTAACTAATCGCGGTTTTTATTAATCACGGTTTTTAATTAACCGCGTTGATATGCATTTTTTAACAAATTACATACATACACAATAACGCCCTGTACTAAAAAAGGGTGTAGCATAAACTCTTTTCATTATCCCGAAATCAGTTTACTCCAAACATCCCTATCCAAGCAAGCAACTTTAGCTTTATCTACATTCATAATACCTCTCATACATGCTCTTCTATTCCTACTACTTGGAAACTTTCGCTCACGCAAAACTCTCTCAATCATACACCACTCATCGGGCGTCCACGTAAAACATATACATTCAAAATCATTCATATAATTTTTTTTTTAACCAAACGTTCATTAGGCATTCGCTCAAGCTGTCCGAACCATCTTAACTGAGTAACACGAACTTTTGTTACAACATTTTTTTCAATTTCACCCTCATTATACATTAATCTATTTTCCCCACGTAAAATAATAAATTATTTTATTCAATAACAAATAAAAATATATCCTACTTTCTTCTTAACCTAGCACAAATTAATTTAAGATTGAATTAAATTTTTTTTTAGTAAAAATACATACCTACTACTATCGTACTTAGTAAACAAAGTATTGGAAAAGGATTTTAAGAACAGGTACTATAAATTTCTCTATGACCTATCCTATATATTTTTTTTCTCTAGTACAGAATGAGATCTGACTGTTAATGTGTATGTGGTTTCTTTGAGTTCAATTTCTTAGTAATAGCGAAGGAAGTAACAGATGTCCGTCTGTATTTTTCTAAATCCGGGTCACTACACCAGATAAATCTTTAGAACAAAATTGTACTTGATGCAGTAGTATGCACCATTGATGACTTTGACGACATTGTCTTATCAACATTGACTTTTTTCTGGATAAATTTCAGAATATTTGGTACAGATGAATATTTGTTATTATCAATGTATGTCTCTCTCTCTCTCTCTCTCTCTCTCTCTCTCTCTCTATATATATATATATATATATATATATATATATATATCATTTTATAAGTTTTAATATTAAAAATATCATTTCCGTATTAAATTTTTGTGATTTATATTTACAAAATGTGCTCTAAAGTTACAGTATGTAAAGTTTGAAGTAAATCCATTTCGCAACGTAAAGTTTTGCCGAATTAAATTTTGTAAACGTAATTTTTTGATTGTCAGTTGATAAGATATACAAAAAAATAGATAATAGTATACTACGAACATGTTATAATGGCCATAACTCACTTAGATGAGGTTAGGTTAGTTTAGAATAGAATAATACACTTTTTTCACGACTACACAATAAAAAATAGTATATTATGTTACGAGGAGTGGAAAGCGACGATTATTGTGTTGAGACAAGATATATCTGGGCAAAACACAGAATGAGCTTTCTATTTCGAGTGACATATACGATTTCTTCTTCAAGTGTTCTAAACGAAACTAACCTAAAAATAAATTAAAATACATGCCAAGTAACCTTAATCCTACTAACATTTGTAAAATAATATATATATATATATATATATATATATATATATATATATATATATATACAGGGTTGATATACGGCAATAACATGGAATACCGATAATATGCAGAATACTTATTTCTGAAGTAAAATTCGAAGAAATATTTAGAATACTTTTCGATAAGGAATAAAAAGTTATATAATTTGATTTGAGTTTTAATTTGCTAGCATGTGCCGTTTGGGCGCTAGAATTTTTTTTTTAAATGTTTTTTAGAATTTTCAATATTTTTTCCTACTAAATCAGTATGAGTTAGAGAAAAAAAATTACTTAGTTATTATGTAGCTAATTTTTTCTCTATTTTACTGAATTTGAACTCGTAACGTTACAAAATATTTTGTCTTTTTCTAGTAAATGGGATTCTTCTTTTGTTAGAAAAAGACAAACTATCTCGTTATGCTGCGAGTCTCAAGAAAATGTGAACAGAATTGGTAGCTAAAATATTTTGTAACAAATAGACAAAAAATTAAAATGTGTACAAGTGACAGAACTAGATTTTTACGATTATGTTTTCATAATTTCATTCTTTCGGTACAATTTACTTGTACTTATTTATACATCATAATTTTGACAAAATTTTAAAAAAAGAAAGTTCAAAATTACGGTAATTACATAAGGTAACATTAAAGTTGAGTTTAGTTATAATATTTTTTTGAGAAGTGGCATCGTTATTATCTGATTGTTTCGTGCACGAAAGATCCAAAATTATTTTGTATAACCTATTACGTTACAGATTTATCGTTGCTATCAATACAAAATTCTATTTTTAATTTGAATCAGTTCAGAAACTTTTTCAAACAAACACTATAATGGTAAAAGAATTTTTCAGAATTCATTATAAATAGTAAAATAAAATGGTTTTAGGTTAAAGTTCTGTATTACTATTTATCAATAATAGACGTTACGACGAATTTAACGTCCGTCTCTATCAGGAAAAATAATACAAATGTCATTTACAGTAAATAAACAGTACATAGAAACAAGTTACTAGGTAAAAAATTAGTAACTAGATCATCAAAATGTTATGAATTTTTAATGATTGGAAGCAGTTCACAGTGATTGATGTTATCGTTTTCTTTATAAATTTCTATTGCTTCTCTTATCAATCTTATGTTAATATTTTACAAATAACAGGTAGCTTTAAATGTTTTTTTTTTCTCGCACAAATATTGGATTTAGTCTTCTTAAAAATGTCAAAATGATATGAAAATGATGAAAATACGTCTCATACAGCATTCCATTCCAGCAGTAAAATTTCTTTATCCAGCTGTTAGGGGGTACGCGCTTAGCTAAAGTTTAGTTACTAGTTTAGCTACTTTCTACCGAACAAAGTGCATAATAATAATTTTAATTGAAATTCGAAGATATTGCAATAATTACAAAACTGATAAGAACAGCAATAGAAATTTATAAAGAAAAAGATAACATCAATCACTGAGAACTGATACTAATTTAAATAAAATTAATTAAAAAAATTAAAAAATTAAATTAATTAAAAATTAATTAAAAATCTCTAAATTTTATGATCTAGTTACTTATTTGTTACCTAGAAACTTTTTTCTATGTTCTGTTATTTACTGTAATATCCGTTATATCATTTATTCTGATAAAGACTGACGTTGAATTTGTAATTATTTTTTTTATAATCTAGTTAGTTGTATTTTGTTACCTAGTAACTTGTTAGTTACCTGTGCGGGCCCGGGTTCGAATCCCGCTTGGGGCATGGATGTTTGTAATGTCTTTGTACCGTCCAAATACACTTTATCTAATAAAGCATCTACTACATTGATGATCTTTGCTACCGAGTCCATTTGTGTAAAAAAAACTTGTTAGTATGTTCTGTTTATTTACTGTAAATGTCATTTGTATCATTTTTCCTGATAAAACATGGATGTTTAGTTAAAACATCGATTATTAGTAAATATTAATACAGAACTTAAACCTAAATTTTACTTTGCTATATAATTGCTGTCACTGTTGAAATATTTAGAATAGCAAACAAATAAAATTGTACTAAAAAATCGTATACCTAATTTTAATCGCAAATAACGCACGAGTACTACAGTAAATAATTATAATCGTAGTACAAATATTTAAATAAAACAACATTTGTTTTATTTTGAGTGGGTTAGTTTGCAAATGTGCTGTAGCTAGCGTAATGTAACAAATGAGGAATCGTTTGTGTAGGTTTACGTACGTATGTATATGTGTTACGCAAGATCTTGGCGTGCCATGCCTCTCTCTCTCTGTTCTCTACCTATATCATCTACCTATTGAGCAAGACACATCGGAACTGGTATCAGTTTAAAGGGCAGGTCGTTGACCTCAACAAGACAGTTTCATTCATTTGTGGATCAATTTGAAATCTTTCAGAAAGATATTTTAATATATTTCTTATAAGCTATAATTTTAATTTGGAAAGTTTAAAGGCACACATACTTTTAAAAATAATTTTTGTTAAATGTCCTTTTGAAATTTATTTAAATTTACTTACTAAACGCGTTTAGTTTATTTAACATAGTAAAAATCTTTCAGAATTCATTATATAAAATAAAACGGCTTTAGGTTTAAGTTCTGTATTAAAATTTATTAATAATAATAATTTATTATTTTTTTATAAATTTTTAATTAAAAATTTATAAAATTGTTACCTGTAACTTGTTTTTATGTTGTGTTATTTACTGTATCACTGTCACTTGTATTAGTTTTCCTGATAAAGACCTGATGAAGATGGACGTTGAGTTCGTCAAATCCAAGGCCCGTATTCCCATCTATTTTGTTTATGAAAAAGTTCTTTTATTTTTGCTAATATTTAAAAAATAAAAGTGTAACTTCCGAATACATCAGAGGAATGCGTCAGGATTATAATAAAACAAAATTTGTATATACGATTTTTCCCATTTTGAACAACTAGTTTTGATACTTAATTTTTAAATTTTCTTATAATTTTTTGTTCATAAAAATTCAAAAAAATATTACATATATTTCTTTACTTAATTAGAATATTTCAAATACTCAGTTTCATATTTTACATTATTATTAAATGAAAAACACATACGGTTTTATCTTATAGCTACGTCAAGACCTAAGAAGTAATAATTTCAATATGTGATGACGTACTTAAGTGGTACATTATATTGCAGATGGAACACAATTTATTTATCGAATTAATATAATTGATAGCCATATTTCAGAATTTTATTTGTAAAATGTTATTTTTGTTTCAACTTTTTAAATTACTCTTGTCATTTATAAAATTAAAGCTGTCACTTTCAGTGAAAGTTGATGTACAATTAATTATTTTTGTTTTAAATTTTTAGTTTACAAAGAACAACTTCATAATTAAAAAAAAAACATGATAAAAATCATTTGCTGTGACAGTTTAGTCTGTCATTTGTCTTGAAAAGGGAAACAGAAATAATTGTAAATATATTTGTCTTCAATCTAAAAAATATCTGAACGCTTTAAGATAATTTTATTTATCATATTTGTTAAATAATATAAATTTCACTATTTATGAAAATAAAACTAATTTTAAAATGGTTATGAATAATATTTATTGTTGAAAAATCTTTTTAAAACCTAAATGTGATAAAAACAGATATATTATCTTGAAATATAATATAATGTAAATATTACTTCTTGTCATATGCCTATGTACATATTTTTTTAAAATTTGTTTCACGTAAAAATAATAAAATTAAAATTACATAACTTGTATATGTAAAAAATCATATACTTATTAAAAAATATATAAAAGTACTTCATGTACTCATGTATATACACAAAAAAATCTTTTGTTTTTTTAAAATTTTTAATTTGTATTATATAAACGAAATAGATTATTTAAAACATTTAATTCAATAATTTACGTTTGTATACATCTAATGTAATTGGATATTTTTTTCTAGTTTGTTCGTTAATTTATCCTGCAGTTTTCGATTATTTACCTAAACTTAATTTAAAATATCGATTTAGTTTCAACTAATTTGTACGTAGTTGGAATAACTAACATTATTGGAAGTACATATCATATAATTAAATAGACAAATCATCCCAAATTTACTCATTTATTCAAATCAAATATTTGTTTCATTTTGTTTTGTTTTTACTTACGGAGCATAATAGTAACGATTGAATAAAATAATTTTACATACATACCCAATCACGCCATGTACTCGAAATTAGTTTTCTCCAAATATTACGCTCCAGATAAGCAACTCTAGTTTGATCTACATTCATGATACCTCTCGTACATACTCTGCTATTCCTACTACTTCGCTCACGCAAGCCACTCTCACAATCATACCACTCCATCTACTTATTCAGATATATTCTTTTAACGAAACGGTCATTACACATTTGCTCAAAATGGCCGAACTATCTCAACTTAAACTTCAAACTTTAATTAAATAATAAATTAACAACTTAAATGGATACATTACTAACAACAACTTTTGCAACATTTTTTTTTTTCAATTTCACACTCATATAATTGCTTTCATTATTCATTATTTTTCTAAAAATATTAAATTTGTCGCTTTTGAATAAATATAATTATAAAAACACAAACATAAAATTATAGTATAACTTTATATAAATACACATTAATCGGTAAATAATATTTAAATATCATCTTATAATCTAGCAGTGAACAGATGTAAATGTTTTAACAGAAAATAATCTGACCCATATTATAGTATAAAGTTATAATTGTAATCATCAACCATATGCTATTTTGAACGGAACAACTGCAAAGATTTATTTAGCTTGTAAGATGATAAATAAATGAAAGTCGAGACCGGACAAAATACGAAATTACAATGTCAAACGAAAATTCTTTTGTTCTGCAAATTAGGTTTCTTAGATATTGTTAAGTATCAGAAAATACAAACTTCATATATCTAGTTGTACTTCGCACCAAGTGACAATTATGGCAAAACGGTATGTTGTTTTTATTTCCTACAAACCTAATTTGCTATTTTAATTATTGTATTATTTGTAAATCATTTTTGCAGTTTCATTTTTAATTATGTATATATTGTTCTCAGTTAATTTATTTGTATTAACTTCAAAGGTAAACTTTTATTCTTTGGTCCTGAACCTGCGTTATGATTAATTCTAATGTTATTAAATTCCCTATCAGGTTCTTAATTGTTTTGAGCAATGACGCGTTTCGACTTTTCAGTCATCTTCAGATTTTCTGAGTTTGGTCCGTGTTTGTGGTTCGAGTGAACCACAAACACGAACCAAACTTAGAAAATTTGAAGATGCCTGAAAAGTCGAAACGCGTCATTGCTAAAAACAATAACAAACATAATAGGGAATTTTAATAACATTGGAATCAATTTATTTATATTTATATTTTAATAATAATTGAAGGGATCCGCCCTTTGAAGAAAGACATAAATAAATTCATGTGATAATTTTAATGAAATATAAGAAAACAATATATGTTGGAGTTCTAAATCTAGAGGCTATTATACATCAAAACTTTCTCCCTTAGTGACAATTGTTCATTACCGATCGTTATATCACATATGATAAAGAAGGTATTGTAGTCATACTAAATTTGACATATCGAGATTTTTACAGATAAGCACGAATTAGGCTTATAGTAACATTGATGCATAGCCTAACAAGCCGATTCAATGACTGAGTATCTTGTGAAATTTTGGGAAAAATATAAAATCTCAATATTTTTGAGTATTATTATATTAAATTTCACAATGACAATACAAACATTTATTTGTCAAGGTCTATTATTATAGTAACACGAATCAACTGTTTTTAGCGTGATGTCCGTCTGTCGTTGGATCTGTGGACACATAGGTATAGAGCAAGTTCGGTTAAATAGATTATTACAAAATTTCATATTTAAGCTTCTTATCTCAATTTGATCAAATTTTGGTAAAGATCTGCTAATCGGAAGTGGTAACTTACTAATGTCACATTTATATATTTTACGAATATTTTATAACAGAGATATATTTCGAAAAAAATATTTAACTAAAGTTGCGAACAACTTTTATTTGAAACATTTTTCGATTGGTAGCATATTTAGTTAAGACAGTTTTGTTTTTAGTTACCATGACTACAGTAGTTTTTGTTATACAAATTTTTCTAATCTAATTTATTAAATACGATATCGCGTCGGTCGATTCTGTTGTCTGTTGAGGCCACAGCAGATATTTTTGTTATATTTTGTATTGAGATATTTTCGCTAGTTAAATATTATTAAAAATATAATGATCTACTTCAGCAAAAATGTCGAACTTAAAAAAAAATTAATTTATTTAAAGTTTATTTTAATATAATGAGTTCTGAAAGATTTTTTACTATATTTACCATAATTAATTATTATACATATAGTTTTACGACCTAACACAGCAAAATTTTCAGCGCAGGTACTCAATTTTTGAATAAAAACATCATACTGTTGTATTATTGACTGAAACATAAAGAAAAAAAATAATCTACACCATGATGTAAATTTCGTTTCCGGTAAAATATGCAGTTGAATCACAGCAAATTTAATCGCAATATTATTTCAATAATAAAACTTTCTTATATAAGATTTTTTAGTTGCTGAAATTAAATTATAAAAGCGATACAAACACCACAATACTAATAAACTATCAACGAGAATTTATTAAATCTGTAGCCTCTTGCTATAGTAGTTGCAATGCGAGCGAGATCAATGAACTATAATAAACACATTTAGTTAAGCATTAAATGATCGTGCGAACAAATCTTCCCTGGAAGTCATGCGCAAATTTCAATTAAATATTTGTTCTGTATTTAGTACCATCATTGATCATATATACAATTTTCAACATACCACAAATACAAAATCTACTTCTCTATCTATATAAACGATGATGTATGACGCTTCAGAATTCAGAATTGTTAATTTACGCTTAATTAGAACGAATGATAAAATGAATCTTCTGTTTATAATTGAAATATAAATCTATGAGACAAGTAAATGCTCCGAATTTAGCGTAATAACTTATTACTAATAAATCAAGGTAAGTTATTCATTTTAAATTAATTTTCCAATTTTTATTTGAATTTGACGACCAATTTAATAAAATAATGGACTTTTTCTTCAAGCATATCACAATATTAATATTACGTTACCATATTGCCTATGTAGAAAAAAGTCATTATGTTACTAGTACAATAATGTAACATTATTATACAGCAGTTAGTTATTATATACACTAGTAGTGGCAGCATCAAATATAACTACTACGTCAAGTGTAATTAGTCTGACAACTTCGGCGACCATATTGCAAAACTATTACATCAAGTTAAATTAATTGACAATTGCATTGTTTATTTTCGCTTGAATTTGAATTTGATTATTGAAAATGTGTGAAGAAGTGCAAAATATGCAATATGTTGACAGAAACTGCATATTCTGCCAAAGAAACATTCTCCTAAAAATAATATATATATATATATATATATATATATATATATATACTTACTAGTTTTTACTATTTTTGATTAATTTATAATGATTAATTTTTAAATTTTAGCTCATACTCTTTTAAAAATTAAAAACAAAACTTGATAAGTATATCATTTATCATAACAACTTTGACAAATGCAAAGAAGAAAAAGACCAGTGGCGTAATAAAAAACTAAAATTTTACATTATTTTTATACACGTAAATGTACAAAAATACTTTTTTACCCATAAATCCCATCCTTGATATTCACATCAACTTATACACAATTTTTATAAATAATTTATTCATGCTTGTACAAAAAAAACTTACGCTATTTTCCAATTCGTATATAAATAAACTTCAATTACATACAAAACAGTTTTTTAGTTTTTAATATTACCAGAAAAATAACTGTGTGAAACCGCAATTAGGCAATCAGAAAAAGTTATTATACAATTTATTATTGTGACTGTAAAAGTTTTTTTTAACTGAAGTTTTGAATGATGTAAACAAATTCCATTTCATTTAAAAATCTGCATTAAAATATTCTAACGTGTTTACAAACATATAAATACGAAGCGCAGAAAAAAGTTTATCCGCAAAAAAGTCAGTGAATAACGTAGGCCGTTTATTAATTAGTTACTTCTCAGTAAATAATTATGTATTATGGATGCCATCAAAAAAGAAATAATGATGTAACATGTGAACAATGTATTTATGATAATTCTATTTAATATATCTCTGAAATTCTCTTCAGATATATATATAAGTCGTTGAAATATGTTCAAAAAGTTTTCGGACTGATTCTAATTGACTACAATGTAAAAAATTTAAGTGATTTTACTTGTAATTTATGCAATTTTATATATTTTGTGAAAGTATTTTTTCATAAAAAATATAATACTACGTTAATATTATCCCAGTAAAATTACAAAATGTTGTTATTTTTGCTGTTAAAACCTAGGTAAAATTATATAAATTTAAGATATATTTCTTGCAGTGTAGATAAGTTTTGATATTATGTATATCATAAATTTTCATACTTATTTGAACTATTGTCCAATTATGAATAAAATAAATCTCCAATGCCCCTCCCCCTTGCTATATAGAGATAATATTTGCGCGTTATGCGTTATTTTATTTTGTATTGTCTCCGGAATCCTCATAGTGCCCCCTATTACCAATCATCCCATCATTGCCCACCACGAATCATAAATTGCCCACAAGGGGGCGATATTGCCCACTTTGAGAATCACGGCAATATACGAATTACTGAAGCAGGCCTTACACGGTCAATCAGGAAGCCCTTACACTTGACTTTGACACTTGTCTTGACCTTACACCTTCAATCAGAATGTTAATCTTCGGTCTGAATCTCATTCGTGAAATGCTCGTTTAAGAGCCTTTTTTGTCAAAAATAAATAGTAAAAAGGTAATACAATGAAGGCAGTTATAAAAAGGATTGTGGAGTCGGGGAGTCGAAGAATTGTGCCGAGGTTTGAGTCGATTTTTTTTGTTGCGACTCCGACTCCAACTTATTTGTTAAATCAAAAAATTAGCAAATATAAAACTTAGTGTACAAAAAGATATTTTTTCTCTTATTTTAATACTAAAAATAACGCCATGATGTTACCACTAACAATTTGCATTATCTAATGATCGATAAATCAAAATATGAGCACATTACCCTTTCACTGCTGGAAAAGACAGTTATTCAATTGCTGGTCATAACAAAAAGTTCAAATAAACTAAAAGTTAAATAAATCGAACGAAACAAAAGACAATATAATATTAAACATTTTTAATATAATAATACTGAACACTATATACAAATTTCTACTTAGATTTTTGATAAATAAATTCATTACGTTGCATTTATAACATTTAAAATATTAGTAAGATTATTTTTGTGAATGTTTTACATTAGTTTACTATGTAATATTATAATCACGGAATGTATTTTCTGTTTAAAAAAAAAACTGTATGTTCTGTAGCTAATTTAATATGATAAAACATAAAAATTATTATCGAACTATAAGTTGGAGTTGGATAAAACAAATCGAAGTTGAAGTCGGGGTAAACCGATTTTTTGTCGACTCCACATTCCTAGTTATAAGACGCAAGATGGTCAAAACCGGGAAAGATCAGGGAATTTTGTTGATCCTGGAAAACTCAGAAAATTTCATTTGTAGTCAGGGAAAAAATTTGTTTGGCGAATTTATAAAATTACAAACACAAATGTGCAAATTTGTATTTGTATAATTATTAATATCGACAAAAATTCATAAATTTCACTATTAGTATATTAAAATTATTTTTATCCCAATCTTTTTCACACTTATACTTAGAAATTTTTATTTTAATGACTATTTTGTGATTCACATTACTTAGGAATTTACATTTGTTTAATAATAAAAGTTAGGGAAAAATGAAAAAAAAATTCTGGAAAACCGGGAAAAGTCAGGAAAACTGGTTTTCACAAAGTTTTGGCCACCCTAAAGGCCCGATTTTATAAATTTACTTTAGAAGTAAATATATTTACTCTATAGATTTCCGATTTTAAAAAAAGCAATTAAAATAAAACGGTCGGTAAAATGTACGGTATTCTACTAGAATGTTACTCGTTATACAATAATTCGCTCAGATACAGCATCCGCTTGAATAATATTCTACGATATATGAAATTATAACAGTATTCTCGCTCAATATATAAGTACAACATTAGTATTATTTAACAGTCTCAGAATACATTATACATTCCGTATATTGTTATTATATAAACATATATAAGTATTATATATTCTTAATTATAAAATTCCACCTACTAATTATTATACATAAGAAAACATCTTTATTTATTATCTTTATGTACAAGTACTATAAATTCTAAATATAGCCATTTTTTTTTATAATGAAATTATCTTGTGCTATAATGCTTGTGAAAGTGATTTTAAATTAAGGCAAATTCTTTTTTATCCTAACAACGGCCTTGACATAAAAATTTGATACTTAATACTACGGGTGTGTGAACAATTAAAATGACACATTTTTAAAACGGGATATTAAGATAATTTACTCCTGGAATTAAATTTGAAACAACAACCACGTCATAAATTAGTGAACAGTAGAGTAATTTACATATTTAATTTATTGAAATTAATATCGCTTTACAACGTATCAAGTAACTTTTGATATTGCTTCTACAAAACTTAAAACTTAGAAAAACTTAGAAACCATATAGACAGTTGTTCCTACTTTCTATTTTTTTCTTCTTGTAATACTAATATTACATTACCATATTGCCTATATAAAAAAAGATTATTATGTTACTAGTACAATAATAACATTATTATACAGCAGTTTGTTACTATAGACACCACTGCTGGCAGCACCAAACATAAACACAAAGTCAAGTGTATTTAATCTGAGATTGCAAAACTATTATGGCAAGCTAAGTCAATTAAAAATTGCATTGTTTATTTTCGCATGAATTTTAATTTTATTATTAGAAATGCTTGAAAAAGTGCAAGAATTGCAATGTGCACCGTCCAGGATAGTCAGAAACTGCATATTCGGCCAAAAAAACACGGTCAAGTGTATTTATTTTAACATCTCCGACGGCCATATGAAAAATTATTAAGTCAAGTTTAGTTAATTGACTATTGCATTGTTTATTTTCGCTTGAATTTGAATTTGATTATTGAAAATGTATAAAGATATGAATAAAATGCAATGTATACCGCCAAATTTGTTAATTGTGAGCATTGTAGTCAAAGTGGATGGATATTTTAATAAAAAATCTCATTGTAAATTCTTTACCAAGCTTTCGATGTAGAGGGTATGATCTTTGAAGATGAAAAAATGTAGTTAAAAAGTGTTTTTTTTTGTTAATTGAACTCGTATAGAGTTCAATTGCCAATTAACATTTCTTCATATATTTGTTTCTCTTTAATCTTTGTAGATCATACCCTGAAGAAAGTGAAATCCACCAAATCTTGGTAAAAAATCTACAATGAAATTTCAGATAGGTACTCTTATTGATATAAAACAGCTTCAGGTTAAAGTTTTGTATAATTTCGACGAAATTCAACGTCCATCTTCATCAAGACAAATGATATAAATGACATTAAAGTAAATAACAAAACAAAGAAATAAGTTACTAGGTAACAAATAAGTAACTAGATCATACAATTTGTAGATTTTTAATTAATGGAAGTCAAATTTTATTTAACTAAGTGCCTTCAGAGTGATTGATGATTTAGTTACTTATTTGTTGTGATTGATGTTATCGTTTTTTTTTTAATAAATGATCTAGGTACTTATTTGTTATATAGTAACTTGTTTCTATGTTCTATTTATTTAGTGTAATATCATTTGTATCACTTTTCCTGCTGAAGAAAGACGTTAAGTTTTGTCGAAATGTTGATTTTAAATAAATATTATTACAGAACTTTAACTTAAAACAGTTTTATTTCAATATTTTACTATATTAAAATTCCTAAACTCGTATTGATACTGAAAGTTGTAAATTTACTATAATTTCATTAATATATTAGTTTATATTACAACGAGTTATGTTTTTTACATTCAAATTTAAATTACACTTTTTCTCCTTCTTATGTTACACTTTTGTAGAATACCCTTTAACTTTTATAATATATAATTAAAATAGATATCATAATTGAAAATTAATTGTATTAGAGTAAGTAAGTATCAGAGAAATATGTATATTTGAATAATTTGAAGATTGTAATAATATATCTAGAGGTATTAAACAGGGTCAAGATAGTCACGGTTTTCCATATTTAATGATTTTATCACGTTTAACATTCAACTTAATAATTTACACAAACATTTTTGGCATATAATTATATATGAATCTTCAATTATTAGCTTCATATATTTCATGTAGTGCTTTGCAAAATTATTGTAATAAAAAAAAAACTATAATAAATCACGCTTTCGCGTTTTTTAATTATTTGCCTGAAAACAATTTTAAAGTCAAGTTTATAATAAGTTTAAGTCTACTCGAATATGTAAATTATGTTTTATTCATAATGTGAATTTTTCGACTGTATATAGTGTTGACTGTCCAGAAATATTGGATAAAATCAATTTTAATGTACCACGAATATCATCTCGATCTTTCTCAATGTTCTACAATGACATGGGAAAAACAAATTTGCTTAAAAAATCACCCTTGAATAGAATGTGTAACTGTTTTAACGAACATGTCAATAATGCAGATATAAACCATGATCCTCTATGTTTGATACTCAATTTCAAATGTAACTGATATAGCATTACTTTTTTTCTATAATTTATTTCCATTATATCATTTACTTTAAATTTGCACAAATAATTTCTAATATGTATATTTTTTTTCCCGTAGGTATTGTATGTATTTTTTGTGTGTATATTGCATTATTATTATTATTATTATTATTGTATTAATATGTATACAACAAAACAACCTTTTTATTGTCTGTAATATTTTATCCTGTAATTGGATTTTTTTCTGTTGGGCAAATAAACAAATAAATAAATAAATAAATAAAGAACTATGCACTATGCAGGAGATTAGTATTAAAATTTAGCGCAAAAGTAGTGATTTTGAATTAAACTACATTGTTCAAAATTATAGGGTAAAAGAGTAAACGTATTACTAACATAGTAAAAAACCTTTTAGAACTCATAATATCAAAATAAAACTGTTTTAGGTTAAAGTTCTGTATTAATATCAGGGTTGGCCTGATTTTAATCATGATTTAAATCACAATTTTAATCATTTGATTTTTTTAATATTAATTAATGATTTAAATCATTTTTAATTAATTAGTTCTTTTTACTAAATTTTATTTTAACAATTAATTAATTATTTAGATACATCTAGCACAAAATAAATATCAAATTAAAAAAAATCATATAATAAAATAATATTAAAATTATAACATTCAAAATATTGTTACGAATTTAATATTTAAATAGTTCGTTTTTGGCAATAAAACTCACAGAACGTTTCGTTAGAATAAATATAGTTTATTTTACTTTATTTGTTCGACCGTTTTCAACAACATTTACAATTTAACTGACATTTATA
Organism: Clivina fossor; assembly: GCA_963966155.1. Classification (NCBI taxonomy): domain Eukaryota; kingdom Metazoa; phylum Arthropoda; class Insecta; order Coleoptera; family Carabidae; genus Clivina; species Clivina fossor. The sequence continues at coordinate 26,557,275 of OZ014555.1, forward strand.
ATAACAACTGTTTCTAGCTCACATTTTTAGCATAGCCTGCTCCGTTACACTGCCCCCTTCTTTAAATTATTTCGTCCCGAAACCGTCTTTAGGATCGTGAAGGAAAATGGCAGATCTCCTCGCGAGTGCATTATGGCGACCGGTAAAAATAACGATCTACCATTTTTAGCTTGTGAGCCCCTTTCTGAGGATCGTAGCTGCAGACTAGGATGTCTATGCCAGTATGCTGAAACACCACCTCCAGCATGCTTCTCACCGTTTGCCACTGCAAACGTTCGATCCATCTGGCCACTTAGCCCTCTGGATTTTTAAATCGCAGTAGCCACTTCAGAGCTGCGTGATCAGTCCTCAGCAAAAATTTTCGGCCATATAAGTACTTATAGAAATGCTCTGCTGACTTGACAACTGCCAGGAGTTCTCGCCTGGTCACACAATAATTTCGTTCCGATTTTGACAAAACCTTGCTGAAATAGCCGATTACCCTCTCATGCCCATTTTGTAATTGGACCTCGCGGACAATACTCCGCCGATGCCAATATTGCTTGCGTCGGTATCCAAAATAAACTGACTTTCCGGAAGTGGATAGCTTAGTACCGGTGCATTTGTCAGTGTGTGCTTAAGTTGTTCGAAAGCTGTTTGACAATCCTGATCCCAAGTATATTTTCGACCGGCTTCAGTTAGCCGGGTTAATGGTTTCGCTATATTCGCAAATCCGGAGTTATATCGTCTGTAATATGTACATAGACCCAGAAAGCTTTGTACCTGCTGCTTGTCTTCGGGAATCGGCCATTCTGCGACAGCTCGCACCTTTTCGGGGTCAACCGCCACGCCTTTGCCAGAGACCACATGTCCAAGATATTGCACGACCTTCTGGAACAAGTGACATTTTTTTGGATCCAATCGCTAATTTGCACCTCGCAACCAGTTTGAAAACTTCTTCCAAGTTGTTCACATGGTCGTCAAATGACTTGCCGACCACAATTATGTAGTCAAGGTACACCAAACAAGTCTTCCAGGACAACCCTTTTAACACGCACTCCATCAAGAGTTCAAATGTTGCCGGGGCATTGTAGAGTCCAAATGGCATTACCGTAAACTGGTACAGCCCTGTACCAATGCTGAAAGCCGTCTTTTCACGGTCTTCCGGTGCTAACTCCACTTGCCAATACCCGCTCTTAAGATCTAGTGTGAAGAAGATTTTAGATCCGGCCAGCGTATCCAGTGTGTCATCGATCCGTGGTAAAGGATAGCTATCCTTTTTAGTGACGTCATTCAGTCGACGGTAATCAACACAGAATCTTGTTGATCCGTCCTTCTTCTTCACCAAAACGACTGGAGAAGCCCAAGGACTGCTAGAAGGCTCAATTACGCCGTCATGCTGGATATCCTGAATGATGGCCTCCGCTTCTTGTCGCTTCTTCCTTTCAGGCCATCTTTTGTTTCAAAAACGTCTTGGTAACGACTAAGTAGATCTCAAACTACGTCTTGCTGTTGACTATTAAGATTTTTGCATGAAGATTCAATTATGCTGGATAACCTGTCTGAGATTGGTTCGAGCGGTGATATCTGTTCTTTCAACTGCCGAATCACAGATGTCACTTGTGTGCATGTTCCCAACACGGTACCTCGCTTTAAAGTTACCTCGTAATAATTAATATTCATTAGTCGAACCGGTGTTATTTGTTCCACTCGCACCAGGGCTTTTGCAATTAATACACCTCGGCCAGTTTCTTTATCATGTAGTTTTGGTTCTAACATTACCACGCAGCCCTTGCTACAGCCGCCTTCCGCACCGGCTGGCGCAATTACCTCGCTTTGTGCCGGCAAGATAAGTCAAATGAGGCGTATAGATGCAAAACTCACTATATAACAAAAAATGAAAAATGAGATATTGCGCGATTTGGACGTAGAATTTTACAAGGAATACGATATTTAAGTTAGTTAGAAAAAATACTCAGTATTTAATATGAGAAACACTCTTTAAAGTTTAGTGTTGGATGCAAAACTCACTACTTACGTTGAAAGTTTAGATGCAAAAGTAACTGGTTGAATTGTAAATGTAAATGTTGTTGAAAACGGTCGAACAAATAAAGTAAAATAAACTATATTTATTCTAACAAAACGTTCTGTGAGTTTTATTGCCAAAAACGAACTATTTAAATATTAAATCCGTAACATTTGGTGTCAGGTGTGGGGTTTTATCAATTTTATTAGCACTTGTGTACGTATATTTCTCAGAAGATCTTCTATATGTTCCCTAATAAAAGGATCATCCATAATGTTTTTTCGATTTTGTTTCAATATATTTTCAAATTCGTTTATATCATTATTTTGTTAAGACATTACTAAATTTGTCATGGCGAGAATTTCCGGATCATTTTTATAGGGTTTTGCTTCTTGAGAGTCAAATGGATTAATACCGGATTTCACAAACATGTTTGCCAATACTAAATATTTTAAGCAAGTAGTGCGTCTGGGACTTCCAGATTCATCGTAATTCTTAAAAGCTTCAAAGAAATCAGTATGGGCTTTCACAAATTCTCCTTCACGTAAGTGCATTTTACCGCCACATTCTCGAATAACACCCATTATAAGTGGATGTGGAATTGCAGATTTGATGTGAAGTGATTGTTCATATAAAGTTTTCAGTTTTTTATTATTTATCTGCGCAGTATACTTTTGTATTTCTAAAGCATAAATCTCTAATAATTGAGTACCTTTCTTCAGATCATCTTCACCATCATCAGTCTGACACGATTGATGCAGTTGTTTTAAAATTTTGGCCAATTTTGTAAAATCACCACGATCGAAATATAACTTTCCTAATTTTGTATTAGTCGATCATTCTTTGGCAAAGAATGATAGACTACAAAATTAGGAAAGTTATATTTCGATCGTGGTGATTTTACAAAATTGGCCAAAATTCTAAAACAACTGCATCAATCGTGTCAGACTGATGATGGTGAAGATGATCTGAAGAAAGGTACTCAATTATTAGAGATTTATGTTTTAGAAATACAAAAGTATACTGCGCAGATAAATAATAAAAAACTGAAAACTTTATATAAACAATCACTTCACATCAAATCTGCAATTCCACATCCACTTATAATGGGTGTTATTCGAGAATGTGGCGGTAAAATGCACTTACGTGAAGGAGAATTTGAGAAAGCCCATACTGATTTCTTTGAAGCTTTTAAGAATTACGATGAATCTGGAAGTCCCAGACGCACTACTTGCTTAAAATATTTAGTATTGGCAAATATGCTTGTGAAATCCGGTATTAATTCATTTGACTCTCAAGAAGCAAAACCCTATAAAAATGATCCGGAAATTCTCGCCATGACAAATTTAGTAATGTCTTACTAAAATAATGATATAAACCAATTTGAAAATATATTGAAACAAAATCGAAAAAACATTATGGATGATCCTTTTATTAGGGAACATATAGAAGATCTTCTGAGAAATATACGTACACAAGTGCTAATAAAATTGATAAAACCCCACACTTGACACCAAATGTTACGGATTTAATATTTAAATAGTTCGTTTTTGGCAATAAAACTCACAGAACGTTTCGTTAGAATAAATATAGTTTATTTTACTTTATTTGTTCGACCGTTTTCAACAACATTTACAATTTAACTGACATTTATAATAACAACTGTTTCTAGCTCACATTTTTAGAATAGCTTGCTCCGTTACAATATATTAAATAATATTTAACGATAATGCAATCAATCAACTTTGATATATATATATATATATATATATATATGGTTTCATAGTACTTTGCAGATAACTCTGCCATTGTAAGTTAATTTGTTTTTACAATTACATTTTATTTATTTTGTGTTATAATACAGGGCTGAGGAGGAAATAAAATATTTCTGAAAGCTTGCATAATGAATTGAGTTGTTTTTATTTCTGCCTGACTGAAAATCCCAAGAAACATATATATAAATATTTATATATATATATATATATATATATATATATATATATATATATATATATTTAGTTTATATTTTTAATATTTAGTAAATTATAAACATAAAAAAATTTTATATTGTCATTTCACATTAAGTCATCGTCATAGAAACTTACTACTCCAGGTTCTGTAACTCATATATTTTTTTGATTTTTGTCAAATTTTCTACGTAAATTTGACATGGACACTATCTTCATAAATATAATAAACATTACCTTCGAAGAGATTTGTGCACTATAGGTGGTAGTTAAACTGTAAAATGTATTTTCTTACAAAATTTGACTAAAGTTGCAGGACCTAGAGTAGCAAGTTTCCGTTAAATATTACACGTATAAAGCTATATGTTATATTTATTTTCATAAGTGCATAAAAATAATCAATAAACTTTTATTTTCGAAAATAGTAAAAAAATCACCAACAGTCCAACCCTGATTAATATTTATTTAAAATCTACCTAGCTGACGAAACTCAACGTCCGTTTTCATCAGGATAAATGATATAATGCCATCATTTTAAACACAATATATATATATATATATATATATATATACATTTATATGTATATTTTTGTATTTGATAAAATCCTATCAGATAAAGTAGACTAATTATTATAATTAAAAAATGTATTATAATACATATTTATTTTCTTATATATTTTGTTGAAGAAGAGAAGAAGAAATAGAAGATGATTATGGTGGTATATAATGGATGAATTTCCATTTATATTATGTAATGCTATTGACACGTAGATAAGACATCAGCCGCGGCACCCAACACAACGAATGATGTGTAGTGTAGAGAGGCAATGGAATCTGATAATATTAAAGGTCCCATCACGTGATCGAAAAAGGTCTAATAGGTCAACTCAGCTGTGTGCTTGCTTCATATACCTTTTATTCCATAGTCGTACTGTCCTACTCTTTTTTTCTTTTCTTTTTTTTCTTGATTGATGTGATAAGTAATGTTTTTATAATTAAAGTTATTATTTAACTGCATACAGACGATAAGGTATATAAAATATAAAATGTTAGATACGACAAATGTGCTTCTAAACACTCTGTAAAAAATATTAGCGAAATTACAGAATAATAATAGGAAAATTTCACTAGAAAAGATCTATAATTTTATTTTACCTTAATTTATGTAAAATTACAGCTTGCCTGTAATAATTTTAAAATAAATCCTATATGTAAATTTAGAAATGTATGTAATTATACCAACAATAATACTACAAAACCAAACAAATTACATAATTTTTTTAGAATGCAACAAATTTCCGTTTTCACAATAATATTTTTTGGATAGATTCGTATGATATTATATACTGCTTAATTTGGAAATATATTTAGTTATAATTTAATTAGAATTCATATTATACACAGTAAATCATTTCATGCAAAACAATTTACTTCAATTTACTATTGATATGATAAATGGAAAAGTATTCGAAATTTCGCGGTGAAACATTTTGACAATTTACGATTTTCTATTACTATGTCAATTTGTTATTATTATTATTTGTTATATTACAGTTTTATTTCTTTTACGAAAAAATCAATTTATTTTTGGGTTTGGCTGCAAAAGTATAAAAGAAAAAATAACTGTTGTGCAAATATGAGATTTTTGCGTAGGGTTTGTGGTGTAACTAGGAGGAATCGGGTACGAAATAGATTAGTGTATGATGAGTTTGAAATTGAAAAAAAAATGTAGTAAAAGTTATCATGTTAAAATGGTTGCTTGTTTGGATAGGGATGTTTGGGGAAATTGATTTCGGGATAATGGAAAGAGTTTGTGGCACAATCTTTTGGGTACATAGATTGTGTATGTATGTATTTTTGAATTAAAGACAGCAAAACTTTCCTCAGTTGGTTCTACATATTTCATTTAATTTAACTTAGGATCGATATTTTATGTTCTGGCTAAAATGCATGATTAACAAACCGAACTATAAATGTAGGTAATCAAAGCCTTGCCGGGATTCGAACCTGGGACTTCCTACTTTCACAACAAACGTCTTAACTACTAGACTACGAGACCACGACGAAACAAACATATTTTTCCAATTACCTTATTATATTTGACTAGTCATGACCAATCGTAAGTCATGCATTAACCTATAAGGTTGTATTATAAGTAATATGATATTAAAGCATTGTTTTTTGCGATGAAACTAAGAGTTTTACAAATATTTTAATTTTCACTTAATCGCAGTGAACTAATATTTATAATTGAAAAATTTAATAAATTTAGAGAAATGTATTGGCCTCGCCGGGATTCGAATCAGAGACATCTTACTTTCACTAACTAATACACAAATTACAGAATACTTATGTCTTTTTAATCAGGTATTAAATTTAACAAATTACTAAATGACTATTCGGCCCTTATGATTTGTTCCATAAGGGAATGTTAAATTTTAACATCGTTATTAAAAAAGAACAATGTAAAAACATGGCTAAATTTTACATGATTTTTTTTATATTTCATATTTTTTATATTATACAATATTTCTTTCATCTATATAAAAAATAGTTGAAATAAAACGGTTATTTCATAGAAAGTGTAAATAAATAAATAATCTATACTTTTGAATACGAGTAATTTAATTTAACGACTAAGAATATAGATATCAATATACAATACAGTACAGAAATATTTAATGTTAGATGTTTCATCTAATGTGATTAGAAGGCAGAAAATCATTTATTATTTAAGATATAACAACTAAAATAGTAGAAAAAAATCATTTAAAGATTTTTATTTTGTTTTATTTTTTTACTTACGAAGTTGTTTCGTACTACCATTAATATATTATATTAGTTAAAAATGATTGATTTTATTTATTTATTTATTCAAATACACGGTTCAACAGGTATATACTCAATTATAGAACGGGAAAATATACATATATTTATATACATTAATGAAAAGACACTATACACAATAAATTCAACTATAAAATAACTTAAAAATGAAACAAATAGTGGTACCACTGTTTTGGAAAGTAGAACATTACAGAGAATTCGTGACAATTAGTAAGACCATTATAAAAAATTCTTTTTGAATTTTGAATTATATCAATATTAGAATATTTTGCCTGCTGAATTTGACACATCTTATAGATAGGAGAGAAGTATGCATGCAGTTGTTGCGCGGAGTAGGTAAATAAAAAGCTACGAGTATGTATGAAAGGAACATGAAAGTTTAAATAATTAAGACAGTTTGAGTCATCAACTAAGCCGTTAATTAATTTATATAGATAAAAACTGATATTGTTTCTCTACGGTTTGTCAGACTGATTTTAAGGATTATTTGTTAAATTTTAAAGAGTTGATTTATAAATTATAATATTTTGAAATAAAACGGATTTAGGTTATAGATCTGTGTTAATATTTATTAATAATTGACGTTTCGACGAACTCAACGTCCGTTTTCATCAAAGAAAAAAAAACTCAAATAATAAATAAATAGAACCTAGAAACAAATTACTATGTAACAAAATAAGTAACTAGATAATAAAATTTATAAATTTTTAATTAAAGGAAATCAAATTTTATTTAAATCAGTCCATTCACAGTGATTTGTTACCTAGTAACTTGGTTCTATGTTCTGTTTATTTACTCTATATTTTTTTTTTCGTGATGAAGACGAACATTGAGTTCGTCGAAACGTCTTTTATTAATAAATATTAATATAAAACTACAACTTAAAACCGTATCATTTTAATATAATGAGTTCTTAAAAATTTTTTATTATGTTATAATATCTTGATCAATTTATTAGTAAAAATAGTACTTCGTAAATCATTTTACTTTATATATTCAATATGTTTTACTAAAATATCTACCAATATTGAAAAAAGGTGTTTTTCTTATTTTGGTACGCCACTGGTAAGATTTACCTGGTACAGGTGGTGTTGTAATTCACGTGTTGCCCAACCCTGTGAAGGAATAATTTATATTTCTCGTCCTCACATTTATCAGGGCTGGGAACTCTGATATTGAAACGGAATATAAAATATCGGATTGAGACAACAGGTATAAAGAAAAATAAAAACTAGGTGAAAGAATACTGACCTTTTTTTATTACTTACAGACTTCATTCAATTTATATTTTTCATTTATTTTATAATTATACAACATAAAAAATTCAATTATTGAAATTGAAAATGAAACTAGGGATCACTTTGAAGCAGGTGAATTTTTTGATAATAACTTTGCTTATAATAATCTTTAAATAGTTTAAATGAAAATACATTACAAAATATTTTAATAATTAGAGGTAATTTTTATTTTTTCTAATTATAAATAAATAAAAATCCTGTATACAAGAACTTGTTCCGTTTACATATGTTATCTTATTATTATATAATTAAAACATACATAAAAATTATATAAGTTTCAAATAATAAATTATATTATTATTATATATTATATACTTCTGATTATTACACCTTTAATTAATTAATAAATAATATTATTCATATTATATTATTGTATCAATTTATGCTGGTTGTAAGGTTTTGGGTGCTTTGGGAACTTTTGCTAGGAATGTAAATGTTTCCAAAGAAGCCCATTTGAGTATATATAATGCAGTTTTGGTGCCTACATTGATGTATGGTAGTGAATGTTGGATTTGGTTGCAAAAGCATAAACGGAAAATGACTGCTGTGGAAATGAGATTCTTACTTGGGGTATGTGGTGTAAATAGGAGAGATCGGGTACGAAATAGATTAGTGTATGATGAGTGTGAAATTGAAAAAAATGTTGTAGCAAAAGTTGGTGTTAGTCAGTTAAGATGCTTCGGACATGTTGAGCGAATGTCTAATGAACGTTTGGTTAAAAAGATTTATTTGAATGATTTTGATGGTATACGTTTGCATGGAAGTCCGATGAGTAGTTGGAGTGGTATGATTGAGAGTGTTTTGCGTGAGCGAAAGTTTCCAAGTAGTAGGAATAAAAGAGCATGTATGAGAGGAATTATGAATGTGGATGAAGCGAAAGTTGCTTGCTTGGATAGGAATTTGGAGGCGACTGATTTCGGGATGATGAAAAGAGTTTGTGCCACACCCTACTGGGTACATGGCGTGATTGTGTAAGTATGTATCAATTTATGTAGTGTGCTTATTATAAAAGTAGGAATAAAATGTTCTATAAATTATGGTAGAAAATAAGTATTTAATACAAATAAAATATTGAAAAAGTTTAAAAATTATTCACTCGAAACTAAACCAAAAATCGAAAAAACCGTTTTTTTTTTGCACGAACGAAAACCGGAACTGAGCCGATATATATTTTTTTAATTGAACCGTAACGAAAAATGTACTGGTTTGAAGCCCTGATATATTATGTACACGATGGCCCATGGGAAGCTGCTGAAATTAATTACCTGACATTTTCAAATGTATTCAGTTATTAAAACAAAAGTTGCCCTGAAAAGAGACAAGTCTAAAGTTTTTAATGAGTATAAATAAAATACAATTGTTTATATTGGTTTCATTCTATTGATGAAAAATGTTCAAATAATCTGATAATACATATGGTTAGCAGCTTTAATAGCCGCGGGCTCGTACGGGGTTGGGGGTTGAAAATGTCATAGCAACACAAGTGCTGCCTAGCAGCTATAACATTTTCAACTCCCAACCCCGTACGAGCCCGCGGCTATTAATTATTAATGTTTGTATTATATTGTTAGTATATATTTAATATTATTTTAAAAATCCTTTTTGATTAATTTTAATACTCATATCATTTGAAGTTTCGGCAGTTATAGCATTTATTCAATTCATTAAAATTGTTGTTTCTACATTAAAATTTTTTTTGTTATAAAATTCGATTTGATTTTAAAGTTAACACCACAGCTTTATATTAATTTTAAAATTAAATCGAAATCTGTAATAATTCATTTGATATGATACTAAATTATTTTATAACTAACAATTTTAAACTTTTTAACGTAAAAACAACAATTTTATTGTATTATTTTTGTAATTAAACCAATTCGACAACCATGTGACATAAATCAATTGTAATCACAAAAAAAATTTTATGAAATATGTTTTTATTTAAATTTTATGAAAAACATATATTTCTTTTTTTATGAAAAAAAATAAATAAATTAAAACAACTGAGTGCTTTAACTGCCGAAATGTTCAAATGATATGAATATTGTGTTTATTCTTCATACATTTCCATCTTCCTCCACAATTAATAGTATATTTTTAATTAATAAAGTTAATTGATATACAAATTTTTGTTAAATTTTATTTATACTCATTTAAAACTGCAGACTTTCCACGTTTCAAAGCAATTTTCGTTTTTTCATTAAATTCGTTTAAAAATGACGACAACTTCACATGAGACACCTCGTACATGTTATAAGATATTTAAAAATACATTGACTAATTTCTTGTACAGTTACACTAGAATTTACGTAGGAGTTTTAAAAGCATGTACTCCGAAATCATTAATGTTGTAAATTAACAAATATTAATTCAACAAATTAATGATATATTTAAGCGCCTTCATTTCCTAGAATATACTGTAATATGTGTGTAAATAAAATATTTAAAGAACACAGAACACACACATATTGAGTAATAAAAGTTTTATAATTTCTGTACAATTATTGTGCTCCTTAAAAAGTAGCCTCAATTAGTTAAGAATTGCTTGTTTGGCAATGTTTCCATGTTAATTGAACTTATATTAGTGCTAAAATAAAACTGCTTTAGGTTAAAGTTTTGTATTAATATTTATTTAAAATCGACGAAATGTTATTTATCCTGATGAAGACGGACTTTGAGTTTTGTCGAAAAGTCGATTTTTAATAAATATTAATTCAAAACTTTAACCTAAAGCAGTTTTATTTTCATATAATGAGTTCTGAAAGATTTTTTACTATGTTATATTAGCGCTGTCAATATTTGAAAAAACTAAATACGGATATCCGGATACAAAACGATTTGGATATCTAAATATCCGATTTTCGAATCATTTGGATCCACTATCCGAATCTGAGACCCCGGGTCCAATAACTAAATCTAAAACCCGGATCCGAAATCTAAATCTGGTAAAATCCGGTATTCGAATTTGAGATCCTGATCCGAAATCCGGATCCGAAATCTGTAGTGAGATAATGTAAAAGTACTTTCAATAGATTACTAATAAATTAAAACATAAAAATTCATAATTTTTATCACTAATTTAATATAAAATAAATTAGGTACTTAAAAAAGTAAAAATTATTCAAAAAAATTTAAAATTGTATTAGATTAAAATTTTATTAGTGTTTCTGTTTTAATATCCTGTGAAATAAATATACATAATTTCATATGTAACTACTGTATAGAATCTTCGATATATGTATCGAAAATTTAAAAAAAATTAACCTTTCTATTAAAAATCCGGATCTGAGACTCGGATTTCAAATCCGGATTTAGGATTCGGATCTGAAATCCAGATTTGAAATACAGAACTGAAATCCGGATTTGTGATTTGGATCTGAAATCCGGATCTGAGTTTCGAAACTAAAATCCGGATTCAGGATATCGAAAATCGAAATTCGAAATCCAGATTCAAAATATCGAAAATCCAGATATCGAAATTTAATATCCTGATCTGAAATCCGGACATATACATATACAATCAAGCCATATACCTAAAATGGTGTGGCACAAACTCTTTCCACTATCCCGAAATAAATTTTCTCCAAACATTCCTATCCAGACAAACACAAGTAGATATACAAAAATCGCTTATTTGGAATTGAATAACATATAAATAAATGTAAATACATAAATAAAAAAAGATTAATGAAAACAATATATATCTTTATATCATCTTTACATAAATTGTAAAACATAGAAATAATACAATAAAAAACAAATAGAAAACACGATTTAAATCAAACAATTCTTAATTCAATTTAGTTGTCTAGCATTATTTTAAAATTGAATCTCCTTAAGCGATTTGTCTATATCTGACAAACAGTCAATTGTACGTTTTATAAACAATGTAATCTCCATCACGATACCTAGATTGTTGTGAAAGCTAATAAAGCTAATATATCAGACCCAAACACCTATAGCATTGCATGATTTTTATATCTTTTAAAACACAAAATTACATCTGGAAATAGATTCGCGACCATTTGAAAAAAATTTCAATACTTTCTACTGCATCCGTATGTTTTACAACTGGTGTTGCAGTTGTCATGTTTGCGGTGAAATTATTATATTGATTATTGGATTAAGACTGAAACTATGTCGATAATAGATCTAGAATGTTAGTTACACTTGAATAAGTAAACTTAGAAAGAAGGTAAATATTGCTTATAAGACAAACTTTGACGTAAAAATTATGATTGGTAGGTTACCTGGAGTCTGGCGACTAATTTAACTGTCAATGGTGAAGGGAGAATCATTATTTAAAATTAATTGATATTGGCCATCAAATACTCATTAATTTGCATATATGTTCAGGCAAGTTATCTTGCGTTAATTATAATTGCAAATTAATATATTAATAAGTATTAATAAATGCTTTTATTATGAAATACACAATTTGTAAATTATTTTTGTTTGTTTGTTAAAGAAATATTATCTTAATAAAGTAAAGAGTTATTTATATCTGTAAAAATTGTATTTTAAAAATAGAACGGCTGTAGGTTTAAGGTCTGTAATAATATTAATTAATAACCGACGTTTTGTCGAATTCAACGACCGTCTCCATCATGTAATTACTTTAGTTTTGTAATTTTCAAAAATCAGTGTTTTCTGTACAAAAATAAGTAATATGTGTCACTGATCCTGTAAAATAGGTTCACGGGTCACTACTTTTAATTAACAAAATACATGATAGCAAGTAATGAACGAGGGTTAATAATGTGTACTAGCACAAAAATTGATTTTTTGCACAAAAACACAGAATAATATTTGGACAGTATATTTTGTTTATATTTATTTTAGTTTTGCTACATATGTTTTGGCAGTTTAAAATATGATAAAAGGATTAGTTATGTGAATTAACAATAAAATTTAAAATAAAATATTTTATACAAAAAAATTTCGAATTGATAGTTAAATGACAAACATGTTTTATATAGATAGTAATTATTATTTCATAGAATTTTATTATTGTTCATGATTTTTTTTTTGTAGTTACATTAAAAATAGATGTAAAATTATCTTTTAGTTGTATTAGCGTCATTAATAATAAGAAAAATAATGTGTCAGCAAATTATATGATACGAATTAAATTTTTTAGAATATGCAATGACACTAATATATTATGTTACGAAGAGTAAAAAGCGATGATTATTGTGTTGAGCTCAGTTATTTGTGGCCGAATTAAAGCCAAGGTCAAGCAATCTGGTCGTAACACAAAAAGAGCTTTCTATTGCGAGTGACATATACGATTTTTTCTTCAAGCGTTTTAAACGAAATTAAATTAAAAATAAATAAAAATACATGCCAAGTAACCTTAACCTTACTAACAGTTGCAGAATAGCAAGTACATTTATATTTGTTATTTGATTTGTGAAAATTTTTAATCTTTCTTTGGTCAAATATACAATTACTGACCATCCTGGACGGCACACAATGTATTTCTTGCACTTTTTCACACATTTTCAATAATCAAATTAAAATTCAAGCAAAAATAAACAATGCAATTGTCAATTATCTAAATGACGCCATAGTTTTGAAATATGGTCGCCGAAGATGTCAGATTGAATACACTTGATGTTGTAGTTATGTTTAATGCTGCCACCAGTCATGTATATAGTAACTAACTATTGTATAATAATATATTTTATTGTACTAGTAACATAATGACCTCTAAAATAAAACTGCTTAAGGTTAAAGTTCTTTATTAATATTTATTTATAATCGACGTTTTGACGAACTCAACGTCCGTTATCATTAGGAAAAATAATTTTTCCTGATAAAGACGGACGTTGAGTTCGTCGAAACGTTGATTATAAATAACTATTAATACAGAACTTTAACCTACAGTAGTTTAATTTTAATATAATGAGTTCTGAAAGATTTTTTTTTCTATGTTTTAATGATCTATTTCTACGTAGGCAATATGGTAACGTAATATTAAAATTATGATACGCTTGAAGAGAAATAATATAACAAATTTCTGAAATAATGTGTTTACGATGAGAGAGTTTTATTATATTTAAATATTGCATTAAAGTTTTATCTATTTCCTTAGAATATTACACATAAGCACTGCAAGAAATATATCTAAAATTTATGTTATTTTACATAGGTTTTAACATTAAAATAACAACATTCTGTAATTTTACTGTGATAATTTACGTAATATTACATTTTTCCATAAAAAATTATATTCACAAAACATATAAAATTACATAAAATACATGTAAAATTACATAATATTTTTACAGTGAGGAATACTATCAAAACATTATTATTACATTTTATATAGTTTAATATATATATATATATATATATATATATTGTGACATTTAGATGAAGAAAATATTAGATGTTAAATTTTTAAATTTTATCAAAGTGTTCAAATTTTGAAATATTTTATTCATCTCATTTTTATCCTACCTGTCACCCATAATGGGCACGGCGTCAGTTGTGTGGAGGAGAGCTAGGTCGTAGGTGGGGTTGGTAGGAACTTTATTTTGTGATGTTGGTAAATTAGGTGGGCGCCAGTCAAAGCGGAATGTTGACGCAAAATTGAGAAGCTTTGACAAATCTCAAAAAGGAACTTAACGGGATAGGGATTTGTTTCATTTTTCGAGAATTTGTTTCGGAAATGCAATAAATAATTAAATAAAAAAAATTACTTACAATTTTGTAATACCATGTAGTTATATTGTATGATATTTAGTACAGCATAATATACGTCATTTGTTTGATGTCTGCTGGTTAGCGGGTGGTCTAGCTAAAGAAGATCTTCTTCTGCGTTTTCGTCAGCGCCGAGGAGATGCAGAATGTACAGCGCAACAAAGCGGCATGATCGTGGATGGAGACATCATGAGAATGATCGCCCTCGAAATCGGAATACGCCCCGCGGGCTTTAGTACGTCATAAAAAATCATCCAGTCAATAATTCCTGCTCGATTTAGAGTATGGTCGATATCTTTCATTTGTTGATCCAAATTCGGTTTCCACAATTTACTGGTGCTGCTATACATCTGAATCTCGCTCGGACACCGTTGAAAACGACAGCCTGTTCATCTAAACATGAGGGGGCACAGCAGATTTATCCACAATAATAAACATGATAAAATCAAACAAATCGAACTTGAAATAAAAGTCGATACAATCGAAATTACAACGATCAGCAATACATTCATATAATATCATCAATATAACAAATTAATACGGAATCAAAATAATTTACCAGCTACAATTTAAATTACACAAATCATAAATCAGCTCAAGCAACGTTAATAAATTTAGCAAACAAAATAAATATCAGATTACAAAATTTAAGCGATAATCACATAATTCAATTAGCAACAAAATGATAACAGCAGAATAATCTCATAATAGAAAAGTTAAACGATAATTGCATGGTTCACTTAGCCAACAAAATAAATAACAACAGTATAATCGCAAGATACAAAAGCTAAGTGAAAATAGCATAGTTCAAAAAATGATACAAGCAAAATTAAAATATTTAACTAGAAACAAAAATACGTAACTCAAAGAAAATTCAACAATACTACAATAAAATGACTCAACAATGTTTCCTAGCTAAATAAGTTAAAGCTACTTGCTCAACAAAAATATTCAATTTCAAAATAGTACAACAATCAATAAATTTGCTACTTACAGTTTACTGCACGTCATTCATACAACAAAGAAAAGAGATCACGAAGAGGGAACATAGAACATGGAACAGAGGGGGGGTGTCGCGTGCGCAAGAGAGACAAAACACGAAAGTACTTTAGCCGATCTAGACCGAATGTCTTTCCCGTGATTTGCAAATCCGGAAGCCAATGAACGCATTCTGATCTTATAGGCGTGGCCCACGAAAACATAGGGTATTTCACCGAGAATTATGACGTGGCCACCAAAAAATATACTCAAACAAAATATCATCACAGCCGATATAGCTTCTTCAGCCTAAAATTTAAGCGCTGTGATAATAGCAAAATAATACGATACGATAAACCAAAAAATCATCGCAATACGAACAATGGCGCGTGGCCTCAAAATAACTCGTATTGCAACAATCCCGAACTCTACAAAAGTTCGAACAATAAAACGCCGATCGTTTTAAACGCGAATAAAATTATCAACCGCAGTGTCGCACACTGCACAAAAAATCTGAAGATCATAACGCGCTCTAGCGAGGGCTCGAAATTCACAAATACAGACAATGATACGCACTAAAGACTTTCACAAACGGAAAACGGGCAGGAAAATCTACCAGTATTTACAAAGAAAGAAATGAGGATTGGAACGGGGATCTGTGCTGCTTCAAGGTTAATTTGTCAAATTAAAATTACTAATCATCAAATAAACTATAACGATACAGACTCTAATAAATTGAACTCTAGAAATTATCATTCAAAACAAAATAACTTACAAAATTATTCAAGAAAGAAATTGGCTTTACAAAAAAATACAAAACGAAATCAAATGTAAGTTGACCATCATTGAATTCATGAGAGCAAAATTACGTTACTAAAATAATCCAAACATCAAAAAATCTCATGAATAACAATTCAAACATAATACAAAATAAATAAATTGTCAACTTACACCATTTCAAATCCAAACGAAACAATCCCATCTTGAATACAAATTCTTATCAGACCGCATGTTGAAAATTAACCTTAAAATATCACCGATATAACGAAGACAAAACCAGTAGGAGTTTGCTCAGAGCAAGACTGCTCACGGGAGAGAGAGAGATTTCACTCGTACAAGCGGTATTTATGTGCCTGCTAATTTTACACAATTTAACTCAATGTTGCCATTTTACTAAAAAATAAATACTCTATAAAAATATCATTTTTTATACAAAATTTGACTCGTGACAAAAAGTGTTTTTGTCACAATATATATATATATATATATATATATATATATATATATATATATATATATATATATATGAAATAATTTGTCGTCTAGCATTTCAAATCGCGTTAAAAAAAACCAGCTTTTAAATATTAAAATTTCAATCAAATAAATAAATAAATTGATAGAATATAAAATTTCTTTCAACTTTAGAGAATAACCTTCATTTGTTATAAAACTATGTGACATACATTAACACTGTTAGCGACATTGGAATTATAAAAACACTAGTAAGACAAAAACAAAACTAGCGTAAAAAAGTCCTAGCTAAACAGCCAATGATAATGGAATGGTAAGCACCCAGACGCACCCAGGAACTAGTCAAATGTTTTTATACGTCATAATCACTACGTAATAATATAATACCTGTTAGATATTTTATTATGGGTACGGTCATAAAATGATTCGAATGAAATTATTAGCAAAGTATTTTGTGTGGGTTTTAAGTTGTTTTAGTGCAATAATATGTTCATTGCTTTGGACACTTTCTACATGGAAGATACTGAAACTAATCTAATCAGCTGTCATTTTTCAAAAATATATGCAGTTTTGGAAAAAAAATACATTAAAAAATTAGTTTTTAATGGAATATTTTTAACATAGTAAGAAATCTTTCAGAACTCGTTACATTAAAATAAAAAGATCTTTGGATTTAGTTCTGTATAAATTTTAATTAAAAAATCGACGTAAATATACAATAAATAAACAGAAACGAGTTACTAGGTGACAAAATATGTAAAACTAATTAGATTATAAAATTTATAAATTATTAATTGAAGGAAGCCAAATTTTAATTAAAATTAAAATTATTACTAAAAATTATTTGTACAATTTTTGCCTGATTATTTCGAAACATCGCTTTTCAATTAAAATTTATCCAGAACTTAATCCTATAAGATCTTTTTATTTTAAAATAATGAGTTCTGATTTTTTACTATATTAAATATAATCAATTAAAAGCATTCTCATTACTTTTTGACTATGTCTAGTACACTATCTATTAGTAAATATATATATATATATATATATATATATATATATATATATATATATATAGTATGGTCTCTGGTATATAGAGCTTTGAATAGTTGATAAACAGGTGTGTGATATATGAGCGTTTGTAGCTTCATGTTTCACTACCTAGCATATTGATATATATGTATACTACGTTCTGTGATTAGTTTAAATGCAACGATACCCTCCATTACAGAACTATAGTAACTAGTTATTTGTGTATATGTTTTCTTATTGTAAATTGGTTGTGGCTTGAAATTAAAACTGTTAGATTTTTGCAGAAGAATATGAAATAAATTGAACTATAATTATATGTTTACATTTGTGATATTATGCCATATATATATATATATATATATATATATATATATATATATATATATATATATATATTACATTAATGTTGGTGGGTGAAATATCTATGTAATATAAAGAAAATATTATATAATATATATAAAATATATATAAAAATTAAAAAATAATATGGTTTTGCGCAGGAGATGGTTTATTTGTGATTTTTTAAATAAAATGCCAGATTAAATACACTTGACGTTGTAGTTATGTTTGATGCTGCCACCATTAGTGTATATAGTAACTAATTGCTGTATAATAATGTCAATATTGTACTAGTAATATAATGACCTCTTTCTACATAGACAATATGGTAACGTAATATTAATATTGTGATACGCTTGATGAAAAATAAATAAACTGTGCGAATACATTAAAATAATGTAATATAATTATAAATTATCTGAAATAATTACAAAACGGTTTTTTTTCCTAATTAATTAGAAAAGAACCTACATGAATTTGCTTTTCATTTTCCGTATATTATGTGTATTTTTAAACAAACTAAACATATAGTAAATATTGGTTAACACTGTAAATACATGCATGAATTATTAACTAGAATATGTAACATGTAACTCGTTAACTGGAACGGTATTTTTAATTTAATTTCAAAAGAAAATTTTCTTAGTTCGAATTTAATAAGAATTGCTGCATTTGTAACACTATCTAAATATAAAGTGCTTTTGTATAAACTACCCAATTGAGTTGTACATAGAAATAGAAATATTAGATTTTCGTACAGTATGGTAAACAAATTTGAATAAAAGTAAAAGTAACATTAAAAAAATATGTAAATTTTATCTATTAGTATTTGTTAAGTCAATGACACAAGAAAAGTTTAGTGTGGTCAATAAATTTGAATATTTTATTAGTGTGACAAGTAGTTTTTATTAGAAATAGTATTTAATAATAAAGAATTGTAATGCCAATCTCCGGTCTGAATGTCATTCCGAATGATCGTACTTATATATATCAGTACATTACCATTTCACTGCTGGTTATAACCAAAAATTCAAATAAACAAATGAACAAAACAATTCAAATACGATATTACTGAACACTATGTAAAAATATAATGAACTACCTTGTATCTTTTTGATAAATAAATTCATCATCACATTGCATTTGCAACATTTAATATAATTAGTGAATGTTTTATATTAGTTTACTATGTAATATTATAAGCACGGAATGTATTTTCTGTAGTGAATTTAATATGATAAAACATAAAAAAATCATAATCGTATTAAAAATTGGAATCGGAGTCGGAGTTGGAGTCGGAGTCAATCGATTTTTTTGTCGACTCCACAATCCTTATTATAAGACTTATGAAAATACGTAGTGAATACAAAAAAATATCAATAGTTATTAAATGTGCGACAGAAATTTTCTAAAATTACAAAATTCCAAATTCGATGCATAAATTATTTCTTTCTAGTATTTTCTATTGTAGATAATAGCAAAATAATAGATGGGTAATAATAATATCTAAATTTAGTGTTTGCATGTAGGCGACTTTAAGTAGAACAGATTGTTGTAATAAAGATTAAGGCAATTTTCGTCATCCTTTTTTGCCTACTATTATTTGCTATGAAAAATATATTTCACTTTCTATCAATATTTCACAGTATACCTACGTAGAAAAATATAAAATATAGGATTTGGTCTTTGTTGAAGAAAAAAATCTATATTCAATTCCAACCAAAAAAATATTTCGTATTCAATTTCCGATTTGGCAAAATATTCTGCTCGATTTACCTTAAAAATGATGAATAATAAAATATTTCAATTGTATAGGTATATCTGACACAATAATTTGTCTTTTTTATTTTTGCCAATTTTTAATACAGATATTAAGTAGCAGATTTACAAATTTAATGATTATTATAATTTAATTTAATATTATTATAATTTATTAGTCACAGCGAATTAAGCGGGGGTGTGAAATCGACAAAAAAAAAACAACTCGACTCCGACTCCGAATTTTTTTTATCCGACTCCAAATTTTTGTTCGATAATGATTTTTATGTTTTATCATATTAAATTAAAACTACAGAAAATACATTTCGTGCTTATAATATTACAAAGTAAACTAATATAAAACAGTTACCAAGCACTGAGAATGCCATCTACGATGTATGGCAAAACGTCTGCGATGAGGATAGACCGACCACGGCATACCAACCCAGAAAATTCTATAAATTCAACTAATATAAAATATTCACAAAAACAATGTTAATAATTATTTTAAATGTTGCAAATGCAATTGTGTTGCATTTATTTATGAAAAAGATATATAATGTAGTTCACAATATTAAAAATGTTTAATATTATATTGTCTCTTGTTTTGTGAGTCTGTTTAATTTTTAGTCTATTTGAATTTTCAACACGTTTTTATTAACTCGCTTTCTCGTCTGTCTGTTTATTTGTTTGTCTATAAGCAATCGATCTTAAATTAACTTCCCGATTAGCTAGAGGCTTGAAACTTTAAAGATAGCTCAGAACTGGATGACAATGCAATATTAACTAATTAATTAAGCGTTTTCTTTATGAGTTTTATCGTGCCTCAAGCACGATTTGTGGAAAACAATTTCGCGATTAGAAATATTAATTTTTATCTTGTGCCATATTCACTAATTCCGTACATTCGTGTATTTAGCAAATTTTTTAATTTTCAAAATGCAGAAACTACAGAAAACAACTACAGAAAATACAGAACACACGCAAGACTAAAAAGCAGAAAATAATTATTTAAATATAAAATAATAATTTTATTGTACCATCTTTTTTAAAACAGACTAAAAAGTATAAAATAATTTCTCCTAGCTCCAACAGATTTATAACCCTATACAGATTCCTGATCGCATACAAATTGTCCTGAAAATTTGTGATTGTGAATTTTTAATAGCTATGATAATACTATGATTTAAAACGAAAAACGTGGGCGCAACAACAGCTACTCCCTACACTCCTTACTATTACTTATTGTATACGCTCCACGTTTTTTGTTTTCGAGTATTGTCATAGCTATTAAAAATTCACCATCATAAATTTTCAGAACGATCTGTATGGGAGTCAGGAATCTGTATGGGGTTATAAATCTAGTTGGGGTCTAGGAGAAATTATTTTATACTTTTTAGTCCGTTTTAAAAACGTGGTATATTATTTTTTTTTTATTTAAATAATTATTCTAAAATTAATGTTGAATAACATACAGAATCACCGTAAGTAAACACTATTCTAAAAATGTGTCTAAATTTAACAATATATAAATTTAATAAAGTAATAATTAACATGTCCTTGACAATATATTTGGAAAGTGTCATAATTTTGTTTTGAGAAATTTTCGAAAAACGTTTCTCATAACATACTTGCTTACAAAATATGTACATGCGTTTAAAAATATGATCAAGTAATTAGTTATTAGCATGGTGTGAATAAATAAATTTTTAATTAGAAATTCTTGTCAGATGATGCTATTAAATTTTATCAGCTAAAAAGTATGTAACAGTTTATATAGGTGTAAAAAATCTCTCATCTTATAGTTTTTATAATTTCTTTCAATTTTATTATTACATGCAAAAAAACAAGTTTCTTATCTATTTTAAATGAACTGTGAAATTAAATATACGCTGATTCAAATTTATTGATTTTTTTTAAATATTTTAGATAAGTTTTCATGTTGAGATGAGTATCATAGATTTCACAATTTATTGATACGGAATTTTTTAAATTCTACTTAATTTTTTTTATTAAAGTAGGTTATGTTTTTATGTTACTTGTAAAAAGAAAAATCATTCAATGTAGAGGTATATTGAGGGGGTATATCAATGAAAAATTAATGTAGATAGTGATGAAAAATTTTTTTATAGTCTAAATAAGATAATAAATATGACAAATTAAATATTTTTCTAGATATAGATTTTAGATAATTACATTATAATTATTTGTTATAATTTCCATTTAAAATTTTTGCATTCGTTACAAAACTTGAAATTATATTTTTAGATGTGTAACATCATATTAATTATTTATAATATCTGAACTTCAAAACGTTTTTAGATATATCAACTAATTAAATAATAGGAGTAATAATTTTATGAATCTATGACATTTTTTTGTAGAATTCAAAGAAGTGGAAATGAAGATTAGATTTAATATTTAAACGCTTAAACGTTGACAGTGAACTAATTTTATAAGTAGTTAATTTAGAAATTTGGAAAAATGCGTTTAATCTCGCCAAGATTCGAACCCGGAATCTTTTACAATTGCGGTAGGCGCGTTAACCAACTACCTGCATCTGAATAAGATAAAAGGTATATTTAGAAAAAAATTATCTAGACAAATCCTAAGGAATAATCCAAAGGACCAATAAGAAACTTTTTAGTTGTTCCTGTATGTTTTATATATATATATATATATATATATATATATATATATGTCCGTTAAAAAAATTTTTTTAAAGGCACTCCAAAATATTATAGAAATTAATTAAAAAATACGCGTTTTTTTTATGAGTTTTATCGTGCCTCAAGCATAATTTGTGAAAAACAAATTCGAGATTTTTGACATAATTTAGGTTATAAATACTGCGTTTTAACACATTCCGTTTAATATTTAAATAAAGTTAAAAATAATCAAAAATCGCGAATTTGTTTTTATAAATCGTTCTTGAGGCAGGTTAAAACTCATACAAAACATACCAAAAAGTTTTTTTTTTCTATACTATTTTGAAGTGCTACTATCATTTTTTTTAACGGATACCTATATATATATATATATATATATATATATATATATATATATATATATATATATATATAGTTAGAAAAGTAACGGAATAGGGTAATGGAAGTTGAAAATTATAGAAATGCAAGCATTTAAATATCTATCAATTTACTGTTGGTCCAATATTTCTCCAACATTTGTGGCTTCTTCAATGTGTGATAAGAACATTAAATACTATTGATAATATATCGAAATGTTTATAAATGGTTGTTCTCTATCTTTAGTTCAATGTAAAAGTAACACATGATAAACACAAGTTTAATTATACTTATAATTAATAAAACAAGAACTGAAAAAGTTATTTATATGTAAAATCGTCAGAAAGTCAGTAGTTAAATAATAATTAAATAAATATAGTAAATATAATAAAATAAATAAGATAAAAGTCAGTAGAACATCAACTTAAAACTTATTTAATTATAATATATGTTTAAACAATAAAAATAGAGAAATTCTGCTGAATATTGTAATTTAATTTATTTAAATTTTCGAGTTGTAACTTCTTTTATCTTTAAACATGCAACTGTAACTAAAAGTTCTTCATTATTTCTTTAGTGGATTCCTTCCATAACATTGTTCCCGTATTTAAACAGAAATTACTATTGATTTTTTTCAAAAACAGAAAATTGAATACAAAACAAAAACATAAGAAAATTATGAGCTTGTATATTCGTATATTTTTAATTTCAAATAACAAAACAATTATATATCTTAACCTAGTAAAAAAGTCTTTCAGAACGCATTACATTAAAATAAAACTGCTTTAGGTTAAAGTTCTGTATTAATATTTATTTAAAAAGCGACGTTTCCACGAAACTCAACTAAAACTCAAATAAAATATTTATGATTTTTTTTATCATTTATCCTGATGAAGACGGATGTTGAGTTTCATCGAAACGTCGATTTTAAATAAATATTAATACAGAACTTTAATCTATAGCAGTTTTATATTAATTATATTTCTGATTTTCATAATTTAATTATGAATATAAGTAACAAAAATTTCATTTAAAAGATGAAGATATTTGTATTTTAAAAAAAAACTAATTACAGTTATAACATATTCTTTTCCACTTATGATAGGTCCTATACAATACAACTAACTCTATTATAAAAAATGAAAAACTTAATTAGAAACAATTCGAGAGAGCAAACGGAAATGACATAATACACAATCTATCATTGAATTACAAGAAGAATAACTGCACTAGAGCAGTCAATGATCTATAAAATAGCGTTTAATTGTATTTGTTTGATTTAATCATAGGCCGACTTTATATAGAATACTGTTTATAAATAATAATACAACAGGTTGTAAAGTTCATGAACTTGAATGCGTGTATGTGTGTGTGTGTGTGTGTATATTAAGTACTACATGCGGTTTCTAGTTTGTGTTAAGCGTGTCTGGTTTTTACATTTAACACGCGTACAGCATGCGACAACACATATTCCGAGCACGGAACATGGTCTATAACAAAAAAGTGCATTCTTTGAAATATTAATTCTAATTCTTCAATCAGTAAGAAACGTTTTTTTTTTATTTACATATTTATTATTAGTAAAATACTACTGTGCCCGGATTCTATAGCAAAATCAAAATCTTGTCCGTATTCGAAAAATGCAATAGGCCAAATAGAGTTTCGATAAATAATGTTAGATTATAGTATTTTGTTTTTGCTTAAATCGCCATTAATTTATTTTGATAAACTAATTAAATCATTAGTTGAAAATATATTAACGGTGATTTAAGCAAAAACAAAATACTATAACCTAATATATAATACGCCATTTGTAATTAACCCATTTTTTGCCGTTGATGCGTTTTCGCAACGGAGAATTCATGATTTTTTTTTCATATCAAAACAATTGTAAATACAAAAATCAAATGTACATCTTAAAGTTTGAGGTTTGAAGATATCATAACAATTTTTTTAATGTAATTAATATGAATATTGATTTTTTTATAAATTTAGACAATACGGACATTTTTGGAAAATCAAACTCGTCGAATTGAAAACGACATAAAATAAACAATAACAATAAATTAAGTTCCCTATTGTTAGAGTTTTATTTAGTTGTTTACAATAAATTGAATTAATACAAAATTTGTGGATATCTTATTATTCTTTGTTTATTTACAACACTTTGAACATGGTGTTGCGTTTTCGCAACAACGGCATGAAACGTTATATCGCAAGCGCGTATTGGCGTATAATCATAACACGGTTTAGCGCGCTTACATTTGATGTCAACAAACGCATTTTTGCTTCGCATTTTGGATGATTTCTCGTTGCGTGGCAGTCTAAATTGGCTTTTTGGTTCGAACTGTTCGAAATGACTGAACGAAAAAAATAATCTGCGAGTGGAAAAAAGTCCAGGTCTTCAAAAGGACGAAATTTGCAAGAAGTGGAATCACAAGTCGACGAATTGTCCGACTCAGAAGAAATTGATGTTGTTGTGATTCCATCAAACAATACCCCGACAGATGAAGAAGATTGTGACGGCGATATCACAACAACATCAACTATGATTACAAATTGATATAATTTTTTGTCAGAATTCTTTTACCACATTCGGCCGTTGATGCGAAAACGCAACAGTTTGTTTCTCTCACTAGAACAACAGATAAAAAATTTTTCAGCGCGTATTTTTCTACATTAGGACTCTATAAACTAGAATACAAAACAAAAATAAGTTTTTTTAACCGTTCTTTTAGTTTGGCAAAAAATGAGTTAAGAATATAATATATAAATACTGTGTTTGTCGAAAATGTTCTGATTGATAGAGTACATAAGATAAATTTTGATTGACACCCAGCCAAATGCTAATATATCGTTGTATCCGCATTGGTATTGTCTGAGCCATTGTATTTTAACATGTTTTTACTAACTCGCTTTCTTGTTTGTCTGTTTGTTTATTTGTTTGTCTGTTCGGTACAAACTTTTCAATCGATTTTAAACTAACTTCCCGATAAGCTAGAGACTTGAAACTTCAAACATAGCTCAGCAAACTGGATGACAATGCAATATTAACTAATTAATTAATTAATTTATTAATAATATTAGAAATATTAATTTTTATCTTGTGCCATATTCATGCATTCTGTACAATCGTGCATTTAGCAAATTTTTTTTTCAAAATACAGAAACTACAGAAAATACAGAATACAACGCACACACACAAGACTAAAAAGCAGAAAATAATTATTAAAATAAAAAAAAAATTAATATACCACGTTTTTAAAACGGACGCAGATTATAACCCCATACAGATTCCTGAATCCATACAGATTGTCTTGAAAATTTGTGATTGTGAATACTCCCTACACTCCTGACGTCCTTACTATTATCTATTGTACGCGTCCCACGTTTTTAGTTTTAAATCGTATAAGTATTGTCATTGCTATTAAAAATTTACAATCACAAATTTTCAGGACAATCTGTATGGGGGTCAGGAATGTGTATGGGGTTATAAATCTGTATGGGGCTAGGAGAAATTATTTTCTACTTTTTAGTCCGTTTTAAAAACATGGTAATGGTATATGAAAATTATTATTTTTTATTTAAATAATTATTTCTGTTCGGTTTCGATTTCGAACAAAATTACAATTTTGCTATGGAATTGAACTACCTAGTTTTTCTTGATATATAACGAGGATTCTGTTCTAATGATTTCCTCGTAACACTATTCTGACACTAGTCAAATATCTCATGTTTTTATTGTATATTTGTTTTTGTAAGGTTAAAAACATTACATATAAATTTGTAAAGGGTTGGAATTAACTGCCCTATAATTTAAAATATATTCACTTTAATTTATATCATATTCCACTATAATTAAATTTATTCAACTTTAAAAAAAATACTTTTACTTTAAAAAAACATAATGCACAAAAAAAAATATTATCACTTGTATTAATTAATATTTTTCACTATAAAACGGATACTTTCCACTATAAAACGGATACTTTCCACTTAGGGGCTGTCAATCATTTACGCCAGTCCGCTACCTATCATTTGCGCCGATGAGATAAGCGCCCATATTGAATAATAACATAACTAAACAACCTGAACCTAACCTACTCTAAGCCAACAGTGGCGCAGATGATAAGATTTCGTAGCGTTTATAGTGCAAATTTATTCAAATTTATAGTGCAAATTATTCAAATTAAAGTTTATGGTGTACAAAGTGCAAAGTATCTAATTTATATTGGAAAGTATCCAAACTAACCAAGTGCATTCTATTTTAATTCAAGTGCATTTATATATTTCCCCATTTGTAAATGTTGGCAAAACCATAAGTTGTTCATAAGTATGAGTGTTCGTAACTAAGATACATCCTAAATCGGAAACTAACTTTAGACTCGTTTATTATATTAGATTTTTAGGATAATAATACAATTCAAAATATATTGACCTTAAATCAAATAATAAGTATACGTATCGAATTTCTAATAATTGATGCTATTTTAATTAATTTATATAACACAATTACTTAACAGGCTATATGCTCAATTATAGAGTAATAAAATTACAAACAATGAACAAAACAATAAAATATTTACATATAATCATGTACATTTCTATAAACAAATAAAAATATTTGTTTTAAACAAAAAGAGAAAACATTTGTGAATATAAAAATATATTTAATAAATATGTGAGTTAAAATAAAATTGCTTTAGGTTACAGTTCTGTATTATATTTATTGAAAATCGACGTTTCGACGAAATTCAACGTCCGTCTTCATCAGGATAAATTATACAAATGATATTACAGTAAATAACAGAACATAGAAACAAGTTACTAGTACAAATAAGTAACTAGATCATACAATTTATAGATTTTTAATTATTAGAAACCAAATTTTATTTAGCTAAATTTAAATTTGGCTCCATTAATTAAAAATCTATAAAATTTTATGATCTAGTTACTTATTTGTTATCTAGTAAGTTGATGCTATTTTGTTATTTACTGTAAAGTCATTTGTATTATTTGTCCTGATAAAAACGGATGTTGAGTTTCGTCGAAACGTCGATTTTCAATAAATATAATACAGAACTTTAACCTAAAGCAGTTTTATTTTAATATAATAAGTTTCGAAAGATTTTTGATTGATTTTGATCTTAAATATGTGGGTTATTTAAAAACAGATTGAAAATAATTATTTAATATTTATAATATTTTAATAAATATGTATATATACTTATCACATGTCGTACTAGTTGGTAATATTAAATGAAACGAAACTCACCTAAAACAAAAGAAACAAATATATTAGTTTTAAAATTTTCGTAACTTTATATTTTGTAATAATTTTTATATAATTCAGTTTTAATAACAAAAAAAGTACGCGGAACAAAATAGTTGACAATTACTTTAATTGATTTGATTTTATGGAACAAATCGACTTCCGTTAATATTATTTCACTATTTCTTTTTTCATATTCCACAGTTAATAATTTTAAAAATATTACTTTAATATCAAGAAATCTTATATAACAGGAGGAACAGGTTAGCGATATATGAACACTAATTTTTTGGATTAATTTAAGTATATGTTATTTATTTTAGCACAAACAGATTCGAAAGATATTGAAAGTTTTATTGCTACATTTGGTTTGTATTATATATTTTATCATTAAAAACAGATTGTACCTATATATAATTTTCTTAGGTCCGTGTGACACGATGCATTAAAATGCAGAAAATCAACGAGTTAAAGTGCGCAGTTGTACAACTTTCATAAAAATTATAGAAAATTGAACTACTGCGCACTTTAACGCATTGCTCTAATAATTTTACAATACTATATACCTGAAATATTATATACCGCAAAAAGACTGCGGTTACTTTTATCATTAGAATTTGCGACAAAACAAAATAGGATCACATACGCTTAAAAACGCTTCCAGAAATGTTCATTCGTATGTATATACATTTTTGTTTTAATATTTATTTTATGTCAGATATATCTAAATATTTTAATTAAATAATCATTAAAAACTAAATTTTGTTAAAATAGAAAGTAATTAAAACTGATTTAAATCATAAATTAGAAATCCCGTGACCTTTAAAGGGTCACGTTTGAAGACGAAAATAGTAATTAAACATATAAACATAATAAAAATAAATAAATAAACAAATAATAATAATAAAATATCAATTGCACTATTATATATTACTCAAAAGCAACACTTCTCTCATCAGTAGTGTACATAACTTTACACAGCTGTCATTTGACATTTGCATTATAAACAAAAAATTTCAAATTTTTGAGAACCAAGATGAAATCGTAGAAAGATGAAACTTGCCTATTCTCAAATAGGGAATGAACCAATTAAAATGACACCACTCCTATCAAAATCGGTTTAGGGGTTTAGGAGGAGATGCTGGAGAAACATACATACATACATACAAACATTTGACAATTAGAGAGATTAAATTAATATTAAAAAAATCTAATTATTAAAACTGTGATTTAAATCAAATGATTGAAATCAGTCCAATCCCGATTATAAACAATAAAAGAGAAATTTGAGTAAATCTGTTAGTTTCAATTATTATTTAATAAATTTTGACCCGCTACACTAAATTTGAGATAAACAAATATAATGCACAATAATTTACATATAACAAACAAAAGTAATTTTTATTTCAACAACTTAATGCTATTGAATTTATAGAAATTTCTGGGCTGGTATGACGTAGCTCATCTATACTTGTCGCAGACGTTTCACCATACATCTTAGATGGCATCCTCAGTCACCAAGCATTGAGGATGTCATCTACAATGTACGGCAAAACATTTGCAACGAGGATAAATCAATCATGTCATACCAGCCCAGAAAATTCTATAAATTCAATGGATACAGGCCGTGAAAGCCCGAAGATTACTAGTTTAATATCAGTTGGTGAAACTGTAGTAGTATACACTAACTTAATATAATTATTATTTTAAACAATATTAAAGGAAACTAAATGACAATTAGATTCAATAAAGTCTCAGAGTAGGCTAGCAAAGACTTCCTCATATTTTCAATTCAAATATATTCTAATTCATAACGAATGCTACATCCAACGACATGACATTAATGTAAGAATTTGTCGCGCGTGGGCGTTGAAGAATTAGGCCCTCCTCGTGTTTTGTTTTCGTGACTTGCACACGACAAAAACCGTGGTGTGTACAAGGGCTCGAAAAGAGCGCGTTGTAGATGACTTCCGGTGCTAGTCGTGTCCAACGACGACATGAAAAAAAAACTCAACAAATCAAGTGTGCTATATGTTTTCCTTGATGAGCTTTTGTTTTTCGGCTGTCATTTGTCATGTGTTGAACTAATTTTTATTTCATTTTTTAAAAGTTTTTTTTTTAAGATAATAGCTGTAGAATAAGTTGGTTATATATTACATTAATCTTTGTTCATAATTTTGTGATAGGTTATTAGAGTTAATTGCTTCATTCACAATTCTCTATTTATTACAATATTAGTGTTATGTTTTAGTTGTAATAAGGAATAATTCGAATGAAAAATAATCGATCATTCGATTATGAAAATCATTCGAGATATCGCAAATTAAATTGAAATCATTCGAATGATTAACAAACAAAAAGTGGCAGATTTCCACAAAAATATATACAAAAATAGATTATAAAATTGAAAAGCAACCATAAGGCTAATTTTATTTTAATTATTCTAAATCAGAGCTAATCAACCCGGAGAGTTAAGGAAGCGCATTTTGAGTACCAGAAACGTTGTATAAGCGCAGAAAATTAATGTTGAATAAGCGCGAAAAAAAAAAAGAGTTGAATAAGCGCAAAAAAAATTAAATAAGCGTATCAAAATATTAGGTTGGCTTAGAGTAGGTTAAATTAGATTAGGTTAGTTTACTTATGTTATTCAATATAATCATGATGCGCCTTTTCAACATATTTTGATGCGCTTATGCAATGTACACAAAAAAGGCTATATGCGCTTTCTCAACACGCCCAGTCAACCTATCTAAGTAGCAAATAACTATGGAATAACTATGAATATTAAATGATGAAAAAAAAAATAAAATAAAAAAAGATACAAAATGACAATGACAATAATAACATTATTATTTTGTATGTTTTTCCCTTACGAAGATGTACGTTGAGTTCGTCGAAACGTCCATTATTAATAAATATTAATATAGATCTATAACCTAAAGCTATTTAATTTTAATAAATGTTATTTAGTAAAAGTTTATTTCTAATGACTAATTTGAATAGTTTTGAATTTTTACAGCATCTTGATTTTCAATTTATTGTGGAATGCATGTAAATACCTAAATTAATATATTTAGTTATCACTGTAGCAAAATATTTACTCTAAAATTAGATATAGTTAAAACATTTTTTCATCAGATGTGTTTATTTGACACGGATAACAAAAATAGGAAATAATATACAGGCTTATATTTGAACCAGGTACATGTTGTGTTAAAAACTAATATAAATTTTCGTTACTGTAATAATTTTGTAATGCCGACCTTCAATTAGAAGGAATTTATTTAAAATCGCTGAAAGCGTTAAAATAATTAATTATCTCTATAATATATAATTATAGTCGGTCAGTTAATGCTTTTTTTTTGTACATGTACCTGATACACAAATATTTAAATTATATTTAACAACTGGCCTTATTTTTTTTATGCATAAACACCTCCGAAAGCAATATATGTATATCTAAACTAGTATTATAACAGCGTGTAACTATAAATCGTAAAAAGAGTATAATTTTGTTGTGAATCTTCTGCGGAGATAATATTCGAATCGCGCTGTTTTTTATGTTGATAACGGAACTGGATTTTTAATTTTGTTGTTTTGAAAATTTAAATCAAAATTCATATTGAATTTTTTTTTTCAAACGTATAATATTAATATTACGTTACCATATTGCCTATGTAGAAAGAGGTAATTATCATAGAAAAAAATCTTTCAGAACTCATTATATTAAAATAAAAACTGCTTTAGGTTAAAGTTCTGTATTAATATTTATTTATAATCGACGTTTCTACGAACTCAATATCTGTCTTTATCAGGATAAATAATACAAATGACATTTAAAGTAAATAACAGAACATAGAAACAAGTTACTAGGTGGTCTTGCAAATTATTACAATATCTTCAAATTTTACATCATGAAGATATTCTAACGCATGTTGGGTAATAGCAGATTTATCTGGATGTTCTGTCAATTTAGTAGAAGCAGTTCTACCTGTCTATCCAACATAATTATGAAATTATATTACTAGTACAATAATATAGTTATTTATAAACTAATTGATATATATATATATATATATATATATATATATATATATATATATATATATATTTTATAAACTAAATGAATTGTTTAAAAAACAAAAATGACAGAACATTTTAAAATAGTTACCTACATTAAACTTTATAGTTCAATAAAGCACAATGTAAAATATTTTAAAATGCAAGTTGGACGTAGAAATTTAGAACAGAGCTGCGTTATACTACCACAATGATGAAAAAAAAAACACTGTTTGGCACAAACTCTTTCCACTATCCCGAAATAAGTTTCCTCCAAACATCCCTATCCAGACAAGTAACTTTAGCTTCATCCATATTTATAATTCCTCTCATACATGCTCTTCTATTCTATTTGGAAACTTTCGCTCACGCAAAACACTCTTAATCATACCACTCCAACTATTCATCGGACGTCCACGCAAACGTCTAGCTTATAGACATGATTGTGCATATATATAACCTATAATTTTATAAATGTAATCTGCAGTGCAATAATTGCACTAAAAAATTTTTTAATGATAAAATAATAATGACTTATTGTTCTTTTTGTGTTAAACAAATGTCTATCGTATACTGCAAATTATTTTTAATATTTAAAGAGTTAGGTATAAGTAATTTGTTTTAATAAATTATCAGACAGACAATGCAGTATTGTGCACACAATGCATTTCATAGTGATAAATACTCACTTATCTGTACTTTTCATAAATATTAGAGATATGACATATTTGACATGACATGCACGCAATTTTATATACAGCGTGTTTATTTAATTGGAAATCGACAATATACAAAATACTTCTTTCTCGAGTTGAATTTGGAGAAACTATCGTTAGAGACATTTATATATTTCAAAAAAAATTGTTTTAAAAAAAAACGGAAAATAAAATAGTATAATTAGTTGAATACAAAAAATATATAAAGTATTTTTTATGAGTGGGATTTTTATGTACGTTGAAAAAAGGTAAATTAACACCAGAACAGGACAATGTAACAACTATTAATAGAAATTCATAACCGTTATTTGATATGCATGTTTACATAGCATATTAAACATCAATTTATAAAATGAAATAAATCAACAAATGAAATCTAACCTACTGACGTGTATTTATTACATGTGCAAATTGTCTAAATTGTAAATTTTTATTATTGACATATTTAAATGTTTATCTATATATATATTATATATATATATATATATATATATATATATATATATATATAATATATATATATATTTATAATGAGATTGTTGCATTAAGTAAATTTATCATTTTAAGGCGAAATATTGAAAGACAATATAAAAAAAAATTTAAAACATATTTTATTTATTTAAAATATATTACAGTATTTTTATTGAAAAATAAGGATTTCTGTGAATGACGTCATAGTGTTTTTTGAATAGTGCAATGTGTGTGTGTACTATCATCTGTCACTGTATCTGCTAGTTTATCAAGCAGTGTTGTACTCTATATTATGTTATGAACATAACGGATATAATAATAATCTTGAACAAAAGTTCAAAAATTTATAGTGATATTAATATAAAATTATATTCTAATGTTGGGATTTTTTTCCCGAAAATTTCACAAGTTACTCAATCATTGAATATTAGACTATTTATCAATGACTGCACTCTAAAAAAATATGTAATTTTACCTACAAACCATGAGACAATACGATGCCCAGTATTTCTAACTATAATTACTAAACTACTGTAATTTTTAAACATAATTATTTAAAAATACATTATATCAGAAAACTATTACAAACATTATGCAATATGATATTATCAACGTGATGGAAAAGTACATATACATATATGTAATATTACAGTTTTTTTTTAGTAAAGTGTCTTTTAGTAAATTTACAGAAATTTACATAAAGGATGTAGTTTGAAATGAATGAATTACACTTAAAATATTTTATTAATATTATTGCACAAAATATTATAATTATTATAGATATTAATATGCAAGCTGTAATATTACATACTGTAAGAAGTTATACCAACAATACCTAATTATTATGAATTATGTAAAATTACAGAATTTTGAGGTGGAAATAAGGAATATTTATAGTAAAATGGAATTACCAATTTTTTATAGTAAAATTTTATTACTATTTTTCTGTAATTTGGCTATTTTTTTTTACAGTACGGCCAGTTAAGAGACATATAATAGATACAAGCAACACTGTTTTGTTTTTACCGCAAAAGGCACTGAATACTTGCTAAATAAACTAATACGTCACGACGAACAAACTAACTTCAACTCTAAAATTTTGTTTTTGTTTATTATATATAATTTTCCTTTGAAACATATATTTACGTGGTTATTTTAATGTATATTTTTGAATAAACCAAATTTTAGAACAATTTTCATACATACATACATACATACATACATACACAATCACGCCATGTACCAAAAAGGGTGTGGCACAAACTCTTTTCATCATCCCGAAATCAGTTGCCTCCAAACATTCCTATCCAAACAAGCAATTTTCGCTTCATCCACATTCATAATTCCTCTCATATATGCTCTTTTATTCCTACTACTTGGAAACTTTCGCTCACGCAAAACACTCTCAATCATACCACTCCAACTACTCATCGGACGTCCACGCAAACGTATACCATCAAAATCATTCAAATAAATCTTTTTAACCAAACGTTTATTAGACATTCGTTCAACATGTCCGAACCATCTTAACTGACTAACACCAACTTTTGCTACAACATTTTTTTCAATTTCACACTCATCATACACTAATCTATTTCGTACCCGATCTCTCCTATTTACACCACATACCCCACG
This sequence comes from Clivina fossor, assembly GCA_963966155.1. Lineage (NCBI taxonomy): Eukaryota > Metazoa > Arthropoda > Insecta > Coleoptera > Carabidae > Clivina > Clivina fossor. The sequence goes on from OZ014555.1 coordinate 26,592,637, forward strand.
TAAAAATCTCATTTCCACAGCAGTCATTTTCCGTTTATGCTTTTGCAACCAAACCCAACATTCACTACCATACATCAATGTAGGCACCAAAACTGCATTATGTATACTCAAACGAGCTTCTTTAGAAACATTTACATTCCTAGCAAAAGTTCCCAAAGCACCCAAAACCTTACAACCAGCATTTACTCTCCTTTCAATTTCACGATCAAAACGGCCATCTCTAGACAGCAAACTACCCAAATACACAAATTCATCCACCTGCTCTAAACGTGTACCATCAATATACATATACATTACATTCAGTCATCAAGTCATCAAACTTTAAAAATGGAACTAACAACGTAAAAAGTATAATTAATTATTCTCCTTTGTTATATTATCTTTCAATATAAAAAAAAACCATAAGAGAAACAAAAAGGGAAGAAAATTAAATATTCAGACGAGATTAAAATTACATAAAAAAATTTGATGCGAAACATGAAAATTCTTGTCTCGGCGCTTGTAGGTCAAAGCCAGCCATTGACTATAAAAGAGTGGACTGGTGGCCATAAAATGCCGTTAGCATTAAAAAAAAAACAAGACGGTAAACATATAAAACAAACGCATTCTCGCAAATATTACGTTATACAACACAGGTGCGCCACATGTCCCTGCTCGCTGCTACTGACACCTCTTATTGGAAAAAACATCAAATAAGTGCTTTGTTGATTTTTACGTTTAACACTCTCGGCTCATATTACGGATATGCTATTTATGTTAAATTTTATATTCGGAATTAGCGTTATTTACGTAGATTGGCAATTTTGTACTTGTTAATATTTCTAAATGAATTACAAAAAAATAATATTCAAAAGGTTGTGGCACAAACTAAATTTCCATTATCCCAAAATCAGAGAAGTAACTCGCTCAAGATGTTCGAACCATCTTAACTGACTAACATTAATTTTTGCTACATGTTTTTCAATTTCACACTCATCATACACTAATCTATTTCGTACCCGATTTCTCCTATTTACACCACAGACCCCACGTAAAAATCTCCATTCTACAGTAGTCATTTTCCGTTTTATGCTTTTGCAGCCAAACCAAACATTCACTACCATACATCAATGTAGACACCAAAACAGCATTGTATATACTCAGATGAGCTTCTTTGGAAACATTTACATTCTTAGCAAAGGTCCCCAAGTACCCAAAACCTTACAACCGGCATTTAGTATTCTATCAATTTCACTATCAAACGACCATTCTTAGATAATAAACTATACTCAAATACACAAATTCATCTAGCTGCTCTAAACGTGCACGATCAATAGATACATTACATTCAGTAATAATAATAATAATCATTTTTTTCCCCTCAAACTCTCATATGAGAGCTTTTTACATATGTCTCAATAAGAAAACAATTTTTCCTGATTATATTATAATTTCAATTTATTTTATCTAATCTTATTACAACTAAAAACCGCATATGACCCTAGTTGTTGCGCGGTTTATTTAAAAATAATAATAATAATGACTTAATTGTCCGACAATAATTATACAACCAATTACAGAAGATATATTTAAAAAAAATGACAAATCAGTTAATATATACATTGTAAAAAATATTCGGTAATTTTTTATATAAACCTGGGGTAACCGATTTACACCATTTTAATATGTAAATTTACAAACGTCACAGATAAATTATTATATAATATGAATATAAAATACGTATATTTTATATAAATTTAATTACCTTTTCGGTAAAAAAAACATATATAACATGGTAAATTAATTATTTTACTTAAAATTACAAAATTATAATATTTTTACAGAAATTTTATGTAAACCATCAGTTTTGTTGAAATAATATTTGAATTCAACTCGTATATATAACTCGAATTTCTGTTTTTCAACAAAATTTAAACACAAATTCAAAAATTCAAAAAAAATCTGATCTAATATTTAGGCAATAAATATAAAAAAAACCTGTAAAATGTAATCAGTCTAAGAACTTTATAGACTCACCTTTTCATACAATATTTAAAATGTAAATAAAAATTATATAATGATATAAATAAATATTATATTTCTTTTTTTTTATAATTAATCCTTACACTACAGTGATGTAATGTAATAGTTCAGTTGAACTATTTTTTTAAAAATAATTTATTTCATTGCGCGTGTATTTTTTTATATTGTAAATTTTTTTTATTTGCTCTAAAAATAAAAATGTCTAATTGTTGTGTAATTTAAACTTGAAATGAATGGAATTTATTTAAGCTGAGTGACAAATTTAGTATTAACATGTGAAAGATAAAGTTATCTTTAATTACAGTGTAGAATTAAAACAAAAAGCATGTACATATATATTTACAGAGAAAAACGTCATTTGTTTTATAACAGTTGAGTATTTATATATACCCGTAAACTTGCCAGTCTATTATTTTTAACTAAATAATATTTAAATATAGATAAATAAAATTAATGGTGGAATATATGATCTTTTTCTAGTAAATTGAACGTTTCAGTTCATTGAAACCAACAAAATATTCTGTAAAACTACAGGTATTTTCAGAATCCCAACATAATAATATAAAACATATTTATTATTAAAATTTTTGTTGATGAAAATATTATTTTTTTAAATTTCGTGTTCTAGAAAAAAATCAATTTCACTAAATTTGACGAATTTGACAGAGTAATAATATTACATATTTTTATTCTTTATTTACTTAAATTTATTTATTGTAATTAAAAAATAATAATAAAATTACAGAATTGCAGCATATGACTAAGATTATAAATTATTGTAATTACAAATTTACTACTGCGCAAAAATTATTATAGAACAAAGAACCGACCGTCATCGTATTAAATAAATTTATGAAATAGAAAAATTTGTATAATAACAACTACTCTAGTCATGGTAACTAAAAACTAAATTATATAATTATTAAATTGAATTAAACGAAATTATAAAAAATGATTTAGCCGTATCGAAAAATTGTTGCAAACAAAAGTTGTTAGCTATAACTTGTTTAGCAACTTTTGTTAAATAAATTTTTTAGAAATATATCTCTATTGCGAAATATTCGTAAAACACATAAAAGTGATTCTGATTGGCAGATCTTTACTAAAAGTTGATCAAATTGAAATATTCACCTACAAAGCTTAAATATGAGATTTTATAACAATCTGTTCAGCCGAATTTGCTCTACATGTGTTCACAGATCGACAGACGGACTTCACGCTAAAAACAGTTGACTCGTGTTACTATAAGCTTAATTCGTGCTTATCTGTAAAAATCTCGCTATGTCAAATTTGGTATGATTACAATACCTCCGTTATCATGTGATATGATGATCGGTAAAAAATAATTATTTACTCTAAATGCCTTTTTTTTAAAATAATTTTAAGCAATTTTAAGTAATTTTGTTTTTTATTCGTTAATGTTATTAAGCCTGCTTTAGACGGCAATAATTTGTTAATAAATATTTATTAATGCATGTTCACACTGTTTTTCATAACTAAACAGAAATGAAGTTACCAGAAAACGTGCGTGATAACGTAACATAGTGTTAATAAATATTTTTTAACAAAAAATTAAAACGGTTTTTGGTTTAGTTTTTCTGGTTAGAAATTGGTAACCTAATGCATTTTGGTTTGTTGTACAAAAATACGATATTTATAAATAGTTTTGACACTTGTCAGCTGTCTTTAAAACTGTCAAATTATATAAAAAAAATGCTATTTCGATGTTTTCAAAATAATTTTTTTTATGCTTGAAGATACTGACTTTTATATTATCATAAAAGCTGTCAAATTAGTTAAAAACGATATTTTGTCATCTTAAAAACTATTTCTTTTTTTGATGTTTGAAGCTATTAACCCATATATTTGTTGGAAGTTTATAAGAAAAACTAAACACACTTTGGTAATTTCATACATCAAAAATATAATTTTTAAAATAATAAAATAGTGTTTTTAATTAATTTGTCATCTTTAATAACAACTGTCAATTGTTAAAATTGTTTTTCAATTAAAATTGTATTAAATATAAGGGCCAGTAACTTCAAGCATAAAAAAATATTTTAAAAACGTCGAAATAGCTTTTTTTAATATTAGTTTGACAGTTTTAAAGACAACTGACAAGTGTCAAAACTATTTATAAATATCGTATCCAAAATGCATTAGGTTACCAATTTCTAACCCGAAAAACTAAACCAAAAACCGTTTTGTCAGCCCTAGTCTCTAAAATTCGTTTTTAAGCAAATTTGACAAAGAAATCCGTCTTGCGGTACGGGTTAATGTTAAAATAAATTGCTGTAACTTTGAAAACCTTATTTTTTTAAGATTTTGAAACCTTTTAGGGGGTGAGACCAAAGAAATTTCGACATTGCCAAAATAACGACCACCCTGATATATATATATATATATATATATATATATTTTTTTTTTTAAAATTTTTGATTGTGAGGGCGAAGCAGCCAAAACAGTATATATATATACGTATATAATTGTAATTTTGATAAAGCTGCCGAACACATGTTATTGCAATAATAAATAAATTTAATTATAATTTTCAATAATTATTGTCAGAAAATTGTTTTTAATTAAAAATAATTATTACTCTGGCGTGTTTATATAATGTTTTTTTTTACTACTTACAATATGTATGTATAAATATAAAATGCACAAAAACATAAAAATATCATAATATGTTAGATGGCAAGGACACGAAACAAAAAATCTGTTGTGATCAGAACAATATTTGATTGCAATATATAAAAAAAGTATTTCATTAATGGACGTGACGTTATTTAATTTTATACTTTCAAAAACGTGATCTTTAAAAAAAGTCTATAGTAGTATTTAAATATTACTTTTCAAAGTGTTGAAAGATTACTTAATTTGATTGACCCTCGTATTCATAAAACCTTTTGATAATTAAAACGAAGCGTTAAAACAATTGTTATAGGACTTTGCAAAACATTTTTGTTACATTTTACGTTTTACATTTCAAACATCCTACAGTGAATTCCAGAATTTGAAATTTAACGGTCCGTTTTATTTAATAAGTTTTATGAAGTTTACATAATTTTTTTAGACATATCGTATATAACTGTCTCGTACATTGCATCTCCGTGAAATATTACATAAAGTTACGTTACTTGTATATAAAATGCGGAAAAAATATCGCATTAATATAAATAGTAGAAAGCTTTGGAAAAAATTAAGGTTTTTTTCGTCGAAATATTGAATTTTGTCTTCTGAGAGATGTCAAAAATTATATAATTTTAATAAAATACAGTGTTTGCCAACTTTCCGAGAAAAAATTACTAAAGTTTTTAAAAATTCATTATGGTCACATTATTTATCCGATTTTAATCAAATTTTTACAGAAGATAGCCCTAGCGCCTACATAAATTATATGATTTTAGTGTTTTACAATGCCGTCAACTTTCTCAAAAAAAAATTACTAAAATTTAAAAAAAATTATTCTGGCTTACATTATTTATCCGATTTTAATCAAATTTTCACAAATGATAAATTATAAAATTTTACTATTGTACAATGTTGCCAACTGAAAAAAAAAATACTAATACCTTAGCCAAAAGAAGTGTGAGATATCGCAAAACAAGACAAATGTACTGGTACCACTTTCAAAAATAACTGCTTCTTTATCTCATTGTATCAAAAAAAACATTATACAAAATGAAAACAAATTTTTAATTTCTAAATACTGCAGAATGTAAAAATAGCAATTGAAACGATTGTTTCCTGTAAACAATTGTGCCCGAGGGAGTTAAATTTGAACTGAAAGTGGGTTACTGTGCTTTGTGTTTGCGGCTTTAATATTTACCACAAAAGCCACGTGACCGTCTGTAATTACTTGCGTAAAGCTGATGAATTATGGATGGAATGGTATACTAAAATCTGCGTCTGAATTCAATCCTCTACGCCAAGTAAGAGTAGGAAGCCCATTACGCATTACCAAGTGAACACTTTTGTTTATAGTAACAGCAGTTTACAAACTTATCTGGGAGAATTTCAATGTGTTTTTAAAGGATTGCAGTATTTACAGAATTTTATCTGTTATACTGACAGAAATCAGTAAAACTATTGCTTGAGAAAAATCTAATTACGAGTATATAATCAAAAATCTTTCAGAACTCATTATATTAAAATAAAACGGGTTTAGGATTTAGTTATGTTAAATTTTTTTAATTAAATGAAGCCAAATTTTATTTAAATCAGTGCCTTCACAGTGAATGATGCTATCTTTTTTTATCTTTATAAATTTCTATTGCTCTTCTGTTCTGAAAGATTTTTTACCATGATATTTTATTAACTTTTCGCTACAGTAAGATCATATTTTAATTTATTACGTTATAGATAATAACAGATAGTCAACTTTTTCATAAGACATTAATATCCGTCACAAATTAGTTCAGATTCGTTATCTCGTAAGGTGAGTCTATAAAGTTCTTAGACTGATTACATTTTACAGGTTTTTTTTATATTTATTGCCTAAATATTAGATCAGATTTTTTTTGAATTTTTGAATTTGTGTTTAAATTTTGTTGAAAAACAGAAATTCGAGTTATATATACGAGTTGAATTCAAATATTATTTCAACAAAACTGATGGTTTACATAAAATTTCTGTAAAAATATTATAATTTTGTAATTTTAAGTAAAATAATTAATTTACCATGTTATATATGTTTTTTTTACCGAAAAGGTAATTAAATTTATATAAAATATACGTATTTTATATTCATATTATATAATAATTTATCTGTGACGTTTGTAAATTTACATATTAAAATGGTGTAAATCGGTTACCCCAGGTTTATATAAAAAATTACCGAATATTTTTTACAATGTATATATTAACTGATTTGTCATTTTTTTTAAATATATCTTCTGTAATTGGTTGTATAATTATTGTCGGACAATTAAGTCATTATTATTATTATTTTTAAATAAACCGCGCAACAACTAGGGTCATATGCGGTTTTTAGTTGTAATAAGATTAGATAAAATAAATTGAAATTATAATATAATCAGGAAAAATTGTTTTCTTATTGAGACATATGTAAAAAGCTCTCATATGAGAGTTTGAGGGGAAAAAAATGATTATTATTATTATTACTGAATGTAATGTATCTATTGATCGTGCACGTTTAGAGCAGCTAGATGAATTTGTGTATTTGAGTATAGTTTATTATCTAAGAATGGTCGTTTGATAGTGAAATTGATAGAATACTAAATGCCGGTTGTAAGGTTTTGGGTACTTGGGGACCTTTGCTAAGAATGTAAATGTTAAAAAAATAGCAATTGAAACGATTGTTTCCTGTAAACAATTGTGCCCGAGGGAGTTAAATTTGAACTGAAAGTGGGTTACTGTGCTTTGTGTTTGCGGCTTTAATATTTACCACAAAAGCCACGTGACCGTCTGTAATTACTTGCGTAAAGCTGATGAATTATGGATGGAATGGTATACTAAAATCTGCGTCTGAATTCAATCCTCTACGCCAAGTAAGAGTAGGAAGCCCATTACGCATTACCAAGTGAACACTTTTGTTTATAGTAACAGCAGTTTACAAACTTATCTGGGAGAATTTCAATGTGTTTTTAAAGGATTGCAGTATTTACAGAATTTTATCTGTTATACTGACAGAAATCAGTAAAACTATTGCTTGAGAAAAATCTAATTACGAGTATATAATCAAAAATCTTTCAGAACTCATTATATTAAAATAAAACGGGTTTAGGATTTAGTTATGTTAAATTTTTTTAATTAAATGAAGCCAAATTTTATTTAAATCAGTGCCTTCACAGTGAATGATGCTATCTTTTTTTATCTTTATAAATTTCTATTGCTCTTCTGTTCTGAAAGATTTTTTACCATGATATTTTATTAACTTTTCGCTACAGTAAGATCATATTTTAATTTATTACGTTATAGATAATAACAGATAGTCAACTTTTTCATAAGACATTAATATCCGTCACAAATTAGTTCAGATTCGTTATCTCGCAGTTGTATGAAGGTGAGATTGTATGATTCTATGTTCTGTTTATTTATTTACTGTAAATGTCATTTGTATTATTTTTGATGAAGATGTTGAGTTTTTCAAAAAGTTGAAATATTAATATTAATGCAGAACTTTAATCTAAAGCCGTGATATTTTAATAAAACAAAATAGTTACCCTTAAACCACAAACAATTATAAAAAAAAGCTATATATGTATTTCGAAAGCCAAGTTTTCAACATCAGTTGCAAAAGATAAAGCTAAAGTCCTAATCAGTGATCTAATGTTACACAAATATTCAACGTACCCAGTGGTTAAAGATCACAGACATTGTGGTTTAAGGGATATTATTTTATTTCATTATCTACTAGCTGTACCCGGCACACTGTAGAAACAGATGTAAATTTACATATTCTATGAATGTATTTTTTCAGAGAAAATGTAATATTACGTCAATTATCACAGTAAAAATTACAAAATTCTGCTATTTTACTGTTCATAGTTATGTAAAATTATATAAATATATATTACATTTTTTGCAGTGCATGCATTGCAATACCACTCAAAGAAAGAAAGTGGAGAAGGTCTACATATACACGCGTGCACCCTGTGCTCAGTCCCATTTGCATACTGTAGTTCCTATTATAGTTGGTTGTTAAAATGAAAATTTTATAAAAAATATAAAAATTGAAACTTTAACTTTAATTGAAACTCACCAAAGTTTCATCGCAATCGGATGAATGGTATAATAGGAACGCATACAGGACATACAAACATGTAACGAATGAATATATATTACATTTTTTACAATGCATGCATTGCAATACCACTCCAAGAAAGAAAGTGGAGGAGGTCTGTATATATACACGTGTGTACCCTGTACTCAGTCCCATTTGCATACTGTAGTTCCTATTATAGTTGGTTGTTAAAATGAAAATTTTATAAAAATTAAAAAAATTGAAACTTTGATGAGTTGTTGTGCGCACGCCTGCGAAGCTTTCCCCCTTCTCTCAGAAATCTTCGCGGGCGTGCGCACAACAACTCACCAAAGTTTCATCGCAATCGAATGAATGATATAATAGGAACGCATACAGGACATACAAACATGCAACGAATGAAACATACATTCATTTTTATTTATATAGATAACATACTTGAAAAGTTTGAGTAACACTGTGCCGATGTAGGCAACAAGTAAAAATTCTATTTGATAATGTGTGTGTGTAAATAAAGTTCCATCATTATTTCATCTCGCATCATGTAATGTAATTCGATCGTTGCTGTAAATGCTGTGTTAGGTTGCATGTAGGAGGGTGACCATTTCGTACAACAGTGTTTAAGCGCTCATTACCTCCCATCTAACTTGCAATTCTATAATTATTACTCGTTATGACAATTGACGTAATGTGACTTCATTTAGATTGAGCTGAGTTTACAAGGACATGTTGTGCAAAACATCAAATGGAACTGTATCTATTCGCACCATCTAACTCGTTTTTTGTTCAAGGAAATATCTTCTATAATTTATTGTGATAAAATGTACAGATATTTTTTTTATAATTAATAAGTGAGTAGCTGATCAAAATTGTAAAAAAAAGACAGTAACAAATATACACTGATTTTAAGGTATTCTTTGTAGGCTCGGAGATGACACTTACGTCACAATCGATCGTATGAGAAATCACAAACTTATTTAATACGTTCTCTTTCTTTCCTACAGCTGCTCTTATAGCGATTGCTTTGTAGGTAATGTCTGCAAAATTCTGTCCTTTATCATTCAGTAAGTAGGAAAAAGATAACAACAGACAATGTATCTATTTCTGTTCTACTAATTGATATTCTCAATAATGTTTTTCTTGTTGCTTGTAATACGGAAAGAAAATGTAAGAAATAGAATACGCATATAGCTGTATGTGCTATCTCTGTTATAGGCATGCTCAACATATATTGTATTTCATTTGAAAGTGTCGTAACATAATCCAACAAAATTTTGGCTCCGCCTAAGTGACTGAGTGAGGGAGGCATATATAGTAACCCCCACAAGGTCACACATAAGCGCATCCAAAAATTTCTATATTTCATTACTATTTTACATAGATTACTATACGGTTACGCTATTTTAATATTTGTAAAGTTCATTTTGTATTTATAATACAGTTTTACGTTGTTTTATTATTATTATTATTATTTTCTACGATTCTAATATTTGTAAAGTTCAATTTGTATTTATAATACAGTTTTACTTTGTTTTATTATTATTATTATTATTATTTTCTACGATGCCGGGTGATATTTTAAAAAGCCAAGCACGACAAATAATTTTAAATGTCTACATCAACAGGATGTTATTATTAATTTAAACGATGACAGTGATAGTGACGACGAATAAAAATGTTTTTTCATTATAATATTGATTTTTATTTTACTTCCTTGCATGCTTTGCCTCTATTTTTATTATGATTAATATAATTTAATATCTATATAAATTTAATATTTTATTTTATTATTTCGAATTTAATAATTTAAATGATGATGTATTGATAGTGATAGTGACCACGAATAAAAATGATTTTTCATTATAATATTGATTTTTATTTTACATACTACCTCTACTTTTATTATGATTATTATAATTTAATATCTATATAAATGTAATATTATAAGTATTTATATATATGACAATAAATTAATAATATTAGTAACTAGATTTTTTTATACATTTTATTATTATTTTATAAATATTTATTTATTAAATTACCAAATATTGTGAATTAAAACTTAAAACTAATATACATTCAGAAATTTATTACATGAATTTTATTTTATTATTTGGAATTTATGTGATATGATATTAATTTTGGCAAAAAATAATTCACTTTTTCAAAATACATTATTGTAGAAAATCACAAAAAAAATTATTGAAAATAAATATAATTTTATATACAAGTTATTACAGTAAAGTATATATGTATATGAAAATATATAGGTACCGCCGCTGTATTTTTCTGCGCTTAAATATTTTACAATGCGAGAGGTATGACCATAGATATAGTATATGGTATATATTCTTTGGGTATGGCTAAGCTCAGTGATGGGCGTAATTTACCCCCGGAAAATTGGATTTGATTCATACAGTCTTGTTTGTGACGTAAGTCTCATCTAAAATAATACAGGGTATACAACTGTTCTATTTAATGCTAATTCTTTGTCTCTTCTTACGATCTGGTGATAGTTGTATTACAGAATGTTTCGCAATATTTTTTCTTTTTCGTGCAGATAATATTCCTCTACAAAAGATTTATTGTAATATAAATTTAAATTCGCAAACATTACAAGCTTGATATTTAAATGATTTAGTTCAATTATTTTTCTTGGTCTTATGACAATTCTATAATCTTAAATAAAATTAATATTAGTTAAAAACTTAAAAGTGTTCTGTGTTCTTATAAATTCTCCAAACATTTGATTTAAATTACAATTGTAATCATTTGATTTTTGTTTATATTAATCGATGATTTAATTCAATTCTAATTAATTACTTTTTTAACTTAATTTGGTTTTTAATAATTGTTTAATTAAAATATCTAGACATATCTAGCAGAAAATAAATATTGATACAAACATTTATATACATTTATGTACATTAAAAAATGAATATTTCTGTGTGTGCACCTGCTTTGTTTTATCGCAAATTTTCCTTATAAAAGTGTACATAGTATTATAAAATTTATTTTTATTATGCTTTAACATCTAATGCGCAATTACTACAAAGAAGAAAAATTAAAAGCAAACTGGAATAATTTTTTTAATTCAAATTTAAATCTAACATTTTATCGATTTTTGCTCGCCATTTAAAATTGAATTAGATATTTCGTCCGGTAGGAAGTGGGAAATATTATGTTGGTTCACATTAAATTGTAGCTAAGTGTACTCCCTAAATCGCTGGCTAAATAGATTTTACTGCAGGCATGCTGTATGAAAGGTATTTTCATCATTTTATATATTATATATATATATATATATATATATATATACCGCGGATGAATTCAAACAGACATAAAATTCAATATTACGCGTATAAAATTATATATCTTATATTTATATTCATAGTAAATACATAAAAATAATTAACAAACTTTTACTTTCAAAAATGGTTTAAATATATCATATTTTTTATTTATTTAAAAAAAATCATTTTGTTTTAAACAGTAATTTTAATCTTTCATTAGTTTGGAAATTGTAAATGATAGCTAATCAACGAAAAAAAAAAAAACAATGGTACATTCTGTAAACAAATAAGTTGTAGGTTGTTGATAAGTTTTACGAATGTAAAATTCGTCTTAGGAAATACAATATTACATGTTTCGTTATTATATCAATCACTAAATTTTAAATCAAGTCGACATATACGTTAATAAATGTTTGTTATTCATCATAAAAATTTGTGAAAATTATCTGTATTGTGAATGTTTTCAAACAAATTATTTGTCAGTTTGAAGGAACTGATTTATGATTTCATGATCTAGTTACGTATTTTGTTATTTAGTAACTTGTTTCCATGTTCTATTTATTTACTATAAATATCTTTTTTCTTGATGAAGACGCATGTTCAGTTCGTTGAAACGTTGATTTATTATAAAATTATTACAGAGTTAGAACCTAAAGCTGCTTTATTCTAATATAATGAGTTCTGAAAAATTATTTACTATGTTAAATTATTTATTATTTATTGTTTTAATTTTTCTTTTACATTATAAAAAAATTCTTTTCATTTGATACATTTAAGTGATATATTTGTATATTTAAATATTGTAGATTCAACCTGAAGAACATGCAATAAAGCATCGAAACTTGTTGCATGTAAAAAAACTAATATTTCATTTTAATTGAATTACATACATAAAATATTTGAGAATAAATTATTATGCACAATATTTGCCAAAATTAACCCTTTCACATATTCGGTATTTATGTAGGTAACCAAGTATTTGTATGTAATACCAATATTCTATCTATAAATTCAGAGTTTTCTATGGGAAGTGGCTAAAACTAATCAGATGTAAATTTTAAATGTTATTGAAAAAACTAAAATTTGCATTGAAAATAGAAAAGTCGGCAGTTTTTAATCGGTATAAATAAAATTTAGGAAAATGATTGTATAATAATTTATTTGATTGATGAATTAAATATATATATGTATATCAATAACTTATAACACTTAAAACTTTACGGTCATCAAATGTTATTTAATTTCAAACTTTACATACTGTTACTTTTGCACATTTCATATATATATATAACGGCCGATTTAATAATAATCTAACCTAACCTGCACTCACCGCAGGTTAAAATTTAGAAAAATTTAAGCCACGTGAAGAATTTTTCGTTGTTTTTAACGTAAAAAATTAAAAATAACAGTATTTGCTAGTAGTTATGTTAACATGGAAAAATATGGCAGTAGGATTTCAACATTCAACATGTTAAAAACGAATTTTCAAAATCAGTTTTAATATTGCATATATGTATCATTTTTGCACTAAAATTTTGTAATTTATATTCATAAAATGTGCTAAAGTAACAGTTTGTAAAGTTTGAAGTAAATACATTTGGTGATCGCAAAGTGTAAAGTTTTACCGCGCTTATAAAATTATTTACATATCTTTTATCAGTAAAATAAAATATTTCATTAAATTTTATTTATACCCATTAAGAACTGTGGATTGTTCTATTTTCAATGCAAATTTTGTTTTCTCAATAATAACAGCTGATTAGTTTTAGCAACTTCCGCTGGAACACATAATAAGCCCCGTATTCTCACCTCATTATTTCGTGAAAAATTTCAAAATAACTTTTTACTTCTGTTTTTCATCAATTGTAAGTAGTTTTTCTATTTAAGTTTATTTTTATTATATTTAGTATTATAAAATTTATATAAACTATTATAAATTGCTTAATAAATAATTTTAAGTAAACGTCAAAAGTACTTTTGGCAAAAATCACTTTTATAAATGAGGTGAGAATATGCGTATTTTAGCTAAAACCTTATTTGTTCACATAGTAAAATCTTTCAAAATTCATTATATTAAAATAAAAATCGACTTACTCATCAGGAAAAATAATATAAATGTAATTTTTCCTGATAATAACGTACATGGAGTAAGTCGAAACGTCGTTTTTTAATTAAAATTAATACAGAACTAACGGCTTGTTTCATAATAAAAACTTTAAATAAAGTCGACTTTAAGCTGACAAAAAACGACTTTAAATATTTACTGGCATAATTATGATTGCTGTCTATAAAATAATGCTTTTTGCCAACTTTCCAAACTTCTAATGGCAAAATTATTTGTTTTTGCTAATGAAAACAATGGTCCGTATTCCTACCTCTTTTATTTATAAAAAAAAGTGCGTTTATTTTTTGCTTTAAATTAAATTTTTACTTCTACCTCTTATCAAATATAAGAACAGCATTACTATTTTTGATGTATATTTTTATATCTAATATTATAAAATTCAAATAAACTAATTAAAATTGCTTAATAAGTAATTTTAAGTAAACGTCAAAAATAATTTTGACAAAAATCATTCTTAAAAGTGAAGTCAGAATACGGGCCAATGCTTTTTTGACAGGTTAAAATTGATTTTAATTAAAGTAAACGTTATGAAACCAATCCTAAAACTTTTTTACTTTATTCATTCACGTTCAAAAAAAAAAAAATGCATGTGCAAATGTCGACTTTAGTCTTTCATTTCGCAAACTTTTTGACCGCACTATAGATATTCTACGTCAGATCTCGTGCGAATTCTTCGACGGAAAACAAAAGATCACGTTGCAAAAAAAACTACATGAAGGCAATAGCAGTTAATATCAGACTTACGTTACTTATATATGCCATCAGATAAAACGTGCTAGTTCCATTTAAAAAAAAATGTGCGCGCATTTATTAATTATAGTATTGCCAAGTGTATTTGTTTTCTCATCGTCTCGTTGGATGATCAGACAATGCAAAAAAACTAAACAAATTATCTAGGTTGATGTAGATTGTTTTTATAGAATTAAAATTATTCCATGTCAGTCATTATAAGTAAAGTAAATTTCGATCGCCAAAAAAATTAATCAAATTTAGTGCGTAAAAATTAATATTTGACAATTTAATAACCACTTTGTATTAATTTATTATTTTTTAACAGTTATTCAATTACACAGCCCCACAAATTTTTTATTTAGATCTGGAGGTTAGACTATGTCTACTACATGTTTTCAGGGTCGCTTAATCCAAATCCACGATTCATTTAACCCCATCACGTCAGGTTTTTACCAATAATCCCATATAAACCCATAACCCAAGCTATTAAATTCTTATTAAACACAAAAGATCGTTTAAAAAGAGCTGTTTAAAAAGAGCCACAATAACCCTATATATTTAACCCCAAACCCCCTAAACCCATAACCCTACAACCCCATAACCGATAACACCAATAACCACATTACTCAATAGTTTGACTTGATCTCTCATCGCGGGATATATCAGCGCTCTATAAACAGAATATATTAAACCCTATAATCTCCCAAACCTACAATTCCATAATCTTATAACCCTATAATACCATAACCCCCTAACCTCGTAACCAATAGATATGGGGTTATTGGAGTTATTGGTTATGGGGTTATAGGGTTTGGGGTTAAATATATAGGGTTACAGGGTTGTTGCGGGGGCACAGCTCTCTTTACAGGATCGTTTGTGTTACTTGACAACTTGGGTTATATACATATAATTATTTTTGTGAAGCTGTGTTATTAATGAATGTTTAAATAAAGCAAGGTTTGGATCAAAGAAAATCTTATAATGAAAATTTACAGAATTTTCTGGGCTTGGTGACTGAATTTTATAAATTCACCGGCCCGGCCTAGAAAGCCTGAAGATTATATATAGTGAGATTTTGAGCAAACTTATAAACTTAAGGTTATAGAATTTTGTTGTTTTGCCCTATTCGAATAGAACAATTCTATAGAAAATAAAAACAAAGTAAAATAAAAATAAAACAGCCTCAGGTTTCAGTTCTGTATAAATATATATTAATAATTGATGTATCGACGAACTCAACGTCCGTCTTCATCAGGAAAATTAATGCAAATCAGTTTTTCTGATTAAGATTAATGCAGAATTTAAACCTACAACAGTTTTATTTTATATAATGAATTTTCAAAGATTTTTTTACTATGTTAAAAAACAAAGTGTTCTATAATATCATGGATCTCCCAAGTTTACTCAGAATCATATATCAATAGTTTTAAATCTAGATCAATGCTGAAATTTTGAACAGACTGTAACATTACCAAATATTTCGATTTTCTCTGTCGAATGAAATATTTCATTTATTAAAAAAATATCTGCTGTAACCAATGGTAACCACCACAGAAGCGACTGTCATTGCATTTTTATTTATGGAATAGAAAAATTTGCAAACAACTACTGTAGTCATGGTAACTAAAAACAAAACTGTCTTTACATAAATATGCCACCTATTTAAAGATTTATATACAAATATCATAAAAATATGAAAAATTATAGGAAAACTATTTAGCCGTATCGAAAAATGTTCCAATTAAAAGTTGTTTGTTATAACGTGTTTAGCAACTTTTGTTAAATTTTAATCTTTTAAATGTATATGTATATATTTTTACATATTGACATACATTTTTTATTTTTCAGTAAAATATTTAAAGAGAATTAACGAACTTTCTTAATAAATTAGTAATATCTACGTACCGAATAAGAAATCTAAGTATTAATGATAAAAATATCAATATTGGTAAAAGTTAAATGTTTCTTGTAACACTTTTCAATTTTCTATGTAAATTGTAAAACTTCTGATATTCTGTGCAAAATACATTCTTACTGTGCATTTGCAATTAATCTCGTTATTATTTTTATAATTTTATAAAATAAATTTACCGAACAAAATATATAATGCTATTTTGGTGTCTACTTTGATGTATTGTAGTGAATGGTGGGTTTAATTGCAAAAACAAAAAAAGAAATAAACTGCTATTGAAATGAGATTATTCTATGGAATATCAGAAATATAAATGTTTCCAAAGAAGCACGTTTGACTGTATACAATGCTGTTTTGGTGCCTACGTTGTGATGTATGGAGTAGTGAATGTTGGTTTGGTTGCAAAAGCATATAGGAAAAATGACTGCTGTGGAAATGAGGTTTTTTGCGTGGGGTATGTGGTGTAACTACAAGGAATCGGGTAAGTACTAGATTAGAATATGATAAGTGTGAAATAGAAAAAAAAAATGTGTGTTAGTTAATTAAGATGGTTCGGTCATCTTGAACGTTTGGTTAAAGAAATATGTGAATGATTTTGAAGATATACGTTTTCGTGGACGTCCGATGAATAAATGAAGTGGTATGATTGAGTGTGTTTTGCGTAAGCGTGTCCAAGTAGTAGGAATAGAAGAGCATATATGAGAGATATCGTGAATGTGTATGAAGTCAGAGTTGTTTGTCTGGATAGGAATGTTTGGAAACAATTAATTGCGGAATAGTAAAAATAGTTTGTGCCACATTCTTGTGGATACATGGCATGATTGTGTATGTCTGTATGTATTTATCAGTATCCAAAAAAACCAAACTTTTTAAGTATAATTTTCCCACAAGAAAATGATTGGTCGTAGTTTCAAAGGAAATGTTGAAATATTATCATTTACAAATGTAAGAAACGTTAATAATCCGTAAATTAGATACATTTGATACAGGATATGAAGCTAAAAAAATATCAACCAAAGGAAATTTTAAATTAATAAGTACGTTGACCCTGCATCACAATATAATGGTTATTATACACGAAGTGACTGCAAAAGCTTATATACTCTTTTAACACTCTCTTAATGATAGTCTGACTGAAAAATCAGACTGTCATTCTTGACAATCACGAATCCCCTACGCTTATGAGTCAAACTGGCAGTCTGATTGAAGTAATTTTATTTATTTATTTATTTATTTATTTATTTATTTATTTATTTATTTATTTAATTACACCAAACAGGCAACATCCCAATTAAATGGTGCAAACGATACAAACATAGATTATAAAATAATATATAATACATAAATTATCTAAAAAGAAAACATTAAGTGTGTACAATGCGTAAATGATTAATAAAAATATGAAGAGAACAGGAAAAAATATCTATAGTTAATTCTAATTTATTAAATGAGAGACTTTGTTAGAAGATTAGAATAAGCAATAGGCAGATAAAAAGTATTTGTACTTCTTGTAGAGGAAGCAAAAAGAAATTGTAGTTGAGATAGTAGTGCGGAATCATCGATAAAGTTATTAATTAACTTAAAAAGGAAAGTCAAAGATGAAATAATTCTGCGAGATTGTAGAGTATGAAATTGAAATAAAGAAAGTAAGGACGAGTAAGAGTAAGTATAGGAAGGATTAATTGAAGTAATTACTACCGTATGGACAAAAATCATTTTAACACGTTGATTACCACCATGTTGACACCGTATTTATCTAGAATAAATATAGTTACGAGAGAGAGAGATTCAATATCAGTTCGTGAGAGATAAGCGGTTACTTTAAGATTCTTTGCGACTGGGAGAAGCATTCAGACTGTCAACTTGAATTTCAAAATACATAACTGGAAATACGTCAATCTATTCATTAGTTCATCAGTCCTTGATCTTACACCTTCAATCAGAAAGTCAATCTTCGGTCTGAATGTCATTCGGAATGATCGTATAAGGCTCGCTTAAAAAAAATCTGCAAATAACCACCATTGCTTTACATTGCCAGCCAGCTGTTACGGCTATTTACTGTCAGTTGGTAGCAGTGGTAGATGACACGAATGCGCATGTCCTTACAAATCCCAAATATTTATTCATGATTTATTTCAAATAGTTATTCATAAATTATTACCGTCTAAAGTGGTCTTAAGAAATAACGAATTTATTAAGAAATAATAATTAATTCTGCATGTAGACAAGTATAATTGAGTAATAATAATAAAATAAAAATGCTTTCGGATTAGGTTCTTTTTATATTTTATTTACAAGTCGACGTTCCGATATAATCTACGTGTATCATCATCAGGAAAAAATATACAACTGACATAAATAATATACAAAGAAAACATATAAACAAGTACTAGAATATTATCATAGATTTTGTTATAAATTATTAAATTTAAATATATATATATATATATATATATATATATATATATATATATATATACATGAATTTTATTTAAGAACCTTTTAAACATTGGACTGATATACCCATTAATTTCTTACACAACAATCTTACCAGTTACTAGTTGGTTCAATCGTTTATATATATATATATATATATATATATATATATATATATATACCAATATACAGAACTTTTATGTATATCGAATAACAACGAAGTCATTAAAAAATAATAATTAATTCTGCACACATATAGTTGTGTAATAATAATAAAATTATAATTATATACCATAGTATTTATTTTAAATGTATTGTTAATATAAAATTTAGTTAACAATGCGTAAAATATATTTATTTTTGGTAATAAAATGCAAATAAAATAAATGAATGTAATCTTACAATATAAAATGATATAAATGACAAAAAAATGTATGTTTTTCATTATTCTCTGACATATTACATTAAGTTACGTTCTGTGTAGTACCGTAAAAAGATTTTTACTATCATAAAATACAATAGTAACAAGAAATTTACGGTACAGTAGTACTATAAGTTGACTATTTTGCTCAAATCATACGCGCTATAATAGTTTATTCAATTAATTTGCGATATAAAAGATGATGATGTCTGCTATTCAAGTTACAAATGAACAGTTAGTCAAAGTTCATTAACTAAACGGCCTTTTAAGATTTTAACTACGTGTAAATAAATTAGCTTACAGAAAGCCAATATACAGTTTATCTTTTTAACACGATTTATGATTTCACTTTGCTGCATTCTTCATACGAGTATATTTAGAAGAATTTAAATGTCACTGGTTTGAATTTGTTAGATTATACAATCAAATTTAATTTGCTAGCATGTGCCGTTTGGGCGCTAGAATTTTTTTTTGCTTTTTTTGTTTTTTTTTTGTTTTTCTCAAAAACTATGA
This sequence comes from Clivina fossor, assembly GCA_963966155.1. Taxonomy (NCBI): domain Eukaryota; kingdom Metazoa; phylum Arthropoda; class Insecta; order Coleoptera; family Carabidae; genus Clivina; species Clivina fossor. The sequence continues at coordinate 26,612,818 of OZ014555.1, forward strand.
AGTCTAAGAAAATAAGCATGATTTGGAAAAATGCGGAATAATGAGTACGATAATTGAGTGAAGAAACCATTATTCTACGATGCATCGTTTAGTAGAAAAAAATTAAAAACTGAATTTTTGAAAATTTGACAAGGGGGGACCACCCTTGGGATTTTTTCAAAATAAGGCTTTTTTCAAATTTGCTCAAAAAAATCTGAAAAAATTCAATAAAATAGAGAAAAAATTTAGCTACATAATAGCTAAGTAACTTTTTTCTCTACCTCATTCTAGTTTGGCAGGAAAAATTATTAAAAATTCAAAAATGTTTTTTAGAATTTTCAATAATTTTTCCTGCAAAATCAGTATGAGATAGAGAAAAAAGTTACTTAGCTATTATGTAGATACATTTTCTCTCTATTTTACTGAATTTTTTCAGATTTTTTAAGCAAATTTTGAAAACAGTCTAATTTTGAAAAAATCCCAAGGGTCCCTTGTCAAATTTTAAAAAATTTAGTTTTTAATTTTTTTCTACTAAACGATGCATCGTTCGATGCATTTTTCTATATCATGCTTATTTTCTTAGACCTCATAGTTTTTGAGAAAAAAAAAAAAAAACCAAAAAACAAAAAAAAAAAATTCTAGCGCCCAAACGGCACATACTAGCAAATTAAAACTAAAACCAAATTATAGAGCTTTTTATTGTCTATCAAAAAGTATTCTAAGTATTTCTCCGAATTTTACTCGAGAAAGTAGTATATCGCAAATTATCGAATTTGCATGTTAAACGCCCATACGAACTTAACGAACGAACACCCGGTATATATATTAAGGTGCTTCTTAATGAGAACGTTTCCAAATTCAACAAGAAAAAATCGGAAAAATATTTTTAACTCTTAATTTTAACAATCACCCACCCCATAACATATTTGGAGGCGACATCTACTAAAGTAACTTTAATTAAATTTTTGCGGATAAAAAATGTTTGCTTCAGATTTAAACTCAGTTTTATATTCGCAAAAATTGAATATTAAAGTTATTTTAATACACGTCATCTCCGAAACTTTGACATTCTTTCTTGATAAAATTCTGCATACTTTATTGGTAACATTTTTCAAAGAAACGTAAATTATTTCACTATTTTGTCTTTTTCTAATTAGCAGTTTTTACTTCCATGTAATAGTAAATTGAATATAGAATTGATGAAATGTCTTATCGTTAGTTAATTATACTCGTATTATTAATATATAACTATTTAAGTTATAGTATAGCAAATATTACATTAAATTGTTGATAAATACAAAATTATTACAAAGAACTAAAACTCTAAATATTCTGGCGACAGAGTGCAACTTAATATTTATATGATGGGAAACAGCAAAGTTGCAAAGAGAATTAATTAACTATGTATATGTGTATAGAAAAATATTTTCAACTTTAGACTGAAGTTATTTTGTGTCAAAGTGAAGTGCAAAGCAGACAGTACTTTAATAAGCATTAATTTAACTATATTCAGAGCATTTTCTACGGTACATTCCATGTAACAAAAGCGCAAACGCCTCTCGTCATAATTAACAGTAGACAACAGATGGATATTTCAAACTAATATGTCGGTATGTACAATAAAAGAAAATGAAAATAATACATATGCTAGTTCTTTAACAAGTTACAGATTACAGTAAAGTTTTATTCTTTACAATTTGCCAAAGTTTCCAAAGTATGTTATAAGTGGAATAGTATGTTGTACAACGAGCGAAAAATAGTACTTATTACTCATGGGTAAGAAATTTATACGAGTTAGAAATGAACATTCTCTGCGAGATTTACAATATACTTTTTCTACGACTATGAAATAAAAAAATGTAAGGTTATATTAATTTATTTTGATGAACTAATTAAATCATTAGGCAATTTTTAAATGAAGAAAAATGCATTGACCTTGCCGGAGTTTGAACTCGGGACTTTCAGCTTTCGCGGCTGACGCGCTAACCAACCGTGCCACGAGATTACAACGACAAAGTTATGCATTTTCTATATTTTGATTAGTCATGATAAACTAATGAATTTAATCCAGTCAAGTATAATACATGATGTGTTTATAAACCTAGCAATGTTGGTATATTTTATATTTTTAATTATACATGGCGTATTATATTAGGTTATAATATTTTGTAAAAAAAAATTGAATAAAATTTCAATAATATAATTAAAAATTGTAAAGTATTTTAAGAACAGCGCTGACACAGATAATTCAAATCCAATGTTTTATTGGTCACGAACTACACTTTGTTAATAGCAACTTCTAATTTCCCACAGATAAACAAAACTACAATATACATACTGAAAAAATTGCCATTTTACATAAAAAACCATAGTAAAAAAATATATTACATATTATTTCAAATGATGGTTTCTATAAATTTTCTGTAAAAATAATATAATTTTGTAATTTTAAGTAATATAATTAATTCACCATATTATATACTCCTATGTTTTTTTACCGAAAAAGTAAGTAAACTTAAATAAAATATACGTGTATATATATATATATATATATATATATATATATATATATATATTTAATTTTAATTTTTTTAAAAAATAACATCACTGTGAAGACACTAACTTAAATAAAATTAATTAAAAATTTATAAATTTTATGTCCTAGTTACTTATTTGTTACCAAGTAACTTGTTTCTATATTCTGTTTATTTACTGTAAATGTCTTTTGTATCATTTTTCCTGATGAATACGGACGTTGAGTTTGTCGAAAAGTCGATTATTAATAAATATTAATACAGAACTATAAACTAAAGTTGTTTTACTTTAAGAACAAAAATGATTAAGAAAAGAATGCATTTCTAAATGTTTAGAATAGAAAAGTAAAAATATAAGTAATCGCTTAAGAATAAATATTTTACATTTTCTCAGACTGTACATCAAGACCGTCTTGCCCACTATTACTATGCGGAAGTTAACTTTGATATTTTAACTATGATTGAAGACCAATTGTAAATCAAAGACTGTTGTCTATATTAGCTTCCCGGTTCAAACAGAATCCTATATGTTCTATGTAATACAATGATGGTGTTGTGATTTTTTTCCTACTTTTAATAGTAAGTCATCTAATTGCATAGAATTATTTGCATCTATTATAATACAGCGAGAACTATATTTCCTGTGTCTGAATCACTTTTGATGTACATTCAATAAAATACAGGGAGTTTAAACAACAACGAGCTAAAAGTCAAAAGTAAACACAATATTTTTTTTGTAATATTACCTTTCACTTTAATGTAAGCATTGCGAGAATATGAGAACTTCAAAGTAAACCAATATTGTTTATTTCAGTAGAGAAAATCATACTGCTAGAATAGAATCATGTGAAAATTGTAAGAGGTTTTTATTTTTAAAATAACCCTATTTAATTTTCTTCAAAATTTTAGTGTTAGATGATAAGAAAAGTAATGTCTTGACAATTAAATATCTTAATTATCCTGAAATTATAATCAAAATAAGGACTTATATTGGTATATTAGCTAATAGGAGCCCGCAATTAATATTTGACTAAATTATATATATATATATATATATATATATATATATATATATATATGTGTATATAAATGAGATGATAGTCAAAGGTTAAGTGTTTTGAATGAAACTCTCATTTAAGATTGTGAGTCAATCTTTCGGTGATATTTTCCAGCTTCTTCAGGACATTTGGAAAATTTGTTTTATTTTCAAATAAACTAATTGTACATTAAGAAATATTACAATGAATTAATAATAAAATGCTTTGTAACTTACATGTTCTTATTAGAAAAGTTACAAAAACATTTTATTATTAATTCATTGTAATATTTCTTAATATACAATTAGTTCATTTAAAAATAAAACAAATTTTGCAGGGCCTGAAGATAGTGGAAAATACTACCGAAAGCTTGCCACAAAATCTTAAATGAGCGTTTGATCCAAAAAACATAACCTTACACTACCATCCCATCAAAAATTTTTATACATTATAATACATTCTAGTCGTGAATTTTCTCTCTCTCTCTCTCTCTCTCTCTCTCTCTATATATATATATATATATATATATATATATATATATATATATATATATATATATGTAAATTATTAATTGGAACTTCTAGTAAATAAATATTTAATTCTTGACAAAAATAATTATTTGCTAAAAGATATACCTGTAAAATAATATATCAGTCAAGGGAATTGAAGATGTATTTTTTCTTGGAAAGTTGGCGACACTGTATTTTACTAAAATTATATAATTTATGTGATAAATAATACAGCCATAATAAATTTTTAAAAATTTTAGTAATTTTTTTCTCGAAAAATTGGCACCACTGTATTATACTAATATTATATAATTTATGTGGGCAGTAGGAGAATCATTCATGAAAAGATTAAAATCGGATCAATACTGTAGTCATAATGAAATTTTTAAAATTTGGAAATTTTTTCTCGAAAAATAAAAATATATGCGCATGTAAAGTTAAGCTAAATGTCAAACTAACTTTAAAGTTATTTGTTTTTGACATTAAGTAAAAATTCTTTGATAGTTCTGAAATTAAATAAGAAAAACTAAATTATTCTTAAATAAAACTGCTTAAGATTAAAGCTCTGTATTAATATTTATTTATAGTCGACGTTTCGACAAACTTAAACGTCCTTCATCGAGGAAACTGATAACAAATGACATTACAGTAAATAACAGAGCATAGAAACAAGTTACTAGATAACAAATAACTAACTAAATCTTACAATTTTATAGATATTTAATTAATGGAAGCCAAATTATATTTAACTCAGTGCCATCACAGTGATTGATGTCAAGGCACTGAGTTAAATAAAATTTGGCTTCCATTAATTAAAAATCTATAAAATTGTAAGATTTAGATACTCATTTGTTTGTTTCTATATTACAGTAAATGTCATTTGTATCATTTTTCCAGATACAGACGGAGGTTGAGTTCATCGAAACGTCGATTATAAATACATATTAATACAGAACTTTAACCTAAAGCAGTTTTATTTAATATTATGAGTTCTGAAAGATTGTTTACTATGTTATTTATTCTTATTTTATTTTCTCTCGATTTTTTTTTAATTATAATATTGTATTTCTATATGTAAGAAGAATTCTACAGAAAATAACTCATTAAGTGGCATTACGAATGTTATTGTCTACATTAGTGCGTGTTATATAGTCATTTAACTACACATGTATATGTATATTAATAGAAACATAAAAAGAAATGCATTTTTATCATTTTTACCGAGAATAGTTCATTAAATTTTCTCTTAATGTAAATGTGTAGTAAAATATTTTTCTTGGTATATAATACAACAATTACTTTTTATGATTGTCAGTATTATCACTAATTTGTGAAACTAAATGTTAATTTTATTACGCAAAAACAAATATTTAAACGATTTTATCTGTCTCATCTTTCAAAAAATATATGATTTTTAGTTTTCTTTATCTAATCATCATATTAGATGAAATAATGCAAAAGTAGATGATTACGTTTGGTATATTCATCTAATACAATTAGATATTTTTTATAGTTTGTTGTATATTTATAATTTTTATTCGTTGATTTATGTAAAGTTTTCGATTATTTATCTAAACTTTATTTAAATAACGATTTGATTTCAACTAATTTGTATATACATAAATAAACTATTTTTATTGAAAATATCATGCAATTATATCACAAATCATTCAAAATTTAGTCATCTAAATCGAGCTTTGACCTCTAGTATCGCAATACTTGTTTGGTGATCGTTCATTTAGATACTTTTTCGAAACCGCAAGCCGTGGATTCGCGTAGAGTAGCGACGAGCTCTGAAGAGTACCCATGTTTTTTTTTTTAGAACAAACAGTTGGTCAACCTGTTGTGTCCTTGTAGCATTTTAATTTTTTATTTCACGACGAACAGAAACGTTGGCCCGCGGATTCGAACCATAGTTCACAGTTTTATATTTGGTAGTGTCTGATGCTTCAACATGCTCGGTTACCGCGCTGACAATTCGATGAAATAGATTTGTCTTTTTTTTACTTTTCATTATCGTAATCAATACTTTTGTTAATTTGATCAATATGCAAGACTGAAACCAGTATAACAAGTAAACTTTGATTTAAAAATGCTAAATATATGATATTTCATTAATATTTTTGAAAGGTATGACATTTCAATGATTGTATTATAACAGAAAACATTAATAGTTTATGTATAATATTTCTTATTTTGTGTACATATGTGAAACGTACCAGTTTTATAATTATATTATTTTTTTTACAAGAAAAATGCATCAATATTTTTTCTATTAACAGTTTTAAATTTTATGTTTATGTTTACGACTTTTAATCTACTAGTAGACTTTCTATATTTTGATTAAATGAAGTATTTATCAGAAAACAATTGTTTGTAAACATATGTAAGAGAGAAAATAGCCAATATAACTATTGATGATTTTGCATGTTTTGCAAGATTTTGGTAGTACGTTTACAGTAATCAAATCCCGATCGGGTAATACCAAAGTGGATTTTGATTTTTGTTTTAAAATAACATTGGCCCGTATTCCCACCTCTTTTGTTTATGAAAAAGTGTTTTTAGTACTTTTTAGTTTATTTTAAAAACAAATTTTTATTTTGAATTTTTAAACAATCGGTTGTAGTCCTCTTCAGTATCTAAGTTACAAATACGAAAATATTTATAAATATGTTACAATAAACTATAAATGAAAATAAATTTTTACAATTTAGAAATTTAAAAAACAAAATTTAGATATCTATCGAAGAAAAAGCAAGCAAACTGCAAGTTTAGAATCGTAATTAGCGCATGTTATTTATATGTATATACATATAAAGTGCCAACCTAATCATACTATAAAACAATTGTCGTTCACATAAAAACAATAACACACATTTTTTTAAAACAACAAATATCTTTATATATAAAAATCAATGTATGTCTGTCTGTCTGTCTGCCGGTTTGTCCTTTATGCATTACTACACCATTCAACCGATCGCTATGAAACTTTGGGAAGTTGTTGAGTACGCTCCCGCGAAAGTTTCTGGCATTTTTTAAAAATCGACCCCCCAGAACCCTCATAGTTTTTCTAATACTGATAATAAATGGAAAAATTCGAATATTGAATTTTTGCTCAGTTACGCAGCAACGCACGACGGGTAAGTTAGTACATTCTAAAAAAAAGTTATGTAATTTTACCTATAAACCATAAAACACTATGATGTCCAGTATTTCTATATAATTCTATTTCTATTTCTATATAATATATTATGTAATTTTACCTATAAACCATAAAACACTATGATGTCCAGTATTTCTATATAATTCTATTTCTATTTCTATATAATATAATATAATTTCTATTTCTATATAATTACTCAACTACTGTAGTTTTACATAATTGTTTCAAAATACATAATATCAGAACTATTACAAATATTATGTTATATGGTATTACCAGAAGAATGAAAAAGTACATATATCACAGTTTTTTAGTTAAAGTTTCTTACAGTAACTTTACTAAATTTTTGTAAATTTGCTGTCAGGAATTTTCCATAAATATGTAAAATCTGTTTAGTTCTGTAATATTATTGTTGTTGTATAATTTTATACATTTCTAAATTTAGATGAAGGATGTATTTTGAAATGAATGTATTACATTTAAAATAATTTATTAATATTATTACATAAAATGTGTATATTAAGCCTCATTATTTTGATAAATTATTACAAATATTAATATAGAAGCTGTAATTTTACGGACAAACAATACGTAATTTTACATTAAGTATGTGTTCCATTTTGCAAAAAGTAAACAATTTCACATACTTACATTTTTACTTATTTTATGTGATTATTATGAATTAAATAAAAATTAGAAAATTTTGAAGTAAAACTACAAAATATTTGAAGTAAAATAAAGTTACAGATTTTTAATAGTAAAATTTTACTACTATTTTTTGTAATTTCGCTATATTTTTTTTATAGTGTAATCAAAAATATAAATAAATATATAATAATTTTTCATCATAAACATAGAACAAACACAATAACCTACACTCACACTGGACTGTGAGTATCCAAAATCAAAATAAAATAAAACTATATGATGTAATTCAAGATACCTCAATCCGTAACAACAACAAAAAACCTCTCTCTCTCTCTTTCTTAAAGTATCTCAGAGAGTGTTTAACAGGTTCAGATGATGAAAAAAAAAATAAGAAAGAAAAGATATACAGCGCGTTCGTTTGATAAGTTGATATACTTATAGCCGATTAACATGGGAAATCGACAATATTGAAAATATTTCTTTCTCGAGCTAAATTTTGAGAGAAATTACTATTAGAAGATCATTTAGATATTAAAAGAGATAAAAATGATTAAATACATAATAAAACTGTTTAATTATTTACCATTATTTGAAAAATACATTTTAAATGAACTGTTTGACTGAATATACTATTTATGTGATATTTCGCAATTTCGATTGTTCTGTCCTGCTAGTACTGACTTACGAGTCCAGCTATCAAGGATTTGATTCCTAGCTACCCAACTTATTTTTATTTTTAATAATTATCAAATTATAATGAGTATATTACCAAATAGCAGAATACTGAATAATAGTACTAATTAATAATTGTTTACTAAGATTTTTAAATATAGTCATAGCAATATTAATAAAGTCAAATAATTTATTCAAAATATTTCTTTTTTTTTGAATAATGATACATATATTTAAATAATTTTATTGCGTATTTAATCATTTTTATTTTTTAATAATCTAAATATTCCTAATGATAGTTTCTCTCGAAATTGAACTCGAGAAAGAATTATTTCGTATTTTATTATATATTAATATCCTATATCAACCTTCCAAACGAACATCCTGTATATGAAGAAGGCTTTAGTTTCGAATGAATCGTGTATCGTAAGTTATAGTATAAGAAGCAAGCGAGACGCAAACAGGTAGAACAAGTGTGGTGATGCCCAGGTGCGGCTTGCCCCTGGGATATCACGAAAGAAAGAAAGCAGAGGCAAGCACAATCCATTCGACAATCCGACCATTTTACTCCGCAAGGTTTTTGTTTTACAGGTTCAACTAGTTATATGAGAACCGTGACGGTATGCACAAACTACAATAAGATGAGTTTCATTGTCTTATACTATTTTCATGTTTAAATACTGAAGACTGATTTGTAATTTGTATAATTGCTGTTAACTCTGTATTGTAATATATATACTGTATATACATGACTCCAATTTCTAATCTGTATAAAATAGGGAATTGATTATTTATTTATAATACAAATTAATTTAGGAAATAATTACAATATATATATATATATATATATATATATATATATATATATATATATATACCGGGTGTCTACTTTTTTTTTGTTACATAGGGAATACAATGCTAAAATTTTCATTTGGTGATAAATTTTCCCCTAATTATTATAGAACAAAAGTACAAATACAAAAGTTGTTTAGAATTCAAAAATGCATCAAATGATGCCAAATTTATCAATATAGGATGTTCCGATCAAGAATTAGAAGCAAATTAAAATTTCCATTTTTGCGCTCTTTACATCAAAGTGCCATGGAAATTAAACAAATAATTTCATTTCTTCTGGAGTTTGAGTTTGACAGATCGTATTTATTTTATTGTTACGTTCTGTATTATTATTATTATTATTATTATTATTATTATTATTATTGAAAATAATGAATAAACTTAATGTAAATGAAAAGCTATTAAGTATAAAAAGTATTAAGTATTTATTATTTATTACAATGAAAGGGTATTTTACTCGGCTGTACACTACGTACTAGCTGTGGTTTTAAATTGTGAATGTCTCCATTATAATTTTAAGTAATTGTTTAATTTATTTATTAACTTCAAGTTATAAAAACAATACATTTGAATTAGATGACTGGCATTATGCCTAATATATTTATTATAATAATTTAAACTTATCCCTGAGGATGCTGTAAGTTGTGCAGTGAAACGTCGGATAAGAGTTTAATAAATAGTAAATAGCTGAACTCCGTAAAACTTTCTTTATTTATTACAATATTCAATATACCTATAAAACAGAAAAATTTATGAATACAAGATATAGGAGAACAAAAACGAAACTAACAATTTAAATTAAATGTTCAAATAAATCGCCATTAACTGCCAAACAATAACCTAATCTGTTATAAAATTCGTGACGTACAGAGCTTAATTGTGTTTGTGTTATATTATTGCACTCTTCAACAATGGCATTTTTCAAATCAACAAGATTTTTGATATGTCGTTTATAAATTTTCTCCTTCAAATATGGCCATAAAAAGAAATCGCACGGTGCTAAATCGGGCGATCTAGCTGGCCAATTAATTGGACCACCTCTACCAATCCATGAATTTGGAAAACATTGATCCAAATATAATTTAATGTTGCAGCTGTAATGTGCCGGACATCCGTCTTGTTGATACCAGACAACATTATCTTGAGTTGCACACTCTTCTAACTGCGGACCAATATGATTTTGCAACATATCCAAATATTTTTCGTTGTTTAAATTATTTTCAATAAAAAATGGCCCAATTATACACCTGCCAAAAATTCCAGCCCATACATTAACTTTTTCTGGATATTGGGTACGTGTTGCTACCATTAAATGAGGATTTGTTTGGCTCCATATTCTAAAGTTTTGTGTATTAGGTTCGCCGTGTAAAGTAAACGTAGACTCGTCAGTAAAACAAATAGATTTCAAGAAGTTTCTGTCTAAATTGGATTTTTCCATAATAATGTTACTAAATTCGCTTCTAGCCATTTTATCCGCTTCAAATATCTCTTGGTGCGTGGAATATTTATAAGAATGATATTTTTCATTTTTTAGTACCTTATGTATTGTTGAAGGTTGCAAATTTAATTTAGCACCAAGTTGACGCACACTAACATTTGGGTTTTCCGTTACACACAAAAGTATATTCAATGTATTTTCTTTAATTGCATTTTGATTTAAATTCTCCTCCTGATCTTCTGCGTTGATTTTTCTACAATTTTTACAACGTTTTAACACACTTCCAGTTTCTTCGAATTGTTTAATTATCCTACGAATAGTCATAGCGGAAGGTATGGGACGGTTTTCAAAGAAAGCGCTGAATAAATCTCTTACTCGTCGTATCGAATTTCCAGTAAAATACCATTTTACGCACTAAACTTTTTCATTTACCTTAAGTTTATTCATTATTTTCAATAATAATGATAATAATACAGAACGTAACAATAAAATAAATACGATCTGTCAAACTCAAACTCCAGAAGAAATGAAATTATTTGTTTAATTTCCATGGCACTTTGATGTAAAGAGCGCAAAAATGGAAATTTTAATTTGCTTCTAATTCTTGATCGGTACATCCTATATTGATAAATTTGGCATCATTTGATGCATTTTTGAATTCTAAACAACTTTTGTATTTGTACTTTTGTTCTATAATAATTAGGGGAAAATTTATCACCAAATGAAAATTTTAGCATTGTATTCCCTATGTAACAAAAAAAAAGTAGACACCCGGTATATATATATATATACATATATATTAGAGTGGTTCTTAAAAAAAAATTTACAGACCGGACAGAAAATAATTTTTTGATATAAGAAAATAAGCAAAAAACGCATATAACATTTTTTAATCACTATTTTTTACCCAATGAAGTTTTTTTAAAAATGTTAATTTTTGCTATTTTCAGCCTATTTTCATCAGGAAAAATGATACACATGACATTTACAGTAAATAACAGAACATAGAAACATGTTACTAGGTAACAAATAACTAACTAAATCATAAATTTTTTATATATTTTTAATTAATAGAAGCCAAATTTTATTTAAATCAGTACCTTCACAGTCATTGAAGTTATCTTTTTCATATAATGAGTTTTAAAAGATTTTTTTAGTATTTATGTTAATTGTATTATTTTTCCTGTTTAATATATACCTAGACTATAAACGTCGATATTTAAATAATAGATATACACAAATTAATAATAAAGCTTTTATATTTTTTTAAATATTAATATAAGTTCTAAAAAAATTTTTACTAATGTTTTTATAGGTTTAATTAATGCAAATTTTCGTAAAAAAAATATATATTTCCTGTAGATTTGTATAATAAAATATTATACCTACGTATTTATAATAACACTCAAAAATATTGAGATTTTAAATTTTTTATCCCCAAATATTTCACAAAAATAATCAGTCATTGAATCGGCTGTTAGGCTATGCATCAATGACTGGCCAGTTTTAACCGTAGACACGTGTTTCGGTCTTTAGGACCTCATCAGTACGGTGCTCTGATCTGTGAAATATTTGGGGATAAAAAATTTAAAATCTCAATATTTTTAAGTGTTATTACATTAAATTTCACAAGACAATACGAACATTTATTTGTTCAAATGTCCTATATTACACTACGTATTTATAGTTAATCATTTTAATTTTCCTATAACTATAGCAGGAATATCCAATAAATGATAATGGTGGCTAATAAATATGTTTGATACTGTGAAATAACTTTGTATTTATGTACAGAAAATATATTTATTATTATTATTATTAATAAATAATACAAATCCATTATAATATAAAAGTATATTTTTATTTAGTTAGAAATTGATTTTTCACATTTATATAAGTTTTTAAAATTTGTTATTGGTTTGTAAATATTTTGTTACATATTTTACATGAAATTCATTAAAAATAATATTGTTAAGTTGATAACAACGCACTTTTATTTCAAACTACGTTAAACATTTTTTTTATATTTATGTATAATTATTATTGATTTATTAAATAGTTATGTTTTTAATTGGAAATACTTCTGAGAATATCCGTGACATTTTTGAATTTTTTTTAAACGAACTAACTGTTAAATTAACAGTAAAAAATAACAAAAAATATTTTCCATTTTCGAAAGCAAACAAGCACTTTTACTAAAGAAAAGAGACATTTAAACAAATTCAACAAGTTTACCGAGAAAATATATACTTTTAAAATGCATTAAACATTAAATATTAAATATATACAGATGTTCCACATTTATTTTCAATAGAATGCGAAATATATTTTGTCAGATGATTTTTCTGAAAGTTTATCTTTGCGATATCTTCTACTTTCTCAGTATAATTGCATTTGCACTGTAGTGCAGTGACTTACATTTTATGTGTAGAGAAACAAATGAAAACAAGAGAATAAATACTAAATTTTCTATTATAATTTTCACATTAAACATAATATAAAAGTGATTTTTGCCAAAAGTACTGTTGACGTTTAATTAAAATTAGTTAGTATTAAGCACTTTAAAATAGTTTATTTAAATTTTATAATATCAAAGATAATAAAAAGTTATCAAAAATAGAAAATTTAATTATATTTGATCAAAAACAGAAGCAAAAAGTTATTTTGAAATTAATGATAAAAGCAGTATTTCACAAAAAAGTAAAATTACATAATTTTTTTTTACTTTGTAGTTTGTATATGTAATTTCAATTCAGTATTACTTAGTTAGGTTAGTTTTAGCATTAGAACAAAGTTGTAGCATTACAAAATATCTTATTATTTCCTATAGATTAAATTTTTTTATTAACTACAAATAATACACAAAGTTCTATCAGAATTCCACCAGAAATTATATAAAAATCTTCGTGAATTATTCGAAATATTTTCAAATTGATTATAAATTCGAAAATTTGCACTACAATATTCATATATACACAACAGTACACAAAAGAAAATTAAGAATAATTTCGTAATAATTTTTATGATAAATTATTTGTTTATTTCCTTTTGTTATATTAATTGTACGTTTCCTGCTAAAATTACTCTTATAGTCTGAGTTACAATTTCAATTCGCTTAGTTGAAAACTTTTTTTTTTGAATGTACATATATATATATATATATATATATATATATATATATATATATATATATAGTACGTATAATTTAATTCACACGACGCTATAATTTTTAAAACTTACATTTTATAATACAAAATAATTGTACAGTTCCTGTTTAAGCTATTTACACATAAATTTAAATACTACAAAAAAAATAAAATTATTTTAATATTCAAATAAATATAAGAAAAGAGATAAACCGTTTTATATACAGAAATAAATGTAAAATCCAACCATAATGAAAATATTTGAAAAAAGAAACCCATTAAAATATAATATAATTTATATGAATGATTTTGAAGATATACGTTTGCTTGGACGTCCGATAAATAGTTGGAGTGGTATGATTGAGAGTGTTTTGCATGAGCGGAAGTTGTCAAGTAGTAGGAATAGAAGGGCCATATATGAGAGGAATTATGAATGTGGATGAAGCTAAAGTTGCTTGTTTGGATAGGGATGTTTGGAGAAAACTGATTTCAGAATAATGGAAAAAATTTGTGCCACACCCTTTTGGATACATGAAGTGATTGTGTATGAATGTAAAATATAACTTCATATTATATAGGGCAAATTATTAAAATTGAAAATAGGTCAAAACAAGTCCTGAAATAAACAGTTAAACTGCTTTAATATGAATCCAATTGGTTTTTAATTAGATAAATGTATCTTTCTGATACGATAAAAAATTAATATAAAAATATTTTATAGAAAATTTTCAATCATTTATTAATGCAAATTAGAATTACAATTTTTAACGTCTAATATAAATAACAAACGTTTAATTAACTTTATTAATTATTTCAGGAAGTTATTTGAATAAAATTTTATTATAATAATTTCTACCAGAATCCAATTAATTTTTGAATAGCAATTGATGCTTCATTATTTAAATATTTTTGTTAGTATATTTTGAAATCACGCGGACATATAAAATTTAGATAAATTTGGTTAGCTTATTTAATTAAAAAAAAAAAAAAATTAGAAAAAGAAACCTAACATTATTATATTGTTTATAGTATAATTAACAATTATTATTTAGAAAATATTGCCAATTTCTGAATAAACTATAATTTAATTTCAATTGTGATTGATTTTCGGAGTTTTCTCGAAATTTTATTCTTACTTTTTCCTTTTAATTAATATAAATTGGTTTTTATATTTAATATTTTATAATATTTGATATTTTTAAACTAAATAATAATTTTTTAAATGTTTACTAAAAAGTTTGAAATATATGTCAAAAAAAAAGTAATCAAAATTGCTACCAAAAGTGACAGCAAATACGAACTTATATTTTTGGAAATTTTGTTACTACTTTTCTTTTATTAATAAAAATATCAATTCTGCTTCTTAAACCATAGTTGTTTACTAAAAATATATAAGTAGCCTACAGTCTTTAGTTAAAAGCAGTATTTGACTTATAATTTAAATTATTTATCTATTGTGTACGCTTAGAAATTTGAAATATAATATTGCCTATATGCATAAGCATTTTCGTTAAAAATAACGTTTCGTTAAAATGAAAATTCGTGGATTTCGTCAAAAATTTCGTTATTTTTAACGAAAATGTTTATGAGTTCGACAATGCCAATGTTTGGCGAAACTGCAGTCACGATTCAATAATAAAGAGTGAAATTATCAAAGTTAAAAAGTGTCTTATTAATTTACTTGAAAATGTTTATGCATCCTGGGATAAAAATATTAAATATAAAAATTAAATATCACATAAACATAATTTGAAATATATATTAAATATTTTAATTATAAGGAGATATATGAATGAATGTCAAAACGTTTTTTAAATTTACAATATCAAAACGATTTAAAATTAAATATCATACTAGTAATAATGAATACTAATTAAAACTTACGTGGTATGCATTTTCGATTTAGCCATGATTGTAAACCACCGTTTTTATGTATAAACACCAAAATAAAATTCCAACCACTTTTTGTTTGTAAACAAAACTCACTGAAAAACAGTTTTACGCAGAAAACAAAACCGTGTGTGTGTTGTTTACGTTTAGCGAAAACACTCGTTTACTCACGACGAACCCGGGCAACACAACAGTGGTTTGTATACAACCGAGTACCCGATTCACATACCAAATGGCTTAGCCGAAGCCCGCGCTAAACAGATAACTAAAATGGAAAAAACGCGGACGAATGATGCGCGCGCAACGTATTAGCCCCGCGATGCTTGACTTAGCGAGATAAAAGCGACATCTGACTGCTAGTGTACTCTGTCGGCGGAAGCCCGAACTATTATGCTGAAAGTTTTTGTTTTCTTTAGTTTGTTTTGGTTTCTGTGGCGTTGAGTTGAGGGACATGTTGAGGAAATTGAATGACAGATTGTAAATATTTTTTTAATTGAAACGTTTTTATTTTAGAATAGAGTTTAAATTTGTTTATCAATTTATTATTATGATAATAATAATTTGCATTATTTCTAATATTTATACATACGCAATCACGCCATGTACAGAAAAGAATGTGGCACAAACTTTTCACTATCCCGAAATCAGTTTTCTCCAAACATCCCTATCCAGACAAGCAACTTTAGCTTCATCCACATTCATAAAAAAATCTTTCAGGGCTCATTATATTAAAATAGAACCGCCTTAGGTTGTAGTTCTGTATTAATATACGTACGTCTTCAACAGGAAAAAAGCTACAAATCACATTTACTGTAAATGTCATTTACATATTTTTCTGATGAAGTGATGAAGACATACGTTGAGTAGGGTCCGCGACATTTTGCCGCCGGACATTTTGCCACGGGACATTTTGCCACGGACGTTTTGCCGCCGGGACATTTTGCCGCCGGGACATTTTGCCGCCAGGCAAGTATTACACGTAGAAGACAAACACCTACAAACAACCTATTAACCTAACCTACCCTAACCTAACCTAACCAATATTTCATCGAATTATCTCTTCTTTTGTTTTCTACCGAAAGCTACGCCTTACTTGTCTGGCGGCAAAATGTCCCGGCGGAAAACGTCCGTGGCAAAATGTCCGGCGGCAAAACGTCCCGGTCCCCGTTGAGTATGTCGTGTGGCACAAACTCTTTCCATTATCCCGAAATTAGTTTCCTCTAAACATTCCTATCCAAACAAGCAACTTCAGCTTCATCTATATTCATAATACCTATCATACATGTTCTTCTATTACTATACTAATTGAAAACTTTCACTCAAACAAAACACTCTCAATCATACCATTCCAACTACTCGTCGGACGTCCATGCAAACGTATACCTTCAAAATTATTCATATAAGTATGTTTTAGTCAAACGTTCGTTAGGCATTCGCTCAAGATATCCAAACCATTTTAACTGATTGACACCGCAACTTTTGCTACAAAATTTTTTTTCAATTTCACACTCATCATACGCTAATCTATTTCGTACCCGATTTCTCCTAGTTACACCACATAACCTCCACGCGTGTATAAAAATACTGTATCAGTAAACATTGCATTTAAATATATTTTGTTAAAGATAAAACCAAACTAGATTGGTTTGAAAGTTTTTCTGGGAAATTAGTAACTTTTCTAAAAAAAATTATGGGCGTTAGGTAATATATGTAATGACAAGTCACCAAAAAAGAATTTTGTGATACAAATTTCAGAAATATTATTATGTTTTAAAAAAATTATATCGTATATAAAACAAAATAAATTTAAAAAATCTGCTGTGGACACCGCAGAACCGATCGTCATCGTATTAAATAAATTTATGGAATAGAAAAATTTATATAACAGTAACTATTGCAGCCATGTTAACTAAAAACAAAACTGTCAGGACATACATATGCAACCAATTTACAGAATTATTTCATAAAATTATGTAAAATTAGAAAAAACTATTAACCGTATTGAATAATATTCCCAATACAATAAAAGTTATTAGTT
Organism: Clivina fossor; assembly: GCA_963966155.1. NCBI lineage: Eukaryota > Metazoa > Arthropoda > Insecta > Coleoptera > Carabidae > Clivina > Clivina fossor. Next base: position 26,630,727 of record OZ014555.1, read on the forward strand.
ATAATTGGTTTAGTAACTTTGTTAAATAAATAAAAGTGATATCAGTGAATTATCACTTCTGGCTTGCAGATCTTTACTAACAGTTAATCAAACAAACAATCTGTTCTGCCGAATTTGCTCTACATATGCTCACAGACAAATCGATAGACGGACGTTATGCTGAAAACAGTTGATTCGTGTTATTATAAGCCAAATTAGTGCTTATCTGTAAAAATCTCAATATGTTAAATTTAGTATGATTATAATTCCTTCCTTATCATATGTGATATGACAGTCGGTAAAAATTGATAGATTTTTAAAATTTTGAACTTATAATTGTATTATACAAAGTCCTTCAATTATATTTTTCATATACTTTTCTAATCTTGTATTAATTTATTTGAGTTTATTCTGTCATTTCATATTGCAATTTTCTGTTTGTTGTGTATTTTCTAAAATTATCATATTTTCATATAAACGTTTTTATCGAAAATGCATATTTGCTATGACATATATTTTAAATTATAAAACCGAAATTTCTTAATAAATATACACTAGGTTTGATTTATTTGAAATAATATGTACAAATTTATATAGCATTTAAATAGATATGGAATTTGGTTGTTTCGATAAAGAGTCATGTAAATAACATAGTAAAAAATCTTTCAGAACTCATTATATAAAATAAAACTGCTGTAGTTTCAAGTTCTGTATTAAAATTTATTTATAATCAACGTTTCGACGATACTCAACGCTTGTCTTCATCAGGAAAACTGATTAAAAGAATTTGAACCTAAAGCAGTTTTATTTTATAGTCATGTAAATATTTTTAATATCAATTTTATTGAATTTTTGACTTAATTTTGTGGCGTTCTTAATATTATAAAATTCAAATAAATTAATTAAAATTGCTTAATAAGTAATATTAAGTAAAAGTCAAAAAAAAAATTGACAAAAAAAATCGCTTTTAAAAGTGAGATGAGAATACGGCCCTATGTATTTTACTTTATTTTTTTGTATCACTATTGCTTTCCAAAATAACATCCAACAAAATAGAAATAAATTTTAGTTATTTCAAAATTTATATAAAATACAAACCCGTTTTTTTTTTTTATTAAAGATAAAGAATAAGACTTTTAAATTTTTCACTAAAATTGATTTTTTTTAAAACTATGCCAAGTGTATAAAATGTTGTTAACTTAATCAATGAATTAAATAAGCAAATAGATTGCCAACTATTTATGAAGCGTCTCAAAGATTTGTCAGTGTTTAACAATGTTTTATGGAACCGATTCTTTGAGTATATTTTTAATAAATTGTTATGTATGTATACATATAAAGCACAATGTAAACATGTATGTATGTATATATGTATATTTATCCGGTTTGGAAATGCAACTTTGAGTTATAAAACTGAAAATTAGAACAATAATGGAAAAATCCAAAAGTGAGCCGCAGGCAAACGCTGTAAACGAAAACACTTTATTCGCTTATAATTTGACATCCATTAGACAGAGTTATATAGTTTTTCGAGAATTTTTGTAGATTATGATGGAAGTTTTATTGATAATTGAGTCGTTTTTCGAGGAACGTTTTACTATGGAACAATGCAGCGTTAGTCGCAGGCGAACGCTGTAAACCATGAAAATTGACTAAAAACTATTCGCTAATAACTTGCCAATTCCGGAACAGATTTTGATAAAAAATTTTATGAAGTCGTTTTTCGAGTACGGTTTTACTATGGGATAATGCTGCGTAAGCCACAGGCGAACAATGAAAATTGATCAAAAATTCTGTTCATTTATAATTTGAGATCCGCTGAATAGATTTTGATGGAATATTGTTGAGTGGTTTTTTTGAGGAAGGTTTTACTATGGGACAATGCAGCATGAGCCGTAGGCGAACGCTGAAAACGATAAAAATTCATTAAAAACTCTGTTCTCTTATAACATAAGTTTCACGAAACAAATTTTTGATGGTAGTTGAGTCGTTTTCAAAAAGTTTTATTACGAGACTATGCAGCGTGAGCCGCAGGCCAACCATATAAGTGATGAAAATTAATCAAAAACTCTGTTCGCTTGTAACTTGACATCGACGGAAAAATTTTGATTGGAGTTTTATTAATAGTTCAGTAATTTTTCGAGAAAGATTTTACTGTGAGACAATAAAAATGGACCAAAAACTTTAATTAAGTTACAATAGCTTTAAAGTAGTGCAACCCGTGTATGAAACATAATATTTAATAATAATCGCAAAATTTAAAGTTTCCATTATTTTCTGCACTGACATCTATCTTTATTAAATAGAACTAACTATATCCTGCAAGGCCGATTCCAAGAATGTGTCCTTTGGCAGGCAGTGGAAACCAATCGCCCTCCCGTGAGAAAGTCAGGCGGTATGCGGGATGTAAGTAATTGAAAACACTTAAAAAGTATAATGTGTGTGTGATAGAGACATACATACATCCATCCATCAGTATAGTAACAGCGAACTGAATGAGGAAGGCCCCGATCTATGTACAAACACATACACACATTGACCCACACACACAATAACAGGGCGGGTAGGGACGTGATTAAATGGCAAATACAAATCGAGAGCTTCTATCTGATAAATGGCGTACATAGATTATATTGCCTAGGGTGCCGTCATATGACTGTTTGTTTCAATGTTTGTTGTTTTGCAATTTATATAATGTTGAATTATGACATACATAATGATGGTCTTTTTTGCTTACTTCGTTATTCAAAATAGATATTCATTTTTTTCCTCATATAGATAAAGCAAATTGATTCAACTTTTCTTTTGTGTGTTTTGCATTCAAATACTGATTCCAACGATATATGATTGCAAATTATGTATACTGCAAAAATAGCGAAATTACAAAAAAATAATAGTAAAATTTTACTATAAAAAATCTGTAATTTTATTTTAATGATTTTACTATAAATATTCTGTATTTCTACTTCAAAATTCTGTTAATTTTTACATAATTCATAATAATCACATAAAGTAAGTAAAAATAACCCGATAAGTATGTAAAATTGCTTACTTTCTGCAAATTTGCATCACATACTTAATGTAGAATTACATATTGTTGGTATAATTTCATTATGTAGGTAATATTACAGCTTGCATATTAAAATCTATAATAATTCATCAAAATAATGAGACTAAGTACATATTTTGTCTAATAATACTAATAAAATATTTTAAGTGTAATTTATCCATTTCAAAATACATCCTTTATTTAAATTTAGAAACGTATATAATTATACCAGCAATAATATTACAGAATTAAACATATTTTAATTAATTATGAAAAATTCCTGACAGCAAATCTACTGAAATCCTGTAAATTTACTAAAGAGATTCCCATTAATAATATCATGTTACATAATGTTTGTAATAATTCTGATATTATGTATTTATTAACAATTATGTCAAATTATAGCAGTTGAGTAATTATACCTAGAAATACTGGGCATCGTAGTGTCTCATGGTTTGTAGGTAATAATACATATTTTTTTTAAAGTGTAGGTGTATATAAATTTTAAAAATAGTTTAGACTTTTGCTGAATTTCGACACAATCTTTGTATTTGAACTCGATTAAAATCCTTTGCAGTTGGTTGAAGTTTTAGTTTTTAAACAGTTACGTATTAAAATAAGGATTAAACACTTCTTTTATCAATAAATTAAAATATTAGGAGTATCATTTTTTACACATTTTCATATTAAGTTATTTTGTAGTTAAAATTATTGTAATGAGTATAAAACTAATTAATTTTATCTTAAATTATTAAAATTGTTTTACATACTAATATGAAAACGCCCAAATTGTATAAATATTTTAAATTATTGGTGAAAAAATGTTTAACTCGAACTAAAAACATATTAAATAAGATTAATTGTAAACTTTGAATTTATATTTTATAAGAAAATATAAACAAATAATTTTTTTTCAAAATCTGCTGTGGCCACCACAGAACCGACCGTCCTCGTATTAAATAAATTTATGGAATAGAAAAATTTTTATAATAACTTTTGTAGACACAGTAAATAAAAACAAAACTGTCTTGACATAAATATGCCACTATTTACAGAATATATATATATATATATATATATATATATATATATATATATATATATATATATATATATATATCATAAAAATATGAAAAATAATAACAAAATTATTTAGCCGTATCGAAAAATGGTCCAAACAAAAGTTGTTAGTTATAACTTTTTTAGCAACTTCTGCTAAATATTTTTTTTTTTCGAAATATTGAAATATTTATAAATCACATAAAAGTGACATCAGTAAATTACCACTTCCAGTTGGCAGATCTTTATCTAAAGTTGATCAAATTAAGATGTTTAAATATGAAATTTTACAGTAATCCATTCAGTCGAATGGGGTCGTTGCGCTCATTTTTTTTAATTTTTTAATGAAAAATATATATTTAGACAATTACATATATATAGATATTAATGTTAAATTATTTGTATTTAATTAGAAAAAAATTATTGAAGTCGAAGGTCAAATTCAAATTTTGAAATTTGTGACGTCAACCATTCTAGAGTACCATCTTGTGGCTAAATCAAAAACTAGTCGATTCTATTAGCAATATCAAAAACATATACGTCGGCTAACGCCTCCGATACCTATAATAATAATATATATAATAATAAATAAATATGTAATTATAATAATAATAAAATGTATAATAATAATAAAATATATAATAATAATAATAAAATATATATAATGTCCACTATTACATTATTAATATCAAGTGCACTTTTAACAAAAGCAACACTATACCAGTAGCTGTCATTTGACATTTCTAATAAGTTGTGTGCGATAGAAAGAGATAAATACAGATATCTGACAGTAGGTTGTCCTTGTCTAATCTGAAAAAGGTTGACGTCATAAGCGTTGTGGAGATTCTGTGGCGCATAAAAAACGCTATTTTTCCTAATTTTTTTTAAAAATACTGTAATCGTTTTTGAATTAAAAAAATGTGTTTTGGCCTTGTTTTTATATAATCTTTTAATATTTATTATTGAAAATAGTAAATTTGATTGAGCGCAACGACCCCATTTGCTCTGCATATGTCCACAGACAGACATACGGACATCATGCTAAAAACAGTTGATTCGTGTTACTATAAGCCTAGTTTGACATGATTGTAATATGTACTGATATGTACCTCTCAAATCATATGTGATATGACGGTCGGTAAAAATTTAAGATACTTATCAAAATACTTTATTCTTCGTTATTTCAAAATTATTTTGGTGTTTTTGGGTCAAATATTACTTTTACAAATTATATTTTTTTTGTATAAAAATATACTACTAAAATTAATAAGCTGGTACTACAAAGTCAGTTTTGTTCATTTGTTTATAATCCTGCTCTCATGGCAATTGCATTGCATTGCATTAATATTACTTTTACAAATTATATTGTTTTTTGTATAAAAATATACTACTAAAATTAATAAGCTGGTACTACAAAGTCAGTTTTGTTCATTTGTTTATAATCCTGCTCTCATGACAATTGCATTGCATTGCATTATATATTAATATTAAGTTTAAAAATAAAACTACATTTTAAATGAAAATAATTATTAATAAATTTACAATTACATTTATTCCAGAAAAAACTATGGCCCGTATTTCCACCTCTTTTGTTTGTGAAAAAGTATTTTTATTTTTTGCTTTAAAATAAATTTTTATTTCTACTTCTTATCAAATATGAATAGTATTTTTATTTTTGATATATTTTATTATAAAATTCAAATAAACTAATTCAAATTGTTTAATAAGTAATTTTAAGTAAACGTCAAAAGGCGTTTTCACAAAAAATCGCTTTTAAAAGTCAGGTGGTCCTATGTTTTTTAACTAAATAATAAATAATTTTATATAAATCTTTTAAAATATACTGTTACTTACTATTATTTTTTTCTATTAAAATTTTTATTTCTATTAGAAATATAAGTTTAGAGTCCAAAAACAGGTTTATTTTTAAGTTAAAAGTAAAAACCTTGGATCTAAAGTAAAATTTTTGTCAGTTAGTGTTTACAAATATTTGTAGAGTAAAAACAAAAACATGAAAATATTTCGACAAACTTTCAACTAAACAAATCGTAAATATAATAGATGTAAAATGTAATGTGACTAGGTTCCACTACACATAAATATACCAATAAATTAATTAAAGTCTGTATGAGTTCATGGTTGTGTGTAAACTGAAACTTTACGCTAATTAAATTTTAACGATTTGGTTAAAAATAAATCAAGTAAAACTTAAAACAAACGCACGTATGAATGCAATGTATAAGCGATTAGGTTAAATTTAGCGAACAAACTAACTAAAAACTAAAAATAAACAAATTGTGAATAGATTGCTTTCGGCCGAGAATGTTTTCGTGAAATTAAAACTTATTTTCAATTGAACTTTATATACATATATGCTTGGTGCACTCAATCTACTGCAAAAACATTTGTTCTATTGTTGGATGATGGCTAGTTGTGCCAATAAACTTATCAAACTTTAAAATAGATTTACAGATACACAATCGTGGAAAAAAAATCATCAGTTTTTCTAATTATTCTATATACAGAGTGTCCCATGGGACACTCCGTCATTTTGAAATGTATGTAGTTATTGGAAAAACAAAAAATGCGTTGATAATTTGGTTTTTCCATTTCTATAAACATTTCATTGTGAAGTAATAATATAAATAAACTGACTCATTTTATGAGTTAAATTATGAATAAAATTTTATAAATTATTTGTATATATTTGGAAAGTTAACATACGTAAAACATTAACATGGTAAATACAATACAAAAATTTATATGAATGATTTTGATGCTATACGTTTGCGTGGACGGCTGTTGAGTATTTGGATTGGTACGATTAAGATTGTTTTGCGTGAGCAAAAGTTTCCAAGTGGTAGAAATAAAAGCTAAAGTTGCTTGTCTGCATAGGGATGTTTGGAGGAAACTGATTTCGGGATAGTGGAAAGAGTTTACCCTTTTGGGTATATGGCGTGATTGTGTCAATCTTATGTTGACTAGTTTGATTGAGCAGTTTCATTATGGTGTCGCAACTTGTTACGTCACATAAATCAACAAAACTGCAATGAAAAAAAATCTGTACTACAATATAATAAGTATATTGTAGTAGAGATTTTTGGGTAGTATTGCATAATGTACCACATAAACTAACCAATAACATATTCTTCATAAATGACAAATTTCAATATAGTTGAAAAAGAAATATTTTTCTTGTTTAAAATCGTAAAAATACTAAATATTTTTTAAATAAAAAAAAATAGTTATAACTTTTAAACAAATTTTTGCTTCAGTCTTTCATCAAATATACATTATTTTTCTATTACAGATATTTTTAATTTAAATAAACTATTTTAAGATGCTTAAATAAGTCATTTTAAATAAACGCTGAAAGATAAAAATTATTTATTATATAAGCATTACATAAAAGTGAATTTGGTTGCCTATATGATAAAAATGAAATGTAAAAGAAATGAAAACAACCCAAAGCATAAATCAATGATAATAGATTTCATTTTATACCTGTTCCTTTCTAATTATAGCAGTAAACATATTAGGTGTTACTAGCTACGAGTACATATGAAATATCATAAAACAATTACTACTAACTGAATTTTTTTCTTATTTAGTTTCCTGGTTCCACGACCTCTAGTTGTATAATAAAAATATTTAATATTTTCAAAAGTATTATTTCCGTAAATTTTCGTCTTTTTCTAACACGATTTCGAAATTGGAATGAGAAGGACAATAATAACTTTTTTAAAAATATTAACAAATAAATTATTTAAGTATTTGATCAAAAATATTAAATATGTAAGTGAAATTCACATATGTAATACTCCTCAAGAAACTAATTTCTATATTTCACGAACAAATCAAACGAAATAATGTTTGTCTATTTATAATAAAGGTTTGGTTGTTTTCCATAATTTACCGAATAATATTAAATGTTCTGTTTCAGTTAGGGAGTTTACTCATAAATTAAGAAACTTTTTGTTTACATAATTATACCACTTTATATATATATATATATATATATATATATATATATATATATATATATATATATATATTAACTGTACAAAATATGTATTTTTGTATTGTATTTTTATTATTATAAATATATTTATAATGATTTTATTATGATTTACATGATTGTTTTAAAATATATTGAAATCCACAATCTGCAATCCCCAATATAAACATCAAATAATACGTTTGAATTACTTCGAAAAAAAGTTTACTTATTTGTTGTCTATTAAATGAAACACTAGGTTTGCTAATTATAATTCAACACTTCTCACTTTACAAATGTTAACATTAGAAAATAAAAGAGTATAAACTGATATGCTAACTTTGTTCAAAATTTTTAATTATAATTTACGTTCATCTAAATTTCTACATTTAGTTAATTTTGATGTATCGTTAAAAACAACTAGATCTAATCAATTATTTTATCCTAATACATTTCATAATAATCACTGTAAAAACTAAACATTAAATAGACTAATGAATAAGTATTATTTGCACTTTATTGAAACTGATATTTTTAGTACGAAATTTAGTATATTTAAAATAAAAATTATGAATTTATTGTTAAATGAACAATATCAATAACTAGGCATCAATCATGCATTTTATATAAGTAATTACTGCTTTTTTGTATCCTGCTATGTCAGCAACCGTATTATTTTGCTATATTTGTAATATGTAATAATTGTAATGAATTATTTTAAATCTATAATTGGTTTAGCTCATTGATTTACTCAATAATAATAAATAAATAAATATTTTAAAAAGTTAATGTTTATGAACTATGGATTCGTCATTAGCAAATTATTTTTATTATTATTTTCTCACACATTTAAGACATTAAATAATTATTTTAGTTTTCGATTACGGTGATATCTATTTAGTACGTCTTAAATTGCTTGTTTATTTCAAATATGTACCTAATGGATAATAATAATAATAATAAAAAAAAACTTATTACGTGAGGCCGTCGTTGTTTAGTGCTATCGTGTATGAGCGACTTCTCAAAGGTTGTCATCAGGAATGGGTATACGTATTCATATATTTTACTTAGATTTTTACACATAAAAAACTATTTTTGACATTAAACAAATTTATGACTTCTTTACGTAAAAAATGTATAATATGCAAAGAATAAAGAATATTTATGTTTGAATCACATTTATTTACATTGAGTTATTCTAATTTCGAAATTTATAAAATATATGAGTAATATAATACAATGTAAATCAGTATATTAACCAAATTTCTACATACAGCGTTTGCGTTACAAAATAAAAGAAAAAAATTATTAAAACAATATATATCTATTTAAAAAAATATTATTATAAAAAATATTATAAAATCAGATACAATTATTGAACAAAACGAACACAATTCTAATAGAAAAGAAATATGTAATTAGTAAATTTGTACTATTTATTATAATAACTTGAACAAAGTGGAATACTTTCTATTTTGTTTTGACTAATTTATAATAAAATTTTACTGATCTTGGACATTCATAAAAACACCTAATTCACTTATCACAACAAATTTGACAAATGCATACAAAAAGCTACCTAGTGGCGTAATAAAAAATTAAAATTATACATTATATACGTTTTTTTACATATTTTATATTTTTACTAATTTTTTACACGTAAATGTAAAAGGAAAACACTTTTTTACGCATGAATGAGCATCCTTGGTTGTCACTTTAAGTAGTGTTTAAGCCAGACTTTAAATTTATTTGAAAATACTGTAGAAAATAATATTTTAATCCTGGTTACGATGCAAATAAAAATTGTTATAGAATTTATTTTATATGATTCAATATTTCAATCACATACATACATATATATATATATAATTATGCCATATACTTACCCAAAAGGGTGTGGCACAAACTCTTTCCATTATCCCGAAATCAGTTTCCTCCAAACATCCCTATCCAGACAAGCAACTCTAGCTTCATCCACATTCATAATTCCTCTCATACATGCTTTTCTATTCCTACTATTTGAAAACTTCTACTCACGTAAAACACTCTCAATCACACCACACCAACTATGCACCGGACGTCCACGAAAACGAATAGCTTCAAAATCATTAATATAGATTTTTTTAACGAAACATTCATTAGACGCATTCGCTCAAGATGTCCAAATCATCTTAACTGACTAACACCAACTTTTGCAACAATATTTTTGTCAATTTCACACTCATCATACACTAATCTATATCGTATCCGATTCCTCCGAATTACACCGTATACCTCACGAAAAAATCTCATTTCCACAGCAGTCAATTTTCGTTTTTGCTTTTGCAGTCAAACCCAACATTCACTACCCATACATCGCAACGTAGGCACTAAAACAGCATTGTATATTCTCAAACGGGCTTCTTTGGAAACATTTACATTCCTAGCAAAAGTCAATCACATATCTTCATATTCTACTATATTTAAATAATATATAAATATCATACATAGAGGCAGTTGCATAAAACGTTATTGTTATGCGTTTCTAAAACAGCTAATTGACAATACGAAAATAAAGTTGACAATGTTTTATAGTGTTTTTGTTTTCAAGAAATTCGAATATCTTGTTGGAAAACTCACGTAATCTTTTCAAGATTTTGAAAGCAATAATAATTATATATGTTAATATGTTACTAACATATTAGGTCATATGCGTTAAAAAAAAAGTAAATATATTAATAATCATATGATGTGTTTCTAATGTATATGCCACTTTAATTTCAAATTAGTTTTGTACACAATAAACAGATTTTTGTACAATATATTTATTTTTATTTTCAATATTTTTTTATCTATTTACGTATACATATTTACGATTTGAAATTGCAAAATTCTTACTAATTTTCTTTATTATAACTTTTCTATACTAATTATAACTATATTTTTGAGATAATTATAAAATCTATTTGTTGAATATATCGTTAAATACAAATATTTTTTCTTCAAGCGTAACATAATATTACTATTACGTTAAGAAAAGCAATAGAAATTTATAAAGAAAAAGATAACATCAATCACTGTGAAATCACTGAGTTAAATAAAATTTGGCTTCCTTTTATTGAAAATTTAAATTTTTTATGATCTAGTTACTTATTTTGTTACCTAGTAACTTGTCTCTCTACCTTTTGGTTATTTACTACAATATCCGACCAAAGAAAACTTAATTCTCACAAATCATCTAACAAATATACAATAATAAGTAGATATGTAGTAGTTAGTTAGTATGGTTAAGAATATTTAGCATGTTTTTTGATTTATTTTTAGTTTAATTTCATTTAGAACGCTTGAAGAAAAATCGTATATTTATGTCACTCGGAATAAAAAACTCTTTTTGTGTTCATTGCTTTCTACTCTTTGTAACATAATATACTACTCCTATTATAATTACAATTTTTATATAAAAATAAAACAAAAACTATGAATTAGACTTATAAATACAATAATTAAATAAAAATTGCCCGCCGAAATATATAAAAAATAGAAATAAGCTGTTTATGTCCTAATAGCTATGTAAAATAATTATATTTTCTTGTATTTGCAAGATATACATCTTTATCAAGTCATCATCATTACTGACTCTTGACAGTCCTTGAGGACGAAGGTCATAATTATAGAAATATTTGTATCATATTTATACTTACTCTGACAGAGGCACCAATATTTTAGAAACATCTCAAATTTAAATACATAAGTATTAAGTAAAATTTTCTTATATTTGAAAATTTCAATTTTTTAATTTATTAATAATTATTAAACTTTAGAAATTATTTGGATTTAATTTTTAAAATTTTTTATTTTGAAATGAACGAGAAATTATCAAATTATTGGGTCGTTTTTGATTCATCTATAATATTCGATGCGTAGTTGGAGTGATATGATTGAGAGTGGTTTTCGTGAACGAATGTTTCCAAGTAGTAAAAATAGAAGAGCATGTATCATTAATGTAGATGAAGCTAAAGTTGCTTACCTGGATAGGAATGTTTGGACGAAACTGATTTCGGGATAATGAAAAGAGTTTGTGCCACATTCTTTTGGGTACATGGCGTGATTGAGTATGAATAAGTATAAATAATATCTGTAGTGTTATAATATAATTATAATATAATTTATTTTTTAAACATCTAGTAAATAGAAGTTTATTTAATAGAAAAAGATACAATATATCTTGTCACGCTATAAATCTTACATATGGTCAGTTGATTTCTTGTTTGTTCCATATCACAAAACCCTAAACGGGCCTTACACGATCATTCGGAATGACGTTCGGACCGAACATTGACATTCTGATTGAAGGTGTAATGTCAAGACCGATGGATTGATGAATGGATTGACGGATTTCCAAATATTTTGAAATTCGAGCTTCAAACACGGGAAGTGAAGGGGGGGGGGGGAGAATGCTATTCCCAGTCGCAAGGAATCTTAAAGTAACCGGTAATCTGTCGCACGACCTGATATTGAATCTCTCTCATAACTGTATTTATTCCGGATAAATATGGTGTAACACTTTGAGCGGTTAGCATATATTTATAAACTTTAGGGAGCGTGTGTAAAAGAAGTGACCAACAATTATTAATTTAATGTTTTATTAAATACTAACGACATATACGAACACAAATTAAGAAATATACAAAAACACACCATAAAATATATAAAGTACAAATATAAACTAAAGCAAATGTAAATACTAAATTATAATTAACAAAATTCTAACAACTAAAGCGATTCTAGAGGTCTCTGACACTCTAAGCGGACTTAAAAACTAACTTTACAAGCGGGCGTGAACTGAGCTGATGCAACAGAGAGAAAAACCTACTTTTCCTTAAAAACTAAAATTGTAACTTTTCAAATATTACAACAAAACTAAAACACTCAAAATATTTCCAAAAAATATATTCAAGTGGCCAAGTGGTTTGCCGCGAACCCTAACATATAAATTTGTTACTAGGTCAATTCTAACAGATACAAAATTACTTAGTCTTTAGAAATATGTATCAGGTTACAATAACCATATGGTCCAGAACTGCCTTGTTACAATGGTGTCAATAAGGTGATCAACGAGTTAAAAAGATTTTTGTCCATACGTTCGTAATTTTTATAGTCATCTAAAGCTAAAATTACTTGAATCAGACTGTCAGTTTGATTGATAAGTATAGGGGCTTCGTGAATGAAGTCAGAAATGACTGAATGAGTTTGATTTTTCAGTCAGACTGTCATTCCTGATTGACCGTGTAAGGACCGCTTTACTTTCGAGAAAATGATGTTTAAAGTTTCTGAACTGAATTGTTTATAGTAAGGATATGGAATCAATTAGAATTTATGTAAACTATTAAAATTATAACATCCATGTTTGTTCAAATAGATAGAAAACAAACAAATATTGCCAAAATAAGCAATAACTCAATTTAATCAAAAATGACGTATGTAATAAACAAGAAATTGACTGACGATATGTAAATGGAATCCACCCATAAGTCATAAAAGATATTATTAACGTTAATAACATAGTAAAAAATCTTTCACAACTCATTATATAAAATAAAACGGCTTTAGGTTTAAGTTTTGTATTAAAATTTATATTTATAATTGACGTTTCGACTAACTCAACGTACGTTTTCAGTAGGAAAACTGATACAGTATTAGTATCAGTTTTCCTGATGAAGACGAAAATTGAGTTCGCCAAAACGTCGATTATTAATAAATATTAATAAACAACTTAAATCTATAACCGTTTCATTTTATTACCTTTGGATATTAATAAAATTAAATAATTTTGAAATAAAATATAATAATTGTATATTACGTTACGAGGAGTAGAAATGGATCTTATTATGTTGAGCACAGATATTTGCGGCTGAAACATAACCGAGGCTAAGAAATCTGGGCAAAACATAAAAAGACCATTCAGCTTCAAGTGACATATGCTATTTTTTCTTCAAGCGTTCCAAACGAAATTAAAGTAAAAATAAATAAAAATACATACCAAGTAACCTTAACCATACTAACAGCGGTTGAATAGTATGTATATGTATATATTATTTATATTTGTTACGTGATTTTTGAGAATTAATGTTTTTTTTGTCGAATATACAATATACAATTCTTGCATTTCTTCACACATTTTCAATAATCAAATTCAAATTTAAGCGAGAATAAATAATGCAATTAGTAATTAACTTAACTTGACTTAATAATTTTTATATGGTCGTTTGAAATGTCAAATTAAATACATTTGACCGTGTTTCTTTGGTCAAATACGTAGTTTTTGATAAATCTGTCGGTGCACATTGTTGCATTTCTTGCACTTTTTCACACATTTTCAATAATCAAATTCAAGCGAAATTAAACAATGCAACTGTCAATTAACTTAACTTCACATAATAGTTTTCAATATGACCGCCGAAAATATTAGATTATATATATTTGATGTTGTAGTCATATTTGGTGCTACCACCAGTGGTGTATATAGTAACTAACTTCTGTATAATAATGTAAATTATTGTACTAGTAACATAATGACCTCTTTCTACATAGACAATATAGTAACGTAATAGCAATATTTTAATACGCTTGAAGAAGAAATATTATATCAATAAACTTTTTAATGTGTCAATTCAGTATTTCTCAAACACTGGGTCGGAATTCTTAAACGGATCATAAAATTTAATGTAAGGGATCACCAAATAATTACGAGAAAAGTCTGGTAATAAAATTTCAATACATAATTCACAAAACAGCTTTAGAATAATTGGCCATTAACATGAATTTTTAAATTTTATATTCTTAATTACACATGGCGTATTATATATTACGTTATAGTATATATTTTGTTATCGTTTTTGCAATTGCCACGAAAGCAGAAGATTTTGGATTCGAACCACGGTAAGGTTAATGCATTTTTCTTTATTTAAAAATTAACTAACGATTTAATTAGTTCATCAAAATAAATTAATGGCGATTTAAGTGAAAACAAAATATTACAACCTAATGAATTATTCATTTGTAAAACTTGTAAAAATTTTGTGCTTTTAAAAATATTTGAAAGTGTAAGTTATTAAAATTTACACTAATTTTGCAAAATTTAGATTTTAAAATTTAACAATCTCAAATCTGATAAGAATCCGTCTTTTATCTCCAAAATAGATATATTAAAATAACAAAACTTTAGGATTAATTAAATTTTAATTAAAAATCGACGTTTCGACATACTTTACGTATATCATCATTAATAAATAAACAGAATATATAGAAACAAGTTATTAGGTAACAAAATAAGTAACTATATTATAAAATTTAGAAATGAATAATTTTAGAAAGTCAAATTTTATTTAAAAATTTATTATTATTTTTATTAAAATATTATTTTATTTAAATATTTTTCTTTATACATTTCTGTTGCATGTTGTGCAGTAGCAGATGAATTAGAAAATCTTCATGATGTAAAATTCGAAGATGCTATAATAATTCCAATAGATTGAGAAGAGAGCAATAGAAATTTATAAAGAAAAGGATAACATTGTCAATTTGGTTTGCTTTAATTATATTAATTGATAAATTTTATAATCTAGTTACTTATTTTGTTACCTAGTAACTTCTGTTTATTTATTATACTTGAGTATGAGTATTTATTATACGTAGAGTATGCCGAAACGTCGATTTTTAATTAAAATTTATTAAGAATTTAATCTTAAAACTTTTTTACTTCAAATATGTTAAAATAAAACGGCTTTAGGTTATAGTTCTGTATTAATATTTATTGACAACCGATGTTTTGAAGAATTTAACGTCCGTCTTCATTAGGAAAAAATAATACAAATGACATTACAGTAAATAAATAAACAGAACATAGAAACAAGTTACTAAGTAACAAAATAAGTAATTAGATCATAAAATTTATACATTTTTTTTAAATGAAAACAAATTTTATTTAAATCAGTTTTTCTTCCGTTACAAATTAATGGAAAAACCTCAAAAAAAGAATACAAAAAATTATAATACAATAAGTGACCGTGACAGCCAATTGTTTAGAAAATACCGATTTATTTATAAACAGTAATAATAACCTGATTTAACAAACTATGCTATATTTACCGTATATGCATTTTTACTTACATTTATTTATTGTTCTAACCTAATACTGTAATTTTATTACAATGACATTCAATTTTTTCTTTTGTTTTAATATTGATTTCCATTCCAAGCAGACTTGATAATAATATCAAAACAAGTCCGGCGTTAAACTAAAAACCATTATCAACTATTATAGTTTAGAAAACAACATAAAAATGCATTTCTACATGCAAAGAATAGAGAATGAACGCATATTACTTGGAAAATTGGATAATTAACTTTTATAACTGAAGAAAAACTTTATAACTGATATTTCGCTAATTACATTGAAAAGTTTCTTGACCTTTTCCCGGGTTTATTTCATTCATAAAAATACTTGCACCGGCTTCTGTTTATGTTATGGTTCGTCCACCTTGTTCGCGCGTTGCCATGGTTACGACTGGCCAAAACAAAAACCCCTTTTCCGATTTACAATCGTGAATCTTCTGCGTAAATTTAGCCAGAAAGATTTGGAAATTATTGTTTTCCTTTTCTTTACATTGGATATTACTTATTCATACAGCTTGCCAATGTGTTTTATGGTTATTTTCGTTTTCTTTCTAATCGTTCAGTTGGCTGGGTAAATTTGTTCAATCGATAAGGATAGTTAAACTTAATTTATGAATTAATCTAATATTAATGATAAATTTGAAATGTTTTTTTTGTCGGAAAGATTTATTGTTTGATAGGTATCCCAATTATAGTTATTTAGATTTGGAAATATTTACTTTAAAATAAAACTATTTTAGATTATAGTATTTTGTTTTTGCTTAAATCCGAGCTTAAATCGAGCTTAATTTATTTTGATGAACTAATTAAATCATTAGCCAATTTTTAAATAAATAAAAATGCATTGACCTTGCTTTCGCGGCTTACGCGCTAACCAACTGCGCCACAAAATTCTAACGATAAGGTAAATGCATTTCTCTATATTTTGACTAATTATGATAAATTCATGAATTTAATCCAGTCAAATACATCATATAATGTCTGCACTTTTCTTCATTTAAAAATTAACTAATGATTTAATTAGTGCATCAAAATAAATTAATGGCGATTTAAACAAAAACAAAATACTATAACTTAATATAATACGCCATGTGTAATTAAGAAATATAAAATATACTAACATTGCTAGATTTATACACACATTAGCTGTATTCTTTTTACCTAAAATTTACTGAGATCTCACCTCACTCAAATCAACTCAGATAATACTTAGTCTTTTTATCTTATCTGAGCTACGACAAACTGAGTTGGATACCTTCCCCCCTTACCGATTCTGCTGCACCCGCAAAATAATCTCAAAATCAAGTGAGATACTCAGATGATACTGAGTTTAGTAGTAGAAGTTAAGTTTGTATCAATCTTGCTGTTTTTAAAATTAACGAAGAAAAATTTCATACGAAATTGAATGATTGAATAATATTGGACCTTTAAATTTAAAAATTAATGTAAAATTTATCAAAGATGTATTTCTTGATTCACAAATTTATGATTGATTAGAATAACAAACGTCAAAAAAGGTGTCAAAGTATTTCGATCTTTGTCAGTTATTCGTGTTCTCTTGCTAGAATTTGAATATAATATATATTAATATAATATATCTTGCTAGAGTTTGTTCTTTTATAAAACAACTCAACTCACTTCACTTCGTTTCACCTCACTTCACTTGTCAACTGAGATGAGTCAATTTTTTGATAAAAAAATTCAGCTAATATGTGATTACGAAACGTACAACGGAACTTAACGATAATCGAACTATAAATTATTATGCGAGTATATTCATTTTTAATATGTTTTAATTCTGTCACGTAAATTATATTTGGTAGAAGATTACAATTAATCATGTATTTAAAATGGGATAATTTTGGAGTTATGTTTGTCCTAATTCTGGCATTGAAAACTTTTCCGATTATTTGTACAAGATTGCATAAAGGTTATTTTCTGATTTACATTGTTTAAAATTTTTATCGCCATCAGTTCCCGTAATTCGTAGGTGGAACATAGGGGAAGAAGCTGAACATATAGTTTCTTAACAATTTTTATTTACATTGTCAATGGTGCGGGTCGTTCGTCTACAGCAAGGCAAGGGACCTACAACTTATAGTAGGTTCCGAACTACTCAGACCCAGCCGATATCAGTTCAGTGGTACAAGGTTTTTAATATCAGAAATAATATTTAATTTAATTTCTGGTATGAACGCGGCGCAAACCAGGGATCTTTGGGGTCGGAGTCCAACACGCTACCACTAGCCTACGACCAGTAAAAATGAAAATAAATAAAATTATATGTGGATTAAAATCCAGTGATCGCATTAAGGACCTATTATTACAGATTTAAAGAACACGTTGTTGTACATTTAAGGAATAATAGAATTAGTAAATCCAGCATAGCTCAACGTATTTTTTTTTTATACATCATACGTACGAAAGTAAAAGCTTTAGTAAATATATAGTTTAAATATCAAAGTTAACAAGCAAAAATAAAAATAGAAGTGTTCAAATCGATAAACGATTTTAATTTAATTTTATACTCGAATAGTTCGAGCATATTATATATCATATCATAAATTTTCTATTAATTAGGGCATAAAAAATAAACAAAAACAATGATATGAACTGTAAATAAAAAAAATCATTAACCATAAAAAATTATTATTAGATTTTCACTGTTCTAGGTCATTTCATTCAATTACTAAATTAATTCTCTCACAGAAAATTAATTACAATTATTACGTGCTGGGGGTGTTTTAAAAGTCTAATTTGTTAATAAAGATTGTACTGAAAAATATAAACAAGTTATATCAATTCAATTCCGTTTCTAAATTAGCTTATTTTTTATTTAATTTTTTTTTATATTTTTCTACACTATAAAAAAAATTGCCATTTTACATAAAAACCATAGTAAAAAAATACATATTATTTCAGAAAAACGATAAATTTTCGGTAAAAATATTATAATTTTGTAATTTGAAATAAAATAATTAATTTACCATATTATAAATGTTTTTCTTATCGAAAAAGTAAGTAAAATATATGTATTTTATACTCATATTATACCTATATAAAAAAGTTTGAAGCGTTTGTAAATTTATATATTAAACTGGTGTAAATCAGTTGCCCAAGGTTTTTATGTAAAATTACTAGATTATTTTTTACAATGTAGATTAATTGATCGGATATTTCTTAAAGAACTTGTCTCTGGAAAAAAGTGTTGAAGCAGATGCAAACAATTGAATTTAAATCATGCTATTGTATATATAATTCTATAAAATTCTATAAATTCAATGGACACCGGCCGTGAAAGCCTGAAGATAAGTCGATAAGTACCAGTAGTTGGAAAGGCAAAAAATGAAAAATAAAAAAATTATGTTTATTTAATTATTTGGTAAAAATGTATTTTTATTTTTAACTTTCCGAAATTAATCAAGATATTTAAAGTATATTAATAAAATAAATGTTTGTTTTTGGACAAAAAAAAATTTAAAAAATCTGCTATGGCTACCAGTACCACAAAACCGGCCGTCATCGTAATGTAAATAAATTAATGGAATAGAAAAATTTGTATAACAACAACTACTGTAGTCATGGTAACTAAAAACAAAACTGTCTTAACATAATATATATATATATATATACCGTGTGTTGACTTGAACCGTCGTACATAGGGATTTAGCATGTAAAATCAGACATGTGCGATTTCCTGCTTCCCAAATTATTTTACAAAAAAAACTTTGGGATAAATGTTTTAGGAAACAATTTTTTACATGTAAATCAATCAACAAAATTTTTTTTGGAACTATCCCAACGTCAGGAATTAGCCCTAAAGTTGTCAAGAAATTGACTGAAAATGGCATTAGTCGTGAAATTGGAACAAAAATAAAACAAATGCTAAATGCTATATGCTATTTCACGGCTACTGCCATTTTCCAGTCAATTTCTTAACAACTTTAGACCTAATTCTTGACGTTAGGCAAGTTCCAAAAAAAATTTTAGTAATTGATTTACATGCAGAAAAGTATGCCCTAAAACATTTATCATAAGGTTTTTTTTGTAAAATAATTTGGAAAGCAGGAAATCGCACATGTCTGATTTTACATGTTAAATCCCTATGTACGACGGTCCAAGTCAACACACGGTTATATATATATATATATATATATATATATGTTATAAAAATGTATGAAAAATTATTAAAAAAATGTTCAAATGTTTAAAATAAAAGTTGTTAATTATCACTTGTTTAGCAACTTTTGTAAAATATTTTTTCGAAATATATATCTGTTGCGAAATATTCGTAAAACACATAAAAGTGACATCAGTAAATTACCACTTTCGGTTGGCAGATCTTTACCAAAAGTTGATCAAATTGAAATTTACGTCCAAAGCTCAAATATGAAATTTGTTCAACACAGACCAACAGACAGACATCACGCTAAAAACAGTTGATTCATGTTACTGTAAAACTAGTTCGTGCTTGTCTATAAAAATGTCGATATACTTATTAAATTTAGTGCGATTACAATACTTCCCTTTTCGTATGTGATATGACGGTCGATAAAAAGACAAAAATAATAAATTTTTGAAAATACAAATTTTACTTGATCCACGTTTCTGCTTCTTAATAAAATATCATATTTTTTGATGAACCATTTTCGTTGATTAGTTGATACCTGTTAATTATAATTCTGCGAAAAATTACAATTAAAAAATATTCCAAGATAAGTCCTTATTAAAATTTCTAATTCAATTAATATTTATTTCTTTTTTCTGAGAAATATACTTATAGAAATAGACGATTTTTGTTATTTCCAAATAAAATCCATGAATTTTTAACCCCTTTCTGTGGTCTAGCTATCGGTGATGAAAAAATAACAATTAATTTCAGGTGTTATTTCAAAATAATTCATTTTCGTAGCGCGGAGCACCTTATGATTAAATGAAACATCAATAAATTTATTTAGGTTTGTGTCGATCGGCCAAGGTCAAGAAAAGTAGAATTAAATTTAAAATTTAATAAAGAAAATACGTTTGTTATACGTAATACTGTGTGCTTGTACATATAGAACCACCCTTTGTTTATTAATTATACAAATTTCATCTATGTTTGCGAGTAATACTTGAATTATGGGTTAGGAAAAAATAGTGTTGCAGAATTATATAGATTGTGTGGCTTATTTATCTTTAATTATTTATAAATACGTATTATTTGATTACCAGGATTTTTATTGAATGTAACAGTTCTTTCAACTTATTTCTATATAACGCTGTATCGTAGTAGCTTGACTGAAAAAGTGATTATAAGAGTAAAATTGTCACGGTTCCATAAGAAACACTTTTTTCTTCACGCGTATCATAATATTAATATTATGTTACCATATTGCCTATGTAGAAAGAGATCATTATGCTACTAGTACAATAATGATATTATACAGCAGTTAACTATTATATACACTACTGATATCAGCACCAAACATAACGTCAAGTGTATTTAATCTGACATCTTCGGCGGCCATATTGGAAAACTATTACGATAAGCAAATTGACAATTGCATTATTTATTTTCGCTTGAATTTTAATTTGATTATTGCAAAATGTGTGAAGAAGTGCAAGAAATGCAATATGCACCGGTCTATGGTGGTCAGAAACTATAATACATATTCAACCAAACAATCATGGTAAATTGTATTTAATTTGACATCTCCGACGGCTATATTAAAAATTATTAAGTCATTATTAAGTTAATTGACAATTGCATTGTTTATTTTTACTTGAAGTTAAATTTGCTAATTGAAAATGTTAGAAGAAGTGCAAGAAATACAATGTATACTGCCAAATTTGTCTGAAATTGTATATTCGACCAAAAAAGAATTAATTTTTACAATGACGTAACAAATATAAATAATATATACATATACATACTATTTTACAATTGTTAGTAAGGTTAAAGTTACTTGGCATGTATTTTTGTTTATTTTTAGTTTCGTTTTGGTTTAGAACACTTGAAAACAAAATTGTATATGTCTCTCGGTATAGTGAATAAACTCTCGGAATTATTAATTAATTAATAATATTAGAAATATTAAATTAAAGTTAATTAATTATAATTATTAAATTAATTAATTAAGTTAAAGTTAAACAAGACTACAAAGCAGAAAACAATTTAATTAAATAAAAATTTAATATACCACGTTTTTAATATGGACTAAAAACTACAAAATAATTTCTCCTAGCCCCATACAGATTTATGACCCCCATACACAGAGACTTTTTAGTCCGTGTTAAATATGCGGTATATTACTTTTTTTATTTATTTAAATAATTATTTTATTTTTATTTAAAAAACAGATATACTATTTATGTATCTCACATCAGTTTTGTTTTTTTATAAATTTCATTAATCATTTAAATATTACCATATATTATTTTATATAGAATATAATAAAATCTTTTATTTTATTTTTATGCTATTAAACCGATATAACAAGAACACTTTAAATATTTTCTATATTAAAAAAAAAACAGCTATGTGTATAGCATGCAGTCCTAACTACGTATTATAGTATATGTATTCCTAATGCATTGTGTCTTTGTTCAGACCCATATCCATACATATAGATACGTCAGGAGTAAAACTTTAGTAATAATTTATGAAGTGTGATAATGCATTCCAGCACGAGACAACCATATTAAATATAATGTCATTATTTTCATTGTCAATAATTTTGATCTTTTCATTTACAGAGTTACCGCGCACTATTTCCGGATTAAATATGAGGCGGTAAGTTTTCTTCATTGGATTTTTAATTGCTGCAATTCTCTGTATAGTTTATAAAGGCCACTTTAGATGGTAATAACTTGTTAATAATTTATGAATAATTGTTTGAAATAAATAATTGACCTGTGGTATTACATATAACGTTTTGAAATGAAAGTAAATAAATGAGTTAATTTTGGTGGAAGAAAATAAAATATACCGTAACGTAACAAGTCTAAAGTTACATTCACAACCTCCAAATTAGCAGTAGGATTAGTAGCTATAATTAACCGTAAAGGTTTGGCATATGCAAGCGCATGAAGTCGTTCACACTGACCGAAATTAGTACTTAACGCAGACTTGCAATTAGTAAGCAACGCAGAAACTTGCAAACTCCAAGCTTTTACGTTAATTTATGTACTAATTCTGCGCTGCGGTCAAACTGCGCATACTCCAAAATTATGCAAGTATAAAATAATTAAGTAGTAAATATATTAGGTTATGTTAACCACAAGTCAAACGTCACTTTTCAAATTACAGATATTTATGTATCCGATTTCTTTCGTTTCAAGCTTTTCTCCCTCGGTGGATTCATGCATTTTTGCAGTAAATTAGTTGGCAAAGTAATACATTGTGAATCTGTGTGGGGGGTTAATTTACGTTATGTTTTATGTATAATTATATCCACAAATTCTACTGCTAATTTGGAAGTTGTAAATGTAGCTTTACAGATGTGAACGGAATAGAGTCATTTATTTCAAATCTTTTCTATTGTGTACTTATTTCAAAAGAAGTAAAGACCACTTTATAGACTGTAATAATTAAACTAAATCTAATTTTCACTAAATATTTTGGATAGATTTGTTAGGACATGCGCATTCATGTCATCTACCACTGAACTGACAATAAAGCCGTCATTGCTTTAAGGCCACTTTAAAAAGTAATAATTTATGAATAGCTATTTGAAATCAGGAATAAATATTTGGGATTCATTTATCCTCACTAAATATTTGGAACAGATTTGTAAGGACATGCGCATTCATGTCATATACCACTGCTACTAACTAATAGCAAACAAACGCCATTGCTTTATATTACCAGTCAGCTGTTACGGCAATTTGCTGTCAGTTGGTAGCATTGGTCGATGACATGAATGCATATGTCCTCACAAATCTGTACCAAATATTTAGTGAAAATAAATCAATCTCAAATATTTATTCATTATTTATTTCAAATACTTATTTATAAATTATTAACTTCTAAAATGGACTTAAGACTCGTAACGTTAAGGGATATGTTTTTTTTTTTATTAAACAAAGAATATCATTTAATAGAAAAAGCAAAATTTAAGTTTTACAAAATGTGCATACATTTTTTTAGTGTAAATTGATAAAGTAGTTCATTTCTGGTTAAAAATTAAAAATTGTGTTAAGTTTACCATGAAGCAATGAAAGCAGAAGAAATTTAATATTTGAAAGTTAATATAATAATTGTTATTTTTTTTGAAATTTATATCTTATTTTCTTAATTTAATTTTAAGACTATATTATTATGTTCTAGTAATTCTTTATTATTTATAATCTCATTAATTGTTATAATTTAATGCGTTTAAAATATTTAGTGAAAAAAATTCATTTTATTACTACAGTATACATAGAAAAAGTACCTTAAGTTCTGGACTTAAAGAAATTGCAAATTGTTTCAAAATTTGTATTTACGCGACTGCATAGAAATATCACATTACAAACTAATTTAACGAAATAAAAGTAAAATAAATAGTGACTAAATCATTCAGTCACCAAGCACTGAGGATGAGATCTACGATGTATGACGAAACGTCTGCGATGAAAATAGATCGATCACGGCGTACCAGCTCAGAAAATTTTATAAATTCAATGGGTACCGGCCGTGAAAACCTGAAGATTATTTGCTAGTAGACAGTTAGTTTAGTTCAGAATCAATAACATTACGACTAAAATATAAAACTAATATTGAGATATAAGTAAGGTTTTGGTTGCAAGGGGTACTTTGGCTAGAATCGTAATTGTTTCCATAGAAGTATCTACAATACTATTTTGATGCGCTTACGTTGATGTTGGTTTTGGCTGCAAAAATATCAAAGAAAATTGACAGCTGTGGAACTGAGATTTTTACGTGGTAACTAGGAAGAATATGATGAGTGTAAAATTGAAAAA
Organism: Clivina fossor; assembly: GCA_963966155.1. Taxonomy (NCBI): domain Eukaryota; kingdom Metazoa; phylum Arthropoda; class Insecta; order Coleoptera; family Carabidae; genus Clivina; species Clivina fossor. The sequence continues at coordinate 26,655,911 of OZ014555.1, forward strand.
AAATATTGCAAAAGTAGGTGTTAGTCGGTTAAGATGGTTCGGTCATCTTGAACGTTTGATTAAAAGAATATATGTAAATAATTTTGAAGGTATAGGTTTACGTGGATGTCCGATGACTAGATGGAGTAGTATGATTGAGTGTGTTTTGCGTGAGCGAAGTAGTAGGAATAGAACAGCATGTATGAAAGGTATTATAAATGAGGATGAAACTAGAAATGCTTGTATGAGAGGTATTATGAATGAGGATGAAACTAGAAATGCTTGTCTGGATAGAAATGTTTGAAAAAAATTAATTTCGAGATAGCGAAAAGAGTTTGTTTCATATGCTTCTGGGTAATGGCGTGATTGTGTATGTGTGTAAGTTAATTTTTTTGAGATCCTACTCAGAAGCAGGCCATTCATATACGTAAATAATACAAATAAAATTCTGCTAATTTCAGCTTCTAAGTTATAGTTTATTCGTAATTTAAATCTGACCCGGAACTTTACAAAGTTTTACATTATATGATTAATCTTAATATCTTGTGATTTATTTTATAATTTGTCATAAGATACAATGTTTTAATGTACACTAGAATATTTTTCATACCACATGTCACATAATGATAAGGGAGGTATTGTAATCATACCAAATTTGACATAAGCACGAATTAGGCTTATAGTAACACGAAACAACTGTCTGTCGACCTGTGGACACGTTTAGAGCAAATTCGGCTGAACGGACTGTTACACAATTTCATATTTAAGCATCGGTGGTTAATATCTCAATTTGATCAACTTTTGGTACAAATCTGTCATGCGGAAGTGGTAATTTACTTTAGTCACTTTTATGAGTTTTAAGAATATTTCGTAACAGAAATGATATATTTCGAAAAAATTTATAAGCAAGTTATAGCTAACAACTTTTATTTAGTACATTTTTCGATGCAACTAAATATATTTTTATGATGTATATAATTCTGTAAATAGGTGGTATATTTATGTCAAAATAGTCTTGTTTTTAGCTACCAAGACTGTGACGGTCGGTTCCGTGGTGGCCACAACAGATTTTAATATAAATTTAAAATAAATCACAAGAAAAATCATATAATGTAAACTTTATTTTAGGAAGTGATTATAAGCATAATTTTCCAATAAAATTTTCTAATATATATTTTAATATATAATAATAAATGATAAAATGAAAAATTGTAGTTATTAAATTGCTCTCATATTATACATTAAACTTAAAGAATGATTACAAATATATTTTTCAAATTTGTTTTTTGTTTTATTGTTATATATCAAAGTCATGTGCACGCACATACCCGTTTGTTTTATAAATGTTTAAGATAAGTGTGCAATAAATTGTAATTTATATCATGTAGCTTTAAATATGGATACTGATAATAAATAATTGTAAATAGTTATAAATTTAAAGTATATTCTATTTATAAATTACAGTTTCACTTTTCAAGTGGTTTGAAAAAATATTTTTGTTTTATTACATATTATGTAAATTATTTATTTACAAAACTATAAATACATATTGTTAAGATAATTGAATTTTCTATCATTTAATTATAGAGAAAACTGCAAATTAATCAGCTAATTAACTGTACGTGCATAATTATATTAGCGGTGAAATTAAATAACTAATTGTTACACATACTATGATTTTCTCGCTTTTATATAATTACAGTTTATTTAAATAATCGAATGATATCATTCGAATGACGATAGAAATATAAATATATTACAAGTAGAACGAACGATTGTATCTATCTGTCAGTTATAAACCGCTGGATTGAATCAGAATCACAACGTTTTACATACAATATTTGATTACATTTTTTAATAACTGAATATTATAATAATAAAAACAATTTAAATTTCTGTTGATGTTAAATAAATTAATATATTTTGATTATTTATTAAATAAAGTAAAAAGTGTATGTAACTGGAGTACAACAAAATAACCTTATTAAAATTACAGTATCTAAATACATACTTTCATTATTACTTTTTTAGTTATATAGGAAATTAAAATTAAATATAATTATTTATAAGTTATATATTTGCATCTTTTTTTTCTCCGCACTTTAAGTGCATCTATCAGTCAAACTAGTTTCCTTACTCCTTAGCATTCATTAGTTCTATGATTATTTGCTTACTTGATTAGGTTGACTGACTCTGATTTCGAATAATTAAAAAAAAATTAGCCTTATGGTTGTCTTTCAATTTTATAATCATTTTATATATATTTATGGATATCTGTCACTTTTTACTTATTCATCATTCGAATGATTTCAATTTAATTCGAAATATCTCGAATGATTTCCATAATCAAATGATTGACTATTTTTCATTCGAATTATCCCATCGCTACTTGAAGTATTAAAGAAAGCAAATTATTGGATGAATTTCAATTTCTAAATTAATCAAAATTTACAAAATTATAGTAAAATACATTAGATTGTACCTATGATCTAGTTACTTATTTTATTACCTAGTAACTTGTTTCTATGTTCTGTTATTTACTGTAATGTCATTTGTATCATTTAGCTTGATGAAGACGGACGTTGAGTTTCGTCAAAACGTCAATATTAAATAAATATTAATACAGAACTTTAATCTAAAGCAGTTTTATTTTAATAAAATAAGTAAATCAGAGTATATAAATATCAATATAGTTTCTTCACTATAAAATGACCAGAACAGAGAAACCTGTTTATTTATGTGAGATCTTCTTGAATTTCCAATTGAAAACTAGTTGGATTTCTTTCTTGTGCATGTTGTAAAATACTATCACTACCGTGACGAGAATTAAATATTTATGTTTGTTCGTCGTTTTATTTTCAAATTTACTTTCACGAAAATATTTCTTTATATTGTAAAGTACAAATTGATAAAAATTGCATTCTGTTTAACTGATAATATTTAATTAAATATGTAGTTAATTGTCAACCTTGAAAATACAGTACGGTCGATAATGATTTTTGCACGAAATAAATTAATGTATAGACATTGCTATATGTTTCTATATTGTTATACATTTTCAATATATTGATTACGTTGATATATTAAACGGAAATTCACGCTTGATTTTTGAACATTGCTAAATAACGTTTTAATTAATTAAACTTGGCACGAGAAATTTAATAAAGGCTATTTGATTTGTCTTATTGATATCAATTGTGTATGTATTGTTGTAATTTTGTTGGTAATTTACATAATTTTTTAATAAAATCGTTTCATAGAGTGTTTATTTTAAGAATTTTACGCAATATATATATATATATATATATATATATATATATATATTTAATAACATTTACACTTTCTGTGGTTGGGACTTGATGAAGCATTTTAGAAAACTAATAAGAAATGAAAATAACGATTAAAGTTTATTATTTATTTAAAAAAAAAACATACTTGGGTAGTTTCACAAAAATATTTTAATTACTCAACGATCGTTTCAACCTTTCGGCCATCATCAGGAGTCAGAAGTGAAAATCTTAAAATTATTCTAATACAAATACTTTTATAAAATGTGGCAGGGGGAACAAATTTACAAATTTTAAAAATTGTTTGCTAGAGATAATTCTTGCATAAGTATCTGTTAAAGAAACTTTTAACAGTAAAAACAATTTTTTTGTAATAAATTAGCAATCCGTAATAACTGTATTAAAAATAATATATTGTTGCTAAATCTTAGACAAAATAATAATGTTTTAAGTATAAATTAAAAAAAAAAAATTAGATACATAAATCGAAAACTAAGCATTCTTCATGAACAAGAAAATAAAAATTGCTGATATTTAATATCTAGATATACCTACGTATATTAGGTTAAAACTACCGCAGGAGAAAAAAATCCTTTTGAGTTAACTTTTTTTTATAAATATTGATTCTAAATAGGGCCATGTCACATATGATGTAGCCACGCGTCCGGAAAAGTAAATTTTTTGTGACACATCGCATGTGCCATGTGACTGTCAACGAATTAAATAAATTAAAATAGTATAATTTTAAATAATTAACTTATTTGGTTGCTACTGCTGGAAAAAGCTTTTTAAAACCGTGTGAATGCGGTAAGGTTTATGTTGGACAAACAGGTAGAACTGTTTCTACTAGATTGATAGAATATCTTCATGATGTGAAATTCGAAGATACTATAATTATTGTAAGACCAATTAATATTAATAGCAGATTGATAAGAGAAGCAATACAACTTTACAAAGAAAAAGATAATATCAATCACTGTGAAGGCAAAGATTTAAATACAATTTGACATCTATTAATTAACAATTTTATGATCTAGTTATGTATTGGTTACCTAGTAACTTGTTTCTATGTTTTCTTATTTACTGTAAATGTCATTTATATCAGTTTTCATGTTGAAGACAGTCGTTGAGTTCGACGAAACGTCGATTATAAATAAATATTATTACAGAACTTTAACCTAAAGCAGTTTTATTTTAATATACTTAATGAATTCTGAAAGATTTTTTAATATGTTGATATTTATTTTATTTAATTATTAATTTATCAGTTAAAAAATAAAATACGCTCCATATTATAAACCCTGGATAACTAAACTATTTGTAAAATAAAATTTATTTTAGGAATATATAAATGTGTTTTGCAGAGTTATATTAATAAAAGAATATACAGGGTGATTTATGACGTCGGCGAAAAACTACACCGGATGATTCCTATGAGTAATCTAAATGAAAAAATTCAAATAAATATATATCCGAAAATGATTTCTAACGGAACTGTGGCCGTTAAAAGTTTATTTACATGTAACATCAGTCGCGTTAGCCTTATTTATTATATCAAAAAAAAAAACTAGTCATATACTTCTGAATAATTGTAAAATTACCGATTGATTTTCTAACATTTTGTTTAAACACTAGTAAACCAATTTACTAGTTTATAAATTTTTGTACACACATAAATATTTAATAAACAATTTACAACAATTAAAAATCGAAGACAAATTTTGTCGGGACGCAGTGTCATAATTGTTTACTAGTGTTTAAATAAAATGTTAGAAAATTAATCAGAAATTTTACAATTATTCAGAAGTTTATGACTTTTTTTTCCTGATATAATAATAAGGCTAACGCGATTGATGTTACATGTAATAGAAAGCATTTTCGGGCATATGTTTATTTGAAGTTTTTTTATTTAGATTACTCACAGGAATCATCCGGTGTAGTTTTTCCCCGACGTCATAAATCACCCTGTATATGAAAGTTACCATAAATGTGGATGAAACGAGATGTATATGTATATAATAGGTTCGTTTCATCAGGCGGTTCTGAACTGTTCTTGAATTACTTCACATGCGCAATACAGAAAAACTGTTTCATCAGATTTGCGAACTAAACTTGATAGTTCTAGAACTAAAAATCCTTTATTTCATCGAACGTTAGAACTGTAAATGAACCGTTCCTTACAGTTCAAAACAATTCTCGGTCAGTAGCAAGAACTGGAAAGAACTACACCCTTATCTAGCCGACTTGTGACGATCATATACGAAGATTCATTTTTTCTTAACTTTTCGTATGTGCACAACTATTAAATTAAATTCTCACTTTAGCCAACTTTAGCTTTGACAGCGGTAAAACTAACCTACGCTTTTAAATTGATTTTTCATTGTTTTTTTTTGCGGTTTCTTTGAAAGAAGATTATGGAACGTAAGTTGTAATATAATTATGTTTTATAACTATATACTTCAGTTATTATAAAAGGTATTGTTTTGTTCTAGAAATTTCAGTATCACTAAAATCACTGATATCCCTCATTTATTTGTATTATATTCCAGATTAATACAAACAATAAATCTCGTCGCGCGTTTTACTTTGAGGTTAGAACAGATCAGCTGGTAACCATACGCGACTGCGCGCAGAAAATAGTAACTTTTTAGTTCCAAATCTGTTTCATCGGCTAATTTTTATTTGAACCGTTCAGAACAGTTCCTCGTTGAAGCATGCGCACATAATTCCGATTATCAGTTCTATGTAGTTCCAGAACCGAATCGGAACCGCCTGATGAAACGAACCTATTATTTGTACTTGTTAAATTAATATGTTAAATTAATGTAAAAATTAATATTTCTTTGGTCGTATATAACCACTCTGAGCGGTATACTATACTTATATAATTATACAATAATTATTAAACTATAATTATTGCAAGACTAATGAGTATTGATTGAGAAGATTGATAAGAGAAGCAATAGAAATTTATAAAGAAAAAGATAACATCAATCACTGTGAAAGCAATAACTTAAATAAAATTTGGCTTCTATTAATTAAAAATTTATAATAATTTTATGATCTAGTTACTTATTTGTTACCTAGAAACTTGATTCTGTTCTGTTATTTACTGTAAATATCATTTGTATCAGTTTTCCTGATAAAGACGGATGTCGAGTTTGTCGAAACGTCGATTATTAATAAATACTATTACATAACTTAAACTCAAAGCCGTTTTGTTTCATTTTATTATAATTTTGATTACGATGAATTATGCGAATAGATTTTATTTAAAAAAAAAAGAAGTTAAAAATGCATTTTCATTTCGTTCCTGATCTTGAGATTAATATGTCAATAAACTTACAATAACTATATAAAATAATAAAAAGAAAATTCTTTTGAAAAATGTTATTCACCCTCGTATTTATATAAGGTTTGAGTGGATTAATTCAATGTTATCTTACATCTCAACTATTCAAGTAAAAAATTCGATTGACGGCCATTTACTTTGTTATTTTTATTAACTTTTCACTAAGAAATATTATGAATATTACAGTGGGTTTCATAATAAATATTTTAGCTAAATTTTAAACTGACCAAAAAATATCTATTTTAAATTCTATTATAATAATAATTATTGTTGTCAACAAAACGATGCTTTTTTGTTAACTTTTCACACGTCTAACTGTAAAATCATAAATAAAATAAAATGATAAATATTTATTATTTTATATTAAATCTGTTTATATTTATTTCGTATCATTTGTAATTGAAAATAATTAGATAATAAAATAATCAAATCGTAACTAAAATAAATGAATGTTAATATCAATATTAATTTTTTTTTATTTAATAAATAATAATCAGTTACAAAAATAATATTAGTATTACGATACCATATTGCCTATGTAGAAAAAGGTCATTATGTTACTAATACATTAATGATATTATTATACAGCAGTTAGTTACTTACTTAACTATTACGTCAAGTTAAGTTAAGTTAATTGACAATTGTATTGTTTATTTTCGATTTGAATTTGATTATTGAAAATGTATGAAGAAGTGCAAGAAATACAATGTGCATCGTCCAGGGTGGTCAGAAATTGTATATTCTGCAGAAGAAAGAATAATTCTCAAAAATCACGTAAAAAATATAAATATTTTTTTATTTATTTAAATAATTTTTTAATAATTATAATTAATTAAGTTAATTAATTAACTTTAATTTAATATTTCTAATATTATTAATAAATTAGTTAATATTGCATTGTCTTCCAGTTCTGTGCTATGTTTAAAGTTTCAAGTCTCTAGTTCATCGATTGCAAAATTTATATCAAACAGACAAACAAACAGACAGGAAAGAAAGCTAGTTAATAAAAACGTGTTAAGAACTAAAAATGTGTCAAGTATGTGGATTGGTCAAATTCTTGTGATTGTGCGTAAAATTGAAACGGCAATCCGTAAAATATTTAACTGGCCTATATTACGAGCACGGTTTTAAAATTGGTTTTAACTAATAATAATTTTAAGACAGCGTAACTGTCATAAAAGCAGGACTAAACATACATACATTCACAATCACGCCATGTACCCAAAAGGGTGTGGCACAAACTCTTTCCATCATCCCGAAATCAGTCGCCTCCAAACATTCCTATCCAAACAAGCAACTTTCGCTTCATCCACATTCATAATTCCTCTCATACATGCTCTTTTATTCCTACTACTTGGAAACTTTCGCTCACGCAAAACACTCTCAATCATACACCACTCCAACTACTCATCGGACGTCCACGCAAACGTATACCATCAAAATCATTCAAATAAATCTTTTTAACCAAACGTTCATTAGACTTTCGCTCCACATGTCCGAACCATCTTAACTGACTAACACCAGCTTTTGCTACAACATTTTGTCAATTTCACACTCATCATACACTAATCTATTTCGTACCCGATCTCTCCTATTTACACCACATACCCCACTTACAAATCTCATTTCCACAGCAGTCATTTTCCGTTTATGCTTTTGCAGCCAAACCCAACATTCACTACCATACATCAACGTAGGCACCAAAACTGCATTATATATACTCAGACGGGCTTCTTTGGAAACATTTACATTTTTAGCAAAAGTTCCCAAAGCACCCAAAACCTTACAACCAGTAAACGAAAAACAAATGAATTAAAACACTTAAAAACCGAGCTTGTAATATCAGTCATTGTGCTTTAATATTATATTAGAGAATTTTCATATAATAAATATAGATTCTAGATGGAAAAATTGTAATCGAATCTCACTTAATTTTTCCTAATCATAGTAATTGTAATGACAAAATAAAAAAAAAATATTTTTAATAAGTTAGAAAAGATGATTATTTATAATTTTAAAATAATAGTATCGAAATTAATTACACAGTTCATTTATACCAATTACAAAAAATATTAGTATTGTTCTATTGTTTATTTTAAAAGTATAATTGTTTTTTATAAACATTTTTTTTTGATATTTATCACCGTTATTGTAGTTAACAAATGCATTTTCATTTAATTTCTCCGCCTTGTTTTACTTAGTTGTTTTTTGTTATTACACACTAATTCATTTCTGTAAAATTGTAGATATGAAATTGTTAATTTCCTACTAATTATAACATAAGTAATAATGACTAATATTTATGGTTTTATTTAAGAGTTCTTCTAATTATAATAAGTGCTTTTAAAGTTTAATTTAAAATTACGTTCTTACTGAAATAAATAACTTTTTCTGATATATAATAATTGTTCTTGCGATTTTGTGAAAGTTCAGACTATTTTTCGTATCTCGAAATTAGTGTTATGTTTTAATCGTAAAACACAATAAAAAAATTGTTAAAATATTAATAATCTTAATTTTTGGCTGTAAATAAAACCAACGATAATTGATAAAATTAAAATAGTATAAATTTATTTTTATTTGTTAAATAAAATTATATTTAAATATAATAATTATTAGTATATACTCATTATATTAAAATAAAAAGGCTTCAGGATTTAGTTCTATATAAGTTTTTACAATTGGAAATCGACGTTTCGACATACTCTAGGTAACTACGTACATCATCATCAGAAAAAATATATAAATGATATAAATAAACATAGAACATAACATAGAAACAAGTTACTAGGTAATAAATATTGTATTAACCCGAATATAACGCTATATTTTTTTGACTAATTATTTCCCGTAAAAAAATTGGCGCTAAATTCGAGGTCTAATGGAACGCATACTGACAATACCGATGCGACATCAGAGAGTTCAGATTCTGAAAACGGTTCAGATTCTAAATAAAAATTTCCTTTTACACATTTTTTTTTACTTAGATGTCTTGTTACTTAGGTACCAAATATTAATTATGTTTTACGTTACTTAATTTTATTGAGATGAACGTAACTTGTGTTATAACCTATTATTAAATAAATGTTTATCTGATTGAATTTTCTTTTCTTTGAATTCTTTTATGAAAAATGAATAGATCGCGGTAAATTCAGGTTAGTTTTTTTTCTAAATATGTATCTTTATGAAAAGTTTCGGTGTCAATAATATTTTTTGCATGTTTTTAAGGAAGTAACAGGTTCCTCTACACATCTGAAATTTTCGGAAAACACATGTAAATACATACACGATATAAACGATATACATGTATTTACACGCGTTTTTCGAAAATTTCACTTGTATAGAGGAATCTGTTACTTTCGTAAAAACAAGCAAAAAATATTATTTTTGATGTTTTTTCGATATAAAATTATAGATTTTAGCCTTACTGGAAATTGTTTTTATAAGTACACACTAATATAAATATATATGTTACTATACATTAATATTTGTCAAACAAAATCCGCACATATACAAATTAATGAAATGAATTTAAGTAAAAAAATAATCTTACTCTTTGGTAACATCATCGGTGGTTCCGCCGTTAATTTGGGGATTAGATCCGGGCGGCGGTGGCAAATCATCCATTGGCAATGTTTCATCGGGTGGTGTTGGTGGCGATTTATCAAATTCGGCAATCGGGGCCGTATCGGGCATGGGCGACACAGAATTACTATCCATTCTCATTTACGATATTTGTCAAAACAAAATATCCCAAAATCAAATGTCACTCAAGTTATTCAATTTTCTTTAGACACTCGCACAAACACGAATCACTTTTATTTTTCACGAACTATCGCGTTCGTCATGTTGGTAATAATAAACTTGATACGGTATTTCCAAACCTAACCTAACTAGCTGCGACGCAGTGTTATGAATGAACTGGAAACACTGGTTGAGGGTCGTAGTAGGTTGTGAAAAGCGAAGCACCTCGCGCGCGGAGTGGGGATGAATGGATCTCACACGTGTGTGCGTGTGTGTGAGACGGAGGAGATCTGAAAATAATAATCAAAGTATGAAAAAATTATTAGGTGACTTTTCAGATGTAAGTTTAGTATGTATGTGTGGCGAGTCATGACCCTAAAGGCTATATTATGATGACTTTTCTTTTATGTGGCATGTCGTGGAAATATGTCAATTAAAAGAAAAGTGTTTTTCTTTTTACTTTAGTTCAATGTGTCACTGTGTCATGCGTGGAATCACGATGTAAATATTTGATTTAAAGATATCAACAGAAATAATTTTTTTTGTAATGAAAGTATTTTTTCATTTTTCTTTTATTTTTAATTACACTGTAATATTTTTTAGCTGAATTACAGAAAAATAGTAGTAAAATTTTACTATATAAAAAATCTGTAATTTCATTTTACCATAAATATTTTGTATTTTTACTTCAAAATTCTATATTTTTTATATAAACTATAATAATCATATCAGTGGCGTAGCCAGAAACTTGTCATGAGGGGGGGGGGTTACTAATATTAATCAATAAAGATAATACTATAATTTGTATAAAAAATAAAGAGCAATAAAAATTATTAAAAATTAAAAATAACATACTTCATATTTCACATACGTATGTTTTTGGTCGTTCAGGTTGAACCCCCCCCCCCCCCTCTAACACCTGCCTGGCTTCGCCACTGAATCATATATAGAGTAAATAAAATGATCTAAGTATGTAAATTTGTTTACTTTCTGCAAAATTGCATCACATACTTAATGTAGAATTACATATTGTTGGTATAACTTCTTACAGCTTGTCTAATAATATCTGTAATAATTCATCAAAATAATGAGACTTAGTGCATATTTTGTGTAATAATACTAAAAAAATATTTTAAGTGTAATTAATTCATTTTGATCATATATGTCACTCGGAATAGAAAGCTCTTTTTTGTATTTCACTCCGATTACCCCTCGTTTGTTCTCGTTTTTGCTTCGGCCACAAATATCTGGGCACAACAAAATAATCATTGCTTTCTACTCCTCGTAACATAATATACTATTTATTTCTTCAAGTTTAAAGACATCAATCGTAACATTTAAAACATCATTTGAAATAAGAAATTTATTTAATTAAAAAAAAAAAAATTTAGTCATATTAATAATAAAAGTGATTTCTATATGTTAAAACATTACCGTCGAATATATTTTATAGAAAACATTTCGTTTTTCTTTAGATATAAAAAAAAATGATATTTCAGTTAATTAAAACTGCATAATTAAATTGCGGTTCAGTTGTTAATTTTTTGTTGCTAAAGTGTAAACTTCATAATAAATACTTTATTGTTTGAACACGAGGTAGTTCATAGTTCTGGTAATAATGAAATCTACATTATTCAAACATATTTGTGTCTGTTAATTTTAACTTTTAACTAGTTTTATTTTTAGTATTTTTGTAACTAAATAATGCAACTATATCTAATATTTATCGCTATAATGTTATGAGGTTTACTTGATTATTAAAGAGCAATAAATAAGTTTGAAATTAGTAATTATTATTAAAATATACATAAATCTCTATCTAGTTATATTTACAAATATTATGTATACAGTGTGATCAAAATTCAGAAGCCATCATTAAATTAATTTGTTAAATTTCTTTGATTTTTGTAAATTTTTATTTATGACGGGGATTCGAACGCAAACCTTTTGATTGATAGTCAAGTATAATTAAATGGAAATAATTCTGTCATCTGCCGTGTGGACTAGCAATTAAAAAATTCGAGTTCGAATCCTGGTCGGGCGACATGAATTGTTTTATTTAATATTAATTAATATTTAATGTAATAAAAATATTAAATATTTTTAATTTTTGTTTATGTATTTAATCACATTGACTGCTGTATATCGTATTTTTATTACAAATACATATTATACAGGTTGTTTTATGGGATGTGTGCTAAAACTTTTCAAAAAAACAAAATTTTATTGAAAAGAAGAAAATTTGCAGTTTTTCGTTAATTATTCAAATTAACAAAAAAATATTAAAGTCAGCAAATTTTAATGAATAAAAATAATATTTAACACAGTATTTATATATCAGTTCATTTTATTCATAAAAAATATTCCAATAATATTTATATTCATTACAAACTGCAAACTTTCTTCTTTTCAATATATTTCTTTTTTTAGTAAAGCATACATTTGAAAATAACAGCTGATTAGTTTCATAAATTTTAATTTGAAATAGCTTGTATTATTAGCTTATTAAAGTATTAGGGTATTTTTCATTAATAATTTTTCTAAATTTTACGAACTGAACATCCGTCTTTATCAGGTAAAATAATACAAATTACATTTACAATAAATAAAATAGAAACAAGTTACTAGGAAACGAAATAAGTGACTAGTAATTTGTTTCTATGTTTTGTTGTTTACTGTAAATGTCATTTGTATAATTTTTCCTGATAAATACGTACGTTGAGTTCGTCGAAACGTCGATTATAAATCATTATAAATATAAAACTTTAACTTTTTTTTACCCCTTTTTTTAACCCCTTTTTAACACCCCCCCTGGCTACGCTACTGGCACAAACTATTTCCATTATCCCGAAATCAGTCTCCTCCAAACATTCCTTGCCAAACAAGCAACTTTCGTTGCATCCACATTCATAATTCCTCTCTCATAGAATGCTCTTCTGTTTCTACTATTATTATTACCTATATAAAAATAATAAACAACATAACTAAACATTTGTGAACTATAGAAATAAATGACTAACACATTTCATTGCAACAATTACGTCTCACATTCTATATATAAATTCTAATCCAGTAACATAGTATTGTATTTGATGTCTTTATGCAGTGAAAGTTACTATGTAATTTTTCTATTTAATAATTATATATTATTTTTATTGTGTATAATTTATTGTAAAACATAAAATCGAACAGATATTACATAGTGAACTATTAACGGAAGTATTTTTACTTATATGGTATTTAAGTTTAATTTAACGCCAACTTTTAGAACTATGATAAAATTACGTATTATAGAATGATTGATTCATGAAAAGCCATTGAGAAATATTGTATATGTTTGCATTTTTATGTCAGTGTATATATTTTGATTTTATTAGAATTTCAAAATAAAATTCTTAGATAGAAAAATCATATATGTTTGCATGTATGAAACTTTATATTATAAAAAACGAGAAACCAAAAATTTAATATTAAAATTTAAAAAAATATATATTAAAAGTATATTTCGAGATGTAGCATATTGTCAATAGTTTTGTAACTGTCTAGTAATGTATTGTTTTTACTAATAGGTTTAAAATGTGACATTATTTATTTTATTTTTAATCCGACAAATAAATTTTTCTTGGCTTGGATCAGTAATAATTTTTTCTTTAAGTGTATTATAATATTAATATTACGTTAATATTGCCTATGGCAATATGCCAGCAGCAAACATAATTACAATGTCAGGTGTATTTAATCTGACATCTTCCGCGACCACATTGATAACTATATTTCGTCAAGTTAAGTTAATTGACAATTAAATTGTGTATAAGAAATGCAATGTGCACCGCCAAGGGTTGTCAGAAATTGTATATTCAACCAAAGAAAGTTTAATTCACACAAATCACGTAACAAATATAGATAATATATACATATACAAATTATTCTACAACTGTTTGGTAACTAGTTAAGGCTATTTGGCATGTATTTTTATTTATTTTTGGGTCGGTTTCGTTTAGAACTCTTGAAGAAAAAATCGTATATGTCACTCGAAATAGACAGCTCTCTTTGTGTTTCGCCAGGATTGCTGGGCTCAATATAATAATTATCACTTTCTACTCTTCATAACATAATATACTATTTTCTTTTCTACTATTTTGATACTTGTAATTTTTTGAACTTGATTTTAAATTTCACTCATCTGATAGTTCTAACCTATTTTTATTACTAAATAACATTAACTAAATATTTATAAATTATTAAAAATTGTTAAATATATTACAATTTTATAATAATTTGATGGTTTTCTTATAATTATTTCAGGAAAAGCAATAAAAATATAATTAGGTTAAAATATTTTATGCTCTTAGGGATTTCAAATAAATAATGGCAATGTTTATTATAAAAATAAATAATTTAACAAAATTAGCTTTTCAATTAGAAACATATGCTGACTTTTAAGACCAATATGAAATATAATTTTATATTTTGTTGGTAAATTATTAAAGTAAGAAAAAATACTAAATAGAAAATATACAGTAATAAATCTCTTGAATTTGGTATTTAAAAAATAACACTATTTGTTTTTAAAATAAAAAAGAATATGTATAATACGTTATGCATTATGCAGCATTTTTTATGCATAAAAAACTATTTTTTACATTAAACAAATTTATGATTTTTTTACGTAAAAAGATATATATATATATATATATATATATATATATATATATATATATATATGGAAAAATGGATATTAACACATTTTTATTAACTCGCTTTCTTTACTGTCTGTTTGTTCGTTTGTCTGTTCGGTACAAATTTTGCAATCGATTTTAAACTAACTTTCTGATGAGCTAGAGACTTGAAACTTAGAAACATAGCTCAGAAATAGATGACAGTGCAATATTAACTAATTAATTAATAATATTAGAAATATTAAATTAAAGTCAATTAAATAACTTAATTAATTATAATTATATAATTATAATTATTAAATTATAATTAACTAAATTAATTAATTAGGTTAAAGTTAAAGTCAAACAAGATTAAAAAATAGAAAATAATTATTTAAATTAAAAAATTTAATATACGACGTTTTTAACACAGACAGAAAAGTATAAAATAATTTCTCCTAGCCCCATACAGATTTATAACCCCATACAGAAAAACTTGGGGCGCATGCAATAGATAAGGAGCGTAGGGAGTAGCTGTCGTTGTTTATGTTTGAATCAAATTTATTTCTTCTCAAATTATATAAAAAAAAAACATAAAATCAGGTACTATTATTGCATAGAAGAAAATATAAGAATATCCTACATAATATTAATAATATGTTACTTACTTCGGGATCAAAATTTTACATTATTTACGTTTTTTACATATTTTAGATTTTTACCCATTTTGTACACGTAAACGTAACAAAATACTTTTTACGAGTAAATACCCATTTCTGATTGTATGCATTATAAGTTATAATACGATTTGAAATTATTCATTTTCTACTTACAATAATTAGCAACGAAAGTATTATTATCTTAATTTCTTGAGTAAAAGTTATTTTTAATTTGTTTCTCATTTCACCAATCAACATAAAAGCAACTGATTATAATAAATATTAAAAATATTTTTTTAAGTGATAAAAATGTTGATCAATTATTTAAACAAAAAATTGATTTAATACTTTATCACATTAAATTAATATATCTGTTTCAATAAATTAGAGAATATATTTTTTTTTGTCTGTTTGCAAATCACAAAAACTATAAAAGATATGATTTCGACTTTTTTTCTAATAGCGAGTAAAAATAGCAATATTTTTATTTTCAAACAAAAATAAAAATGTAATAGAAAAATAATAAAAAAAATTTATATGAAGTACAGAGAAATGTACGATACAATTTTTCGCATGGTACATGTCGTGCGCAGACATCGAAATAATATCTTTTCAAAATAAAAATACAGCCTACTTGGACAGAAAATGGATAGCAGCGAATATGATCTGGGGCAAAATGGAGAAAAATATATGAACATAATAATCATACATTGGTGTGTGTTACATTCATAAACACACACACACATGTAAAATATTTCAATGGTGTTTTATTTAAGCATAGAGGCGTAATGTAGTAGTGTATTTCGCGTTTGTATGACTTTTGTGTTAAATAATGCCTACACCAGTTTTGACATTATCAGAATATGAGAGATGAACGCCGTTCGTCTTTTGTTTCTAATGTCTATTCACATAGAATATGAAAATCTACTCTGGCTGTGCTCTTGACTATTATTTCCATATACATATATATATATATATATATATATATATATATATATGTGTGTGTGAATTTATAAGACATGTATTGTAACAAAATTATAAATATAATTTATTTACTGTTATGATATTAGCAATTAATAATTTTAATATATTAAATACATACATACATACACAATCACGCCATATATCCAGAAGGGTGCGGCACAAACTCTTTCTATTATCCCGAAATTAGCCTCCTCCAAACATTTCTATCCAAACAAGCAACTTTACCTTCATCTACATTCATAATTCCTTTCTCATACATGCTCTCTTTTATTCTTACTACCTGGAAACTTCCGTTCAGGCAAGCCACTCTTTCAATTATACCACACCAACTACTCATCGGACGTCCACTGGCAAACGTATACCTTCAAAATCATCCATATAAATCTTTTTAACCAAACGTTCATTAGACATTCGAATCTTAACTGACTAACACGGCAACTTTTGCTACAACATTTTTTTCAATTTCACGCTCATCATACACTAATCTATTTTGTACTCGATTTTTCCTATTTACACCACATACCTCATGTAATAATAATTTTAATATATTAAATTATGTATAAAAATTTCTTTCATTATCACTAAAAACTTGTACTTGTGCGGGCCCGGTTTCGAATCCCGCTTGGTGCATGGATGTTTTTTGTATCATCCAAATATGATCCAAAAATGATATTTAAGCATCTATTAGTTGTGATGGTCTTCGTAAACGAAATAGGTTTGTGTAAAAATAAATAATAATAATTGTAAAATAAAACGGTTTGGGTTCAAGTTCTGTATTAAAATTAATTTTTAATCGATTTTAGATCTAGTCACTTATTTGTTACCTAGTAACTTGTGATCTGCTATTTACTGTTATGGTATTTGAATCAGGTTGTCCTGATGAAAACGAGCATTTAGTTTCGTCGAAACGTTGATCTAATACAGAACTTGAACTGAAGCAGTTTATTTAAGTTTATATAATGAGTTCTGAAAGATTTTTTAATATGTTAATAAAAATTGTATTGAAACAATCTGAAACTATATAAAATATTATATAAAATATTAAAGAATTCGATTTTAATAAATTTATGGTAGAATTTGAAAGCAGATATTTTTTAATATAAGGACTAATTTGGACTACTTTATTACAAATACTTTTAATGAGGATTGGATTTTGGATTTTTATGTATGGGCGAAAGAGCATTTAGTCACCCTTATTTTCAATAAAACTTTTAATTTACAAAGACAAATATTACGTTTTAAATATTTTTACCTAAATTCAAATTTTTATTATTTACTGAATTTTAGATCATATACAGTGTATCTCACGACGAGCTTACTCATTTTAAAAACTGTATAATATTATGTTATAAAATTTGGTATATAGAGATATTATATTAAGAAATACTAAGTTGAAGTAAAATATTGACAAAAAGATGCTACTTCCCGTTTAACATATTACTAGTATTAAATTACATATGTCTGCATGTAAATTTTTTTTTCTATATTTTCTGCAAAATTTCCATATTTAATGAAATAAAGTCATTTTACATATAATTTCATAGTAATTTTTACTACAAAAATTTATGTAAATTTACAAAACTTTTTACAGTGTACATATTCATTAAGAAATTTTTACTTACAAGGAACCAACAGCTCATAATGGATTCCAAACCACTTAACGCATATTAAAAAAAAATTAGTGGCAGAAATTAAAAGTAGGTAATTTATAAATAAAAAAAAAGCAAAATGCTATTTTAAAACTATGAAACAAAAAAATATTAAAAAAAAGTGTAAAACAGAAAAATATTTTAGGTGATACATTTATCTCCAAGCTCGAGTTAATTCGGACTTCTTCATAATGTAACATCGAAAATGCTGATTGCCCGAGTTAACTCGAGTCTATGTACAATTGTCAGTTAACTCGGGCATATGCGTTAAGTGGTTAATACTAGAAATAATATTTTATTTTAATTTTGATATGAACGCGGCACGAATCAGCGACCTTTGGAATCACAGTCCATTGGCTTACAGAAATATTATATAACAATAAAATACAACAAAAATATAACGTTGTACTATAATAAACATTTAAAAACTATTTTTAACTTTTGACTAATAATACTATATACTTTATGCACTAAAAATTATTATAATTATTGTAATTTCTCTTTCATGTCAGATGTTTCAAATAGAAATAGAAATTATTTTCAATCACTTTCATTATTAAAGAACAAAATAATTTGACAATATTTACGAAACTCTTTCAAAAACTTTATAATGTATTTCCAAATTGATATCAATTTAATAATACACATGAATTTTCGTTATTATTGATGCATAGAATATGAACTTAACATTTGCTGACAATTTGTATTATTGCATCAAGTTGAAAATAATATTATAACTTTTAAAATATGAACGCGGAGAGTTTGATAGCCGGGAACTGTACATTCATATAGACATGTTGTTAGCGGCTGTTAGTTCGTTACGAACACTAGATGAAAGCGTTAGTCAATCAGATTTGAACTTCCGCTAATATAATCATGGTACATTTGTCGTTGTTTTATATTCCTTAATATAGACAAGTCATGCATGGTACCATATGCGTAATATATTTTATTTATATATGTAGTTGACAAATTTTTAATTTAATTTTCAATTAATAATTGATATTTATTCACTTTAAACTATATTATATGTATAGCTTTATGGCGTTAAACATTTACTTTAAATATATATATATATATATATTGCTGCTCTTATAAAATTATAATACAATACATTTATAGTTGCATAATAAGTTTGCTGAAATTTGATTTGTTGTAATTATGTTGTTACGGTTCTTATTTTTCAGTTGTGTAAAATTGTAGATGTCTTTACACTAAAGTGTCGTTCTCTGAACTTATAAAAACAGTAATATATGAAGTGAATATGTCACTTTTACTAAATTTATGATTATATTATTTTAAAATATCATAAGAATATTCAACTGATATTTAAAATATTAGAAGTATATGGATAAACCCATATAAAGACATTATCACATAAATACTAAGAAATAAAAATTTAAATTTTAAAATTTTTTCTTCAAAAGTTGGCAATATTGTTCAAAAATAAAATTATATTTATTAATCTTGGATAAACAAAGAAATCGAAACAAGAGTTTTAAAATATTTGCAATTTTTCTCTTATAAAGTTGGCAACACTGTAACACACTAAAATTATATAATTTATGTGAGTACATACTAATATAATATTTTGTAAAATTTTTATTAATCTGTGATAAATAGTAAAACCGTAATTAAATTTTAAAAATTTTAGTAATTTTTTTCTCGAAAAGTTGACGAGACTTAATATTAGTAAAATTTTATAATTTATTGGGGCACTAGAAGAATCTTTTGCGTAAGACACTAAAATTATACTACTATAATTTATATGAGCACTAATAAAATCTTTTGTAAACATTTTATTAAATAAATAGTAAAACCAGAATTAAATTTTAGTAATTTTTTCCTCGAAAAGTTGGGAACACCGTATATTAGTAAAATTATATAATTTATGTTGGTATCAGACGAATCTTTTGTGAAAATTTGATTAAAATCAGATAAATAATGTAGCCATAATAAATTTTTAAAAATTTCATTAATTAATCGTACCGAAAACTATATCATTTTTCCTTGTAGTCAAAGTGGTAATAAAGTATAAAATATTAAATTTTTAATATTCACGTATCTATAAACCTTTATGCTTTTAAACTTCGAACCGTTATATTTTTCGTTTCGGTTTTCGTTCCGGTTCAATTAAATATATAACGGTTTTTTTGGTTTTCAGTTCAGTTCCGAATGGTTAATTTTTAAATTTTTTAAATGTTTTTAATATTATTAAGAGCTTATTTTCTACCATAATTTAGAACATTTTATTCCTACTTTTATAATAGGATGAGGCTATTTATTCATACGGTATGTATACGCAATTGGCTATTTATACATACTAAAAAAAAAAACCTAAACCGACCTACTAACCTAACCTACCCTAAATAGCCAATTACGTCAAAATACTGTATGTATAAATAGCCAATTGCGTATACATACCGTATGTATAAATAGCCACTTTCTTTATAATAAGCATAAATTGATACAATAATATAATATGAATAATAATTATTATTAATAAATTAAAGGTATAATAATATATGATAATAATATAATTTATTATTCGAAATTTATATAATTTATGTATGTTTTAATTATATGATAATACATACGTTCACAATCACGTCATATACACAAAATCCATTATCCCTTATCCCGAAATCAGTCTCCTCTAAACATTCCTATCCAAGCAAGCAACTTTAGCTTCATTCATATTCATAATTTCTCTCATACATGCTCTTTCATTCCTACTACTTGGAAACTTCCGCTCACGCAAAACACTCTCAATCATACCACTCCAACTATTATTATACTATAATTAGATAACATTTGTTATCTTAACAAATTCTTGTATACAGGATTTTTATTTATTTATAATTAGAGAAAATGAAAATTACTTTTAATTATTAAAATAATTTCCAATGTATTTAAACTATTTAAAGATTATTAAAAACAAAGTTATTATCAAAAAAATACACCGGTTTTAAAGTGATCTCTACTCTCTAGTTTCATTTTCAATTTCAATAACTGATTATTCATCCACAAAAAAACAAACCAAATACTTTTTCGCGTAAGACAATTTGAGACTTGCGACTATGAAAAAAAAAAAGCGACAACTGAAGTGGAAAGTAAGATTATGTTAACGCGCGTATTTCAACATGTATCGAACCGAAATAATTCGATATTTTTTTCGGTTCAGTTCCGGTTTTCGTTGTAGCAAAAATAACGGGTTTTTTCGATTTTCAGTTCAGTTCCGGTTTGAAACCCTTTAATAAAGTAGTATATAAATTGAAGGCGAAACTAGTTGATAAATTTATTATCCTAATAAAGTTGAGACTTATCAAACTTCAGTAAATTTCAATTCCGTGTTTACAAATTTAGTTTTGTAAGTAAATATCGGTGTATTTCCTCATCTACACATAGATAAGAAGATGATATGTATGTATATATATAACAATCTGTTATCGCAGCAGAGCACAAGTTCTACAGCACAGTTCTCATGCGATACCTAATCTCTGCAAGCTTCACCCTACAAAGTTAAATCAATCATTCGGATTTCAAAACAACCCCTAGGCAAACGCGCATATATATATATACCAATATAAACTACCATATATATGTAACATTATGTGTAGGTTCAGGGGCGTAGCAAGACCTTTGTGGGCCGGTGTGCCACTGGGATTAAGGGGCCCCTCTTTACTCCTTGTATTGTTTAAAATTTTAATGTTCTTTTGGCTCATTTTAAATACTAAACGTCATTTTTATTTTGTCAGTTTGTTCCTTATTCGAAAAAAATTTTCGAATAAAAGTTGTTTTATTTTTATGATAATCAAAATTAATTAAAATTACTTTTTTTTAAATGCAATTTGTATTTTCAAAATTAATAAATTAAAGTGAAATTCCTAAAGAAAAAACTTGCCCAGAAATATATACTGGGTGTCCCATTTTAATCCGCCACTTGCAATAACTTTAAAATCGTGCATTGAACAAAAAAATGTTCCGGATAAAAAGTAAATGGTTTCGAGGGGGACATCTGATGCAGGGACCCTTGCTCCTCTTGGACCCCCTGGGGGGCAACTTTGAAATTTTAAATGGAACCCCCTATTTTTTATTGCAGATTCGGATAGACCATTAAAAAATACGTAAATTTTATTTTGAGACTTTTTTTATCTTTGATAGATGGCGCTGTAAACAGCATTTTTTTCTCAGTTTATCAGTCTTCAATTTGAAAAAAAAAGGTGTAACTAAGTACGATATTCAAATTTTTTTTAATTCTGTGGGTGTTGGGGGGACAAGGGTCACTGCATCAGATATTCCCTTCGAAACCATTAACTTTAAGTTAATGGTTTCAAGGGGGATAACTTTAAGTTAATGGTTTCGAGAGGATATTTGATTCAGTGACCTTTGCCCCCCCCCTCTTCCCAAAGAACTAAAAAAAACTTGAATATCTTACTTAGTTATAACTTTTTTTTCAAATTGAAGACTGATAAACTGAGAAAAAAATGCCGTTTGCAGCGCCATTTATCAAAGATAAAAAAAAAATCACAAAATAAAATTTACATACTTTTTAATGGTCTATCCGAATCTGCAATAAAAAATAGGGGATTCCATTTAAGATTTCAAAGTTGCCCCCGTTCCCGCCGCCCAGGGGGTCCAAGAGGAGCAAGGGTTCCTGCATCAGATGTCCCCCTCGAAACCATTTATTTTTTATCTGGAACATTTTTTTGTTCGATGCACGATTTTAAAGTTATTGCAAGTGGCGGATTAAAATGGGACACCCAGTATGTATGTACCTAATAAAGTTGGCTTAACCATAAACAAGAAAGATGTGAAGATTTTTGATTTAACAGTTCAGAAGATAATTTTAGGGTAAACGTTTTTAACGCTACGTTAAATATTATAATTGCACAATTAAAAGATAGATTTGCAAGTTTTACAGAAATAAATAAATTATTTAGAATAATTTTCCCAGAAAATTTAAAACAATTTTCTGATGATGAAATAATTGATTTATGCCAACCTTTACTAGACAAATATACTGACGATTTAACCGCAGATTTTAAGGCACAGATATTATCTTTTAGAAAAACCTTTAAAAAACAGTTAGAAAATATTAATTCGGTATTTGAATTAAGAGAATTAATATTTACAGATTATTCTATTCTTAGTTCGGCATTTCCGGAACTTTGTACCGCTCTTATTTTGTTTTTAACATTCCCCGTATCAACTTCTAGCGCTGAAAGATCATTTTCAAAATTAAAACTTATTAAAACATATTTAAGAAACTTTATAGGGGAGAATCGTTTATCAAATTTGGCGATTTTGAGCATTGAAAATGAAAGAGCACGTAAATTAAATTTAAATGAAATAATTCGCATCTTTGCTTCAATGAAAGCGAGAAAAGTTAAGTTTAGTTAAAGTTAATGAACTATGTTTGTAAACATAAACTTTAAATTTGATTTGTACTGTATGTTTTTGTGTTTGTAAACTTAAAAGAATCTATGAAAATGTATTTAACTTACTTTAATAAACTAATTTATATAATAAATATATTTAATCCTATGAATGGTATTTTATTCCTCTTCTTTGTTTTTTATTTATTACAAAAAAATTAAAATAAACAAAAAAAATGGTAAGTATTAATGAAAATAAGGCCCTATTGGGCACTTTGGCTTGTGGGCCCCTCTCGTCCATGGGCCCGTGTGCACCGCACTCCTTGCACCCCCGGTTGCTACGCCTCTGTGTAGGTTAGTACTGTATAGGGGGTGAAGTGAAATGTAATAGACGTGCTCTGTCATACAATATAATATTTAGTTGAATAGTTCAATTTATTTTATTGGTTTGGAACATAAATCAAGTGAACAATGAACCTGTAGACGACTGGAGATTTTTTTCCCTCCAAATAGACGACTGCACAATTAAATTATCTAAGTGTGTGTGCGTGTATGAATGAGTTTTGTTTTAGTGATATGTGGCCAGAAATAATTATGTTTTAAAATTTATTTCATAATTTTTGTATGTATTATCATATATATATGTTGTATTATTTTTAACTAGTTTATAATTAAAATAAAACGGCTTTAGGATATAGTTCAGTATTAATTTTTATTAATAATCGATGTTTCGATGTATTCTACGTACATTATCATGAGGAAAAAATATATAAATAAAATATACAGTAAATAAACATGAAATTGAAACGTATGTTGAAGAGTATAAAAGATATTATTCCTCTTCAATCTTCGGGTGTATATAGGACACCGTATGAATGCGGTAAGGTTTATGTTGAACAGACAGGTAAAAAAAAACAAGATTAGAAGTATATGGGTAAACCCATATATAAACCCGTTTGACTTTTCTCGAAAAGTTGGTAATACAATAGTTTTATTAAAATTATAATTTATGTGGGCACTAGGATAAACTTTTCTGAAAATTTGATCAAAATCGAATAAATAATGTAGCCACAATAAATTTTAAAAAAATTTTGAAATTTTTTTCTCGATAAAATTTAATTAAAATCGGTTAAATAAAGTGGTCATAATAAATTTTTTAAAATTTTAGTAATTTTTTCTCGGAAAGTTGGCAACACTGCATTTTGTTAAAATTACATAAATTATATGAATACCAGGAGAATCTTTTGTGAAAATTTGAGTAAAATCGGTTAAATAACATGGCCATAATAAATTTTTTTAAATTTTAGTAATTTTTTTCTCGCAAAGTTGGCAACACTGGATATTAATAAAATTATATAATTAATGGAAGCATTAGGAAAATTTGAAAATTTGATCAAAATCGGATAAATAATGTAGCCAATATGAATTTTTAAAAACTTCAATAATTTTTTTCTCGGAAAGTTGGCATCACTAGACAAATTTATCCTGAAAATTTTATTAAAATCGGTTGAACCGTCTAGAAGGAGTTGCGTTCACAAAATTGTTACTGACGACCGAGGCAGTGAGCGAGTGATCGAGCGAGCTGAACACGCACATCCATACACCCACATAAACTAAGTTCGGATTCGTCATCTAGAAGCTATATGAAAAATTTCTGAACAATTTTGTTTTTTTTTTGAAAATATTGCAGACACCGTACCAAACGCTATACCACTTTTTTTTGCAGTCAAAGTGGTAAAAATAAAACTGTTTCTACTAGATTGACAGATCATAAGAAATCAATACATTTAAATCACCCAGATAAATCTGCTATTGCTGAACATGCGTTAAAATATCTTCATGATGTAAAATTCGAAAATACTGTAATAATTGTAAATAAAAATTTATAAAGAAAAAGATAACATCAATCATTGTGAAAACACTTTGGTTTCCATTAATTAAAAATCTATAAATTTTATGATTTAGTTACTTATTCGTTACCTAGTAACTTATTTCTATTTTCTGTTATTTACTGTAAATGCCATTTGCATCATTTTGCCTGATGAAAATTGACGTTGAGTTTCGTCGAAACTCCGGTTATAAATAAATATAAATACAGAACTTTAACCTATAGCAGTTTTATTTTAATATAATGAGTTCTGAAATTTTTTTTATTATGTTAAGGAGAGGTACCACTCTGAAAATTTCAAAAAATCGATTTTTTTTTTTTACTTAAATGTGTTTTTTGAACCCTTTAAAACCAGGTTTTAAAGTATGGAAGCGTAAATCGCAATAATAAATGTGCAACAAAGCATTTTATAGAGAGCGCTCAGCAGCGCTCTGCTTGAAACTTGAAACTTTAAACGCGTTTTTCTAGAAACTATGTTTTTAAACTGCGTTGACAGCGTACAAGTCGCAATTTTTGTCCGATTAATTTGGAATTTGGGGAAAATGTTGCCAAAACTTCAACTTAGGGATCAACTGGTCATTTTTTTGATATGTAGTTTTTTCGATTTTAGCGACCCAAAAAAAGGACGAAATATTCAAACTTTTTTTTCAAATGAGTATAACTTGGCGAAAAATGTATTTTTTTGAAATCCGGCCAGTTGATCCCTAAGTTACAATCTACTTTACATTTTAAAAACAAGAAAATTTATTTCAAATGGGAATTGAGCGCTCCAGCCTGTCAACGCAGCAGCAGTCTTTTTGGGACATGGTCTTGGTTCGGAGGTTGTAGCGGTCGCAATTGGTTACAAAAAGGCTTCTACTATTTGAAAATATAGAGGAATATGTGCCAAATACAATGTAAAAAAAAGTAGTAATTTATTTACATTCCTGTGCCCAAAATTAATTCGTGAAAATAGCTTCTTTTTTTTAGTATTCAGGGTGGTACCTCCCCTTAAAACAGAACATAGAAACAAGTTACTAACGATAAGTAACAAAATAAGTAACTAGATTATAAAATTTATAAATTATTAATTAAAAGAAGCCAAATTTTCACTCTGATTGATGCTGTCTTTTTCTTTATAAATTCCTTTTGCTTCCCTTATCAATCTACTGTTAATATTGATGAGTCTCGCAATTATTCTGTTCTGTGGTGGCTACAAAAGATTTTTTTTTCATAAGTTACTAAATAGCATGGTTTAGAACCACTAGTTTTGTATCGAAACATAACACTAATTTAGAGATATTCTGAATAAGTTTAAAATCAGATTAATAAAAAACGTTTATCTAGTTTTAGTATATTCAAAATAAAACTGCTTTAGGTTCAAGTTCTGTATTAATTTTTTTTTATTTATAATCAACGTTTCAATGAGACTCAACACTGTCTTCGTTAGTTATTTCTTAATTATTAAAAATGTTGAAAAAGAATTTTAAACACAAATTTCTTATATTTTAAGAAGAACAAAATAAATTTATTTTCAGTTATACAAGATGATAGTTTATGAATTTAGATTAACCATTAAAATTTAAAATCATATTTCATACCTTAGTTTTTCAATTTTTTTTAATAAGTTTTATAATTTATTGAAAAAAAATAAAATAATGTATAATGCTAATTATTGCATTAGCTTAGAAAGTAACTCAAGTTTAATTAAACTTAACATGACAGGTTCTTGAAGTTTATTAAAGTTTGAGAAAGAAATTTTCATATACATTTTATGTATTCATATACAAGGTACATAGCACAAAGTTTCCAAATTTATTACATGCTTCATCAATAATTAATTATTGTTTAGTAAACTAATACATTTTATCGTAAAATAAAATTTAAATTACACTTTATTTAAAATGTTAAAATATAAATTTAAATTATTATAAATCTTTTTGAAAATAAGTTGCGAACTTTAAATAAATTTAGATTTTTTTGTGCATTTTTAATGTGTCAGTTATTTGTCAAAAATGTGTTTGCAATTTAGAGCATACAAGGTAAAAAATACTGTTTTGTAATATATGTATATTTATGCGCGTTAAATCCGTTGGGAAATTTCGTAAAATGGAATTGAAAATGCGCAGAAAAACATCCGATATCAACGTTTTGAGTTTTCAGCAAACATTTTATTGATTTAAGGTTTTATTTTAATGCGATTTACGAATTATAAAGATACGTTTTGGAAAAAACTAATAACCTTGTTCGCCTTGATTTACTATAAGTATGAGAGACTTAGGCCCGTATTCTCACCTCACTTTTTCGTGAAATAGTGCTTTTATCATTAATTTCAAAATAATTTTTTGCTTCTGTTTTTGATCAAATATGAATAGTTTTGCTGTTTTTGTTCATTTTTATTATATTTGGTATTACAAAATTTAAATAAACTATTATAAAATCCTTAATAAATAATTTTAAGTAAACGTCAAAAACACTTTTGACAAAAATCACTTTTATAAATTATACATAAAAGTTAATATTATTATGTTGATAATAAAATACTGTGATAATCACTGAAATATAGTAATAACTGGAATGTGCACTGCCTATGTGTTCTAGTAGTGGCAATGCGAGCCGAAAGAGATAGGAGATACGTGGTATCTCTATCACTGTCTTACACTTCTGCGCATTTGAAATTCAAATGCGATTTCTTGCGGTAAAAATGCGACAATCTTATGTTGTTGCATATTAAATTGTAGCTAAATACATCGACTAAACGATACGTTATTAGATTTTATTGGGGAATTCCTCTATAAAAAGTATTTTTATCATTTTTGATATATTAATTTGACATTTGACAGTTAGATTCTTTTTTTTCATAGCTATCTAAGTTATCATGTAGTAGCAATGCTACGCCATTAGAAAGACAAAGACGCGAATACCACGTATCTCCTATCTCTCTCGGCTCGCATTTGAGCGGCCAGTGCGCGTTCCAGTGATTACTATATTTCAGTGGTGATAATGTTTACATAGCAACATTCAAGGTAGTAAAAATCTTTTAGGGCTCATTATATTAAAATAAACCGGTTTTAGGTTGTATTAATATTTATTAATAATTGATGTTTCGATGTACTCAACGTACGTCTTCAACAAGAAAAAAGATACAAATTACATTTACTGTATAAATGTCATTTGTATCTTTTTTTCTGATGAAGACGTATGTTTTGGAAAATTTTTACATTATAAAAATATAAAACACGTATATTTTGTGTAAGTTTACTTACTTTTTCCGTAAAAAAAAGCATATGTAATATGGCAAATTAATTATTTTACTTAAAATTACATTATTTTTATAAAAAATTTATGTAAACCATTGTTTTGCTGAAATAATATGTTTAATATTTTTTTACTATGGTTTTTATGTAAAATATCAAACTTTTTTTTCATAGTTTACAATCTAAAGGCGTTTTATTTTAACATTGAAGTCATTTATTATTTGGTAAGATATTTAGGAAAATATTTTTAAACGTGATAAAAATATTCCATGCATGAAATAAATTTTGAAATATAGTTTTGCGATATTTATGGAAAGTTGCTGATAATAATTAGCTTTCATTGTCAAATATATTGAACTGAAAAACCAAAAATAGTTTGCAGTTTCTAATGAATATAAATAAAATTTAAGAAAATGTTTGTATAATTATCAGTTTATTTGATTGATGAATAATATACTAATAACATAATAAATTTATTTTTCTCATTACCTAACTGTTTGTGACCAATCAAAAAATTGCTTAGCGATTTTGTTGTATCGTACAATTTTCGCATTATAATAAATTATATTTGTTTATCTTTAATTTATTGATTGTGACTTTAAATATTGATAAAAAACATAACTTATTTTTAAATATTTTGAACTTATTATTCTTATTTTTTCTTGTAATCATTTAATAAATGAAATAATTTCCCTTAAACCACAAACAATTATAAAAAAAAAAGCTATATACATATTTCGAAAGCTAAACTTTTATTATCAGTAGCAAAAGCTAAAGCTAAAGACCTAGTCAGTGATCTAAAGTTACACAACATACCCAGTGGTCAAAGATCACAGTGATCTCTGACCACTGGGTACGTTCAGTATTTGTGAAATCTTAGATCACTGATTAAGCTGACTTAAGCTTTATCTGTTACTACTGATGATGAAAGCTTAGCTTTCGAAATACCTACTTAGTTTTTTTAATTATTTTGTAATTTAAGGGAAATTATTCTATTTATTAAATGATTACAAAAAAATAATTAAATAATGTTGTAGGTAAAGATATAAATCTTGTGTTGAATTTTGATAAATGCAAAAGTATTAGTTTTTGAAAAGGGTGACTTGACAACTGATTGTAATGTATATGTTGATGGTGCACGTTTAGAGCAGGTAAATAATTATTATCTAAATATGGTCGCTTTGATCGTGAAATTGAAAGAATTGTTAATGCTGGTTGTAAGGTTTTCGGTGCTTTGGGTAAATGCTTTCAAAAAAGCCTATTTAAGTATTTACAATGCTGTTTTGATTCCTACGTTGATGTATGGTAGTGAATGTTTGGTTTAGCTGCATAAACATAAAAGGAGAAATGTTTGCTGTGGAAATGAGATTTTTACGTTGCGTATGTGATGTACTGATGTAACTAGGAGGTACAAAATAGTTTAGTGTATGATGAATGTAAAAATTGAAAAAAATGTTACAAAAGTTGGTGTTAGTCAGTTACGATGGTTCGGTCATCTATAGCGGATGTCTAATAAACGTTTGGTTCAAAGAATTTATATGAATGATTTTTATGATATACGTTTGCGTGGACGTCCGATGAGTAGTTGTAGTGATATGATTGAGAGTGTTTTGCGTGAGCAAAAGTTTCTAAATAATAGGAATAGAAGAGCGTGTATGAGAAGAATTATGAATGTGGATGAAGCTAAAGTTGCTTGTCTGGATAGGAACGTTTGGAGAAAATTGATTTCGGGTTAGTAAAAAGAGTTTGTGCCACATCCTTTTGGGTACATTTGTGTAAAGGAAATTATTTTATTTATTAATTTTTCGCCACAGTAATATCAGATGTTAATTTATTTTTATCATTTGACTAATTATTTTAATTTTATAAAACTTTTTTATAATATATTATATAAACTAATATTCCATTAAATTTGATATTGTCAACAAAATATTCGTAATATAAATTTTGACAAGATAGATAGATCTCGTAATGCTGTCAACATTGCGAATTAATTAACAAGCATTTTAATTAGGTAGGTGGTGAGGGTAATTCAAAAGCAACTACTACATACGATATTAATTAATATCAAGCGGCAAATATAGTTCATAATATAGTATACCGCAACATGCTCCATTAGTAAAAGAGGTTTCATATAAAATGCTGTCACTAATGCTTGTGTTACAATAAATTATTATTGTGGATTACTCGGCATTGTTGCAAAAGCAATTATTATTTTCTATTCTTCTTAGATGAGAGTAAATTGCGGTAATTTAGTGCTTTTTACTATAATTAAATATTGAAAGTTTTGAAAACAAGAATTACAAATAAAATTTACTTATGTAATTCATTATTTATAAAAAGTTAATAGAAAAATATTTGATTTTATAATCTGAAATACTTTCAGAATTAGTTAGTAGTTAAGTAAAATAGTCATAATCAAAACTGGGCAGTAGTAGCTACTTTAGTAGGTTTGTTGAGAGCTGTAGTAGCAGTAATTGCGCTAGAAAAATATTAAAGTAGATGTAGTTTGTAGTTTCAAGATTTGTTGCAAGTAGGTTATAAATAGTAGCTAAAAGATAAAGCTACTATTTGTAGCTATTTTTGGTAGCTTGTAGCTACTTTTAGTAGCTTACAATTAATTTTAGTAGTTTATAGCTACTTTTAGTAGTTTTCAGTAAATTTTCTATACTTATTCATTGCTTTTCTTAATTTTATTATTACTTTGACTAAAAGGAAACAGTTTTCAGTACGATGTTTGCTTTATTTACAAACTAGTTTAAAATTTAACGGCTACTTTTATAGTAGCTTATAGCTGTAGCTGTAAGTTTATAAATTTTTAAAGAATAGCTTGTAGCTGTTAGATTGGCTATTGATAGAGTAGCTTGCCCTGCTGTCATAATGCAAGTTAAACAAAAATTGTTAAAAATTATCAGTTTTTTTTTTATTATGGGAATAAATAGGTAAAATAATTACAAATAAAAACATTTTTAAATGAAATAAATGCTGAAATTAGTAAAATGCACTGCACGAATTAATTAGAGTTAGAAAAATTGCAGGTTTTACAAGCTCGAGTTATCTCGGGCATGTGCGCTAAACGGTTAAAATGTAGTCCCCGTATGCATAAATATTGTCGTTAAAAATAACGGTTCGTTAAAATGAAAATTCTTGGGTTCCATAAGAAATTTTTCTGTGCGTATTGCAACGAAATTTCTTACGAGATCAAAGAATTTTTATTTTAACGAACCATAATTTTTAAAGAAAATGATTATGTATACGAGCACCAGTCTTAATATTATTCCTTTCTTTATATTAACACTATTTTGATCAGATAGTTCCACTATCTTATAAAATCAAACTTTAATAAATAAATAAAAAATTAATCAAAAATATACATTGATATAACTACGTAAATATATTATGTTTTAAAGCAAAATTATTTGTAATAAATAAGAAATTAAATTTTTAAGTTGAATGTCAAATTTAAATTTGCTCATCGTGGCGTAATAATGTATCAGCAAGTATTCAACGCCTCTTACGGTAAAAACAAAACAGTGTTGGTTATATCTATTATGTCAAAATCAAAACCACGTGTTTTAATTTGTGCTGGTACATTAAGAAATATTTTGTTTGATGTTATTTTTGAATTATAATTACAAACTGTACTAGAATAATATTTCAAAACCATAATTTTTTATCTTAATTTAAACTTTAAAATGTAAATAAAACATACGGCAACGCTGCATGATAAACTGATAGATACATTGACAGATGATAGTAAGGTTTAACGTCTTACAAATTTCACTCTACGGAAAATCACCATAATGTGACTCACAGAAAGCAAAACACGTGCTACATAAAAATCTTTATTTTTTCAAATTTTTTATAAAAATACTGTAATATATTTTATGACATAGTTTTCATATAATCTGCCAATATTTCGCCTTAAAATAGTAAATTTTACTGAGGGCAACGAACTTATTTTGTTTTATTAATTTATACAAATTCTATTAAGAAAATAATTGGTATAGTGATTGGCAGAGGCGTAGCAACCGGGGGTGCAAGGAGTGCGGTGCACACGGGCCCATGAGTGAAAGGGGCCCACGAGCCAAAGTGCCCAATAGGGCCTTATATTTATTAATACTTACCATTTTTTTGTTTATTTTAATTTTTTTGTAATAAATAAAAAACAAAGAAGAGGAATAATATACCATTCATAGAATTAAATATATTTATTATATAAATTAGTTTATTAAAGTAAGTTAAATACATTTTCATACA
This sequence comes from Clivina fossor, assembly GCA_963966155.1. NCBI lineage: Eukaryota > Metazoa > Arthropoda > Insecta > Coleoptera > Carabidae > Clivina > Clivina fossor. The sequence continues at coordinate 26,688,985 of OZ014555.1, forward strand.
TTCTTTTAAGTTTACAAACACAAAAACATACAGTACAAATCAAATTTAAAGATTATGTTTACAAACATAGTTCATTAACTTTAACTAAACTTAACTTTTCTCGCTTTCATTGAAGCAAAGATGCGAATTATTTCATTTAAATTTAATTTACGTGCTCTTTCATTTTCAATGCTCAAAATCGCCAAATTTGATAAACGATTCTCCCCCATAGAGTTTCTTAAATATGTTTTAATAAGTTTAAATTTTGAAAATGTTCTTTCAGCGCTAGAAGTTGATACGGGGAATGTTAAAAACAAAATAAGAGCGGTACAAAGTTCCGGAAATGCCGAACTAAGAATAGAATAATCTGTAAATATTAATTCTCCTAATTCAAATACCGAATTAATATTTTCTAACTGTTCTTTAAAGGTTTTCCTAAAATATAATATCTGTGCCTTAAAATCTGCGGTTAAATCGTCAGTATATTTGTCTAGTAAAGGTTAGCATAAATCAATTATTTCATCATCAGATAATTGTTTTAAATTTTCTGGGAAAATTATTCCAAATAATTTATTTATTTCCGTAAAACTTAAAAATCTATCTTTTAATTGTGCAATTATAATATCTAACGTAACGTTAAAAACGTTTACCCTAAAATTATCTTCTGAACTGTTAAATCGAAAATCTTCACATCTTTCTTGTTTATGGTTAAGCCAACTTTATTAGATACATACTTATATATTTTTTGGCAAGTTATTTCTTTAGGAATTTCACTTTAATTTATTAATTTTGAAAATACAAATTACATTTAAAAAAAAGTAATTTTAATTAATTTTGATTATCAAAAAATAAAACAACTTTTATTTGAAATTTTTTTTCGAATAAGGCACGAACTGACATAAAATAAAAATGACATTTAGTACTTAAAATGAGCCAAAAGAACATTAAAATTTTAAACAATACAAGGAGTAAAGAGGGGCCCTTTAATCCCAGTGGCACACCGGCCCACAAAGGTCTTGCTACGCCCCTGGTGATTGGTATAAATGTTTGTAACGTTGTTAAAGATGAATAAAAATTATATAGATATATTTTGTACAATTATCAGTCGACAAATTTGAATTTACTTTATTTGTTGTGTATGTGAGCTCGTTCACTCAGTCGTAAGATGAATTTTACGAATTTATTTTAGAATTTTACAAATTTTATTAAGAAAATAATTTGTATAGCGACTGGTATAGTGTCTATAACGTTATCAAACATGAATAAAAATTATATAGATATTTTTCATACAATTATCAATCGACAAATTTCAATTTATTTTATTTGTTGTGTATATGAGCTCGTTTACTCAGTCGTAAGATGAATTTTACAAATTTATTTTAGAATTTTACAAATTTTATTAAGAAAATAATTTGTATAGCGATTGGTATAGTGTCTATAACGTTATCAAACATGAATAAAAATTATATAGATATTTTTCATACAATTATCAATCGACAAATTTCAATTTACTTTATTTGTTGTGTATATGAGCTCGTTTACTTAATCGTCAGTTAAATTTTACGAGCATAATTCCTTTTAAATTATATTTGCGATTTGTACCAATAGGGCAGGTTCTTTTTAAAGGTAATTTTTGCTTATGTTTATTGAAAAAACGTGTGTTATTACTCACTGTGAAGGTACTGACTAAATAAAATTTGGTTTTCATTAATTAAAAATTTATAAATTTCTACGATCTAGTTATTTATTTTGTTACCTAGTAACTTGTTTCTATGTCCTTTTATTTACTGTAAATATCATTTGTATCATCTTTCCTGATGAAGATGGACGTTGAGTTCGTCGAAATGTCGATTATTAATAAATATTAATACAGAACTATAATTTAAAGTCGCTTTATTTTAAAAATTATCAGGAAAAATTATACAAATTAATAATAGTACACTACTTATATAATTTTTCCTAATGATAATGTACGTAAAGTACGTCAAATGGTCGATTTTTAATTAAAAATGTATACAGAACTACATATTTAAACATAGTAAAAAATCTTTCAGAACTCATTATATTAAAACAAAACGGCTTTAGGTTATAGTTCTGTATCAATATTTATTAATAATCGACGTTTCGTCGAACTCAAAGTACGTCTGCATCAGGGAAAAAGATACAAATATCATTTATAGTAAATAAACAGAACATGGAAACAAGTTAATCTTAATAGGTAACAAAATAAGTAACTATTCGTAGATCATATGAAATTTATATTATTTATTATTTATATTTTATCAATCGAGCAATAAAATAAGTATATTTCGACTTGTAGATTCATTAACTTCGAGAAATATTTTTAATGGTACAAGTTGTTTACTTATTCGATTTTTCTCTAATAAAACATTTTCCAATAACTCCTACAACCGCAAGAATGAAAGGGCGAAATTCATTATTTCCGTAAAAAGAGCACATATTTTTTTTTAAAAAACAAAGCTTTCTTCTTTTTATTATAAACTGAAGCAGCGAACAATAATCTATCCGAGGTAATATTATTTAATAAAATCGATGTAACTAAACTAGGTAATATATAGTGAAGTATCCAAGAAAATCATGTAAGAGAAAAAGACGATAGAAAAGTTACCGACACGACTCGACTCGCTCCGATACGGTTCAAAAGCGTTCTTTCGCTACACTGTACAAAAAAAATTATGCAATTTTACCTATAAACAATGAGACACTATGATGCCCAGTATTGCCCATAATGCTTATAACATATATAATATCAGAATTATTACAAACATTATGTAATATGATATATTACCAACGGAATGGAAAAGTACGTATATATGGAATATTACAGTTTTTTTTTAGTAAAATCATTTTTAGTAAATTTACAGGAATTCAGTAAATTTGTTGTCAGGAATTTTCTATAAATAGATTTTAGTTCTGTAATATTATTGTTGGTATAATTACACACATTTTTAAATTATTGGTATAATTACATACATTTCTAAATTTACATAATAAATGAATGAATTACACTTAAAATATTTTATTAGTATTATTACACAAAATATGTACCAAGTCTCATTATTTTGATGAAATATTACAAATATTAGTATTCAAGCTGTAATTTTAAAAATTTAAGAAGTTATACTAACAATATTTTATTCTACATTAAGTATGTGATGCAATTTGCAATAATATACTTATTAGGTTATTTTTACTTACTTTATGTGATTATTATGAATTAAGTAAAAATTTCAGAATTTTGAGGTAGAAATACAGACTATTTATAATAAAATAAACTTACAATTTTTTTTATTGTAAAATTTTACTACTATTTTTTTTTTTTGTAATTTCGCTATTTATTTTTTTACAGTGTACGTACACTGATTTTAAATTTTAGGCACTCGGTTTATGTATGAATAATTTGGATTAAATAAATAAATTATTTATTTATTTCTTTTTAATTTCAAAAGTTTAAAGACCCAATGTAGAAATATATATGATGAAAGAAATAGGATTAAATACAATGAAGTCTCGATTTCCAGTTGTATTTATTTTATTTTGTGAAAATTGATGACTGCTGTTTCAACTATTTACGAATAATTGTATACATTAATAAATTGTAAGTCTCAAACCAAAACATGTTTAGTAAATTTTTTATTAGAAATTGTTGTTAGGAATGTTATAAATAATATCTAGTTGACCGCTATCTAAAAAACTAATGTCAAATTTGTAACTGATGGAGTAATTTTTATTATTTGTTGGATTAAATTTAATGGAAAGGTGGTCAAAAGAGGTTAGATGTTCGAATCAAACTCTTATTTAAAATTCTATGTCAAGCTTTCAGTGGTATTTTCCACCTTCCCCAGAACATGCATTATTGGAGAATTGAAACACAAAACATAAAATAAAATGGTACAGCAATCATAAAATATTTTGCAGAACATAGAATTCATGTAGTCGGTGATAAAAAATAAAAATAACTAGTAAGTTGTAACTTAAAATAAATATCACTAATTTATAATTAAATAACAATTAAATAAATTAAATTATTTGTTTTCAAACATTTGATAAAAAACAATTAATTACAAAAATTTTTGAATGAAGGAAATAATAATTCAGTTATTTATTTAATAAGTTGTTATTTATTTTATATTTAATTATACATCAGTGTTGATTTTAAGTTACAACTTACTAAGTTATTTTATTTGGTGTTTGTCAGTTAAAATGGATCGGTTATCTTAACCGAATGTCTAATGAACCTTTGTTTAAAAAAATATATGTGAATGATTTTGAACGTATACGTTTGCAAATGGACGTCCGATGAGTAGTTGGAGTGGTATATTTGAAGGTGTTTTGCGTGAGCGAAAGTTTCCAAGTAGTGGGAATAGAAGAGCATATATAAGAGAAATTATAAATGTGGATGAAGTTAAAGTTGCTTGGCTGGATGGGCATATTTGGAGGAAACTGATTTTGAGATAGTGGAAAGAGTTTGTACCACACCCTTTTTGGGTACATGGCGTGATTGCGTATGCATGTATGTGAAACTTAAAACTGACAATGAGTGTTTTTATTTCTTTATCATATAAGTTTGCTATGTGATTAGATTGGCAACTGTTTTCGAAGCATCTAACTGATTGGTCAGTCAAAAACTAAGTCATTTTATTAATTGACAATAGCTTCTGTAACGTGTCGGTTTAAATTTTTTTATTTATTTATTTTATTTTATTATTTCAATATTATATGTTTATTATTATCATTCTTTGTATTTTTTTTTTCTATTTTGTATAATAATTATTTAAAATTGCAATAATTATTATTGGAATTTCTTATTTTGTAAGTACCTAATTATTTTTCAGTTTCATTTAGATTTACTGAAGTGCTCGCAAAAATAGTCGAAAATTTTAATAAATTAATTATTTAAGAACAAAATATATTTAAAATATCTACAAATATTGTAAATGTAATTGTCATAGAAAAAAATCAATTACAATTTCAATCAATAAATCTATTTATTTTCACTGTGTTTATACACCTCCATCATTACCTGCCATTTAAATACTTTCCCCTCACATTAGCATAGTTTAACTCCGAGTTAAGTCCGGTAACTTCTTAGACCTAACTCCGCTGCATTCCGCACACTTGGAAACTACTGGGCTTGATCGTGTGTCTTTGTTCGGGCAGCGGCAGCAGAGAGCGCGCGGGGACCCCTTAAACATCATAGCTCGCGCACGGCGCAGCGCCTGGCCCAGTGCTCCGGGGGCAACGAACGCCGTTAGAGCGCGTTACCCGGTCCGCACGCGTGCACCACGGGTTGCAGCGACCACGCCCAATTTTATACGAGCCGCGCGCCCACCACAACGTAAATAAATATTCATTTCTACCTATTCTATTTCATTTAAAAAGAAATTTACATTAAATACGGTACTTGTAGGTGGTGGCGTGTATTATGAATACAGTTTTTGCTTCTATTATTATTATTTAAAAAATTAATTAGTGTTTTGTTTGTTGTGATTGTGTTTAGCTTCCTTTGTTTACAACTCGATGCGATTTTGTTCGCTGCAGGTTTTACTTACTAATTTGTTAATTTTGTATCAGAATTGGAAAAATAGTTATTTACTATTTTTTCATAATTAAAATAAATAATGATTTGTTTTAAATGTAAATATTTCTACTGGATTTTTAATTTGAGTTGGTTAAATACAAATATATTTAGATAACTCATTATTTATTGTTTTTTATTCTTCCATGTTGAATAAAATAATTATTAAATAAATTTATTTTATTATTAAAAAAAAAACTGCTTTAGGTTCAAGTTCTGTATTAAAATTCTGTATTGAAATTTATTTATAATCGACGTTTCGTCGAAACTCAACACTCGTCTTTATCAGGAAAATTGACTTAGAAACAAGTTACTAGGTAACAAAAAAATGTTAATTTTGATTATAAATAAATTTTGATACAGAACTTGAATCTAAAGCAATTTTATTTTTTATAAAAAATTAAAGTACATTTTATTCTAAATAAAACGTTTTCTATTGCATTAATATTTCATTAGAAATTATTTTAATGAAAATTGCAATTTTTTTTTTAAATGATTTGATCCTAAATCGGTTAATGTATGCGTGATATCTTTTATACTAGTCCTTTCATATCCATACAATTAGATTTTTTTTCCAATGTTTTTAATTTAAATAAAATGTTTATCAATTAAATTTTTATTAAACAAAATCAGAATCGTTTGAACCGAAAAAGATTTGTGAACCGGTTCTAGTTTTATTCAATGTTAAATCGGAACAAAAACCGAACCGACGAAAGAGTGCCACTTGCGTACGTGCCACTTGCGTACAAATAAGAGTCGGGTCAAACCCAGGTAGTGAAGCTAGTTAGGCCGAGTGTCAGATGCGTACAGCGGTTTGGGAAGGGTCGAGTTGTGCTTATGGCTTATAATACGCTATAATATCATAGCACATAATTTTTACAAATAATCAAGCCAGTATTTAATTTAAAAATTGACCAAGTTTATATTTATTGGTTTAAATTTGATTTGTGTAGATTAATATTTAATAAATTCATATCGTTTGCCAACTTCCAACCTAACTTCCTAGCCTAACCTAACCAAACCTTCCCAAACCGCTATACGCATCTGACACTTGGTTCCTAACTAGCTTCACTACCTGGATTTGACCCGACCCTTATTTGTACGCAAGTGACACTAAATAATGTTTGTACGCAAGTGGCACTACACCGAACCGACAATATATTGAAAACCGCGAACTAAACCTGTTTAAATTTTTCTAGCAGTTTATATCCTTTTTGTTTTATATATACATTTTTAAATAGAGAGTCATTACAAAATCTGATATTTTTTGCAATGGCTATATCATCATCAGTTCCCGTAATTCTTAGGTGGAACATAAAGATAGATAGCATTTTTACAATGTTTTGTTTAGTAAATGTAAAATACAAATTACTTGCTAATAGTAATTGAATTGATATTTATATTTAAATAAAATTTTATTTTAAGTATTTAATTATACAATAAAATTTGTCACCGATTTGTCAGTTTTGTGATTTAATTATATTTTTAATTGCTTATTTCTAATTATTAGTTTAAATATTTAGTACTTGATGTTGAATTTTTATTAAAATTATTACGTGATTGTGATACCATCTAGGGGTTTTTATATGGGTAATATAATTGACAGATAGATACAATCGTTCGTTCTAGTTATACTGGCCCGTATTCTTACCTCACTTTTAAAAGTGATTTTTGACAAAAGTGCTTTTGACGTTTACTTAAAATTACTTATTAAGCAATATTAATTAGTTTATTTGAATTTTATAATATTAAATATAAAAAAATATATTAAAAATAAAAATATTATTCATATTTATTTTCATAAACCAATGAGGTGGGAATACGAGCCACTATATTCATTTCTATTTTTATTCGAATGATATTTTTTGAATAATTATTCTATTATAATATTCATTCGAATACCGATCATTCGATTATTAAAATCATCACTAATTACTAGTGAATAAAATATGATACGGAATAAGTAATAATATTATTATAGTATGAGGAAGTTGACTTAGTACGTATTTGCACTAACTCAATTTGACTATACAATTTTGTTAGCGAATTATCAATACTATACATAATCAAATATCCCCAAGTATAGTTAGCTATGAAGCCCTATTTCATTTCATTCGGCAGCTGAACTCCATAACTCTTGCTACTGCTTTGTCTAACTAATAGATTATCTCGCTATTTACTAGCTAAAGATATATTTGTTATTGAGCAGTTTCTAACACTTCCAAAACAATTATGTTAGCTAAGGTATGCAACTCTGCTCTAGTACTGTAAAACTTATTTTCTTAAAAAAACATTGAAATAATTTTGTATTTATTGTTTTTTTTTGTCATTTGTTGTATTATCCATATGACATATTATTATATCGTCAGTCGATTTTTATTTGTTTCATATGCCTTGTTTGGTTAAATTGAGTTATTGCTTATTTTGATAATATTTTTTTAATATAAAAATACAGTTATAAATACAATAATAAATACAGTTATGAAATAGATTCGTGAGACAGATTAGCCGTTACTTTAAGATTCCTTGCAACTGGGAGAAGCATTTAGATTATCAGTCTCCTCCCTTCACTTCCCGTGATTGAAGCTTGGATTGTCAAAATATTTGGAAATCCGTCATCAGTTCATCAGTGTTGAGCTTACACCTTCAATCAGAATGTCAATCTTCGGTATGAATGTCATTGCAAATAATCGTTTAAGATCTTTCAAAAAATATAGGCCTTCCGCCTATATTCGAAATATTATTACATAATCTGAAGCATTTTAGATTTTTTTTGTAACTTAACCTTTTGGGGCCTTGTAATGATGTTGCATGTAGGGCCTCTAAAGTGTAAATTGAGCCCTATAGATACCTATTAATTTATACCATAAATTTGTTTATCCAAATTAATTAATATCAAATTAGTTAAATTATGTTTTTTCAGGTTGTTAAATTAAGTTGAAAACGAAATATAATTTTTTTACCAATACATATCTTTAATATTTGCATATAGTCTGCTTAACATAGCATTACTAATAAATTAATAAGATTAGCCTTTGAACCCGATGTAAACGAAGCGATTCAGAAACGGGGGGAAACTCTCGATAATTTAGTGTGGAGAGAATATTCGTTGAATTAATAATGATATCACAATGATTTTTTAAGTAAATATGATCATTTATTCATATAAAACAATTTAATGAATACCATCTATTATATATATATATATATATATATATATATATATATATATATATAATGAGTATATAACGACGAATTCTAAATATTATATATATATATATATATATATATAATATTTAGAATTCGTCGTTATATGCTCATTAGCGGCACATTGACTTAACGAGCAATTTTAGAGCTTCTAATTTGCCATATTTTCGATATACGTATGTTTTTACTGATAACATTGAAATTAATTGTTTTTGGTTTGATGTTTTAGTTATTACTATAGTCTGTTTTTTTTTTAACTAGGAGTAAATGTAAAAAAACGTTTTACACTATAAAAAAACACTAGAAAAGTCACTAGAATTTTTTTATACCAAGTTTTATTTGCAAAGTCTGTGATCTCTACATTTGGTTTGTTTACTTACAATAATCACAAAAAGAATTGAAAGCACACGAAACTAAAGAAAACGTGACAGTACAAAATTCGACAATAATGTTGGGTATAAAAACAATTGTATGTCAACCAATCAGAAGTAAAGTACGAGGTATTTGAACATAGAAAAAAAAAAAACAAACTTTTCATTCAATTCAAAGTAGTTGAGTAAATTCTAGATGATTTTTCCAGTAACATTATTTATTTCATTTATACATATAAAGCACAATGTAAATATGTATGATTGTATGTATGTTTGTCCGGTTTCGAAATGGATGTGAGTTTTATAAAGTTGAAATTTAGCACAGAGCTGTGTAATAAGTTACCACAATGATAGGAAAAATCGAAAAGTGGGAATAAATCTACGTGAGCCGCAGGCATACACTTGGATTAATGTACTTTTGTATTTATATGCTTTAATAAATATCTATAAATGAAAAAAATTTCTTCGCTTATTATTTGACATCCACTGAATAAATTTTGATGGGAGTTTTATTAGTGGTTAATGCATTTTTTAAGGAAAATTCTACTATATGACAATGCAGCATAAGCCGCAGGCGAACGCTATAAATGATGAAAATTGATTAAAAATTTTGTTTGCTTATAACTTCCACTGAACAGAATTTGATGGAAGTTTTATTGATAGATGATAGTTGAGAAAGATTTTACTATAGAACAATGTTGCGTGAGCCGTAGGCAATCGCTGTAAAAAATTGACTAAAAACAGTTCACTTATAACTTGGCATTCATGGAACATATTTTGATGAAAGTTTTATTAATAGCTGAATCGTTTTTGAGAACGGTTTTTTTTTAATATGGAAAAATAAAAATTGATAAAAATTGATTAAAAACTGTGTTCGCTTGTAACATAAGATCCACAAAACAAATTTGATGGTAGCTGAGTCGTTTGCAAGGATTCTTACTACAGAGCAATGCTATGAATGACGAAAATTAATCAAAAACTTTGTTCGCTTATAACTTGATATCCATGGAACAAATTTTGAGAGTTTTATTAATAGTTGAGTCGTTTTTTGAGATAAATTCTGTTATGAGGCAATGCAGCGTGAGTCGCTGACGAATGCTGTGAACGATAAGAATTTACTAAAACCTGCAATTAAATTAAAATGGATTTAGAGTAGTGAATCCCGTAGCGAAGCATGGGCATTATGCAGTCTACATATAAATTAGTTATATGTTATTTTAAATTAAATTTAAATCGAAAACTTTACGATAAATCAATAAACAGAAATAGGTAAATATATAACAAACAAAAAACTATCCAATTACATTAGAAAAATACAACAAACAAAATCATCTAGTTTTGAATTAAATGGATTATTTAAAAAATATTTATTTATTTTAGATAAAATAATTAAAAAAGTATAAAAACAATCTATAGATTTTTTCTATGAATAAGACTTTTTCTCTTTTAAAAACCAGCTATGTCGGAAACATTTTGTTTTTAAATTTTTATCGTACGTTATATTATTTTTATTTGGAAAATATAGAATGTCATTATTCTTGCTATATCAATTATTTTTGTTAATATCTTAGAGAAAACTGTGTATCTTTTTTTTATTATTAGGAATGTCCTCAGAAACAGCAAAACTAATTAATGTGTCAAGCACACAAGATATCGTTATTTCATTTCAATGAAATATTGAAGTTTGTTTCATATATAAAATTAATATAAAATTTATAATCACACTTTGGTATTTAATTAGTTTTTTTTATTAATAAAGGAAAATTAAGTTATCAATTTAAAATTGTAATTTAATTGAAAAAATATTATTTTCCAGATTTTTCAGGGTTAAACAAAAATTTGAATTGTTTACTATATTAACATGATATTTGATAAGAATGCTGCAGTTATGAAAATTTATCCCTGTTATTATTTTCAAAATTTTATTACTATTAATATTTTAAATATATTTTGTTTTGTAATGAGTAGAGCTGCATATACAGGATGTAACAGAATAACTATTCCGAATTTTCAGAAATGATAGAGTGCACATAAAGAAACATTTTTTATTAATAAACTAGTGTCCGGAATTTTTTTTTTTTTTTGGCAGTCGATTGTAAAAAACACAACTTTATGTTATAACCCGAGAATTAACGGAGATTTATAATATCCGTTAGAACCATTTCATTCTATTCAAAAAAGTGCCTTAAGAATGTGAAAATTATTTTCATCTAATTTAAAAAACCATCGAAATATCGCCATTTATCAAAATACGGAAAAAGCAAACTTTTCGCCATAACTCGAAAACAAAAGACGATAGCTAATTTTTGTTTTCATAATTGAGTTTCTCTCAAAAAAAGCGATCGAGGATGCGCGGTCCATTTTTCCATATCTCTTATAGTTTCCGAGATCCTCTATGAAAACGTCCAAATTTGCCCACCCTGTACATCGTTACAACTTGTGTATCGAAAATGGTGGTCGTAACTTCGAACAATTTTTATAAAGTTTAATGCTCTATTATTTCTAATAAAATGTTCCTTAACTTAACTACTCTTTGACGTTGTAATAATTAAAATTGTTTTTAACGATATCTAGTGTATCTTGACACCGAGAAATTTTCGGACACTAGTTTATTAATAAAAAATGTTTCTCTAAGTGCACTTTATCATTTCTGAAAATTAGGAATAGTTATTCTGTTACACCCTGTATATAAAAATTTCAAGAATTTTAAAAAATAAAATCTTCTTAGTTACACAACATACCCCGCATAAAAACCTCATTTCTACTAAAAAAAACTCAATAATCTTTACCATACATTAACGTAAACACCAAAGCAGCATTGTATATACTCAAACGGGTTTTTTTGGAAATATTTACATTTCTAGCAAAAGTTCCCAAAGCACCCAAAACCTTGCAACTAGCATTAACTCTTTTTTCAATTTCACAATCAAAGCGACCATCCTTAGATAATGAACTACCCAAATACACAAATTTATCTACCTGCTCTAAATGAGCTCCATCTACAGATAAATTACTTCAGCCGTCAAGTCAAACTTTTCAAAAACTAATACTAGACTTATCAACATTCAACACAAGATTTCATATTCTACATTTATTCTATCTTCTATCAATCATTTTTTTCAATTGTTTTTAAAAATATAACAATAATATATATTTCAATATATTCTTGTTTTATATAGATACTATGTGTGGAGAAAATATCGAAAAAAAAAACCTACTTTTTCAACCCCTTTGTTGTTTGTTTTAACAGATATCAAACAATTGTTTTGAAGCCAATTATTTTTCTTTGTATTTTTTTTTATCATTTCTATTTTTGAAACATTTGTTTAAGAAACATTATATAAACTTGATAATTATTTCAGTCATAGTCGTAATACATTTTCATAGTTCTGAATTTGTTTGAAAGTTAAATTTTATAATTTAAATATGCATAATAAAATTTTAGCAGTATGCGCACATTTATTTCAATGAATATGACACGAGCCGGTAAATTGAAATTTGTAACATGACACGACGCTTGCATAAAAGAAAACAGGAAAATTTAATATACTGTCATATTCATAAAGTTGATATGCGCAACTGCTTCACTTTGCTTGTTAACTGTGACTGTCCTGTGAATGACAATCATAACAAAAAGTATGAATTTTTTTCAACACAAACGCTCCCACTAAAATGAGTACCTACTTTATGAAATATTAAATATTAATATTTTATTGTCTGTTAATATGTTTTTATTATAAGAAAAAATAAAAATATATATTATATTCTCGTGTTTAAATTTAATAAAAGATAATTTAAAAAAAAATCTAAAAAATAAAACTGTTTTAGGTTAAAGATCTGTATTAATATTTATTTATAATCTACATTTCGACGAACTCACCGTCTGTCTTGTTTAGGAAAACTGATACAAATGACATTTATAGTAAATAACAGAACATAGGAACAAGTTACTGAGTAACAAATAAGTAACTAAATCATACAATTTTATAGATTTTTAATTAATGGAAGCCAAATGTTATTTAACTCAGTGCCTTCACAGTGATTGAGATGTTATCTTTTTCTTTATAAGTTTCTATTGCTTCTTTTCTTAATCTGCTGTTAAATATTGATTGGTCTTGAAATTGTTACAGTATCTTCGATTTTTACATCATGAAGATATTCTAACGCACGTTGAGCGATAGCAGATTTATCTGAATGATTTATACGTATTGACCTATTATGTTTTGTTAATCTAGTAGAAACAGTTCTACCTGTCTGTCCATTCACACAGTGTTCTATATATACCCGAAGATTGAAGAGGAATATTAACTTTTACACTCTTCAACATGCATTGTAATTTCATGTATGGAAAATAAGAAACTTTAATATGCTTCTTTGATAAAATTATATATATATATATATATATATATATATATATATATATATATATATATATATGTATATATATACTGCTGTAAAATAATGTCATTATTGTACTAGTAACATAATGAGCTCTTTCTACATAGACAAAATGGTAATATTATTGTTATATTATTAATGTTATAAGTATATAATTTTACTCGCTTGTAATGATTATTACTACTCTGTATCTTTTTGAGTTATAACCATCATTACAAGCTTATTGAATAATATGCTATTCTTTTTAAATGATAAAATATCCTATTATATTTTATTTAAAAAACATTACGGTCATTACGGTAACTTTTATCAAGTAAATTTATTCGAAATATATCTCTGTTGCAAAATATTCGTAAAAATTAAAAAACATAAAAGTGACATCAGTAAATTACACCACTTTCTTTACAAAGTCTATCAAATTTACCTCTAAAACTTAAATTTTATAACAATTCATTCAGCTGAATTTGCTCTACATGTTTTCACAGATAGACAGACCAATAGACCTACCGATAGAACAAAAAGTTAGGCTAAAAACAGTTGATTCGTGTTACTATAAGCCTAATTCGTGCTTATCTGTAATAATTTCGATATATTAAATTTGGTAATACTGCACATACATATAAAGATATAATACATTTATGTACGAACAAAATAGGTTTTTTTTTTTTCAGCAACCAGCGGCCGTAATGTAATTTTGAGTAAATCTTGCGTTGAAATTGCTGGCAAGAACAGGAAATGTCATAAAGTTTTTCTTTTTTTTTCCATCGTTACGCAAAGTGAGATGAATGCAAAAGTTATTTATAGTAAAACTCCCTACAAATATACACATTACTCATTCTCCAAGTAAAAAAAAAACAAAACATGGTTTAAGGATTTAAAATGCAAACAAATGTCTAGTCTAAATATAAATTATATTATTAAATGCTGTATGATGATGAGATAAAAACAATAGTTGGCTTTATGTGAATTTTGTTTTATATTTATCATAAACTGTTTAATATGTTTGGCTGCTAATGAAGATAATTTAAAACTGTTATCAAAAAATTAAGTAATTTTTCATACTAATTATCAGTGGCGTAGCGTGAGTTTTCGCCGCCCGGGGCCGACCGGAAATTCGCCGTCCCCCTATTTTAATTATTTCGGTGAAGTAAATTTTTTTTCCAGATTTTCATGAGCAAATTTTGAAAATTCAGTTTTTAGGTTTTTCTACTAAACGATGCAATCTAGAATAATGATTTTTTCACTCAATTATAGTACTCATACCGCATTCTTCCATGTCAAGCTTATTTTCCTACACCTCATAGTTTTTGAGAAAAAAAACCAAAAAATAAAAAAAAATAAATCTAGCGCCCAAACGGCACATGCTAGCAAATTAAAACTAGAACTTGATCGATATTTTGTTGTTATACTCTTTTTTGTCCATATTTGTTTATATTAAAAATAATGTTGGCAAATTGCTTAAGAGGAGGTTCTCCTCTGAATGACTAAAAAGTATGCAAAGTTTGGAATTTTTTTATTTGCAAATGAAAAAACATAGAAGGAAACGGTTTGGGGATTCGAAAAAATGTTATCTTGGTCTTTATTTTCAAAAATTGTCGTTTCATAAAAAACAAAATGGCGCCCGTGATTCATTGTTTTCGTCGGCCATGTCAGCGCGGAATCGGTAAACTGCGTGAATTGGAGCGTCGCTGGATTTATCTGTAAAATGAACAACAATGCCAAAAAGTAAACTAAATTTACTGGAGTATAGACCTAAGAACGTGGAAATAACTTAAAATTTGACGATGTGGTATGATCTCAAACTTTGAGGTCGACTTTTAGGCCTTTTTTTCCACTTCAGGGCCTTACAAAAAATAGTTAAAACAAACAATTTGTAAATTTTATAGGTCTATACTCCAGTAAATTTAGTTTACTTTTTGGCATTGTTGTTCATTTTTTGTTACAGATAAATCCAGAGACGCTGCAATACACGCAGTTTACTGATTTCGCGGTGTCACGAAAACAGTGAATCACGGGCACTATTTTGTTTTTTATGAAACGACAATTTTTGAAAATAAAGATCAAAATAACATTTTTTCGAATCCCCAAACCGATTCCTTCTATGTTTTTTTCATTTGCGAATAAAAAATTTCCAAACTTTGCGTACTTTTTAGTCACTCAGAGGAGCAGAACCTCCCCTTAAGATGAATCAGTATGCAGTAGAAATTAAATATATCCAGCAATATCTAAAGCGCGAAACGAATAAACTTGATTATAGGTTTTCACGGGGGCGTGGGGTGCAATTACAACACTTGCCATGGGCGCCATTTTGCTCAGTTACGCCACTGCATGTCACTAATACCTTTCGCAGTTTTGCTTTTAGTTTCAATGAAATCTATAAAAGATTCCTCAACTCTAACCTCCTGTTTTTATTTCCAATTGAAAAAATCGTGGCGCTTGCCGCCGCCCTCTTTCGTATGCCGCCCGGGGCCATGCCCCCCCCCCTGCCCCCACCACGCTACGCCACTGCTAATTATTGTCAATACCATCGTATGGCAAAAACTTCATTAATAAATTTAGATAGCATAAATACTAAACACAAATACTAAGAAATAGTAGTAATTTTTTACCGAAAAATTGCCAGTAATCTAAAATTATATAATTTATCTGGACACTAAAAAAATCTTTTGTAAAAATTTGATTAAAATAGAATAAATAATGTGGCCATAATAAATTTTTAAAAGTTAATATTTTTTTTCTAAGAATGCTGACAATACTGTAAAACACTAAAATTATATAATTTATATAAGCACTAATAGAATCTTTTGAAAATATTTGATTAATCTTGGAAAAATAGTAAAGTTAAAATTAAATTTTAAAAATTTTAGTAATTTTTTCTTGAAATATTGGCAACAATGCATATTAATAAGATTATGTAAATTAAATGGGCACTAGAAAATTTTTTTGTGATAAATTTGATTAAAATCGGATAAATAATGTAGCCGTAATAATTTTTTAAAAGTTTGGTAATTGTTTTCTCAGAAAGTTGGCATCTCTGAAAAAATCAGAACCACATAACCATCTTGGGTACTAAATAAACAACCTATTCTGAAAATTTCAATAAAATCGATTAAACCAAGTAGAAATAGTTGCGATCACAAAATTTTTACTGACGACCGAGCGAACTTACGTCGCACACAGAAAATTTTTTTCTGTGGCCATCACAGAACCGACCGTCATCGTATTAAATAAATTTATGGAATAGACAAATTTGCATAACAACAACTACTTTAGTCATACTAACTAAAAACATTGACATACATATTTGACATAAATATGCCACCTATATACAGAATTATATACAGGTTGGTCCAGAATTATGTACCGTAATTGCTAGAGCTGATAATACGTTCAAAAATAAGGGTACCTTTTTATATACACTTTTTTCCAAAACTCAATAATAAGGAAGATACAACCCTGTAAAGAGATGAAATAAAAACCTTTTTTTTTTTAATATCTTCCAGATGCTTTCGAATAACGGGTTCATATTTTAGGGGTGAGTATATGACATTAGAACAATTAAATTTATGTTACCACTTATTCCATCCCTTATAATTAAGGGGTAGTTTTGAGGAGATACGTGTGAGTTATTACGTCATATTTTTTTAAATTTGCAATTATTTAAACAAAATTCTTAAAAACATGATTCTCCAGACTATTCTACGCAAAAAAGGTACACTTGTTAATATTACCGTTTTTGAGTAATTTAAAGTTAAAGTAATTTTTATTAAGTTTGATTAAAGTGTTAAGTGTTGAAAAATGGTTTTTATTTCACCCCTTTACAGGGTTGTATCTTCCTTATTATTGAGTTTTGGAAAAAAATGTATATAAAAAGTTACCCTTAATTTTGAACGTACTATCAGCTCTAGCAATTACGGTACATAATTCTAGACTACCCTGTACATATCATAAAAATATGAAAAATTAACTAGCCCTATTGAAAAATGTTGAAAATAAAAGTTGTTAGTTATAACTTGTTTGGGAACTTTTGTCAAATAAATTTATTCGAAATATGTCTTGGTTGCGAAATATTCGTAAAACGCATAAAAGTAAATTACCACTTCCGGCTGACAGATGTTTACCAGAAGTTGATCAAATTGAGATATTCATCTCCGAAGCTTAAATATGAAATTTTACAACAATTGCTGAATTTGCACTACATGTGTTTACAGACCGACAGACAAGCTAAAAACAGTTGATTCGTGTTACTATAAGCTTAATTTGTGCTTATCTGTAAAAATCTTGATATATCAAATTTAGTATGATTACAATACCTCCCTTATCATAGGTGATATGACGGTCGGTAAAAAGTAAAGATAAACAATTTTTTAATTATAATTAATATAATTAATCTATTTAAGTATTTATTTAATAATTAAAAATGTTTATTTTTATATAAATTCATATACGAAACCAACAAAATATATCATAAGAAAATCTAAACACGTATTTCATTAAAAAATAAAATACGACTAGTTCGATAAAACTTCAATTTTTATAGTCATTTATATGAAAGTATATTTTGATAAAATTTTAATATATTTTTTTCTGAAACTATATATACATATAAACGTGTATTTTTCTATTTTCACAGGTTTCATATCTAAACTAGCGACATCATAAAAATTCTAACACTTCTTTCAACAATATCTTGTAGTAGCTGGTACAAGCTAAAAGAGTATTATACACATACGTTGTGTGTACTAGATTTGTAAACCAAATTTTATGATTGTACCATGTGCGTTTTAAGCAGACACATGGCGTGGCAATATGTGAACAAAAAACTATAAAGTGTGCGAATGTATCTACGAGATTACTCTCCATATATATATATATTGAATAGTACGTCAAAAAGTTGTCGAACTAGACTCTGTAAATTTGTAAAACTTGTTATTTATTTTAACACGTTTTTATTAACTCGCTTTCTTGTTTGTCTGTTCGGTACAAATTTTGCAATCGATTTTAGACTAACTGCCCGATGAGCAAGAGACATGAAACTTTAAACATAGCTCAGCTAACTGGATGACAATGCAAAATTAACTTATTAATTATTTAACTAATTATTTAATAATATTAGAAATATTAATTTTTAAAATATAAAAATTATAGAAAATAACTACAGAAAATACAGAACACACACACAAACACACAATACTAAAAAGCAGAAAAAAATTATTTAAATAAAAAAAAAATGTTTAATATACTACGTTTTTAAAACGGACTAATAAGCATAAAATAATTTCTCCTAGCCCCATACAGATTGTCCTGATTTGTGATTGTGAATTTTTAATAGCTATGACAATACTTGTAAGATTTTAAAACGAAAAACGTGGGGCACAACAACAGCTACTCCCTATACTCGTTACTATTATCTATTGCATGCGCCTCACGTTTTTACACTCGATGTTATAGTTATGTTTGGTGCTACCACCAGTGGTGTATATATATATTATCTATATATATATATATATATATATATTATCTAACTGCTGTATAATAATGTCATTATTGCACTAGTAACATATTGACCTTTATCTACATAGGAAATATGATAACATAATATTAATATTATGATACGCTTGAAGAAAAATTTGTTAATAATAAAAGTACTTAATAACTATTTACCATAATTAACCCTTCATTAATGTGATTGGGATATTACACATATATACCGCATGACAGGGCCGGATTAACAGTAGTGGATGCCCTGGGGCCGAAAGCTTGAGAAAATTTTTTTCACAAACTTGAAAAATAACCAAGATTTAGATAAAAAACTAATTTTAGTTGATGTTTTTAAATACTTTATTTATTAATAGTATGTATAAATATTTAGGTGAACATAATTTAATTAACATAAGCGTGCGAAATTTTAAAACAATTTCAAAAGCAATCACAGTTTGCAACAGAAAACAAAATGTTCCAAATTGTTGACAAAATAAAATATATATTTACATTATTTTTAATGTTTTATGTACAGAATCCATTTGCTTTATATGTTCACAGAAGAAAATTTATATTATTACATAATACACGTTTATTAAATTGTCTGTAAGTACTGTATTTAGTTTAAACTACAAATAATTATGCTCGTTCAAATCTTTCTGTCGATGAAAATTTAATTAGTGAAAATTAAATATATTGTAAAAAAATGTAAATAAATTTTTTATGTGGAGGCCCTAATATATGGAGGTCCTGGGCGAACTCCCCTTCCGCCTACCCGTTAATCCGCCCCTGCCGCATGACTTTAAACAGTGCTAAATTTATTTAGATATTATTATGATTATAATTTTTAAATTTAAATTGACTATGAATAGAGGATTAAATTCTCAGACTATATTTTGTGTCATTTGAATCAACTGTTATATTTATTTTCATAATGATAAACGCTTATGGCCTACATTTTTATGATTGTAATAATAATAGTAAAAGATTAGAACGCAAGTTATCGAAAACAATATATGTAAAGAAAAGTACGTATCTCGTCTTTGAAAGTTTAATCAATGAACATAACTCACAGCATAACGTCAATAGTGAGACGCAATTTGCATAGTGCAATTTTTATTCGACAGCAATTAAAACGATTCAATCCTTTCACTAATTACTAGTCTAACATGAGAATGCCACTAGACGTAAATCTCATGACCAGCGAAAAAAAAACGAGATGGCTGAGATCTTCTAGAGTGTAGTCTATAAAACAGAGAAACAATAAGTATGGCTTAGAAATTCCCGGACTGATCAGTTTTAAGTTTGTAGTCAAAATTAGTCAATAATTTTTTTCGCTGAACAAAATAATATTAAGTTGGAAAAAAAAGATATCGGTAACATTTACATTTAAATATGACATTTAAGTATAACAACACAAAATATAACAGTATAACTTAATGTGTCAATTATTAATAGATTGTTATTTAATTATAAAAAAATCGAAAACGTAGTCTTACATTATTGAAGTTATTTATTAATTATCAAAAAAAAAAACTCAACGTTTCGTCTCGTTATGATAATTTATAATTTCTGAGGGAAAATTTGGTGTTTAAAAGCTTTGTAAAATCCTCTAAATTTTCTTAAAACTTTAGTAAAATTCTTTGAAATCTCTTAAAATTAGAATAAAATCATGGTAAAATCAGTTAATAATTTTCTTAAAAATTATTGTTGTAAAAAAGAAATGCTGTATTGATCCTCGAAAATATTAAAATTTGCAAAATTGTAAGCCATAAATGGATCATTCAATAAAAAAATAAAATAATAATAATAAATTCATTAATATGTTTAATTTGATTTTACCCCATTTTTTCCATTCCATTATTTCCACCAATACTTCTCTTCCACCAATTCTTTTATCCACTATACATTTTTTCTACTAATTCTTTTTTCCACCAATTATTTTTTCACTATATATTTTTTTCCACCAATTCTTTTTTCACTAATTTTCTTACCAAACTTAACCCAACCCTAATCTAACCCTAACCTAACCTAACCAAACCAAACCAAAAAATTTGGTGGAAAAAATGGAGTGGACAAAACGGAGTAGAAAAAAAAAAGTGGAAAAAATGACTTCCTACCTGTTAATTTATTTTTAGACGTATCGGCCATTAATCATGGGCTATCTTCAGGTATATTTTAAGTTAAAAATTATGTTTTTTTCTCTAATCACATTCATGTTGTCATTTGAGATTAAGTTAATAATTGAAATTTATTTTTAGCTTTTTTACAAAGTCAATAGGTTTAGGTGTAAAAAATGTGTAAATATTGTAAAATTTTAGTTTTTTATTATACTAGGTACCTTTTTATTTGTATTTGTCAAAAAAAAATTGAAATAAATGATATAAATATTACGTATGATTGAGTGAAAATTTAAAATTTTATTATAAATTAATTAAAAATAATCCGTGTTGTGTCTAAAATGTAGACGCGAATTTTGTAGATATTAATGTTATGTAGAAAAGTTGTATTTGTAGAAAAATTGTATCTGATTTTCTGATATTTTTTATAATTTGAGCAAAAATAAATGTGATTTAAACATTAATATATTTTTTACATATTATACATTTTTTACGCAAAACAGTCGTAAATTTTTTTAATGTAAAAAAAATACTTTATTTACGTGTAAAAATGATGTATTATACGCGCCCATCCCTGACTATATTATATCAATAAATAAACTATTACGTTAATTAAATATTGAAAATATATCTCTTACGGAGTCTACAATACAATATAAATAACATAATAACACACAATACAATGTAACATAAATTTAAAATAGAAAAAAGTACATGGTTACATTAAAAGTTATTAATTTTAAATGTTGTCTCAAAGTGGATTATGACAAACACAGGAAAAAAGTAGTATTAACACAAAATAATTCAGTATAACATGAACTTAAACCCTAGTTTATAATATTTACCTGTTTGTATGTATATGTGTTTTGAAATACATAATATATTTCTGTATCTGTTTAAATTTATTCGGATCTAGCAAAACCAGAGTACTAATTAGTAAAATCAGAAAGTTTTAATTACAAAATAAATGGAAACATTATGTTTGTAAGTTTTTGTTTCAAACAAGTATACTTTAAATGGTAGAGGTTTTCGACATCAAAGTGAATTATAAAATTGTTTTTTTCGATTTGTTGTACAGAAAAACATATTTTTAATAATAATTAAAGTTAGAAATATAGTAGGAGTAACATTTATTTTAATTTATATGTATATATGGAATATATTTAATTTACTTATATCAATTTGATTTGATCAAACAGAAAACTAACAAATATCTTATTCTACGATTATTTAATCTAGAATATTTATTCTGTAACAATGTTAATATTCTTGATTTGGTTTATTATTAAACAAAAAGAATTTAAAAAATTCTCATAACCACAAAATAGAAGCTGAGCTTCCGAAATACGTATTTAGTTATATTTTAAATTGTGTTGTTTTGAAATTTTTAAAATTTTTTGTTTAAATTTTCTCCGCTATAGATTATATTGCAATTTAAGAGTTTATTATTATTATTTATTATGTTGAAAACGGTAATTCAGAAAAATATGTTTAATACTTTTGATGATTATGCATAAAAATTGTTAATAAATTGTAAGGTAAGTTTATTTATAGGAAGAGTTACGAGTAAAGGCAGAATTAAAATTATGAATTTTTAACAATATCTAATCTAGTGATAAAGTAAGGAACAAAATTTTGCACCATCATTTAAGTAGTTGTCATTGTGCAAAAATATATAAAGTCATAAGTAAGATTTTTATGTCATAAGGTGGCTAATTAACAAATAAAATTGACCTGTCCGAGCGTTTTGCTTGATAACATTAAATAATGCAATTATGAATTTTGTTGCTTATTTTATCACCACACTGTATAATAACATCATTATAAATTTTTGTATAAAAAAATATCACTAATTTGACCAATAAAAGTGGCAGATTTAAGCTAATTTTTTCAATTAATTTTGCAATTAAAACCTAATTGATTGTATTTGATATAGTAAAAAATCTTTCAAAATTCATTATATTAAAATAAAACGGTTTCAGGTTCTAGTACTGTATTAATATTTATTAATAATCGACGTTTCGAGAAACTCAATGTCCGTCTTCATCAGAATAAATGATACAAATGACATTTACAGTAAATAACAAAATATAGAAACAAGTAACTAGATCATAAATTTTTTATAAATTTTTAATTAATGGAAGCCAAATTTTATTTAAATCGGTTCCTTCACAGTAATTGATGTTATGTTTTTCTTTATAAATTTCTAGTGTTTCTTTTATCAATCTACTATTAATATTGATTGGTCTTGCAATTATTACAGTATCTTCGAATTTTATTTTTTTAAATTTGGTATTATTCGTTAAATGAACTTACACAAAAATTATTATTATAATATATTCAAATACACTTGCTGGTTTTATCAAAAGAACACTACATTTTTTTGACACTATTGTAAAGTACAATTTATACACAAAATTATTGTTATTTTTACACAGAAACATTTACACAACGAATAATATTTAATATTTAATTACCATTAATTAAATAATGCTATACAAAGAATAAATATTGATATTTGAAAAATATATTAAGAATACTATTTTGCGTTTAGGACTAGATATCAAATATTTACTATTGTTATATAAACAAAAACTCATCTTTATCATTTGAGCGAATTTTAATTCGCTTTTAAAAATATAAACCGCGATAAAATTTCCATCAAATTAGTCCCCGAACCATTTGATAATTATTCAACAAGTCAATTAAACACGGAAACAATTACTTAACTCCGAAGGAACATGCACACAAATTAGCCTACCACGAAAAATGTCAACAGTATGTAACCTGGGTCCGAATATATTCCCAAAGGTACTTTAAATCACATACGAAACCAGAAACACATACACTCTAAAAAAAATTATGTAATTTTACTTACAAAACATGAGACACTATGATGCCCAGTATTTCTAGCTATAATTACTCAACTGCTATAATTTAATACATAATTGTTTAAAACAGACATAATATCGGAACTATTACAAACATTATGTAATATGATATTGCCAACGAGTTGGAAAAGTACATATGTATGTAATATTACAGTTTCTTTTTAGGAAAGTCTCTTATAGTAAATTTACACAACTTCAGTAAATTTGCTGTCAGGAATTTTCCATAAATAAGTAAAATTTATTTAGTTCTGTAATATTATTGTTAGTATAATTATATACATTTCTAAATTTACATAAAGAGGATATATTTTGAAATGAATGAATTACAATTAATATATTTTATCAGTATTATTACACAAAATATGTAGTAAATCTCATTATTTTGATGAATTATTACAGATATTAATATGTAAGCTGTAATATTACATAATTTAATAAGTTATACCAACAATATGTAATTCTACATTAAGTATATGTGATGAAATTTGCAGAAAGTAAGCAATTTTACACACTTATTACCTACTTTATGTGATTATTATGAATTATGTTACAGAATTTTGAGGTATAAATACAGAATATTTATAGTAAAATAAAATTACAGATATAGTAAAATTTTTCTACTATTTTTCTGTAATTTCGCTAATTTTTATTTACAGTATACATACCTTCGGTTTTTCGGGCGTCACACAAGCTTCCAAAACGGTCAGCGAACTGAGGACACTCCCCCGCGGTAAACAAACTTTTCCCTCAACACTGTTATAA
Source organism: Clivina fossor (assembly GCA_963966155.1). Lineage (NCBI taxonomy): Eukaryota > Metazoa > Arthropoda > Insecta > Coleoptera > Carabidae > Clivina > Clivina fossor. The sequence goes on from OZ014555.1 coordinate 26,713,793, forward strand.
CACTCACAACGTACTCCAGGAGTATATAGCGCGTAACTGAAATTTGCGCGGTCTTTGGTGGTAGCTCTCGCTCCAACAGCAAGAGGCGCAATAGAATGCATTGCCTAGAGCTGCAGAGGTGCTGCTGTGATCTGCTCTCGCACGGTTGCTAGGCAACCGTTTGTACTCTCTATCTCTGTTGAAGAGTGAGAGAAAAGAGAGAGAGTCCATGGTTGAATACTCTATGTTGTGTTTTTAAGAAGTAGTGTGGCTTATAAACACACACACACACAGAAGCTGTTTAGCCTTCTGAATTTTGTTGAGATAGGACATTAGGTTATTAGGTGAACTTGCTAATAAGAAGATTATGGAGGGTATACTAACTGTAGGTTGGGCTGTAGATGCTGTAAATGTATATAATACATTTTTTGCTTTCAAGATAATAGCCTTCTTGAAGCACAATATACAAAATAATTTTTTTTAAATTAGTAGTAAAGCCGAGTATTTAAAATTCGAAAATTATCGTTGAAAGTGTATTTTAACAATTTACAATTAGATACATACACATACATACACAATCACGCCATATACCTAAAAGGGTGTGGCACAAACTCTTTCCATTATCTCAAAATCAGGTTTCCTCCTAACATACCTATCCAAACAACCAACTTTAGCTTCATCCATATTTATAATTTTTCTCATACATGCTCTTATATTCTTACTACTTGAAAACTTTCGCTCACGCAAAACACTCTCAATCATACCGTTCCAACTACTCATTGGACGTCCACGCAAACGTATAGTTTCAAAACTATTGATATAAATACAATTAGATAACTTATTAAATTTAGCAATTATAATTTTTTTCTTCAAGTTTATCATAATATTAACATGACGTTATCATACTGCTCATGTAAAAGAAAGTCATTATGTTACTAGTAAAATAATGACATTATTATACAACAGTTAGTTACTATATACACTATTGGTGGCAGCACCAAACAGAACTACATCGTCAAGTGTATTTAATCTGACATCTTGGGCGGCCATATTAAAACACTATTACGTCAAGTTAAGTTAATTGATAATTGCATTGTTTATTTTCGCTTAAATTTTAATTTGATTATTGAAAATGTATGAAGAAATATAAGAAATGCAATGTGCATCGTCAGATTTGTCAGAAACTAAATATTCGACCAAAGAAACACGGTCAAATGTATTTAATTTGACATCTCCGACGGTTATATTATTAAATCAACTAAAGTTAATTGATAATTACATTGTTTATTTTCGCTTGAATTTGAATTTGATTATTGAAAATGTGTGAAGAAGTGCAAAAAATGCAATATACACCGACAGATTTGTCAAAAATTTTATATTTGATCACAAAAATATTAATTTTCATAAATCACATTACAAATATGAATAATATATACCATTCTACAACTGTTAGTAAAGTTATGGTTACTTGGTATGTATTTTTATTTAGTTCTAGTTTAGTTTCGTTTAGGATGCTTGAAGTAAAAATAGCATATGTCACTTGTAGTAGAATGCTCTTTGCCTCGGCCACAAATATCTGAGCTCAACACAATAAATATCGCTTTCCACTCCTCCTAATATATATACTATTATGCCTACAGGCATTTTTTTTTTTTTATTAATTACGTGCTTTTAAAATGGGCTGTAAATGTGGGCTGCAACACTTTATTTAAAAATAAAATATTTTGTTTGTATTTCTTGGGTATACCACCAAAAGTGACATACATACATACATACTGTAAATATTCATGACATAATCATTTAACAAAACATTTACATGAACATTGCAATCTTTATTAATCATTTATGCAAAACTACGATTTCTGATTTATAATTGTAATATACGTATGATATTTTTAAAAAACTAAATTATTATTGTTTTAATTACTTATCTTTTTTTCTATAATTTAGTTTTAAAACATTTATGTAAATTATTAAAAACAAACGAGTGTTTAACGTTAATATAATTAGCAATAAGTAAAATTAAATGATAATAATTTATTTTTCGAATTAAACCAAACAGAAATAAGAATAAATAGGATGTAAAAGTACTACAAAAGTTGTAAGACAAAAAGATAATGACATTGTGATTAAGGAGAAATTGTAAACAACGCCATGTAACGGTTAATTAAAAGTTAGAATTAATAATGCTAGCACATTTTTGAAAATGTATAAATAATGTTGGTTTGCACTATTTAATTTAAACATACAATTATGGAAACTTTAGCAAAATTAATCAAAAATTCATTCAGTATTTACATTAATATTTTTGAATTTTTTCTATTTACAATGATTTTATTTTGTAGTATTTAAAATAGTGAATACTTTTTAGAATATTCACAAATAAATACATAAAAAAATGGTACAGCAATCATAAAATTTGCAGGATATAGAATCTATAAAGTTGATATTATTATTATTATTATTTTATTATCGACTTTATGAATTATATATTTTGCAAATTTTATAATTGCTGTACCATTTTGTATGTATTTGTTTCTGAATTTTCTAAAAAGATCATGTCTTGAAGAAAGTTGAAAATACCACCGAAAGCTTGACGCAGAATCTTTAATGAGAGTTTGATTCGAATATCTAATATATATATATATATATAAATACAATTAAATATATATAATTTTTATTAATAACTTACTATTAATATATTTGTTATTTCAGTATTTATTTTCTTCGAGATGTGCAGTGATAAAGTGATAGAGACGCTAATTAATTACCCATATTTATGTTAACATTATTTTATTTAAAGCTTCAAACCGTTATATTTTTTGTTCCGGTTCAATTAAAAAAATATATATCGGTTCGGTTCCGGTTTTCGTTTCTGGTTCAGTTCCGAGTGATTAATTTTTAAATTTTTTCATTGTTTTATTTGTATTAAAAATTTATTTTCTACCATAATTTAGAACATTTTATTTCTAATTTTATAATAAGTATACTACATAAATTGATCCAATAATATAATATGAATAATGATAATTATTAATTAATTAATAGTATAATACTTTATCCTAAAGCCTTTTTATTTTAAAGGTAACTTAATTGAAATTCATTCAGGGCAACAAAATGTACTCTATTTTTTATTAAAATTGATTAATACTTCAAGAGCTAACAGTGTAGCATTATTTCGTGTGTGGTTTCTTTAGGAGCGTGTTGTACTTATTATTTAAACACTGTTTATTATTTATTTATATATATTTATTATTTACACACAACATTACATTACTAGTGTCGGTAATGGCTGTCTTTCCATTACTGAATGTCTGCCCGCGTCCACGCGTTGCCAACCTTCTCCCGTTGCCAACCTTATCATACCACATCCCCCTTCTTTTATTTTTAAACAATAATATTCTAATCTACTTAAACAATAACCTATCAGAGTACAATATTAAACAAACGATATATAAAATACAGTACTACATATATAATTATACACAATCTAATTATTATTTATGTTTTACAATTATTTTTAATATTCTTATATCTATAATTCCTTGGTATCCACCTAGATTTATCCTGATTTTGAACTCTAACCTTTTCTCCTGGTTTAAATTCAATTTTCCTCTCTCTCACATTTTTATCATGATTTATTTTTTGTTTTAACTGTCTAGTTTTAAGATTTTGTTTTATAATATTGGTTTTATTATTGTTAGATTGTTTAAAAGTTAAACACGTATCACATTTGTTTATGTATTCCTCAATATCTGAGTTTATGTTCGGCCAATAGAGACCTTGTCGTGCTCTTAATTGACATTATAGTGAATTTTCTCTAACATTTCTTCCCTGAGTGATTTGGGTACTATAGCTTTATTACCTTTAAATAATACATCGTTGATGCTAACTATCTCATCTCTATAATTCCAATACTTTTTAACTTCATCATTTAGATTTTTATTATCTGCTGGCCAGTCGCCTTTTACTAATTTTAATACTTGTACAAGTACCGGATCTTGTTTTGTTTCAGATTGAAAAATTTTAAACTTTGATTCTGATATTGGTAGTATATTTTGTATTAAGTTTACTTGCGCTTCAATATCATTTAAATTAGATTCGTTTTCATTTATATATCCTTCAATATAACTTCTGGACAAACAGTCTGCAATTAGAAGTTGTGTACCGGGTTTATATTGAATATTTAAATCATATAATTGTAACTTAATCAACATACGCTGCAGTCTCAACGGACAATTTATTAATGGTTTTCTAGAAATGGTTACCAACGGCTTATGGTCAGTTTCCACCACTATTTGTTTTCCGTATATATATTGATGGAACCTCAAGCATCCGAACAAAATAGCTGCCATTTCTTTTTCAATTTGGGCATAATTTTGTTCAGTACTTGTCAGTGCCCTTGATGCATAAATCACAGGTAAATTATTTTGTAGCAGAACTGCCCCCAAGCCATTTTTTGATGCGTCCACCGAAACAACTACAGGTAGTTTTGGATTGTAAAATTGTAATACTGGACTCGTTGTGAGTAATTGTTTAATATCATTAATCGCTTTAGTATGATTTTCATGCCATACAAAAACTGAACTTTTCTTTATTAACTGTCTTAATTCATTTGTTTTATTTGACAAGTTTGGTATGAACTTAGACACGTATGTAACCATTCCTAAAAAATTTTCAACTTCGTTTTTATTGGTTGGTACCGGCATTTCTATAATACTTTTAATTTTGTCTTTATCAGGTTTGATTCCTGATTTACTAACAATATGTCCTACAAATTTAATTTCATCTTTATTAAATTTACATTTTTCTCGATTAAATTTTACATTTTTTACCCTAGCCCTCTCTAGAATATTTTTTAAATTTTTATCGTGATCGTTTTGATCTTTACCGTAAACCAAAATATCATCTATATATGATATGTGACCTGGCAAGTCTTCAAAAATTTGTCTGAATTTTTTCTGAAAAACTTCTGGTGCTGACGAAACACCAAATGGCAGCCTAGTGAACATGTATCTACCAAAAGGTGTCGCGAAGCAACATAATTTCTGACTTGGTTCGTCCAGTGGTATCTGGTAAAACCCTTGATTAGCATCAAGTATGCTAAATACTTTTGCGTTAGATAGTTCCGTTAGAATATTTTCGATTGTTGGAATTTGGAAAAATTCCCTTTTAATAACTTTATTTAATTCAACCGGATCTAGACAAATTCTGATTTTCCCGTTGGGCTTTTTGACTATCACCAGTGGATGAACCCAGTCAGTAGGCTCACTAACTTTTACAATGATTTTATTTTTCTCTAATCTATCTAATTCTTTTTTCAGATCCTCTGTAACAGACATCGGTATTTTCCTAGCGTTAAATACTTTAGGTATTGCATTTTCTACAATCTTAATTTTATGTGTTTCATTTAAACATCCAATACCTTCAAAAACATCATGATATTTGTCTATTACATTTCGATTAGCACAATTTTTATTAATTTCATTTACTTTTGTTATAAGGTTTAATTTTTTACATTCTCTTAATCCTAAAATAGGAGAAACATTTTCTATATCTACAACGAAAAAATCTAAATTAAATGTTTCTGATTTATCTTTTACATTACAAAACAAATTAATTTTGCCTAATGTATTAATTTTTGTACCACCAAAAGTAATTAATTTTACTGTTGATTTTAGTAACTTGATATTTCCAAGCTTATTACATAGATATTTCGGTACTATACTAGCCTGCGCCCCAGTGTCTAATTTGAACTTGACGAACATTTTCTTATTTAACTCTATGGTTTCTGTCCAATCTTCTTCACCTACTTTTGTTTGATCTTCTACCGCACCTACAAACACTTCCTCTTCATTTTCATCTATTTCTTCTTTTACTTCTTTTATTTGTTTCACTCGGCACATTTTTTTAAAATGATTTGGCTTGTTGCACTTAAAACACATTTGTCCATATGCTGGGCACTCTCTCACTTTGTGTGTTTTTCCGCAACGTGTACAGTTCTTAATTGTATTTTTGTAACTGTTGATTTTTCTTTCTTCCACTTGCCTTTGTGTTACATACTTTTGTTTACTTAACTTACTTACTTGGTATTTGTTAATTTTATCAACTTTTATTGTTTCATTATTTATTTCTTTCACTGTTTCTTTTGTAGCTACCGTTGCCCTGCAGATATCTATGCACTTGTTTAAGGTTAAACTAGTTTCACTTAATAATTTTTCACGTAACTGGTTATTCTCAATGCCACAAACTATTCTGTCTTTTATTAGTGATTCACGTAATCTTCCAAAGTCACAAGATGTAGATAGTGTCTTTAATTCCGTAATGTATGCCTCCATACATTCGCCTGAGAGTTGATTTCTTATGAAAAATTTGTGTCTTTCATACGTGATATTTAATTTTGGTATGAAATATGCATCAAATTTATCAAGTAATATACCGAAATTATTAATTTCATTTGCTTTTAGTTCAAAAGTGTTGTACAGTTCAATTGCTTCTGAACCCATACAATGCAGCAGTAAATTGCACTTTCTTTTTTCATTTGCTTCCATACCTGTTGCATTTATGTATATTTCAAACTGTTGCTTGAATTTGCACCATGTGCTTGCAGCATTTTTTTCATTTAACTTGAAATACGGTGGCTTCAAATCCATGACTGCGCCATGTAACATTATTTCGTGTGTGGTTTCTTTAGGAGCGTGTTGTACTTATTATTTAAACACTGTTTATTATTTATTTATATATATTTATTATTTACACACAACATTACATTACTAGTGTCGGTAATGGCTGTCTTTCCATTACTGAATGTCTGCCCGCGTCCACGCGTTGCCAACCTTCTCCCGTTGCCAACCTTATCATACCACAAACAGTAAACTAATGTAAGCTTAATCTGGTATCACACTTTCAGTTATTTTTGTATTTATTATATCTATAATCTTACATATATGTTGGTAGACTTTTTTTGCAACAGATCTTTATACAAGTTCTACTGTATAATGTTACAAAGTTTATAAATTGAGGTAATCAATTTAAAAGTTAAAACAATATACTTTCAAAAAGAACGGAACTATTTAAAGGAAAGTGAAAATTTTTAAAAGCAGTAGAAAATAACAGTGACGAACAATTTACCAAATAATTCACAATATTGTCTGTAAAGTCGTTAAAAACTCATCTTCGTACTAACGACAACATAGAATTTTCACATCGCCCAGAAGAATACATTAAGATTTGTTTGGTGACATAAAATCGTACAAACAGTCAAATAAAAATAAGAATCAAACAACTTCTTATTTTCTTTAGTTTCAAAGATATTGATTTTCTTCGAAAACTGGTACATTTGACTTGTAATCAAAAGGCTCTCGGTTCAAATTCTGATCTAGTAATATAATTTTATTTATTTACTAACAAAAACAAGATATTTAACACCAGATATTTTAAAATGTTCTATAATTGTGAAATTCACTATATTTAAAATGGAGAAGAATTAACTGATCTTGAAAACATATTTGTGATCGCTACACATTATCACTACAAAAAATATATTTTACTTATTTTATATATATATATATATATATATATATATATATATATATATATATATATATACCGGGTGTATTTTTTTACCGAACATAGAACATAGAACATATAGAACATGTTAAAATTTAAATCTCTCAATATCTCTTTACCTATTCATTTTAAGCAAAAAGTATAAGAACATTAAAATATTCCGAATTTAAAAATGTATTTTTTTTGCTTAAAATAAATAGGTAAAGAAATATTGAGAGATTTAAATTTTAACATTTTTACATTTCATATGTTCGGTAAAAAAGAGTAGACACCCGGTATATATATATATATATATATATATATATATATATATATATATATATATATATATATATATAAAGTTAGGTTAATGTATGTTAGGTTATATTAGGTTAAGTTAGGTTAATTTTTTTTATAAAAATTAAATGTTTTTTAAAGGTCACTTATAATATTTTTAAAAATCAAAACTAATTTTTAAAGATTTTAAATAAATAATAAAATATCAAATAACAATGTTTGAAAAATCATTTCTATTTTTCAAATATTGGTTAAATGCATGCCATTTAAAATCAAGCACAAAAAAAATATAATATGTAATTTCGACAATTTTTTTAAATTTTCGAATCAATCATTTAACAAAATGTATTTCGAAATTGATGCAAATGAAAAATAATACAAATTTTCTCAATATAAAATTGTGACATGTATCAATTAATAAACACTGATAACATTAAAAATTAAAATAGTTATTTTATTTTGCATATTCATATGTTCAGCATTAGATTATTTTGAAAATTTTGAGTTAAACAAAAACAAATTAAAAATGCGAGGAATTTGATTTGTTTTGAGAACAATAGATTAGATTTATTTGAAATTCAATATAACAATTTTAATTTATAAATATGATAAACCAAAATAGTATATTAAAATAAAATGCTTTAGGATTTAGTTCTGTATAAATTTTAATTAAAAATCGACGTTTCGAAATAAAAAAAAGATTTTTTTTTACTATGTTGAAATTATATATTATTTAACGGTCATGTAATGATGGCCATTGCTCATGGAAATCAAGTCAATAGAATTATAAATTGCGAGTAAAATATACTTTTTCTACAATTATTCAATAGAAAATTAAACTTTGCGATGTGACATAAATCTTATTTCACAATGCCCACAATATAAAATTTGTAGTATACCATAGCAACATCGATAATTTTTTTAGAAATTTTAAATGCAGTTTTGTGATTAGTCACAAATTATCGAGTAACAAACTTAGAAAATTTTGATTGGTGAAAATGTGTTGGGTAATAATTTAAATATTTACTACAATAAATAACATTAGTTATCATGAACAAAATATATACAGGGTGATTCAGGACTAGTGTAACAAACTTTAACAGCTTATTCCTGAGGTCATTTTGAGTTAAAAATGTCATATGAACATAGGTACTATTCCTTCTAGTTACCAAAATACAAGAGGTTGAAGTTCTATAAATAACACGAAATTTTCTAATTTTTGTAATCAAGATACTTTCGGAAAACAAGAGTTTTATTGAAAAGTCATACCTCATTTGTCTTAATTAAAAATTGTTATACTTTTGATTGTATTTTTGTTTCATAATGGATAGTTATAGTACTGCTGAATATACAGATATGATTTTTATTTATGGATTATGTAATGTAATGACAAATAAAGTATGACTTTTTAATAAAACTCTTGTTTTCCGAAAGTATCTTGATTACAAAAATTAGAAAATTTCGTGTTATTTATAGAAGAACTTCAACCTCTTGTATTTTGGTAACTAGAAGGAATAGGACCTATGTTCATATGACATTTTTGGCTCAAAATAACCTCAGGAATAAGCTGTTAAAGTTTGTTACACTAGTCCTGAATCACCCTGTATAATAAATATATTATTTACCAAGAAAAAAAAACATGTACTAATTATATTAAGAAATGTTACTGGTTTTAACAAATATGCAATAGAATGTTTAATAAAATTTGATATACACTATTGAATTTAATACTTACATTTAGCAGAACATCGATACAGCGGTATATGATGGAAATCAAAGTATTTTTTAACACGTTTTTATGAACACGCTTTCTTATCTGTTTGTCTGTTCGCTACAAATTTTGCAATCGATTTTAAACTTTAAACATGACAATGCAATATTAATTAATTAATTACAAATTATTGTTTAATTAGTAAATTAATTAATTAACTAATTAATTCAAATTAGTGTAAATTTTATTATCAAATATCTGTGTTTAAAGGCCATTTTAAACGCAGATATTTGATAGAATTTTTTTCCTGTATAACAACGATAAAAAATCATATATATATATATCATAATTTAAATGGCATTAACCTAAAATGAATGACCAAATATATCAAGATGAATCAATTTTGTGTTGATGCGGATGTTGGAATATTTGTAGGCGTGTAATGGCAATTGCATTATATTACGTTGTATCGCAATACATATACATATACGTATATAAGACTTCCCCGGCTAACTGGGATGTAATTTAAATTCAGAACATAGAGCAAGTTGAAAATTGTCCGTGTCACTTTTCTTATCACTTCAAAACAACAAGTGAACGAAATGATTTAACTGCTCGTCGGAGCACATACACACATCGGAAGACAAACTATTACTATAAATCATAAATATTATTTATCAGTTGATCGGTTTCCTTCTTCCTTGAAGATGAAATTGAAAAGGGAACATGAATTACAAAAATATTACATGATTCGTAATAATATTTGTAGTAATTCTTATATAAATCATCATTGCGAAATATATAGTTTCCTGGCGCTCCACGCTTTTATTTCTTTCTAAAAATTTTGGATAACCAGGAAAAAAAATTATTTTCCTCTTTTTAGTGCATTTAAATATAAGCGTGGTTTTTAAAAAGTTTTCTTTTATATATTTTATTATTGTTGCAAATTCGATTTCAACTTTTCTTGTTAAGGTAAAAAATTAACAAATATAAAACTACGTGAACAAAAAGATATTTTTTTCCCTTTTTTTAATACTAAAAATAACGCCACGACGGCGACGTTACCACTAACAATTTGTATTATCTAATGATCGATAATCCTAAATATGGGTACATTACCCTTTCACTGCTGGAAAAGACAGTTATTCATTTGCTAGTAGTCATAACAAGCATTTCAAATAAACGAAAAGTTAAACAAACGAACAAAATAAAATACAATATAATATTAAACATTTTTAATTCAATATTACTGAAAACTATGTGAAAATATGATGAACAACATTTGTATCTTTTTTTTGATAAATAAATTCGTTCCATTGCATTTGCAACATTTAAAATAATTAGTAATATTATTCTTGTGAATGTTTTATATTAGTTTACTATGTAATCTAATAATAAAAATCATTATCGAATTAGAAGTTGCATTCGGAGTCGAATAAAAAAAATCAAAATTTGAGTCGGAGTCAGAATCGGCCGACATTTTTTTGTCGAATACACACATTTGGTATAAACTTATGTATATCACAGTACAAGATTGAAACTAGACAACTTAGTTGCTAATTTGTACGGATAATTTTCAATTGTTATTTTGCAAATGTAATTTTCTTAGCTTATTTTATAAATAACTTATGCAATTTTTAAGAGTAAGGTAATGGGACTATTCAGTTTACATCTGTAATACCTGTAGCGTTACAGAATATTTTATCTTTTTTTTCTATCAATAAAAGAATTCAATTTTCTAGAAAACAACAAAATATCCTGTAATGCTACAGGTCTTACAGATATGAACCGAAATTGTAGATTTTTCATTAGTTTCTATAACTTGCAGAGAGGATAATTGAAATAAGGGACAAACAAGTTTTGTTAGAGACTTATTATTGTGTAGAATATTATTTCAATAGGTAATTTATAACATCTCTGTTTACACATAATATATGACAAAAATAAATTACATATTTTTCATTATTATAATATAATATGACATCTCTTTTTGTTTTCTCTCAGTAAAAGCTATTATAATTTTTCTTGGCTAACCCAATTGCACCAGAATTTTCGTCAAAAGTCTTAAGTTATTTACAACATTCTCCTCGAGATATATTTAAACTTATAATGTACAGTATGGCCCGAAAATCAACAATTGTCAGTCTATGTTATAACATAGTAAGTGTGTTGCCTTTTTCTCATTTTGTTTTATTTGCTAAATTTGTAATTATTTGGACAGACTGTACATCACACGCGTTCCAAAAGTCAATACACAGACGCTCTTGCAACTGGGAATGGAACAGAATTAAAATCGAAACTCATTTCTTTTTATTTGTTCGAAAAGATTTTTTTCCGATAGGTATGACATTAGCAGGCTGGAAATCCAATGCCATACGAATCGAAAAATAACAAATTTTATAGTAGTATTTTATTTAACATAGTTTCGGGATAAAACAGTCTCATGAGTGATGAAATCAGAGATTGAAAAAGAAAAATGAAATATTTTTTAATATATACAGAATAATGGAATCCTTAGATGCGTTCAATAAGATTAGCAAATTAAATAATTAACTAAATTAACAGTCTCTTATTTCTTTTGTTGTTGTTCAGTTTAGTTTTTAAAGCTAACCTAACATATATGTTTCATAATTTTTAATTGACGATTATAATCTTAAAATTGTTGATAAATACAAATACTTATTATTTTTTTTTTTTTTGTTAAATAAATTATACATTTCAATATAATTAACAACAAAAACGCTTTTTTATATATTATCTTAGAAATCAGAAGAATTTTGAAATGTTAGTAAATTAGCAAAAGTTATTAAAAAAATTATGTTCAATTTTGTTAAATTATTCAACTTTATTGAACGCATCTGTTATACGTTTTTACTAATAAATACATATATAGAATACAGAAATATTTGTACGACAATATGATACTTTTGTTTTGAAAAAAAAATTATAATAACACTACACATAATTAATTGTGCAAATTAATCACAGAATTGTAATTACAAAAATCCAGAATTGCCACAATTAAAAATAAATTCTGGTTTAAAAGCATAGGCCCGATGCTTTGAATATATCTGTCAGCAAACACCTGATATTTGTCATTTATTTCTGAAATATTATTGGTAAGTGGGGGGGGGGGGGGTAGGTTCCATAGCAAAAATTAATAAAACTTTAACTTTATCAACAATTTTTTTTCTTTAAGAAATAAAACTATATACGCGGTTATGTTGTACAACAATCGAAAACTGTTACAAATTCTGTACATGTCAATTCTAATTTATATAAGTACGCATGCTTCTAACAATTTTGACAGTACGAAATTTTTATTGTTTTTAATTGTTGCACGCATTAACCACTTTTTTTTTAACATTTCTAACAAATTAGAATAAACTTTTGAAGCAAGATAACATGAATATATATATAATAGAATTTTTCTTACATCAATTTTTATGTTTAGTGATTTTTTTGTTTTCAATATATATTCGTATTACAGATACATATACACAAAATATAGATATTATATTTTTTTCACATAAATAGTCATTCTCAGTGTATACATTATGATAAGAGCTGTGACGTAAAAAATAAATATATTTTAGATTTGATCTCTCGATTATTTAAACTTTTAATATACTTAAACTAAAAAGAAAATAAACATAGAATTGACAGATATGTCTCTCGCTAAATTTTAACACCTTTAAATAAGTATTAGACTTACTTAATATTGTAACTTTTACCTATCGTTTTACGAATAATCTAGAGATCAAACGAAACCTAATTTTTTTTTCTATATTTTTTTTAACATTTTTTTTAGATATGCCATAGGGATTTTTGTCACAGCTACCAAGGAAGGACGTTAAATAGGGCAGTCATGTTGATTCAGTACGGGCTGGAACATACAGACACACGACGGCCCTATTTAGCGGCTGCAATATCTGTCTACAGTTAAACTATAAACTAACACAGTTTTGTGTTTACGGAGTGGATAGTTACCGAATCATTTAACCTGTAACAAAAAGATAAGTTAAATTTTTTTAAAATGGGACTATAATATTTTCCATTTTCTATTAGGTTGATGTATGAGTCTATAGTGTTTTTACTCATAAGTTTACTATTTTAGTATTTTTGATTTCCAAAGCAAGAGTAAACGAAGTAGCTCAATTTTTTTGTCATATTAGAAAAGTTTATATTAATATGTCGAACAATAAAATAATAAACAAAATAAATATAATTACACATTTTACAACAATACATATTAACATAGTAAATAACCTTGCAGAACTCATTATATTAAAATAAAAAGACTTTAGGATTAACTTCTGTACATATTTTAGTTAAACATCAACGTTTCGACGTACTCTATGTACATGATCATCATGTCGAAATGTCGATGTTTAATTAAAATATATATACAGAACTAATTCCTAAAACTTTTTTATTTTAATATATATATATATATATATATATATATATATATATATATATATATATATATAATTTAATCTTCTTTTGTCAGGTATGCAGTCATCAATTTAAGGAAAGGAAGATTAAATTAATTACTATCATACACAGTCGAATAACGAAAAATCAACATATATATATATATATATATATATATATATATATATATATATATATATATGCCAAATTATCCATTAAACCAGTGATTTTTGTGTAGCTTTTAAAGTTTTTTACTTTATTAAACTGAATCTAACGAAGAAGAAGAAGAAGAAGAAGAAGAAGAAGAAGAAGAAAAAGTATATTACCAATTTATTGTTTTTCTTTCTCCTTAGCTTCAGCATCCTTCTTTTCCTGTTGTTGTTGCAGTTGCGCGGGCAGCGCTTTTAAAATAGCATGCACTTCTTCAGCAACTGCCATTAGCACAAACTCGAACTGTTGCTTGGTAGCAACCATAGCGGGTCGTTGATCACGAATATGTTCCAATGTTGCTGCGATATCAATTTCTTTTGCGCCTTTTGCCATACGATTTAATACCATATCGATCAGACAATAGGTGCCTGTACGACCGGCTCCATCACTATAAATTTCGTAATAATTTTTATTAGATTTATATAAGGATTAGTTGCTCTAGTTAAGAGGAGGTTTCTGTACTGATCATCAAAAAAAAATCGATACTTTTTTACATAAATTTAGTTTCTATAGTGTCCAAAATATATGGTTGAAAGAGATTTGTCGATATCTACAGTATGTCAGAAGTTAGCAGCCGTTTAAATAAAACAATGCAACGGCAGAAAAGCAAGTAGTTATATATACCAATTTTTTCGAAAGAAAAACTTTGAACGCGTTTTTCTCGGAACAGCATTTTTCAGCGCCCGGGGCGCTCTAGCGCTTCAACGGATGAACGGATTCACATGATTTTTTTGTAAACTAGACAGGAAATTTAATTTGTGGAGCCATACCGAGGTATATTTTTCAAAATCGATTTATACATATTTTTTCTTGTCCGTTAAAGAAAAAAAAAACAGAACAAAAAAGTAGGGCTATTTTTTAAATAGCTGCCATTTTGTTATTGAGGGAGTATTCTTAAAAAAAGAAAAACAATAAGGTTTTTCAAATTAAATCTAGATTACTAATTTTTAATACTATTCTGATTTAGACACACAAAGAAAGCTGTAAAACGCCCCAAGGGCAAAAAACACGTCGCGAGAGTACATGGTTGGTGAGGGCCTGAAGCCGCTATTTTGTTTTTTTTTTTTACAAAAAAATTGGATTTTATTGTACATTAACTAAAGAATAAAACTAGCTAAACCCCATTCTATAAAAGCACTTCTTCTATAAGAAAAAAATTCAAAATTTCACGCAAATTTCAGGCTTCCAGTACAGCAACCTCCCTTAAACTATTTCTTTTTTAAATTTGAAACCTAGCGTAATTCTGATAACTAATTTATTTCAAGAATTGATTAATAATATAATAAGAAATTATAATTGTGAGTTGCATATTCAATTTAGTTAAATAATACGCAAATTATTGAAGATAATATTTGTATTACTTAAGGGGGCAATTTTATGTAGTAGGTAAAATTATAGCGTTACAATCGGTTATTCGTCCAAATGGCATAAGATTTTTATAAGTTAACTAAGTTTTATAAGCGTATTGTTCAAAACCATATTTTTCAATCTATCATGCAATATAATTTAGAAAATATTCAACCGACAGTTTGCCTCAATGAATGAATCTATTTTTCTAGAGATTATTTAATTTTTTTTTTAATATACTGTCATAATTTTAGTAAATATTAGTAAATAAACTTTTAGAACTCATTATTTTAAAACAAAAGAAGATAACATCAAATTGAAATACAAATCTGGCGACTTTTGATTAATAATTTATAATATTTATTTAAAATCTTGTTGTTTGTTATTGTTACTTAGTTATTTGTTGATATATTTCTTTATTATATCATTTGTATTTATTTTAACATATTTTCTTGATGATGTACGTGTAGAGTACCGAAACGTTGAATTTTAATTAAAATATTACAAAACTTTAACCTGAAGCAAATGGACGTGTTGACGTTCGATGAGAAGTTGAAATGGTATGATTGAGGGTGCAGGAATAGAAAAGCAATTATGAGAGATAAAGTGAATGCGAATGAAATGGATAGAAATGTTTGGAGAAAACTAACTTTGATATAGTGAAAAAAGTTTGTGCCACACCCATTGGGTACATGGTATGATTGTGTATGTATGTAAAAATAGATTTATAAACTATAAAATCATACTTGAATTTTTTATTAAGTCCTTACAGTGCAAATATTTATACGATATTTTAAATAAAAATGTTTTTTTAATTTAATTGTACAATTAAATACCATTAGAGTTTTAAAAAGATTGGTCCAAAATTTTCTTTAAAAAAATTTCCAAAAGTTTATTTATTAACAAATAATAGTTCTTTATTGTAAATAAAGATTAGACTTACCTGCAGTGAACTGCAATCGGACATGACCTGCCTCGATATGATTTATTGACTTTTCTGAAATAGAATCAAATGTAGGTTATAGTATTTTTGTTTTTTGCTTAAATCACCATTAATTTATTTTGACGAACTAATTAAATTATTAGTTAATTTTTAAATGAAGAAAAATGCATTAATCTTGCCGGGGGTTTAAACCCGGGACCTTCTGCTTTCGAAGCAGACGTGCTAGCCGACTGCACCAGAAGATCCCAACGACAAGGTAGTGAAATTTTTATATTTTTTACTGGTTATGATAAATTCTATTGTGGTGTGTTACCTGCGGAACTCTAGTAGTGCTTTGGTCGAAGTTGGTATACCATTATCGGGCCAGGAGAGAAAGTGGAATTGGGTGACAGTCCTTGTCTCTCCAGTCTTCACATTCTTCAGATAGAAACTACGCACGAGATAATCATCGCACCAGATATGTTCACTGACCAAATGCACCTCGTAGATATGATAGACTTCTGAGCCTTCTTCCGGCCAATAACGATGGCACATCGCATTACCATTTTCAGTTAAACGCGTCAGCATTACCATTACGACGGAACCTTGCTCCCATATCATTTGCCAGAAATCGGGTGCTGTATTTGGTAGCGGGCCTTGAGTTGCTATATATGCTGGGTTACGGGGATCGTGATCCGTCTGTTTCATAAAAATAATAAATGATTACTTTCGGTTAATAAATTATTTTTTTCTATTTCTGTTAAATAACAATACATTCATCAGGGCATCGAACAGTTATATTTTTCGTTCTGGTTCAATTAAAAAAATATATATCGGTCCGGTTCCGGTTTTCGTTCCGGCAAAAATAACGGTTTTTTTCGGTTTTCAGTTTTCTACCATAATTTAGTACATTTTATTCCTACTTTTATAATAAGTATACTACATAAATTGACACAATAATATAATATAAATAATAATAATTAAAAGTATATAATATATGATAATAATATAATTTATTATGCGAAATTTATATAATTCGTATGTATGTTTTAATTATAAATATAATAATAAAATAACATATGTTAACGTAACAAATTCTTCTATACAGGATTTTTCTTTATTTATAATTAGAAAAAAAATGGAAATTACCTGTAATTATTAAAATATTTTCTAATGCATTTTCATTTAATCTCAAGGTGATCTCTAGTTTCATTTTCAATTTCATTAACTGAGTATTCATCGACAAAAAACTAAAAATTAAAAATGTTTCAGCATGTATTGAACCGAAATAAATCGATATTTCTTTTCGGTTCAGTTCCGGTTTTTGTTTTAGCAAAATTAACGGTTTTTTTTCGGTTTTCGGTACAGCTCCGATTTAACACTCCGATTTGACACTCGCTCTCCGCTGTCCTGTCGAATTTGTTACAATAAATACACAGAACAGTCGGATGAACAACACACTTTTTTTTTACTTTTACAAAACAAGATCTAACAATCGTCTCTGCTTGACTCTGCAATTTGTTATATAAAGTTTTGTAAATAAATGAATACTACAGAAATCTTTACAACTTATTATTTAACTATCTGCTTGGTACACGACCGTATCACCAAGAATTTATTATTTATCTTTCAGCGGGTTTTGAAAACCGTCCTTGTTAGAACCGGAGAACTTTAAAATGTTAACAATATTTCCAAAAAATAGATACTTTGAAATAGTTTAACACTTACAATACTAGAAGCATTGATGTAATCAGAGCCGGACATGTTAGTCAATTCATTCAAAACAACACGTGCGTGATCGTACGGTAGAACTTCCAAATAACGATTCTTCTTTACATTTTCCGGTTTCGTAGCAACCGCAGTTGAACACGGTTCGGCTTCATATGCACAAAGTGCTACCCATTCTTGTTCCAAACGATCTTTATTCTTCAAATGATCTTCCATGTATGTCTAAACAAGAAATAATAATGAAATTTATACAGAGCAGATATATTGCTAACCGATTGTTTGATAAAATAGAAATTGAAAATAAAATGAAATAAATAAAATTGAAATGTTAGAAAAAGAAAAAGAGAGTGGCCCGCATTCTCACCTCACTTTTGAAAGTGATTTTTGTCAAAATTACTTTTGACGTTAACTTAAAATTACTTATTAAGCAATTTTAATTGGTTCATTTGAAATTCGTAATATTAGATATAAAAAATTATATCAAAAATATAAATACTATTCATATTTGATAAGAGGTAGATGTAAAAATTTATTTTAAAGTGAAAAATAAAAGCATTTTTTCATAAATAAAAGAGGTAAAAATACGGGCCAGTGTCTCTTGAGTATATTAATATTAATTGAAAAAAAACAGGCTCTGAATTTGAAAACTTTTTGAGGCCACTGTACCATTGTGTGCTGGCCGGAGTTTCTGTTCGTCGTGAAATTAAAAAAAAAACACAAGATCAAAAAATAATTAAACAGAATCGGACACATCAGGTTGATCAACTGTCAATATCAATAGTTTAGATTATCATTCGAAACTCGTCACTGCTCTTCACGAACGCACGACTTGCAATTTCGAAAAAATGTCTAAATGAACGATCACGATACAAGTGTTTCGATACTTGAAGTCAAGGCGCGATTTGGACTGTAATGCCATTAGAGAGAGAGAGAGAAAGAGAGAATACCAAAGAACACAAGATTATTAATGTTTTTAAATATTATTAATATTTAGCTTTCACTTCTCAATCTTTGTTTTTCTCTTTGAATTGTCCCATTGATTGGCAAGTTAACGAAAAACTTATCTTATAAAACCTTTAACAATGTTTTATACAACCGGTATTATATAATCTATTGTTTTATAACAATTCTACATATCGTTAATCGATTTATTGTTCGTTCTATACGTCATTTTTGGTCAAATTGAGTTAGTGCTAATTTTGGTAATATTTTTGTTTGTTTTCTATCTATTTTAATAATAGTTTAATAGTTTCGGAAATATATAAATTCTAATTGGTTCCATATCTTCATCATTAACAATTCAGTTCAGAAATTTTAAACATCATTTTCTCGAAAGCAAGGTTTTGTGATGTATGGTAGTGAATGTTGGGTTTGGTTGCAAAATCATAAGCGGAAAATGACTGCTGTGGAAATAATATTTTTACGTGGGGTATGTGGTGTAAATAGGAGAGATCGGGTACGAAATAGATTAGTGTATTATGATGATTGTAAAATTGAAAAAAAAAATGTTATAGCAAAAGTTGCCATGTTAGTTAGTTAAGATGGTTCGGACATGTTGAGCGAATGTCTAATAAACGTTTTGTTAAAAAGATTTATTTGAATGGTTTTGCTGGTATACGTTTACGTGGACGTCCGATGAGTAGTTGGGGTGGTATGATTGAGAGTGTTTTGCGTGAGCGAAAGTTTTCAAGTAGTAGGAATAAAAGAGCATGTATGAGAGAAATTATGAATGTGGATGAAGCAAAAGTTGCTTGTTTGGTTAGGAATGTTTGGAGGAGACTGATTTCGGGATGATGAAAAGAGTTTGTGCCATATCCTTTTGGGTACATGGCGTGATTGTGTATGTATGTATGTAAGAAGTCGATTAACGACATGCATAATACAAAGTTTCTATGTAAATTCTGTGGCATCATTTAAATTAAAATTATATCTACACTTGAATAATGTATAACTAATTTTATGTCTAAACTCGATTATTTAAAGTTTTTTTTATAAGTGGCCAATGCAAATTTAGTAAATTTTATAGTAGCAAACATTATATATTTGGTTAATATAAAAACCGTTTTAGGATAAAATTCTGTTAATTATTTATATAAAAACGACGTTTCGACGAAACTGAACGCTCGTCTTCATCAGATCAAAATTTATCAATGACATTAAAAATTAAATTTTGACCTGATGAAGACAAGCGTTCAGTTTCGGTGAAACATAGTTTTTATATAAATAATTAACAATTTTTATATTAATACATTGAGTTCTGAAAACTATTTTACTACATATTTGATGTTATTATTTTTAGATTACTAAACAAATGATTTATTATGAGGTGTAATAACTTGCTTTAAAAATATATTATAATAGAAACAGCCTTATTATTTAAATAATATATTATGTGACGAAGAGTAATAAGTGATCTTTAATGTGTTGAACGTAGATACTTGCAGCCAGTGGCGTAGCTAAGGTGGGTGTCACTCGGGGCAGAGGTAATGGTGTTACCCCTACACTTAGATGTAAAAAAATTTAGAAATCCGATAAATTAATAAAAATTTAGAGTGTTACACAATAACACAAGAAATTATACACATAAATACTGAAAAGTAATACATTTTTTATAGCAGAAATATCATTTTAAAGCTAAAATTACATATTATTGTTATCAGATAGTAAATATAGACTAAACAAAAAGAAATTTTTTTTGATTTTAAGAGTAAAAATTCAAATTATTAAATGTGTTTAAATCACAAATTTACTAAAATAATTCAGTTGGTGAAATGTGTTACCCCGAGAATGGTGTCACCCCTAAAATGGTGTCACTCGGGGCGAAACCCCCCCCCCCCCCAGCTACACCACTACTTGCAGCCAAGGCAGAACCGAGGCTAAGCAATCTGGACGAGATATAAAAAGGAAAATTTATAAATGATGTGGTATTTTTATAACAAAACAATGATTCCATTTTACAAATTTTTTTAAAAATCTCATTAATAAATTTTGATTCAAAATATTGTTTTCGCATTTGATAAATTATTATATTTTTGCAAAATCTATATATATATATATATATATATATATAAACGAGTGTATGTCTGTTTATCTGTTTGTCCTTTATGCAATACTACACCATTCTTTTGATCGCCCAGGCCCCCCAGGGCACTCATAATCTTTCAAATACTGAATTTTTGCGCAGTTGCACAGCAACGCGCTACGGGAAAGCTAGTTATCAATATAATTTAATAGTATTATGTTATTTGTATCAATACTTTATTATAAAAATTCATTTAACTATTGTAAATTAAAAAAAGAAATTACAATTTTGAATCTGTACAAAATAACAATATAATAAAAAACGGTTTTAACTTATTAATATTTATTAATGATTAAAATTAATAAAAAACTAGAACATATTGTCTTCATATTTGATAAATTATTATATTTTGCAAAATTATCAATATAATTTAATAGAATATTGTAGTCATGTTTGGTGCTGCCATTAGTAATGCAGGTACACAGTTACTAACTACTGTATAATAATGTACGTTATTGTACTAGTAAAATAATGACTTTATTCTACTATAACTACAATATAGGTACAAAAAATACATTTTTTTCATTTATATTTGTTATTTATAATAATGCATTTTTTTTTTAAATCTTACCAAAACCATATGTCCTGTAGAAATATCCATATTAGTTAAAGTTGGTTCTTCACTCCTGTAAATTAGAAAATATATTTGAAATTAAAGAATGACTTTGATTTGCACATATAACACTGCGTCAAGAAGAAGAATAATTGCAGATACAAATTATAATTGAAGATTTCAATGGAATAGTGACAAATACGCCATATATATATATATATATATATATATATATATATATATATATATATATATATATATATATGCTGCTACAGTCGAATAACAAAATAAATATAATATATATATATGTGATAAAAGGTCTTAATTTATCAATAATATTTTTGTAAATGAAACAGATTTAGAGTTGAAATAACAAAATTATTACAACGTTTTGACATGTAAATTTCAAATGAAAATATAGGTTTAGTATCGCTGAATGAAGTTTTTTTAAAAAAATTTTATTATTTGAAATAGCCTTTATTATATATAGGTAAATACAAACATTGCTTTTTATTTGTTAGATAATTTTTACGATAGGTTTGGATATAGTTAATCAATTTTGATTTGACAAAAACATAATATCAAAATAAGGTCATATAAAATATGAATTGCATCTGATAGATAAATATTTTTTCTAATTGTATAATAATTACAGTACCAATTCATATTTTATATGATTTAATTTTAATAATATGTTTTTGTTTTTATATATATATATATATGTATGTGTGTGTGTGTGTATATATATATACACAATTTAATGTAATTTATTAACAAACTATTTGAATTACTATATATTAACATTCCAAATAACTAACTATAGTTATGACAAAAATACTTACGTTGTGTTTGTTTTTTCAAATTTTCAGTGTTGTATGTATTATTTAATAAATATGTTTTACGTAAAGATAAATAATTACTAAATTGTAATTTTTTTCAATATTTTAACATATGTAACTTGTTGTGAATCTTCTTATTATTATTCTCGTTATCGTTACCGGTCTTAGCCAATTATAAAGTGCCTTTAACAATTTTATAATTTAATTCAATTTGCTTTCGGATTCATAACAAACAATTTGAATTGACGTAAAAGTATCGTTCCATTGCTAGCAATAATAATCATTATACTGGTAGAATTTAATATCATTTCAGTTTTGCCAAATTAAAATTGACTGCAAAGTGTTTATTATGTAATCGGTTGTTAGTAAATTAAAAATTTATTTTATCTGAAATTACAAATTCATAATTAAAACAAAATATATTAGTTACCCACATCACATGCTAACTTTTAAAACTTACGATTTTTTCACTTCCAAAATATATTATATAAGATTAAGTAAATAAATGATTTTTTTTAAATTAAAGCTAGGATAACATTTGTTTTTTTATTTAAAAAATGCCAGATTTGTAGAAAAATAATCAGTGATTATTATTGGAAATATTTTTATAAAAATATATAAAAAAAACTTTTTTAAAAACCACGCTTATATTTAAATGCACTAAAAAGAAGAAAATAAATTTTTTCCTGGTTATCCAAAATTTTTAGAAAGAAATAAAAGCGTGGAGCGCTTAATCATCATTGCGAAATATATAGTTTCCTGGCGCTCCACGCTTTTATTTCTTTCTAAAAATTTTGGATAATCAGGAAAAAAATTATTTTCCTCTTTTTAGTGCATTTAAATATAAGCGTGATTTTTAAAAAAAAATTTTTTTATATATTTTATTTTCTGCTTTTTAGTCTTATCGTCTTATCTGTCATTTACATTATTCAATTGTTAAATGAACAAAAAAATAGTTCATGTGACAGATGTCATTAGTTGTATTAAAAAAATAAATAGAAGCGTGTCATATCTTGTAATTGTTTTTTTTTTTATATAATATTGTGTTGTATCCTGGAATGAAACTACATGCAAAATTTCAGTGAGATCAAATGATAAGAAGTGGTCTAAAAATTGGTTACAAAATTTGACCGTGACTGACCGCGAAAACAACAGAGTGAGTTAATATAAGCGTGGTAATTAATGTAATTTTTTTTTAATATTAAGTGCGCGCTTTTGCATAACCGTACTTCATAAGAAAAAAATATAATATATGTAGTGTTGTAAATCACTAATGCTAAAATAGAAATAATAAAGAATAAAATTTATTTTAAAGTAAAACCATTCAGATATCCTCTTTATTTGAAAAAATATGTCAGATATTTGTTCTGTAATTAATTTACGAAATCAACTTTTCCGTTCACTGTGCGTAAAACTTCTTCAGAAAAATACAAATAAAAATTTGAAACAATGATTTTTTAATATATTTATTACAGAATTCAAATTTAAAGAATTTCTTCAATTAAAATTTATTATTACAGAATAGCTGGATATTAATCCCAAGAAGAATAGAAATTAATAATTATGCTCCGGATCTTTATGAATTTTATGCTAATATTAAAAAAATTAATCGAACTAATTTTGCTGTTTTTGCTAATGTGACGTTCTTTAAGGATCTGCCTGATAATGAACGGGTATTTTAAATTAAATTAGACAGTTTTTTTTTTAAATATTAATTATTTTTAAATTACAGATTGAAATAAAACTCTATGGTTCTTTTAGTAACGCATACAAAGAATTGCCAATTAATATTAAAAGAACATTTTGCGATTTTTTTAAATATGAATTCAATTTTGTTAAAAAAAACTTAGTAGGCCACGGTAGTTATCCTGAAAAATGCCCTATAAAAAAGGTATTTTTGAAAATTTAATTTAAATCTCTTACACTTATTTTAAATAAATATATTGGTGTACTTTTCAATTTTTTATCTTGTTGCAAAATATTGAAAATTTACATTAAAAATATGTTTATTGCTATTGTTATAACATTTTTTTTACATTATATTTTTTTATTTAAGGTAATTTAATTATTTCTGCTAATTATTTACTACATAATATCTATATTTATCTAAAAATAATACAAGAATTTTGTTTAGAAATATGCAATTAAAATTAAATAAAATTTTTTTTGTATTGAAATAATTTTTGATTATATATGTAATTCATTTTGTTAATCATAGTAAGCGCAAACCGTGTTTAATTTTAATTTTATTATTGGCTATTTTTGTGGAAAAAATAACATTAAAATTTAATTTATTGCACATTATTCAATTCCGAATTTAATAAACAATACAAATTTATAAAAATATATAAATTTTTCTAATTAAAATAAAAAATTGATATTATTTCGATTATAATTTTAGTAAGTATATACTATTTTTATGCTAAAAATATTTACTTCTTAAAAGAAAATTGTTTCCGAGTAACTTGATCTTCCATACAATTTTTTTTTTAAAAGTGCAAAAAATTATTTTAAAAAAAATTATAATACTTAATTTATTTGTAGATGTAAATAACTTTTTCTATATTATGTACATAAATAGTTATGGTTTATTATATTTTTTAACTACATATATAATATGAAATTTTGTAGGGTTTTTATTATGTAGATAATGTAACTGCAGACTCAAAATACTCTCTAGGTATTCCATGGAGAGCAACGGATTATTATGGACAAGCACATTTTTATATTTATAATAAACTGATAATGTCTGTTAAATTATATGTAAGCATAGACAGGACCGGAGACTATTAAATTATTTTGTTTGCATTACTTTGTTTTGAAATATAAGAAATTATAATATTATTAATAAATTGCATTGTACATTCTAGCGTAAGATTGAAAATAAATAAATCTAATATGTAAAACGTAAGATATATTTTTGTTTATTTGCCTGTTAGTATTTCTAATTCAAAAATATAAAAAAAAATTATTAATACGACACCACAGATTTTTAGCACAAGTTTTCGTACAACAAAAAGATTTTTGTACGACAGAATTGGTTAAATAAACGATTATGTACATTGAAAAAGAAATTGTTTTGAAAGGTTTTTTGTCATTTAATATATTTTCCTATCATGTAAAGTATTTTGTAGCCGAGCTTGACATTTACTTGTCGTGCAAACAATCAATTTTATCGTTATTTTGTCGGTATTTTTGAGTTAAAAAGTTGAAAAAAATGAAAGAACTTATTGACTCTGCTAAAATTATTCGGAGATAACCGAAAATTAGTAGCAACGAAATTTCAAATGAAAATATAGGTTTAGTATCGCTGTATGAAGTTTTTTAAAAAAATTATTAATTTGAAATATTATATATACCGACAAACATTGCTTTTTATTTGTTAGATAATTTTTACGATAGGTTTGGATATAGTTAATCAATTTTGATTTAAAAAAACATAATATTAAAATAAGGTCATATAAAATATGAATTGTATCTGATACGTAAATAATTTTTCTATTTGTATAATAATTACAGTTACGATTCATATTTTATATGATTTTATTTTAATAATATGTTTTTGTTTATATATATATATATATATATATATATATATATATATATACAATTTAATATAATTTATTACCAAATTATTTGTGTCTTTCAGATTTGAATTACTATATATTAACATTCCAAATAACTAACTATAGTTATGACAAAAATACTTACGTTGTGTTTGTTTTTTCAAATCTTTAGTGTTGTATGTATTATTTAATAGTTATTTTTTTATTTTTAAGTAAATATTTTTTAG
Source organism: Clivina fossor (assembly GCA_963966155.1). Taxonomy (NCBI): domain Eukaryota; kingdom Metazoa; phylum Arthropoda; class Insecta; order Coleoptera; family Carabidae; genus Clivina; species Clivina fossor. The sequence goes on from OZ014555.1 coordinate 26,740,239, forward strand.
CGTTGAGAAATTGTTTTATTACATTAAATTTTTGTGTATTTACGCCGTGTATAATTATTACAAAGAACTAATTATCTAAAAAAAAACTAGTTTATAATTAGTTCTTTGTAATAATTATACACGGCGTAAATACACAAAAAATTTAATGTAATAAAAGTTATTTTTTTAGTAAAGATAAATAGTTACTAAATTGTAATTTGTTTCAATACTTTAACATATTTAATTTGTTGTTATCATTCTCGTTATCGTTACCGGTCTTAGCCAATTGTAAAGTGCCTTTAACAATATCATAATTTAATTCAATTTGCTTCCGAATTTTTAACAAACAATTTGAATTGACGTAAAAGTATCGTTTTATTGCTAGCAATAATAATTAGTACATTATGCTAGTAGAATTTAATATCGGTACAGTTTTGCCCAATTAAAATCGACTGCAAAGTGTTTATTATATAATCGGTTGTTAGTAAATTAAAAATTTATTTTATCTGAAATTACAAATTCATAATTTTAACGAAATACATTAGTTACCCACATCACATGCAAACTTTTGAAACTTAGGATTTTTCAGTTCTAAATTATATTATATAAGATTAAGTAAATGCAAGATTTTCTTAAATTAAAGCTAGAATAACATTTATCTTTTTATTAAAAAAATGCCAAATTTGTAGAAAAATAATCAGTGATTATTATTGGAAATATTTTTATAAACTGATGTGATTAAGTGCGCGCTTTTGCATAACCGTACTTCATAAAAAAAAAATAATATATGTATTGTTGTAAATCACTAATGCTAAAATAGAAATAATAAAGAATAAAATTTATTTTAACAAAGTAAAACCATTGAGATATCTACTTTATTTGAAAAAATGTATCAGGTATTTGTTCTGTAATTAATTTACGAAATCAACTATTCCGTTCACTGTGCGTAAAACTTCTTCAGAAAAATACAAATAAAAATTTGAAACAATGATTTTTTAATATATTTATTACAGAATTAAAATTTAAAGAATTTCTTCAATTAAAATTTATTATTACAGAACAGCTGGACATTAATCCCGAGAAGAGTAGAAATTAATAATTATGCTCCAGATTTTTTTGAAATTTATGCTAATATTAAAAAAATTAATCGAACTAATTTTGGTGTATTTGGTAATGTGACGTTTTTTAAGGATCTGCCTGATAATACGCGGGTATTTTAAATTAAATTTGATATTTTTGTGAAATATTAATTATTTATAAATTACAGATTGAAATAAAACTCTATGGTTCTTATAGTAACGCATACAAGGAATTGCCAGTTAATATTAAAAGAACCGTATGCGATTTTTTTAAGAATGAGTATAATTTATTTAAAAAAAATTTAGTAGGCCACGGTCATTATCCGGAAAAATGTCCTATAAAAAAGGTATTTTAAAAAAATTAATTTAAATTGTCTGCACAAATTTCAGATGATGTACCTTTGAACTTTATATTTTGTTGCAAAATATTGAAAATTTACTTTAAATAAAATATATAACAAAAACTTTTTAAAAACCACGCTTATATTTAAATGCACTAAAGAGAGGAAAATATTTTTTTAAAAAGCGTGGAGCGCCAGGAAACTATATTTCGCAATGATGATTAAGCGCTCCACGCTTTTAATTTTTAATTTCAGTTCCGCATTTAATGAACAATAAAAATTTATAAAATATTCTAATTAAAATACAAAAATTAATATTATTTCGATTATAATTTTAGTAAAGTATATACTATTTTTATGCAAAGAATATTGCTGTTTTTAAAAATTATTTTAAATGTTTTTATTTCCGCAGACACTTGGTATATATATATATATATATATATATATATATATATATATATATATATATATCTGGTTAATATACTTCTCAAAAAATATATATATTTCGGAGTAACTTGATCTTTCATATAAATTTTTTGTTAACAATGCAGAAAAAATATTTAAAAAAAATTGTAATACCTAATGAAGAGACTATATACTTATTATAAAATTTTGTAGGGTTTTTATTATATAGATAATGTAACTCCAGACTCAAAATACGCTCTAGGTATTCCATGGAGTGTAACGGATTATTATATACAAGCACTTCTTTATATTTATAAACAACTGCTTATTTCTGTTAAAGTTTATATAAGCATAGATAGGACTAGTGATTATTACTCCTAATTTTTTTTTGCATTATTTTGTTTTGAAATGAAAGAAATTGTAATATTAATAATAAATTACATATGTACACTCTAGCCTAGCATAAGTTTGAATATGAATAAATCTAATATGTAAAACGTAAGATTGGTTTGTCTTTTTGCCTGCTAGTATAATATTTATAATTCAATAAGAATAAATTATTAACAGGACAGCAAAGATATTTTGCACAAGTTATGTATAAGAGTATAAGTTTTCGTACGACAAAAAATAATTTTACAAAACAGAATTTGTTATATAAACGACTAAGTACGTTAAAAAAAAATTGTCGTAAAATGTATTTTTGTCGTTCAATATATTTTTCTATCGTGTAAAGTAATTTTTAGCCGCGCTTGATATTTACATGTTGTGTAAAAAATCTTTATCTTTATCTTTATCTTTATCTTCATCTTTATTTTTCCCGTTTTATCGGACTAATAAATTACACCCTTCAAAAATGGTATAGAGAAGTTTTTTTTTTTAGTATCACAATTTTTTTTACAAAAACACTGTTTTAATTTCTTGCTTTTTTTAAATCTTTCTCATTTCTAATTATTTTATTATTTTTTTTGCAATCTCCGTCCGTATTTTGTATAGAAGAAATAGTATTTTATGTTTTGCACATTATGTAAGTAGAGAACATAGAATAATAAAGATACTAAATATAAAGATACTAAATGATAGGAATACTAAACATGTCTCATTTAAGTGTATATGTATAAATTTTTCTCTGAAATACATTTTTATTATTTTAGAAAATGAACGTTTTGTTTTTTTGATAATTCGTTTATAGAGTATATTTACATTCTGTTATGTTATACCTAATATTTATAACACAATTTTTTACTAATCACAAGTCTAAAATTTTAACTGCACAATCGTAAAATAGATAAACCATAAGTTACCATCGTTTGTAGGATATTATCAGATTATATATATATATATATATATATATATATATATATATAATGTGTTCCCGGATTGAGTTCACTATAGGTTTAATCGGCAAAAAAATTAAGAATTTAATTTTTATGTTTTGGGATCTTGCCTTGCTTTGTCTGAAAACAGTTTTAAGCATATTTTTAGTTTTTTCAAAATTAAGGCGGCCATGAGAAATATAAAAAAACTATTTTATATTCAGGTAAACTGCCTTTTTGGTCAATAATACGGCATAATGTTCTTAAGAAAAGTTGTTCAGAATTTGAAATTTTGACTCTATTGAAAATTTTAAAAAATCGGCCAACTTTCATTAAATCCGCTTTTTGTGTTATTTAACGGATGTTACATATAATAAACTTCTAACGGCTACAGTTCCGTTAGAAAGCATTTTCGGACATATGTTTATTTGAAATTTTTTATTTAGAGTACTCATAGGAATCATCCGGTGTAGTTTTTCCCCGACGTCATAAATCACCCTGTATAAAATTTGACAAATACGCAAATGTATTACACCATAGGATTGAGCATATTTTCTACTATCTTTTCTAACTTTTCAAATCTCATAAAGATGGCGGATTTATCACTATTCCACTGAGGTTTTCAATTAACTAAGAAGCACATTGAGACGAAAAAGAGAGCAACACATCCTTACCACGAACTGGTACTTGACCTGCTAGAAGGACTATGCTGTGAGCCTTCAGATTCGCGCGATAACGATGTTATCCTGCCATGAATTCCTTCTGGTTTCTCAACGACTTGCTGCTGTCCTTTTATCGCCATTCGTGCACGACACAGATCCTTAAATAAAATATAAAATAATTCATTTTTAATAAATTATTTTTTTTTGATATAGTAAAGTTTAAAATGGAAGTGTTGGAAACATATTTTCATGACGCTCGATTGTATTTAATTAGACAATTATTTTTTTGCATTTGCAAAAAAATTTGCCCGCCAAACGGTTTAGCAAAACTCGACGTCGGCCATATTATGACGTTTGCAGTACATAATAGAGTTATATGACATTATCGCATGTTGAAACTCATGCTATGCTTATTGATGTCGTAACGTATTGTTTGGTGGGTGTTAGAGAACAGAGACGAGGTAATTTCTCTATGGATGCTACCGTTTTACTATTGTCTTATTACTTGTACATGTGTTCTGCTTAGTGTATTAAGCGGTTACAAGCGTATCTTCTTCATTGATATAAATATTTTTTGGATCGATCAACATGTTGTTTGACATACGACAGAGTTTTAGGCTAATTTTAAACCTAGTGACAGTAGAAACAGCTTACTAAGTGCGTTTGTTTTGTAAGGTTTATAAATTTCCACAAAAATAAACTTGTTAAAAATTGCTTTAAGATTTATTTTGTTAATTTAAGTGTACTTATAATTAACTTTATAAATATATAATAAAATATATTAAAATTACTTATTAGAATATATATACCGGGTGTTCGTTCGTCAAGTTCGTATGGGCGTTTAACATGCAATTTCGATAATTTGCGATATATTTCTTTCTCGAGTAAAATTCGGAAAAATACTGAGAGTACTTTTCGATAGGGCATAAAAAGTTCTATAATTTGATTTTAGTTTCAATTTATTAGCATATGCCGTTTGGGCGTTAGAACTTCTTTTGGATTTTTTTGGTTTTTATTTTTTCTCTCAAAAACTGTCAGGTCTAGGAAAATAAGCGCAGTGTAGAAAAATGCGGAATATTGAGTACTATAATTTAGTAAAAAAAATATTATTTTAGAATGCGCCGTTTACTAGAAAGAAATTGAAAACTGAATTTTTGAAAATTTCTCAAGGGTATCCTTGGGATATTTTCAAAATAAAACTTTTTTCAAGATTTGCTCAAAAAAATCTGAAATTAGTATAATAGAGAAAAAAATTAGCTACATAACAGCTAAGTAACTGTTTTCTCTATCTCATCTGGTTTGGCAGGAAAAATTATTGAAAATTAATATTTTTTCATTTTAATTTGTTTTTTATTTCTTGCCAAAGCAGAATGAGTTAGAGAAAAAAGTTACTGAGTTATTATGTAGCTAATATTTTTCTTTATTTTACTGAATTTTTTTAGATTTTTTTAAGCAAATTTTGAAAAAATCTTATTTTGAAAAAAATCCCTGGAAATTTTTCAAAAATTCAGTTTTTAATTTTTTTTCTACTAAATGATGCATCCTACAATAATAGTTTCTTCACGAGCAAATTCAAATTTGACAACCACCTTTAAAATTTATTTTCTTATTTAATATAAATAATTTTGCTTTGAAATATATTTATGTTAATGTACACTTTTGATTTTAAAAAAAATTTAAAATGTGCAATAATCGAGCTGTGAAAATTACATGTCCATAGGAACTGCATGCGACTATACGATATTTATTGTGATTTAACGAAAATTTTCATTTTGACATTTGCTAAAATATACTTAATACAAATATTATTATCTTGCATTATTTGTAAATCGATCGTGTTAAAAACAGTGTACCGATACATGGTTATTAAGTGCTAATAACAGAATCTTGAAAATTGGTAAAGCGAGATGAAATTGAGCTTTTTCAAATCTCTTCTCGATTTTGTTATAATGCGCTTACCATCCTTGTATCATAATACATATATAATAAATAATTTTTTGTGTATGTTAAATTATGTATTGTTTGAAAACTGACTGCGTGTAAATGAGATTTTTACGTGGGGTATGTGGTGAAACTAGGTGGAAACAGACGCGAAATAGATTAGTGTATAATGAGTGTGAAATTGAAAAAAAAATGTTGTAGCAAAAGTTGGTGTTAATCAGTTACGATGGTTCGGTTATCTTAAGCGAATGCCTAATGAACGTTTGGTTAAAAAGATTTATATAAATGATTTTGAAGCTATACGTATGTGTGGATAGCCGATGAGTAGATAGAGTGGTATGATTGAGAGTTTTTGCGTAAGCGGAAGTTTCCTAGTAGTAGGAATAGAAGAGCAAGTATGAATATGGATGAAGTTAAATTTGTTTGTGTGGATAGGCATGTTTGGAGGAACTGATTTCGGGATAGTGGAAAGAGTTTGTGTGACACCATTTTGGGTACATTGCGGATTGTGTATATATGTACGTATGTTTAGTTTTACGTAAAAGTTCTTGAATAAATTTAATTTACAAACCTGATAATCTTTGCTAGCTTCTGTATCAGGATGTGCTAAATTATGTAGTTTCTTGCGAGATAAAATTTGACCCCTGATCACAAGAAGAACAATAACAGCTAGCAGCAACGCACCAAAAATTCCGCATAAAATTACAACAATTAAATACATTTGGGCAATCGAATTAGTTTCAACTTTCAGTACTGCAGGCATCTTTGTCTGAAAAGAATAATAGGAAATATATATATTAATAAACTGATTTTTAATAACATTACTTCATACATACCTTATTTCCTACACCAGCAGAAATAATTTCAACTCCAATTGTTTTTTTTAAGAGATCTTTTATTAATTCTGAAATATTTTCAATTTGTTATTAAAATCTGATATATCGAAACTACATGCTCGAGATTATCAACATGTAGTTTCTTTAACAATTTTTACTTGCATTGTCAATGGTGCGGGTCGTTAGCCCACAGCCAAGCAAGGAGCCCACATCTGTGGGTACTGAACCACTCAGACCCAACCGATATCAGTTTAGTGGTAAAAGTTTCTAATACCAGAAAAATATTTAATTTAATTTGTGATTTGAGCGCGGCGTGAGCCAGGGACCTTTGGGGTCCGACACCAACACGCTACCACTGGCATTTATTATTATATACATTCATATATTATATTTATATTCGATTTTTAAAAACTTTGATTACATTTAACTAGCATTTAAATTTTATTTTATTTATATTTCTGAAACTTTTCATATAATCCTTTTTTTATGGAAACATTTTTACATATTGAAAATTTGCACATTTGTACAAATATAATTTGCACATAATTCTACGAGTACTTTATATTATTCAGATAATTAAAATCACAATTAAATATGAGTACGCTGTCTGTATACAAAACGTTGTGAAGATTGGAATGTTTTTCTTACGTAATTTTATCATATAATTTATTTTCATATGTAAAAAAATATATATTTAGCAACTTTTTTAATATTTATAATTAAAAAAAAAAAAAGATTGAAATGTTATTTACCAATTTTCTTTGCAAATTCCGTTGCATTTAATCCTTGCTCATTTGGTCCAACTCGAAATGCAACTTCTTTTCTGGCAACACTATTAAACAAAATTGAAAAAAATATTTTGTTAATTAATCTTAATTAACCCCGCTTTTATAAACGCTTAAATTTACTTTAGAAGTAAATATATTTACTCAATTGATTTCCATATTATAAAACCGAATAAAATTAATTTAATCTAATATCTATCAGGTAGTTATTAAAAATAAATGAAAAACACATGTAAGAAATAATTGCAACTTTGTTGCTACATAGTTTATAGTTAATAGTTACTTTTTATAGTTAATAAGAGTATGTTTTATATTGTATTTCATAAGGATTAATATTATTATTAATGATAGAAATAATTTTAGTTTTTTTCAATATTGATGTAAATAACTGGTTAGTTAAATAAATATACTTTATTATTATAGTAACTCGTGTTTCTAAGGTTATTTAGTAGAGAAGTAAAATTTACTAAAATTTACTAAAATATTAAATAAGCGTTTATAAAACCGGTAGAAAATTAAATTATTATGAAAATAATTAAAATATTAGTATAAAATGGCTTACCGCGGGTGTGTCAGTGATTGTGGATCTATATGTAGCATGTTAGCAATATGAAATATAATTTCCATTCCTTCTTGCCAAGTACGAATACTAGAAATAAGAAAAAGAAATTTGATATTGGTACGTAATATATTTTTATATTTATTTTTAGTTTACCGATCTTCTACGCCAATGTAAACGTAATCTGTATCAACAGCATATTGTTGTTCTACGCTAGGATTAGGATGTCCTGCAGCACCTCTTGGCTCCTTTTTCACAACTTTATCTATTAAAATCTTACTTTTATTCTTGGTAGTTGCCGTAGTTTCTTTATGTAATTTTGTAGAATCAGTAGTCACTAAAGTATGTTCATCAAAAGGTGGTCCAGGTTTCTTCACATCTAATCTTTCTGGTCTCTTAAAACCCCAATCATATTTTTCTAGAAATTTATTTAAATCCTGTTTCAAAATTTGATCAGAATCTGGTTTAATTTCACCCATAAATTTCGAATCGGGGACGTATACAACACCACCTTCAGTAAACACTCCTGCTTTATTGGAATCTGCATCTGAATTGAATTTAAATTGTTCCAAAAAGCCTGGAACATCATAATCGACTATTGGTTTCATTTTAGGCATGTCTGGTTTGTTATTTCCATATTCATATTTGTTTTGTAATTCTCTAAAAATTTCATGATGTGGCATATTTTCACCGCTGCCAGTTTCTTCGTGCAAAAAATCCGGATCTTGTTCATTTTCATCGCTATATACGCGTGATTCAAATAGATCACTTGTGTCAGTATTATCAAGTAGAGCAGGGTTATTGTCCCGCGACTCCCATCCTGATCTAAATTTTTCAGGCGTATTATATTTTCGTGCAAATCTTGATGTATCTATGTCGGAATCTTCACCATTATTAAGATCTTCAAGTATTTTCGCTTTTAAATAAGCAATATTCTCCTCCCTTATCCATTCTTGTAGCAGTTCCTCGCGTTCTTTTTCTTTCTGAAACTTTTCGTATTCATCAAAGAAATCCTGCAAGATGCCTTTCAATTCATCCGAATTTTCAGGTTGAAGGAGATATTCTAAATCGGCAGGTGATAATCGCAGTGAATTTAAATATTCAACAAATGGAAGAAATTCTTCTAATTCTTTTAGTTTGTCGGACGATTCAATTAACAATCGATTATTTTCTTCTGATGTTTCTGGATATTCTTGTACTGGTATATTATCTGCTATAGGTATGTTTTCTGATGATGGTAAGAATTGGATATCATTTTCTGATTGCATGGAACTGTAATCATATGGATCTAAAGAACGTCGATGCATTGCTGGTATCCATGTTCTTTTTATTATTTCTGGATAATAAAGCCGTTCTATTCCTTCACTATACTCATTCGCTTCAACGTTATTATCAATGGGAGGCAATTCTTGATCAGATTCAATACCTTCTAAAACTTGCGGGAAATAAACTTCATCAGCGAAATCTGCGTGTGGATTGCCAACACTTGGTGTATATTTAATGTAAGCTTGCGATTCTGGATCCACCTTTTGTTGGAAAACAAAAATAAATTCAGTTATGGAATTAATTATAAAACTAAGTTTTAGGTACTGATTTTAGATTTAAATTTGTTGTGTTTATCGCCGAGTTGGTTTGCGTAAATTAATTTCCGTATAAACTCAATTTATTCATAATTGATCTAATTGAATTAGTGCTGAAAGTGAAATTTACAAGCGGTGATATTTTGATGTTTTATATTATTTTATAAATATTTACAAAACGTTTTATTTTATTTACATATTGTATTGATTGTTGACGGATTTTTATTTTTTAATCAATAAATACAATGAAAAATAATTTTTGATACATACTTGTTCTTCAGTTTCTAATGATTTTAAAGCTCCTTCCAAATCTTGATCAATTAAATGACTGCATACGGTGTTGTCAAAATCAATTCTGAAAATATAACAAAATAATTAATTATTGTGAAATAATTAAATTAGCTTGAAATATAATGAAAATTGTGAAAAGTAGGCAGCTTTTGCTACAAAGTGTCAAATATTATTAAAGTATACCTTTATTAATAGCCCTGTCATATAATCAATAATACGGGAATAGATTTATGTTTGTTAAAATAAATGTATGAATGTTACAAAATATTAAGTTAATGAAAAATAATATTTGCATTACATTAGTGATTATAAAAGTTCTAACATGACTATTATGTAAACTGTACTTTGTAGATTATAAAAGAGTAAAAAACTTTTGTTTGAAACATTTTAACAATACAAGATTAATTAAAAAACATGCTGAAAATTCCATCCCGTATAATTCAATTTATATATTTATAAATTTAAAAAGAGCAGTTACTTGAAAATTTAAATCACATTTTAGAATACTATTTATTTGCAAAATATGACAGCATATTTTTAATTTAAGCTGAGAAATGTCATAATTGGAATATATATATATATATATATATATATATATATATATATATATATATATATATATATATATATATATATATATATTATTAGTTTCGTGGGATTTTCAGTCAAAAATAAAAACAACTCAATTCAAAGTGCAAGCTTTCGGAAAAAATTTATTTCCATCAGCTTCCACTTTGAATTGAGTTGTTTTTATTTTTGACTGAAAATCCCACGAAACTAATAATATAAATATTTACAGTCACTAAAACTAATATACATATATATATATATATATATATATATATATATATATATATTCCAAATATGACATTTCTTAATTGGAAATGAATTAATTTGAAATATGTCTACGTATTTATATGAAATGTTTCCTTATGTGCTGCAAACATTATAACATGAAGCAAAATCTTGTGTTAGAAAAACACAAAATTAAATAATTTTTAGTTGTCAATTTAACAACATTGTTAAATTGAAATGAGTTTCTACATATATTTTATGATTTTACTATTTATTTTTATAACTTTGACAGCAAGGAAAAACTGGTATATTTTTGAGAAAAAATTATAAAATTTTACAAAATTCATTATGGCTATATTATTTATCCGATTTTGATCAAATTTCCATAAAATATTTTCCAAGTGTCCACATAAATTATATTTTAATAATTTTAATAAAATACAATGTTGCCAACTCTCAAAGAAAAAATATTAAATTAAAAAAAAAACAATTATGGCTACATTGTTTATAGAAAATTAGTCAAATTTTTACAAAATATCCATTTAGTACTCTCAAAAATTATGTAATTTTGTTGTTTATATGATTGTCAACTAATGATGTCAAATATGGGTTTACCCATATGTTTCTAATCTTGTTTTCATTACCATATTAACTATGGAAGAAATAATATTGAACAAAAGTTCATAAGTATATTGTGAAATTAATATAAAATAACATTCCAATGTTGGGATTTTTTCTCCCAAAAATTTTACAAGTTACTCAATCATGGAATCGGCTATTAGGATATGCATCAATGACCGGCCAGTTAACCATAGACACGTGTTTTGCGCTTTAGGAGCTCATCAGTATGGTGATTTGTTCAATGTCCGAAGACACTGATGCAGGTCTGGCCATCTGGCTGGCTTTTATGCCAAGCATAGTCTAATAGCTGATTCAGTAATTGAGTAACTAGTGAAATTTTTGGGGAAAAAAATTTCAACATTAGAATATTCTTTTAACTATAATAGAGTTTAATATTTAATTTATATATGTTTTATAGAGCTGTCACTTTGGTCAGAAATATCTATCGGAACTTTTTACAGCTTATATGTTAAGTCAGTATATTTATACTAGTGATGGACTTAATCAAATGATTTTAATAATCAAATGTTTGGTATTCGAATGAATATCAAGATCGACTGATCATTCGAATGATATCATTCGAATGACAATATAAAAATAGTACTAGAATGAACGATTGTATCTATCTGTCAGTTATATTATCATTAAAATCACTAGATAGTATCACGTATCACAATCCAACGTCCTACATAATAATATTTGAATAAATTTTTTTAATAACTGAGTATTATAATAATAAAAATATTTTAAATTTCTTTTATGTTAAATAAATTAATATTTTAATTATTTATTAATTTAAGTTAAATGTGTATGGTAACTGGTACAACAAAATAATCTTACTTAAATTACAATATTAAACTAAATGCATCTTTTATTATTATTACTTTTTTAGTTATATAGGAAATTAAAATTAAATACAATCATTTATAAGCTATATGTTGGCATCTTTTTTTTTCCAACTTTAATTGCAACATCAAACTAGCTTTCTTAAGTATTTTAATGGTTATTTGCTACTTAGTTAGGTTGACTGCCTCTCTGATTTCGAATAATTAAAAAATTGTTAGCTTTAAAGTTGTCTTTCAATTTTATAATTTATTTTGTATATTTTTGCCAGTTTTTTGTTCATCATCCGAATGATTTCAATTTAATTCGAAATATCTCGAATGATTTTCATAATCGAATTAATTATTTTTCATTCGAATTATCCCATTGCATATTATGTGTATTTTAAATGTCAAGTTTTTTTTTTATATTATTTATTTTTGAGTTATAAGCTACTGAATAAACAAACACCACTTAGGCGCAATTGCACAAAGCATTGTTAAACGCTTTGTAAGATAATCAATTCGTTAACGAGACGATTTGAAGGTAGTTGACAATCTAGTTTCTTAGTTAACTCATTGATTAAATTAATAATGGAATATTTTTGATTCTGGCATAAAGGATCTAATAATAAAATAATTTGTCTTGAGACGTTTCTATCTTTATTTGATCATCTTCAGTTAATTTTTTAAATATTAAGTTTACAAAAAATTTAAATATCCTCCCACATCATTTACAATCTGTAATATTGCACGTGTTCGTACATTTTTAAATGTCATTTTTTAACAGTATTTGATATTAATAATTGATGATGTAGAATTTTGTTCATTTTAAAAAATGTTTTTATTTTAAAAATTATTGTAATATACGTAGAACCATTTTATTATAATTTAGGCTTTTACTTGAATGTTTTATGAATTTAATGTCTGGTTTTGCGTTCATGATGGACGTTCCATATAATAATAAGGATTCTTGTGAAAACAAAAATTGTTCGAATATGATAATATTATCAAAAAGTATGTTGGTGTGGGAGGATATTTTAATTTTTTGTAAACTTAATATTTAAAAAATTGACTGAAGATGATCAAATAAAGATCGAAACGACTCAAGACAAATTATTTTATTATTAGATCCTTTATGCCAGAATCAAAAATATTCCAAATTAACTTAATAGGATCAGCCGAAATTTAAAATAAATTAATAATGCTTTCTGCAACCGGATCTTAATTTGTATATTATAGATATTAGTTTTAAATAATACAGAATAGAAATTATATATGAATTAAATATTAAATATAGAATTTATATGAATCATTAATACCTACATACCTACACATTTATATTCATATTTTCTATAATATTTATTAAATTTTAATTACAAATTGAATGAATTTTAGAATATAAACAGAGATTAGTGTGCTACAAAATCCCATTGTAAGATAGCTTAATTGAAATTGAATACTTTATTTTAGTTGGATTTTCAAGGAAGACATGAAGCATGCTATATAATCCTTTTTAATCTAATTGTTTACGCATGTATATTTCAAAAGATTGTTATTAATACTTATTTAAATATTCTATTTTAATATTCTGTATTAATGTTTTGTATGAATGTTTATTTAAAATCGATGTTTCGACGAAATTCAACGTTCGTGTTTATCAGAATAAATGATATAAATGATATTACAGTAAATAACACAATATAGAAACAAGTTACAAGGTAACTTGTAAACACGTTTTTATTAACTCGCTTTCTTGTCTGTCTGTTTGTTTGTTTATTTGTTTGGTACAAATTTTGCAATCGATTTTAAACTAACTTCCCGATGAGATAGAGATGGATGGCAATGCAATATTAATTAATTAATAATATTAGAAATATTAATTTTTATCTTGTGCTATATTCACGAATTTCGTACATTCGTGTATTTAGTATTTTTTTTTTAAAATACGGAAACTACAGAAAACAACTACAGAAAATACAGAGAACACGCACACTAGACTGAAAAACAGAAAATAATTATTTAAATAAAAAAAAAGAATAATATCACTTTTTAAAACGGACGAAAAAAAAAAATATATACTACGTTTTTAAAACAGACTAAAAAGTATAAAATAATTTCCCATACAGATTGTCCTGAAAATTTGTAATTGTAAATTTTTAATAGTTATGACAATACTTGTACGATTTAAAACGAAAAACGTGGAGCGCTACGACAGCTACTCCCTACACTTTTTACTATTATTTATTGCATGCGCTCAACATTTTTCGTTTTAAATCTTACAAGTATTGTCATAGCTATTAAAAGTTCACCATCACAAATTTTCAAAATAATCTGTATGGGATCAGAAATCCATATGGGGTTATAAATCTGAATAGAGCTAGGAGAAATTATTTTATACTTTTTAGTCTGTTTTAAAAACGTAGTATATGTATATTTTTTTTATTTTATTTAAATAATTATTTTGGATGACGTACAATGGAACTTATAATAATTGGACTATATATCTTTTATATCTAGAACAAGGCAATATCAAAAATCACATTAAATCACATTAAATATCAGACATATTTTAATAAATTTTTAAATTGAATTTAAATTTAAGAGGAAAAATAAACTTCTTCAACTTATCCATCATAATTTTCTTTTATCAACCATTTTTAAAGGAACGTTGAAACGTAACATTATTTGAGGCTATATTTCAGTTACATTTACAAGAAGTTGTGATATCTTCTATAGAATAAAATCAAGTTATTTCAGATGGATGAAGCTTTAGTGCTCTTAAAAGGAAGCCATTTACAAAAAAGTGAAGTTTTATTCACATCACAAATATCAACACTGCGGCATTTACGGAAAATTTCATTTTTAGAAGTTGGTTTTTGTAAAGTTTTGCTTTTTATCTGTAGAAAAAATGTTCGCAAAAATGTATGCAAAATATATGTTGCTTATAAAAGAAAAAGTTTTTGATAATTTATTTAGATTTTACATAAATTATATAAATAAAATAAATTAATATATCACGTTTTTAACACGGACTAAAAAGCATAAAATAATTTCTCCTAGCCTCATACAGATTTATAAGTCCCACAGAGAAAAACATGAGGCAACGACAGCTACTTCCTACACTTCTACACTATTACCTTTTGCATGCGCCCCATATTTTTTTGTATGGAGTTATAAATCTGTATGGGGTTATAAATCTGTATGGGACTAGGAGAAATTATTTTACACTTTTTAGTCCGCGTTAAAAAAGTGGTACATTAAAAATATTTTTTTAATTTAAATAATTATTTTCTGCTTTTTCGTCTTGTTTAACTTTAACTTAATTAAATTAATTAATATAATTATAATTAATTATAATTAATAAATTAATTAATTAACTTAATTTAATATTTCTAATAATATTAATTAATTAGTTAATATTGCATTCTCTTCTAGTTCTGAGCTATGTTTAAAGTTTCAAGTCTCTAGCTCATCGGAAAGTTAGTTTAAAATCGATTGCAAAATTTGTATCAAACAGAGAAACAAACAAACAAATAAACGGAAAAGAAAACGTGTTTAAAGTGTAAATAATAGTATAATAAATATTTGATTTTCGTACAAGTATATTTATATTAAATTTAAAATAAATAAAGTTGCTTTAGGATTTAGTTCTGTATACATCGATGTTTCGATATACTCTACGTACGTCATCATCATCAGCAAAAATTATATAAGTCTATTGTATTTGTATCATTTTTCCTGATGATGATGTTAATAGACTAACATCAAAACATAGATTTTTAATTAAAATGTATACAGAACTAAATCCTAAAGCTATTTTATTTTAATATAATGAATGCTAAAAGATTTTTTAACTATGTTTATACTAGTTTTTACTTTGTAGTGTAAAAATATATAAAAATAAATGTTCAATATTCGTATACAAATTCCGTATTTCTGAGCGAAACCATCCCTCAAGTTTTATTTTTAAATTTTCGCCCTCTTTCTTTAAAAAAAGCCAGATTATTTACGGTGTCTATGTATATACAAGCGTAAATAAATTATTACGAGTGAAAACAAATCTGTGTGTAGAATATAAAGTTTATATTTAGATTTATTTTTAAAGCAAAATTTTGTTATTGTTTTTGTTGAATTTTTTATTTAATAAACTGAGGTTTTTTGATAGGTTACATTTATACGTTTCAAAGTGTAATGAACTCCATTCTTACTTACTCCTAAACATTACGGCTTTTTAAACATAAGAATCTGGATAGTGGTTTACATTTTCTTTTAATTCTTCCATATTTATAGCTAATCCTAAAGAAAACGTTAAGGAAAATAATCGCTAAAAATCCGATCAATTTGTTTAACGCGTCAAAAAAATACAAAGATCTTAAAACAAGATGAGTCAGTTAATCTGGTTTTTTTTGCCACGTTAAACACATTATTTTGCGTCTGAAGAGCTCTATTACTTCATTAATAATTAGTATCATTATTCTTGTGAATGTTTTATATTAAAAGTTTACCATGTAATATTATAAGCTCGGAATGTATTTTGTGTAGTTAATTTAATATAATGAAATATAAAAATCATTATCAAACTAAAAGTTGAAGTCGGTGTTGGAATCAATAGTCGTAGTTGGAGTCGTAGTTGAAGTCGGAGTCAACTCATATTCTTTTTGTCGACCCCCACACCCATAGACTAGGTATAGAGGAGAGAAAGATCCTAAGCGTTGAAAGATTGTCGAAAGATGAATGGGTACATAAGGCTCAAAATACCCAAAGTATTTAACGTCAAACTCATGTATTTTTGGGGCATCGACCATCTAAATAATTTTTAACACAGTTAGTCAGATATGTAATGCTAATGTTTTTAATTTATGAAAATTCATTAAAAATTTATAATTAATGATGATACGAGGCTTTTAATACATAATTTTTAAATTATTTAAAATAAGTAGCTCACATACCAAACATGTTTTTGTTTGTAATTTTAATTAAATTGTGAAAACTTACATATTTATAATTTTATTAATATATACAACTGATTGTAAGAAGGATGATTAATAGACTTAATGTTGTTGGTAAAGATATGAATCTTGTGTTGAATGTATTAGTTTTTCGAAAAGGGTGACTTGACGACTGAATGTAATGTATCTCTTGATGGTGCACGTTTAGAGCAGGTAGATAAATTTGTGTAATTGGGTAGTTTATTATCTAAGGATTGTCGTTTTGATCATAAAATTGAAAAAAGCGTTAATACTGCTTGTATGGATTTGGATGCTTTGGTACTATTGCTAGGAATTTAAATGTTTTCAAAAAAACCCGTTTGAGTATATACAATGATGTTTTGGTACCTATGTTGATGTATGGTAGTGAATGTTGGGTTTGGTTGCAAAAGCATAAAAGAAAAATGACTGCTGTAGAAATGAGATTTTTACGTGGGGTAAGTGGTCTAAGTAGGAGGAATCGGGTACAAAATAGATTAGTGTATAATGTGTGTGAAATTGAAAAAAAATGTTGTAGCAAAAGTTGGTGTTAATCAGTAAAGATGGTTCGGTCATCTTCAGCAAATGCCTAATAAACGTTTGATTAAAAAAATTTAGATAAATGAGATTTAAGCAAAAAACAAAAATACTATAACTTAATTGAATATTTACGTTTTTTTCATTAATTTTTACAAACTACATTACATAAACAATAAATGTTTGACTAACTATAAAGGAACATAATTTAACTGGTCGATGCCAAAAAATCAGCTGATCGTGGCAAACGATTTTAAACCTTAACTTCTATAGATCTTTTGACAATTCCTTTAATGCTTTAGTATAAGCATAACCTGTCTCCCCTCTATACCAACTCTATGTCTATATTCTTGGTTTCTACAATGTAAAAAATTGATATAAATTTACAAATTTTATAAATGTAATTTTTTCATATAAATGTAAACATCAATTATCACAGTAAAAATTACAAAATCCTGCTATTTTACTTTTAAAAACTATGTAAAGTTACATAAATTTAAATTACATTTTTTACAGTGCGGTCTGGGCTTAGAGGTGAAAAATAAACTTTACTGAACAATTTTCCAAAATCAATACAGATTATACCATAGTGCAATTTAAAAGTTTAAAAATTATCTCACAAAATACTCTTAAAACGTGATGAACATTTTAAAATTTTAATTTTATAAAAAGACAAAAATATTATCGCAATCTACATTTTCATGATGTATATAGATTCGATCATCCATAAAAAAAATACGTTTATAAGACGTGCTCAGAATTAGGCAAACAAAATTGTCGGGAAAAATTTAAATTTTTCTTTTGTACGTAAAATAAATTCTTTAATGTTGAAGTAATTGAAAAACCATTCACTTTGTTTAAAAAATTTGTCGTATCTAA
Source organism: Clivina fossor (assembly GCA_963966155.1). Lineage (NCBI taxonomy): Eukaryota > Metazoa > Arthropoda > Insecta > Coleoptera > Carabidae > Clivina > Clivina fossor. The sequence continues at coordinate 26,758,633 of OZ014555.1, forward strand.
TTTTTACATTTACTATCAGAAAATGAATGTGGATGAAGCGAAAGTTGTTTGTTTGGATAGGAATGTTTGGAGGAGACTGATTTCGGGATAGTGAAAAGTGTTTGTGCCACACCCTTTTGGGTACATGGCGTGATTGTGTATATATGTATGTATGTACTATCAAAAATCAAAAATCAAAAATATATATTAAAATAAGAGTTGTAATTAACTGCACTTTAATTTAGAATATATTAACTTTAGTTTAGGTCATATTCACTTTGATAAAAACAATTTGCACTCATAACAAATTATTATTCCACTATAATTAAATTTATTCAACATTAAAAAAAATATTTTAACATTGAACAAAACATAATGCACACAAAAAGAAAAATATTATTACTTGTATTAGTTACTTTTCACTATAAAACGGATACTTTCCACTTTGGGGCTTTCAATCATTTATGCCAGTCCTCATTTGCGCCACATATAATTTGCGCCAGTCCGATACCTATCATTTGCGCCGATGTGATAAGCGCCTATATTAAATAATAACATAACTAAACAACCTAAACCTAACCTGACCTACCCTAAACCAGCAGTGGCGCAGATGATAGGGTTTCGTAGCGTTTATAGTGCAAACTATTCAAATTTATAGTGCAAATTATTCAAATTAAAGTTTAGGTTGTACCAAGTGCAAAGTATCTTATTTTTAGTGGAAAGTATCCAAACTAGAGTTCCATGTACCAAGTGCATTCTATTTAAATTGAAGTGCATTTATACGAGATATCCCTTAAAATAACCATGTAAATATATAACATAGTAAAAAATGTTTTAGAACTCATTATATAAAATAAAACTGCTTTAGGTTCAAGTTCTGTATTAAAATTAAACGTTTCGGTGAAACTCAACGCTCGTCTTCATCAGAAAAACTGATACAAATAACATTATTTTCACAAATAATCCTTATTTTGCCGAATTTTTTAATAAAAATACTGTAATATATTTTAAATAAATAAAATATGTTATAACATTGTTTTTATATAATCTTTCAATATTTTGCATTAAAATAGTAAATTTTACTGAATGCAACAAACCCATTAAGTTTTATGCTATTATTCTGGTCATTATATTTAAATCTAATAGATCTTTAGCTTAAATAAGACTTTAACTTAAAGAAACTTTCGATATAGCAATTCTGAACATTCATCTTTAAGCGTAAGCATTTAAAGGATTTTATTTCTATATTGGCAATAAATAATTTCTTATCTTCCGAAATCATCTAAATATAAAAAATTGCAAACATTTCTATATTTTTTATATTATCCATTTTTTATTACACTAATTTTGTTAACTTCAAGAGTCTAACCTAGAATTTAGCAATTAAAGCATCTCTGATGGCCATTTAAATTTAAAGGATTTTAAACTAAATTTTTATACCTAAATTATTTAAGTAGTAATTAGAATTAAAATTTTCTTAAATTTTTTAAATTTAAAGATTTATAAGCTAAATCCAATGTCCAGAATAGTGACATTAATCTTATAATATTAAGCGTGCAATATTTGTTTATTTATTGTGTGTAGACATTATTTTGAAAGCAGTTTTAACGGTTTTGATGAAATGTGGATAATCAATATTTTCGTATATGGAAAAATGATTTAGCTAGTTTAGATTATATTAATAATAATAAGTTATTTATTTGGCTATTAGTATACATAGAATAGAATTACATTTACAAGATAAAATTCAATAAATAAGAGTAGAACTTTATTTATTTTGATTTCAAAACTAGATAAAAAAATGTCCAAATGTATTAAATAATATTTAGGAAAAAAATCTTAGATATGAAAAACGATATAACCTAAAATAATGTATATTTTTCTTCAAGCGTATCATAATATTAATATTACGTTAATTTGATTATTGAAAATAAGTCAAGAATTACAAGAAATTCAATGTGCATCCTCAGACTTGTCAGAAAGTACATATTCGACTAAAGAAACACGCTCAAGTGTATTTAATTTGTCATCTTTGACCACTATACTAAAAATTAATGAGTCAAGTTAAGTTAATTGCATTGTCTATTTTCGTTTAAATTTGAATTTGATTATCGAAAATATGTGAAGAAATGCAAGAAATGCAATGTATACCGCCCAGGTTTGTCAGAAATTGTATATCCGAATAAAGAAAGATTAATTCTGACAAATCACGTAACAACTATAAATAATATATATATATATATATATATATATATATATATATATATATATATATATATATATATATATATATATAACATTTAAATGTGTGATTTTTATAGGCTTCTTTTAAATTAGTTTATTTCAATAAATATAGAATTTTAGAACGTAAAATTTAAATCATATTATTATTTTAAGTTGTAATACAATATAATAGCATTAAAATTATGAAATTTGATTTTAGTGAAAAGGCCCATTTCTACTACTTAGAAACTTTCGTTAACGCAACACACTCTCATCATACCACTCCAACTAATCATTCACGTATACGTATACCTTCAAAATCATTCACATAAAATTTTTTAACCAAACGTACATCAGACAGTCACTCAAGAAGACCGAACAATCTTGACTGACTAACACCAACTTAAAAAAAAAATTCTTTCAATTTTACACTCATCATACACTAATCTGTTTCGTACCCGATTCCTCTTAAATATACAACATAAATCAATTCCAAATATTTATTCATGATTTATTTCAAATACTTATTCATAAATTATTAACAAATTACTACCGTCTAAAGTTGCCGTTAGATTTATTCAAATAAAGCAAATTAAAAATTTATATAGTAAAACCTCTTGTTTCATCGACCCTTTTTAATAATAAATATTTGAAATACCTAAAATAGTTTCAGTGTACTTAAACATTGTCTCATCTAACTACTTTAGAGTGTTGCATCAAATATTCAATCAATACGTACCCTTGTTTAGAAGCGTATAGCATAGCTTGTAATTCGCACTGTGTATAAGCGTGACTCCATCGATAGCCCAATGCGAACAGTCGTTCCATTTCGCGTTCAAATGTATGCAATGTTTCCCGGTCCAATTCATATCTGCAAAACACAAATAATTCTCATAATAATGACTTATATATTAATCTATTTATACAGATAAAGATTGAGCTGTTCTATACAATTTAAATAGATTTTGGATGCTTATTATTGAAGGTTCTTCGACTAGAAGAGATATGACTTGGATTATTTTGCTAATAGATTATGGTTTGCTAAAATTTAACAAAAAAGAATGTCTGGATTATTAGATAACGATGAATGATGATCATGATTTTTTTCAAGATTTCATGGTTCAATTTTAACACGTTTTTATTAACTCGCTTTCTTTCCTGTTTGTTTTTTTTTTGTCTGTTCGGGGAACAAATTTTGCAATCGATTTTAAACTAACTTTCCGATAAGCTAGAGACTAGAAACTTTAAACATAGCTTTAATTAAGTAGTTAATTAATAATATTAGCAATATTAATTTTTATCTTGTACCATATTTACGAATTCCGTACATATTTGTGTATTTAGCAATTTTTTTTTAAATACAGAAAATACAAAATAATAAAATAATAAAATAAATAAAATAAATAATTTTTCCGAGCCCGATATAGATTTATAATCCCATATAGAATCTTGACTCCGTAGAGATTGTCCAGAAAATTTGTTATTGTGATTTTTTAATAGCTATGACAATACTTGTAAGATTTAAAACGAAAAACGTGAGGTGCAACAACAACTACTTCCTACACTATTATCTATTGCATGCGCCCCACTTTTTTATATTAAATCTTACAAGTATTGTAATTCAAAATCACAAATTTTGCAGGACAATCTGTATGGAGTTAGGAATCTGTATGGGGTTATAAATCTGAATGGGGGTTATAAGAAATTATTTTATACTTTTTAATCCGTTTTAAAAACGTAGTATATTAAATTTTTTATTTAAATAATTTTTTTAAATAAGTAATAACTATATTTAAATAGACACTCAAATAATTTGGAATCAATTTATTATTTTTTCAATAATATATAATTATTAAAATAAAAAACTTTCCAATTAAGTTCTGTATTTATTTTATTTAAATATTGACGTTTCGCTATACTCTACGTATATCATCATCAGGAAAAACTATACATCTAACATAAATAATAAACAAACAAAACATAGAAACAAGTTACTTGGTAACAAAATACAACTAGATTATTGTTATTATTATTATTATTTAAATTAATTATTAAATTAAAAAAAAAGATAAATTATTAATTAAAGAAATTTAAATTTTATTTAAATCAGTGACTTCACATTGATTGATCTTATCTTTTTCTATGTAAATTTTTATTGCGTTTCTTATCATTCTACTGTTAATATTGTTGGGTCTTGCAATTATTTTTAATATCATCAAATTTTACACGCATGTTGTGCAATAGCAGATTTATCTGAATGGTTTAGACGTATATATTCTGATAATCTACTAGAAACAGTCCAATATAAACCTTACCGCATTTGCACAGGGTTCCATATTATATAACTAATGATTGAAGAGGAATAATATGTTATTAAAGCAATTTTTCTGCGATGACGCTATAAGTTTTAACAAATATTTTAATTTACACTTAATCGCAGAAAACTAATATATAATTAAAATTTTCAATACTTATACAACATTTTTAACACGGACTGAACACGGATTCCTAGACCCATACAAATTTATAACCCCATACAGAAAAACGTGGGGCAACGACAGATACTCGCTACACTCCTTACTATTATCTATTTCATGCGCTCTACGTTTTTCTGTATGGGGTTATAAATCTGCATGGGGCTAAGAGAAATTATTTTATACTTTTTAGTTCATGTTAAAAACGTTGTATATTATTTTTTTTTTAATTTAAATAATTATTTTCTGCTTTTTATATTATAATTATATAATTATAATTAGTTAATTAGTTACTATTGCATTGTCATCCAGTTCTCAGCTATATTTAAAGTTTCAAGTCTCAAGCTCATCGGGAAGTTAGTTTAAAATAGATTGCAAAATTTGTACCGAACAGACAAACAACTAAACAAACAAAGAATACGAGTTAATAAAAACGTGTTAAAAATGTATTTGTCTCGCCGGAATTCGAATAAAATCTTTTCCATTTTTCAACATGCGTTGTAATATCAAGTGTGGAAACAAGGAAATTGAATATCCTTTCTTGATAAAATTCTGCCTATTTTATTCAAATATAATTATATTTTTATTAAATTTTTGTTTAATTAAAGCATTCAATAAATCTAAAATTTATTTTAATTACTAAAATCTTTAATGTATTTGTCATCTTCTAATTCATCTTAAAATACATCTTGAGTGTTTGTGCACTCAAGACTAAAATTATGGTTAACTTGGTACGTGACAGTATAAAGACATGATTGTATAAACTAGATTGCTTGAACTTCACTTGAAACTAGTATTGTTAATGTGCAGTGCACACAAGAGCCTATTCTGAAACTAATCAACACAAAGGTGATTGAGTTTGTTTCCAATGTTTAATGACAAATAATGGCGAAAACAAACATTACAATAATTAATTTTTAGTCTCAGAGGAGTTTAGTTTATACGGTTAGTTCATTGTTTATATACCGTTGCTAAAATAAAATAAATATAAATCATAGAATTAATTATTAATTGTAAAAAAAAACTACTAGAATATATTTAAAAAATAGAATTGAAAAATAATGAAGGACACTGTAAAAAATTTATATAATTTTACATAATTTGTGAATGTAATTTTTCTTAAAAAAATATAATGTTATGTAAATTATTACAGTAAAACTACAAAATGTTATTATTTTTATTGTTAAAACCTATGTAAATTACATAAATTTAAGATATACTTTTTACAGTGAAGGTGAAAATTTAACATAGTAAAATATTTTTCAGAACTCATATGTTAGAATAGCGACTCATTTATTCGTATTTGACAAGTCAGCATCATAGACACGATTTTATATTAGTAAGTGGTGCGCGTTTGTAGTGATGCAAGTACGCGCTTGTAACTTCATGTGGAAGCCTACAGTTCAGTTCTGTTTGTGATTTGGTCGTAGTAAGATCCATTGTATAGATTTAGATAGACTAATCCACGTGTTTATGATATTCATGTTTGTTATTATTAACTACGTTTAATGATATTGTTTAAATCGTTCTTGTGCATTTGTAGTTCCTCATTTTCTTTATCATCATAGTATTAATATAAAAATAGTTTTAGGTTTAAATTGTTAATTATTTTTATTAAACGCCGTTTCGACAAAAACTAAACGCTCGTTTTCAGCAGGTCAAAATTTTATTTATTTATTAATTTATTTTTAAATGTAAAAATTAAATTTTTTATTAATTATTTTACTGTCTTCAGGCCAATGTCAGGTTAGCTACCAATATTGTTGTACATGTATATTTATATTTATATATTATATTTATTATATATTATAATAATTACTAGTAACTGTGTTGAAATATATTATCAACTATTAGATTTTTTTTAATGAATAAAATTGGAATAAAAATAAGTGTAATATATTTTTCTTTTAAAATATTCATTTTAAATCAGAATTTAAACTCTTAATTCCCCAAACACAATTATGATAATGCAAAAGTTCAAAGGGTTAAAACATTTAAACCTTTGAAAATTAAAAAAAAAATACAAAAGTGAAAACTCAAATAAAATTAAATGTCAAACATTATGCTATTGTCCAGTTTTTTATAGAACAAGATTAATTTTTTAAGTTTTATTATTTGGTAGAGTTTATTTGATGTAATTTTTATTACAATACTAGTGAATGAAGGTAAATTATTACCAAATGAGTTAATTGTATATAATAAAATTATATTTATTTTTTAATTTTCGGCAACAAATTTCTTGTTTTCTTCATAATACTACTAAACGTCGTAAATAACAATTCGAATATTAGTTTATAATTATGTGATTTTAATTTATGAATAAATTTTATTATTATTATTAATTTTGTTATATACTACAATATTGACCGTGCTTCGCTACGGGATTCACTACTTTAAACTCATTTTAACTTAATTGCAGTTTTTGGTGAATTTTTATCGTTTATGGCCGTCGCCTGCGGCTGCATTGCCTCTTAGTAGAATCTTTCTCAAAAAACGACTTGACTATTAATCAAAGTCCTATCAAAATTTGTTTCGTGGATGTCAAGTTATAAGCGAACGGAGATTTTGATTAATTTTCAACATTTATAACGTTCGTTTGTGACACACGCTACATTGCCCCGTAGTAAAATTTCTTAAAAACGACTGAAATTTCATCAAAATTTGTTTGGTGAATCTTACCTTGTTATAAACGAACAGATTTTTTTTAGTCAATTTTCATCGTTTGTTTGTTATTATCCTATAAAAATACCTACCTCAAAAAACAATTCAACTATTAATAAAACTTTTATAAAAAAATCTGTTCTGTGAATAGCAAGTTACGTATAAACGAACAGTTTTTAGACAATTTTGTATAGTTTATAGCTGCATTATCTTACAACATTTCTTGAAAAACGACTCAACTATTAATGAAACTCCCATCAAAATCTGTTCAGTGGATGTCAAATTATAAGCAAATGAAATTTTTTTTGCGGCTTACGCACATTTATCTCCATTTTTGGATTTTGCCCATCATTGTGGTAATATTACACAGCTCTGTGCTGAATTTCAACTTTACAACTCACTTCTAAGTTGCATTTCAAAACCCGACAAACATACATATTTATATTGGCCCATATTACGAGCCCGGTTTTAAAGATGGTTTTAACTAATATCGGTTTTAAGACAACGTAACTGTCATAGGAGCTGGACTAAAGAAATGAATTGAAACACCCCAACATCGAGCTTGTAATATCAGCCATTGTGAATGTGTAGATTTCAAAGTTGCATTTTAAAACTGGACAAACATACATATATTTATATATACTTACATTGTACTTTATATGTATTATAGAGTATACATTTTCTGATATTTTGTTATAAATATCACGAAAATGCATAATTTCTTGTTTTTTGTTTTGTTTTGTAGAAATATGCACATATTCAATATTATATACAAAGAAAACTAATATACGTTTTACAGTCACCTTGTACAAGGTGAAATATTTTCAATATCGGAAAACTTCTATTAGTGACATTCGAAAACATTTTTAAACGTCAATGTTGTTTACAATGTTCATGTATTTTTCTTTAATAATTTTTCCATTTCATACGTGTTTTTGTTGCTTTCCTGTTACAGTAGAAAATTTATTTTACTGTACGTGTTACAATATTTCAAATATCATATGATAAATGTCTACCTTATAAAAGAATTTATTTCGTAATAGATTTAAAAAGAAAAATTATTAGTTTTTATTTTGTTTATTATATTAATTGTACGGACATACAGAACTAATCTCTGCTTCTTCTTAACATTCAGCTGACAAACTGACGGAAAATTTGTGGACGAAGAATTATGGGTGAAGAATTGCGACAGCGAAGAATTGTGATTGAAAAATTGTGGGCGAAATATGTTCCTAGACACATATTTTATAGTGCATCTCGACTGAACTAAAATTTAAATTTAAAGAAACAAAATTATGTAAAATGTTTAAAATATTAAATCAAAATAAATTTTTTTCATTTACATCTGTTGCTTTGATACAGCGATACTCTGTATATAAACAAAATTAATTACAAGTTAATGTAAAATCGTACCTTTTAATCATGACCTGTTGTTTGGCGTTTAAATTAAATTAAGCTTTTTATTCGATGTTTGTTTGAAGGTCAAACCACAATTTAGATGAGAATTTTAAATTAAGCTCTCTCATACAAAAGCTATGCTAATTTGATTTCTTGAAAAATATTAGAATATTTAATGTTCATGGTTTGATTATGTAATGAGATATTGAATTATTAAGTTTGATTTCATATAAACTTCATTTACTTAATATAATAAATTTATCGACTAGCTCCTAAAGCGGTTTACATGGGTGTTAATCTTGTAAATTAGTATTTTTCTAAAACTGATAAAAAAAACTTTACTTTATTTCACTATTTTTCATGCGTTTATGGTAAAAGTGGCGTTAAAAATATAAAATTTTTAATTTTTGTTCAAGAAAAAATATTGCATGAAATTAATTCGTAAAGTCTCTTTTTTTACCGATCGTCTTATCACTTACGCTATTTTTCGAGCGTTTATGGTAAAAGTGCAAAAAAGTAAAAAGCGTGAAAAAAATGGCATTGAAAATCTAAAATTTTAAATTTTTGTTAAAGAAAAAATATTGTATAAAACTAATGCGTAAAGTGTCTTTTTTACCGATTGTCATATCACATATGATAAGGGAGATATTGTAATCATACTAAATTTGACATGTTGAGATTTTTACAGATAAGCACGAATTACGCTTATAGTAATTCAACTGTTTTTAGCGTGATAGTGGACACGCGTAGAGCAATTTGGCTGTACGGTTTGTTGTAAAATTTCATATTTGCACTTCGAAGGTGAATATCTTAATTTGATCTTTTTTGCAATTTCCGACTCCAACTTCGATAATTCGATAATAATTTTTATATTTTTTCATATTAAATTAATTATAGAAAATACGTTCCGTGCTTATAATATTACATAATAAACTACTATAAAACATTCACAAAAATAATATTACAAATTATTCTAAATGTTGCAAATGCAATGTGATGCATTTATTTATAAAAAAGATACAATAATACCATTAGTGTTTTGTAATATTGTATTAAGAATGTTTAATATTATGTTGTCTTTTTTTTTGTTCATTTGTTTGACTTTTAGTTAATTTGAAATACCTGTTATGACTAGCGAATGAATGACTGTCTTTTTCAGCAGTATAAGAGTAATGTGCTCATATTTAGGTTTATCGAACATTAGATAATGTAAATTGTTAGTGGTAACATCGTGGCGTTATTTTTAGTATTAAAAAAAAAAAAGGAAACAAATATCTTTTTGTTTACGTAGTTTTATATTTGTTAATCGACTTCGCCTTTGGCAAAATCTTTGACTCCTCAATTCCACGACTCCAACTTCGACTCCACACCCCCTAATCGGCTACGTTTGTGTTTGAGGACTTTTATCAACAGGCATCTATACAAGTTCTACTTCTTAATAAGATAATGACAAACAAAAGAATAATATTATAATGCTCACCTATAACAAAATTTAAATTTTTAAATACGACACAAATTTCGTAAATTCCAAAATATTTATGTTATAGCCGAAATATTACATTTCAACTGAAAAAGAAAAAAAAACAGTTACTTTGTAGAATTTATTGTGAAATAATTGAAATTGTGGACAATATAAATTAAATATTTTAGATAAGTCAATTATTTGTGGGAGTAATATTGATATTGATAAGAATTTGTGACAGCTCATTTCATTTCGAAATGTCAAGAAACGTAAATAAACCAAATGGCACAATAGGTAATTAAGAAAACAAAGAAAATAAACTGTAAGAAGAAAATTATTTGGAAAAAATAATTAATTAATTTTATTATTCTATGCAAATACACTCAGTCAAAGCAAATACAAATATAAAATAAATTAAATATGAAACAAAATGACAAAATATTTATTTTCAAGAAATAGACATAAATAAATTAAAAAAGAAAGGCTATAACTTTTTAATGAAATTATATAAATTTATACAAACTTTCTTCTTAAATTAATTAATTTATTCAATGTATACTATATATAACATTAAAATAATTTAGTTTTTTTTTTTTTTAATTTATTAAAGAAACTTTTGAACTACTTCAAGCTAATTTTCTTCTCGACATCATAAAGTTATAACTCTATGTAGGTAGTTTTAACGTTCATATTTGAACAAATATTTCTATTTTTAGTTCAATATATTTAACGTCTGTATTAAATGAACAAGTTATTGAATTACATAGTAAAAACTCTTTCAGAACTCATTATATAAAATAAAACTGCTTTAGGTTTAAGTTCTGTATTAAAATATATTTATACTCGACGTTTCAACGAAACACAATGCTCGTTTTCATCAGGAAAAAAATGAAAAATCTGGCGAAAGACAAAAAAGACAGACACATACGATTTTTTCTTCAAGTGTTCTAAACGAAACCAAACTAAAAATAAATAAAAATATATGCCAAATAACCTTTATTTTACTAATAGTATGTATATGTATATATTATTTATATTTCTTATGTGATTTGTAAGAATTAATCTTTCTTTGGTAGAATATACAATTTCTGACCACTCTGTGTAGTATACATTGCATTTCTTGCACTTCTTCACACATTTTCAATAATGAAATTTAAATTCAAGCGAAAATAAACAATGCAACTGTCAATTAACTTAATTTGACGAAAACATTTTTTAATGTAATTGTCGGAGATGTGAAGTTAAATACACTTTTTTGTGTTTCTTTGGTCGAATATGCAGTTTAAAATAATGCAAATTAAAATTTCAAATAAAAATAAACAATACAAATGTCAATTTACTTTGACTTGAATTAATAGTTTTTAATATGACCGCTGGTGCTGCCACCAGTGGTGTATATAGTAACTAACTGCTGTATAATAATGTCATTATTAGTAGTAAAATAATGGCCTCTTTCTACATAGGCAATTTGGTAATGTAATATTGATATTATGATACGCTTGAAGAAAAATATTGTAAATATGTGTTTAATTTAAAAAAATGCTCAAATCCAAAACTTTTTTGCTTTCTAAGACATATTTCGAGACAGTTATATTAAATCCAGAACCATTTCCGTATTTCAAAATATGTAGCACCTTACACGGACACACTGTATATATATGTGATGACGAAACCAAACTTAAATGATGGTGTAAAAAAATTAGTACCTTAGAAACCATTTTTTTGAGAAAATATTACACTTAAAATTTTTAAAAATATGTATCTATAAAACATAGATTGCTTTGAAAAAAATGAATAATTATTTTTTTCGTTGAAATATTGAAAAAAATGTCAAAATAATGTATGAAAATGATGAAAATTTATCTCGTACAGTATTCTCGCAGTAAAATCTATAGACTTCATCATTTTCATATATGATTTTGACATTTCTTCAATATTTCAACGAAAAAAATAATTATTCATTTTTTTTCAAAGCAATCTATGTTTTAGAGATACATATTTTTAAAAATTTTTAAGTGTGTTTTTTTCTGAAAAAAATGGTTATCTAAGGTACTAATTTTTTTACGCCATCATTTAAGTAGTTGGACCATCTATAAAAACAAGTAAAAAATATTGGGGTTGCTACTTAAAAAAACCAATGATGATGTGTTTGTGCAAAAATGCATAACGTCATAAGTAAAATTTTTATGCCATAAAGTGGCTAATTAAAAAATAAAATTGACGTGTCCGAGCGTTTTTGTTGAAAACATTAAATAACGAATTATGAATTTTGTTCCTTACTTTATCAACACACTGTGTATATATATATATATATATATATATATATATATATATATATATAATTAATTAATGTGGAATTATCAGTAGATAATTTATTTTCAAATTCAATACTTTTCCCTCTATTTCTCAGGTTATTATATATGCATTAGGTAATTTCACTTAACAAAATTTTTTTTATTGTTATTGCCATGCCTTTGTGTTATATTCACGCTTATTTTCAATCAATTTTATTTTTCGCGCTTTAACACAAAAAGTGCATTCAACGGATAGTTTAGTTGTTCGATAAACATAAGTTTACAAACGCAAAGTTTACGTCTGCTGAATGCAATCAATGATACAAATTTATTACAATAATAACGAAAGGGCCCCATACTCGTATGTGTTCCTGCAATATCGATATAATTTTCCGTATTTGTTAATAAATCTCTTTACAATGAGACTGTATGCAAGTTCCATTGTAGTGTCGTATTTTTAGTACAATCTGAAATTACAATTTCTTTTATCAGAAATCCGAAATAATATTTTTGTCAAATTAATTATTGAAAGGCATTGTCAATGAATTTATTATTTTATTATGTAAGCGTACATTCTAAAAAAAAATAATGTAACTTTACCGACAAACCATGAGGTATTATGATTCCCAGTATTTCTAAGTATAATTACTCAACTGCTGTTAATTTTAACATAATTGCTTAAAAATACGTATAAAAACTATTACAAACATTACGTAATATGATATTACCAACGGGATGGAAAAGTACATATGTATATAATATTACAGTATTTTTGTAAAGTCTATTTTAGTAAATTTACAAAACTTCAGTAAATTTACTTTCAGGAATTTTCCATAAATAAGTAAAATTTGTTTAGTTCTGTAATATTATTGTTGGTATAATTACATACATTTCTAAATTTTATTTATAAAGGATGTATTTTGAAATGAATGAATTACACTTAAAATATTTTATTAGTATTATTACAGAAAATATGTACTAATTCTCATTATTTTGATGAATTATTACAGATATTAATATGGCAAGCTATAATTTTACATAATTTAAGAAGTTATATCAACAATATATAATTCTACATTAAGTACGTAATGCAATTTGTATTAATATACTTATTAGGTCATTTTTACTTAGTTTATGTGGTTACTATGAATTATGTAAAAATTACAGAATTTTGAGGTAGAAATACAGAATATAAAATTGCAGAGTTTTTTGTAGTAAAATTTTACAACTATTTTTCTGTAATTTCGTTATTATTTTTTTTTTTTTACAGTGTAATCAAAAGTAAACATTTTAATTTATTATTCATTTAAGTAAAACTCAATTCATCAATTTTAATAAATAACTAACGTTAAGTTTGCTATCAAAACCACAATGAAAAACTCGGTATACAGCAATGCGAATTTTTCAAGCAACGCAACTCCGAAAACCATCAACGTCAAAAACTTGTGTTATTTTTTTTATGTCATGTAAAAAATGGAACCATAAATTTTAACGCACACAAATCAGCTGGACTGAAATCTCTGTTGCCTATATGTTGCGACAAATCTAAACTTGATTTCACATCTCGTATATATATATACATACATACATCAATTCTTCGGTAAGTGTGTGTGTGTGTAAAGGTAACCATAATAACACAGACATAACACAGGTGTGTGTGAAAGGGCTTCGGAAACAGTATGTGCCCAACGAGAACTATTTATAGCCCACGCCTACGAACAGGGAATACAGCACGTCGCGTCGTAGTGTTGGCAACCGTGTCAGCTCGCTCGCCCACCTCTTTCAGATATCACAGACAAAATAAAACAGAGACTATAACATCAGACAACGAGCTTTATGAAAATTTGGTAGACTGCAAATGATTCGTATAGTTATTTTTGGTTTTAATCCTTTGAAAATATTTTACAATGGACTTTGCGTTGCAGAATTTTATGAAAATACTAATATATTTCGAAAAGGGGAAATATTATACAATATTTGGTTTGAAATTTAAAACTCATGAACGATTTTTAAAATTATCGAATGATCCTTTACTTATTATTTAGAATATTATAAATAAAATTTGATATTTTTTGTATAATAAATGATTACTTATATAATATATTCAAAAGATATTTCAAAATCACTGTTGATAATTAATAAAATAATTAATGATATTTATAAAAATATTAGGTTAAGTTAAGAAAGGATTTTTTTATAATGATCAAACATTTGTTTTTAAAATTATCGAATAATACTTTACTTATTATTTTAAATATTATAAATGAAATTTAATATCTATATATATATATATATATAATAAATGATTACTTATATATTTAAAAGGTATTTAACTATTCAATAAACAGTGATGGTAATTAATAAAATATATTAATAATATAATATAATGAATATAATTAATAAAATAATATTATATTAATATTAAATTAATACTACTATTATATTATAAATATAATATTTTTAAAAAATTATTAGTATATTTTGAAAAATCCAAAACTTAATATTTAAAAGATTTTAAATAAATATTAGAACATCAAATAACAATTTTTAAAAAATAATTTCTATTTCTTTAAATATCAGTTAAATATAGTACAGTAGAGGACGTTCTCCAGAAAAAACGAAAGATAATTTAAAATAAAGTTCTTGAGACTTTGTTTTCGATTAATATCAGATTGTAAAAATAGTGAAATATTCAGTATTAGACAAAATGACAATTAAAATAAAACGGATTTAGGTTATAGTTTTGTATTAATACTTATTAACAATTAACGTTTCGACAAACTCAACATTTGTCTTCATAAAGAAAAAGATATAAATGACATTTATAGTAAATAAATAAAACATAGAAACAAGTTACTAGATAACAAAGTAACTAACTAGATCATAAAATTATTATAAATTTATTTTGAATTTTCAATTAAAGGAAACCACATTTTATTTAACTCAGTGCCGTTTTTCTAACTTCTACTGATTTGGCAGGAAAAATTATTGAAAATTATTAAATGTTATTTCTCTATTCATGTTATCTCGGTTGGCCTTGAAAAAATGCTATCAAACTCCATATTTTTGTAATCGTAACAAAATGTTCTATTTAAAATTAAAATAATATACAGGTGTTTCATTATAAAATTTAAAGTTGGCACTACTTCCGGTCAAACCGAAAGCTCAAAATTGTTAAAAATATTCAAAGCAAATACATATTATACTGTAATATCTACCTACTAAATTTCATTTCCATATCTCTAAAAACTCCAGAGATATTTACTTAGTTCCATACATTTGCCCATCACTGTATATGTCATTTGTATAATAATTGTTCACGTAGAGCACGGCGAAAATTCGATGTTTAATTAAAATTAATACAGAACTTAATCCTAAAATCTTTTTATTTTAATATAATGATTTCTGAAAGATTTTTTACTATGCTACAATTATTTATATTTGAGTTTTACACATGTGTTGTTAGGCTTTTTTAAAACAGAATTCTGTTCTACACTAATATCGTAGAAGTGCAAATATTACAATTTTACAAGACTAATTTTCAGACAACTAATTCAAGACTTACCTTTTAAAATTTCCTAATTGTTGATAAACGTGCTATTACATATTTTGATCGCAAAATAAGATACTATCAATTACTAAATAGTTTTCAAATTAGCGTTCTCATGTTTCAGGGATTAACCTAAAATCTCCGAGTGTTTCGGAGGTTAAACTATGGGATCTGGATTTAATCTCTAAATCTAAAGTAAATATTGTTAACTATATATTTATCCCAGTCCTTGCTATGGTTAATTTCCTGTATTAAAATATTATATATTATGAGCAAATGTATTTATCATCAGTCTCAAACTGTTAAATTTGAAAAAAAATAATTATCTAAACTATCTGAAATGTTTCCAAAAAAGCCCGTTTGAGTATATACAATGTAGTTTTGGTGCCTACGTTGATGTATGGCAGTGAACGTTGGGTTTGGTTGCAAAAGCATAAACGGAAAATGACTGCTGTGGAAATGAAATTTTTACGTGGGGTATGTGGTGTAAATAGGAGAGATCGGGTACGAAATAGATTAGTGTATGATGAGTGTGAAATTGAAAAAAATGTTGTAGCGAAAGTTGCCGTGTTAGTCAGTTAAGATGGTTCGGACATGTTGAGCGAATGCCTAATAAACGTTTGGTTAAAAAGATTTATTTGAATGATTTTGATGGTATACGTTTGCGTGGACGTCCGATGGGTAGTTGGAGTGGTATGATTGAGAGTGTTTTGCGTGAGCGAAAGTTTCCAAGTAGTAGGAATAAAGAGCATGTAAGAGAGGAATTATGAATGTGGATGAAGCGAAAGTTGCTTGTTTGGATAGGAATGTTTGGAGGCGACTGATTTCGGGATGATAAAAAGAGTTTGTGCCACACCCTTTTAGGTACATGGCGTGATTGTGTATGTATGTATCTGAAATAAATATCTTCATAACAGTGTAAATCCTTTCAAATCAATGCAGTAGTTGAAAGAATCTTTTGGGCTAGTATGTCGTGGTCAGACTATCTTTGTTACAGACCTTTCACATAATATCGTATATAGCATCTTCAGTGCTTAGTGACTGAATGATAGTTTCTGCTCCACAATCTGGTATATATACCTGTACCTCCCCCGTCCACTACAGGTGCTGCTTTGCCATTGGCCGTTTCTAGCTGGCTTGGATAGGCCCACCTTTTCCAATCTGACTGTATCTTTAGTTTCCGCTTTAGTTTCTATTGCAGGTTTTGCCATTCAGTCACCAAGTACATATGGATGCTATCTTCGATATATGGCAAAACATCTGCGACAAGACTAGATCGATCAAGACATACCAGCCCAGAAAATTCTATAAATTCAATGGATAACTGCCATGAGAGCCTGAAGATTACAGTGCAGTAGTTTTTTGGGTTTATTACAAATATATAGATAGACACACATATGGTCAAGTACCATTTGGACTACGTCTGTAGTGCACTCAAATGATTACATAAATAAAATAATATTCTCGCAAAGCGAGAATGGAGCTAGTCGAATGTGGTTTGATTTTATAAGCTAGTTTTTCGACTAGCTAAAATAGAAGATTAGAAGTGTATATGGGTAAACCCATATATAGACCACTTTGATATTATCACATAAATGATAAAAAATAAGAATAAAAAAAATTTTCACCGAAAGTTGGCAACATTGTATTTTGCTAATATATAATATTATAGGCGCTAAGGGTATCTTCTGTAAAAATTTCATTAAAATCGGATAAATAATGCGGGCATAACAAATTTTTAGAAAATTATTAATTTTTTTTTCGGAAAGTTGGCAACATCGTATTTTAATAAAATTATAATTTATGTGGGCACTAGAAGAAACTTTTCTGAAAATTTGATTAAAATCGGATAAATAATGTAACCACAATAAATTTTTAATATTTTAGTAATTTTTTTCTCAATAAGTTGGCAACACTGTATTTTGTTAAAATTGCATAATTTATGCGGGTACCAGGAGAATCTTTAGTGAAAATTTGATTAAAATTAGTTAAATAACGTGGTCATAATAAATTTTTAAAAATTTTAGTAATTTTTTTCTCAGAAAGTTGGCAGCACTGTACTTTGTTGAAATTATCTAATTTATATGGATACCAGAAGAATCTTTTGTGAAAATTTGAACAAAATCGGTTAAACAACATGGCCGTAATAAATTTTTAAAAATTTTAGTAATTTTTTTCTCGGAAAGTTGGCAACACTGCGGTCTGAAAATTGAACTTAATTTTTTATTTGGTATGAACTATCTAATTGCCAAGTTTCAGCTTTCTACGAGCTTTCCTTCATACTTATAATTAACACTCGTATTTATCGTATTTTTCGGACACGGCCGGCCAGCCAGCCAGCCAGCCAGCCGTATTGACGATTTTATAAGCTAGTCTTTTCGACTAGCTAATAAAATACAGTCAAACCTATTTTTGTGCGGTCCTTTTCTATGCGTGATATTTTTTTTTATGCGGTATATGAATTCCAACGGTGTTGGCATTATAATATTCTAATGTTTTCGCCTTTAAACATATTAAATGAACATAGGGTTCATTTAATATCAACAGTCTCCCGACAATGCACATTCAATCTCTAATGCACATTTTTCTCTAAAATGTTATAAAAAATTATTTGTTATAAGTATTTATGAAATTTCTCAATATTTTTTTTGTGCGGTTTTGTTTTTATACGGTCCCTATCCATCGCACAAAAACAGATTTGACTGTAGATAATATTTTGATGAAGATTATTGTTAATTGCGACAACATAATTAATTTCTACACTTTAGTTTTCTAATAAATGTTAATTTAAATTGAATCAAAATCGACCAGATTTGTTTTACAAATAAAATTCATAATTTTTTTAATATAGTAAAAAATCTTTTAGAACTCATTCTATAAAATAAAGCGGCTTGAGGTTTAATTTAAGCAACGTCTCTAAGTTACGTTGTCTATGTTTTCGTAATACATAATTTAAATATCGACACCGTAGTTGTGTTTTTCTAAATTCTAAATGTTTTCAATCTATAATCTTTTATTGGTTCTAGATTTCTACAATTTTTTGTTGAAATATTCGATTCAGTCGTGCCTAAAGAACTACGATCTAACTAGACGATCCGATATTTGTCTGATGTTCATAACTTATTGAGAAGGTTTGAAGATGAATGGCAGAAAAACCGTTACGTTTGCAGATAAATCTTAGCTCAGTTTGTACATTATGTTCTTTGCTCTTTATGCTCTTTATTAAGAATAAAATATCTTATTTGCTATTTGTTCAAATTTAAATAAGAAAAACTTTAAATATATTAATATCAAGATTTTTTTGTTGATATTGAAGTTATAATTAATATTACTCTGAGAAAAAATAAATTAATTTCATATAGAATTTGATTAAAAATTTGCAATTTGAATAAAAATTATAATAATTACAATTACAGTTTTTGATAACTATATTATGACAAAAATATAACAAATTATCCGTCAATTTCTTGTTTGTTTCATACGCCATTTTTGGTCAGATTGAATTATTGCTTATTTTGGCAATATTTGTTTGTTTTTTTATCTATTTTAACAATCATTTTAATAGTTTCGGTAATATATAAATTCTAGTTGTTTCCATATCTTTACTATCAGATCAGATCAGAAACATTAAATATCATTTTCTCGTAAGTAAGGTTTTGTGATATAAATTGACGTTTCTAAAACAACGTAAAAGAGCTTATTAAGCACTTATAAAAAAAATAAAAAATTTTAGGTTGTAGTTATGAAAATGAAACGGCTTTAGGTTGTAGTTCTGTATTAATATTTATTAATAATCCACGTTTCAACGTACTCAACTTTCATCATCATCAGGAAAAATGATACAAATGATATATACAGTAAATAAACAGAACATAAAAACAAGTTACTAGGTAACAAAATAAGTAACTAGATTATAAAATAAATTAAAAACTTGAAAAAATCTTTTTTTCATTTATTTATTTTCAAATCAAGAAGATGACTACAGTGTGATCGAAATGTACATCCTGATTTAAAAATAAATAAATGAAGAAAAGATTTTCTCAAGTTTTTAATTAATTTAAACAACTTCATGTACTCAACAATAAACAATAGATTATAAAAATTTTAATTTTTAATTAAACAAAGCCCAATTTTATTTAAATAAGTGCCATCACACTAATTAATATTATCTTTTTCTTTATAAATATCTATTGCTTCAATTATTAATAAATATTAATACAGAACTATAACCCAAAACCTTTTTATTTTAATATAATGAGTTCTGAAAGATTTTTTACTATGTTGATATGAAGTTTTTACTTATAATATTGTATAAGTTGATATATATTTTATAGTAGATTCCAAACCACACAGACAACAAATATTAGTTCATTAACTATAGATCTTAATACCGGGAATAATATTTAATTTAAATTTCCATATAAGCGCGACGCAAACCAAAGACTTTTGAAATACAACATGCTATTACTAATCTACGAATGCTTAAATTATTGTTATAATTTTTAAATTAATTATTGATGATCAAATTATACATTTTAAAATTTATTGTATTTTACGTTTTTGAAATTCTTTAATAAATTGTGAAAAATAATACCAAGATATTATTACAGTTAATTACAACGTAAATTTGAGACTCATTTGTTATTATAATTTCGTAATTAATTATGTTATAATGAATGAATATTTAATGTTAACAAAATATACATAATTTATATTAACTTTGCATAAAATAAAATATTATAAATGGATTACTAAATTTATATGTAACAACAATATATCAATTTACTAACAGTGTAATTCATATAAACATTGAATTATGAATTTATAAAGGATATAAATTATGAGCCTTGTTTTCTTCTGTGATGAAAAATTGATTTTATCAAATCCATGCAAATGTACAAGGTAGGACTATAAATTACTAGAATGAAATATAATAAATAATATATTGCAACGGAATTTCATTTTATAATTTTAGCTATGTTTTGTTATAAAGAATCTTGTTACGGAGATATTCTTGTAGTTCAATATTTTGAAAAATTATGATAAAAATTGGTTTTTATTTAAATTTAATTAAAGAATAATTGATGCGATGCATTATGATGCAATCATAATGCAATCGACAACATAATCTTCAAAAATTAACGATGTTGTAGAAAATTTGCCATGATTAAAATTTTAAATATTATTTTACACGACCTAACAATATATCATAATATTTGTATTTTTATGAATTATATATATATATTAAATTGCTAAATAATTGTTACGACTAGTACAAATAATTTAGAAAATGATTAATGGGAATTGTAGTCAGATTTGGATGATGTTAAATAAAAATCTCAAATTTAGTTTCTTAGCCGAGCTTTCAGTATAAATTTTCACTTTCTTCAAGGACTTGTTTTAAAAGAGATTTCTTGAAACATATTTGATGAAAAAATATTTGTAAAGAAAATTTTTTTTTCATCAAATATGTTTCAAGTAATCTCTTATAGAACAAGCCTACGAAGAAGGTGAAAATTTACACCAAAAGCTCGGCTAAGGATCTAGATTTGAGGTTTTTATTTAACATCATCCAAATCTGACTACAATTTCCATTAATCATTTCCTCTATATATATATATATATATATATATATATATATATATATATATATATATATATATAATTATGTAATAATTAAAAGAAAAAAATTGTGTACTCATTACAACAATAATTTAAACTGTTCTAACATGGGTTAACACTTTTGTATTTATATATTATATAAATGCTGTAAAAATGTACAATCATCTAACCTTACATGAACATGAAAAAAATTTAAATACATTTAAAAATTTCTTAAGATCGTTATAAAATTATTATGTATGTATCAAATGTTTATTTTGACTAGGTCTGTCGTAAATGTATTATTTACTAACTATATGATAGACAGAGATAATGAGTCGTAGCTTGTATCAGCTTAGTCGTGCTATCTTGGTACATGCGACGACCCATTATTATTATTTCATCACGATTAATTCGATTTAAGGCAATCACAGTATCGACGAAAACTGCAAAAGATACAGGATGTTTATATAATATTTAATACTTTTCTTATTTTATTACATGTCCCCAGCAATACGACTTCTTATTTATTATTATTATTGTTATTATTATTTAAAATGAAACTGCTTTAGGTTCAAGTTCTGTATTAAAATTTATTTATAGTGAGTTGAGTTTCGTCGAAACGTTAATTATAAATAAATTTTAATTCAGAACTTGAACCTAAAACAGTTTAATTTTATATTACTTAATTTTATATTAAATATAATTATTTATAAAAGTAATGGAACCAAGAGGATTTTATAAAATGTTTATCATATTGTAAATTACTCTTTTGAAATTTTAACAAATCCTAGAATTTTTGTTTTAACAAGTTGTTAATTTTCATATACTATTTACAAAATAGACTTCTTGCTTCTAAATATATAATATAAATCAACGCTTCCGTATATTTACGTTGAATATAATTGCATATAAACTTTTTCAGTAAAAAGAATTATTTTCTTTTTCAAATACTCGTATGTACATACGTACTTCATCTCACATTCATTTAATCTCGCGCTCTGAGGGTTTTATTTCCCTAAAATCAATAACATATTAAAAGGAACCCTGATTTAATCTCTTGCTGAAGAAATAATGAAAATGTAAAGCTTTTGCATACGTTAGCAAAGAAAAATTACAAAGTTGATTAAAAAAAAAAAACTACAGACTTTTCTCTTTTTAATAGTTTTTTTTTTTTTTTTTTAATAATTGCATACATTTCAAAATGACAGCAACTTTAGTTTATTAGTATTATTAGCATATTTTTCATAAATAAGTATACAAACATTTTATTAAATATTATTTACACTTAATTAAGTATTAAATTAGACTTTAAATTTTTCAATGCAATTTTTGTTTCTGTGTATAAAAATTGTAGCTCATTAGTTTTCGCAATAGATACTCGAATTTGCTTGGGTGTGAGCAAACGACCCACACCATTGACAATGCAAGTAAAAAATTATTAATGAACTATAGATATGTTCAGCATTTCGATTATTATTAGCATATTTTTCATTAATAGACAAAAATTTTATTAAATTTTATTTATAGCCTTTAAAACTAAAGCAATTTTTAAACATTAAAAAATCGGTTACCCGGTTAGTTAATTTATCGCTTGACAGATTATTGTAACCGAAGATTTTTTACAAATCACGATTATTCTACAAATTTGTTTTTATTAATATAAAGTTTTAGGTTTAAATTCTGTTAATTATTTTTATTAAAGTGACGTTTCGACGAAAGCTAAACGCTCATTTTCATCAAGTCAAAAATTTTATCAATGACAATAATATAAATAATAAGTACGTAGCAACAAGTAACTAGGTAACATACAAGTAACTAAATCACAGGAATTATAGTTTTTTAATTAATGAAAGCCAAATTTTATTCAACTCAGTGCCCTCAGAGTGATTTATGTTATTCTTTCTTTATAAATCTCTATTGCTTCTTTTATCAATCTGATGCTAATATTAATTGATCTAGCAATTATTACCATATCTTTTTATTACAAATAGATATTAAAAAAATCTATAACGTTGTCGTATTTATACAATAATTTTTTTTTAATAAAAAATAGAAATATATATATATATATATATATATATATATCGCTTCTTTTTAATCACATGATATATTAGAAAAATATATTTTTGAAAAAAAAATCATCTTTCAAATACACTTTTGATACAATAGAACCATGCACTTTAATAATTTTTTTTAACTTATTATTAGAACACATGTTTTTAGTTAAGTTTTTTTACCGATTATCCGGTTAGCCGGTTCACGGATTAACCCGATAACCGTGGTACTCCGGTTAGTTGATTTATCGATAAACCGACTATTCGGTTATTCGGTTTATTAAAAACCGCGGCTTAACTGACCGTGATTTTTAACTAATCGCGATTATTTGTGGTTTGTAACAAATTAACCGAGGTAAATATTTAAAAATTTATAACGTTTTTATAATTATACAATAATTTTTATTTTTTATAAAGAATTCAGTATTTCGTACATGATTTCTTTTTTAATTATATGATATTCAAAAAATATATTTCTGAAAAAAATAATTTTTTTAAATACACTTTCAATACAATAGAACCATATAATTCAATATTTATTTATTTATTATTAGAATACATCTTTTTAGTTAAATTTTAAATTGTCACTGAAACAAAAATTAATCGCAACGGTTAATCAATTTTTAAGCTGGTTAGCCGAATAACCGCAATCAATCGTAACGGTTAACCACGGTTTTTTAACTAATTAACCGGCGGTTTACCGATAAACCAGATAACCGTGGTTAGTTGTGACGCATAACCGGTTTGAATTCCTTTTTTTAACAAAATTTTTGTTTTATCAATAACTCATAAATTTTGTAATGAAAGCTGGATTAATTTTAGCAACTTTCCATAGAACACTTACATATACTTTATTCCTTAAAATCTAGTTTGAGGAAAATAGGAAGTAACTAATCTGGCATTCTCTACATTTAAAACATGTTCTCTTTGTTTCAGATAAACACAGCGAGCACATATAAAATGAAGAAATTTATGAGCTTGGAGGCAAATGTTAAGTATAATTATAATTATGTAAATAAATACTATTATTTAAATTTTCTACCTGTATAAGTCTTCATCTACAACACTTCCAAATCCGGGCAGACATCTTCCAAACGCATGATCTGCAAAAATATATTATAATTGTGAGGTTTTAATAGTATTCTATAATTTTTATTTAAAATATAGGATTAAAAACAATAATGAAGGTGTAAATTTAATACTATTTTTCACATTTTTTTGTTTACGTTATATACATGACAAACAGTATTTGGTTATCTTCAGTACAGATTTTTTTTTTAATTTAGGTTGTTTCATTGTTATACTATACTATTTAACCGATTTTTTACTATTGACTACTACTATCGGTTATTTTACTTCAAGCCATCTATAAAAATTAAAATTTACATAATATACATAATTTACATAATATACAGTAAATATACATATATATGTATAAAAGAAAATATATAAATTGAAACAGAAATTACATTAAAATTATGGAAACATACCATCAGGTTAATTACAAATGTTGTTGTTCAAGCGATATCAACAATATTTGTAGCTACGAGAACCTAACGATGCACTGTAGAAAAAAATATCGAAATTACAGAAATATAGTAGTAAAATTTTACTATAAAAAATCCGTAATTTCATTTTAATATAAATATTCTGTACCTATTCTACCTCAAAATTCTGTATTTTTTACATAATTTATAATAATCACATAAAATAAGTAAAAATGACTTAATAAGTATGTAAAATTGCTTTCCTTCTGCAAATTGCATCACATACTTCATGTAAAATTACAGTGTATATTAATATCTGTAACAATTCATCAAAATAATGAGACTCACTACATATTTCGTGTAATAATATTAATTTATTCATTTCAAAATACATCATTTATGTAAATTTAGAAATGTAGGTAATTATACCAACAATAATATTACAGAACTAAACAAATATCAGTTATTTATGGAAAATTCCTAATAGCAAATTTACTGAAGTTCTGTAAATTTACTAAAAAAAAACTTTACTAAAAGAACTGTAATATTACATATACAGAGTGTCCAAGATAACTCCTTATGCATGGGGATCTCCGGAACTGTTAGAGATACGACCTCGGTTAAATTAGACAAAAGTTGCCTCAATAGTAGGCGAGTTTAGTCATCTTTTGTTTTTTCCAAAAAATTCCTTAGGTTACTAGACATAGACAAAAATGCAAATTTTGCTGTTTTATATTTTTGCTTATAACTCTCGTATGCAAAACGATACATTATTTTGGTTTGCACTTTCTTAAGACACTTTTTTACACAGAATTTCCAGAAGTAACCAGAATTTTTGTGCCATGTACCGTTTTCGAGATTTATGATGCAACTTTCATTTTTCTTATGTAACTAGTATTTCAATGTAGTGTCATTAAAAAGACCTTTTTTTTCTCTTTCCAGTGATATAACATAGACCTACTTTATTTTAAATAGTAACATGGAAAATTGACAAAAAATCAATTTTGCAAAGTAATAATTCATTTTTTTAGTTGAAAACTAAGTAAACCATGTTAAAATAAATGAAACATGAACCCTACCTTATTTTAAACAATAATATAGAATTATAATAAAAAAAAAAACATTTTATTAAATAGTAATGCTATATTTTACATTCGTAATAACTAATAACTATAACAGTAAAATTACATTAAGTTTTCAAATAAACCACCGTTTTCTTGAATGAACATACGTGTTCTCTTAAGCACAGCTTGTGTTACCTTTAATAATGTGGCACGCGATATTCTATTAAAGGTATTTAATACCGTACTCAATCAAATTCATGTTTAATATCCTATACATCCCTACACTGGGTTGCCTTCTTTAAGAATATAAATTTAAATACATTTCCGCGGCTAATACTGCGTTACTTTGACAATGAATGCAACAACGAAGCATTTCAAACTTCTCTAAATTTTCAAACCGCTCCATGAATTAAAATTCTTTCAATAAGCACTCCAATAAAACTAACTAACTAACTAAGACAATAATCAGAAGAAGAGCAAAACCAAAAATTTAATAATAACGAAAACAATGCCTATTTCTCATGTTTCATTTGTTTTGACATGGCCTACTCAGTTTTCAACTAACAAAATGAATTATTACTTTGCAAAATAGATTTTTTTCAATTTTTCATGTTATTATTTAAAATAAAGTAGGACTATGTTATATCAGTAGAAAGAGGATAAAAAGGTCTTTTTAATGACACTACATTGAAATACTGGTTACATAAGAAAAATGAAAGTTGCATCATAAATCTCGAAAACGGTATATGGCACAAAAATTTTGGTTACTCCTCAAAATTCTGTGTAAAAAAGTGTCTTAAGAAAGTGCAAACCAAAATAATGTACTGTTTTGCATGCAAAAGTTATAAGCGAAAATGTGAAACAGCAAAATTTGCATTTTTGTCCATATCTAGTAACCTAAGGATTTTTTTGGAAAAAACAAAAGATGACTAAACTCGCCTACTATTGAGGCAACTTTTATCTAATTTAACCGAGGTCGTATCTCTAACAGTTCCGGAGATCCCCATGCATAAGGAGTTATCTTGGACACTCTGTATATGTACTTTTCCATCCAGTTGGTAATATCATATAACATAATGTTTGTAATAGTTCCGATATTATGTATTTTTAAACAATTATGTAAAATTACAACAGTTGAGTAATTATACCTAGAAATGCTGGGCATCATAGTGTCTCATGGTATGTAGGTAAAATTACATAATTTTTTTATTTCTTATAATTTAATTGTAATTTCTGTTTTAATTTATTTATTTTTTCTTGTATAAATGTATTATTTTCTTCTTCTAATAACCGAAATCAGTAACCAGAGATCAATAAAAAAATAAATTTTTCTTTTACCATTAATTTTCAATCCTATATTTTAATTAAAATCAATGGGTGTGTATCCATGAATACTTTTACGAATAAATTATTCTATAAGTTTGTTATTTGTGTTACATTCATTTTCGTGTTAGGATTTTATAATTTATTTTTTATGATCCTCTCTGAGATTAAATTTAAGCTTTCATACAACTAATCATGAAATTAATTTATTTAGATAAATTAAAGTAGAAAAAAAATTGTAAAAAATCCAACAAATATTTCAATTCATTAATACTCTTTCTAGACCAATTTTTTTCTGTTAATATAGCAACACTAAATAAAAATTTTTTTAGTGTAGGGTATTTGTGGAACAGTGACAAATGCGCCACTTTATGAATTTTGAGATAATGTTGTTTAATGATTAGAAATAACAAGTAACAAATAAGTGCTCAATATTATCATTGGAATTAACTATATGTATTTCGATCAAGGTGGCGACATTTGCCACTATTTTACTGAGGTCCAAGAATGGGCACGTACATAATACCTCATTTATTATACATCATTTTTTACAATGAACAAATTTACGACATTTTTACGTAAAAAATGTATAATATGGATATTAATGTTTGAATAAAAAATAATTAAATGAGGTACCTGCAATTATTGCACAAAAGGATAAATAAGAATATCCTATGAATTTATAGAATTTTCTGGGTTGGTATGCTGTGGTCGATTGTGTTTTAAAATATAATAATCAAATATAAATAAAAATATTTAGAAAATATGAAGGAAAAAGATATAATGCAATTCAAACTTAATCTCATTTCAAAATGTATCTTTAAATTTTTTTTAAATATTCTTCTACATATAAAAAAATTTTATTAGTTAAATTAGTGCTACTGACTGATAATTAATATATAATTTCAATTTTTATAAGTAAGCAAAGATAAATTTTAAATGAAACATCAAAAATTGCAATACGACTATAGTATAATAATTAAAGAATGAACATTTACGCGTAAAAAAGAAATATTTTTCACATAGTTACAAATCTTTCCGAACTCATTATATTAAAATAAAGCGGCATTTGGTTTAAATTCTGTATTAATATTTATTAATAATTAATGTTCCGACAAACTTAACGTGTGTCTTCATCAGAAAAAATTATAAAGACGGATGTTGAGTTCGTCTAAACGTCGATTATTAATAAATATTAATATAGAACTTAAACCTAAAGTTGTTTTATTTTAGTATTTTTTACGTTTACGTGTAAAAAAATGGGTAAAAATTCTAAAATATGTAGAAAACGTAAATAATGTAAAATTTGGTATTTTATTACGTTAATATTATTAACATTATATAAAATACATTCTTTTTTTTGTATAATAATTGTACTTGATTTTATAATTTTAACAGAAATAAATGTGATTCAAGCATAAATATCCTTTTGTACTTATATTTATTTATTGTAAAACAATGGTTTTTTTACTCATAAAAAATGATGTATAATACATGACGTATTATACGTATTTATCTCTGAGTATAATGTTCTTCAGTAATATACAAAATAGTTATATGGGGTAGCTTTAAAAAAAAAATACCTAACTTAGTATTGAACTCTAATACCTACTTTATCCAATTTACTTTCCAAAAGGTTATACTAGTATACTAAAGTCAAATGTGTAAGTTTTTTAAAGCGGGCCGTACATGGTCAATCAGAAATGACAGTCTGACTGAAAAATTTGACTGTTATTCTTACCTTCAATCACGAAACTTCTACACTTATCAGTCAAATTGACAGTCTGAGATCAACTGAGACAAATTGAGACCTCAGCAACCAATGCTTTAGATGACTATAAAAATTACTACCATATGGACGTTGATCACCATGTTGACAACATATTTATTCAGAATATGTATACAGTTATGAGAGAGGTTCAATATCAGTTCGTGAGATTAGCGGTTACTTTAAGATTCCTTGCGACTGGGAGAAGCATTCAGACTGTCAGTCTCCCCCTCCACTTCACGTGATACAAGCTCGGATTTCAAAATATTTAAAAATCCGTCAATCCATTCATCAGTCCATCAGTCTAGAACTTACAATTTCAATCAGAATGTCAATCTTCGGTCTGAATATTATTCCGAATGATCGTGTAAAGCCCGCTTTACGTACAAGTAGCTATAAATACGCTCTTTACTATTTCGAAATTCAAAAAATATAACTTATTTTTACTTTGATGTGAAACGGTACATTTATTTAAGAAAATTTGAAAAAAAAACTCACCATCATAACACCATTCATCTTCAATGCACAAGCTCTCGCTAAACAAACAACCTGAAACAGTAAAAAAAAAACATTTATAAAATCAGTTTTCAGTTGAAGAAATTGAATTAGAGAAAATGAAATCTAATAACTGAAATTTATACTTGAAAGCAAATGCTAAATACTTTATTTAAGTTTCAAATTACAAATTTTTAATATAATAAATTGAATTACACAATGACCTAGATATTTTTATAACGTAATAAAGTACAGTAAAGGTTAAAAGTCATTTATTTCAATATTAGACGATTTTGTATATTTGAGGACAAAATTGATCCAGCTATGCTCCGTGACAAGATTTCCCATCTTTATTTTTTTCATTTGGTTTTATTCTGCCAATATAAAATACACAATTTATTCAACTATAGTAATTTTTTGAGAAGACAAAGATATTTGATAGGTTTATTGCAAGATTTACGAAACAAATTTGTTTACATAATAATTAAATTTAAGTTTGCTTTTAGTTATCGTAATTTCTCGCTGTAATTCGTTTTCGTAATGATAAAATTAACAAAAATAATATTTGTATTCATAAAACACTTTGTTAATAAAATAAATTGTTAAATCTTACGAAACGGTAGGAAACCATTTTTTCCACTCCGTTTTTTCCACCGTACTTTTCTTCCGCCAATACTTTTTTCCACCAAATTTTTTGGTTCGGTTAGGTTAGGTTAAAATTAGGTTGTTTGGTAAGAAAATTAGTGAAAAAAGAATTGGTGGAAAATATATAGTAAAAAAAACAATTGGTGGAAAAAATGTATAGTAGAAAAACGAATTGGTGGAAGAAAAGTATTGGTGGAAATAATGGATTAGAAAAAATGGGGTACAATCTTTAGAAAACTTGTCGCCTAAAATGGACATTACGCGAAAAAACTTTTTTATATAGTTAAATATTTTTCAGAATTCATTGTATTAAAATAAAAACTGTTTTAGAATTAGATTCTGTTTAATTATCGTATAAAAACGACGTTTCCAACAAAAATAAACGCTCGTCTTCATCAGGTCAAAATTTTTCAATGACATTAGAATAAATAACAGTATAGGTAGTAACAACTTACTAGGTAACATATAAGTAACTAGATCATAAAATACTGCAGATTTTTAGTTAATGGAGCCAAATTTTATAAAACTCAATGCCTTTGCAGTGATACATGTTAACTTTTTCTTTATAAATCTCTATTGTTTCTATTATTAATCTGCTGTTAATATTGATTGGTTTAGCAATTATTACTGTATCTTCAAATTTTACATCATGAAGATATTCTAAAGCATGTTTAGCAATAAGAGATTTATATGGATGATTTAGAACGAATTGACCTCTTACGGTTTGTTTTTTATTTTTTATTTAAGTATTTTTACGTTTACGTGTAAAAAAATGCGTAAAAAACGTAATTTCAATCCAAGTGGCGTAACCGTCATTATCACACTGAAATTCTTATATATCCGTGTTAGATTTTCTTATAAGAAAAAAAAAATTAGGGACCAAAAGTGCACTGTAAGAAATATATCTTAAACTAATGTAATTTTACATAGGTTTTAACAGTAAAAATAACAACATTTTGTAATTTTACTGTGATAATTTACGTAATATTACATTGTTATGAAAAAATACATTCACAAAACATGTAAAATTACGTAATTTTTTTGTAAAATTATATAATTTTTTTTACAGTGTAAGTAAAAATCAGAAAATAAATATTAAACAAATAAAATAATAAAAAGTTTTTCATTTACGTCGATATTAGAAACAGAGCTTTAAACGTAAATCAATGATGCAGTAAATGTGTGAAATTAAAGACAAAAGGATGATTTACCGAAGCACGACCGAAATTTTTGTTCAAACGATTCAATAATAGTGATATCGGCCTTTCAAATAAACTTTCTTTGGATCAATGATTCGGTGTAGAAGAGAATGGTTATCTATAAAGAAGTTAGTCCTTTATCTGTCGTTTCAAATTTCGTCAAATATCCACAACTTTATTACTTGCTTTCATCTCAAATAGTTAATCGAAAATTCGAAATATTTAAATAAAGCTAAGTTATGGGTGGTATTCTAAAAGTAAATGTAGCGAACCAAATATTTTTCTTTTTCAGTAGAAAAACTAAAACATTGTTGTTCAGAATCTTACTATAAATAATAATAATTATATTTAGATATTATCAAGTAACATTATAAAAGTCTTCCTATTATTTTGTTTATTCACATTTGGAAACAATGGATGTTTAGTCATCACTGTTTATTTCTAAACTCTAAATGGAATTATCTCAAAATTTATGAGGTGGCGTATTTGTAACTTATTTGTAGCGTATTTCCACTGTAGTTCTCATATTTTGGCACAAGCAAATATTGAAAGTGATCGCCATTAGGATCATACTTAGATCCGTCTCTTTATATTACCAATGGTTATAAAGAAAACTGAAAAGTTAAAAGAACAAGTGCAGCTTCTATGTAATAGAAACATTTATGATATGATAAGGGAGGTATTACAATTATACCAATTTGAGATATTGAGATTTTACAGATAAGCATGAATTAGGCTTATAGTACCACAATGTTCTTTTGTCAATCTGTGGACACCTCTAGAGCAAATTCGGCTGAACGGATTGTTATATAATTTCATTAAAAAAAAAAACCCAAAAAAAATCCCAAAAAAAATCCCAAAAAAAATCCCAAAAAAAATCCCAAAAAAAATCCCAAAAAAAATCCCAAAAAAAATCCCAAAACCACACTTACGTGTGGTTTTGGGATTTTTTATAATATTATTTTTATTTAAATTTAGCCATAGTAGATCATTTTCTAATCTTTTATATAATTTCATATTTAAGCCTCGTAGGTAAATATCTCAATTTGATCAACTTTCGGTAAAGTTCTGTCAACCGAAAGTGGAAATTTACTGATATGACTTTTATGTGT
The DNA here is from genome assembly GCA_963966155.1 of Clivina fossor. Lineage (NCBI taxonomy): Eukaryota > Metazoa > Arthropoda > Insecta > Coleoptera > Carabidae > Clivina > Clivina fossor. Next base: position 26,791,425 of record OZ014555.1, read on the forward strand.
TTTTTCGAATATTTCGCAATAGACATATTTCAAATAATTTTATTTAGCAAAAGTTATATATTTACAGGTTATATATATATATATATATATATATATATATATTATAATTTTTTTTATATTTTTATGATGATATATGTAAATAGGCATATTTATTAAAATAAAAACTGTTTTAGGATTAAATTCTGTTTAATTATTTAAAAAAAAACGACGTTTCGACGAAACTGAACGCTTGTCTTCATCAGGTTAAAATTTGCTAATGACATTAAAGTAAACAACAGTACATAGCAACAAGTCACTAGGTAACATAGAAGTTATTTAATTAATGGAAGATAACTTTTATTTAACTCAGTGCCCCTTCATGTTATTTTTTTTTTATTGCTTCTCTTATAAATTTCCTGCTAATATTATTGGTCTAGCAATTATTACTGTATCTTCAAATTTTACATCATAAAGATATTCGAAAGCATTTTCAGCAATAGCATAATTATCTGGACGATTTAGACGAATCAGGCATATTTATGTTAAGACAGTTTCGTTTTTTATGAGCATGACTACAGCAGTTGTTGTTATAAAAAAATTCTATTCCATTAATTTATTTAATATAATAACGGTCGGTTCTGTAGTAGCTACAGCATATTTTTTTTTAGAATAAAAAAAACAATAGAAAAATGATCTAGAAGATTTTTTTCTTGTGTAATTTTTCTAGTCCTGTTAAAAACATATTCAAATTTTTCACTATATCTATAACGTATACATACAATAAATTGATCCTGAATAAACTGAATATTTTTAACGTATACGTGATAAGAATTATAATTTATTTTAATTATACAAATTTTTATTGATCCAATTGAAAATATTGTCACCGATAATGATTGATCATTTATTATTTTTTAATATATGTAATGACATAATTTCCAATATGATTGTGTCGACATATTACGATCAGACTTTCCATAAAATCTATAAAAATAATTGAGAAATTTAAAATTAACTTGTGATGTAAGCGCTCCCACATTATTTATTCTTATAGTACCTTTGGGCTTGTGTTTATGTTATTTGTTACGGGTGAAAAGGCAATTCAATAATAACATTTACACACTGAAAAAACAAGTCATACATGAAAACGTGGGCGTAATACTTGTAATATGTAGGCTTTTGAACAGATTACAGAATAATGTTAACCTTTTCGTTTTGTAATGAGAAAATTTTAATCTAAAATTAAATCAAATTGTACGATAGTTTTGTTATTGTCGTATATGAAACTAATTAGCGTTAAAATACGAAAAAAATTGAGGAAAATATTATGGAAACCATTAAGGCCACTTTAAACGGTAATAATAATTTGTGAACAAATATTTGGAATTGATTTATTCTCACTAAATATTTCAGACAGATTTGTGAAGATTTATAAATTATAGGAGTAATAAATTAATAGTATACAAAAACCGATATCTCGTCCTATCTTAGGTCTAAATATATTTTCAAAAATATTAGAATTTATAATTACAGACAGTACGAGTGCAGCATTTAAGAATGTTATTTGTGAAGAACAACACGGCTTTATAAAACATAAATCTACTGTCACCAATCTTTAAGTGTATAGTGAATATATTTCCGAAGCGTTAACAAAAGGTAATCAAGTGGACGTACTCTATACTGATTTTCAGAAAGCTTTCGACCTTGTAAACCACTCCATTTTAATACAGAAACTTGAACTATATGGAATCTGTGGTAACCTGTTGAACTGGCTCAAGTCCTATCTATGTGATAGGTTTCAAATAGTAAAAATTAATAATTTCAAGTCATATAATATTCATGTTACTTCCGGAGTTCCCTAAGGATCACATCTGGGACCATTACTATTTTTAATATTTATTAATGACATTTCCAAAATTTTCACAATTAGCACAAAAAAAAACACTAGCACGAGTTTGTCCGATGTCTGTAAGACAAGTTTTTGGGCGATTTTCTGGAAAAAGGGCTAAAAAAAGGCATTTTTGAGAGCCCCGTTGACCTCCTAAATATTTTTTAAATGACAAATGAGCTCGTATCCGTCTATTTTAGACCAAAATCTTTGATTTTAGCGCTGAGCCAGCTGTTTCGATTTTTTTTGAAACACCCTAAAATATATATATATATATATATATATCATTTATTCTAATAAGGATGCACGTTGAATATACTGTAAAAAATCAATGAAAATTTACATTGATAACCCAAAAAATTCTAAAATTACAATGAAATCACAGTAAAATTACTATTATTACGTCGAATCGTCGATTATTAATAAAAATATTAATACACTACTACAACTTAAAGCCATTTTATTTAACATATTTAAAAATTCATAAATTATATAATATATTACATATGCAGCAACTACTAAGTTTTATTGTTTTTAAAACGTAAAAGCTTAAATTTTTACATTAACAAAGAACCTGAACATTAAAGTTCATCGGAATTCACTTCAGCTTCATCAATATGCAAGCAATTATACGAACAATTTCTCTGTATAATTAAAGAGTCCTTATCATTTTTATCACGTGCAAGAAAAATTGTTAGGTAATTTTAGTTATTATTTTATATATTTTTATGTTAGGGAAAAAAAAGAAATCTATATAATGTAATAAAGTTTTCCCGGAAGGAAATTATTTCTTTTCTTTTTTTTTGCGAAACTTAATACTGACTTTATTTTATTATTTTCTTTTAATATTTGAGATATTATAAGTAACCAGTTGTTGTTTCAATGTTGTTGTACAAAAGCGAAATGACTAATAAGCACAAGACTCTTATTACATCAAAAAAGTTTGTTTTTGTTTCTTAAGAAAACAAAATATCCGTATTTAAATATATTTACATATTATATTTGTGGCACGATATATTTGATTATATTTATTTTATGATCTTGAGTTAAAATTTTTTATGTAGATATTTGTGTTTGAAATTTGTACGTCCAAGTTTGCATTAAAGCAAATTTTAACAAAGTAAAAAATATTTCAGATCTTATTATATAAAAATAAAACTGATTTAGATTAAAGTTCTGTATTAATATTGGAAAATATATATATATATATATATATATATATATATATATATATATATATATATATAAATGCACTTAAATTAAAATAGAATGCACTTGCTTAGTTTGGATACTTTCCACTATAAATTAGATACTTTGCACTTGGTACAAGCTAAACTTTAATTTGAATAATTTGCACTATAAATTTGATACATTCCACTGTAAACGCTACGAAACCCTATCATCTGCACCACTGTTGACTTAGGGTAGGTTAGGTTAGGCTTAAGTTGTTTAGTTATGTTATTATTCAATATAGGCGCTTATCTCATCGGCGCAAATGATAGGTATCGGACTGGCGTAAAATGATTGACAGCCCCCAAAGTGGAAAGTATCCGTTTTCTGTGCATTATATTTTTTCAAAGTTAAAATGTTTTTTATAAAGTTGAATAAATTTAATTATAGTTAATTTTTTTTTTGCAATATATTTGTTTATAGTGCAAATTGTTTTTATCAAAGTGAATATTATCTAAATTATAGTGCAGTTAATTCCAATCCATTAATATTTATTTAAAATCGACGTTTCAACGAAACTCAACATGGATATCATGATAAAAATATCATATACACTCTAAAAAAATACGTAATTTTATCTACAAACTATGCCCAATATTTCTAGATATAATTACTCAACTGCTCTAATTTTAACATAATTGTTTAAAAATACATAATATCAGAACTAATTACAAACATTATGTAATATGATATTACCAACGGAATGGAAAAGTACATATGTATGTAATATTACAGTTATTTTTAGTAAAGTCTCTTTTTTTAAATTTACTGAACTTCGGTAAATTTGCTGTCGGGAATTTTCCATAAATAGGTAAAACTTGTTTAGTTCTGATATTGTTGATATAATTATATACACTTGTAAAATCACATAAAGAATGTATTTTACAAATATTACAGATATTAATATGCAAGCTGTAATATTACATAATTTAAAAAGTTATACAAACAATATGTAATTCTACATTAAGTATATGATGCAATTTTGCAGAAAGTAAACAATTTTACATACTTATTAGATCGTTTTTACTTAATTTATGTGATTTTTATGAATTATGTAAAAATGACAGAATTTTGAGGTAGATATACAGAATATTTATAGTAAAATGAAATTACAGATTTTTTTATAGTAAAATTTTACTATTATTTTTTGTAATTTCGTTATTTTTTTTACATTTATCCTGATGAAGACGGACATTGAGTATCAATACAGAACTTTAACTTAAAGCAGTTTTATTTTACTTACTATTTGATAATATTGAGTGAAGAAAATTGTGGAAAAATAAGGATTTGAGATTACATCTACTACTAACATTCTATTTTAAGATGAAAATAAGCGTTGGAATTACACAGAAGAAAGATAACTAGAATAAAACGGCTTTAGGTTTAAGTTCTATATTAATATTTATCAATAATCGACGTTTCGACGAATTCATCGTCCGTCTTCATCAGAAAAAGTGATACTGATACTGTATCAGTTTTCCTGATGAAGACAGATGTTGAGTACACAAAGTACGACAATTATTAATATATTTTAATACAGAACTTAAACTTAAAGCCGTTTTATTTTAATATAATGAGTTCTGAAAGATTTTTTACTATGTTAGACTAGATAATTAGACTAGAGAAATTTAACAAAGTTAACTTAATGAAAATACTTATTTGCTTAAAATTGTATGTTTGTATCTGCATCCAATAAAATTTAAAAAAATTAGGCCTATAAAATTAATTGATGTGTTGTTTAATCGAAACAGAACAGCCTGTAAAGCTAAAAATAATTAATTTTAAAAAATTCTTTGTTGGTAAAGATTTCATACAATTTTAATAATAAGCAATAATAAGTAATTGAAGAAATCCGGAAAACGTAATTACCTTGAATGTTTTTAATTTAATCCAAAATCAATTTATTTTAATTATTTTAATGTATGTTTTGTTCTGTTTTTTCTTAATTAATTATAATATACACATACAGAAACAAATGTAATAAGAACAATTATTTTTAACTTGGTAACATTAATTTTTTTTTGACAAGAAATTATATATCAAATATATGTATATTGTCGAAATATTCAAGAATAACATCCAGTAACAAAGGTGTCCAAACATCTAAATTATTGTATTTTTTTTAAACATATCATAATATTAAGGGTCACAGACTTGAGGAAAAAGTATCTGGCGGCGAATAGTCCCGGCGGCAAAAATATTAATATTATAAATTTATCAAAAAACTAAAATCATATTTTAATGTAATTATCACAGATATACTACAAAAGCATTGTAATTATTAATAACTATAAAGAACGCAAAGGGAACAAAGAAATTTACAAAGCACGGCAGAAATAATGTTTCATTTCATTTTAAGCAGCAAGCCGAATAAAAGCTCACAGAATATATTATAATGTAAATTCTATTCTAATGAAATTTTAAATTTAGAACTTGCCCGAAATACCGGCAACAGAAACCTACAATATCATGAAAAAAAGTAAAATTTAGGGGCCCACGAACAAAAGGATTTGCATTCAGGAAAGTAGTTTTGCTTGTTATTTTATCTGTGAACTACTGGGAAAAAAAGATTCTGAATGTTTAATACTACAAGCAATTCACTTTACAGAAATACACTCATGGTTGCCTAATATTTTTTAGTTATTTTAGCAAGTAAATTTTGAAATTTTAAGTAAAATAATTAATTTACTTTATTATATATGTTCTTTTTTACCGAATAAGTACGTAATTACTTACATAAAATATGCGTATTTTAAATTTATATATCATAAAAATTTTCCTTAATAAATAATATTTACTGAACATGCATTAAAATATCTTCATAATGTAAAATTTAAAGATACCGTAATAATTGCTAGAGCAATCAATATTAGCAGCAGATTAATAAAAGAAGCAAGAAAAGTTATATAAAAATTTTGCTTCTATTAATTAAAAATCTCTAATTCTTCCGATCTAGTTACTTATATGTTACCTAGTAACTTGTTGCTACGTATTGTTATTTACATTATTGTCATTGATAAATTTTGACCTGATGAAGACGGGAGTTTCAACTAAACGTCGTTTTTATATAAATAATTAACAGAATTTTATTAAAATACAATGAGTTCTGAAAAATATTATATTAATATTACATAAATTTTGTAAAAATACTGGTATAAATTAGGTGCCCCAAGTTTTTATGTAAATTTACCGATTTATTTTTTACAGTGTAGAGCTGGGCGATATTTTAATTTCAATATTAATATTTAATATTTTAAAAATATCAATAATATCAATATATTGATATATCGGTGTTATCGATGTATCGATAATTGATATTTAAAAAAATATCGACAAATCGATGATACTGATATATCGATATTTCAGTATATGAACGAATTTAAAATTTATGAGATCCTAATTATTGTAAGCTAAAAATATTTGGCATTATTTTCAGATACGAATCAGGCCAAATAAAAATGATTTGTTTTAATTGAAATATATATATATATATATATATATATATATATATATATATATATATATATATATTTAATAAAGACCGGTTCCAACCGGTCTTTCATTTAGGTTTAAAAAAAAATTGTGTTTACTTATATTAATTAACTGGCGCACTGTTGGTTTAGTGTTGTCACAAGAGATAACATACTGTTCAAAAAAGAATTTCCTTAGAAGTCCCCGTTCTATAAAAAGTAAAAAAGTAAAAAAAATAAGTAAATAGAGTTTGTTACCCCAAACAAGTAAATTTAAAAAAAAAACACATTTTTTTACTACAGAAAAAGTGAAAACACTTTTCAGAGCAATTAAAAACTGACTATTGTTTTTAATTGGATAACTATTTTTATATTACTAAAAGGTAAAAAAATAAAAAATGTAAAGGTAGATAATTAGCATTTATGTGTGGGCAATTATTTACTCTTGCTTTTCATAATTTTTTGCTTTTTAAAATTGCAAAAAGTTACATATTTTAAAATACATAGAATATATTACACTAATTCGATTACTCTTAGAAATTTTTACTTTCACTCTAAAATTTTGAACAGTGCATATATTCTTTGGTAATTCAAATTCTAGAAACAATATTTTTTTATAGAAATTTATATGGTACATTCCAAAAAAATAATAAAATATTCGTCTTTTATTTCACTCAAAGATGTTTGGAGGCGACTGATTTCGGAATGATGAAAAGAGTTTGTGCCGCACCCTTTTGGGTACAAAGCGTGATTGTGTATGCATGTATGTATGTAAAAATTATAAAATTATTTGAATTTCTTTTAATCGGAAATAAAAAATTTAATAAATTTCGTGTTTTAAATTGTTTTACAATAACTTGAAAAGTAATTAAAAAACCTGTATTAGTTAATTTATAAAAATAAATTTCATTAATATCATGTAAATTTTAATAGTTTTCCGGTTCTAGATAAAATAGTAAGTTGATAAATGGGAGAGGAAGTTGTGGTCTAAATTTATTTATATTCACATTACATTACACTAAAAATATAAATGAGTTAAAAATAATTAATTTTTCAATTACCTCAAAGCTATCTAGTAATATCAATTTTAAAAAAATTGTAACTGGTTTGAATAAAATTATTTTAAATTTATACAAAAGATAAAAATTGTTGTAAATTAAATTTGTATTATATGTTGCATTTTAATATTCAGTTAGAAATATACTAGTCTGATAGATCCATGGAAACAAAATATTTCTTCTGCAAAAGCGAATATTAAGATGTATGACTGGGAAATCAACTCTAACAAGTTGTAAACCTATTTTTGTTGAATTCCAAATAATGACACTCCCTAGTATCGTATGTACATATATGAAATTTGCATGTTTGTTAAGAAAAACCATCAATTATTCGCTTCAAACAAAGACTTTTATAACAATATGTGTACTCGTAATAATAAAAATTTCAACTGCCCTACATAGGTTAACAGTTTGTGCAAAAGGTCCATATATAAATTCGGTAAAAATGTATAATCACCTGCCACTAGTTATAAAAAATGAAAATAATTTAACTATTTTTAAGAATCTCTTAAAATATTTCTTAATAGAAAAATGCTATTATGGAATTCTTGAATATTTAAATGTATAAAATATATGTATTACTCAAATGTTTTGACTATGTCCGTAGTAAATGTAAATGTATTTACTAAAAATGGATAATAAAGATATTATTGTTATTATTAAAATTAAACAAAAATCCAACATGTCTTCACTACATGCATCGTTGAATTTATGTTGCTATTAGAAATGGATCTTTTTTCACCAGTGAATGTACGATGAATCAATCAGTTCCATCGACTTTTGAGTTCGATAGATTGCGACGAATAGTTGAGGGAGGAAATGTTCGGTATATGTCATATATATATATATATATATATATATATATATATTGTGACAAAAACACTTTTTGTCACGAGTCAAATTTTGTATAAAAAATGATATTTTTATAGAGTATTTATTTTTTAGTAAATTGGCAATATTGACTTAAATTGTGAAATTAGCAGGCACATAAATACCGCTTGTACCGGTGAAATATCTCTCTCTCCAGTGAGCCGCTCTGGTGTGAGCACCTCTCTCCCGTGAGCAGTCTTGCTCTGAGCAAACTCCTACTGGTTTTGTCTTCGTTATATCGGTGATATTTTAAGGTTAATTTTCAACATGCGGTCTGATAAGAATTTGTATTCAAGATGGGATTGTTTCGTTTGGATTTGAAATGGTGTAAGTTGACAATTTATTTATTTTGTATTATGTTTGAATTGTTATTCATGAGATTTTTTGATGTTTGGATTATTTTAGTAACGTAATTTTGCTCTCATGAATTCAATGATGGTCAACTTACATTTGATTTCGTTTTGTATTTTTTTGTAAAGCCAATTTCTTTCTTGAATAATTTTGTAAGTTATTTTGTTTTGAATGATAATTTCTAGAGTTCAATTTATTAGAGTTTGTATCGTTATAGTTTATTTGATGATTAGTAATTTTAATTTGACAAATTAACCTTGAAGCAGCACAGATTCCCGTTCCAATCCTCATTTCTTTCTTTGTAAATACTGGTAGATTTTCCTCCCCGTTTTCCGTTTGTGAAAGTTCTTTAGTGCGTATCATTGTCTGTATTTGTAAATTTCGAGCCCTTGCTAGAGCGCGTTATGATCTTCAGATTTTTTTTGCCGTGCTGCGAGCACGGATTTGATAATTTTATTCGCGTATTAAAACGACGGGCGTTTTAATGTTTGAACTTTTGTAGAGTTCGGGATTGTTGCAATACGAGTTATTTTGAGGCCACGCGCCATTGTTCGTGTTGCGATGATTTTTTGGTTTATCGTATCGTATATTTTTGCTATTATCACAGCGCTTAAATTTTAGGCTGAAGAAGCTGTATCGGCTGTGATGATATTTTGTTGGCCACGTCGTAATTCTCGGTGAAATACCCTATGTTTTCGTGGGCCACGCCTATAAGATCAGAATGCGTTCATTGGCTTCCGGATTTACAAATCACGGGAAAGACATTCGGTCTAGATCGGCTAAAGTACCTTCGTGTTTTGTCTCTCCTGCGCACGCGACCCCCCCTCTGTTCCATGTTCTATGTTCCCTCTTCGTGATCCCTTTTCTTTGTTGTATGAATGACGTGCAGTAAACTGTAAGTAGCAAATTTATTGATTGTTGTACTATCTTGAAATTGAATATTTTTGTTGAGCAAGTAACTTTAACTTATTTAGCTAGGAAACATTGTTGAGTCATTTTATTGTAGTATTGTTGAATTTTCTTTGAGTTACGTATTTTTGTTTCTAGTTAAATATTTTAATTTTGCTTGTATCATTTTTTGAACTATGCTATTTTCACTTAGCTTTTGTATCTTGCGATTATACTGTTGTTATTTATTTTGTTGGCTAAGTGAACTATGCAATTATCGTTTAACTTTTCTATTATGAGATTATTCTGCTGTTATCATTTTGTTGCTAATTGAATTATGTGATTATCGCTTAAATTTTGTAATCTGATATTTATTTTGTTTGCTAAATTTATTAACGTTGCTTGAGTTGATTTATGATTTGTGTAATTTAAATTGTAGCTGATAAATTATTTTGATTCCGTATTAATTTGTTATATTGATGATATTGTATGAAACTATTGCCTATCTTGTGATTTCGCTTGTATCGACTTTTATTTCAAGTTCGATTTGTTTGATTTTATCATGTTTGTATTCTGGATAAATCTGCTGTGCCCCCTCATGTTTAGATGAACAGGCTGTCGTTTTCAACGGTGTCCGAGCGAGATTCAGATGTATAGCGGCACCAGTAAATTGTGGAAACCGAGTTTGGATCAGCCAATGAAAGATTTCGACCATCCAATAAGTCGAGCAGTAATTATGGATTGGATGATGATGTTTATGTCGTACTAAAGCCCGTGGGGCGTATTCCGATTACGAGGGCGATCATTCTCATGATGTCTCTATCCACGATCATGCCGCTTTGTTGCGCTGTACATTCTGCATCTCCTCGGCGCTGACGAAAACGCAGAAGAAGATCTTCTTTAGCTAGACCACCCGCTAACCAGCAGACATCAAACAAACGACGTACGTACTCTGTATTTGGAATATCATACAATATAACTACATGGTATTACAAAATTGTAAGTAATTTTTCTATTTAATTATTTATCGCATTTCCGAAACAAATTCTCGAAAAATGAAATAAATCCCTATCCCGTTAAGTTCCTTTTTGAGATTTGTCAAAGCTTCTCAATTTTGCGTCAACATTCCGCTTTGACTGGCGCCCACCTAATTTACCAACATCACAAAATAAAGTTCCTACCAACCCCACCTACGACCTAGCTCTCCTCCAAACAACTGACGCCGAGCCCATTATGGGTGACAGGTAGGATAAAAATGAGATGAATAAAATATTTCAAATTTTGAACACTTTGATAAAATTTAAAATTTAACATCTAATATTTTGCTTCATCTAAATGTCACACATAATTATGGCTCGCCGACGTGGGGCCTTTGTTCATATTGTGATTTGCTTTGCACATAATTTTGTCTTCGAATTAGTCCATTCCTTCCTTTCACTTTTCCGAGAATTTGAGTTCGAAAATTTATGTAGTTCTGATTATTTTTTGTAATTGCTACTTACATTTCATGTTTAGTTATGATGATTATTTATGATTTGTACTGTGTTATATTTGCTACTTACTCATTTGATTTATGATGTTGATTTATATTATTTTGTATCTGATTGAGTCATGATTGATATTTTGTTTAGTGCACTGAGTGAGATGAGATTTCACAGTTTTTTTTGACTGATTAGTTTTTCTTTGATTTGAGTATTTTATTGAGTCACGAATATTTCTTTGTTGGAAAGTTAAAAATTTTTTTGTAAATGAGAAAAAATTTTTTTTTTTGGTGGAAGGGCTGTGTGACAAAAACACTTTTTGTCACGAGTCAAATTTTGTATAAAAAATGATATTTTTATAGAGTATTTATTTTTTAGTAAATTGGCAATATTGACTTAAATTGTGAAATTAGCAGGCACATAAATACCGCTTGTACCGGTGAAATATCTCTCTCTCCAGTGAGCCGCTCTGGTGTGAGCACCTCTCTCCCGTGAGCAGTCTTGCTCTGAGCAAACTCCTACTGGTTTTGTCTTCGTTATATCGGTGATATTTTAAGGTTAATTTTCAACATGCGGTCTGATAAGAATTTGTATTCAAGATGGGATTGTTTCGTTTGGATTTGAAATGGTGTAAGTTGACAATTTATTTATTTTGTATTATGTTTGAATTGTTATTCATGAGATTTTTTGATGTTTGGATTATTTTAGTAACGTAATTTTGCTCTCATGAATTCAATGATGGTCAACTTACATTTGATTTCGTTTTGTATTTTTTTGTAAAGCCAATTTCTTTCTTGAATAATTTTGTAAGTTATTTTGTTTTGAATGATAATTTCTAGAGTTCAATTTATTAGAGTTTGTATCGTTATAGTTTATTTGATGATTAGTAATTTTAATTTGACAAATTAACCTTGAAGCAGCACAGATTCCCGTTCCAATCCTCATTTCTTTCTTTGTAAATACTGGTAGATTTTCCTCCCCGTTTTCCGTTTGTGAAAGTTCTTTAGTGCGTATCATTGTCTGTATTTGTAAATTTCGAGCCCTTGCTAGAGCGCGTTATGATCTTCAGATTTTTTTTGCCGTGCTGCGAGCACGGATTTGATAATTTTATTCGCGTATTAAAACGACGGGCGTTTTAATGTTTGAACTTTTGTAGAGTTCGGGATTGTTGCAATACGAGTTATTTTGAGGCCACGCGCCATTGTTCGTGTTGCGATGATTTTTTGGTTTATCGTATCGTATATTTTTGCTATTATCACAGCGCTTAAATTTTAGGCTGAAGAAGCTGTATCGGCTGTGATGATATTTTGTTGTAGTATATTTTTTGTGGCCACGTCGTAATTCTCGGTGAAATACCCTATGTTTTCGTGGGCCACGCCTATAAGATCAGAATGCGTTCATTGGCTTCCGGATTTACAAATCACGGGAAAGACATTCGGTCTAGATCGGCTAAAGTACCTTCGTGTTTTGTCTCTCCTGCGCACGCGACCCCCCCTCTGTTCCATGTTCTATGTTCCCTCTTCGTGATCCCTTTTCTTTGTTGTATGAATGACGTGCAGTAAACTGTAAGTAGCAAATTTATTGATTGTTGTACTATCTTGAAATTGAATATTTTTGTTGAGCAAGTAACTTTAACTTATTTAGCTAGGAAACATTGTTGAGTCATTTTATTGTAGTATTGTTGAATTTTCTTTGAGTTACGTATTTTTGTTTCTAGTTAAATATTTTAATTTTGCTTGTATCATTTTTTGAACTATGCTATTTTCACTTAGCTTTTGTATCTTGCGATTATACTGTTGTTATTTATTTTGTTGGCTAAGTGAACTATGCAATTATCGTTTAACTTTTCTATTATGAGATTATTCTGCTGTTATCATTTTGTTGCTAATTGAATTATGTGATTATCGCTTAAATTTTGTAATCTGATATTTATTTTGTTTGCTAAATTTATTAACGTTGCTTGAGTTGATTTATGATTTGTGTAATTTAAATTGTAGCTGATAAATTATTTTGATTCCGTATTAATTTGTTATATTGATGATATTGTATGAAACTATTGCCTATCTTGTGATTTCGCTTGTATCGACTTTTATTTCAAGTTCGATTTGTTTGATTTTATCATGTTTGTATTCTGGATAAATCTGCTGTGCCCCCTCATGTTTAGATGAACAGGCTGTCGTTTTCAACGGTGTCCGAGCGAGATTCAGATGTATAGCGGCACCAGTAAATTGTGGAAACCGAGTTTGGATCAGCCAATGAAAGATTTCGACCATCCAATAAGTCGAGCAGTAATTATGGATTGGATGATGATGTTTATGTCGTACTAAAGCCCGTGGGGCGTATTCCGATTACGAGGGCGATCATTCTCATGATGTCTCTATCCACGATCATGCCGCTTTGTTGCGCTGTACATTCTGCATCTCCTCGGCGCTGACGAAAACGCAGAAGAAGATCTTCTTTAGCTAGACCACCCGCTAACCAGCAGACATCAAACAAACGACGTACGTACTCTGTATTTGGAATATCATACAATATAACTACATGGTATTACAAAATTGTAAGTAATTTTTCTATTTAATTATTTATCGCATTTCCGAAACAAATTCTCGAAAAATGAAATAAATCCCTATCCCGTTAAGTTCCTTTTTGAGATTTGTCAAAGCTTCTCAATTTTGCGTCAACATTCCGCTTTGACTGGCGCCCACCTAATTTACCAACATCACAAAATAAAGTTCCTACCAACCCCACCTACGACCTAGCTCTCCTCCAAACAACTGACGCCGAGCCCATTATGGGTGACAGGTAGGATAAAAATGAGATGAATAAAATATTTCAAATTTTGAACACTTTGATAAAATTTAAAATTTAACATCTAATATTTTGCTTCATCTAAATGTCACAATATATATATATATATATATATATATATATATATATATATATATATATATATATATATATATATATATATCATTTTGTGTTATCTAATGGCTATATCTAAAATTAATTCTGCGAAAAGTTAATCAAAATTTTAATTTTATTTGATTTAGTTAATAAATTTGATAAAATACATACATACATTAAGCCATATACCCAAATGGATGTGGCACAAATTCTTTCCACTATCACAAAATCAGTTTCCTCCAAACTTCCCTATCCAGACAAGAAACTTTAACTTTAGCCAACTCATGTGACACAAACTCTTTTCCACTATCCCGAAATTAAGTTTCTACAAACATTCCTAACCGGACAAGCAACTCTAGCTTTATCTACATTTATAATACCTCTCATACATCTTACTACTTGGTAACTTTCGGTCACGCAAGCCACTTTTTCAATCATACCACTCCAGCTATGCATCAGCTATTTGTAATGCATCAATAATTTATCGGTGACGCCATTTACGGTTGAGATGAATTTCATGTTGAATTTAGATAAAAGTCTTATGTTTGTGATATGGATATGTTTTACTAAATTGTACCTAAAAACGACAATGTACTAAAGAACTAAACAATTTTTTTTTGTTTCAATGAACGTGTTATTTAACAAAAATATTTTACAATTTATCATATTCGTTTTCTCATAGGTATGGGTACTAATGATAAACACCAAACTGATGGTTAAACTAATATTGTATATTTGAAAATTTTAATTAAAAAAAAAATTCATTTTAAAATTCTAATCAAAATACATTTCCAATACAGTGAAATGTCTTTTACTCTAACCACTTTGTTATTGCAAATTTTGTTTTGAATATATAACGTATATAGTTGAAACCCTAAAATGTAATTAAAAATTCGTGTTATCATCAAAATATGATATTAAATAATTCATTTTTTTTTTATATCAATTAGAATTTTTTTAGCAATAAATACTTGACTATCATTTTATGAAGACATTTTATACGTTATTTTAGGGATCGGTCATCTTGAGCGGATGTTTAATGAACGTCTGATTAAAAAATATATATGAATGATTTTGAAGGTATACGTTTGCATGGATGTCCGATGAGTAGATGGAGTGATATGATTGAGTATATATTGCTTAAGCGAAAGTTTTCAAGTAGTAGAAATAAAACAGCATAAATGTGGATGAAGCTAGAATTAGTTGTTTGGATAGGAATATTTGGAAGCAATTAATTTCGGTATAATAAGAAAAGTTTGTGCCATACCCATTTGGGTACATAAAGTGATTGTGTATGCATATATGAAATTATATATTCTATTTTTATTTAACAAAAACAATTGTTCAGTATTTAGTTAAATAAAAAGTTGAAAAGTGTTAAAGATATTATTCCTCTTCAATCTTCGGGTATATATAGAATACCGAGCGAATGCGGTAAGGTTTATATTGGACAGACAGGTAGAACTGTTTCTAATAGATTGAGAGAATATAAACCAATTAGATAAATCTACTATTGCACAACATGCGTTAGATATTCTTTATGATATTAAATTAGAAGATACTGTAATATTTGTAAGATCCGTCAATATTGAGAGTAGAATGATAAGAAAAGCAATAGAAATTTATAAAGAAACAGTTAACATCAAGATAACATAAAATTTGGCTTCTTTTAGTTAAAAATTTATAAATATTATGATCTAGTTTCCTATTTTGTTACCAAGTACTTTGTTTCTATGTTCTGTTTATCTACTGTAAATATCATTTATATCATTTTTTCCTGATAAAGATGTACGTTGAGTACGTCAAAACGTCTATTATTGATAAATATTAATACATAAATACAACCTAAAGCCGTTTTATTTTAAAATATATCTTTATTTAAACACTCAACTAAGTAAATATGACATTTCCAATTGTTTATTTAATTAAAATTTAACAGTAAAGTAAATATAATTGAAGGTGCAAATTATACTTTAAAATAAGCATTCCTTTATGCTTAAAATCGATACAATTTGCGAGTGTATATGTTATAAATGGAATTTAAATTACGAGTTTTTTTTAATGACTACGTTCCGTATCTCGTATAATCCGTTAATTTGTGGGCGAATTCTCTCTGAGTTTTTCTCGCCAAACAAAACACGCGAGCTTGTAATTCAACTGGTCTTACCATTAATTTAATAAAAACAACAATGTACACGATGTTCTGTTTGCTTTTTGGTTAGTAAAAAAAAAATATTCATTTAACAAACTTTACATATACATATACATACGTTACGGAATTTTCAATGAAAAATGTATATGTGGACGAGTTTTAAAATAGCATTATTTTATGAAAAAACTTTATTCGGTTGGGGATTTTAATTAAAACTGTAGCTAGAGCGATAAGTTATCAGAGAAGTTTCAATGAAATATCCATTTGTCAAATATTTTATCCGATGCCAAAAACTGTTGAAATGAATGTAAATCTCGAAAATTGATAAAACTGACACATGATAACCTGTCAAAGACAATGGATGAATAAATTGGTTTTATTTCTGTCATGTTTATTGCAGTGTCATTGAAAACTCACATGAATGTTAGTACTTTTCGCAAATAAATATACTGGATATTTCGGTTTTTAAAGTAAAAATTACTGTAAACTTTTTATATTGTTATAGTTATGTTTTGAGATAAATTAAATCATTTAATTACATTGTCAATTATTTTAATCAATTTCAAATAAATTTTCAATACTCAAAAATAATCAATTTTATTTTGTCATATATAAAAATAGAAAGAAAAAAAAAATATTTAACCGTGGAGTCTGAAAATTCTTAACAGTAAAAAATCTTTCAAAATTTAGTTCTATACATACATACATACACAATCACGCCATATACCCAAAAGGGTGTGGCACAAACTCTTTTCATCATCCCAAAATCAGTCGCCTCCAAACATTCCTATCCAAACAAGCAACTTTCCCTTCATCCACATTCATAATTCCTCGCATTCATGCTCATTTATTTTAAGTTCTATGTATATTTTATTTAAATATTCGCGATTAGATTTACTCTACGTATGTCTTCTTCCTGATGAAGATTATACATAAAGTATATCGAAACCTCGGTATTTTATAAAATAGAAGAATTGTTTATACTGACTTTTATACTAATTTTTAAATTTTCATTATTTTGGTTATATCATTTTGATTGTTCTTTATTATTTATTTGATACATAATTTATGTATTGTGCTTTTGCAATTTGTTAAAGGAAAAATTACATTAGACACAAGTTTAACAATATTAAGATAAATTGGCACATATGTTACTTTATACATTTTTCTTATATTTTTATTATAATTATTTCGAATATGTATACCTACTATGTGTGACGAAGCAAATTGTATTTATGGTATTATACTAAATAAATAAATATTATTATTATCAATAATATATATATATATATATATATATATATAAAACTTAATCCTAAATTTATGCGCAGTATGCATTATATTTGAATAAATCAATGATAATAGTTGAAACATCGAATATATAGACATTAAATGTACGAGTAATTAAATTGAGAGTAATTTACATTTATTCGGAGTAAATTTTGATAGTTACTGTTCAAAGGGATTATTTAATGTAATTAAAAGTATATTAAATGGCAATTTACTATAAAGCTACTATTTATCTTCAAATTTATCAAAGAATTGGGTAATAGTGTAATTATTTTAATGCAGTATTTCAAATATGTCTTAGAGCAGACATGTGCAACATACGGCCCGCGGGCCGGACCTGACCCTCAATGTGATTTTATCCGGCCCTTGTAACAATTTTCAAATCTAACTAAACATGGCCCTCAGAAACTTAGATATTTTAACTTGTATTCAATATAAATTATATTCAATATACAGGGTGTTCGTTCGCCAGGTTGATATAGGGCAATAACATGGGATACCGATAATATGCAGAATACTTCTTTCTGAAATAAAATTCGAAGAAATACCTGGAATACTTTTCGATAGGGAATAAAAAGTTATATAATTTGGTTTTAGTTTTAATTTGCTAGCATGCGCCGTTGGGCGCTAGAATTTTTTTTAAAATGTTTTTTAGAATTTTCAATAATTTTTCCTGCTAAATTAGTATGAGTTTATATATTAGATATATATATATATATATATATATAATATATATATATATATATATATATATATATATAATATATATATATATATATATATATATATATATATATATATATATAAATCCGGCCTGCGATTTGATGTGATATTAGCTTCCTGGCTCGAGGTCTTAGCTAAGTTGCACATGCCTGTCTTAGAGAAAAGAAAAGGACTTTGTTCATTGACATAAAGCTATGAAATCATGTCAGCTAAACAGCAAAAGCGATTACTAGTGGTTACTCTATTGCTCTCTTTTTATTATGTGTATTAAAAAGAGAGACAAATAGTTACCACTTGAGTAACCGTAAGTAGCCGCTGTTAAATAGAAATTGCTTCAAGTGACTGGTGCTGTAGAAATAAGTTACTAGGTAACAAAATTTTATTATAAAATTTATAAATTATGAAATAAAGGTAGCCAAATTTTATTTAAATCAATGCCTTTGCACTAATTAATATTATTTTTTCTTTATTGTTTCTCTTATCAATCTACTGTTAATATTGAAGAGTCTTGCAATTAACAGCAGATTGATAAGCAAAGTAATAGAAATTTATAAAGCAACAGATAACATCAATCACTTTGAAAGCACTGAGTTAAATAAAATTTGGCTTTTTTTAATTAATATTTCGTTAATTTTATAAGCTAATTATTTATTTTGTTACCTGGTAACTTGTTTCTATATTCTGTTTATTTTTGTATGTCATTTGTATCATTTTTCCTAATGATGATATATAGAACTAAATCCTAAATTTCAACCACACAAACAAAATTTTTTACACAATTTTTCACTCTTTGACGAACACTGCATATAGTCCTACACTGTAAAAAATTTATGTAATTTTACATATTTTGTGAAGAAAATTTTTCATAAAAAATATAATATTACGTAAATTATCACAGTAAAATTACAGAAAGTGGTGATATTTTTACTGTTAAAATCTATGTAAAATTACATAAATTTAAGATATATTTTTTACAGTGTATGTAAGTTGTACCAACTTACGCAACAAAAATATATCAATTCAATTTATTCAAGCCTTTCTATTTTAGCATACTATTTATTAATTGAAAATAATAATAATATGCTTCTACAGTCGCTACTATTACTGATACCAACTAATAATATAGCTTATTAAAAGCTTTTCGATAATCTCTGGTTACGTTCACAAAAAATAAACAAACTAAATAATTAATAACATTGTCAATAAGATTTATTATACAAACCCACATACGACACAAAGCACATGAACCGAGCCAAACAAAATAATACAAATTGTAAAAATAGAATAAACCGTAAAATCTAGCAAATACGCCCAAGCTTCCAAAACCGCCTACATTCATTTTCAGTGTTTCGATTCCCTGTTCAGCATTATTATCGAAATTGCCTGGATGACGTCAGCAACAAAAACGCATTTTCTAACTATCAGGATAACAGGAGAAAATGTTACGCCTGTACCCGGTTGAAAAGCATCCTAGCAAAAATGTCTTCGGTTAAATCTGCAGTTGCGATCTTTTGATTCGAAATTTAATCGATAAAGTAGTTTAAAATTTTAATTAATTTGTTAATTAATCGTGTGGTTGCAATGGAAATTTGAAATACTTTTCTTGAGATGTAAGATGTAAAAAATGTGTAAATTTAAAGACAAACAATTTTAATTAATTTTAAGAAACTTATTGCTGGTTGTTCTGATAATACTAGGGCACACAGCATTACTGGAAATATTTAATAAATTACACATAAATATTAAGTAATAAACAATTAAATGTTTAAATTAAAATTTGGCTTTTTTTAATTAATAATTTATAAATTTTATAATTGTTATTTTATTACCTAGAAACTTGTTTCTACAAGTATGTATAAATATGTTCTACAACACTAAAATAAGGTATTATTTTTTTTTTTCGTTGGCATTGTAGATTTAATTACATACATACATACACAATCACGCTGTATGTCTAAAATAATGTGGCACAAACTCTTTCCACTTTCCCGAAATTAGTTTTCTCTAAACATTTATAAGTTATAGTAATATTCAGGCTTTCACGGTCGGTATCCATTGAATTTATAGAATTTTCTAGGCTGGTATACCGTGG
This sequence comes from Clivina fossor, assembly GCA_963966155.1. NCBI lineage: Eukaryota > Metazoa > Arthropoda > Insecta > Coleoptera > Carabidae > Clivina > Clivina fossor. The sequence continues at coordinate 26,811,801 of OZ014555.1, forward strand.
TCAATCTATCCTCGTCGCAGACGTTTCGCCATACATCGTAGATTGCATCCTTAATCTCCAAGCATTGAGGATGCTATCTACGATGTATAGCAAAACGTCTGCGACGAGAGTAAATCGACTACCGCATATCAGCCCAGAAAATTTTATAAATCCAATTCCTAAGTTAAGCTGATTTTTTTCAATTATTGTTTATTTTGATTTATAATGAAAGTGATATCAGTACATCCGGCTAGTGCATTTTTAATATTTAAACAAGCACCAAATAATATTGTAATAATAATTAAAAAAAAAACAAACAAACAAAATATAGTCTTATAATATAGTCCTATGGAAGATGTACCAACTTGAAGAATAAAAATATTTCAATTCAATTTTTCATATTTAGTTAACTTTATAAAAAAAAATTAATTTTATAATAACAGATACCTGTATGTAACTTCGTATAATACCCTAAAACCATAAAGTAATAATTATAAAAATAAAGTATTGATAACAATAATAACAATAATACAATACAATAATGCATTACAGAAAACAGCACTCTTAGATATTGCACATATCTTAAGGAAACATAGCATTTAAAACAACGAACACAATTAAAAATCTTACAACTCACAACATTGAAACAGAAAACAAATATAACAACAGTGGACTATACAGACTTAAATGCAAAACTTGCAACGCAACGTACATAGGACAAACTGGCAGAAAATTCAAAAATAGATATAATAATATTTAGAAACTACATAACAGACTCACAATATGCAAATCACCTCATAGAAAATCAACACGCAGCAGGACCAATAGAAGAAATATTAGCAATAGTAAAAATAAACAAAAAAAGTAACAAATTAAATATAATTGAAAATATGGAAACACAAAAAGAAAAACGAAAAAATCCAATCATGAACACACAAATCAACAGCCAATCCAACACAATATTTCAACCAATCTTCACCACCACCAAAAATTAAAAGTATAAAATGACAGGACAACGCACAGACCAACACACTTGATAATGATCGCAAGATCGAAACGCGTCGTAAACTAAAGAAAAAAGAACTGCAGAAAGAAAATTAAAAACCAACAACATGAATATTCAAGTTCGGGAGAATAAAAACGAAATAAATTTCTCGGAAAGTAATTGAATAAAAATTTATTATCCTTAGACGTTAGGTAAGAGTTCGGATAGAAAATGAAAAACACCATCCGATAACACCTGTAAGTAGTATGTCATAAACAATAAATAATAATAATAATATATTTGCCCAAGAGTAAGCATTTGTACAAGATGACATTTAAAAAAAGGTTCTTTAAATAAAAAATACGAATAAAGATACAAATCATTTTTCATTCGTAACATGTATGTAACAGTAAAACAATCCCTTTAGACTCTAGAGAAATGGAATTTAAGATCTCAACGACAAAAAGAAAGAAAAGTATTTATCAACTAAACTACCTTGAAAGAAAAATCAAAAACTCAGGAAAATGTAGCAGTTTTCTTTTAGGAAAGAAACACAGAAAATGTGAAGCAGATCATAAGAACAATTGGGAATACTATGGAAAAAGACATGTCAATTAGAATATACATTTTTAGGTTGTATATTGTAAAAAAAACTTCTGTGGCCACCAAAGACTCGACCGTCATCGTATTAAATAAATTTATAAAATAGAAAAATTTGTATAACAACAAACCTATTGTACACACTGTATATATATATATATATATATATATATATATATATATATATATATATATATATATATATATATATATATATAAAAATTACAAAGAAATTTTTTAGCTGTATCGAAAAATGTTTGAAATAAAAGATGTTAGTAGTAATAACTTGTTTAGCAACTTTTGCTAATTTATTTTTTCGAAATATATTTTCTTGCGAAATATTTGTAAAACACATAACAGTGACATCAGTAACTTACTAATTCTGGTAGGCATATCTTCACCAAAAGTTGATCAAATTGAAATATTTATCTCCGTAGCTTAAATATGAACTTTTATAATAATCCAAACAACCGAATTTGCTCTACACTCTAAACAGACACACTGACAGATGGACATCACGCTAAAAACACTTGATTCGTTATACTATAAGCCTAATTTGTGCTTATCTGTAATAATATTGATATATAAAATTTGGTATGATTACAATACCTTTCTTATGTATGATATGACGGTCGATAAAAATTATAATATAATGCCTGGAACATACGGAAAATCTTAATAATCATTAAACTACATTTACAATACGATATTATCCATAGCAGTATAGCTATTATTAATTTCCTCTTCTATTACTATTGCTAAAACTGCAGTTTAATAATTAAATTTTTCTGTGTGTCCCAAAGCATACATTTTTTTTGTATCTTTATTGTCATTACATATGCACAATATTTATACGCTAAGCAATACAATATTTAGTCATTCTTTTATATATTTCCCGTTTATATAAACATATATGAAAATCTCATTTCAAGCAAGATTGAAAATTTTATTGCAGCATCTTTTGCCAAGTATGTCATTTTGTTATTTACGATTATTCTAAAATATATAATAGAGAAGATACGATGTTAACGTAGATACGATAAAAAATTATAAAACAACGATATACCGAATAATATTTTTAGAATAATAATTGTTTTAAATTAAAATGACTTTAAGTTATAGTTCTGTATTAATATTTATTAATAATCGATGTTTCGACGAACTCAACGTACGTTTTCATAAGAAAAAAAAAGATATAAATAACATTTACATGTAAATAAACAGAATATAGAAACAAGTTACTTATTTTGTTACCTAGGAATGTTTGAAGGCGACTGATTTCGGGATGATGAAAAGAGTTTGTGCCACACCCTTTTGGGTACATGGAGTGACTGTGTATGTATGTATGTATGTATGTATGTATGTATGTATGTAACTTGTTTCTATGTTCTGTTTATTTACTGTAAATATCATTTGTATCATTTTTTTTTTTTTTGAAAACATATATTGAGTTTTTCGAAACATCGATTATTAATAAACATTAATACAAAACTATAACCTAAAGCTGCTTGTTTCATTGTAATATAATGAATTCTGAAAGATTTTTTACTATGTTTATAATTTTTTTTTATTAAGTCCAATGCAAGATATGATTCTTTATTTATAAAATTCTAAAAAAATCTTTTTATAAAAACAAAAATGCTTGTAATAACTTTAGAAAAAAAAAGAATTGTTGTAGTAATTATATAAATAATTCAATAATATTTTAAAACTTTAAATAGTAATTAAATCAGAAATGAATGTATTTTATTTTGAAATAGAAATAGAATATCACTGTATTCTATTTCTATTCTATACTATATAAAATATTCCAAATTATGTAAAAACATCAAAATATTGTACACAATTTTTTTTACTTTAAATAGCGTGATAAATTATTAGTACATTTCTAGAAAAACTACATTTTCTCTAAATTCTCTAAATTAATTCTGTGTATCCATGCATATTTTTTTTTTAAATTAAAATTACTAAAACTTTTTGAATATTTAAACAATGCAGCATGGCCAACGAAAATACTAGTATTTAAATAACATTTGAAAAAGTTTAGATATTTTTATTTAAAATTATTGTTACGTAAGATTATAAAAAATTAATATTACTGAATTTAGCAAAAAAAAATATATCATGAAATTAAAAAATAAGCGATTTGTATTCAATATTTTGAAATTACTTCTTGAAATAGATATTCAATTATATCATTTAATTTTAACACAACTTAACAATTTAACCAATATTTTATCTATTCAAGTAGAAAAAGTGACAATAATGACCTGGTTACCATAAACACTTCATATGCAGGTATAATAATTAAAATGTAGATCACTATTTTTATAAAATCTACTATCTCTGTTTTACACTTAGTAAGATTGTACATGCAAGTGCAAGATCCAACCTATTGTAGCAAGATTGCATGAATGTAATAGAAAAATTGTACGTGCAACGCGTTGCAGCAATCTTGCAGAGATTAGAATATTCTATTCCGTGCAAGTCTTGCAAAATCAAGTTGTGTTTATTTTAGTAATATTAATGTTTCACAGTTTCAGGTTAACTTCAAAATATTAAATTTATTAAATAAAATACTTTTATTATTGTAATATTTATTTTATAGTATACAGAATATTTACGTATCCATTTATCCTATTAGATGACGATAGTATACCTCAAAAGGAGTCGATAAATCTTAAAAAATTTTAGTAAAACTCGTCTCATAAGCGAGATAATAATTCTTTTAGTTTCTACATTAAACGATTAATTTGTTTTAAACTCTAGTAGTCTACTACTTAATCAATATTGATCAATTTTTATTACGTTTGTTATTTGACAGGCAAAGTTGTTATATCAGTAATTCACTTTTACTATCACCATTGTTTAACCATTGTTTAATTATTTTTAGCTTGTTCTTTAAAAATCACAATGACGCATCGATATTCTAATATCGAATTAGTCGATATGATGTTGATTTATGAGGAAGTGCATCCTAATACGGCTGCTGCAAGTCAGCTTTATGCTGAACGATGATTTCCTGGTAGACCAATACCTATCCCTCAACAATTCACCATCTCATCATATGTGCTCGAGAAACGTAATTTACATACTCATCAAGGGTGTTGGAAAGGGGGGACCTAGTTTTAGACGCTGAGAAACAAATTGAAGACCATGGCATACAACAAAATTACCGAAATTCGTCAACAAAGTTTAGGCCTTGCACAGTATGTGGAGTCGTGGGTACGCCGAGCGAAACTTTGTATACAACAACATGGTGATAACTTCAAACATCTTTTGTAGGGGACAATACTGATTACTAGAGTTTAAAATAAATTAATCGTTTGATGTAAAAATTTAGAAAAATATTATCTCGCTTATAAGACAACTTCACTAAGGAGTTTTAAGATTTATCGACTCATTTTGAGGTGTATTATCGCCCGCTAAAAGGATACAGTTAATTAGTTACAGAATAATTAGTTAAATAAAAAATCATATTAATTTAATATATATATATATATATATATATATATATATATATATATATATATATATATAATGAAATGTTATGAAATTACTACCGTGACGAATATGTAATGAATTGTTACGGGATTACGGTATATGTTATTGATTATTAAAATGCAAAAATCATCATTCAATCAATTTATTGTTGCGACCAATATTTCGCCAAGAGTTTTTTGGCTTCTTCAGGGTTGACACTGAATATAAGAGAAAATATACAAGAAAATTTACAATAACACAAATATATATATATATATATATATATATATATATATATATATATATATCACAATACATGCCAACAAATTTTATGTACACATGCGCAGTATGGCTTTTGGTTAGTTTTTGATGATGGCTATAATAGTAATAATCCAAAACTTTTAAATATGTAACTATGACATAACTTGCTCCTGCATATTCAGGGCCGTATTTATGCACAGGCTATGTAGGCTGCAGCCTATGGGCCCGCACCACAAAGGGGCCCGCACCACACGTTTCAAATTTAAAGTAAATAATTGTTTAATCGATAACCTTTTAAGTATTTTACTTAAATTTTCATAAAACTGAATATTTGAATAACCCGACTTGCAACCAGTGACAATACACTTCACTAGTACACACAGCTTCATTAGTACTAAGTGTAGGCGCAAACCAATTAGCCACTAAGATTATTTGATATTTTTATTTCTAAGTTTATTATTTATTTTTTTAAATACTCTATTTCAATTAAATAAATATAAGTAAAATTTACTTGTTTGTTACATTTCTTTTTCATCTTGCATTTTCCTAATATGTTTATTTAAAATTATAAAATCACAACCCCCCCCCCTCTTAAGGGCCCGCACCACAGGTTCAACCTAGAGGCCTACAGATCCTAAATACGGCCCTGTGCATATTACTCAGTGTAAAACAGAAAATTACTCTTGCATCTTACACTGTCATGTGCAATCTTACTCAGTGCAAAACGGGCATTATACATATCTGAACTTAACTCTTATAGTAAACAAGCAATTAGATAGAAATTCTATGATATGATATTATAAATAAAGTAAATATTCACATTAAACATATAAATTTAATATAGTAAATAGTCATAACACTAATTAGCAGTACGATTCCGTCTTTTACCGGCTTCCCAGTTTAGTTCAGGTTTAGTTTAGTAATTAATATTATCTAATAAGTTGCGCAATTGTCACGTTCGCGCAGGGTAACTAACAACGACTACATGACTATATATATATATATATATATATATATATATATATATATATATTATAATTAGTTTTGAGGTAGACAACACTCACAGCCCGCTTTGATGGGTCGGCTGTCTGACGCCAATGTTACGGAGCGACCCTCTAGAGACGATATACACCACTACTAACGACATCTACCAAGATTAAATTTCACTACACTTAAGGGTAGATGTCACCATATACGAATCTCATTTCATCAATATACGCTGACAGACCACGACCGTAGAAGAAAAACTGTCAACAGCCCCAAGATATTTTGACTTTGCTACAAGAAAACATCAATTTCGTTCCTCGGATATTCTGCAATATTAAAGTTTTAATCATTTTTTACGATTATGGTAATGAGAGATATGAGTGTGTAAAAATAAGTTAATTATTTTAAAAAAAATGTTTTCAGAATTAGTTTTATATTGATTGTACATATATATGAAAGTAAGTCAAAATTCGTTTACAATATTTGACTTTAATAAACTAACTAAACAACTGAACTTCAATAAAATTGTAAAAAAAAAAACTGACTAACTTTAGAGATTAAATAATGTAAGACAAACTTTTAGAATTAAGATTGATAAATTACTAAAACAACAAATTAACTTAAAATGTATGGAAACAAATTTGGAACATAAGGTCAGTGTTTACTTTATAATAAAGAGTTGAATATTTTTCAACAAATAAATCCTCGTTCAGACTGCTCTTTTGCTAGTGAAATCAGTGTTATGTTTCAGCGCAGAGCTAGTGGTTCTGAAGCAAACTATACATGTAGGCTAATGGGGATATACAAAGCACATACGCGGTTATAGTTTTATAACGAAATTTTGTTTCATCGCAGCAAATGTCTGACCTCCTAGCCAAGATTTCTTAACTAAAAATCACTTATGTTTTAAGAACGGCCAATCAGATTTAGTAACATGAGATAGCATGATGTATATGGGTCACAATAATATAGTTTTAACATTGATGTCGTCGTTGAATTACTATAATTTATAGCATGAAATTTTAAAAAAAAACAATACATGTAAATTTGTATTTCGACGAGTGCAATAAAAACATCTTTTATTACGCAATGAATTTCAATTAAAAGAGTCAAATTTTCCATGTCAGTCCCGGTCGCAACTAAGAATATTCAAGTTTGAATGCGATTTTGAAGTAAATAAATGATATTATAGAGCAAAACAGTTGTGGATATCGAAAGGTAAACATTCAAACTAAAGTATACTAACACGTAAAAGGTCAAAATTTGTATTAGAATCTCGCTATTCGTCATAAGTGCTGTGTCTCTTTCATTCCTTGTCAGTTCCGCTAGGATAAAAGTATTTGTAAGTGTTAAATAATAATATTTTAATTATTATTATAAATTGTTTATATTATTTAATACATATCCAAAGTAATTATATTAACGGTAAAGAAAACTAAAACCATTTCTCTGATTTATATGAAATTATATGTTCGCAGGTCACACCGTAACCTTAAAATTTCCATGTCAGTCCCTATTGTTAATTTAATAAACAATAACTTTTAAAGGCTCTATTGCTTCATATTATCATCTATTAGTTGTGCATTAATAAAAAACCAGACCAGCGTCCAATTTTTAGAACGTAATACAAAACTATAGATCAAAATGTGAAAAAAAGTTTGAACCGAATTTTCCTCGTCAGTCCCAATCAAATCAATCTACGCAAAATATGAGGTTTTTCGTTTTGATAGATAAATTATTGTATTCATTAGTATTAATTTTTAATATTTAAGTAATGATAATATAATTTTAAATAAAATGCAGTAATTTTATACAAATATATTTTGTATACATATTAATGTATATTGTCTATAAAAAAAATATTTTTTTTGATACAAGTATTAGTTTTGTACTCTAATAGTGAAAATATAACATATTTTAACAAAAAACAGCAATAATTTTAACTTCGAATTGTCAACTAATTCAAATGTTAAAACTATTTTACTATGACCCATATCTGTTTTTATCAAAATAATCTCAAATTTATAATATGTAAATGATAAATTTGGAAGTTAAAATTAATATTATTTTGAAAAGGCATATTTAATATAATAACATAACATTTATTTTAAAAACATCAGAAGAAAAATTAACGAAAACAAAGAAGATGGCAAATTCATTCTATAAACTTGTAAAATTATATTTATGTCCTATACTATTCCAAATGTTTTGTTTCGCATTCGTATTTTTAAATTGATTGAAAAGGTTTATTGTGTATAATAATAAATTTTTCTTCAGACATATTTAACACAACAAAACAACTTAAATTGTAAAAAAAAGAAAACTGTGCTGAAGAAAATCAAACACTGTTTGGTATGTATACAACGTCAATAGAAATGTCGGGACTGATTTACATAATTTACATAATTACATAATAAACCAAACAGGCAATGTGAATGGTTAAGTTTTTGCGCTGTGTTAAATCGTGAAACTAAAACTAAATCGTAAAACTGTTTTGGCAGTCTAAATGAGGTTTTAATCCTCTATTTTATCATGTCGTGACAATAAATTAAAATTTATTATCAAATTTACAGTTCACTGTACTGTATCAATTTTTTGAAATAAGGTTACATTAGTTTCAATTATTAAAGCTACTACATCCCCATTTCGCATACGTCAAAATCACTATTTTGGTCGTCGCTATCTATCTACAATTCCTAGTCCATCTATATTTCTGTGAAACTGCTGGCTTCCTATGTTCGTTCCCATCCAGCATTAAGTCTCCCCCCTTTCATGCATGTCACTTTCTTAGTATTTATAGTTACATGATCAGACCCTCTAACGTAGTCGATGCTTAGTATTAAAACTGTGTTGAAAGATTTGAAAAGTATCATTTTAAAAGCCATTTTCAAATTGATTTATCTCAATAAATATATGATAATACAATTTGTTATTATTGTACAGATATTGTTTCAGCGACATTTAAATTACTAATTTTATGTATTAAAAATTTAAAAAATATATAATCTCAAAAAAATGAAACAAATAATTTTAATGTGCACCTCCACCAAAACATTTAGTGTTCTAATCTTTTTGGTGGAAGTGCGACAGAAACATAACATAATTGTTGTTATCTTTCATATATTTGATTACAAAATAACATTATTTTCTTAAAGTGTTTATATAAAAATTTTCAAAAATTTGATGATACAACGCTTGAAAAATAATTTCTTTAAGTTTAATAAATATAAATTGTCACTTTCTTAATGCTATAATTTTTTCGTTTTTTATAAAAGAAAAATTGTAGTTATCGTTTTTTCATGTTTTGAAAACTATTTATATTAAAAGATAATGGTCCGTATTCTCACCTCAGTTTTAAAAGTGATTTTTGTCAAAATTACATTTGACGTTTACTTAAAATTACTTATGAAACAATTTGAATTAGTTTATTTTATAATATTAAATTTTTTTAAAATATATCAAAAATAGAAATACGATTCATATTTGATAAGAGGCAGAAGTAAAAATTTATTTTAAAACAAAAAATAAAAGCACTTTTTCATACACAAAAAAAGAAGGAATCCGGGTCAATATCTTTAGTATTTTCTATAAATTTTTGACATAATTGTTTGGTTAAAAATTTTACATTTTGCTATTATTAGCACAAAAATATATTATAGAAGATTTTTGTGACAAATATCTTTTTTTTTAATGTAAATAAAGAGAATAGCAAAATAAAAGAGCTACATGAATTTATAATCATAAAATTTTTATTTTGAAAAAATGAATTGAATTTTAATTTAAAAATTTTATATATAACCAATGAAATGTTTTAGGTTTATATTGTTTGCTTGGCAGATAACGTGAAAAACCAATAAATTTTTTCAAATTAATTTCAGAAAATGCTTAATTTAGATATGAATATTGAAATATTTTAGAGCTTAAAATATCAGCATTTAATACCTGAATAAAAATCATGAAAAATTAAATTATTGTTTAAAATATACATACATACACAATTATGCCATGTACCCAAAATGGTGTGGCACAAACTCTTTCCATTATCCCGAAATCAATTTCTTCCGAACATCCCTATCAAGACAAGCTTTAGCTTCATCCACATTCATAAATCCTCTCATACATACTCTTCCATTCCTACTACTTAGAAACTTCCGCTCAATCATACCATTCCAACTACTCATCGGACATTAATGGAAACATATACCTTCAAAATCATTCATATAATTTTTTTAACCAAACGTTTATTAGGCATTCGCTCAAAATGTCTGAACCATCTTAACTGACTAACACCAACTTCTGCAACAACATTTTTTTCAATTTCACACTCATCATGCACTAATCTATATAGTACCCGATTCCTCCTAGCTACATAACATAAAAATATGATTTTTATTTTTTTCAAAATCTAATAATAGTATATAAATTAAATTTACAAAATTATTTATTGATATAAACGAGTATAAAATATGAACTGAAATATGTGATTAAGTATAGAAAAGAATATGTTTTTACGTATTTACATAATGTTACATTTTTTTAAAAATAAACTGTAATTTATTTACAAACCAATTAGTAGGTACAGGTTTCTATTTTTGTTGTGTTAATTAATGACTACTTTCTAATTTTGACAAAAAAATGTACAGTTTTAAATGTTATGTATACAAAATTGTTTTTAACAGCTAAATTTGCTGTATATTAATAACAGTGTGCTTCAACTCTAAAGATAAATTTTTGAACAAAAAAATACGAATTATTTTTAGCCTAGTATTCTGTATTATTTTATAGTCACTATAATGCTATATAATTTGCATCAAATTATGGTTAAATAAAAAATATCAAATAGAAAAAAAAATATAAAAGTTTCTATAATACTGTAGACATTACAGATTAATACAGAATAGAAAGAAACATTAGTTTAAATAAAAGAATATCTTATTGATGTATACTTGAAAAAAATTTTAAGAGATATTAAAAACTAACAGAAATTACATTAATAATTTAAATAAATATGCATTATGTAAATAACAAATATACAATTCTAGCAGAATAAACAATAAATGTATGCTAAACTTGATCAGAAATATATAAAACAATTTCACTTATCATTTACATGTATCTATTTCAGTAGCTGTCAAAATGTCACAATGTTCACGTCACGATAAAAATTAATACAATTGTAATAATAAATTTTGTATGTTATTTCAGAAAATATCTATTTTTAGAAGAAAATTGATTTTGTAATTTTTTATTAATTTCAGTTACTATAAATTAAATACAATTATTGAACTAAATTTAATCATATATAAATAATAATTTAAATAAACATTGAGATTTTCATTTTTTTTTTTTAAAGTTATAACCAATATAAATTGTAACTTTGCATATTTAGATATTAGTTTCCAAAACATTAAAAATCACAGTGGTTACAGAAGTTTATTTTAATACATTACCATATTGTCAATGTAGAAAGAGGTTATTATAATACTAGTACAATAATGGCATTATTATACAGCAACTAGTTACAATATACACCACTTAAACTTTTAAAAAATACAAAATAAAAAGGTGGTATTCTTATGTACAAACCTATATTAAATAGTATGTAAACATATAGCATATATACAAGAAATATATAATCTTAACTAAAATAAATAATTTAAATGCAATTCTTTTAACTCTTTACAAGAATTTTTATAATTGCTATCTTGGTATCACTGCTTTAAAGAATATAGAGTTTTGTGTTTGTTTGTAATTTCTGGATATAAAATTCCTAGCATTTCATGTTCGATAGGAATTTTATTTTATGTATAAATATAATGCTTTTTATTTCCGTAAATTTATGAGAAGAATTATGAATGCGGATGAAGCGAAAGTTGCTTGGTTGGATAGGAATGTTTGGAGGCGACTGAATATCGAGATGATGAAAAGTGTTTGTGCCACACCCTTCTGGGTACATAGCGTGATTGTGTATGTATGTATGTAAATAATTATATAAATATATATCGAAAACTTTTAATATATGTAACTTATAGAATTTTATCAAAAGATATTTTATTTAATTATAGGTGTAAACAACAGTTATTTTAATTAATAAAAATTAAATTAATAAAATATTGAATTTTAAATAGAAAAATAATAATTTGTAATACACGAAATTCAGTCAGTGAAATATTTTTATTCTTTTCTATGCCAATATTTCGGCAATCACTATTGCCTTCTTCAATGCTAGCAGAATATATTTAGTTGATGTTACGTAATTAGTATATAATATTTTGTATCGCAAATTGACGAAACGTTAGCATAGAAGATAATAAAAATGTATAACTTACTGAATTCCGTCTATTACTTATTATTTATTGAATTTTAATTTCATGGTTTATTAAAATTTTCTTATTTATAAAAAATTAAACAATATAATTTTTAATTTTTATAAATTCTTTTGGTGTAAATGTTTAACTATTTTTATTTTTTGCATTAAACACCATTAATTTTATATTTATTTATCTAATTAAAAATTGTCTAATTTTTAATTAGATAAATAAATATAAAATTAATGGTGTTTAATGCAAAAAATAAAAATAGTTAATATAATTTTTAGTATTACATGAGGTTATTAATTTTATATTTATTTATCTAATTAAAAATTGTCTAATGTTTAATTAGATAAATAAATATAAAATTAATGGTGTTTAATGCAAAAAATAAAAATAGTTAATATAATTTTTATTATTACATGAGGTTATATAAAATATATACAATAAATTACACTTCGTTTTATAACGTGTCATGTCAGATGGAAGATAATAGATAAAAATAACGATCAATACTTGCAATTATGATAATAAACATCCAAAAAGTAAACTTGTTTATCTATAGACAAATTAATATGCGTAGAGTAACATAAAATATATATTGCGATAAAATGTGTCGAGTGTTTTATCCTACACATAATAACGTTTCAAATATTAATTTTTGCATCGTAATTATGGTATTAGAAACTGATTTCGTTTCGATTAAATTTATTTAACAAATGATTTGCAAAAACAATTTCAATTTGACGGTGAATTTCATCATAAAAATCATCGTGATTTTACTTTAAGATGTGACAAGAAGGCATCGTTTTGTTGACACTAATGATAATCGAGACTTATAATTTTCTTGAATTTAAAGTAATATTCTTAAATTAATTCATTTAACAGAACCGAGATAATAGTGTATTATATTACGAGGAGTAGAAAGCGATGATTATAAGCAATCTGGGCAAAATACAAAACGAGCTTTTTATTCCGAGTAACATATACGAAACTAAACTAAAAATAAAAAAATATATGCCAAGTTATCTTAACCTAACTAACAGTTGTAGAATAGCGTGTATATTTATGTATTATTTATATTACGTGATTTAAGAGAATTAATCTTTCTTTGGTCGAATATACAATTTCTGACCACTCTGGCTGGTATACAATGCATTTCTTCACACATTTTCAATAATCAAATTCAAATTTAAGCGAAAATAAACAATGTAACTGTCAATTAACTAATAATTTTTCATATAGCCGTCGGAGATGTCAAATGAAATACACTTGACCGTTTTTCTAACCACCCTGGACGGTGCACATTGTATTTCTTGCACTTTTTTATACATTTTCAATAATCAAATTAAAATTTAAACGAAAATAAACAATGCAATTGTCAATTAACTTAACTTGGCGTAAGAGTTTTCGGAATATGGCGCCGAAGATGTCAGATTAAATACACTAGACATTGTAATTATGTTCGGTGCTGCCACCAGTGGAGTATATAGTAACTAACTGCTGTACAATAATGTCATTATTGTACTAATAACGTAACGAGCTCTTTCTACATAGACAATATTTCTACGCTTATGATACGCTTGAAGATAAAAGATATGCATTTTATTATTTACTACATAAATTAATTCGGAACTCACTATATATGTGTAAAATAAAACAATTTTAAGTTTAAGTTCTGTATTAATATTTATTAATAATCGACGTTTCAATAAACTCAACGTTTGTCTTCATCAGGAAAAATAATAAAAATGACATTTAGAGTAAATAACAGAACACAGAAACAAGTTACTAGGTAACAAATAAATAACTAGATTATAAAACAAAATTATAAAATTTTTATTTATAAAAGTCAAATCTTATTTAAATCATTGCCTTTACACTGACTGATGTTATCGTTTTCTTTATAAATTTATATTGCTACATCTTATCAATCTGCTGTTAATATTGATTGGTCTTGCAATTATTACAGTATCTTCGAATTAATCATCATGAAGATACTCTAACAATAAGAGATTTATTTACTACATAAATTATTCAACAAATAATAAATAAAATAAATATTTTTTACTTTAAGTAATATTTTAACTAGGTCCCAGGCAGGCGCTGTACAAGGGGGTCATGGGGTCAAACTCCCCTCCAAAGCAATCACTTTTTTTTATTACGGCTCTAATATTTAAAGTAAATACACTCGGCAAAAAAACGCGCCATTTGAAAAATCTGAAAAATTACCGATTTTCAAATAGGTATAACTCGGCCAATTTTGAACAAAATTGAATGAAATTTTTTGTACGAAAAAATTTGAAATCTCGTCTTTAAGATGATGTAAGATAATGAACCATTTGAGTTATTGCGCTCCCCACCACGCCCCGGAGAAAAAAACATGTTTTGACTGTAAAAATTGTCAAACTTTGACAACATATATATAGTATACAAAAAAAAATTGCGACTCAATTTACCAAGCCTGCGCAAAAACTCAAACATTTCTACGTAAATTCTTCATAATTTCAAGGACTTGCAATGCTTTGGCGCAAAGTTAAGAATTTTTGAAATTTACCTTGCATTTTGCGAGTTTTTGAGGCATAACTTGATTAATTTGAAGCCTACACTTTGAGGCCGTGCAAAACAATGCAACGTTTAAGCTCCACACCACAACTCCGCAGGAAAAAAAAAATGTTTTTGACTTAAAAAATTGTCAAATTTTGATAACATGCGTTGTCAAATTTTGACAACATGTGTGATATACAAAAAACAATTTTCGACACAATTTACCAAGAGGGCGTAAAAATTCAAAAATTTCTACGTAAAATTCCCTTAATTTCAAGGACTTACAATGGTTTGGCGGGAAGTTGTGATTTTTTGAAATTTACCCTGCTTTTTGCGAATTCTTTTTTTTTTTAGAGGTTGATTCTGAAAAATGCTTTACAATTTCGAACTTTTATTTTAACCGCAGAATGTTTTATCATTGAACACATTTGTAAAATGGTCTAAATGTTCAAAATTTGTCAGAACTTTGAACTCGCAAAATGTAAAATCAATTTCAAAAAAACCATAACTTTGAGCCAAAGCATCGCAAGTCCTTGAAATTAAGCAAAATTTACGTAGAAATGTTTGAATTTTTACACCCGCTTGGTAATTTGAGTCGAAATTTTTTTTTCTATACTATACATGTTGTCAAAGTTCGACAATTTTAAAAGTCATAACATGTTTTTTTCTGCGAGGTGTGGTGGGGAGCGAAATGAAACATATTTTACATGACCTTAGAGACGAGACCTCAGATTTTCTCGTACAAAAAAATTCATTCAATTTAGTTCAAAATTGGCCGAGTTATACTTATTTAAAAATCGGTAATTTTTCAGATTTTTTTAAGTAAATATAAAATTAGATACGACATTAAAAAACAGCAAAGACAAATAATTATAATGTTCAATTATGCACCTCCCTCCTTTACAAAAATAACTCCGTGCCCCCCCCCCCCACCAATAGAAGCCTGGATCCGCCTTGGTCTCGTGTTCAAAACACAACAAAGTAAATTAATGACAAATTTGCAAAAAACAAAATACTATAACTTAATATATAATACGCCATGTGTAATTAAGAATATAAAACATTTTAACTCTCATTACTTATAAATGGTTTCCTAATTTTTATCCTTTATGACGAAAACTTTGTTTCAACATTTTTGGAAGATTGGTTGAAATAATTTTAACTATTTATTTATTTCTGCATATTTTATCCAATACATATAGTTTAATATCTACTTTATATGAAATTAAAGAAAATCAATAAACAAATTAGATGTCTAGAAAAAATAGCTGTAATTTGTATTAAATAGCTAAAGAAAATTACTGGTACTCGTATATTACGATTAACTTATGTAACATCGTATATCTACGTATTTATTTTCAAAAATAACATTAAATATAATTTGGCGTTAAAACTTTATCGTTGTAGATATTTCATCTCAGTCCTCGGAAAAAGGATATTAAAAAGGCAGTCTTATTTCGGAAATTATTTATTAATTTTCAAAAAAATTAATATCCAATTTCCGAAATAAGACTGAGTTTTTAATATCCTTTTTCCGAATTAAAACTTCAGTGTCTATTATTAGATACTTACACTTTAAATATTAGATATTGAAGTTTTAATTCGGAAAAAGAATATCGAAAACTCAGTCTTATTTCGGAAATTATTTACTAATTTTTATAAAAATTAGTTAGTTTTCGATATCCTTTTCCGAAATAAAACTTCAATCTATTGTTTTAAATTTAGTTTTAGTTACTTTTCTTTGATATTTTTGAATATTGCTTAAATTATATTGTATGAATATTTTTACTACGAGTAATAATACGAACATAATGTGAAATGCATATTTGAAAAACAAATCAATAATTTTTGATTCTAATTTAATCTATCATTCATATATGTTACCGTTTTACAATTTTATAACAAAATATAATTTAGAATATCTAGTACAAATAAATTATTAATTTAAAGGAATATCATAAGAGAAGAATTAAACAACAAATCATTACTATAATTTATAGAAGAAAAACAACTGAGTTGGCAGGGCTATTTGGTTAAAATGAAGAAGGATAGACGTGTGAAAAAGATATGAAAAACTAGAATCCAGAGACAGACCAAAAGAAAATTGGGACAGTACGCTAAGAAAAATAATAAGGAAAAAAGATCGAACATAGGTACAAGAGGCAACAGAAAAAACAAAAAATACAAAACAATGGACGAATTTCGTGCACAATTAAGAACTAACAACGCCTACACTTAATGGTAGAAACGGATTTATATACGAATATATATTAAAATGATACGAAAAATGTTGTATTGATGTCAATATGAGCGTACCCCAAGGACTTGTATTGGGACCTTTACTTTTTAACACGTTTTTATCAAGTCGTTTTTTTTCTGTTTGTTTGTTCGGTACAAATTTTGCAATCGATTTTATATATACAGGATGTTCGTTCGCCAGGTTGATATAGGGCAATAACATGGGATACCAATAATATGCAGAATACTTCTTTCTGAAGTAAAATTCGGAGAAATACTTAGAATACTTTTCGATAGGGAATAAAAAGTTCTATAATATGGTTTTAGTTTTAATTTGCTAGCATGTGCCGTTTGGGCGCTAGAATTTTTTTTTAAATGTATTTAGAATTTTCAATAATTTTTCCTACTAAATCAGTATGAGTTAGAGAAAAAAGTCACTTAGCTATTATGTAGCTAATTTTTGTCTCTATTTTACTAAATGTTTTCAAAATTTGCTAAAAAAAAATCTGAAACAAATTCAGTAAAATAGAGAAAATTTAGCTACATAATAGCTAAGTGACTTTTTTTCTCTAACTCATACTGATTTAGCAGGAAAAATTATTGAAAATTCTAAAAAACATTTTAAAAAAAATTATAGCGCCCAAACGGCACATGCTAGCCAATTAAAACTAAAACCAAATTATAGAACTTTTTATTCCCTATCGAAATTTTACTTCAGAAAGAAGTATTCTGCATATTATCGGTATTCCATGTTATTGCCCTATATCAACCTGGCAAACGAATACCCTGTATATGTATATATATATATATATATATATATATATATATATATATATATATAACTAGGGGTGGGCCTTATGAAAAAAATTTCAGTAAGGCTAAAATTTTCGAAAAACGCGTGTTTTGACAATATTTTCCGAAAATCTTAGTTGTGTAAAGGAACCTGTTACTTCCTTAAAAACATGCTAAAAACATTATTTCTGATGTTTTTTCGGTGTAAAATTATCTATTTTAGCCTTACTGAAAAATTATTTTATAAGGCCACCCTAATATACACATAAATAATATATATCATTAATTTTTAATGTTTCTTATTGACTTATTTTCTATGTCACTCAGTCTAACACAGTTCAATTAAGCGAAAAAGCAACATATTTGTGTCGCAACCGAATTAGGACGTATACAAGACATCAAACCAGCAAATTTGATTTAGCCCCAGAAACGAAACTTCGACTGACTGCTGAGCGAATTGTATTCTGCACTTGGCACTAAATATACGAATCCTCTTTCTCTCTCTCTCTTACTCTTGTCCAAACGTCAACACAGCAACGAGAAGAGGTTGGCTGCTGAAAGCTGAAACGATCCTCTTATTTCAGACTGGCATTCATTTGCTCAGCAGTATAGTATATACAGCCTTTGCTAGGATTTCGTGTGGTGTGCGTGCGTGTTTGCGTGACTCGTTCTGATTGACACGCCTGATGGAGAAATCCACTTGATCGCATACTGTTGATGTCCAGAATAAAAGCCCAGCGAAATGTTTTCTCTGTCTAAATGACATCGATAATATTCGGAGTGTGACTAAAGAGTAAATGATATGAATAAAGTAAATTGAGTTTTTTCTTTTTCTTAGAATTTAGTTGAAGAACGCTAACTTATCTTAAAACATATTATTTGATATAGTAAAAAATATCTTTAAGAACTCATTATGTTAAAATAGAACGGTTTTAGGTTGTAGTTCTGAATTAATATTTATTAATAATCGACGTTGCGACGTACTCAATGTACATTTTTATCAGGAAAAAAAGATACAAATTATATTTATAGTAAATAAACAGAACATAGAAACAAGTTACTAGGTAACAAAATAAGTAACTAGATCATAAAATTTATAAGTTTTCTAATTAAAGGAAGTCAAACTTTATTTAAATCGATCACTAGTCACACTGATTGATATTATCTTTTATATTTGTATCTTTTTTCATGATAAAGATGTACGTTGAGTACATTAAAACGTCGATTATTACATACATACATTCACAATTACGCCATCTACCTAAAAGGGTGTGGCACAAACTATTTCCACTATCCCAAATCAGTTTCATTCAAACATCTCTATCTTATCTAGGTTTTTATGTTCTGTTTATTTACTGTAATGTCATTTGTATCATTTTTCCAGATGATGATGTACGTGGACTACCTCAAAACTTCGATTATTAATTGAAATTAATACAGAACTTCAACGTAAAACCGTTTTATTTTTTTATTGTCAATTTTATTAAATATCAAAACTGATTTTCTAATAATAATATGAACTTCATGAATGACTAAGTTTTAAAATATTGAAATTAGAAGACGGTAAAGTGGTATTTAAACTGACATTATTTAAATACATAACTTGTAACGTAATAAAATGAAATATACTGTATCCACTACCATGTTGAAAATATTGCTCAATTACGCCATTACTTTGTTTTAACTTGTCATCATAGAAGTTTTTAAATACGTACCTACCTATTCGTTTATATTAAAATGAAATGTCAAATGTCACTTACAGAGATTAAAAACAAGATAAATTAAATAAATAGTGTAGTAAAAAGTTATATATGACATGGTTATTATAAAATTTATTGTCATTATTTTTTTAATATTATCATACATTTATCGAATTTTAAATAATAATAATTGACCATTTCTTTTCTGATTTACATATTTTCAATTTTATAATTAAAGTGTCTTTTTTTAATATTGTGAACAACATTATGTACTGCAGAGCTGTTTTAACAGCATTGTGGGCCCCTGGACAAACCAATGTACTGGGATCTTCTTCAATAACCAATCACAGAAATAATTTAAATAATTTATAAATTAAATATTGTTAATAAAACTGAAAAATATGTTTAAAAATAATAACAAAAATTATGAATATTTAAATTTATGTATACAAATAGAATAGAAACTAAAACTGCATAACTTTTAAAATAATATTTACGCAAATTATTATTAAAGATTAAATTTTCTGTATCAGTTTTTATTCTTTAATATTTCTAATTTGTTTATTAAATTTTTCAATTATTTATTCTGGTACTTTTTAGTAAATAAATAAAAATGTATGAACATAAAAAATATTGTACAAATAGAAAAATTATTCTATCTTCTAATTAATAAATTAAAAATTTAAAAGAATAAAATTAAATTACTAAGTAAATCTAATATATATTCATCGAAACTTAATTATTTTATATTAATCTATATATAGAAATTGATTTTTTCTTCAATTGTATCATAATATTTACATTACATTACCAAATTTCTTATGTAGAAACAGATAATTATGTTACTAGTATAATAATTATATTATTATACAGCAGTTAATTACTATATACATACTGGTGGCAGCACCGAACATAATTACAACGTTTATCGTAGTCTAAAGTCTTCGACGGTTATACTGAAAACTATTACGTCAAGTTAAGGTAAGTTAATTGGCATTTGCAATATTTTTATTTTTGCAGGAATTTTAATTTGATTATTAAAAATGTGTGAGAAAGTGCAAAAAATGCAGGCTGCTCAGAAAATACATATTCGACCAAATAAATACGATCAAGTGTATTTAATTTTACATCTCCGACGACCATATTACATATTCTTAAGACAAGATAAGTTAATTAACAATTTTTTAATTTCGCTTTAATTTGAATTTATTTATTTAAAATGCGTGAAGAAATGCAAGAAATGCAATGTGCATCCTCAGATGTGTCAGAAATTGTATATTCGACCAAAGAAAGATTAATTCTCACAAATCATGTAACAAATAATATATGCACATATACATACTATTTTACAACTATTAGTAACTAGTTAAAATTACTTGGTATGTATTTTTAATTTAGTTTCATTTAAAATGCTTGAAGAAAAAATCGTATATGTCACTCGGAATAGAAAGCTGTTTTTGTGATTCGCCCAGATTGCTTGGGCAATATATTTATAGAAAATATATTGCCTCGGTCACAAATATCTAGGCTCAGCACAATAATCATCGCTCTCTACTTCTCGTAACATTATTTCAATTAAATTAAAAATTATTTAAATTATAAAGTCAAATATTAAAGATTACGAAATAACAAAAATATAAATTATTTTATGTATAATACAACATATATTTCAAAGATTCATTATATAAATATAAAAAGACAAAACATATAAGAAATAAAAGAAGACATAAAAAAGGTAACACTAAATATATGTTACTTTCATAAAATATATAATATGTTTTTGTTTTCGAAATTATATTATACATCGTGTTCTATTACAGTGAAACAAGCCATTTTTCTTTCTAAGTATTAAGGATACGTGAAAAGTGTGTCAAAACATAAATGATAAAGTATATAGGGTGTATATTAGTTTTCATACAATGTTTAATATTTTGAGGAAAAAATCTTGATTCAAAGATAAAATAAAACCTAAAATTTCAAACCTCCATAAATATAAAATTAAAACAGAATTGTGTTTTATTAATAGAAATGTTATTTTATCAATAAGATATAAACTGGGAAACCCGTGACCCTTAAAGGGTCACGTTTGAAGTCGAAAGTAGTAATTAAACAAATAAACATAATAAAAATAAATAAATAAATAAACA
Organism: Clivina fossor; assembly: GCA_963966155.1. Lineage (NCBI taxonomy): Eukaryota > Metazoa > Arthropoda > Insecta > Coleoptera > Carabidae > Clivina > Clivina fossor. The sequence goes on from OZ014555.1 coordinate 26,833,831, forward strand.
AATAATAATAATATAATAATAATAATATATCAATTGCACTATTATATATTACTCAAAAGCAACATTTCTATCAGTAGTGTACATAACTCAGCTGTCATTTAACATTTGCATTATAAACATAATTTTTCAAATTTTTGAGAACCAAGATGAAATCGTAGAAAGATGAAACTTGCCTATTCTCAAATAGGAAATAAACCAATTAAAATTACACCACCATTTAATGAAATCACATCAATATCAGATTAAACAAACAGTTAGAGTCCCAAAAGAATTTAGATAAAATATTAATCAGATAAAATATTAATCAGAAATGGTCAAATTTTCCATGTCAGTCCCGGTCGCAACTAAGAAAATTCAAGTTTAAATGAGATTTTGAAGTAAATAAATGATAATATAGAGCAAAACAGTCGTAAACATTTAAACTAAAGTATAATTATACGCAAAATGTCAAAATTTGTATCAGAACCTCGCTATTCGTCATAAGTGTTGTGTCTGTCTCCAGTTTTCGTTCCTAGTCAGTCCCGGCAAGATAAAACTATTTGTAAGTGTTAAATAATAATATTTTTATTATTATTGTAGATTGTGTACATTATTTAATATATATATATATATATATATATATATATATATATAAATTATATATTAACGGTAAAGAAAAATAAAACCATTTCTCTGATTATATGAAATTATATGTTTGCATAACCGTAACCTCAAAATTCCCATGTCAGTCCCTAGTGTTAATTTAATCAACGATACCTTTTAAAGGCTCTATTGCATCATATTATCATCTATTAGTTGTGCATTAATAAAAAAATAAAAGAATGTTCGACAAGCTAGGGAACGGCGGGAGAACGGGAAGGAAATATATGGTTTTCGGCGACTAGAATATGAGTTTAATGAGGTATCATTAAAAAGTTTAAATCTTGGGCATCAGCAAAAATCATAATAGAGAACAAATGGTTAGAAATATTTTATCATTTTGAAACAAACCATGTTTCATACAATAATGCACTAAAAACTGTGGAATACTCGCTGTCCTTACCAGGAACTTATGCTGTGATTTAATGCGTTTTATTTTACGGTAAATAAGGTGTGGAAATCAGAAAAATCACAACTAAGTGTTGAGACTTTAAAAGTCATTTTATGTGTGAAATATAATTTAACAAATTCATGTGAAAAATTTCATGACCTTTTAAATGACAGCAATCTACTCAAAAAAATTCACTCAAATGAGAAATATGTCAAAGAATAAAATAATACTATACATAATTTTTTTTATTATTTATTTTATTTGTAAATTGTACTTATGTTGAAATTTAAAAAATATATTATTACAATACTATTTTTGCGTTCTATGAAAATTTTTGTTGCTCCCTATATATCAAATTTTTAATCAACCCCCCCCCCCCCCGGCCAATGGTATCCTGCTTTACCAATGTTCAAATCTGGTCATCTTATATTATTATTATTTTCAAATTATCAAACAGATATTTGACATAAAATAGTAGAAATACTAAATCAACTAAATCAATAAATCAACTAACAACGTTGTAAGTTGTAAACTGACTAATCAAAATCAATCAGGTAGTTTCAAGATATTTGACAATTTAATTCAATAATTATTGTTAAATAAACAATGTTTTATTTATAACGTTACACGTTCTATAACATTTGTTTTAACAACACATTTGTTTAACAAAAAAGTTAAAAATAAAAATGCTTAGAAAGCATTATTTTGTTGAAACTGGCAACAAACAATCTAGCTAACTGTATACGCTAATAATTAAATCGGTATAAATAAACTAATTAGGAAAGTATGTAGATAAATTTGAGAGAAAGTTTGAATAAATTTGTACACAAACTTACCAACATTGGCTTCAGCATGCCCACCCGGCGGTCCTACTGTAGCAACCAGCAGTAGAGCGGCCAGCTGCCAGGCAGTGCCTAGCAATTGCATGGCCTGCTGAAAAACAAAAACACCAGCAGAAATAAATTTTACAAATATTTAACTTTTAAATATTTAAGAATGCGATTGAAATGCAAGAACGTCAGATATTGTCAACCAAATTTATGATGAGCAACTGTTTTCAAATGGTAAAAATAAAAGAGCATGTATAAAAAGTATCATAAATATGGACGAAGCAAAAATTGTTTGTCTGCATAGGAATATTATTTGTGCCACACTTTATTAAAAATATGATGTGATTATGTTCGACAAATTTTAAAATATATCAACATATATTGTAAAATAAAACAGCTTGAGGTTATAGTTATTTATAATCGACGTTTCAACAAACTCAACATACGGCTTCATAAAAAAATGATACAAATAATATTTACCATAAATAAACAGAACGTAAAAACAAGTTACTAGGTGACAAAATAAGTAACTAAATCATAAAATTTATAAATTTCTAATCAAAAGAAGCTAAATTAGTGCCTTCATCTAGTGTTACTTGTTTCTATATTCTGTTTATTTACTGTAAATATCATTTGTATATTTCTTCCTGACATACGTTGAATTCGTCGAAACGTCAATTATTAATAAATATTAAAACAGAATTATAACCTAAAGCTGTTTGTTTTATTGTAATATAATGAGTTCTGAAAGATTTTTTACTATGTTCATAATTCTTTTTTTTTTTATTAAGTCCAATGTAGGATATGATTTTTTATTTATAAAATTTTAAAAAATCTTTTTATAAAAAGAAAAATGCTTGTAATAACTTTAGAAAAGAAACAGAACTGATAGAAATGGAATACCACGGTAATCTATTTCTATTTTCGATTAAACTATACAAAATATTCCAAATTAAGTAAAAAAACATCAATGATATAATAGAATTTTTTTTCAACCGGTGGCTCTCGTTTTATTTTAATATAATGAGTTCTGATTTTTTTTTTACTATGTTGTTTATTGTAAACTGAAAACTATTTGTACTTTAATGGAAAAAACAGATACATCTCATGATCAGAAACAAAGTATAAATTAAATTTGGAAACATAAAAATATCTCAAGTTTTTTTGTTATTTTATGAAGCAGCCGTAAAATAACAGTCAACAGTTGCATTTTAAGAAAATAGATTGCGTATATTATTTTAATATACAACTTCCATTCTACTCTAAAAGCAAAAATATTAGTTGTCGCGAAATGAGAACATTTGTGTCATGTATCAAACAAAACAAAGATTCTTATAGTTAGTGATTTGCCGCTCACATTATATATTTTACCAAATTATGGAACAGAATATTTAGATATCAATACTTAGATGACATAACTGTAAAAGAGTTCGTATTTTTTGTCCAAATACTTTTGTATCAACAAATTTTGGTTATTTTTTTTTATTTTTGTTCAAATTTGGTTTAATTTTTTATTTTAGTTTTTTGTGTTTGCAATTTAAACTACCGTATTTGTGTGAATGTTTTGAAAGAGATATTTTGCTCGTAAATACACTGATACCAACTTTCTGAGAAAAATTAATAATTTTTTTAAATTTTTTTATTATGGCTACATTGTTTATCCGATTTTAATGAAATTTTCACAAAAAATTCTCTAAGTACCCACATAAATTATATAATTTTAGTAAATACGGTGTTGCCAACTTTCCGATAAAAAAATTACTAAAATTTTTAACATAGGAACATAGGACTTTAACATGTAAAATCATACTTTCTTAATTTACTGCTTTCCTAATTATTTTAGGTAAAAATGCTTCAAATAAGAGTTGTAGAGCATCTACATCAGAATCAATAAACAGAATTAATTTTACATGCCCTATAACGGCAGAAATTACTATGAAAATATTAAAAATTAGCTCAAAAATCGGGTTAGCCTTGGAAATGAAACAAAATTGTAAACAATTGGAAATGAAAATTGTATTTATTATTAATTATTATAATAAATTGCATAATTGACTAGAAAAATTATTATTGTAAAATTGTTTGTGGTCCTGAAAAGGACCGTTGTTTTTTGTTATTATCAATAACATTAGATTTTTTGGATTTTAAATTTAAAAGAAAATAAATCAGAATTATCTTAAATTAAGTGCTCAAATAAATATCCATTGTTTGCCAAACAGAACCCAAGTCTATCATAAAAATTGCGTTGCATATTTTTTAATTGTCGGTTTGTAATTTTTCTGCATTCTTCCACAGTTTTTCGTTTCAAAGAGCCTGCATTTGCATGTCTAAAAAAAAGTCATTTGGGGACAAATCCGGGGATCGAGCTGGCCAGTTTACTGGACCACCGCATCCTATCCAGCAATTTGGGAAACATTGGTTTAAAAATGTTTTAATTTCATTTGTAGAATGAGCAGGACAGCCATCCTGCTGAAACCAAATCGTATTTCCCCCTGCAACATTATCCAGAGCAGGCCCAATCTCTGTCTCGAGTAACTCCAAATATTTCTGGAAATTTAGTGTGCCATCAATAAAAAAAAGGTCCTATAATATTGGAACCTAACATTTCAATCCAAACATTCACACTTTCGCGATATTGAGAATGGTTATGTAAAATTAAATGTTGATTTTCTTTGTGCCAACTACGATAATTTTGAACATTTGGTTCTCCATTAATGCTAAATGTGGATTCATCAGAAAAGCAAATATTTTTGATAAAATTTCTGTCAGCATTCGCCTTTTCCATTATCGTTTCGCAAAATATCATGCGGTTTACTCTATCATGTTCAAAAATTTCTTGATGGCGAGAATATTTAAAAGATTTGTATTTATGTTTTTTTAATATTTTGAAGGCCGTGGTGTGATGTATTCCTAATCTCGATGCAATTTCTCTTGTACTCGCACTAGGATTATTCGATACCGAAGCTAGAACATTTATTTCATTAACGTTATCATCAATCTCAATTTCTTCTTCTGTTGCAACATGTTTTTTAATGCAACTGTGGCATGGATGAAACACTGATCCATATTTAATTTGATTATTAATAACTCTTTGAATTGTGTGAATTGAAGGAATTGGCTTGTGAGGATACGAACCCGCAAATAAATCTCGCACTTGTCTTAAACTATTACCACCATAATACAACCTAAGAAATTCATTTCTTTCACTAATTGTGTACTCGTAATTGTCCACCATTTTTTCTAATAATTAACTTTATAATTTGAACACTAATAAATAATTACTGGCAATAAACTCACGAAACAAGAAAAATAATATTCTTCTGACAGATAAATCGTCAATCTTTTGTTTACAATTTTGTTTCATTTCCAAGGCTAACCCGATTTTTGAGCTAATTTTTTATATTTTCATATTAATTTCTGCCGTTATAGGGCATGTAAAATTAATTCTGTTTATTGATTCTGATGTAAAATTTTATGCTCTACAACTCTTATTTGAAGCTTTTTTGCCTAAAATAATTAGGAAAGCAAGAAATTAAGAAAGTATAATTTTACATGTTAAAGTCCTATGTTCCGGGGTCGCGGTCAACACACTGTATATCCGATTTTAATAAAATTTTCACAAAAGATTCTCCTAATATCCACATAAATTATAATTTTAGTAAAATATAGAATGTCCAACTTTCTGAAAAAAAAACAATACTAACATTTTTAAAAATTTATTATGGCTATATTATTTATCCGCAATTAATTTTTGTGCCCTTGAATTATATAACTTTACTAAAATACAATGTTGCCGACTTTCCGAAAAAAAATTACTAATTTAAAAAAAATCTATTATGGCTAGGTTAGATTAGGTTAGGTGAAAAATATTCTTTTAGTACTAATAAAAATTATGTAAGTTAATTGTTATATAGCGTTGCTAACTGATGATATCAAAATGGTCTATATAGGTTAACCCATATGTATCCAATCTTGTTTATAATATCTACATATATTTTAATATACGATGTTACTCAGACAATCAACGGCTGGTATGAAAGTAACATAATTAATACTTAATAATACAAATTTACATTAAATTAAACTTTTTTGTCTTGTAGCTTGTCCTGATATATTTGAGTGTAACTGTACTTTTTACAGCCCATTTTTACAGCAAATTTCAAACGATAATTTATTAACATAAATGTGAAATTATGCTTTATCGATGAAAATCGTAAATGTAATTGTTGAAATTTAGATTTATTACGATATTAATCCATGTTAACGCCTCTTGTGGTTCATAATAATTAACTGTTTAGTGCTAAAAATAGATCTAATGAACAAAATTACATCTGATTAAAAATTGCATAATAAATTTTAAAGCGGGTCTTACACGATTATTCGGAATTACATTCAGACCGAAGATTGACATTCTGATTAAAGGTGTAAGGTCAAGACTGATGGACTGATAAATATGGAATGACGGATTTCCAAATATTTTAAAATCCGAGTCTCAATTACGGGAAGTAGAGGGGAGACTGACAGTCTGAATACTTTTCCCACTCGCAAGAAATCTTAAAGTAACCGCTAATTTGTCTCACTAACTGATATTAAATCTCTCATAATTGTATTTATTCTTGATAAATATGGCGTCAACATGATGATTAACGTGTTAAAAAGATTTTCGTCCATACGGTAGTAATTTTTATAGTCATTTAAAGATAAAATTACTTCATTCAGACTATCAGTTTGACTGATAAATATAAGGGTTTTGTGATTGAAGTCAGGATTGACACTCTGGTTTTTTAGTCAGACTGTCATTCCTGATTGACCGTGTAAGACCCGCTTAATTCATCTATAGAGCAGTCAATTCATATTAAAAAAAAAATCTGTCTCGAATATTGGCGATATTAATACCAATCTTTTATCTGTAAAATTAGTTAAATTTTACAGCATATATGTCAGAGAAACTAACGATGAATAGTTGCAAACATGTTATTCTCGAAATATGACACTTTGAAACATCAGAAGTCAATTTGGAAAAACATTACCAGATTATCGAATCTGCTGGCGATTCATGAATAATGTATCTTCATAGAAATCAATATTTGTTACTATTTACTGGACAAATTTCAGTATTTTGTTCAAACGCATAATTTTTTTGTAGGAAAATAAATATTGCCAGACTGTAATAATGTTTGTCGGTCAATATTGATATTAAACAATCTAAACTTATTATTGTTTTCTAAAATGTGCAACTGAAAAATAAGTTTTTCTCTTTATAAAGAGAAAATTGTTTTTATTTTTAAAGCAAAAATACTAGTTTGTCTACAAAAAACCATATTGGAAAATGATTGAAAATTATGAAGCATTTTCTATATATATATATATATATATATATATATATACTGGGTGTCCGAAAAGTTTGGACTGGGTCAAATATCTCGAGAACGAAAGGTTGGATTAACACGATTGCAAGGGAACGTTGTTTTTGACACAATTATCTACCGAATTCTGTTGTAAAAAACCACCCCCACCCCTCCTAAGGGGGTGAACGTAAGGGTAGTTTTAAAATTTTAAATGGAAACCCCCAATTTTTTTTTCATTTTTGGATTCCTTGACAAATTCTGTGTATGGCCCCAAAATTTCACAAACAACCCTCGCCTCCCCTACACAGGGGATGAAAAAAATGATTGAAATAAAAATGATAAACAGTTTAAATGCTCAACTAAATCCACAACGAAAATAAACATGTCAAAAAAAACATGTAACCCCACCCAAAATTTTATATATAAATATTTTTCAAAAAGGTATATTAGTTTTACATAATTTTTTGTTAAATATTACTTGCTATGTAAAATTTAGTTCTATGTAAAATTACATAATAATGCAGGACATCTTTATTACCTATTACTTTTATTGTAAAATTACTGAAAAACTTTTTACAGTGTAGTTTAATTATTTATAAGAAAAAACTACAAATTTTAGGAGAAAAATGTAAATAAAACTTATTTAAAACTGGAGAAAATCACACAAAATATTACTTTTTTACCAATGAATATATATTATAAAAATATTTAAATACTATATCATAATTTTATTTTTCTATACAAGTATATATATATATATATATATATTATAGTTTTTTTTTTTCTAAGAAATAAACCAAAAATAAATTTCAAAATGTTTATTATTAAATTAATTAATGAATAATTCTTTTATTATCAACATTTATAATCATCAGACATTCTTAGTAATCGATAAAATGCCAGAAGAAGCAACAGGAGGCACATATTGCATACAAAAATATTTATATCACGCAAAATAAACATAAATTCATTAAAATTGGTTCGAAAAATAATCAAAGTCGCATTATGTTATCAAAACAATCACGAATTGTAAACAAAACACCGTAAATTATGTCAAAATATTGCAGTTTTGTTCAACAATATGGAATGGAAAAGTGACATATAGAAAAGAAAAGAAAATAAAAATGTCCAAACACATACCTTATGATGGAAGCAGCGCCGGGTATTCACAACATTTTACTAATTAACTAAGGAGTAATCGAGTGCGGAATGCACTTGCTAAGCGCACTCGATACCAACTAATAATTTACTGTGGCCAACAATTAACCCTATGTTTGATGGATTAGAGATTCGAAATCCAAAAACGGAATTGTGACAGATTCGACGTTCAGTTGTTGACTGTGAATGGAACGCGAACGTCACAGACGGGTAAAAGGGTGGGAGAGAGTTTTAGGGGTAGTTGCGAAGGTGGTTTGCGTAGGATAGAGTCGGCAATCGATTTTATACCAGGGCGTATAAAGGCGTTTTCACAATGAAACATCACAAATAGAACTTCACAACATATATGTAACTAAAAATATCATATTTGATTTAATATTATTAATTCTGATTATTTTGTTTCAATTTTTTAAATAAAATTTATTGTAAAATTAGAGCACAAGATTAAAACCGTACTTGTGACTCGTACTGTACTATGTAGTCGATAAAAAGCGTGGTTCTCCCACTATAACCGACAAAATGCTATAATGATATGTAATAGAAAATGATAACATGCGGGCATACATATACTAGATTTTAACATTTAAGCCGCAAAACCGACCCAATGATTTAGATAACGTTTAGCTCAATATTTATTTATGTTCGCCAACGTTTTAATTAAAATATATACACAGTTTGTTTAAACGCAGGTTGAGCATAATCATAACCATATTTAAAATATTTACTATCGACAATATCATACTTAATTTTTGATAGAAAATTAGTTAGTACATTTTTTTTATTATTCTTTAGATTCATATAGGTACAGTTAGTAAGCAAATATTGTACGTACAGTGAATTTAAAAAATTTACAAACTGCAATTTTCAATTAACAACTGACTTACTTGATTAGAAATAAAAAGAATAATATTCTAAATAAACTGGGAAAGCATAGCAATTAAATCAATTAGGCGAAAAATAATTTAATACTATAGCTTGTAAAATTTTAAAGCTTTTGTTTGCAATATTATACCTTCTATAGATATTCGTCCGTAATGCAAAAAGAAAATTCTCAACCGTTTGAGAAAATTTTATGTTCCAGTTGAAAATTTCGAAAAATTTATAATTTTTTTCGAAGGTCTAAATTTTTAGCTGATTGATAATAAATAAGTTTAACACATTTCGCAATATTTTGGCGATTTTCCGAATATTCGGAAAAAGTATCTTGCCATTTTTTCAATTTTCCAGCGAATATTCCATTTTTTTTTTAATTACAGAAAGCGCATGTAATTCTTTGCAAAATGACTTTTTCAACAATATTTGTTTCGACTAAATGCTTTCTAATAAGAAATTTAAATTTTTTATTTTCAAGATTAATATATATATATATATATATATATATATATATATATAAATTTAAACACAAAAATCATTTGGAAAATTTTGTCAAAAAAAATTTTTTTTTTACTAAATGCATAATTTTTAATCAATATCTATAGATTTTGCGCTGAACGAAAATCGTTTTTAATATATTATCTAAAACTCGACAAAAGTCCTACAATTGACTGATTTTTTTCCAAAAAAATCTGAAATTTAGTAAATGCATATTTTTTTATCGAAAGCTATAGATGGTGTAGTGCTGAATTCGATGGTATAATCGGCGGAATGAAAATCTTTTTTTGAGAATTTTGACAAAAATCAAAGGAATCAGGAGGTTTTTGTAGTTGACTGATCTTTTTGCAAAAAAAAAAACTCAAATTTATTAAATGCAGAATTTTTAATCGAAATCTATGAATTTTAAGGCGCGAAATTCCATAGTAATCGGCGGAACAGAAATCGTTTTAAAATTTTTTGTTAAAAAATCGAAAAAATTGTTAAAGTTCATCTTCTAGTTGACTGATTAAAATAAATACTAAAATGTATTAAATGTATAATTTTTACATACATACGTAATCACGCCATGTACCCGAAAAGGTGTAGCACAAACTCGTTCCACTATCTCGAAATCAGTTTCCTCCAAACATCCCTATTCAGAGAAGCAACTTTAGTTTCATAATACCTCTCATACATGCTTTCCTATTCCTACTACTTGAAAACTTTCGCTAACGCAAAACACTTTCAATCATACCACTCCAACTACTTTTCGGACGTCCACGCAAACGTATACATTCGAAATAATTCATATAGATTCTTTTAACCAAACCATTAGAGAGTCGCTCAAGACGACCGAACCATCTTAGCTGATTAACACCAACTTTTGCAACAACATTTTTTTTTAATTTTGTTACTCATATACAACAAATGTAAACATTTGTCTAGCAATTTGGATATATTTTATACATACATACACAATCACGCCATGTACCCAAAAGAGTGTAACACGAACTCTTTCGATTATTCCGAAATTAGCCTCCTCCAAATATTCCTATCCAAACATCAACATTCATAATTAATTCCTCTCATAGCATGCTCTTCTATTCCTACCACTTGAAAACTTCCGCTCACGCAAAACACTCTCTCAGTCATACCACTCCAACTATTCATCGTACGTCCACGCAAACGTATACCTTCAAAATTATTCATATAAGTCTTTTTAACCAAACGTTTACTAGACATTCGCTCAAGATGTCCGAACCATCTTAACTGAGTAACACCAATTTTTGTTACAACATTTTTTTTCAATTTCACTCTCATCATACACTAATCTATTTCGTTCACGATCTCTCCTGCTTACATCACATACCCTACGCAAAAATCTAATTTCCACAGCAGACATTTTTCTTTTATGTTTTTGCAGCCAAATCCATTATTTACTACAACGTAGACACGAAAACAGCATTGTATATACTCAAATGGACATCTTTAGAAACATTTACATTCCTAGTAAAAGTACCCAAAACACCCAAGCATTCGGCGAATTTAAATCTATAGGTATACAAAAGGACTAAAATAATTTTCTCTTGTTGCTTGTGACAAATGTTTAATACATATACCTATTTTTTTTTTATTTTTTGCCATTTATCATAATTAATATTATATATACAGGTAACTCTCCTTCAACACGGTCTCCGACAACACGGTTTCGTTTTAACACGTTTCTGCTTACAACTCAGTTTTCAGGTTTTTACTTGTAGTAACGTGTATTTGTGTATAGTATATACATTTAATAAGCGCCCCAGCTATTTAAAAAAAAGAAGTTTGTTATTAAAGAAGTTTTTGTCACTATTTTCTTAAAAATATCCCTTTATAGTAATGTTAGTTAACTTATGCCGACATAAAAATCAAAAAAACTATGTAATTTTTCGTCTTTTGCGTCTACCGTAAAAATGACAAAAGTAACTGTTTACCTTTCAGGTACATTTTTAATAAAATTGAAGTTAGTTCTATATATCTTAAAAAATATATGTACAAATGTGTTTTAATTTTTGGAACCTAATTCCCTTTTTTCTATTGGTTCTGGGTCTCATATAACACGGTTTCACATAACACGCCGATTTCGTGGTACCTATCTATATATAGTATAATAAAGTTTACGGCTGGAAGATTTATTTTTAAAATATGTAATATGTTTGTGCTATATCATGTTATAGCGCATTTGTTTTTCTGTAACGGTCCTTGAAAAAATTACACAGCAATAATTACTTTCCGTATTTTTTGGTATATATAGTGACAATAGCTTCTTTAAAAAGATTTTTTATATATATTTTTACTTATTAATACATGTATTTTACATTTATTTTTATATGTTTTGACAAAAATACTCATAATATTAAGTAAGTACATTTGATTTAAATTAATTTTACATAATGTGTTATTTTTGTAATGAATTCTTGTTTATTTTTAATTATAAGAATTGTATTTATATTTATTTGAAATTTTTCTAATAAATGCTTTCTTCATTGTCTTTTTAGCGACTTGATAAAGACTCGAACGTTGGTCGAAAGCTCGTCAAAATTTAAAATGAGTGTTTAATTTATCCTTAATCATCTTACTGTTTTGGCTGCTTCGCCCTCACAATCAAAAAATTTTAAAAATATATATATATATATATATATATATATATATATATATACATAATTAAAAAAAAATTAAACAAAATTATAATTACCTGATTACAATTATATTTAAAAAAATTAAAATAAATTTTGTGAGAGTACTTTTATATAAGAAAAATCGAATTTATAGATAAAGATAATTATAAGGTCAGACTATAAGACAAAAATTTAGTCATTAAATATTGTTTTAATAATTCTTAATTTTAATAAAATTGTTAAATTATAATTTTTTTATATTGATTAATGTTTTTATTTTCTATAAATATTCTTTAAATATGTTGTTGACATTTAAAAAAATGTAATAACTAATAAAAATACTTTATGTATAATTATGTTTACCTGGATAATATTCATATAAAATACTGAATAATATTTTTCTTGTCTCATACTATGAAAAATGTAATAAAAATAATAGTTTAACATATAATATGTGATATAAAAATAACTTTGAACTTATTATTATAACAGAATTAATCTTGAAGTCAATTATATTTTTATTCTAAGATTAGTTGAAAGATAACAACTAAATACATTCGTAGGTGTATGTAATATAGGTATATATTATAACTAGAAAATTATATTTCATTTTTTCACCTAATGTAATGTTTATTTTATCTGATTCTACATTTTAAACAAATTTTGTATCAGTTATTTTTATTTACCTATTTACTATTTCTCATAAAACATTTAAAAAAAATAGTAAAAGAAAATTGTTTACGAAATCAAAATTCGTAAAAAATAAATGAAATGAAAATACTTTCAAATTTAAAAAATGAAATAATTAAATATTGTTTTACTAAATTATTTGTTTCATAATAAAATACATATAAATAAATACTCAAATACATATTTTTTTTATATTAACAATTCAACATTTTTGTTTTAGTAGATTAATTCATAACTACAGATTTACAAAAAGTTAGTTAGTTAATTGTTAGTTTTAAACCAACTAGAGCGCTCTGTTGTTCCATAATTAAAGATTTTTTTAATGAGTAGATTCGAATTAATACTACTTCTGTCATCTGTCGGTCAATTTTTTAACTATATAACATAAAACGCCAAATTACAAATAAAGGTTTTCTCTACATTTTATTTTATATAGCTTGCAATTAATTTAAAAAATATTTTTTGTATTACAGCACATTTGCTTTACTATAGATAATGCAAAAATTTACAATGCGGGAGCAGATTGTCTAATTGAAACCATAACACTGACATTTTAAAAATATTATTTTCAATTTATTTATTTTTGCATAATATGCAAAATTGTAAAAAATAGAATTTATAGAATTTTTGGGCTGACAGACCGTGTTCCATTGATCCTCGTCGCAGACGTTTTGCCATCTACGATGTATGGCAAAACGTCTGCGATAAGAATAAATCAACCACGGTATATCAGCTCAGAAAATTCTATAAATTCAATGGATACTGGCCTGAAGATTACTATTGTAAAAAAATAGTTTATGAAAAAAATTGATTTTCTCAATATTGACATTTTGTAGGAATTTTTATTAAACCACCAAATTTTTAACTGAATTTAAATATGTTGGTATTATGATGGTATTATGTGAAGAAGCTCTTTATTCAACATAGTAAAAAAAATCTATTAGAACTCATTATATAAAATAAACTGCTTTAGGTGTTTCAAAGAAACTCAACTCTTGTTCTCATCAGAATCAACTGATTTATTTTTTTTTTTTGTTTTGGTACAGTATATTTGTTCGAAAGTTATATTAGCTTAGGTTAGTTAAATATAGGTTAAATAAAGCTAATATTCGATCACATAATTATTTATTATTAAGAAGTTAACAACTAATTTTACATCAATATTATCATTTAATTGAATCACAAAAAAAACTAATACAGCCTTTATTTTATTATATTTCTCTAAATTTACGTTAACTTTATAACATTTTTACAGGTTTCGTAGTGATGTAAATTATAATATTACCTTACATTTTAAATTATAATATCTTAAATTCATTGACAATATTACAAATATCCCTATTTTAATTATTTCGTTCGAATCGCATCGTTACTTAATTTTTACGATTAATAAAAATTTATAAAATTTTACATTACTGATTCTTTTATTGTTTTATGAGTACATTAATAATACAGCGTGATTAAGAATTGATATTATAATATCATAGATTTACACAACAATAATATACTTGTAATTGTTTCAAAACTTTACATTCAAATTAATTTCAGTTTTTTTTTGTGATAATACTTCTAAAACACACTGTATATAATATCAAATATTTCTGTATATTTAAATTATTAATTATTATTGCTTTTGAGTCCCTGGCATGCTAAAAATTACTTACAATCTTTGACTTAAATAATTCATTAATTACAAAATAACAAAAAAATAACAGATCATTAGATGTAAAATATCACTTTGTGAATATTATTAGATTAAATGAATCTAAAGTGAGAAATTTAAATAAATATCTTAATAGTAAGACATTGTGGAATGGTTTTGTTCGTCAAAAAATGTTAATATTACAAATATTTTATCCAATCTATTCTGAAACTAACTCGCTAAGATAAACAATATAATTAAATAATAAATCTAGTATATCGTTAAACTGTAATAACAGTATTTTAATTACGTCACATAGTAAACATTTTTAAAAGTCCAAAAATATTTATTTGGTGTCAATGTTACAGAATAGATTTATATACAAATGTATATACAAACAAAAATACACCAAAAAATTGATGTTAGGAGTATATCAAACTTTTGGCGTTATGACTCCGTTATTTGAAGGAATTTCTATTTGATTTTGATTCTCCGTTTGCGAATTTAGTTTGAGTATTAACATTGGCGATATTTCTTGTAATTCTTGTTCTTCTTCCATGTGTTCACAATTATGGTCACCGCAGATTTTGCACTCTTCCAAATCGGGCATTAATGAATTTTTTAATTTCTGAAATAGTGAATTTTTTTCTCATTTCTTTATGTTATAAACTATACACAGTTAGTTAAGGGAGTATATACCTTCCGAATCGAATAAATCGAATAAATTTATGAATTTTTTTCTGCGAAACTATAAAAGATATCAAAGCGCGGTTTTCTGGGGAGTGAATGAATAGGCTTTATAATTTTTTCAAGAATTTTTATTTTTACTTTTGTTGGAAATAATCCGAGTTATAACTCTCTCTTCTAAGTTTCGAAGAAAGGGTTATAACTTGGACGATTTCAAACAAAAAGTAAAAATAAAATTTTTCTTAAAGAAATTCAAAGTCTGTTCTTTCACTACCAGAAAACCACGGTTTGATATCTTTTATAGTTTCGCGAAAAAAAATTCATAAAGTTAGACGATTTTTTTAGGTCAAGAAATGTATATACCCCCCTTAAGACTCTGTACAAAACATGGACTAGATATAAGGGGGAGACATGTTACGCCTATACTAAAGCATTGAAAGAAATTGTCGAAAGATCTACAGTAGTTAAGATTCAAAATCGTTTGCTTCGATCAGCCGTTTTTGAGGCTTCGATCAGCTGTTTTTGAGGCATCGACCAGCTAAGTAACGTTCATTTATAGTTAGTCCAACATTTATTGTTTATTCAATGTTAGATTGTAAAAATTTATGAAAAACATACATATTCATACATACTACAAAATAGAAACAAATAAAAGAATGTTTTTTTTTACTTAATTATATTAATTAATTAATTAATATATATATATATATATATATATATATATATATATATATATAATTATATATGTATATATACTTATGTCATACGATTAAAAAAATATTATATACAAAATAACTAAATACTATCAATGAAATAAGTTGTTTGATAGTAAAAAAATCTTTCAAAACTCATTATATTAAAATAAAACGGCTTTAGGTTATAGTTCTGTATTAATATTTATTAATAATCAACGTTGAGTGCGTCGAAACGTCGATTAATGAATATTAATACAGAACTATAATCTAAAGTCGTTTTATTTTAAGTTGTTTGATATTTATAAACTTAATAACATAACTAATATTACAAAAAATATTAGCATGAACATTATTTTACTAATACTTTGTTTTGTTTTTTTATTGATATTTATTTACAAGCATTGCTACAAGCAGCTTTTAAGTATTTAGAAAAATATTTTTAAAACATTTCCAACGAATAACGAATAATTTAATTAAAATTACACATAAAAACATATTATTCTCTCTCTCTAGATGTGTTACCTATTTGAAATATTTAAAAATTATATTTCAAAAGACTCGTATCATTATTAATTATAAACTTTTAATAAATTTTTATAAATTAAAAACATAAGCAATACATGACTGACCAATTTATTATGCTAAACACTATGTAGATGGTCGATTTTTCAGAAACACATGATTTTGACGTTAAATAGTTAAATACTATAGCTATTTTGAGCCTTATGTACCATACATTTTTCTACAATTTTTTCAACGCTTAGGACCCGTCTACCCTCTATAACCTAATCTATGATATGAAATATATAAAGTGGTGTTTTTTTATATAATATAGAAAAAACTTACATCCTTCCAAGTATCTCCGTCAGCTTTGATAAATACAATAATAGCATAAAGCGGAATGCATGCTATTGACAAGGACGAAATAATCCATCCAATAACAATAGCCCAAATAGGATAACGATATTCTCCGTTGTTATACGTCGGAGACTCATAATCAATTAGACAAAACACCCATACAGCCTAGTAACATACAAAAAAATATTGAAGAACATTATTTTTCTTATAAAATTAACAGTAAACAAAAAACTTTTTTCTTCAAGCGTATCGTAATATCAATATTACGTTACCATATTGCCTATGTAGAAAGAGGTCATTATTTTACTAATATAATAATGACGTTATTGCACCCCAGTTAGTTACTATATACACCATTGGTGGCAACACCAAACATAACTACAACGTTAAGTGTATTTAATCTGACAACTTCGGCAGCTATATTGAAACACTATTACGTTAAGTTAAGTTAAGTTAATTGACAATTGAATTGTTTATTTCGCCTGAATTTGAATTTAATTATTGAAAATGTGTGAAGAAGTGCAAGAAATGTAATATGCAAAGTCAGATTTGTCAGAAACTGCATACTCGACCAAAGAAGTATTTAATCTGGCATCTTCGGCTGCTACATTGAAATATTATTATGTCAAGTTAAGTTGATTGACAATTGCATTGTTTATTTTCGCCTGATTTCAATTTGATTATTGAAAATGTGTGAAGAAGTGCAAGAAATTCATTATACACCGCCAAATTTGTTAGAAATTGTATATTCGACCAAAGAAACATTAATTCTCACAAATCACGTAACAAATATAAATAATACATACATGTATATTTATTTATTTTTAGTTTAGTTTCTCGTTTAGAACGCTTGAAGAAAAAAATCATATAGGCCACTCGAAATAGAAAGCATTTCTTGTGTTCCGTTCAGATTACTTGGCCTCGGCTTTGTCTCGGTCACAAATATCTGAGCTAAACACAATAATCATCCCTTTCTACAGCTCCGAACATAATATACTATTTGTTCAAAATGTGATAGATATACTGTACTTTATAGTATTAAGTTTCATTTATATTAACTACAAAAAATCATAAATTTTTATTGTAAGCCTCATTCGCACTACCTTACTTATATCGAAATTAGTTTTGTTTTACTCGTAATAAAATAATGCGCTGAAATGCGCTATCTACTATATTTATTAAAAAATTGTATTTTATTCTGAAAACTGTGGCTGCTACAAAAATTTTAATTTAAGAATTTAATTCTATTAAAAAAAATATATTTCCTAAAAGAAATAAATCTTTCTGAAATAAATTTCTGATTCAACGTAATTTTCTTACCATTATAAACATGGGTGTTGCAATCATCCAGCAAAATTTAAAATACATCGATGGTGTTTTAGCATTCATATTTTCTATATTTCTTGATAACCTCCAAACACCATAGAACCAAGCTATGGCAATTACTTCAAAGAAAGCTAAATACATGATTGATATTGATGCCGTGTAATGATCTATAAGTTGAAAGAAATATATTCCACCCTAAAAACAAAATTCGGTTTAGTTTCAACTTTATATTTTGGTTTAAAGTTGAATTATTAGTGTAAATACCTTTGTTACATTAGGTAGACCAAAAAGAAAAGAAATGACACACACGATTAAAACTAGCATTTCGTGACAGACTAGTTTCCTTTTGATCCAACCTGGGAAACCATCTTGAATTGATGTTACAACGACCTCAACTATTGCGAACTGAAAAAAATAATTAATTAATAATGTATTACCTATATAGAATTTATTTTTTCAGTTACGACATCACGAGCGTATGTCTAATGAACGTTTGGTTAAAAAGATTTATATGAATGATTTTGAAAGTATACGTTTGCGTGGCCGTCCGATGAATAGTTGGAGTGGTATGATTGAAACAGTGTTTTGCGTGAGCGGAAGTGTCCAAGTAGCAGGAATAGAAGAGCATGCTATGAGAGAAATTAATTATGAATGTTGATGAAGCTAAAGTTGCTTGTTTGGATAGGAATGTTTGGAGGAGACTGATTTCGAGATAATGGTAAGCGTTTGTGCCACACCCTTTTGGATATATGGCGTGATTGTGTATGTATGTATGTATTTTATCATTTTAATTAGAAAATATTATTTGGCAAAAATTATATACAAAATAACGTTTCTATTTTAATAAAAATCACCGTAAATTTCACAAAAATAGCTATAAATAGTGTGTTTTTTGGTTTAGTTTTACATACTACATAGATAATATTTCTATTTTTGTAAAAAAATTAAAATAAATTTTCTTTTGACGGCGTGCAAATTTTGTGTTTTTTTATTATTATAATTATTGAGAATGGAGTAATTAGTATTAGATTTGGAACACAGCTAAATTTGGCATTATTGCGGCAATATGTGTATTTCAATAAAACATAGTCATTTTAGATAAGCTTCATAACATTAATATTTTTGAATAATTTATAACCATCAATCAACTTTAGCCTTATTTTTAAGTGCGTATATACTTACTTGACTGTTAAGGCCTAAACACAATAACATGAAAAAGAAAAGTACAGCCCACAATTGTGCAGCAGGCATTTTTGCAATGGCTTGCGGATAAACAACAAATATTAATCCAGGTCCTAAAAATAATAACACCAATTAGTACATAAACTATACAAAAATATTTATTCATCATACCATCACTGATAACATCTTCAATAGACATATTTTGTTCAGTAGCCAAATTTCCAATAACAGCAAAAGCAAAAATTCCAACGAGTAAACTAGTAATTGCATTTACAAATGATACGGCCAGCGTATCATGTAAAATATTGTTATTATATCTATTGTAACTAGCAAAAGATATCATTGAACCAAATGCTACGCCAAACGAATTGAATATCTGAGCTGCTGCATTTACCCACACCTAGTAAATAAATTATATTACTTACATTATTGAAAACTAGAAAATTGTATTTTAAAATAAATATAATTTTAAATTGCTGGCTTAAAAATAATTTGACAATTTAAGACCTAAAAACTTTTATTTTCTCATTGTATTTTCGTAATATGTGATTAGCATGTTGTTTTTTTTTTTCAATTTAATGTATTAAAAAATAAATTAAACAAATTTACAAAATGATTATAAAGATATAACGCGATGTACCAAATTGCTACAACTTTAAATATTACTTACTTTTGCGTCAGCTAATAGTTCCCACTTTGGTTTGAAGAAATATCGCATTCCTTTATCAGCGCCATCTAGTGATAGTGACCGCAGAAGAAACACAACAATAAGTAAGAATGGTAATGTTGCTGTAATGTAACGAACTTTCGCTGATGATTTTATGCTTTTCCAAATTGCAAAATAAACCATAATCCATGCACAAAGTAAGCATGCTACCAGATCCCATCTTAGATTGCCTGGATTTTCAATTCCTGAACTTATTTGGAGTACTTTATGACTAGAAAACAACAGAAATAAAATAAAAAAATGTATGCAACATGTACAACTCGCAAATAATGTTGGTTACTGTATTACACGGCGCAACTACTTGGACTTTTCTGACATTATTTTCAATCTAATTATTACATTTACGACAAAATTTAGTAATATGTAAATTTGAATCTAACTAAATAAATTTATATACAAATTATTTATCTATTTAGTTATGTTATTACTATTTAAGAAAAAAATATACTAATATTGCAATCAATTCTATTCACATCTCGTAAAACCTATAGAGTTACGAGATATTTTGTATTTTTCTATTAACTCTTAAGTACTAACACATGGTCTTCCAGATCCTCATGTAAAAGTGTCATAATTAATTGATTTTTATAAAAATTTCTTGTTATATTAGCTAGCTACACATTTGTATTTAATAAAAATTTTCTCAATTTGTAGTAATATAATTGTTCAATAACAAATGTCCAGAGTGGAAAAATAAAGAAAATTGCTTCTTATATATATATATATATATATATATATATATATATATATATATATTTGTATAAACCGGTGGGGTCTCACAGACCTATGGTTAGTACTTATGCTAGTTAAATGGAGTGTTAGTACAGAATTACATTTAATAGAAAAATTTACGAGATATAAACAGAATTGCAACATAAATTACAATTATTTATATAGTAATTGCTGAATAAAGATGACCAAATAAATATTCACAGAAAGTTATTGTAAATTTTTTAAACATATGATGGTACAACAAATTATAAAATGATACCATTTTTTTTTTACTTTTTTTTTGTACTATTTACTACTATTTTCTTTGTAATATTTCTTTTAAAATTATTTTATAATTTTAATTAATTAATTAATAATGTTAAATGTTAATATAATCATGCCTTAATTAAATAAATTGCAAAAAAATTGTTTTATTACAAAACAAATACATTGATAAGCAAGATTTACTATCGGCAATTTTCTGATACTAATAAATTATTTTATCTAGTTTTATCATATTTAGACAAATATTTTGTATTTAATATGACCATTTTTTAATTCAAATTAAAAATATTATACAACAAGTTTCTAATAAATGGACTAATCTATCAGGTATAAAAAAACGCTTTTTCTCTAGTATAACTATCAGTTCAAGAACTTATAAGATATACCTTATATGAATATATCAAATAAACAAGATTAAAATTTATTGTACTTACTCAGAATAAATACAGAAACTTGTAAATTCCTTTTAGAATATGTGAAAGCATAAATTACACAGAAAATATTGGTAAAATTTTACTGTACAGTCACCAAATTAATTTACTTCAAACTTTACAGACTGTTACTGTTATATTAGCATATTTTATGAATATAAATCACGAAATTTTAGTGCAAAAATAATATTTACAATGTTAAAACTGATTTTGAAAATTCGTTTTTAACATATTAAATGTTGAAAAACTGCTGGCATCTTTTCCTTGTTTACATAACTACTAGTAGATACTATTATTTTTAATTTTTTACGTTCGAAACAACAAAAATATTCTTCACGTGGCTTAAATTTTTCTAAACATTAACAAATTAACCATTTTACCTAACCTAACCTGCAGTGAGCATCACCATATATGTCAATTACAACCAATTCATATTACGTATAACCTATTTTAAAGACGAATTTTCAAAATAAGTTTTAATATTGTAAATATCATTTCTACAAGCAGCCGTAGGCCAGTGGTAGCGTGTTGGACTCCGATCATAAAGGTCCCTGGTTTGTGCCGCGCTCACAGCAAAAAATTAAATTAAATATTATTTCAGGTATTAAAATTTTGTACCACTGAACTGATATCGGTTGGGTCTGAGTAGTTCAGAACCCACTATAAGCTGTAGGTCCTCTATTTAGCTGAGGGCTAACGAGCCCCGCATCATTGACAATGCAAGTAAAAATTGTTAAGAAACTACATGATCAGCTTCTCGAGCATATAGCTCCATACTCCACCTAGGAATTACAGGAACTAATGATGATAAAATATGATTTTCGCAATAAAATTTTGTAATTTATATTCATAAAATGTGCAAAAGTACAGTATGTAGGGTTTGAAATAAATACATTTGGTGACCTTAAAATAAAGTTTAGACAAAAGATTTGATTTTTCTTTATATTCTTAATTACACATGGCGTATTATATATTAGGTTATAGTATTTTTGTTTTTTTACTTAAATCGTCATTAATTTATTTTGATAAACTAAATGAATGATAAATTTAAATGAATAAAAATGCATTAACCTTGTAGGGGTTTGAACCCGGGACTTTCCGCTTTCGCGGCAACATTTTCTACATTTTTATTTTTTTTTTCTTCATTTAAAAATTAACTAATGATTTAATTAGATCATCAAAATAAATTAATAGCAATTTAAGCAAAAAACAGAAATACTATAAAAGATTTTATTTTCATACATACATGCACAATCACGCCATGTACCCATAAAGGTGTCACACAAAAAATTTTTCATTCAAGACAGAAATTATTTTCCATCAAACATTCTTCAACAGGCATACAACTTTCACTTTATTCAGAATCATGATGCTTTTTTTTTTAATTTTTACCACTTACTATGATAATAAGAAATAAAACTCACTCGTAGAATTCTTCAGTAGGCGTACGCGATAAGGTAAGTCTGGTCATATTACTACCAGGTACCCAGCATTTTGGCGTATTCCATCTGTGTGAGCATCCCTCCCAGGGCATTATCGGTTTAAACGATGTGAAAAAGTAATAAATGCCATACGCTATGATCACACTATAATATGTTGACATTAAAAATGATATGACAACACTTGCTAATCCAGCACCTGAAGAAGATAATAAAATTTTGTAAGTAATCACGGTTATACGGGCTGTTAAATACACTCTAAAAAAGAATATGCAATTTTATCTATGGTGCTCAATATTTCTAGGTATACTTACTCAACTGCTGAAATTTTAATACATAATGTCAGAACTATTACAAACATTATGTAATATGCATATTACCAACGGGATGGAAAAGTACATATGTATGTAATGTTACAGTTTTTGTTTTAGTAAAATTTCTTTTACTAAATTTACAGAACTTCAGTATATTTAATGTCAGGAATTTTCCATAAATAGATAAAATTTGTTTAGTTCTGTAATATTATTGTTGGTATAATTACATACATATCCAAATTAACATATAAAAAATGTATTTTGAAATGAATTAATTACACTTTAAATATTTTATTAGTATGTATTATTACACAAAATATGTACTAGATCTCATTATTTTGATGAATTATTAATATATAGGACTGTAATTTTACAAAATTTATGAAATTATACCAACAATATGTAATGGGGAAGTTAAGCATATTTTTTTAATTTCTTTATTTTGTTGGAAATGGCCTAAAAAGTGATGTTTAATTTATCATTTTTCTCAACGATGCCCAGATTTCCTAAAACATGCAAAAACACGTCGTGATGTCAGTAATGTCTTCGCAAAATTTCTTAATCAGACGCACATGTATTGCCATGGTTACCGATACAAGCTAAGAGGCGGTGCACCGTCGTGCTGAAACCATATACGTTGTTTTTTTTTTTTTGATATAATAAATAAGGCTAAAGCGATTGATGTTACATGTAATAAACTTCTAACGGCTATAGTTCCGTTAGAAAGCATTTTCGGACATATGTTTATTTAAAGTTTTTTATTTAGATTACTCATAGGAATCATCCGGTGTAGTTTTTCCACGACGTCATAAATCATATATATTTGAGAAAAAGTAATTTTATACGCAACTTCAATCACGCTAAACTTCCCCATTCTACATTAAGTATGTACTGCAATTTGCAGAAAGACGCAGTTTTATATACTTATTAGGTCATTTTTACTTACTTTATGCAATTATTATAAATTATGTAAAAATTACAGAATTTTGAAGTAGAAATACAGAATATTTATGGTGAAATAAAATTACAGATTTTTAATAGTAAAATTTTACTGCTATTTTTCTGTAATTTCGCTATTCTTTTTACAGTGTATTGCATACCGCAATAGGTAGTAAAATATTATAAGCAAATAAATTTCATCCATAAAATATTAGTCATAATTATTTATGTGCATGTGTTTCGTAAATTAACAGCTTTCAAGCTGGTTGGGAGCAGCTTTCTTTTTGTTTATAAATACATGTACATATGTAGAATAATTATACATTTATTTTCAAATTTAATTCAAATAACGTTATGTTTAACATAGTCAAATCTTTCAGAATTCATTACTTATATAAAATAAAATGGCTTTAGGTTTAACTTCTGTATTAATATATATTAATAATCTACGTCTCGATGAAATCGTTGAACGTACGGCTTCATCAGAAAACATTATACAAATAACTTTTACAGTAAATAAACAGAACATAGAAACAAGTTACTAGGTAACAAATAAGTAACTAGATTATATAATTTTATAGATTTTCTTAATAGAACTTGAATCTAAAGCAGTTTTATTTTATATTTGATAATCTTATAATTAGCAGGATAATTTCTAATCTTTGGGCAAACCATTTTCTCACTGATATATTTATTATATAAAATAAAACGGCTTCAGATTTAAGTTCTTTATAAATATTGTTGTTTTTTTGGTTTTCCTGTTTGCAGTTCTTTTTTATTTATTTTTTATTTTACGACGCGTTTCGATCTTGTGAACATTATTAAGTACGTTGGTCCGTGCGTTGTCGTGTCTTTATAAATATTTATTAATAATCGACGTTTCGACGAACTCAACGTACATCTTCATCAGGAAAACTGATACAAACACAGTAAATAAACAGAACATAGAATCAAGTTACTAGGGGTAACAATTAAGTAACAAGATCATACAAATTTTATAAATTTTTAATTAGTGGAAGCCAAATTTTATTTGAATCAGTGCTTTCACAGTGATTAATATTATCCTTTTTTATAAGTTTCTTTTGCTTCTTTTATCAATCTGCTGCTAATATTGATTGGCCTTGCAACAATAATTACAGTATCGTCGAATTTCACATCATGAAGATACTCTAAAGCCGTTTTATTTTAATGTTATGCATATTTTTACATTTTTTTACTTTATTGTTTTTATTTATTTACTGTTCATCTTTACATATCTAATCAATAAAGATTTGTATTTATTAAAATAAAACAGCTTTAGGATATAGTTCTGTATTAATTTTTATTAATAATTGTCGTTTCGACATACTCCATGTACCTAATCATCATCCCTGATGATGATGTACGTGGAGTACGTTAAAACGTCGAATATTAATAAATATTAATACAGAACTTTATCCTAAAGCTGCTTTATTTTAATATAATGAGTTCTGAAAGATTTTTTTACTATGTTATTTGGGTTTATATTTATGTAGGATATTATTAGCAATTAATTATTGTAATTAAAATCTCCGTGTTTCGATGTAATTAGATTAAACAGCATTCACTGTATTACTATCCATCACGATGTAGAACATATTAAAGTTACAGTTTATATAAATATAAAAAAAATAGAATACCTTTGAAAAGTGGACAAATTTGTCCTAATGCTCCAATAGGTCCTCGTCCTGTGAATTGTCCTACTGCTAATTCCATATACAACATGGGAATACCGCATACAACCATTATTAAAAAGTATGGTATTAGAAATACACCTAGAAATAAACAAAACATCATCAGTTCGTTAAATAATTTGTTGACGTACAACAATTTAATGCATGAAATGCATATGTATTGTTGAAAATTAATCGTTCTACTATATGATATGAATTATTAATTAGATATATAACTTTATGTAATTGTAAAAATCAAATTTAATATCGTAGTTTTAAAATATTATTATTGAAATGTATAAATAATTAATTTAATTTTTATATTATATTTTTGATAGATACAATATTCTAATATTTTTCTAATTAAAAAATTTTAATTCTTAAAAAAAATTTAATATACCACGTTTTTAAAACGGACTAAAAAGTATAAAATAATTTGTGATTTTTTTAATTGCTATGACAATACTTGTAAGATTTAAAACGAAAAAGGTGGGACGCATGCAATAGATAATAGTAAGGAGTGTAGGGAGTAGCTGTCGTTGCGCCCTACGTTTTTCTGCGTGTGTGTTCTGTATTGTTGTAGTTTCTGTATTTTGAAAAAAAAAAATTCCTAAATATACGAATGTACGGAATTCGTAATATTATTCATCACGCCATGTACCCAAAAGGGTGTGGCACAAACACTTTCCATTATCTCATTATCAGCCTTCTCCAAACATTCCTATTCAAACAAGCAACTTTAGCAGCATATTTATAATTCATTTCATACATGCTCTTCTATTCCTACTACTAATTAATTAATTAGTTAATATTAAATGTCATCATCCAATTCTGAGCTGCGTTTAAAGTTTCAAGTTTCTAGCTCATTGGGAAGTTAGTTAAAAATCGATTGCAAAATTTGTACCGAACAAACAAACAGAAAGTGAATTAATAAAATCGTGTTAAAATATATATTTATGTAAATAATATAAAATATTGAAATTTTTTTTTAAAACTTTGTTTTAATTTTTGTGTATTATAATTAGGTCAATTCTTGTTCTGAAGAAGGTAAAACATTAACCAAATATAATTTATAGTGCTATTCTAAATAGTAATATAGCAACATTAGCATGTTTTGTCCTTTTCTAGTAAAAATAGTAAAAGTTCATTCGACAGTAAGAAACACAGTATTACGTTAAATCGCTGTTCAGAATACCAGAACGTGAAATCAATATTCCGTTTTCTCAAAATTGTTGAATAAATGTTATTAGGAACATCTTTAAAGATAATTATTATTAGAAGTTTAATTTAATTTTCAATAAATTAAAATATTAATAAAATAAAAAGGATAGGTAGATTAAATTTTAATTAACATTTATAACATTAATGTGAGAATTTAATCAACTATTTTTTATAAATAAATGTATTTTTTTTCAATTTTTTACTTTTTGTATGACATTAAATTTGTAACATAGTAAAAAATCTTTCAGAACTTATTATATCAAAATAAAAAAGACTTTAAGATCTAGTTCTGTATTAATTTTATTTTAAATTCGACGTTTCGACATCGTCATTATCAAAAAAATTGATACAAATGACATATACAATAAATAAACAGAATATAGAAACAAGTTACCAGGTAACAAAATAAGTAACTAGATCATAAAATATTTATAAATTATTAATTAAACGAAGCCAAATTATCTATTTCTTTATAAATTTCTATTGCTTCTCTTATCAATCTACTGTTAATATTGATGGGTCTTGCAATTATTATAGTATTTGCCATGAAAATAAGAGAAGCAGTAAAAACAAGATTAGAAGTATATGGGTAAACCCATATATGGACTACTTTGACATTTTTCGGAAAGTTGGCAACACTGTATTTTAATAATATTATAATTTATGTGGGCACTAGGAGATACTTTTCTGAAAATTTGATCAAAATCGGATAAATAATGTAGCCACAATGAATTTTTAAAAAATTTTGTGATTTTTTTCTCGATAAGTTGGCAACACTGTATTTTGTTAAAATTGCATAATTTATTTAGGCACTAGGAAAAACTTTTATAAAAATTTGATTAAAATCAGTTAAATAAAATGGTCATAATAAATTTTTAAAAATTTTATTAATTTTTTTCTCGGAAAGTTGGCAACACTGTATTTTGTTAAAATTACATAAATTATATGAATACTAGGAGAATCTTTTGTGAAAATTTGAGTAAAATCGGTTGAATAACATGGCCATAATAAAAATTTTAAAAATTTAGTAATTTTTTTCTCGGAAAGTTGGCAACACAGAATATTAATAAAATTTTGTAATTAATGGGAGCATTAGGGAAATCTTTTCTGAAAATTTGATCAAAATCGGATAAATAACGTAGCCAATATGAATTTTTAAAAACTTTAGTAATTTTTTTCTCGGAAAGTTGGCATCACTGGAAAAAAACAAAACCACATGACCATCTTGGGCACTAGACAAATTTATCCTGAAAATTTCATTAAAATCGGTTGAACCGTCTAGGAGGAGTTGCGATCACAAAATTTGGTCTGACGACCGAGCGAGCGAGCGAGCGAGCTGACGACGCACATCCATACACCCACATAAACTAAGTTCAGATTCGTCATCTACAAGCTATATGAAGGATTTCTATACAATTTTTTTTTTTTTTTGAAAATTTTACAGACACCGTACCAAACGCTTTACTACTTTTCCTTGCAGTCAAAGTAGTAAAAAGGTATCATCAATCAGTGTGAAGGCAATGATTTAAATACAATTTGGCTTTGTTTAATTAATAATTTATAAATTTTATTATACAGTTACTTATTTTGTTAGTTAGTAACTTTTATAGTTTATAAATATGTTCTGTTTATTTATTGTAATTCTCTGATAATAATGTACCTACGTCGAAACATCGAATTTTAAATAAAATTAATAAAGAACTAAATCCTAAAGTTTTTTTTTATTTTGATATAATAAGTTCTGAAAGATTTTTTTACTATGTTAAAAATTTAATGTCATATAAAAAGTAAAAACCTTAAAAAACATTTATTTATAAAAAATACCTGATTAAATTGTTACATTAATGTTATAAATATTAATAGAAATTTAATCTATCTAACCTTTTCGCTCGTTCATGTAGGTAAATAAATTTTTATTTAAATCGCTATTTAAAGTGAAGCAAAATGATTTAAATATATAGAATGATTTACGTGTTTTATGTAAATTATATCATTCGTTATTTACACGATTATCTGCATTGATCAGTATAAATATGTAAATATTAAACAGATGTAAAAATTAAAATTAGCAAAACGCAATTGTCGCCAACAGGTCTGTATATTTAATTACTTTATTTAATTAATAAATAAAAATTAATTATAAATGAACAACAATATTATTTAAATAAATGAGTTACTAATTTAAATATTTGAAATTTACATTAGTGCTAAATATTCTGATTTTATAAATTATATAACTACTTTATTTTTTTTACTTCTACACGCCATGTACCCAAAAGAATGTAGCACAAACTTTTTCCACTATTCCAAAATCAATTTCCTCCAAACATCCCTATCGAGACAAGCAATTTTAACTTCATCCACATTCATATACTACCTCTCATGCATGCTCTTCTATTCCAACTACTTGGAAACTTTCGCCCACGCAAGCCACTCTCTCAATCATACCACTCCAAACTACTCATAGTACATCCATGAACACGTATACCTTCAAAATACATACATACACAATTACTCCATGTACCCAAAAGGATGTGGCACAAACTCTTTTCATCATCCCGAAATCAGTCGCCTCCAAACATTCCTATCCAAACAAGCAAAATCATTCATATAATTTCTATTAATCAGACGTTCATTAAACATTCGTTCAAGATGACCGAAGCATCTTAAATACAGATATAATTTTTATTAATAAAATATTAGTAATTGACAACAAAAACTATAATAAACATTTACGTAAATCAATTGATTTATGGGACAACAATGACATTTTTACAGAATAAATTAAATTTGTTTAAAATATTGCACGCTTATACAAAAATACGAATATGCATTGCAAATAAAACACGTAGGTGCTGTATAAAAAACAGATTCAAGAGCAAAAAACAATATGCATTATTTAAATGACAAATGTTTAACATCTTTGAAGAAATATTAAAAATTTTGTTTTTGTTAACTACACGATACATTTACAATCTATTCATTAAAGAACAGTCAATAAATTATTATAATAAAAATATAGAAATAACATGTAAATGAATATTCCACTGAATATTACTACTATAAACTAAAAATTAAATTAATAAATTCACTTGCAAATATATTTGGATGCACTGAAAGTTTAGCTTGATATTTTTTTGATATTGATATTCTGTCATGGTTGGTATTTACAAGTCTCTATGTATGATAAAGTTCGGTAGATATGGAGGTATGTACGTTGACAATTTCTGAGGAGTTTTATATTAAAATTGTTGCAGAATTTCAATGTGTAATGAACCAGCTTAGCCCTATAATTGTATACCATACACTCTAAAAAAAAATATGTAATTTTACCTAAAAACCATGAGACACTATGATGCCCAATATTTCTAATAACTCAACTGCTGTAATTTAATAAATAATTGTTTAAAAATACATATATAATATTAGAACTATTACAAACATTATGTAATATGATATTATTAACAGGATGGAAAACTGCATATGTATGTAATATTACAGTTTTTTTAGTAAAGTCTATTTTAGTAAATTTATAAAACTGTAGTGAATTTGCTATCAAAAAATTTTCCATAAATAGGTAAAATTTATTTAGTTCTGTAGTATTATTGTTGGTATAATTACATACATAAAGGATGTATTTTACAATTATTACAGATTTTAATATACATGCTGTAATTTTACATAATTTAAAAAGTTATACCAAAAATACATAATTCTACATTAAGTATGTAATTCAATTTGCAAAAAGTAAGCAATTTTAGATACTTATTAGGTCATTTTTATTTACTTTATGTGATTATTAAGAATTATGTAAAAATGAGTGAATTTTGAATTAGAAATACAGGATATTTATAGTAAAATAAAATTACAGATTTTTTTATAGTAAAATTTTCTATTATTTTTCTGTAATTTCCCTATTTTTTTTACAGTGTATGTCCAAATGAGTTTAATTATGGCTATATATATTAATAACAACCGGCTAAATTTAATTCCTAACTGTTTTCTTTTAGAAAAAAAATTTTTCTCCAAGTTAATTTTCTGCTTGGGGTATGTTTTAGTTATTTAAAAACACTTGTGGACAACTGCCTCTGTTTAATGTAAATGTAAGAGCAGATTTGATTTTATTTGTTTTAATTCGCCATTTTGTTAGTTATTTTTAATTATATTTAAATTATTTTGTAGATTACTTTTCGCTTTTATCTGATCTGCATGAGATGACAAAATAGCGGAATCATCCGCAAATGTAGCTATTGCTGTTTGCTGGTACGTCGGAAGATATAAATATATTAAGTTAGGTTACAGTATTTTGTTTTTGCTTAAATCACCAATAATTTATTTTGATAAACTAATTAAATCATTAGTTTTTTTTTTTTAATGAAAAAAAAAATGCATTGACCTTGCCGCACTGAAAAAAAAGTAGATATTTACTTGAAATATACTAAATAAGTTTAATGTACTTACAAATTTATTTATTTTCAAAATCTACGTATATTTTAATACTATACGAGTAAGATTAAGACTGTGAAATTTACAGTGTAAATATATTCAAATTGAGAGTACTCGTATTAAATTTTTGTTTTTATTATATTTATAATTAATTTTTAAATATACTTATTTTATTATTTTTAATATCTTGTGTTCGTGTCACTTTTTAAATATAAATAGAATTATAGTAACTATCCATTTTTCTCAGTGCGGGGTTTTAACCCGAAACCTTTTGCTTTCGCGGCAACTACGCTAACCAACTGCGCCACAAGATCACAACGAAAAGGTAATGCATTTTTTTATATTTGTGACTGGTCATGGTAAAATCATGAATTTAATCCAGTCAAGTACATCGCATGATGTGTCTATTGAATCCAGCAATGTTAGTATATTTTTATATTTTTAATTACACATGGCGTATTATATATTCGGTTATAGTATTTCGTTTTTGCTTAAATCGCCATTAATTTATTATGATGAACTAATTGAATTATTAGTTAATTTTTTAAATCAAGAAAAACTAACTAATGATTTAGTTAGTTCATGAAAATAAATTAATGGTGATTTAACAGTGTAATTTTGAGTATAAAAATATTAATTTAGATTTCCAAATATTTTTATTTATAATAAAATTATGAAATATAAAAGCACTTCACCCAGATTTAAATTCAATGTTGTAATTAACTAGGGCCACTATTTAAAAGTCCGGATAAAATTTAGAATAGTAAATTATAAAATAAATATATTTGCAATATTTTTAAAGTTAACTATTCCGTATTTTATTCGAAATTGGAAATACTAGCATTAACTAAGGCAAAAAAATCAACTAAGTATTACTAGACCATCAAATGAGTAAATTTTTCAATGATTTAATTTAATATAAATAAAAATATTTAAAAATCTAAAGTAATATACAAGATAAGTAAAAAAGACTTTAAGAGAATCAATATATTCTGAGAAACGGTAACTGATTTAAAGGAATTTAAAGAATAATATTTAATCAGTAACCAGGCTGTCTATAATAGCAATATTTTATTTAAATATAAAATACTTGTTGATAACTGATATTATTATACGTGTCTAAAGTTCAGATTCGGACATTTATATAAGTTATTTTCTTAATAATTAAATATTGTAGACAAAGAGTAAATTAAAGTTTATTTTTTCGTTTCAATATTCATGTATTTGTTTATTTAAAATATACATTCATTTTACTATGTTATACAATTATTGTAATTTCAAAAAAATAACTTCAAAATTAATTATCAATTAAATAATTGAAATCCTGATTTATATCAATATACACTGTAAAAAAAAGTTGCCATTTTACATAAAAATCATAGTAAAAAAAATAAATATTATTTTAATATAATTTTGTAATTTTAAGTAAAATAATTAATTTACCATATTATATATGTTTTTCTTACCGAAAAATAAATAAACTTACATTAAATATAAGTATTTTATATTCATATTATGTAAAAATTTTCCTGTAACGTCTCTAAATTTACATATTAAACTGGTGTAAATCAGTTTTATGAAAAATTTGAAAATTTTCTGGGTTGGTATGCCGTAGTCGATTTATCCTTGTCGCAGACGTTTCGCCATATATCGTAGATTGCATTCTCAGTGCTTGGTGACAGAATTTTGAATTTTCAAACTTTTTTTATTTGTAAATATATTAACTAATCATAATCTAACAATAAGAATAATCACAATTTTCCCAAACGTCGCAGACGTTTCGCCATACATCGTAGATTGCATCCTCAGTGCTTGGTGACTGAATTTTGAATTTTCAATCTTTTTTATTTGTAAATATATTAACTAATCATAATCTAACAATAAGAATAATCATAATTTGCCCAATTCAATGTTGACAAATGATTTAAAAACAAATACAAACGTATGATTTACTATCTTATCTTTAAAATATTTTAATATTACTGATAATATTTTTCTTAATCAAAAACTTATCTCAAAAATAATATGTGAATTTACCGAAAGAATCTGAAAATTCCAGAAATTTCTTTATCTGTGTAATAACAAAAGACAACATAGTAAAAATCTTTCGGAACCCATTATATTAAAATAAAACTGCTGTATTAATATATTTATTTAAAATCGACGTTTCGATGAAACTCAACGTCCGTCTTTATCAGGATAAATGATACAAATAACATTACAGTAAATGTAATTTGTATCATTTATCCTGATATAGACGAACGTTGAGTTTCGTCGACACGTCGATTTTAAATAAATATTAATACAGAACTTTAACCTAAAGCAATTTTATTTTAACAAAAACATTTCTATATTCAAAACATATTTGTATTATTTATTTATTAATTTAAAGATTACTGTCTAGGTTTAGCAATTTTTCCAGCGCATTCTGATAAAAAATATAATATATTCATTTTTAAATCAAATCAGTTTAATACATAATGAGATTAAAAATTAATCATTTTTCTTAGCACGTTCTTTGACAAATTATATTATTCCGTTTATCAATACTCATTATTTAATCACATAATTAATAAATTAAACAACATAATCATGATATGAATCGACAATAAGATAAATAATTTTTGCAATTTAAAATTCAAAAAAATTATTGCATATTAAACAATTAAATTTAATAGAGGAAATGCATAGGTAATCGTATAATGATTTACGTTGCATTTATTTTGCAAAAATCAAATTAATTATTTGAAAAATATGTTTGATTTTAAAAAGCATTAAATGTTACTTTATTTTTATTCCTAAATAATTGCATATTTGTTTTGTCTTTTGATCTAAATTATATATTTTGATTTTGCTTATGTTAATTAATGATGGAGTAGCAATTACTGTCACATTTGTCTTAGATAATGATATTAATTTATACATAATGGTACACTAAACGTGTTATTTTAATTGATATAAGCAAAACAATTGAATAACATGTAATTTAAATTGTAAATATTTAGATATTTTGTTTTTGGATAATTCGTAAATATGAGTTTAGCAAAAATTATTAGTTTCTCTTCAAGCGTATCATAATATTAATATTATGTTACCATATAGCCTATGTAAAAAAAAGGTTATTATGTTACTAGTACAATAATGATATTATTGTAAAGCAGTTAGTTACTATATACGCCAAACATAACTACAACGTCAAGTGTATTTAATCTGATATCTTAGGTAGCCATACTAAAAACTTACGTCAAGTTAAGTTAATTGACAATTGCATTGTTTATTTGAGCTTGACTTTGAATTTGATTATTGAAAATGTGTGAAGAAGTGCAAGAAATGCAATGTATACCAATGTATAAGATTAATTCCCATCCATACTTAAACAGATACTAACTTGTATTAATGTTAATAATAACTGGAATAAATCGTATAAAGTATACACATGTGCGTTGATGCAAAATTTGACTTTAAAAAGTTAGGAGTTGGTCAACTTTCTAGTTTAGTATTAATATTAGTTTAGTTTTAGTGGAGTGGTACATTAAATATATTATGCATTTGCAAGGATTTAACTTTTTAATGTTAATTTAATAAATAATTAAGTAATATAGACGGAATTCAGTCAGTTAGATATTTGAATTATCTTTTTATGCCAACGGTTTGGGCTTTCTTCAGGGCTCTACAATAGATACAAATATTTATAGGTACATAAAAATATATTGAACAAAAATGGATACATATATATGCACCTATTGCAGAATCATAAAGAAGGCAATAGTGATTGCCGAAACTTTGGCATAGAAGATAATAAAAATATTTAACTGATTGAATTCCGTCTATTACTTATTATTTATAAAATTTAATTAATAAGTTTATTTTAAAGTTAATGTTAATTTCTGCTGCATAAATCCAACTTAACACTATGTGAGTTAACAAATGTCTCACATCTAATGGGGTCCTAGAAACAATGTAAGGTAACATTCAACTAATATTCTTGCTACGCAGATTAGATTAGACGCAGATTTTATATGTAATTTAAAACGTCCGGTATTTTCTTATTTATTTCATATTAAATATTTGTTTAATATATTCTTTAAAAAATTACTATTCAAGGTATTAAATTATTCATATATATTAAATATTAATTTATCGCATAAAAAAAAAATCTATAATTTAGCATTATTTTATAAATAATTCATTATGATTATGTATAAGTAATGCTTCATTTAAATACAAAAATACAATATTATAAAAAAAAATTATATAATAGAATTGTTTATACAAAACCGGAAGTAATAGATGTTGATAATATGTTAGTTCCGGTTATTTATAATTAATTGTAAATTATAAATCAATATTATTGTAAGTAAAACGTAATTTTCATTGGATGGAATTTTAATGCACGCTAAAAAAGGTGAATTAACGCCAGAATAAGACAATGTAACAATCATTAATAGAAATTCACAACCATTATTTGATATGTACACTAAAATAGCATATTAAACATTAATTTATAAAATAAAACCTAACCTAACCTACTGATGTGTATTTATTACATCTGGCGTTAATTTGCATAACCTGACGTGCAAATAGCCTAAATTACAATTTATGTAATCTGGCATATTCATTGACATATTTAAATGTTCATTTATATATACCCTATTTTCATTTCCTCATGGTATAAAAAAATCTCAAAGCAATATTTAGTAAATTAATCACAATTTTTGTATACCTACATACATACACAATCACGCCATGTACCCACAAATCCATGTGGCACAAACTCTTTTCATTATCCCGAAATCAGTTTCCTCCAAATATCCCTATTGTATAAAGCAACTTTAGCTTGGAAACTTTCGCTCACGCAACACACTCTCAATCACATCACTCCACCTACTCATCGGACGTGCATTCAAACGTACAGCTTCAAAATCATTCATATAAATTTTTTTAATTAAACGTTCATTAGGAATCTTGCTCAAGATGACTGAACCATCTTAACTGACTAATATCATAATAAATATTAATATTAATATTAATATTTGGTATTGATTTTGCGCATTCATGCCACTGCTACCAACTGACAACAGATAGCTGCAACAGCTGCCTGGAAATGTAAACAATGGCAGTTATTTGCTGTCAGTTGGTAGCAGTGGTAAATAATATAATATGTCCTCACATATCTGTCCCAAATATTTGGTGACAATGATTTACTTCAAATAGTTATTCATAAATTATTAACAAATTATTACCGTATAAAATGGCCCTTATTCCCTCATAAATTTATATATATATATATATATATATATATATATATATACAAATATATTATGTTTTATAGCATCATATTTAAACTAAATTTTACTTATCAGGATATTAGATATATGTTAGTGCAAAGTTTTATTTTTAATCTAGATTGAAAGTAGATTATTTAAGTTAAATTACTGATTATCATCTTTTTGTTAGACAAATATTGTAAATTTTAAAAAATAGTGTGATAAAAGAATTATATAAATTTCAGTATCAGCTGATACAATATAAATATACTGTTTTATATTGAACATTTTTTTTCCTTGTATTAAGTTAAAAATAATGTTTAATGTTAAAAATTTACTGAGTATAAAATTAAATTTTACTAAAAAAAAACAAATAATATGTGAAAACAGTTAATTCAAACACAGTATCAATATTCTACTACATCATGCTATGTAACCAATTGGATGTGGCACAAACTCTTTCCACTATCTCGAAATTAATTTTCTCCAAAATTTCTTATTCACATAAGTAACTCTAGCTTCGTCAACCTCTCAAAAATGTTTTTCTATTCCTACTACTTGGAAATTTCCATCTACTTATCGGACATCCACGCAAACGTATACCTTCAAAATCATTCACATATATTTTTTTTAACCAAACGTTTATTAGACATTTGCTCAAAATGATCGAATCATTTTAACTGACAAACACCAATTTTTGCAACAAATTTTTTAAATTTTACACCCATCATACACTAATCTATTTCGTATCCGATTCCTTCTAGTTACACCACATACGCCACATAAAAATTTCATTTTCATAACAGTCATTTTCCTTTTACATTTTTGCAGCCTAATCCAACATTCACTACCGTATATCAACGTAGGCACCAAACCAACATTGTATATACTCAAACGCACTTCTTTGGAAACATTTACATTAATAGTAAAAGCACTCAATGCAACCAAAATCTTAACAACCAGCATTAACGCGACTATCCTTAAACAATAAACTACACAAATACACAAATTTACGTACCTGCTCTAAATGTGCACATCAAATACAAAATAATATTAAACATTTTAATATAAATTTATAATTTTTATTGAATTTATAAAAAATTTTGAGTTGGTATACCGTGGTCGATCTATCTTCGTCGCAAACGTTTCACCATACATCGTGACTGAATCAGTCACCACACACTAAAGATATCATCTACGATGTATAACGAAACGTTTGCGACGAGGAAGCCTGAAAGCCTGAAGATTACTATAATTTTTATATTTTAAATATTTATTTCGACAACTACTGTTCATAATTCATTTTTGGTTTGAAAAAAAAATCACAAGTAAATCAAGTAACGAAATTATCATTTATTATAAAGTTTAATTAATTATTTATTTTATATCAGCTACTTTCAAATTACATTGTACTAGATTGATAAAACATAACAGGTCAATACGTCTAAATTATTCAGATAAATCTGCTATTGCACAACATGTGTTAGAATATCTTCATGATGTAAAATTCGAAGATACTATAATAATTGCAAAACTAAACAGCAATAACAGCAGATTGATAAAAGAAACAATAGAAATTTATAAAGAAATATATAATATAAGTCACTCCGAAAGCAGAGTTAAATAAATTTAAAAATTAAAAATTAAATAAACAAAACATAGAAGCAAGTTACTGGGTAACAAACTAAGTAATTAGATTATAAAAATTATAAATTTTTAATTAAAGGAAGGCACTGATTTAAAGTAAAATTTAACTTCTATTAATTAAAAATTTATAAATTTATAATCTAGTTACTTATTTGTTAGCTAGTAACTTGTTCTGTTATTTACTGCAAATGTAATTTGTATCATTTTTTATTCTGATAAAGTCGGAATTTAAGCTTGTCGAAATGTCAACTCTTAATAAATATTACTACAAAACTATAAAGCATTTATATTTTAATATAATGAGTTCTCAAAGATCTTTTACTATGTTACTTTCAAATAATAAATCTTGTTTCAGACGATCAAAATTTATAAATAAATATTTATTAATGAAATGTTCACTATGCACACGCTCACACAAATACACACACAAACACACAAATAAACAACACACACACAAATTCACACACAAACACACACAAAGTTTCACTGGATAAAAAATTAGGTCCGGAAAAACTTGCAGAATAGGCCCCACCTTACATCCCAAAATTGTTCAAATAAGTTAGGTTTTTATATTTTTTGATTATAATTTACAGGGAAATAAAATTACACACACACACTCACATATATATATATATATATATATATATATATATATATATAATTCTTGATTTAAATCTAAATTAAAAAACGATTTAATAAATGACTGTTTTCACAAATTGATATTTTTAGGATAATTAATTCTTAAACTCAGTCATCAGTTTTAATTTTTTAACTATCGCCGGTCACGGCCCACAATTATGACGACCCCGGTGAGCCAATCCAACCCTGTACACACACACGCACACATGCTTTTTTTTAGTGTGGCACTAAACCATATTTTTGTAACCATATTTCTTTCTTTGTGACGACGCCTCATTATATGACAATGGCAAATGTTAATGTGGAAAAATAAAAAATAAGAAAAAAACAATTGAGAATCATACCTCCTCCGCTCTTATAGCACAGATATGGAAACCGCCAGATATTGCCCAATCCGACACTGTATCCAACGCATGCCATGACGAATTGCATTTTATTTGCCCAATGCTGTCGTCTCGGTTTGAGATAGAGACTTTCTGGATCGTCCGAGAAATTCCCGTAACTATCGGCATCGTACTCGTAATCGTCCGGTGGTCTGGAACACAATGACAATGACAATGATTCGATATTATTATTACATATTGGCATTGCAACTTTTTTCTTCTCTATAAGATTGTGTCACACGAACAAATGCAATGCATGCATTTCATATTTATATATGTGAACGCCTACTGACTCAAGTGTTAACACTGAAGGATATTATAAGACTTGTTTGTCTTCAGAATTGAATTGCAATTCTTTCTAGAGAGTGTTACACATTCTTTTCTTCTTAAATAATAATTCTTTCTAAACATTTTTTTTCATACTAAATATGCCGCGGAACAACTATGGTCATATGCGGCTTTTCATTTTTTTTATTATCATTATTATTTAAATGTAAAGGTCACTTTAGAACACACTGTAAAAAGTTTTGTAAATTTACATAAATTTTTATAGTAAAAATTACTATAAAATTATATGTAAAATGACTTTACTTCATTAATTATGGAAATTTACAGAACTTTAGAACAGGCAGTCGTAAACCAGTGGTACACTGTAAAAAATGTAATATACACATTTATGTAATTTTACATAACTATTTATAGTAAAATAGTAGCATTTTATAATTTTACTGTAATTATTGATGTAATATTACATTTTTTTAATAAAAATACATTTATAGAATATCTAAATTTACATAATTTTTTTTCACAGTGTAGCGTGTTGGACTCGGACCACAAAGGTCCCTGGTTTGCGCAGCGCTCAAACCAGAAATTAAATTTAAATTTCTGGTATTAAACAACCTTGTACCACTGAAATGATATCGGCTGAGTCTGAGTGGTTCAGAAGAAAATATAAGCTGTAGATTCCTTGCTGGCTGTGGGCTAACGATCCGCACCACTGGAAAAATTATTGAAAATTCTAAAATGTTTTTTAAAATTTTCAATAATTTTTCCTGCAAAATCAGTATGAATTAGAGAAAAAGGTTACTTAGCTATTATATAGCTAATTTTTTTCTCTATTTTACTAAAAAAAATTCAGATTTTTTTGAGCAAATTTTGAAAAAAGTCTTATTTTGAAAAAATCCCAGGGGTCAAATTTTCAAAAATTCAGTTTTTAATTTTTTTCTACTAAACGATGCATCGTAGAATAATGGTTTTTTACTACTTTGACTGCAAGGAAAAGTAGTAAAGCGTTTGGTACGGTGTCTGTAACATTTTCAAAAAAAAAAAAAATTGTATAGAAATCCTTCATATAGCTTGTAGATGACGAATCTGAACTTAGTTTATGTGGGTGTATGTGTGTGCGTCGTCAGCTCGCTCGCTCACTCGCTCACTCGCTCGCTCGCTCGCTCGGTCGTAAGTCAAAATTTTGTGGCCGCAACTCCTCCTAGACGGTTCAACCGATTTTAATGAAATTTTCAGGATAAATTTGTCTAGTACCCAAGATGGTCATGTGGTTTTGTTTTTTTCCAGTGATGCCAACTTTCCGAGAAAAAAATTACTAAAGTTTTTAAAAATTCATATTGGCTACGTTATTTATCCGATTTTGATCAAATTTTCAGAAAAGATTTCCCTAATGCTCCCATTAATTACATAATTTTATTAATTTTCAGTGTTGCCAACTTTCCGAGAAAAAAATTACTAAAGTTTTAAAAATTTTATTAAGGCCATGTTATTCAACCGATTTTACTCGAATTTTCACAAATGATTCTCCTAGTATTCATGTAATTTATGTAATTTTAACAAAATACAGTGTTGCCAACTTTCCGAAAAAAAAATTAGTAAAATTTAAAAAAATTTATTTTGACCATTTTATTTAACCGATTTTAATCAAATATTTATAAAAGTTTTTCCTAGTGCCTAAATAAATTATGCAATTTTAACAAAATCACAAAATTTTTAAAAAATTCATTGTGGCTACATTATTTATTCGATTTTGATCAAATTTTCAGAAAAGTATCTCCTATTGCCCACATAAATTATAATATTATTAAAATACAGTGTTGCCAACTTTCCGAGAAATGTCAAAGTAGTCTATATATGGGTTTACCCATATACTTCTAATCTTGTTCACTGAATTATCGTACTCATTATTCCGCATTTTTCCATGTCATGCATATTTTCCTACACCTCATAGTTTTTGAGAAAAAAATAAAAACCAAAAAATCTAAATAAAATTTTAGCACCCAAACAGCACATGCTAGCAAATTAAAACTAAAACCAAATAATAGAACCTTTTATGCCCTATCGAAAAGTATTCTTAGTATTTCTTCGAATTTTACTCGAGAAAGTAGTATATCGCAATTTATCGAAATTACATGTTAAACGCCCATACGAACTTGACGAACGAACACCCGGTATATAATATAGTTACTTATTTGTTATACCTAATAACTTGTTTCTATGTTCTGCTTATTTATTACTGCAAATGTCATTTGTTTCATTTTTCTTGATGAAGACGTATGTTGAGTTCGTCGAAACGTCAATTTGTAATAAATATTAATACAGAACTTAAACTTAAAAAAAAATAAAAAATAAAAAAAAATGTAGCGCCCAAACGGTACATGCTAGCAAATTAAAACTAAAGAGTAAAACCAAATTATATATTTTTTATGCCCTATCGAAAACTGTTCTAAGTATTTCTCCGAATTTTACTTCAGAAAGAAATATTCTGCATATTATCGATATCCCATGTTATTTTCCTATATCAACTTGGCGAACGAACATCCTGTATATATATATATATATATATATATATATATATATATATATATATATATATAAACAAGTTGTTTAAATTCAAACAGTTTTTCTTTAATTTCTACACTATTTCAAATTTAATATCTAATTTAAGAATAAAGCTTGTATAAAAGACCTTTTTGGGGAGTGAGAAACAGAAATTATGACAAAATAAATCTCTTGAGGCTGTACTTATACCACTAATAACAAATTGTAAGAAAAATTATTTTAGTCAGGACAGAGATGGTTTGAAATACAGTCAGTGTAGCAATCGTACTTTATTACCTATTAAAATTGATCAAAGATAACACTTTGAGAGCTAACAGTACAATAAGCTTAATCCGCCTTCAAGTTATATCAGTGACGTAGCTAGGGTGGGTGTCACCCGGGGCGGAGGTAATGGTGTCATCCCTATACTTAGTTTTTTATAAATTCTATAAATTAAGGAAAATTTAGAGAGTTATACAATAACGCAAGAAAACAAAAACAATAATACAATAAACTAAATCAAGTTATACAATCATAAAACAATAAAATTTTAAAATATGTAATTCGTAAAACAGACAATTGGAAATAGAAATTTATAAGTTGTTCAAATTATACACATAAATACTGAAAAGTAATGTATTTTCTATAGCAGAAATATCATTTTAAAGCTAAAATTACATATTGTTGCTATCAGATAGTAAATATAAACTAAATAAAAAGAAATATTTTTCTGATTTTGAAAGTAAAAATTCAAATTATTAAATGTGTTTAAATCACAAATTCACGAAAATAATTCAGTTGGTGAAATGTGTTATTCCGAGAATGGTGTCACCCGTGGCGAACCGCCCCCCTCGCCCTCGCCCTCCCCCCACCCAGTTACGCCCCTGAGTTATATTGCTACTACGTAATCTAATTTCATACTTTCTTTTGATAGAAAAAGAAAGAATATCTCGTAACGCTATGAGTCTTATAAGATACGAAATGATGTCCAACTTAAATGTAGAATAAAACGGCTTTAGGTTCTAGTCATTTATTAATAAATCAACGTTTCGACGAACTGAACGTGCGTCTTCATCAGGAAGAAAATATATTCTATTACAATTATTAAATTAAATCTACCCAAAATTGTAATTATTACCAATTAAATTTAACCGGCAATTATATTTTTATAAATTATTTATTATATTATTGTACAATGTA
Organism: Clivina fossor; assembly: GCA_963966155.1. Lineage (NCBI taxonomy): Eukaryota > Metazoa > Arthropoda > Insecta > Coleoptera > Carabidae > Clivina > Clivina fossor. The sequence continues at coordinate 26,877,453 of OZ014555.1, forward strand.
GCAAAACAACTTAAAGTTTTTATATCATAATAAATGTGATTTTAAATACATAAATTAGTGTAAAACACAAAACAAATATACAGTAGCTTGAACTATAAACGTCATATTATTTACATATCAAACACAAAACAAATACTATCATAACTTAAACATATGATGATAAGCTTATCATATATATTTTTTTTAAGTATTAAAGTCAAATATGGTTTTAAACGAGATATTCAAAATTTTCATAAAGCGAATTCAACGACCCTGACATCATTATACTGTTTGTGATTACTTTAAAAGTCATAAATAATACAAATATTTTTATAAAGGCCACTTTAGACGGTAATAATTTATGAATGATTATTTGAAATAAATCACGAATAAGTATTTGATATTGATTTATTTTTACTAAATATTTGGGACAGATTTGTGAAGATATGCGCATTCATGTCATCTACCACTGCTACCAACTGCCAGCAAATAACCGCCGTTGCTTTACATTGCCAGCCAGCTGTTGCGGCTATTTGTTGTCAGTTGGTAGCAGTGATAGATGACATTAATGCACATGTCCTCATAAATCTATCCCAAATATTTAGTGAAAATAATTCTATCCCAAATATTTATATATGATTTATTTCAATTAGTTATTCATAAATTATTAACAAATTATTACCGTCTAAAATAGCTTTAACATATTAGAAACTAGAGTTAACCTAATATTATAAAAATATTTATTTTTTCAAGTTTAATTTTAAAAACATTAATTTAAATAAGTTTATTATCTTTTTATTTAATTATGTAAATAATATAAAATTTATTAAAGTAAAAAAATTTTAGAATTCATTTTATTAAAATGAAACTGCCTCAGATTAAAGTTCTGTATAGATATTTATTTAAAATCGATGTATCGACGAAACTCAACGCTTTTCTTCATTTAGTATTTAGTATTTTAGTATTTTTTATCTTGATGAAGACGAGCGTTGAGTTTTGTCGAAACGTCGATTCTAAATAAATATACAGAACTTTAACCTAAAGCAGTTTTATTTTAATATAAAATTTAAATACAGTAGCTAGATAAAAATAAACAATTATTTCATTTAGCTAAGAAAAACAATTTGTTAAACTCAACAACTTATTTGAAAAGATATATTGTTTTCGAAATTCTGTTGAAATAATTTATGTTTAAAAATATTCGTATTATATCATTTGTTTTGTCATAATTGCCTACTCATATTACCAGTATCTTATATATTAATATATTAATATTGCATAAACACGTATTTTGACTTAAATCTAATAAAAAAAATTATAAATATACAGTATTATGTCAAATTTATCTGAAATATATACAATTCAAAAAAGATTTAATGTTTAATTTAGCAGTGTTTGACATTCTTTGAATTTTTATTAATCCGAAGGTCTATTTCTACAATAAATAATTACTTAAACAAAAAAAATTAATATACCACGAAGCACTAAAAAAATATAAAATAATTTCTCCTAGCCCCATACAGATTTGTAACCCCATACAGAAAAACGTTGGGCGCATGCAATAGATAATAGTAAGGAGTGTTGGTAGTAGCTGTTGTTGCTCCACGTCTTTCTGTATGTGGTTATATATCTATATAAATATGGCGATAGGAGAAATTATTTTATTCTTTTCAGCCCGTGTTAAAAACGTGATATATTAAAAAAAAATATCTAAATAATTATTTTCTGCTTTTTAATCTTGTTTGACTTTAACTTTAACCTAATTAATAAATTTAATTAATTATAATTTAATAATTATAATTTTATTAATTATATTTATATAATTATAATTAATAAAATTAATTATCTTTAATATTTAATTAATTAATTAGTTAATATTAGCATTGTCATCTAGTTCTGATCTATGTTTAAAGTTTCAAGTCTTTATCTCATCGGGAAGTTAATTTAAAATCGATTGAAAAATTTGTACCGAACAGCCAACCAAACAAATAGACAGGAAAAAAGCGAGTTAATAAAAACATGTTTAAAAAAGTCTTATTGTACTTGATTTAAATATAGTTTATTTTATTTATGTTTAAGCATTATTTACCAAATTTATTCGATATGACATCACAAAAAACGTAATAAATTGTTTTTTAAATAAAAATACGTGCACATTGCAGCTATTGTATATTTAAAAAAAGGTTGAACCTTAACTTAATTTTCGTAAATTGAATTAGACATTTATGTAATATCTAATAAGTTTACAACTAAAAATGTAATAAATTATACAAAAAAAAATCAAAATAAAATTCCTGCAATAATCCTGCTGGCTAAGACGGTCCTGCTATAAACTTGTGTATAGTTTGTTATTAGTAAAATATTTTTTATAACACATATGTAACTGAATATTTAACAACATATGTGCAGTATAATAATATAAAATTCACCGAACATATAATTAAATATTGTAATAATAATGTAGCAAAAAAACAACAAGTCAGGTGACACTTGGATTTGTAAGTTGATCATGATGTCATTTTTATCAGTATGCACCAAAACTCGCATTGATTTGAATCTATTTGAATTATTTGAATAATTATAATGTACTGCATTAATCATTTATAATTTTTTTTTCTAATAATTTACATTTTAGAAGGGAAGAATGAATATCAAATTAGAAACATTTGTCATACCCAATTGAGTCACGATTTTTGTCAAAATTTTTATACAGAATTTTAATTTTGAATTAAATTATATGTTTTAGTTTTATTAAACTGCCTTATATCTATATAAAAATAATGTAAAAAGCTTCATTCACACTACTGTATTTATCTCGAAATTAGTTTTATATTTTAGTCGTATCTACTAGCTTGTCAAACTCAATCAAATTTTGTTAAAAAAAACTGATATAGGTTATAGTTCTGTATTAATATTTAATATTAATTTAATAATCTTAGTTTCGACAAAGTCAACGTCTGTCTTCATCAGGAAAAAAAATACAAATGACATTTATAGTAAATTAACAAAACATAAAAACAAGTTACTAGGTAACAAAATAAGTAACTAAATCATAAAATTTTATAAATTTTTTAATTAAAGGAAAACAAATTTTATTTAAATTAGTGTTAATTTAACACAATTTTAACAAATTTTGGTATTCCAGAAGATCCAATGTTAAATTAAATTAATATGTTAAAAAATACATTTTAACACCGCGATTTTAACAAAATATAATGTGTGTTATTCCAACAACAAATTTTGTATCAATTTAACAATATGTTATTTCATTAACACACTCGAAAATAACACACAAATATTTAAATTTTCTCACTGTGTACATAGCTTTTAAAATACAGACTGCGTAAGCTCGTCATGGGACACCTGTATATACATACATACATACATACACAATCACGCCATGTACCCAAAAGGGTGTGACACAAACTCTTTTCATCATCTTGAAATCAGTCGCCTCCAAACATTCCTATCCAAACAAGCAACTTTCGCTTCATCCACCTTCATAATTCATCTCATACATGCTCTTTTATTCCTACTACTTGGAAACTTTCGCTCACGCAAAACACTCTCAATCATACCACTCCAACTACTCATCGAACGTCCACGCAAACGTATACCATCAAAATCATTCAAATAAATCTTTTTAACCAAATGTTCATTAGACATTCGCTCAACATGTCCGAACCATATTAACTGACTAACACGGCAACTTTTGGTACAACATTTTTTTCAATTTCACACTCATCATACACTAATCTATTTCGTGCCCGATCTCTCCTATTTTTACCTGTATATACAGGTATAAAATGAAATATCTTAAGTTCTCTAGAGTTCAGTTTGAAACAATTTTCATTCAAATTAAAAAGCAAAAAAGTTAGTAATGTTTTTTCAAATAGAAAATTTAAAAATATGACCTTCAAAGTACACGAACTCGGAGATTACATAGAAAATTGAACGGATATGTATGTCAAAGTGTATTACGATTTTTATTCAAGTGATATACGACATAATTGTGAATAATTTTAACAGAATTGATAACGCTTGCTGGTATATTCAAATTTTGTTAAATTATTGCACCTTCATGATAATATATGTACGTATGTGTATATTTATTTACTCTTTTCTTCTAACAATTTAAATCATAAAATTATAGTTTGCATATTCATCTAAGCGTGATACGTTATAAATAAATACTAGAACATGATACTTTAATACGGATATTACATAAAACGGAAAATAAACAATTAAACAAAAAACAGAAAAATAAAATATATTTACCTGTTTTTATTATTATATTTTTAATGCGATATAAACATATTTTTATGTCCTAATTGTTATTAAAGATTGTTATCTGGACTTTCCAAATAAATATTTTCGTTTACGAATTCGGATTTATATTTATTTAGTACGAAGGCAAAAACAATATATTAAAAAAATGTAAAAATATTTAATATTATTTACTTACTTGGAAAAAATATCAAAAAAATATACATGATGTTACCAAAAAGGCATTAATAGTATATTATGTTACCGAGGCCAAACAATCTGGGCGAAATACAAAAAGTGCTTTCTATACTATATACGATTTTTTTTTCAAGCGTTCCAAATGAAACTAAACTAAAAATAAATAAAAATATATGCCAAAAGTTAGAACAGTATGCATATATATATATATATATATATATATATATATATATATATATATATATATATATATTATTTATATTTGTTACGTGATTTGTGAGAATTAATCGTTCTTTGGTCGAATATACAATTTCTGACCACCCTATATTGCATTTCTTCACGCATTATCAATAATCAAATTCAAATTCAAGCGAAAATGAAAAATGCAATTGTCAAATAACTAAACTTAACTTGACATAATAGCTTAGCAATATAGCTGCCGAAATTGTCAGATTAAATATATATGATCAGTGATATATATATATATATATATATATATATATATATATATATATATGTATATATATTTTATATTAACTAAATGCTGTATAATAATGTCATTATTGTACTAGTAACATAATGATCTCTTCCTGCATAGGCAATATAGTAACGTAATATTAACATTATCATCGCTTGAAGAACAATAAAATTAACACCAATGATTTTTAACATTATTGTAAAATACAATTTATACACAAAATTATTATCATTTTATATACAGAAATATTAACATATAAATTAGTGTTATTTTTTAACGTTAAATTCAATAGATTTTTTACTGTGTATTCAAATAAAAATAAATGATTCATGTTATATTAAATTTGGCTCTAATGAGTTAATTAATATATAAATTTTATTAGAGTAATGAATGTAGGTGTTATATTTATAAACAAACCTAATTATATTAAATTAAATAAATTTTGGAAATTGAATATATTATTTTTTATTAACAATATACAGGTGTTAATATTTAAATAAATTAAAAAGATAATCGATCATTAATTTAAATTAATAGTCGAATATATTTAAAAATATATGTTAATCTAAGTTTTTATGCATTTTATTTACATAAAATTTATGACATATGACAAATAGTTTTAACTATTTATAAATTTGTTTGTGCTTCTATTTAAATATATACCGATTGCTTTTGAACTGCTAATAGTTACAATCAATTTAAACTTAATTTTTTGAAACTTTAATAAATTTTCAAAATTGTGAAATCTTGAAAATAGTTTTTTATACATAAAAGTTCTACGGATCCCGGTCTTACGGTTAGATTTCGGACCTATGTTCGTTGCATCCCAAGGCATATATTAGTTGCATGTCAAGGCATATATCAATTAGCATCCGACAACAGGTAAAGATTGTTATTGTTTTCGGTCCCAACTGATGCAATCTAATCTAACCTAACCTAACTCTTAATAAAAATTTTCCATATTTTTTACTATACACAATTTGAAAATCCATTTTAAATGGTCGCAATGAGTAATGTTCCTGGAATTATAGAAAATCATAAACAATCTACCTGTTTCGTCACTTTATTAAGAACGAATCCAATTGACGTACCTATCTTAGCAACCCTTAATATACCCTTTGTATATATAGCAATTTACGAGAGAAGAAATCACTTTTCTACATTTTTGCATCAGATTTAAAGCTTCATTCAAACTATTTAACTTATCACAAAATTAGTGTCATGTTTTAGCGCAGACCTACTGGATCTGAATCCAAATAAAAAATTTAATATAACACGTTTTGGAAACGGACTAAAAAGTGAAAAATAATTTCTTCTAGCCCCATACAGATTTATAACCTCGTACAAATTCCTGACCCCCATACAGATTGTCATGAAAATACGTGATTATGAATTTTTAATAGCTATGACAATACTTGTAAGATTTAAAACGAAAAACGTGGGGCGCAACGACAGCTACTCCCTGCACTCCATACTATTGCATGCGTCCCATGTTTTTCGTATTGTCATAGCTATTAAGAATTCACAATCACAAATTTCATTTCAGAATAATCTGTATGGGATCAGGAATCTGTATGGGATTATAAATCTGTATGGGGCTAAGAGAAATTATTTTATACTTGTTAGTCCGTGTTGAAAACGTGGTATATTTAAAAAATAATAATTTTTAATTTAAATAATTATTTTCTTCTTTTTAGTCTTGTGTTTGTGTGTGTGTATTCTGTATTTTCTGTTGTTGCTTAAAAGACAGCAATAATATGCAGGAAATATGGAAAGATTTTTGAAACACCTCTGTACTTGATATATTACTGTGACACTCTATCTCAAAAAAGATACAACAATTGAATTTATTGAATTTTCATGAAAGCCTGAAGATTACTAAGATACAAGTTTGGACTAAATGAGATAGAGAAAAAAAGTCGGGTGCACAGACTTCCGTGGACCAAGTTGTTAGACTTCATTAAAGAAACAGGACTTCTTTCATAAGATAAACCAAAGGAACAGTAAAATAGGCTAATGGGTCGTAGTACTACTGCAACCTTAGGGTATCTTCCCTATTTTTATGATAGATAGATTATATGAAACAAAATAAATAAATGTACAATAAAAAGTACAAATTAATACGTACGCTTTGCTTTGTTTTTAATATTTTCCTTGAAAATCATCTATAGTGACTTTATTAGCTACATGAATTGTAATTTTACTATAGCGGATTTTACAAGGTCAATCAGGAATGGCAGTCTAAAGCCCCTACACTTATTAGTCAAACTGACAGTCTGATTGAAATAATTTTAGCTCAGTTGACATTGAAACACTATTGTCACTACACCACCATTTCCGACTGTCCGGAGTCTCCACTCAACTTCATCCGTGGATTGAAGCTTTAAGTATTTAATATTTTGAAATCCATCAATCCATTCATCAGTCCATCAGTAGCTTGACGTTACACCGACAATCAAAATATTAATCTTCGGTCTGAATGTCATTCCGAATGATCGTGTAAAGTCCGCTTATGATTCCTTGCGACTTGGAAAAGCATTCAGAATGTCAGTCTCCTCTCCTTTTCCCGTGATTGAAGCTTGTATTTCAAACTATTTGAAAATCTGTCAATCCATTCATAAGTCCATCAGTCAAAATGTCAATTTTCAATATGAATGTCATTCAGAATCATCGTGTAAGGCCCGCTGATAGCTTTAATAGGTTAAAAATTGTGATTCATTATTCTTAAATACATACATACATAATCACGCCATGTACCTATAAATTAGTTTCCACAAAAACATTCCTATCCGGACAAGCCACTTTAGCTTCATCCATATTTATACATTCTCTTTTATGCTTAAATAAAACTATTATAAAATGTCAAATTGAGTTTGAAGAGTAGTTAAAAACTTGCACATAAATAAAGAATCGTTCGTAGAATTTTGATTGCTGCCTAACATTGAACTATATATTTGAATATGTATTATATAGAAGTATAAAAGAATAAAGTGGTGTCACAGGCCATGAATGAACATACTCAATTTGCATACGAACATCAAATTCATACTTTATTTACTTGTTTGATATGGCACGCTGATGTATTCCGATCACATTAAACATGAATACGATTTTGTTGATTGCTATATAAACGTTATTCAAATATTAAGCAATTGTTTTATAAATTCAATGGCCCGTATTCTCATCTCACATTTTCGTGAAAAAGTGCTTTTATTATTAATTTCAAAATAACTTTTTGCTTCTGCTTTTCATCAAATATAAATAGTATTTTTATTTTTGATCATTTTTATTATATTCGGTATTATACAATTTAAATAAACTGTTATAAAGTGCTTAATAAATAATTTTAAGTAAATGTCAAAAGTACTTTTGGCAAAAATCGCTTTTATAAATGAGGTAAGAATAAGGGCCAATATATTTATACGTTATTATATACTATATTTATTATAGTTACTGTTTATTTAAAAAGCAATATATGAATTTTAATATAATTTACAGCTCTTCGAACCGTTTTTTCTTTCCCGTTCAATTAAAAAAATATATATCGGTTCGGTTCCGGTTTTCGTACAGGAAAAAATAACGGTTTTTTTTTCGGTTTAATTCCGAGTGATAAATTTTTAAATTTTTTAAATATTTTTATTTGTATTAAAAACTTATTTTGTACCATAATTTAGAACATTTTATTCCTACTTTTTTTTATAATATAAGCATACTACATACCTAAATTGATACAAAAATATAATATGAATAATACATACATACACAATCACGCCATGTACCCAAAAGAGTGTGGCACAAACTCTTTTCAGTTGCCTCCAAACATTCCTATCCAAACAAGCAACTTTCGCTTCATTCTTATTCATAATTCCTCTCATACATGCTCTTTTATTCCTACTACTTGAATAATAATAATAATTATTAATTAATTAGAAGCATATAATATAGGATAATAGTATAATTTATTATTCAAAACTTATATAATTCGTATGTATGTTTTAATTATATAATAATAATAAAACGTATGTTAACGTAACAAATTCTTGTATAAGGATTTTTATTTATATATAATTAGAAAAAATAAATTTACCTCAAATTATTAAAATATTTTCCAAAGTATTTTCATTTAAATTATTTAAAGATTATTAAAAGTAAAGTTATTATAAAAATTCCCCTTCCTCAAAGTAATCCCTAGTTTCACTTTCAATTTCATTTAATGAGTATTTATCCACAATGTATTGTACCAAAATAAACCAATATTTTTTTTTCGGTTTATTTCTGGTTTTCGTTCCAGCAAAAATAACGGTTTTTTTTTCGGTTTTCGGTTCAGTTCCGGTTTGAATCCCTGATAATAATTTATATGAGTACAATTTAGTTATTATTACATAAAGTTCATACGTTTGCAAGATTTTCGTATTTTATATAAATTGATTATTTTTGTAATTATTATTAAAGAAAATAAGACAGCTTAGAAGTAAAACAACATAAGAAACATATGGGTAAACCCATATATAAACTACTTTGACATTATCACTTGGCAACGCTGTATAACAATAAAAATATATAATTTTTGTAAGTACTTAAATAAATATTTTATAAAAATTTGGTTAACACGTTCGCTGCCGGTTTGAAACCATGTACTTACCCCAGAGGCCGACAACATAAAATATTTTTAATAATGTTTTTTAACTTGTGTGAAGTCTATATTTTAATAATTTTTAACACAAATTTATTTTGTATATATATTAATATTATTGTATTATATGTAATAATGGTGTCAAATTTTATTGCCGATCGCCGCATTACGCGTGAGCTCCTGGTGAAATAAAGTGAAAAAAGTCAAATAACGCGCTCGGGCGTAATCGGCACCCAACAAAAGTACCGCATCCCGCGCCAGCGCGTTACCGGCAGCGAACGTGTTAATTTTGGATAAATAATATAACAACAATTGATTTAAAAAAAAATAATAGTTTTTTCTCAAAAAGTTGGCAACATTGTATTTTGTAAAGTTATGTAAGCGAGCTAGCGAACGACACATCAATACACTGTCATAAACTTTTGAACAGTGTTGTCAACGTTTGGAGAAAAAATACAAAATTTTTATTTCTATTTCTTAGTATTTATGTGATATTGCCAAGTATGGGTTTACCCATATGCTTCTGATTTTGTTTAATAATAACACCTTTGCAATTAATTTATTTGTTTAAGTAATAATTATCTAGCTTATATAAATTTATTGAAATGAACGATAATACAAAAACAAAAATAAAATTGATATAATTTTCAGTTGTTTCCAATTACGATTGTGAAATACTTTACTCATTTTTCCTGTCGTAAAATTTTATTGAACTATTGAATTAATCAAAATATGTTTTTTTCTACATGAAAGCGGTATTGTGATATGAATAAAAAATAAATAAAAGATAAGAATGTTCAATTAACATCGTAGAATAATTTGTAATTATTATTTCTATTACAAACTATTTCTAATTAATTGACATCATTAAAAAAAAAACAAACACCTTTTATTGTTTTATTACTGTTTGTTTTATGTTTCACACCGTTTTTATACTAATAAAAATATACTTATGAATGAAAATTTTCACTTAACAGAAAAAAAAACAGATTGTATAACTATTATGTAGATTTGCTTAGAATTACATTATGAATTTCACTTAATACATAAATTAAATATAAACAAAATAAAAACGTAAAGATAAACCCATGTATAGACCATTGTCATCAGTTGGCAACGCTGTATAACAATAAAATTATATAATTTTTGTAATAATTTGACTAATAATGTTGCTATAATTGATCTATAAAATTTTTTTTTGGAAACTTGGCAACCGCTTGCGGTAGCAAATTGGTATAATTTTTATGGGTACTAAAAAAAATCTTTTATGAAAATTTGATTAATTTCGGATGACTAGTACAGCAAAAATTTAATTTAAAAAATTTTAATAATTTTTTTTTCGAAAATTGGCAACTCTGTCCTATAGTAAAATGGTATAATTTTTATGGGTATCAGGGAGATCTGTTGTGAAAATTTGATTAATTCTAGATAAATAGTAAAACCAAAATAAAATTTTAAAAACTTTAGTAATTTTTTCTCGGAAAGTTGACAACCCTATACGGTAGTAAAATTATATAATTTTTGTGGGTACTAGAAAATCTATTGTGAAAATATATATTTTTTAAATTTAGTTATTTTTTCTTGGTAAGTTGGCCACACTGTATTTAACTGAAATTATATAATTTATGTGGGCACTAAGAGTATCTTTTGTGAATATTTGATTAAAATCGGATAAATAATGTGGCCAAAATTAATATTTTAAAACTTTAGTAATTTTGTTTTTTTCAGAACGTGGGCAACACTGGAAAACATAAATCCACATGTCCATCTTGGGCACTAACTGAATCTACCCTGAAAATTGGATGAACGGTCTAGGAGAAGATGGAATCACAAAAAAAGAACGAGTCAATGAATGAGCGAACGACGAACACCCATACACCCTCATAAGCTAGGTTCAGATTCGTTATCTAGAGGCAGTATGAAAGATTTCTATATAAATTTTTTTTTTTTTTTATTTAAAAATCAATTTTTGCTTTAACTTTAATCAAATATAAATAAATTTTCTATTTTCGATACTTTTTGTTGTATCTGATATTATAAAATCTATATAAATTATTTTACAATGTTTAAAAAATAATTTTATTAAATTATCAAAAATATTTGTAATAAATAAAAATTAAAGTTAGGTTATTAATTTTGTAAAAATTCTAATATAATATACGAATAAAGCAAGTATAGAAAAAAAAATATTTTTTTTTTTTTTGTAAAAAGTAGTAATACAAAAAAGTAAAAATACAAACTATAATTAATCACATAGCAAATATCTGTTTTAATTTAACAGAGTTAAAGACTGAAATTTAATGCTATTTATTGAAAATAAAACCAAATCAAAACAAAAAAAAAACGATCACGTTCAAGGACATTGAGTTTCATTTATTTTATTGTACAATATTATTGCACCTGTCTGCACGATTTAATATCAATTTATTATACCGGGTGTATACTTGGTTTATGCAATATAGGAAAAACAATGTTATTTTTTTAACATCGTAATTCCTGCCTCCCCGTTAGTTTTAGAGAAAAATTATAAGAGACAAAAATTATTTAGAATTAAAAACTACATTATTTACGCTTAAAATAATTGTGATATTACGTCTCAGTAATTAATTATTAATTAAATAAATATTATCAGTTTTCAGCAATATCAGACAGCCATGGACAAAACGCGAATGTATTTTGTTCACAAATGTCAGTTTATTGACAGTTGTAAACAAAATACATTCGCGTTTTGTCCATGGCTGTCTGATATTGCTGAAAACTGATAATATTTATTTAATTAATAATTAATTACTGAGACGCAATATCGCAATTATTTTAAGCGTAAATAGTGTAGTTTTTAATTGTAAACAATTTTTGTTTTATATATTTTTTCTCTATAAGTAACGGGGAAGCAGGAATTGCGATGTTAAAAAAATAACATTGTTTTTCCTATATTGCATAAACCAAGTATACACCCGGTATATAAAATGATCTGTAATTTTCTAATGTAAAAACTTATTTTTATATTAATTTTATTATTGTAAAATATTTTGAAATTTTTTATTACCTGCATAAAACACAGGAATAATCTTTATGAGTAATTAAACAAAAATATTATGAATAGTGAAAATATGTTTTTAAAAATATTTACAACATATTTACGACTTGATAACATTTTTTTTTTGTGGAATTTAACACTTCTGTTATAAGAAATTATTTGATTTTTGAAACTTTTTTTTTGCTATTAGTGTCAAAATCTATTCATTCTTATTATGAATTATTTTGGTTATAAAAAATAAAAGAAAAAATTAACAAGAATTTATTTTGAAATTTAAATTAATTTAGATAGCATTGGTAATTAATGCTTTATCTAAATTAAGAACTAAACATAGTAAAAAAATCTTTTAAATTAAAATAAAATGGCTTTAAGATTAAGTTCTGTATAAATTTTATTTAAAAATCGACGTTTCGACAAACTCTATGTATATCACCGTCAGGAAAAATTATACAATTGACATATAAAATAATAATAAGTTTATTTATTTAGCATATGCTAATAATAGTATTACAGAATTAATATAAATTGTTATTGATAAATACAAAAAGAATATACAAGAATATATATTTTTTTTTCAACTTTCGTTTGAAAGATATCAATGAATCAGCATTTTTATATCTATTGATAAGTTGTTATACATATTTAAACCACTAACAAATATAGTCTGATTTGTCGAAACCTTATTAGTTTTCGAGATAGATATATATATATATATATATATATATATATATATATATATATATATATATATATATGTAATATAATAAATAAACAGAACAATAGTTACAAAGTAACAAAATATGAAACTAGGTTATAAAATTTATAAATTATTAATTAAATAAATCCAAATTATATCGATTTTATTTTTTCTTTATAAATTTCTATTGCTTCTCTTATCAATCTACTGTTAATATTGGTGAGTCTTGTAAAATATATTATTCCTCTTCAATCGTAGGATATATATATAGAACTCCGTGTGAATTCGGTAAGGTTTATTCCTACTAGATTAACTAACAAAATAATTTTTTTTTTTTAAATCTTCATGATATAAAATTCGAAGGTACTATAATGACTGCAACACCCTTCGAAATATTGATGGATCTTGCAATTATTGTAGTTCAATCTACTGTTAATAAGCAGTAGATTGATAAGAGAAGCAATAGAAATTTATAGAAAAAGAGACAAAATCAATCAGTGCAAAGGCACTGATTTAAATAAAATTTGGCTTCCTTTAGTTACCTAGTAAACTTATTTCTATGTTCTGTTTATTTATTATATATGTCATTTGTATAATTTTTCTTCATAATGACATACGTAAAATATGTTGAAAAGTCGATTTCTAATTAAAATTTATACAAAACTTAATATTAAAGCTTTTTTATTTTAAGTACACTAAACGCTCATAATAAACTTTTCTCTCTCGATAAATTACGATTCATTCAAATGAAACTATTTTATTTAATTTTAATTGAAATATACTGATTTAAAATAAATTTGGTTTATTGCACTTTTGCACCATCCTGTACCATATGAATGTATTGAACGCAAGTTTTATTGTAGGATAATTCAGTATCAGTGGCTGTTCTCCTGATAAAGATTTGAGGTGTGCATTGATCCTAAAATCGAAGCCAACACGTCACACAACTAACCAAATCTCAAACTTTATTTATTTTCTACCTATGCAACAGGTACAATTTAATGTATAGCATGTATAGAAGCAATAAATTCAATTTAAAAATATATATTGTTATAAAAAATATGAAAATTTAATTAGAAAAATGAAATAAATATTTTATGAAGGACATGAGAACAAAATTTATTAGTTCTAGAATTTCTATCATTTTTGTTTTGAATTTATAATTATTTTGACTAAAGAATTATTTGGCCAATATTTTAACACTGTTCAATTTAAAAATGGTCGGAAAAATCTTTTAATTTACAATTTTTTTAAAAAATTTATTTATATTTTTATACAAAATTACATAATATTTTTAATAATCTTGTAATAAAAATATGTATTTTTTACAGATTTTTGTTTTATCATAAAGCAGAAAGCAGAAATTAAATTTTGCAAAATCTTACTTTAGACACATGTAATTATAGGTTAAGAATTTTATGTTAAGAATTCTTTTCATACGTAATATACATACATACACAATTACGACAAAAGGATGCAAACTATTTCCACTATCCCGAAATTAGTTTTCTCTAATCATTCTTATCCAGACAAGTAACTGTAGCTTCATTCACATTCATATCTCTCACCCTTTTTTTTTCTATTCCTACTACTTGGAAACTTTCGCTCCTGCAAAATACACTCAATCATACCATTCCATCTTCTCAACGGACGTCCACGCAAAAGTATACCTTGAAAATCATTCACATATACTTCTGACAGACTAACACCAACTTTTGCAACAACATTTTTTTTCAATTTCATACTCATCATACACTAATCTATTTCGTTCCCGATTCCATCTAGTTGCACTACGTGAAAATCTCATTTCTGCAGCAGTCACCAAAGCACCCATAACCTTACAACCAGCACTAACTTTCGTTTCAATCTCACGATCAAAGCAACCATCCTTATACAATAAACTACCCAAATAAACAAATTCATCAACCTGCTCTAAACGTGCACCATCACAAATACATTACATTCAGTCGTCAAGAAACCCTTCTCAAAAAATAATTTGACACTTATGAACATTCAAAACAAGATTCACAGCCTTACCTACAACATTAATTCTATCAATCATCCTTCTCAATTGCTTTTTAGGTTTAGCCAAAACAACCACGTCATCAACATACGCTAAAGCAGGTACAACACAATCACCTATATGTATACCATCATCACCACAGAAAGCTTTCTGAAGAAGAACATCCATATATAAATTAAATAACCAAGGAGACATTACATAGTCCTGTTTTACGCCAACATCAATACGAAACCAATCACTTAAACAACTATCAACTCGTACAGCAGCCTCACTTCCATCATACTGAGCTTGAATTGCTTCTAAAAGATTAAAATTAATACCGTACTCGCCAAGCATATCCCACAAAATTTCCTGAAAAACACTGTCATAAGCTTTCCTTAAATTTATTTTTTTCGACAATCATACGAAGAGCAAACAATTGATACACAGACACACACACATCCTTTCTCTGGCAAGAAGCCACCCTGAACGTCACTATTTTTAAAGATATGAATTATGTATGAATGATTTTTTACCAAATAATTTAGCGGTATTTCCAATTCCAGATAAAATGTGGAATATAGTTAAGCACAGAATAAGTTAATGTAATTCTATAGTTAACAATTCCGCATTTTATCCGGAGTTACAAATACTGGCTCTAAAAATAATTAATCTTGTTTATAATAACACTTTATTTCTATTTTAAAAAATTTCATAAAATACAAATCTGGCATCATCAAATTTACAATATTTTATTCATTCATGTATAATTACAATTCAAAAGTTAGCGTCATTTTCTAAAAAAACAACTTTATCAACAACAAATTTACATATTATAAACATTTAGCAATAAACTATTTGATTGCGGAAGCACATACGTGTCACGAACAAAAGTTATTTCATATACGAACATTTTACTTTCACAACGGACAATAAGAAAATATCCTTTGACTTTAAATGCACTGATATAAATTTTTATAGAAAAAAGAAAAACATTCTTTCTTCAACATATTATATTTATAAGAGTACGTGTTGACCTTGGGGCCAAAGCGGTTAAAACCGGTTAAAAAATTTATTCACAAATCTTTTATAACCAATACCGATTATCTTTATAGCATACTAAATAAGGCAAAGAAGTTTCGCTTGTCATCTTTAAACAATTAACTAAAAAAAGAAGAATTTTATTTTTGGCTTTCATTGATGGAATTTTTTTTTGCTATTATTATGAACAAATTATAATATAACATATTAGTTTTCAGTGAATTCCATTAAAGTCGTTTACATTATAATAATATGTATAATAATTATGTTTGTAAATCAAGTTAGCTTGTATTCAATTTGCATAATTATATGCTTAGACAAGTGATTTCAACATTTTTTTTTAAATCGTCTCATTTTCATTCATTAAAAACTAATATATATATATATATGAAACTAATCAGTTTCAATAAAAAGCAATAGAAATTTATAAAGAAAAAGATAACATCAATAACTGTGAAGGTACTGATCTGAATAAAATTTGGCTTTCTTTAATTAAATATTTATAAATTTTAAAATTTTATAATCTACTTACTTATTTTGTTACCTAGTAACTTGTTTCTGTGTTTTGTTATTTACTGTAAATGTGATTTGTATTATTTTTCCTGATGAAGACGTATGTTGAGTACGTCGAAACATCGATTATTAATAAATATTAATATAGAACTACAACCTAAAGCAATTGTATTTCAATATAATAAGTTCTAAAAGATTTTTTACTATACTAATAAATACTTGTCATTAACTTATTAATTATTAATATTTTTCATTAAGAAAATAAACTTTTATCTTTTTAAAGCATTTATATATGGCAGCTAATTAGTTTCAGTAACTTCCCATAAAACATCTATCTGTATATCTATATATGATCAAATAAAAATAACTAGTTTCTTAATTTTATTGTTGTTCTACTTGTTATAAATCACTCTGTAATAATGTATTTGGTTATATAACTACATAAACTATTTTTAACATAAAAAAATATAATAAAATTTACACTTTCTGTGGTTGACGCTTGATAAAACATTTTTAAGAATTAATAACAAATAAAACTGACGATAAAAGTGTTTTTAAATAAATAATAAGTTTCATATGATTTATGGTACTTATTTCGAATTAATTTAAAAAAAAAATATAGAATTTTTTCTTGATAATTTCACAATAAGATTACAGCAGATAAGTATATTAATTACAAAATTTTACACATATAAAAAATCACAAACATTTTGTACTGAGTTATTATTAAAAGAAAGTAATGACTGTCATTAGCTATTTACAGTATGCTATAAACCATTCAATAATTATTACAAAATTATCTATAATTACTTGTAAACATATACATATATGGACGTACGTAATAATATAATTTTAAATTTAATAAGCGAGAACCTGTTAGCGAAATATAATTTATTTTTAATATTTTATGTAACATTGTACTGGTAACTATATGAAAAAATTTATGAAAATTTTGCAATCGATTTTAAACTAACTTTCCGAAAAACTAGATACTTGAAATTTTAAATATAGCTGAGCACTAGATGACAATGCAATATTAACTTATTAATTAATAATATTAGAAATATTAAATTAAAGTTAATTAATTAACTTAATTAATTATAATTTTAATTAATAAAATTATAATTTTTAAATAATAATTAATTAGGTTAATGTTAAAATTCAACAAGACTAAAAAGCAGAAAATAATTATTTAAATAAAAAAAAAATTAATATACCACGTTTTTAACACGAACTAAAAAGTATAAAATAATTTCTCCTATCGTATATTTATTTATTGTTCGTTGATTTATCTCCAATTTTGTATTTTTTTTAACTAAAGTTTATTTAAAATAACAATTTGATTACAACCAATCATCTAAAATTTAGTCATCTAATGAAATAGCTACTCTATTTTAATATTTAGTTAACTATAACTATAAATGTTAAAATTATTTAAGCATATACAGTGTGTTGATAAAGTAAGGAACAAAATTTATAATTTCGTTATTTAATGTTTTCAAGAAAAACGTTCGGACACGTCGATTTTATTTTTTAATTAGCCACCTTATGGCATAAAAATGTTACTTATGACGTCATGCATTTTTGCACAATGACGTCATCATTGGTTTTTTAAAATGGCAACCCCAATAATATCAAATATCGATATTAAAATTCCAAATATTGCCCAGCCCTATTTAGAACTCACTGATAAAAAAAAACAAAAACTTTAGAATTATTTACTTGATTCAAAACAAAATATTACATAGAACCCATTGTTTTATTTTTTATTAAACTTCTGAAAAAACCAAAACATTGCAAACAATTTACAAGAATTTACTTAAAAAAAATAAAACAAATTAATGATTCAGTTAATTTTTAGGACTAAAATTATAATCTGCAAGATAATATGAAAAGATTAACATATTATTCACGTCAATATTTAATAAAAGATTTATTTTATTTATCTATCTTATCCTTCAATTCTAAGACAATGATACATATTTATGTCAATATTCTCTGGTTCACATCAAATTAAAATTTAATAATAATTTTAATAACATTAAAGCAATAATAATAATAATAATAATATTTCTCAAACTAAAGTTAAAGAAAATTCTGTAAAATTATCTCATATTTTTAATGTATTCACCAATACCTGTTACAAATTTATAATTTTCCTATATCTGTTGGTATATGTTAAATAAATAATAATAATTATTATTAAGTAATTAAAATATTTTATTAGCTTACATATAAAATGGTGGAAAGACAAAAATATTTGGTGGTTTCTTAACTTCTTCATTCATAGCAGGACGATGAAACATAATTTTTTTATAGCCCGTTGTCATTTTTACGAACATCTACACTTATAAATTATTATTAAAAAATTAAGTTCATTAATTAAAAATAAAAATTAATAAAGTAAAACTGTAACTACAATTCAGTACCTAACAATATACTAAACTAAACTAAAATAGCACTATAAGTATAAAACTAAAAATGGCATTAGATAATTGTATTCTAATTTGTTCAGTACATAAACAATTAGCATGTATTATTGTAAGTCATAAAATATACTTAATTATAGATTTGACAAAATGGTATATTATATGTTACGAGAAGTAAACAGCGACGATTATTGTATTGAGCACAGGTATTTGTGGCCGAGATCAAGTAACCTGGACGAAACACAAAAAGAGTCAGATATATTATATAAGATGTTTTCTTCAAGCGTTCTAAACGAAACTAAACTAAAAATACATGCCAAGTAACCTTAAGCAGTTTTAGAATAGTATGTCTATATTATTTATATTTGTTAGGTGATTTGTGAGAATTAATCTTTCTTTGGTCAAATATACAATTTCTGAAAAATTTGATGGAATACATTATATTTCTTGCACTTCTTCACACAAATTTTCAATAATCAAATTCAAACGAAAATAAACAAATGCAATTGTCAATTAACTTAGCTTGACTTAATAATTTTTAACATAGCCGTTGGAGATGTCAAATTAAATACACTTGACCGTGTTTCTTCGATTGAATATGCAGTTTCTGGCCGCCCTGGACGGTGCACATTACATTTCTTCACACATTTTTAAAACTCAAATTTAAATTCAAGCGCAAATAAGCAAAATAATTATCAAACTTAATAGTTTTCAATATTTACCGCAGAATATGTCAGATTAAATATATTTGTCGTTGTAGTTATGTTTGGTGTTACCAAGTAGTGTATATAGTTAGCTAACTGCTGTATAATAATATCATAATTGTACTAGTAGCATAATGACCTCTTTCTACATAGGCAATATGGTAACGTAATATTAATATTATGGTACGTTTGAAAAAAAAATTATTTTTGAACTGAAAAATATTTTGTGTATCAGAATTGAATTGAATTTATTTTTATAAGATTGATTAAATTTCCAGTTTTGCGTCACACTCACACCACTTATATAAAATTAAAAATAGTCAATATTTATTTGTTGATGTAGAATTTTTTTATCATTTCTAAACCACAAAAATTTGCAAATTTTTACGTTTAAATATTTAAGTAATAGTACATTTCTCAGAATAAATGCAATATATTCTATTCCATTTTAATAAAAAGATTATTATATGTGATATCATTCGTAATTATAATATAATTTAAAATAATTATCTAAAGTCAAGAATGTTTCTCAAAAATACTTAATGACGTCAGATTAAAAAACAAAGGATATATGAAGAAAAACAAAATGCAAATTTTGATTGTTAATATAATTAGTGGTGCTGTGTCGTATTACAAATATAGTATTTAAATATTTGTTTCTATTTTTACGGCGCCAATTTTATTACATTTACCAACAAAACCTTCAAATAGTTGACTCTTTCCACTTCTTGTTATTGCTATAAATATTTACACTAGTTTACAAAATTTAAGTATTGTTTTAATTAAAAATTATTTAATTATTATTTGTTTATATTTTTTCTATTTGATTTCATAAATTAATATTAGAAAAATCAAATATAATCATTGTTAAATCTTAAATTAATTTATAGTCTGACGTGTCCGACACATATGCGGGTCCAGGTTCGAATCCCGCTTGGATCATGGATGTTTGTGATGTATTTGTATCGTCCAAATACACTTTGATAAGTTATCTATTGGTTGTTGGTCTTCACTACCGAAACCATTCGTGTAAATAAAATTTATATTTTAAGAAATATTTATTTTTCTATTACTTGTAATATGTGTAATTACTGTGGTTATTAAACTAAGATAATAAAAACCATATGTGTTTTACAAATGTACAGTTTAAAAGCATGCTAAAACAACTGTTGTGTATTTGTCAAAAAAATATCATGTTACATATTTGTATTTTCTTGCATTTTTTACAAATAATTTTCTTTCATTTATTCATTCATACAATCAGAAACTTCTATGAGTGTAGAAATATAAGAGTTCATATTTGTTTATTATATGCAGATGCCTTTGTATAATAAATAAAAAATATTAACATTGCTAAAATATGATCATATATTAATCTAATGTACTCAACTGGATTAGTAAATAAGTTTATCAGTCAATTAGTTTAGTTGGTAACGCAGCTGCCATAAAGGCAGAAGATCCCGGGTCCACATCCCGGAAAGGTCAATACATTTTTAAAATTAACGAATGATTTAATTAGTTCATTAATAGCGATATCAGCATTTAAATATTAAACTAAATTTTATATTTGTGTGGATTAAAAAACTTTAGATCAAAGATATTTAGAGGTAGTTCTAAACTTCGTGACAGATAAGATGCCTTAAGGCCGTAAACAAACAAAGTATAAATGATGCCTAATAAACGTAAATTTGTCATCTGCGTATAGTCTGCGTTATCTGCTAAGAGATTTGGAATGTACTCCACTAATTTTTCAAGTAAACATGCTAACACAAAAACTTGAATCTGCGAAAATTATATTTTTGAGTTAAGAGGTGTATGAGCTTGAAAGAAACATATTACCATTGAATAAATTAAGATTATACTAAACTAAACTAATCTATTAAGATTATATATTCAATGATATTACTAAACCAGAAAGTCGTAACTGTAATAAATTAAATCGAAATTTACGTATCCACAAAAACTGCCTACACTGTTCAAAAGTTTAAATTAAAAGAGTAAAAATGTCTGAAAGTAATTAAATTTATACCATTAGTAATATATTACTCTATTTACATTATATTTTAAAATATGTAACTTTCTACAAGAATAATTGAGAAAAACAAATTTCTAAAAATGAGTAAATAATTACGCTCACATGAATATTACCCTTTAATAATGCAAAACTTGTAATTATACGATGTTAGTCAATTTTTAACTGCTCTATTCGAAAAAAATGACCTACAAATGCTTATAGCGGGTTTTTATTTTAACTTGACAAATCGAAATATCTTGAAAAAAATGCACCGTACGAAAAAATTGCCCGAAACGAAAAGTTAATATTTCAGAAAGGGGTATCTGCCTGTGTGTAAATTAGTTCTCTCCATCCCCCTTGTGGATGGGGTGATAATCAACTTTGAAATCTTAAATGAAAACCGCCATTTTTTAATACAGATTCAGATTTTCCATAAAAAAATAAGTTAGTTTTATCCAAAACATTTTATTCGATTTGCGATAAATGGCGATCTAACAAACAAAATTAGATTAATTTCAGATTTTTCTGCCAACACCTGTCTCGATTCATTGCAAAGTTAATTTAAGGTAAAAAATATTACTTTTTAAGTTAAATACTTTTAAATTTATCACACCAAAAAAAATATTTCATTTTAATTGTAAAAATATAATATAATTTAAGACAAAAATTAATAGTTTTTTTTCGTAAATTTTACCCTTATACATTTTTATTCTTTTACCCTACAATTTTGAACACTGTATATATATCCTAAAACTGAAAAACTATAAATATTTGAATACTACATTTTCGTAAAAAATATAGCTTTATTAATATTATAAATAACAGTAGGTAAAGTAATTTCATAAAATTTAAAATTCAACAAAGAAAAATGCATTATGTAAAGAATTTTAATGGTATATATTTCAAATCTGGCAAAAATCAACTTGTACAATTACATATATTGCAAGATGCAGATGTTATCTGTAATCTGATTATATTATAATACGTGCTGGTTGTCACAAATAAATCTTTCACTTGTCACACGTCAATTTCATGCATAAAACAATACAATCATCAACTACAATATGTACATTTATTCATTCATATATTCATTGTA
Source organism: Clivina fossor (assembly GCA_963966155.1). Classification (NCBI taxonomy): domain Eukaryota; kingdom Metazoa; phylum Arthropoda; class Insecta; order Coleoptera; family Carabidae; genus Clivina; species Clivina fossor. The sequence continues at coordinate 26,900,540 of OZ014555.1, forward strand.
GTAGCTTTAGTCAACTACTTAGATTACATTACATCTTAGCATTGTAAATGGAATATTTATTCAAATACTAGTTAATAACATCAAATTTATTAATTCAAAAAAAGAAATCTTATTTGAAACTTTTAGAATGTCAGTCACATATCCTTGCTAGATTAAATAATGACATTTTAAAATCTACTTTTCATAATTACATATTAATCGCAAATTATTTTTAGCATCTTAAATTATATAGTAGTTTCATAATATAGTACAAATTTGTAAAATATTCAAATATACAAGAAAAAAGAAATTTTATTTGAAACTTTTATAATGTGAGTCACATATTTTTGCTGGGTACATAATTTTGCATAGCGAAACTGCACGCCAGTTATTTCCAAAAAGATTAAGGTATTAAGATTTCAATCTAAAACCAGCTAAGAATCGATCCACCCTGCGTGTCAATAATTTGTATAATATATTTTAGCTAGTCGAAAAGACTAGCTTATAAAATCGTCAGTACGGCTGGCTGGCTGGCTGGCCGGCCGTGTCCAGAAAATACGATAAATACGAGTGTTAATTATAAGTATAAAGGAGAGCTCGTAGAAAGCTGAAACTTGGCAATTAGATAGTTCATACCAAATAAAAAATTAAGTTCAATTTTCAGACCGCAGTGTTGCCAACTTTCCGAGAAAATTTTTTAAAAATTTATTACGGCTATGTTGTTTAACCGATTTTGTTCAAATTTTCACAAAAAATTTTTCTGGTATCCATATAAATTAGATAATTTCAACAAAGTACAGTGCTGCCAACTTTCTGAGAAAAAAATTACTAAAATTTTTAAAAATTTATTATGACCACGTTATTTAACCAATTTTAATCAAATTTTCACTAAAGATTCTCCTGGTGCCCGCATAAATTATGCAATTTTAACAAAATACAGTGTTGCCAACTTATTGAGAAAAAAATTACTAAAATTTTAAAAATTTATTGTGGCTACATTATTTATCCGATTTTAATCAAATTTTCAGAAAAGTTTCTCCTAGTGCCCACATAAATTATAATTTTATTAAAATACGATGTTGCCAACTTTCCGAAAAAAAAAAATAATTTTCTAAAAATTTGTTATGCCCGCATTATTTATCCGATTTTAATGAAATTTTTACAGAAGATATCCTTAGCGCCTATAATATTATATATTAGCAAAATACAATGTTGCCAACTTTCGGTAAAAAATTTTTTTATCCCTATTTCTTATCATTTATGTGATAATGTCAAAGTGGTCTATATATGGGTTTACCCATATACTTCTAATCTTGTATTTTAGCTAGTCGAAAAACTAGCTTATAAAATCAAACCACATTCGACTAGCTCCATTCTCGCTTTGCGAGAATATTATATTAACCTAAACTAACCTAACCTAACCTAATCTATTGTCTATTTTCATAATAAATATTTGGTTATAATTAATTTGTAATCTTCCTTATTATTGATAGGACAACACAATATTAATTTCAAGTTCACATTAAAAATTGTGCTGTGTCAAATAATTTGTTTTTAAAATATATTCCAAGACCCTTATAATCTGATAATCCACTGGGGTCGACTAGCCGTTGAACCGACGTGAAGTTTCGTTATTTAAACGTGGAATTTTCGACCACGGCGTGCAATTTATGTGCTCCGATCTTTGCTATATTAAATAATAATATTTTAAAATCTACTTTTCATAATTACATATTTGTCGCAAATTATTTTTAGCTTTTTAAATTATATAGTAGTTTCATAGTACAAATTTATAAAATATATGTACTGTGTTTTTTTTACAAAAAAAAATTATAGATCTCTGTTGTTATAAATAGTCTAGCAGGACCCGTGCGCTTCGCTGCACATTCAGATTAGGTTGACTGAAATTCAGCAGTCTTATCAATAAAATAGACAAAATTTAAAAATGTAAAGATGTCATTTTACTGATAAAGTTAAACATTCCAAATGTTTATATTATACTTATATTTACTTTCAAATAATATTCTGGTGTATATACACTAAATGAATTTATATAGCTTCATTGGTTTTGGAATTACAAACATCGTAATACATGTCATATATATAAATTGCTTGTTCTTATTCTTTTTTTGCATAATATACAGTAATTTTTTTATCGTTCAATTATAATTACGAGTACACTTCAAAAATTGCTCACTTTCCAAATATTGCTTAATAAAAACCTATATATTTATCTTATAAACCAACCATAATTATAGAGAGTGAATCTAACCGTAAGATCAATACATATTAAGCGAGGAGAAAAATGTAAGCGATACTGTTTCGAGAAGAATATTGCTGATAATAATTGCATAAATATCGGGCATCCGGTTTGGTTGACCGAATATGTTCGTGGCCAATTCAAGAGGATGCATTGCGTCCTTGCGTGCTAATCCTGTTGTGTGTTGTGTGACTTCTCTGCTGTTAACACAAGGAGATACACACTATATAATGTGTAGCATGTATCACGGCAATTACCTATTGGCATATATATGTATCTTAGCGTTTATCATTTGATTATATTTTTAAGTTAAGCTCACGTCATATTGTGAATTACGTATGTGAATTTTATATTGCTATCTGATAAGTAAAATGCTCTTATACAGTAACAAAAATCTGTTAGATTTGGTGTTAAAAAAACGATATCTTGGTTATTACACGAAATTGAAATTTAAAAAAAAAAAACATATCACAATCGAGAGTTGAATACTAAACATAATTTTTCGTAACAAAAAAAACACGAAACAATAAAAGTTTTCTAGTTAGTTTTTAATTAATTATTGAAAATTAGTTTACATTTTCAAAGCAATTCAAAAACGATGACGTACATCATACACAATGACGCTATAACATGACGTTCTGTCACGTTTTATTACCTGATTAGCAGAGATCATTTAGCAAGTACAAGTAAAATAAATATAGTATGTTTCATATATATTTCTAACTAATAGTATACATTTTAAAAATATATGTTTTGGTATAACACTTTATTATATATTTATAAAGTTAATTATAAGTGTACTTAAATAAATCTTAAAGCAATTTTTAATAAGTTTATTTTTGTAGAAAATTATAAACCTTACAAAACAAACGCACTTAGTAAGCTGTCTACTATCATTTGGTTTAAAATTAACCTATACTCTGTCTATGTCAAACAACATATTGATCGTTTTTATTAATTTTCTTTTTATTTATACATTTTAAAAATGAGTAACAAATTATTTATTACAGTACCAACTAATCCCCTCTGTTCTCTAATGCCCGTTTTACACGACGCAACTTTCTGTGGGATTTTCTTGCGCAACAAAATTGCACAAGAAAATTGCTCGTGAAATACAGAAATTTCACACGCAATTTTGTCGCGGCGACAAGTTGCACGGATTACAACACGTTGTAATTTAATTGCATGGCCTTGCAATTTCTAGTTACTTTTTAGTAACTTTCAGTCTTACCAACTTTTATTATGAAAGGCACAATACCAGTATTTTTTTTTATTTATATTTGATTTTCCTATGAGGTGTGTCATACATTAAAAAATAAATTACAATAAAAATTATTTATTTTTTTTATATATTTCGTGTGTTTATTTTGAACGTTATACAGTTATGATATATTTTGACGTTTAGTTATTTTTTTAATTAGTTGGCATCTTGGAATGAAATAACCAAAATCGCAGTGCAATTTTCTTGCATTGTGTAAAACAAACATATATTTTTGCAATTTTATTGCGCAACTTTCTTGTACAATTTTGTTGCGCAAGAAAACCCCACAGAAAGTTGCGTCGTGTAAAACGGGCACAACACCACACGAACAATATGGCCGACGTCAATTTTTGGAAAATTATTTTTGTTTTCACGCCTATAATTACATAAGATTGGTAACAAGCAAATGTATTTTTTAAATATTTGTTTCTGTAGTTCATTCACGATAAATATTCCAATGATCATGTAATCAATGCTACGTTTATAAGATGATACGTTGCAGAAAACAAGAATTTCTACCGCTGAATATTGTATACCGTTTAAATGGAGCAATACAGCGTCATACTTTTAAACAGGTGTTTAATATTAAAAAATAACACCACAATATTACCACTAACAATTTGCATTATCTAATGATCGATAAACCTAAATATGAGCATATTAACGTCTCACTACTGAAAAAAACAGACTATTCATTCGCTAGTTATAACAAAAAATTCGAATAAACTAAAAATCAAACAATCGAACAAAACAAAAGACAACATAATATTAAACGTTATTAATACAATATTATTAAACACTGTGAAAATATAATGAACTACATTTACTAAATTCATCGCATTGCATTTGCAATATTTAAAATAATTACTAACATTATATTTGTGAATGTTTTATATTAGTTTACTATGTAATTTAATATGATAAAACATAAAAATCATTATCTAACTAAATGTTGGAGTCGGAGTCGAAGTCGTAGACAGAATTTGAGTCGGATAAAAAAAATTTCGATGCCCACCAATTTTTTTATCGACTTCACACTCCTGCTTTTAGGTAGTGAGGATGGACATTCCTTTTATTCAATAAGGAAATATTACGTGAGCTATCACGTGAATATTTCTGTCATAAAATTGAAATCTTTATCGTGAACGAATTATAGTAAAAATTTTACACTATTTTGATAAATACGTATTTCTAAAGTTAAGCCTTGCATCTTCAATAGTCTATTATGAAAAAAACTAAAAAATCCTAATTAACAATCTAAGGTTACACAAGTACTCAAGGTACGGATGTGGGATTTATTCCACATTTATTATAAATTTTTATCAATGTAATTGCATAAAGTTCCTTTGCACAATAATCTCGTAAACACAACATGCAACAAACATATCTTTGAGTATGTTGTATATTATTGTTTTTAAAGTTCACAATTGTCAAAATTCTTGATTGTTCCATATTACAAAATCTTACTTTCGAGAAAATGATGTTTAAAGTTTCTGAACTGAATTGTTTATAGTAAGGATACAGAACCAATTAGAATTTATATTTTCGAAACTATTAAAATTATAACTTCTACGATAGTTAAAACAGATAAAAAAACAAACAAATATAGCTAAAATTAGCAATAACTCAATTTGACCAAAAATGGCGTATGAAACAAACAAGAAATCGACTGACGATTTATTAAATTTTATTCACACAAAATATTACCATAAGGCTTTATTTACACTACTCTATTTATTAGCATAATGTTATAGAACAGAAACTAATGATTCTGAATCAAACTATTTATAAACTTATTAAAAAAATAATGTAAATGTACAATTTTTGTTTTGATAGTTGTTACTGGATATATTGCAGTCAAAAACTGAAATTATTAATGTCTTTTAACAAATTTTTATTATAAAATAAAACTGCTTTAGGTTCAAGTTCTGTATTAAAATTAATTTATAATCTAATTAATAATATCTAATTACTAGGTAACAAGTAAGTGAGTAGATCATAAAATTTGATAGATTTTTAATTGATGGAAGCTAAATTTTATTTAACTCAATGTCTTTACAGTGATTGGTATATAGTATCTTCAAAGATACTATAATAATTGCTAGACCAATCAATATTAACAGCAGATTGATAAAAGAAGAAATTGAAATTTATAAGGAAAACGACTACATCAATTACTATGAAGGCATTGAGTTAAAAAATTAAAAATCTATACAATTTAATGATCTAGTCACTTACTTGTTACCTAGTAACTTGTTTCTATGTTCTGGTATTTACTGTAATGTCATTTGTATCAGTTTATCCTAAAGAAGACAAGTGTTGAGTTTCATTGAAACGTCGATTTATAAATTAATTTTAATAAAAAAACTTGAACCTAAAGCAGTTTTATTGGGTCGCGGACAATTCACCGAAAACCGTTCACCGAAAACAATTCATCGAAAACAAATTCACCGAAGTACCAATTCACCGAAAAACAATTTATCGAATAACCAAATAAAATACCTAACCTAATCTACCCATCACTCCTCCGTAAAGTGTTAAAGAAGAAAATAAAAAAAATAAATACGCTTTTTTAAAGACATTCCTAATATTCATAATGAGGCTATTTATACATACTGAAAAAAAAAACCTAAACCAACCTACTAACCTAACCTTTCCTAACCTAACCACTTTTAATTTTAATTTAATTTAATTCTATTTCAGTTGGTTATTCGATAAATTGTTTTTCGATAAATTGTTTTTCGGTGAATTGATACTTCGGTGAATTTGTTTTCGATGAATTGATTTCGGAGAACGGATTTCGGTGAATTGTCCGGATACCAGTTTTATTGTATATAATGATTTCTGGGAGATTAATTACTATGTTAAACTTTTATTATGTTTTTACAGGTTAGTAGAGTTCTGTACCAGTAGCATTGCGACTAACACTAATTTTATGATAAATATGGTAGTCTGAATGAGCCATTATTTTTGGTATATTTTTGGCACGTACCACTATAATGTCAATACAAGTAAATTTATGAAATATAATAGTAGTCTGTAGTTTAATGAAAATTATGTAACAAAAACTGAAAATTATGAAAATGATAGGATGTAGCAGGCGTTAGATTTAAGATAAGAAACAATAGACATATTTTCCGCAGTTTAGCATAAATTGTTTTGAAATTCAATATATCCTTATTGTTCATTTTATTAAATAATTTAATAAATTAATGTTAATTTTTGCATATTTTGTGAATTTCTTATTGTCAATTAAAGTAATATACAAAGTACAACTGAACTTGTATAGAGATCCGTTATATAAAGAGTCCTATTTACATTATACATAAGGACTATACCGATACTATTGGGGTTCCCATTACAGTAATAACTATACGAGTAGTAAAAAATGTTTAGATAAATCCGTTTCCTAAAAATGATAAATAGTATTTACTATAAATGGATAAATTTTAAAAGACTACTTTTTTACTCCAGAAAAAGTGTCAAAAATATAAAGACTTTTTAGAGCAATTAAAAACTGACTATTAACATCGGATAACAACAATTTTAACATTATTAAAGGGTAATAAAATACAAAAAAAAAAGGTAAATAAGTAGCCATTCAAATATGGGCAATTATTTACTCTTGCTTTTCGTATTTTTTTGCTATTTTATTAGTATAACAAGTTACATATTTCAAAATATAACACAGAAAAAGAGTAATACATTACACTAATAATGATACAAATTCAATTGCCCTCAGATATTTTTACTCTTTTACTCTAAAACAATGTAACCGTAATAGGTAATAACAGTTTTATATAAGGCTTGACAAGCTCAATTAACTCCTAGCTTTCAAATTATTAACATCGATCAATTTCAATATTAAAGTGCGCTTGTGACAAAGAATGTAATTCAAATCATTAAAATTTGGTGTTAGTGATAGGTGTCTTCTTAAAAATCTGATTTCTCTATACAAGTTCTACTATACTTGCATTTAAACTATAAAGATATAAAAAAACAAACTTTTACTGTTTAAAAAATTATTAACACTATTAATACACTATTTTACAAAATATTATTGCGTATATCCAAAAATAAAGAATTATAAAACAAAAAAATAATTAGTTTTTCCACAATATCTATTAATATAGTAACGGCCGTTTCGTCCTTTCGAACATCATCAGACTGAACACAAAAAACTTTACATTGCTATTTATATGTTTAGCAACGGTGAATTTGACAGATCGAGTTGTTCGTTAGAGCAGGTAGATGAATTTGTGTATTTGGGTAGTTTGTTGTCTAGAGATGGCTGTTTTGATCGTGAAATTGAAAGGAAAGTAAATGCTGGTTGTAAGGTTGTGGGTGCTTTGGGAACTTTTGCTAGAAATGTTAATGTTTCCAAAAAAGCCCGTTTGAGTATATACAACGCAGTTTTGGTGTCTACGTTGATGTATGGTAGTAAATGTTGGGTTTGGTTGCAAAAGCTTTAACGGAAAATGACTGCTGTGGAAATGAGATTTTTACGTGGGGTATGTGATGTAAATAGGAGAAATCGGGTACGAAATAGATTATTGTATGATGAGTGTAAAATTGAAAAAAATATTGTAGCTAAAGTTGGTGTTAGTCAGTTAAGATGGTTTGAACATGTTGAGCGAATGTCTAATGAACGTTTGGTTAAAAACATTTATTTGAATAATTTTGAAGGTATACGTTTGCGTGGACGTCCGATGAGTAGTTGGAGTGGTATGATTGAGAGTGTTTTTCGTGAGCGAAAGTTTCCAAGTAGTAGAAATAAAAGAGCATGTATGAGAGGAATTATGTCAAGCGAAAGTTGCTTGTTTGGATAGGAATGTTTGAAGGCGACTGATTTCGGGATGATGAAAAGAGTTTGTGCCACACCCTTTTGAGTACATGGAGTGATTGTGTGTGTATGTATGTATGTATGTTGTTCGTTGGTAATATTTTTCTTTGAATTTACCGCTCTCCTAATTTCAAAGTTTTCCAAACAGTTCATTCTGAATTCCGTATCTTGTATCTACAGTGTGTAAAACTTTAAGTTCTCCATTAAATTCGTGCTTATTTTCAATAAAGTATTCTGAAAACCCTATATTAGGTGTTTGTTTCGTAATTGCATTTAAATGTTTTTTTAATTCTTGTTTGAACTGATCTGCCGCTTTGCCCAACATATATGGCATCGCAATCTTGACATTTAATTTGATATATTCCTGGTAATTCTTTAATTTGGAATTTTCCTTTATTATTTACAAGTAAATTTCTAAGATTGGTTTTATTCACTAATATAGTTTGTATTTCTTATTTATTTAAATTTTGTGCTATTTTATCTGCAGTTTTCGGTATGTAATTTAGAAAATACCAGCGGGAATTAAGTTTGAACTGTTCAGAATTACAATATATTTGTTCCATTATTAATTTTTTACATTTATTCTTAACCATATTATCTATTATAACTGGGTTATATCCATTATTAGCTGCTATAGTTTTTATAGTATTAATTTCAGTATGATAATCATTTTTATTTAACGGTAAATGAAAATGATTATTTTTTGTTTTATTTTATTTAATTTAAAATGTTCCACCAAGTACCGACTACAAATTCTCTTAAATTAATAAAGAATTATATGTTTAATTTAAAAAAATAGCAATGTACAAAACAATTAATCAAAATGTTAAAAAAAAAAAAACATGCAAAACATCACGAAAAACAATATTATATTACGCCTTACTATTTCACATTTAACAAAAAAATATAAATAAATAAATAAAATAGATAAGATCAAGTATATGCTGTGTAAACATACAAAATTAATTATATTTCAAATAAAAAGTGTCACAAAAGTGTTTTTACTATACTGACGTGACTAAGTACATTATACCACATGAATCATTATAAAACTAAATAATATTTAACGTTTTTTATATATTACAAAAACTTGAAATGTTTTAATAACCATAATTTCTTACTATTACGCAGTGGCGGCGCTAGAATTCCGAATTTAGGAGCCAAGTAACTTTGGTACAACAGTGTAAAAAATATTAATTTTACTAGTTCCTACTTATGATCTTTTACAGCATGCAGTAAAACTTACTTGAAATTTAATCAATAATTTAAAATTTTCTCAAAAATATCCGGAGGACCAGTCGGTGGCCAAAGTATATTTTGGGGAGATCATGCACCACAGACCGCCAACTAGCGCCGCTATTGCCTATACGATACACCTATTTATTAAATATATTTTTGACTCATACAATGAAAACCTAAAAATCACATAATAATTTCCAAGAATTATTTCATACGTACAACTTTAACCAAAAATTTAATGAAATATCTAATACAAAAAAAATAAGTTCCATTATATTCTTTATAAGTTTAAATTTTTTATAATGCATATTATATAAAAAAAAATTGAATTTTTAAATAATTACTAAATTAGTTTTGAAACAGACGAATTTTTTAAAAATACTTCAAAAGAAAACGAGAAAATTTTTAACGTCAAGCAAAACTAACAACACAAAAACAAATGATTATTTTTTGATGGAAACGTACAATTTAGCAAAATAATCATTGTTGCCAAGTATAGCAAAAATAAATACAAATATCATAATGTTATTCTACATAATTAGTACACTTGTTTGTTTGTAAATAGAACAAAATATCACTAAAAAATAAATTTTGCACATTAAATTTTGATTTGATCTTATATAAAAATATATGCAAATATATTTACAAAATATATTAAGTAGAGATACTTATGTATTAGTAGGTTTATCACCAATATAATGACGTGCAAGGGAACTTTAACTAAACTACCTTTACATAAAAAAGTACTTCATAAAGTAACATGTAATATAAATTCATTTTTTACCTATTTTAACCTAATATTACATTTTCTTTATTAGCATTTTAAAGACCTCAAGAATGTATGTATGAATGTATAGATTTCAAAATCTATAAATTCGTTATAAAAACTCTTTTCGTATTAAAAATTGTTAAGATGTGGCCGAACTAAATCTCACTGAACTAAAACGCATTATGGAAAAGCTTTTAACAAGTAAAAAGGTGCGAAATCAGTTATTTATAGTATTCGAAAACTGAATATGAAACATCAGCCAAAAATAAACAGAACAGTTAACAAAACGTTTATTTAAATTATAATTTTTCTAATCAAAACAACAACAAAAATTTTCAAGTTAATTTTTACTTAATTATTAAAAATAAATTTACATTTTTAAATAAATTTTTTTAAATAATGGTGTGCACTTGTAACAATAGAGCTAACATATGAAATTTTACTATGTAATGTGACCGAAATATTTGTCAACGAAAGTCAGAAAGAAACACTACATTTTATATATATATATAATGGTCGTAATTTTGGCAATGTCGAAATTTCGTTGATCTCACCCCCTAAATAGTTTCAAAATATTAAAAAAATAAGATGTTCAAAGTTACAGCAATTTATTTTAACATTAACCCGTGCCGCCGCAGGACGGATTTCTTTGTCCAATTTGCTTAAAAACGCATTTGGGTTGACAAAACGGTTTTTGGTTTGGTTTTTCGGGTTAGAAATTGGTAACCTAATGCATTTTGGTTTATTGTACAAATATACGATATTTATAAATAGTTTTGACCCTTGACAGTGGTCTTTAAAGCTGTCAAATTGTTTTAAAAAAAAGCTATTTCGACGTTTTAAAAATATTTGAAATCCATTGAATCCGTCACTTTTGGTTAAAATTAATTTATATAAAGGAAAACTATTTTATTTTATTAACTTTTCGCCACAGTAAGATCATAATTATATTTGAAATCATTATGAAATACATAGTTTTATACTGTATTTAAAAAATATAGTTTTAATACTATATTTTCATACAAAACAATATTTAAAAATGTTGTAGTATTGTCTTGTATTATAAACATGTCGCACAAATTTATATCTTACCGTGACCTAAATATAGATATTATATGCACCTTGGACACTTAAATTACAACGTGTTAAATGAATTTCAAATTACATACAACATCCTCTTAAAATTTAACATGCAATATAGTAAATATACTCGTAGTTTTTTTTTTGTATGTCGCAATTTATTTCAAAACATAAATGAAATTAAAATATTCATTATTTTATATATTTAAAAAAAAAAATTCAATTATAAACTGTAAATTATTAAACAAAAAAAATAATAAATTTAATACTATAGAATTACCAACATTAAATGTCATTTTAACGGGTTGCTTATATTTAGATATATCTTGGATATATCTTTGAAATTAAGGTAAATAAATAAGAAATAAAGCAGAATATTTAATCAATTTTCTATTTCATTCAAATAGTATTAACCTTCAATATCCAAATTCTTTTACCACATTTTAATCCATTAATTTTTTCAGATTATTCATCTTTTTACTGCAATTCTTGTATTTATATATACAATATTATTACAACAACTTTTGTTGTCACTTTTTTCTGTGCACTAACGTAGATATATGCTACCAAACTAATACGCATTCAATTATATAAACCTTATAATGGCGGTTCTAAGGTCTACACGGTAAATCTACGCATTCACTCTTTTCGCCTAGTGCAAACCAGCAAAGTGTGCAAGATGTATCTGACGCTCACCGGTACAGGACAACTTGGCTCTGGACAATTCGGTAACCGGGACAATTCGGTACCGGGACAATTCGGCACCGAGACAACTCGGCATCGGGGACACCGGAAATCTCGGCACCGAACGAATCGGTACCGGAAAACTCGGCACAACAAGTATCATGTTCTCTAAGTGCTGAATTGTCCTGGTGCCGAATTGTTCCGGTGCCGAGTTGACCGATGCCAAAATGTTCAGAGCCGAGTTGTCCATTTTCTGACGCTTATGACTCTGCTTTTTCACGGGTGCACAGTGGTAAGAATCCTGAATCTAGATGGACAAAACTACCAAAAAAAAGTTACTTCTAATCGCCTAAAACTATTATTTGTTAATTCATCTATCTCAAAAGTGTCGAAATACACAACTTACAATTAATAATATTATTCATACAAATAAAATAGTTAAGAAAGTAACAAGTTGTTGTAAAAAATACAGAAACAAGTGTGTGTGTGTATAAAAAAATTCCAGGGAGATTCTGAAGGCATGTTACATCCATTATTTGTGTTTTGACATTCAATTTTGTATTATATTTTACTATTAAGAGTATATTTTCTTCAACTGACCTGATTTTTTAATTGCTTTAAAATAAAGTACATAACTTTATAGCTTTACAAAAATTTATAATATTTTGTATCGACTTGTATTGATGATCTGGACAACTCTCCTAATTCTTAGTGGTTCTATCCGTTTGTTAAAATTAAAATCTCTTGCTAATTTTTGCTACTTTTTTATCTATGATTTTTTACTTTTTAAAAAATGTTTTTTCTTTTTAAATCAAATGGGACTTAACAAAAAATTGTCTTGAACAAAAACGTAAACTAAATACATAGAACGCTCCAGAATGTAATTCCGAATCCGGTTGCCCGGTTTTATATTGTAAAGTTTATAAAATAAAAGCCTCTTGAAAGTTGCTATGAAGCAAGACCTTCCAAGATAGTTACTATATTGTACAATGTAGTTATAAAAGCACTCATTAATTCTATTTTAATTGTTATAAGATCAAAATCCTTTTAGGAACCCAAAAACATAACATTTTACACAATTTTCCGTTTTATATATCATCTGAAATTTTATCCTCCTAGATTCAGGCTTCATACCACTGTGGGGCGTGAGAGATTCAAATCTATTTGATTTTTAAGCGTCAGCTGTCAGAATCATGTTATCCAGTACATATTTACGTATTTTATGATTGTGTATGAATGTCTTAAAATATAGTGTTTCAAATTTCAAACTTAACGAAATAAATATAATTGGAGTTTTAAAACTATATAGAGATGAAGTAATTTTCTGAATAATTATTTTGTTCGGTCATAATCACAACACTTGCTGACAATATTTCCTCCATGTTCACGAGTGAAAAATGTAAAAACAAAAACAGCAAACAGTTTCACTCACACCTGTATAACATTCGCTAGTACAGGAAAAAAAGAACATTTATGCGCGTGGTTCACAACCCCGAAGTATAATAAATAAATTCTGACTGATGCCTAAAAAGTTGTTTTCTTTAATAATATCAATATCATTTAAGAAACCTGCAATATAACTTTAGAAACTAAATTTCCATGATCAGTAGTAAATAAGAATTTAATTTATAAAACTAAAGTCCTAAAGCCCTTTTAAAGTAATTTGTCAGCTTGCTTTGATATTAAAGTTGCCAATCTTAATATATGTTTATTTACAATATTTGTTTGCTATTATACAAACATACATACACAATCACGCCATATACCCAAAAAGGTGTAACACAAACTCTTTCCACCATCCTGAAATCAGCTTCCTCCAAACAAACTTCATCTACATTCATAATTCCTCTCATACATGCTCTTATATTCCTACTACTTGGAAACTCCGATCACGCAAACTTATTCCTTCAAAATCATTCATATAATTTTATTTTACCAAAAGTTCATTAGACATTCGCTGAAGATGTCCGAACCATCTTATCTGACTAATACCAACTTTTGCATATTATGTTTTCTATTATATTTTTTTTTTTAGTGAATTCATTTTGTCCAAGTAATTTTGTATTTTAAATATTGTTCCATTATATCCTTTCTAAATAAGAGAGATTTTTTATTTTAGAACTTTGAAATCATTATCATCAGTTCTTGTAATTCATAAAAGGAACATAAGGTCTACATGCTCGCGAATCTGAACAAACAGGTCCTCAACAAATTTTTACTTGCATTATCAATGGTGCGGATCGATAGCCCACGCCAAGAAAGTTATCTAGAGCTTATAGTGGGTTTGGAATCACTCAGACCCAACCAGTTCAATTCAGTGTTACAAGATTTTAATACCAGAAATAATATTTAATTTAATTTTTGGTATAAGCGCGGCGCAAACTATGGACCTTCGAGATCTGAATCCAACACACTACACTGGCCACTTTGAGATTACTTTTGTCAAATAATTACAATAACTACTTCATGGCATAATTCGTCATAAGTAAGGTCTTAAGCTGCATTTTTCTTTCCATTTTTTAAACTGCTAGCTTTAATTTTCAACTTCTTGTATAACTCAAATAATCAACAGTCAAAAGTATTCAAATTATTTTAAATGTTTTCGTTTATTTAAAAAAAAAATATTCAAACTATCTTTCTGTTCATTGTTAATTTAATAATTGCCTAAAATTAATTTAATTTAAAAATAGTAAAAATAAATTCTACATGGTCATGGTGTTAAAAGCCCCATGACCTTCTGTGATACGTGTTATGTACCCTAGTGACTGATTTAGTCTGTTTTTCTCTCTGTCTATCGCTCTTCGAACAAAATATGCCCCCAGGGTCACGTGATTACCTATTTCCTCAACAGGAAGTTCATGGTCTACGGAAATTGTCATCAGCAAAAACTATGCGCGATGTGCTAAACTAAAATACGGCCGTTAATTTATAATCTCTTTCTCATTTAAACATTTACTACATATTTATTTATTGATTTTATTAGTAACAAATTTTGATATAAAATATTATATATATATATATATATATATATATATATATATATAAATCTGGTTAGTTGATAGATATATCATTTAAATACAGTTAATACTCAAATATAATCATAAAGGAATAATCTGAAAATGAGGCGATATGAATTTTTCATTTTCAGATTATTCCTTTATGATTATATTTGAGTATATATATATATATATATATATATATATATATATATATATATATATATATATTTACAATTAAAAATATATATAATATTTTTCTGAAAAGATAAGTAACGAAAGAAGTTTAAATTATGGTGCAATTCTCTTCACATCTCGTAAGACTCGTAACGTTATTGTTCTTTTGATTTAAGAAACAGAACATGACTTTCTGATCAAGAGATCAGTGAAAATAAATACATGTAGTCAAATATATGAGGTCAAATATTTGGGGATCATTCAGTAAAAATTAAAATCAGAAATTTTTAATGTAAATTGAAACTGTTTGCTAAATAAAATAAAATATATTTTTTAAATATTTATATATGATGTCAAAAATTATTAAATTAAA
The DNA here is from genome assembly GCA_963966155.1 of Clivina fossor. Classification (NCBI taxonomy): domain Eukaryota; kingdom Metazoa; phylum Arthropoda; class Insecta; order Coleoptera; family Carabidae; genus Clivina; species Clivina fossor. Next base: position 26,916,201 of record OZ014555.1, read on the forward strand.
GTCATACGAATCGTAATTATAAAGCGGGCCTTACACGGTCAATCAAAAATGATGATCCGATGAATAGTTAGAGTGGTTTGATTGAGAGTGTTTTGCGAGAGCGGAAGTTTTCAAGTATTAGGAATAGAAGAGCATGTATGAGAAAGAAATTATGAATGTAGATGAAGCTAAAGTTGCTTGTTTGGCTAGGAATGTTTAGAGGAGGCTGATTTCGAGATAATGGAAAGAGTTTGTGCTACACCATTATAAGTATATGGTGTGATTGTGTATGTATGTATATATAAACACCGGATTAACATTTCTAAGGCCCGGTATTATAAAAGCTGATTAACTAAATTACTTGTAGAGTAAAATTTACTTTAAGAGTAAACGAGTTTATTCTGTAGATTTCTGTATTATAAAGGCTAAATAAATTTACTCTAGTGGTAAATCTGCGAAGTAAATTACTCGGTAGAATTTCTAGGGTTTAAAATTTACTTCCCAACTAAATATCTATATTGAATAATAAAAACAATTTTTTTATCAGAAAAAAGGTAATTGTGTGTTTATTTTGTTTTCTATATTATTATATAATATGGATATGTTTATTTAAATTACTTATTTTTTACATATCTAACCTATAATATACAAATGTCAAATACATGGGAAAAATATTATTTATTTCTATATTTTATATTTCTAGTCAAAAATGTCGACCGTATCATCTGTAAGTAGTATATCCGATATAACTGTTACAAGTGATAGTGAAACCACTGTAAAATATGATGAAAATATGATAATTCCAAGACAAGCACGGCGTTTTCAAAAACGGAATAATTTTTTTGAATTCCTTAATGATAAAGATTTTAGAGATAGATTTCGACTAAGGAAAGAAGATGTTTTACATATCTCGAGTTTAATTGAAGTTCAAATTGAACCGTTTACACAAAGAAGTTATTCAATATTAGCAATGAATCAATTTCTTATTACACTTCGATTTTATGCATGCAGATCATTTCAAATAAATGTCGGCGACCACTTCAATGATACAAAAGCAACAGTATCTAAAATTGTACGCAAAGTAACTTAGGCTTTAGCTCTATCAGGCTCAATATAATTTTTACCTCTTTCCCGCACTTTATTCATTTCGTTCATTTTGACAGGTATAAAACTTCAAATGTTAAAAAAACTGAAAAAACTAATAAATGATAGGTAGTGTCATCTATTAGAGTATTTGTGTATCACTACTCGATCGGTAATTCTCTAGATAGTAAGTTACTTGGCTACTTTCTTTTATAATACAGAAATTTATTGTCAAAGTTATTTACTTTGGAAGTAAATTTACTTGGGAAGTAGTTATTTGACATTTACTTTTATGTTTATAATACCGGGCATAAACGAACTAAAGTTTGATACATTTTAAATTTTCTACTACCATCTTTTGATATATTATATCATTTCCCATATCCATGTCTAGTTCGTTAGTAGTAACTTAATCCAGGAAAAGACCTGACTAACTTCCCAAGGATAACTATGAATTTTAACAATCTTCAACAATTTTTTTCTCTATATTTGCTCAGTTTATTCGAAAATAAAAAATATAGATCTCTTATTTTTAACTCTAGTTTAAAACAAAAAAAAATTTAAGTTTACTGTTGTGAAAAAAAAATTGGTGTTTTAAAATATTACAAATATTTTATAGAAATAATGTATAGTTTTACTGAATATCAATTTTTTTTATAATAAAAACAGTTTTATTTATAAAACTAAATAGCTATATGCATATGCCTCCACAAAAACGTGTTCATTAGATGAATGCATATTGTAATTCTATTTATACTTATTTTACTAGAAATTAAAAAAAAAATTATCAGTAATCTGCTTTGAACCAGTATTTACATAATAATTAAGACATAAATTATTTTTAACTTATATAGATTATAATTTGACAGACATAATTAAATTTTATTAATTTTAATATTTATAAAATAAAATAAAAATATTTAACTATAGATAAGTAACATATATGCAAAAAATATAGACCCAAATTTTCCATACGTCTCTTTCATTCAAAACAAGCAAACCAATATTATCATAGTGCATAATTAACAACAGATGTTTAAATACTTTTTTCTCGTATTTTTAATTTCAAAAACAAAATAATAAAAAAAATAATCCAAATAAAATATAAAATGTAAATAACCGATATTTATACATTCATATATATATATATATATATATATACAATCACGCCATGTACTCAAAAGGGTGTAGCACAAACTCTTTCCACTATCCCGAAATTAATTTTCTTCAATCATTTCTATCGAGACAAGCAACTCTAGCTTCATGCACATTCATGATATCCCCCATACATGCTCATCTATTCCTACTACTTGGAAACTTTCGTTCACGCAAAACACTCAGTCATACACTACGTAAAAATCTCATTTCCACTACAGGCAATTTGCTTTTATGTTTTTACAGCCAAATAAACTACCCAAATACACAAATTCATCTACCTGCTCTAAATCGGTGTGGCCGAGTTGGGCATTCGGTAGGGGGTCTCTTAATCTGGGTGTTCGAGTTGGTAATGGGTTTTTAGTAGATTTTTAGTAGGATTATCTCAGGTAAAAATGCCCAACTCGGACGCGGCCCTCTAAATGTGTACCATCAACAGATACATTACATTCAGATTACAACAGATACATTACATCATCCTTCTCAGTTGCTCTTCAGATTTAGTCAATACAACCATGTCATTTATAATTTTTTAATTTTCAAACAACTAAAAATTGCATTTAATAAAAAAATTCACTAAGTAACAGAATAAAAATTTGAATTATCTTCGATACGTTCTTTATATGACGATATTTGTATTAGTTTTCAGTCATTGCATATTAAGAATTTTTTTAAGAAACGAATCTATTATTCAGAAAGAATTTTAAGAAGAAATTATAAAACAAATAATGTTTATTTGTTATATTTGTTCGTTAAATGCTGCATTAAAACATTAAATTATTGATTTTTAATTATAAACAAATAACACAAATAACTGTATTAACTATTGTCTTTAAATGATTACATTCTTTTTTTGGTTGTGTCTTTTCTTCTTATCCAATTCGAATCTTGTAATCTTATTTTTCATTTTATTGTAGCTATGGCGGATTTTTGAAGATGTAAAAGGTTTGCTTCTAATAAGAAAATTACCAAATTTGTTCGAAAATTGCCTGCATTTACAGTCAATTTTTTTACGCTATCAAAAGAGATTACATTGAAGAATAATATTACTTACTATTATTGAATTATTGTTTCTATGTTCTGTTTATTTACTGTAAATGTCATTTGTATCATTTTTTCCTGAAAAAGACGTACGTTGAGTTCGTCGAAACATCGATTATTAATAAATATTAATACAGAACTACAACCTAAAGCCGTTTTATTTTAATGTTAAACAATTTACTCAATCTTTCATTAAAAGAAAAAACATAATGTGCAAAAATACAATAATAAATAATCAAACTAATCTGATTCTATATAAGAAGATGATCGTCCGTGGCACCTTTTAGTAAAACACATACTTATAGTTAATGACGCAATATTGACGATACTGTGTCAACTCTATCGTAAATTAAACGTTATCTCTGTCAGTAAGAACATAACAGAAACCGAGTGAGTGACTTTCACACAAAACAATCATAATCACCACATTTTATAATACATGAATTTAATGTGTGACATTCACGGTTATTATATTTTGTTACTGATTACTGTATTATAAGTGACGTATAGAGTAATTGAAAGCGGTTTTTATTGTTCTAATGTACGCAGACGTAAATTCATTGAATTTTTCTGTAATGTAATGTAGGTAATTAAAGTTTTTTTTTTTTTTTTTTTTAAAATTGTTCTAATTTGTTTGGTAAATAAAAGGATTGGTTGTATACGAGTCATAACTGTATATTTAATTAAGTTGTGCAAATTTTTGCTTTCGTAATGGTTTCACATGATTTGTTAATTTAAAAAATGTAGATATTAAAATTTGTATATCGTACATATATACGTAATATTCCAAGTTTGTTTGAACATTCATGTGTTCTTTGAGAAGTTATTAAAAAATTGTCTACAGTTTGTTAATAGTTATAAATAAAATTTGATAAAATGTTTGCACATCAGTATGTTTTAATAGTGAAAAATATGCTAATAATTTGATAATAATATTAAGAACACTTTAAACGAAAAAAAAATGTATGAATATTTATTGGAAATAAATCATGAATAAATATTTGTGATTGATTTATGTTCACTAAATATTTAGGGCAGATTTGTGAGAACATGCGCATTCATCTACCACTGCTACCAACTAACAGCAAATTTGTTGTACATTGCCAGCCAGCTGTTACGACTATTCGTTGTCAGTTGGTAGCAGTGGTAGATGAGATGAATACGTCTGTTCTCACAAATCTGTCCCTAATATTTAGTAAATATAAATCAATCGCAAATATTTATTCATGATTTATTTCTAATAGTTATTCATAAATTATTAACAATTTTTTTTTCGTTTAAATTGGCCTTTAGATTATTTGAATCTTTTTCCAATAAAATAAACTAAATACAAATATTTTATTTATACCCATAAACTTTTTTCTTTTCAATGCAATTTTTGTTTTACAATAACTACATACATTTCAAAAATAAGAGCTGATTCCAATAGAATATTCTGCATAATCAATAATTAAACACACACACACACACAAACAGATTGTACTTTAATATAATATTAAAGTAAGTTTGTTAAGTTTATTTATTATTTACACACATGGAATAAACATTATTTTAAAATTGTTGAAAATATATTTTAGTGATTTATAACCACAAAATGTAGAAAGCCGCAGATTTAAATAAAATTTGCTTGCCTTTAATTAAAAATTTATGTATTTTATAATCTTATTTTTTATTTTGTTTCCTAGTAACTTGTTTCTATCTTCTGTTTATTTATTAGACCGGGTGTCCAAAAAGTATGGGAACGATTAAATATCTCGAGAACGACACATCGGATTACAAAGTTACAAAACACGTGTCTCTTTATTTTTGAAAATCTATCCAGACATGATATGCAAAAACCACCCCCACCTCCCCTGGAAGGTGGGCTGGGAGTAAGTTTTAAAACTTATATAGAAACATCCACTTTTTATTGCACTGTTGCATTCTCCATAAAAAATTGTTTCTGGATATGCAATCTATAAATTATATGATCTAGTTACTTATTTGTTACCTAGTAACTTATTTCTATGATTTGTTTATTTACTGTAATATATATTAACTTAAATATATATTAATACAGAACTTTAACCTAAAGCAGTTTTACTTTATTATAATGAGTTCTGAAAGATTTTTTTACTATGTTAAAATCAAAACATTTTTTGTTATATTACTACTCAAATGTTTATGTATATGAGTATTGTTTTTATATCGGATGCATTAAACACTAAAATTTCAATAAAAATCATTATAAAATAATTACAAAAATTTAAAATTCTCATGACTGTCATTCTGTCAACTTACGAGTTATCATATTACAGCAATAGAAATTAAAATTAATGTTCGCGTTATTGTCGTTTATATAAGGTAATTTTTCAAATTTAAAATGATTATTTCGATTTACGCAATTTGATCCAGGAAATGTAAAAATTTGCTCATTTCATTCTGCAATTTCAAAATGACCTTGCACCTTTATTTACAAATAATAATATCATCAAATTGGATCATTAAATATATCATATTTAAACTTTCAAATAAATTTCCTTTAAATAAAGTATTTTAATTATCATTAAAAAAAAAAGTTTTATTATTTATGTAAACCATTTTTTGTTTTCCTTGTGCGTAAAGAAAGTTATTAACAAATTTAAAATTTTAAAATATTCTTTTTCCAACATATACAGCCTGTCTCAGAGTAAGCGCCTTATTTTATTTTAGCCACACTATGGGTACTACTTTCAAAATATTTGGCAGTAATATGTTTCCAGAACATTCTCTACACGATGATGATATCAGATTTTCAATTGGACGAATTATTTCAAAATGGCGACTTTCAACTTTTTTTTTATGGGATGCCATAATTTTTTTTTTATTATTGAGATCCTAAAAACATTCTTTGTACGTTAATATTTCGTTTTTCTTAAAAATTCATTTCTTTCCCTATCAAAAAGTAAACTAACACTTTAATCTAGTAGCGCATGATTGTTTTACACTCGATGTTATTTTTGTCCAAATATCAAGTAGCCATTGGCCTGAAGAAGGAGAAAAACAATCTCCGAAAGCTTGTCTACAATGAATTGAGTTTTGAGTTAGTGTTTTCACCATTCTGTAAGACTTTTCAGTTCTCAATATCATCTTACGAAGAATTACATATATATATATATATATATATATATATATATATATATATATATATATATATATATATAGTTTTTGTATTATTACATTAAGTTAAGCAAAATATCTCAAAAACGTTTTCTTGCTACATATTAAAACTTACTATTATTTAATTTTTATAACAGTTTGTTTCTCAGATAAAAAGCCAAGTTAATTGTAAAATTGATTAAATTTAGCATCAAAACTTACTTTTTTTTATTAGAATTCATCGAACATTTTGAAAGCTAACAGTGAACTAACTTGGTTTGGCCCCCAGCACACGTACAATTATTCGTGTTTGTAAAGTATCGCTATTGCTTTACATACGTTCAATTCAAAATCAACTAAGTATATTATATAAATGATTTAAATTAAAAAACAAAATAATATACTACGTTTTTATCTTGGACTAGAAAGGCATACAAAATAATTTCTCCTAGCCCCATACAGATTTATAACCCCACACAGAAAAAGGTGAGGCAACACTACTTACTATTATCTAGTGCATTCCTCCTACGTTTTTCTGTATGGGGTTATAAATCTGTATGGGGCTAAAAGAAATTATTTTATACTTTTTTAGTCCTTTTTAAAAAGGTGGTATGTTAGTTTTTTTTATTTAAATAATAATTTTCTGCTTTTTTGTCTTGTTTAACTTTAACCTAATTAAATAATGTAATTAATTACAATTTAATAATTATAATATTATTAATTATAATTAATTAACTTTAATTTAATATTTCTAATATTAATGAATTAGTTAATATTGCATTGTCATGCAGTTCTGAGCTGTGTTTAAAGTTTCAAGTATCTAGCTCATCGGAAAGTTAGTTTAAAATCGATTGCAAAATTTGTACCACGAACAGACAAACAAACAGGAAAAAAGCGAGTTAATAAAAATCACATAATGAATTTTTCAAATAGAATAGAAAATTTTCAATTATTTATTCTGGAATTTTTTATTTTTTTAAATATTTTAATAAAACAATTTAACTATTACCCATCCCCGACATTAAATTCAAATGAACATTAACTCTAGATTGAATTAAAATAGATTATTAAATCACATATACAATTCGTACTTATGTATATTAAATAAATTAGTCAATTTATCTTATGTAAGATGTCAACTACCACGCGTTACTAAAAAAAGATAAAATAAAAAATTCGTTATTTGTTTATATTAAATACGTACTACTATCATCATTAAAAAATAAACTCTAATCCGCATATAAGTATTTGATAAATTGTTAGTGCAAAATTATGGAAATCACAAACTAAATTGAATATCAAGGTTAAGATAGAAATATTTAGCGATTAACGATACTCTTTTGGTTTTTAGCCATTTTTTTCTTTTCTCGTATCAACAAATAACATAAAAGCAAAATTGTTGAGCTAAATATAAATATTATGCATGTTCATTTATCAATTCAAAGTATAATAGATAAATTATAAATATATATATTATATATTAGTGTCCGTAAAAAAAATTTTTTCCAGTAAGGCTGAAATCGATAATTTTACATCGAAACAACATCAAAAATAATATTTTTTGCTTGTTTTTACGAAAGTAACAGTGTTCCTCTACACAAATGAAATTTTCGAAAAACGCGTGTTAATACATACGCGATATAAAAACTATATATGTATTTACACGCGTTTTCCGTAAATTTCAGTTGTGTAGAGGAACCTGTTACTTTCGTAAAAACAAGCAAAAAATATTATTTCTGATATTGTTTCGATGTAAAATTATCGATTTTAATCTTACCTTCTTTTTTTTGTTTTAACGGACACTCTTATATATATATATATATATTAGGGTGGTCCAAAAAAATCGAAGTTTGGAATTTTGATCCCGTCTTCTAGGATCTTTTAAACCATTCAATTTCAAACTTACTGCTTAATTATTATTGAAATCGGTCAATATTTAGAGGTCGCGCAAGTTAAAAACGTGTTTTTAAAAACGCAATTTTTTTGAAAAATGTTTTCTAGCTAATAATAATGATAATCAGCATTGCTTTATTGGCGATAAGGGTTCTGGGCAATCCATTACATTATAATAAAATGTTTTGAGTCTTTAAACCATATTCCCAGGCAATATCTTCAATAATACTTACTTTTTTTGAGTTGCTTCTAGCGATAATTTCAATAAGTTGAAATGTAACTTTAATTTTTTTATTATTTGAACAAACTTTTATGCATTCTATAGTACTTAAAAAATGGTTTTAACATTTACGAATAATAATTGAATACTAACATCGTTACGATTCAGTGTTGTAACAAAAAATTTTAATTTTTTTAATGTGCTCTAAAATCGATGTTTCCTGTATTTTTATTAAAATGGATTTTTGGGTTTTAAACCTTCTATCAATACAATACTTAAATATTTTACACACAAAATACAGATTTATTAACATAATTTTACGCATAAAGCTTTATTTTCAAAATAAGGATAGAACATATGATTAACAAAATATGTCAAAGTAGTTGCGTTTACAAAGAATATTTGTTAGCATTCGGATATCTTTCCTGATGTTTTTTTACAATTTTCAGTAAATATTGCCTTTGTTCCTCATTCTTTGTAATGAGAGAATTAAATTTGGTTATAAGAGCAACCTCTCTTTCTGCAGCGTTGTTCACTACTCTTAAATTTAAATAAAATGCATTTAGCTTTTTTATACGAATCATGAGCTTCCCATAAAATAGGGTCGATCGTTAAAAATTCAGTATTTATATTAAATCGTTTGAATAAATTATTTGTGTTTTGAAAGACTAACTCGTTTATACTACGATTTTTCCACAATGCTAATTCTTCTGGAGAATTAACGTTCAAATATATCTATCTCAAAACCATTAGGTTATGTTTCTTTTTTTTGTTGCTTGACATTTTCTGCGTCTAATTGTTGAACAACAACTAGCGAGAATCAGGTTGGAAAGTTAACAAATGATATTGTTGTTATTGGCATTTACGGTTTCTATGTTGAAAACATAGATAGCGACGACTTGTCATGTTAGTACTTTAGATGGCGATTATTTATTATATAGCGCGAAATATGAAAATTGTCGAAAACTTATGTTAAAAATAAGTTTATCCATATTTTGAAAAAAAAGCTTTATGCGTAAAATTTTGTTAATAAATTTGTATTTTGTGTGTAAAATGTGCAAGTATTGTATTGATAGAAGGTTTAAACCCCAAACATCCATTTTAATAAAAATACAGGAAACATCGATTTTAGAAGACTTTAAAAAAATTAAAATTTTTTATTACAACACTGAATCGTAACGATGTTGGTATTCAATTATTATTCGTAAATGTTAAAACCATTTTTTAAGTACTATAGAATGCATAAAAGTTTGTTCGAATAATAAAATAACTAAAGTTACATTTCAAATTATTGAAATTATCGCTGCAAGCAACTCAAAAAAAGCAAGTATTATTGAAGATATTTACTGGGAATATGGTTTAAAGGCTCAAAACATTTTATTATAATGTAATGGGTTGCCCAGAACCCTTATCGCCAATAAAGCAATGCTGATTATTATTATTATTAGCTAGAAAACATTTTTTTAAAAAATTGCGTTTTTAAAAACACGTTTTTAACTTGCGCGACCTCTAAATATTGTCCGATTTCGATAATAATTAAGCAGTAAGTTTAAAATTGAATGGTTTAAAAGATCCTAGGAGACGGGATCGAAATTCCGAACTTCGATTTTTTTGGACCACCCTAATATATATATATATAAAATTATTGTTTAAGTTTAAAACAGTATTTCTTAAAAATGATACTCCTGGTCCTTTGAGAAAAATTAAATAATTCTTGAAAATTTTACAATAAATATACTGAAAGATTCAAATATAATAAATATAAAACAGAACAATTAACTAATTTAACTAACCCAAATTCAAAATTAGAATTAAAACAGATTTTGACTAATTTAAAAGTTTGAAACACTGATCCTAAATATAAAATTAGATCATCAGAAAGGAAAATAAATTTTCATTATTTTAGATTAACAGTGATTTTTAAAATATACATTAGGTACAGAAGCAAATTTTATATGTAAACACTTTGGCATTTTAATTATTTTTAATTCGTAAAAACCAAAAAATTCTTCTTAGAAGTAGTTCCTAGCTAAAAGCACTTTCTAACATTTATTATACATATTATTTTTAATTTTTCTTTAAATTAATATAATTAGTTTTTTAGTATTTAATATTTTCATCATACTTTCTAAATAAAATTCTTGAAAATATATTTGCAATATAGACCGTTATAATTTTAGTCAGCTTAAATTATCAACATATTTTGTTTTTAATAAAATTTGAAGATATTTTCACGTAAGTTTGCATCTTATCTTTACTAGAAAAAATATGAATATATAGTATTTTTTGTTTATTTCTAAAAATCATTCGTGTTACATAATGGGAAATTCCCGATCACTTACTATTCGCAAATAAATAACATTGTAAAATTTCGCGAAATGACATTTTTAAAACATAAACATTAACGAAAAAGGTGAGTATACGACGTACATATATCCGCATAACTCAGAAAAACAGCCCTGTGAAAATGCATGCTCGAAATAATTTGTTATATTAAATTTGTTTCCATACAGATTTTTATGTATAACTAAAATATAAGAGAATAAATACGTACGTTGGCGGATTAACAATATTGAGTAATTCCACGGGGGTGGTAGGTACTTTTCTAATAACCATTCGTTTTCCATCGGTCGATCCCATTCCGATCGATGCCAAAGACCGAATAGACGCGGCATCCGAATAAAGTGTGGGACTAGACATTGGTCCCGCTACACTATGCACATCAGGACTGCTGTACTGTCCAGCAGCAACACTTTGCGTTAACGCATTCACATGGCTGCCATTCACCGGACTTAATTTCGTCCGGTACACTCCGGCAACACTCACATTGTCCCGGATTTTACTATCACAGTTTAACGGATTTGTTTTCAATGCGCCGTTTGCATTCGTCGTAATTAGAATCGGTTTCGAATTCGTTGGTAATATCGTTGGTTTTTTACTAGATGGCGTTATAAGACGCGATTCGTCCAGTTGCAAGTCAAGTTTGAGGTTGGAACGCAATTTCTTATTCTGCTGATTGTTTAAAGCGTTGAAATACAGAGAGTTGACGGTTTTATTGTTTGGTTCCATGATATTTGTAGCGCTATGTTTCGCGCCGTTCGTAATTGAAATATTACAGGAACATCACATCCCACACTCTAATTGTCTCACTAAAGACCGAAAACAAAACTTATGTTGACTATAATCATTCCTCACATAACATTGGTTACAGTTTCAAATTGTTAGAATATAATTTTCAATCAAAACTAATTGTGTTAAATGCTAATTCAACTGCTTAGATTTAAATACTACAACCGAAATTACTAACAAAAATTGCCATGTTTTTTAAAATAAAAATAGACGTTTTAATACAACTGGATATGAAATTTTCCATTAAAAAATTATTCAATAATTCCAATGATAGGAATAATTAATTTAATATTTAAGTAATCTAATTTACTTTATATAAAAACAAAAATTTTAAACTAAATAATAAACACTTAATTAAAATGCGCATATTGATCAGTTTTATATATAATTTTTTTTGAATAAACGTCTTTAAAAAGTTAACAAAAATTGCATATGATATAGATGTTTATTGCCGTATAATTTTAATAATAACTTATTTCATTAAATATGAATAACAATTATTTTTATTAAATTTACATTAGTTTCCAACAAAACTTTTTTATTAATTTTTCATTATATTTAATATTTAACATGTTTCTTTTTAATGAATAAGATATAATAGGTATATTATTTAACATTTCGAAATTCACCGGAAATATGTTCAATAATTTTCACAAAACTTTAACATAATCACGAAATATAATAAATTACAAACATCACTTTAAATTATAAAACACAAAACTTTAGAAATATAATGGTGAAAATTTACAAACCAATTTTTCGTTAAATGAGAAATAATTATATCTGAAAAACAGTAAAGTATCACGTCAGACAGACAAAGACTTGAAAACATGTAGTTAATTACAGAAAGTCACATTATTTTTTTCGGTTTCTACATGCTCACGTGTTCGAGTATCAACAAACTTTTTAGATAACAACACAAACGTTGATGAACAAGTGTCGCCATAATATTCCTAACAATAAATGCAACGATAATTTCGAGAACACCATCAGCTGATTGAATGCACACTCCACAAACCTAATATGAGACACGAGTTGACGCGAACATAGCCGGCCGCTAACTGATTGACAATCCGTGTTGTTATTTTATTTATATATCATATTATATTGCGAAAATATGATACGAGAATTTTGTGTCTATTTATTGTGATTTTTCTTACATTATCTCTTTGAGAGTTCTATTTGAAATTGAGAGCTGAAATTATTTTGGAGGTCAAAATGAATGATTCATAATGTTAGGCTCTTAGAGTGGATGAGTGTCATTAAATTTGTAAACAAAGGGAAACTAAGTTTTGACTATGATTAAAGTGAGCTATTTTCTTATATTAGTTCTATAAGCAATGTTTAAATATTAATCCTAAATTATCTTAGATCTGATTTCGGTTATCGAAAATAAATATTTTTTGTTGTCTACTTGTCTATTGCTCGCCTAGCATTGATAAACAGAAAGTTATGTAATTAAAATATTGTAATGTTTACAAATTTTATTACCTGTATTTGTAAACATGTAATGTCATAAGAATTATTGAAATATAAAATGTTTTAAGATACACTCTAAAAAAAAGCATGTAATTTTATCTACAAACCATGAGACACTATGATGCTCAGTATTTCTAGGTATAATTACTCAACTGCTGTAATTATTATATACGTACATATACATTATACATAATTGTTTAAAAATACATTATATCAGAACTATTATAAACATTACGTAATATGATATTACCAACGGGATGGAAAACTAGGTACATATGTATGTAATATTACAGTTTTTTTTTTAGTAAAGTCTCTTTTAGTAAATTTACAGAACAGTAAATTTGCTGTCACGAATTTTCCATAAATAGGTAAAATTTGTTTAGTTCTATAATATTATTATTGGTATAATTACATACATTTCTAAATTTACATAAAGAATGTATTTTCATGAATGAATTATTACACTTAAAATATTTTATTAGTATTACTACACAAAATATGTACTAAGTCTCATTATTTTGATACATTATTACAGATTTTAATATGCTGTAATTTTGGTAAAAAAAAATTGCAATGTAATTTATACCAAAGCTTGAAATTAAACATAATCGATAATTTGTTTTAACTGAACCACTTTTCTTCTACAAAAACAATCATAAAATTTTGATTTTCGTCAAAAATAAAAAGTTTTATTTGCGAGCCAACATAATGTATTCGGTTACTATAATTCATTCAGATTAAGAACGAAGTGTTTAATAAAGATTTGCAGCAATTTTACATTGGGAAAAAATATGCAAATTTATGTTGAATTTGAAAATTTTTATTTTTATGTATTAACTTTGTTACAGCGTATTTCATGTTCGAGGTCTATTTTGTTATAATTTTGACAAATCAACTACATATTAAAATCAGTTCTTTTTAGATTTTTAATTCAGTTATTATTATACCATACCTTTGTGTAAGTGTATATTTTAAAAATAATTGTAAATTAATATTAATAGTACTGCGGTAATGACTTAGCAAAGTACCAAATAATGACATGTTGATTTTTTTTATTTATTTGTAATATTAAAAAAAAATAATAATAATTTTTTAATATTGCTTTATATTTAAAAAGAAAGCTTACAACAAAAATAAATACGAGACAACTGAGTATCACAAAATTTGGCCAAAAAAAAACAAAAAAATAGAAGCCTTATTAGTGACAACAAAAATTTTTTTTATAATACGTATTTTAGTTTCTATTTGTTACAGAAATTGAAGTAAATATCTATTTATATGTATAATAAATTTCAATTTTAATTAACGTTATTAGGATAATGCATTATAAAATCAAATTACTTTTTGTTTTCTCTTGCAAAAGATATAAATAAAAGATCATTTATGTTGTCATGATTTTAGTAAATTAATGAGAAATATGAACAAAGTCTTCTAACTATTTATTCAATGTTGATATTGCGCATTCACATAACGTCGCGCAGTATTTACGTTTGCGCTATTTTTACATCTACTCGTATACATGCGCAGTAGTTAGTAGCAAATAGCGCACGTAAATAACGAAAGCGCAACGCGTTATTTGCGATTACATAACACTGTGCGTTAACGTAAATAACGTATTTTGTAACTTGTTACGTCACGCGATACTTTTTAGTGTAAGTATCAGTTCAGCATCATTGAAGAAATGTTAAATGTAGCTATTGAGGCTAATGTACTTAAATATTGACGATGCAGTTAAATTATGGGTATGATTAGGTACTAAAAAAAGGAACAAGAAATTTCAATTTTAATGACATGTTAACGAATGCTCTAACTGGCAGATTATTTTGGAACTTAGAGATAACGTTATATTGAAAACATTTGCGATATTCAAATAACGCAGAATATCTCTCTATCAGTGCAGGATTTACGTATAAACTAAACAAGCTATAGCTTAGGGCCCAAAAAAAAAAAATTGAACGAGTGAGCAAGTGTCATATATACTTAAATATACTGCAGCATTATTTGTCCCAATGCCGCACATCCGGGACGCCCCATACTCTTCACCCAATTTTTTTAGCGCGTCTTCGAACAACAAAGCGCTATTGTGCCTAGGGTTTCCATTACCGATAACCGGTAATTATGACTACCGAAATTACTGATAAATTTCGACCTCAAATGCCGGTAATTACTGACATAGAATATCTGGACTTATAAAGGGCCCTATATCTCAAATAGCTTAGGGCCTTATCAAGTCTAAACCCGGCCCTGCTCTCTATTTAGTAAATATTTTAACAAAAATACTGATATTTGACAATTATGAAGTAACAATAATTTCACATTATTATTATCTGACCAAAACCAATTTTAATATTTTCTATATTTTTATTTGAAATGTATGTATGGTTATTTTTTTTTTAATTTAATATATATCTCATATATTTTTGTCTATTGATCAGAAGCTATTTGGTAAATGTAAATTTATACAACACAAACATCGCCAAGCGTAATTCAAACCCGGGCCCGCACGGTTGACAAGTGTAATGATTATAAACACACAAATATTGATATTGTAAATGCATTTTAAATTATATTTATCGTCGCCTGCGAAAACATATACCTGCATAACAGCCATGTATTGTTGGTTGCTTATATTACAAATTAATAGTTAAACCACTGAACAGGTAATACTATTTATTCAGTAGTTGAAATATTGCTATTACATTTTTTTATTTGCAACCCTAGTTATTTTAAACTTGACCAACATATTTTGCTCTGATTCACATATTTTAGAAATATAATCTGACTATATTTTAGCCTGACCGAGCTATTTTGTCTGATTCAACAAATTATTATTGAAAAATTTGTAGTAAAAATCACTATTTTCATTGTCTGTAAACATTTTCGATTTTTTCCTAGCAACCGATATATTGATAACTGTGTGTTATGTTATGTTATAGTTATAGAAAATTAGTTTAAAATTTATTTGAAAAAAAAGTACATTTTTAACAGTAACTTTATATACATAAATAACTATTTAAAACTCAAGCAAAAACAAAATTTAAATTTTTATGTGTGTATATAATTATAAATTTCTTATGAAGTTATAAGACAATTGTATTAGCTGCATGATAAATAGGATCAACTTGATTGCAATTGGAAAATATTGAATAAATATATTTTGTTTCAACACTAAATAAGGAATAGTTTAGAATCTTTATATTTATTATCAATAATTCATAATTTGTATAAAACTTTTTTGCATATAATTTCAAAATCATAAATATAGATAACTTTCTTAAAAACTACAAAGTACTAGATTGGCCAGCTGTCGGACTTGGACTTGAACTTACAGAACTTAAAGTTTCATCTTTTATTTTTAATTTACTCGAATCTTTTTCCTTCTTTTCTTTATCCTTCAAATGTTTATGTTCGTGTTTATGCTTATGCTTATGTTTATGTTTCTTTTTGTCCTTTTTCTTCTTCTTAATCTACAAATGTAGAAATAATTTTGTCATTTCAAAACAATTACGTATTAAGCAAATAATAAAAAAATCGATTACTTTTCCATTTGAATCAGTCTTATGATGCTTCGTATCGGTATCTTTATTTTTAAACATTCCTGGTTCGAAACCAACCGGACCAGACTGGCCCATTATGCCTGGTAATGATACAGAATTGTCGGAGAAATATTCCTGTTTTGGTTTGATATTTGTTGATGGTATTGTTTCTTGTTTTATTTCCATTATTGGCTCTTCCTATAATTAAAATATTTATTTCCATTAAAAATTGTATGGTAATGAATGCTAGGTTTGGTTGCAGAAGCATAGAAAAATAACTGCTGTAGAAATATGATTTTTGTGTGGGGTATATAGTGTTACTAGAAGGAATTGGGTATGAAATAAATTGATTTATAAATAATGTGAAATAAGAAGAAAATGTTGTTGCAATGAAGATGATTCGGCCATATTGAACAAATGTCTAATAACGTTCGATTTTATGAGTAGGCATAATTGAGAATGTATAAGAGATATCATAGATATGGATAAAGGAATGTTGTGATTGTGTAAGTAGGTAAAAACAATTTAATTATTTGTATTTAATCAAATGTAACGCTACCTTAATAATCGGTTTCTTTTCCTCAGCAACAACAACTTCAATATCAACAATATTCATATTTTCTTCTACGACAACAACATCATTCGTCGTCATTGGAATGGGTGAATGTGTACGTTTGATATTGTCTAAGATTTGCGATGATTTTGGTGGAATAGATTTGATGCGTTTTGGTTCGGGGCCGCCACTTCCAGAAAAATGACGTTGTGGCTTTAAAATACCGGCAAGTTCCGGAATCGGTAGACATACTGGACGTCGATTTCCATATAAGGTATAATAAAGATCTACCAAGTCGCAACGTAATCGTGCATCATGAGATAACATTCCACTGAAAAAAAAAAAAGTGTAATTATATTTTTTTCTTTAATAAAAATGGTATTTTTGATTTTTGGTTAAATCGCCATGATTTAATTAGTTCATCAAAATAAAATTAATGGTGATTTAAGCAAAAACAAAAAAAAATACCATAACCTAATATGCAGGGTGATTTATGACGTCGGGGAAAAACTAGACCGGATGATTCCTATGGGTAATCTAAATAAAAAACTTCAAATAAACATATATGTCCGAAAATGCATTCTAACGGAACTGTAGCCGTTAGAAGTTTATTACATGTAACATCAATCGCGTTAGCCTTATTTATTATATCAGAAAAAAAACAAGTCATAAACTTCTGAATAATTGTGAAATTACAGATTGATTTTCTAACATTTTGTTTAAACACTAGTAAACCAATTTACTAGTTGACTTACTGGGTCCCGACAAAAATTGTCTTCGATTTTTAATTATTGTAAATTGTTTATTAAATATTTATTTATGTGTGTACAAAAATTTATAAACTAGTAAATTGGTTTACTAGTGTTTAAACAAAATGTTAGAAAATTAATCAGTATTTTACAATTACTCAGAAGTTTATGACTTGTTTTTTTTTTCCTGATATAATAAATAAGGCTAACGCGATTGATGTTACATGTAATAAACTTCTAACGGCTACAGTTCCGTTAGAAAGCATTTTCGGGCATATGTTTATTTGAAGTTTTTTATTTAGATTACTCATAGGAATCATCTGGTGTAGTTTTTCCCCGACGTTATAAATCACCCTGTATAATACGCCATGTGTAATTAAGAATATAAAATATGAAAAATGATTATAGATACTTGATATTATTCCATATTCGATCAACAAGATCAGGTATATCTAGACGTTGTTTCTGCGCTCGATCAAATGGAGGCACTTCAACTAATAAACGAACTAACTGATGTCGTATTCGAGGATCGGGATCATTTTCAACTAAATCTAATAACTGGTCAAGATCATCCGGTCTTCCATCGACCCGAACAAAATCAACCAGACATTCTAATGCTGCTATTCTTACATCTAAAATACATATAGTTCAGTTAGTTTTTTGTTATACTCACAGACTAGCAAAACACCCGTTTTTCGCACGGAATAAATTCAATTCAAGTCTGAATCAAAATATGAAATGCGAGTCGAAAAATAAAAAATATTAAATATTTTTAGTTTGTATACTAAAATTATTCGTATTTCTGTTGTTTAAGTCTATAATTTTAATGAAGTAAAAATTAATATAATAAGTAACTTTTTCGTTAACAATTTTTTTAACACGTTTTTATTAACTTGCTGTCTTTCCTGTCTGTTTGTTTGTTTATTGATTTCTGTTCAGTACAAATTTTGCAATCGATTTTAAACTTACTTCACGATGAGATAAAGACTTGAAACATAGTCCAGAACTGGATGACAATGCAATATTAACTAATTAATTAATTAACTATTATATTAGAAATATTACATTAAAATGAATTAATTTACTTTATTAATTATAATTAATTAGGTTAAAGTTAAACAAGACTAAAAAGTAGAAAATAATTATTTAAATTAAAAAAAAAAAATTTTTAATATATCACGTTTTTAACACGGCCTAAAAATTATAAAATAATTTCTCCCAGCCACATACAGATTTATAACCCCATAGAGAAAAATGTGGGGCGCATGCAATATATAACAGTAAAGAGTGTAGAGAGTAGCTGTCGTTGCTCCACGTTTTTCTGTGTGGGGTTATAAATCTGTATGGGGTTAGGAGAAATTATTTTATATTTTTTAGTCCGTGTTAAAAACGTGTACCTATATTAAACATTTTTGTTTTATTTTAGATAATTATTTTCTGCTTATTAGTCTTGTTTAAATTTAACTGTAACTTAATTAATTAATTATAATTATATAATTAATTAACTTTATTTTCATATTTCTGTTATTAATTAATTAATTAAGATTGCATTGTTATCCCAGTTCTGAGCTATGTTTCTAAGTTTCAAGTCTCTAGCTCATCGGGAAGTTACTTTAAAATCGATTGCAAAATTAGTACCAAACAGACAAATAAACAAATAGACAGACTAAAAAGCGAGTTAATAAAAACGTTTTGAAAATAAATGATTTTCGAAAAGAATGAAATCAAAAAACTTACCGATAAATTGTCCATACTGAGCATAACTTCGAAACAATATCGGACTGCTGGGTAAATGTCCAAATTTCTGCATCTTTCTTATCGCTTTCAAGCATGCTACTGTCACTGTATATTTATAACAAGCCAATACCTTCTCCATATTTAACAATCGTGTTATCTCCTCGAGAACTAGCTTAGTATCAGCACTTAACGATTCCGCTGTAATCGATGCACCCTGTTGTATAACGGATATAACCGGTGTTACTGTTGCACCTAGTGCTTCCACTAACATACCGCGATAGTAATTATCCGAATAGCGATTCTTACTGTTATCGTTATATTTGAATAAATCGAGAAGGAAACGAATCACTTCCGGCGGACAAATGCCGTGCGCGTTACGTAAGCCAGCCATTGCGAATGGAATTGTTTTTTGTAGAAAATAATGTTGAAAATTCGTGAAATTATTCTGACGAATGATACGCGGACAAGAAAACGAACCGAAAAGTTTACGAAAGATTGCTAACATGGCAGGTGGACCAGCCCAAGTTTGAACCATTGCATTTGCCACCTGAAAATTGATAATATTTCATTGAAAACAAACACTAAGTACATAATATCGTCGATAGGACAATCTTTTTTTTTTAACTTAGTAGTTTATTATCTAAGGATGGTCGTGTTTTGATCGGTGAAATTGAAAGAAGAATTAATGCTAGAAATAAAGAATTATTGATATACCAACATATTTTCAATTTAATACCAATTTGAAGAAAATAAATTTCCTAAGCTAGTTATATCTGTAATTTTAGTTGCTAAAAGCTAGAATAGGCCACCATGATATGGATGTTCTTAAACAATCAGCAAGTGATCGATGAAAAGCTTAAAACGAAAATTTAAAAATAAGCAAATCTTTAAAACATATAAGTTACCTTGGTGAGACATCGGGCGGCTCGGCATCGAACTTTATAATAGGCCTGTTCGTTTTCAATAGTGTCGGTTAGAGCGAGTCGTGTAGCTGGTGTCGGATACCGTTCTAATGCAACAATCGCTTCCATTTGCGCTGTTACATCACGTTCGTGACGTAGCTGATATTGCCATTGATAATCGGGTTGTTCGATTATAACCGAACGTAAAAGTGTCATTTCCGGATCAAGACGTATCCATAAAACTGGCGAATCGCTACGAACATAAACACATTCATTACAAAATGCATTTATTAATCCTTTTACACAAAATTGCCCTTGCAAATAGAACAACGTGGAACAAATTAAATGTTGTGTGTGATAAACTAGATTTTTTACCCGTTTGGTTGCATCTATTTAAGTTTTTCAATATTAATATTAAAAAATTATATTGGGAGTAAAATGTTGTATATATATTACTTCTTTTCATATTTAAAAACTCATTTACGAAACATTGTTAATGCCTCATTCTTTCTTTGAAGGATACCTACTTAAACTAAATTTAAAAAAACCAATCTTTATAAAAAAAATTATAAAAGTTGTAAGCATTTTTATTTTTATTTTAAAATTTCACGCCAGGACCGACAAATTGGCAATTCGAACACGATATATTCATTACGATTACGGTTATGTTATGTTTGTAAGCCATCGTGTATTTTGTGTGTATGAAACAGCGCTGCCCGTGACGTTCATGAACTTGCATAATTCCGCAAGTACTTGGCGCCTATATTAATCACAAAACTGTGCGTTAAGAAGTTAAATAAATATAGATTGTTTCTTACTCCATAGCGCTTAAGTCCATATCAACTTCTTCGCCAGTACATAACGGAATTTTCTTTTTCTTATTACGTCGGCTTTTTGAGTGACAAGTGATATCGGCTTTTACGACTGTATTTTCTATCTGTAACGTATGTTTGAATGTACCATCTAATTCTTGTAACGTCACCAATAATGGACCAACATATTTTCGGATACCGCACTGATTTGTTGCATCTTGACGAATTTCTAATTCTATTGTATTTCTACAACAAAAAAAAATCATAATTTATAATAGATTCCAATTTTTCACTATTACTTTGAATTTATATTTATTCGTATACAGTTAGATCTATCTAAAAAAAAACATTTTACTTGTTAATTACTAAATACATACACCAAAGTTTTTGATTAGAAATAATCGTAATATACTTAGAATTTCTAATTTAAAAGATCTACCTTAAAACATGAATTATAAAACTTAAAATGACACAGAAATTTATTTATTATATTCGTACAAACACTTCCGAAATAAAAATATTACTTTATTTACCAATACGATTTTATATTGTTTATTACAATACAAGACTTAAACGAATAACTCAGTGGTATGCACCATAGTTTAATAATTTTTATTTTTTATATTGAAGTCTGTAATTCATGATATATAGAATGGCCCAAAAATGGTTTTTATTTATTAATAATTCAAATTTTATAAACAGAAAAAAACACTTCTTGGAAATAAATTTTATTTAGTTTTGAAAATTACATCCTTTAAATAACCACCATTTTGTTTAGTAGACTTTTGGGCCAACTGTATAATACCGCATTAAATAAATAGTACGTATATTTTATATTAATAATAATTATTATTCGAATCTTTTTTTCATGAATCTAACACAATAAAACGAATTGCAATAGAATTACCTTTTTCGATTAAAAACCGAACTAAGATGAAATTTAGCATGTCCACCGGTACGAACCCATTGATCGATAAAAACGGCCATATCTTTTCCCGTAACAGTAAAAATTGCTTTTGTAAACATATTCGTGCTGATTAACATATGTCCCCATAATCCACTACCAATTTTCTGCTGCGATGCATTCACCGCTAAACTCAACTGCTTATTGAAAACTTGCAAGAGCAATTCTTGTCCAATTCTATGCTCCAGCATTCTCATAACCAGCAATGCTTTCTTATGCAGTACTTCGATATATTTCGGCGACATCGTATGCAAATTCTGTATCGGAAAATAGAATACGTTTTCGATATTTTTTTGATTCGGCTGCGGATTGGTGGCGGTGAGTGGCGGTGGCGCTGGTGCTTGACTAGGATCTAAAATAATTCCACCGAATTGTTCTTCATACTGAACTAGTTCCAACATTAACGATTGATTCCATTCCCTGTATTCATTATTGCCGAAACATTTCTTCGAATACAGTCCGCATAGATACTGACTTACAGCTTTCGGTAACCACATATCCGACCAGTTCTGCATTGAAATAAAGCAACCGAAAAATTGTTCAGCGATTGCCTGCGCCATCACCTTTCTGGTGATGTAAGTTTGATCAATAATAGCGGCTGAATGCAGCAGATTTGTGCTTAAGATACTCATTGTTGAATAAGATTTATAATCTTCTTCAGTTTCATCAACGAAAACTTGCTTGTAACAAGTGAATGGATAACGATTTGATAAAGTTTCTTCGTAAAATTCAAATGCTTCATGCATATAACGTGTTGCAACTTTTAAAAGTGGTAGTAACTGAGGAAGGCAGAAATGCGTTACTTCGTGCATAAAAGGGTCCACGTAGATCTCAAATGGTCTAAGACATAATCGATAATAATTGACATTAATTAAATATATAAAATAATTCGAATATTTTAAAGTAAGAATTTAAATTTTAACAACTAAATATAAAATTAATTGATGATAACTGAACTGCATAATCAGAGTTTTTATTTAAAGAAATGTGACTCTCAGATCTGTAAATTTTAAATCTACAGCAGATTTACTTGTTAATAATCTATTTTTATACATAAATTATTTAATTTAGTTTTAGTTGTGATTTGGTCTTTAAAGTGTAAACTTATTTATTTTTCATGCGTTTTATGTCGAATCAAATTACATTGAATATATAATTTAAAAGTTGTTTACACAGTCTTAAATAATAGCAAATTAATATATAATAAAAATATGCGAAATGAATTGTATGAATAATATTTTAAATTATTGGTGAAAAAATGTTTAATCCAAATTTTAATACGATACTATTTTAGAACTAAAAGTGCAAGTGACAAAAAATGCAACCAAAATCCGAATACTCCAGAGGACTTCATTGGAATTCAAGTAAAGTACCAAGATTGTAGCAGAATTTGGCAAAAGTCAGAATATTTTTATTATTATTATAATTAGAGTTCGGTAGTATTTACAAAAAAAAAGTATTTTAAGTATTACTTAAAATACTTTCTTTACAAGTATTTGTACCTATTTAGAACATAAAGTATTTATAAATCTTCCGTCGATTTCTTGTTTGTTCCATATCACAAAACCTTACTTTCGAGAAAATGATGTTTAAAGTTTCTGAACTGAATTGTTTATAGTAAGAATAAAGAATCAATTAGAATTTATATTTCCTAAAAACTATTCAAATTATAACATCTACGATTGTTAAAATGGATAGAAAACAAACAAATATTGGCAAAATTAGCAATAACTCAATTTGTATGAAAATGGCATATGGAACAAACAATAAATCGACTGACGAAATGTACTTAAAATATTTTAAAGTATTTAAAATACTTCAACGTATTTAAGATACTTCAGAGTATTTAAAATACTTAAAATATTTACAATATTATAAATTATTTCAGCGCACATGCTTTAATATTAACAGGACACAGTCGTAAATTTTATGTTTAACTGACATAGAATTAAAATTATATAAATTCAATATAATATAATCTATACACATACGTATTATATATTATCTGGTATGCAAAATTGATTTTCCACATTTAAGAGCTGTTTAATCAAAAAATTATTCCAGACAGGATTTTCACGATTTTCTGATATTTATTTAACTTTGTATAAATAATATTACAATGATGCTTACCTTATAAAACTTTTGATTAAATAACAAATTCTGGAATTATATGCAATGTTTGTTAGCTTTTCTAAAATGTTACATGTAACAATTTTGTTTAATTGTTTATATTTAACGAAAAGTTTGATATGAAATTTGTAGTAAGAATAAATTTCTTATTTACATTTATTTACTATTTGTGTAATTAAAAGAATTAATTTTATATAGTATAGGTATGTTTTAATAAAAGTAATTGTATTTATTATTTATAAAACAGTATTTAAATCATTTTATTCAAAGTATTTTGTATTTAAATACTTTCTAAAATATTATACCCAGCTCTGATTATAATTGATATTTTATTATATTATAGATAATTTGCTTTAGAATCATATCTTAGGCAAGATGTTTCAAAGAATACTGATACAGTAAATGTAAATTTCTAGTTAGAATATTGTCACTTATTTAAATGACAAAAAATACTAAAAATCATATAAAAGAGAATGAAACGAAAACATTGAAAATTCTTACCCAACAGCCAATGCAATATTCGGTGCACAAGTCGGTGTTAATAAACTGTAATGGAATGTTTTTCGTCGCATATCTGGCGTAAAAACCACTTCAATTAAATCACCGCATGAAACTGCAGTCATACATTCATCAACCGTATATTCTAATTTCCATGTGCAGGGTTCAGCAAAACTGTCCACGCTTGGAAACCATAAACGAGATGAATTGAAATGACCGTAAGTGAATAAATGAGCACCACGCTAAAAATCAATTTCACAATAGAAATTAATAATTTCAACTACGAATTCGTTATAGTAAAAGCTGTTTTATTCGTTATTGCACTATGCTGTATGCTCTAGAAACCGGCACATTTCAAAATGGAGCAATTCCCGAAAATATATAAGAAAAGGTAACCGTGTTTGTCATTTTTTTTAACTAGTAAATATAAATAAACTATTAAATTGTAAAAATAATCGACTGTTAATATTTAATAAATAATTAGTAATTGACGGAATTCAGTCTTTTTTATGTTTTTATTATCTACTGTCAACGTTTCGGCAATCTCTATTACCTTCTTCAGGGCTCTTCAATAAATATATATTATGTATACATATAAATCTGTGGCTTGGTTCTAAAAAGGCCAATGTCAAAAATCTTAGTTTTTTGGCCTATATACACTTTGGCCCTTTTATGTTTGAAAAACATCTTTGATTCTACGTGAACATTGGTCCTAACCCATCTCGTATATTTGGTTCTATGGCACAAATAGATACAAATACAAATTCACTAAAAATGCAGTTCGGCAATGGACATAGGCCCATATGATAAAATATTGACATTGGCCCTTTTAGAACCAAGCCACAGAAATACATACAAATATACATACTGGGTGTCCGAAAAGTTTGGACTGAGTCAAATATCTCGAGAACGAAAGGTTGGATTAACACGATTGCAAAGGAACGTTGTTTTTGACACAATTATCTACCGAATTCTGTTGTAAAAAACCACCCCCACCCCTCCTAAGGGGGTGAGCGTAAGGGTAGTTTTAAAATTTTAAATGGAAACCCCCAATTTTTTTTCATTTTTGGATTCCTTGACAAATTCTGTGTATGGCCCCAAAATTTCACACCCAACCCTTGCCTCCCCTCCACAGGGGATGAAAAAAATGATTGAAATAAAAATGATGCTGAACAGTTTAAATGCTCAACTAAATCCACAACGAAAATAAACATGTCAAAAAAAACATGTAACCCCACCTAAAATTTCATCCCCAACCCCCGCCACCTCTACACAGGGGATGAAAAAATGAAAAAAAAAATAAAATAAAAATAATTTTTTTTATTTCAATCATTTTCTTCATTTTTTTCATCCCCTGTGTAGAGGCGGCGGGGGTTGAGGGTGAAATTTTGGGTGGGGTTACATGTTTCTTTTGACATGTTTATTTTCGTTGTGGATTTAGTTGAGCATTTAAACTGTTCAGTATCATTTTTATTTCAATCATTTTCTTCATTTTTTTTATCCCCTGTGGAGGGGTGGCGAGGGTTGGGTGTGAAATTTTGAGGCCATACATAGAATTTGTCAAGGAATCCAAAAATAAAAAAAATTTTAGGGTTTCCATTTAAAATTTTAAAATTACCCTTACGTTCACCCCCTTAGGAGGGGTGGGGGTGGTTTTTTACAACAGAATTCGGTTGATAATTGTGTCAAAAACAACGTTCCTTTGCAATCGTGTTAATCCAACCTTTCGTTCTCGAGATATTTGACCCAGTCCAGACTTTTCGGACACCCAGTATAATAATAAATGTAACAACAGAAAACAAAAAACACTTACAGCAGAATATTTTAGTTGGTTTTCATGTTTTCAACATTTTGCAATAGAGATTGCCGGAACGTTGGCTTAGTAAATACATAAAAAAAACTGAATTCCGTCAATTACTAATTGTTTATTTTATAAATAAACTGTTAATTTTTTTATCATATATTTTATTTTAGTTTGTTAAATCTATGATGTAAATTTTATACACACGATCACGCCATATACCCATAAGGATGTGACACAAACTTTTTTTATTCAAGTAGAAATTAGTTTCCTCCAAACATTCCACTTGAAAATATTTGCTTTTGCAGAAGTACACAGGCAATATCACTCACATATACTCGTTTAACCAAAACTTATAGACATTAGATCAAGGTGCTTGTGTTAAAGTATGCTTTTTATTAAAATTAATCATGTACGATCTTATATCTGGAAAAATCTTGCTATTCGAAACCATGCCAGTGCCTCACGTACCAGATAAAACAGCTTTTATTATCTTTTTTTCTTTTCTATATTAATTAGAATGCGTACTTCGGCTAAAGTACCACCACCTTCACATTGTGGTACCACAAAATGCAGACCACCTTGTGGTTGTTCCAATGAAAATTCTATTCCGACACGAAGCCCTTGCCCTTCACATACTAAATGAGACGCTTCCTGTGGAATCGTAATTAACAGTTCGCCAGCATTATTATCGGGATCAACTTTTAATGCAGCTGACAAATGATGCTTTGAGAAAAAGTCCAATGATCGCCTAAAAATAAGTAACATAATCACAAATTAAATCATTTATGTGATAACACGTTTTCATTTGAATGTAAACTAAACGAAGGAATGTAAAATACTAAGGCAGCAGAGTAAAAATTGCATATAATCCTAAATAAAATATAGATATTTACGTTTGTGTATCTCCTTGAACAATGTCCAAAAATGGATCAAAATATTGAAATGATGCTTCATAGGTCTCGTTTAAACACACACGATATATTCGACATTGTTTTGCATTTAATTTAATGTAGCGAAGATTATCACGTAAAGGTACAATTGTCAATTCTACAAATCCCTGTAAAATATTAATTAATTGTATATATCTAAAAAAAAAAAACTTTACTATATCAAAATAACAACCTACTATTATACTTTTTCGCTCAAAACTTATACCGGTTAAACTAAGAATTTGATGAGCTGTAAAATAATAAAATATATTTATAACCTCAAACTGTCAAAACAAACGTTTGTGTGCTACATATAAAGATACTTATAATTTAAACGGTCGGGCCGTATCGCCAGTACGTTCCCTCTTCATTTTATTGTAAGACAATTAAATATAATATGAAATATATATATTATTTCTTATCTAAGGCTGCTCCATTTAGATACATTTTATTTGTTGTGGTTATGTTTCTTTCATTTGCTTTCGCTGCATTTGCTATTGATTTTCTTATAGTTCATAGTTTGCCGTGCAGTCGTGCATAGTTTACTATCTATACGCCATCTATACGTGATACGCTTTACCGTATTATCGATCGTGTGTTAGCCACCAAGCCACCAAGGATAAAAGAAGCCCTCTACCATGGTTTGAACAACTATTTCGCTTATTTCTCGTGGTGGCTCGAAATTTAAATTATATTCAACAAGCCAGCTACATAAAAAATATTTTCAGTTTAAAAAATACAAATATTGTAAATATTATTTAGCATTTTATTACATAATATATAAATTTTGAAGGGTTATTTTGTAATAATATCACATAGTTGACTTATTTATTTTATTGTTAAAGTTAATAGAAGATTACATGAGTATAGGTGTCAACATATTAAGGATTACATCACTACCATTTTACTTCCTTATGTATGATCACTACTGAATAACCATTGCATATACTCGCTTTAAGTTTTCTTATCTGTACTATAAGCGCATGTCTTTAAGGCCATTACAAGGCAAACAAAAGGCTATATTCAGACAGGTGATCGAAGGTATCTAAAATTATTATTTTTTGTATTCCCACCACCTGCCTGAATATAACCTTTTGTCTTGAAATGGCCTAATTGTATTTCTCAACAATAAATATAGATACTAAAATACTTAATATTAAATTACAAATAAAATTTACATATACATAAATAATAATTATACCTAATTAATAATTAACCTGTATTATAAATTTACATATTATTTTAAAAAAATCGTCAATAATTTTATTCTTTCGCGAATATATACATATACATAAATAATATTTATACCTAATTAATAATTAACTTATATTATAAATTACATACATATATACACACACAATCACGCTATATATCCAAAAAGGTGGCATAAACTTTTGAAAGTGGCTATTTATACATACGGTATGTATACGCAATTGGATATTTATACATACAGTATTTTTACGTAATTGGATATTTAGGGTAGGTTAGGTTAGTAGGTTGGTTTAGGTTTTTTGTTTTTTTTTTTAGTATGTATAAATAGCCAATTGCGTATACATACCGTATGTATAAATAGCCTCATCCTAAACTTTTTCCACTATCCCAATACTTTCAAGTTCACAATAACATTAATTAATATATTATATTTAAAAAATCGTCAATAATTTTATTCTTTCGCGAATTTTTATTATTTATTTTTAAGTTGGCTACTTTAACAAAATGTTTAGTCATAATTATAACTAATGTATGAATTGAAAGGGTTTTAAAAGTTTCGCCATGTATTTTGCAAAAGTCGCACAGAATAAGAAAATTATTAGAAACAAATACTACTATCGTAAAAATTATTTTGAAAAATGAGCGAATAAAGTTCGGAAAATATTAGTGTTAACAATGGCATTTGCAAAATTTTCAAAAGGGTAGGTATTTGGGACATTTACGATTACCGACCAAATATTCTTTGTAAGTTATGAAATTATAAATAGCAGTAATGGTGTGTCAGTTAATAAATACCTTATACGTGACTGACACTTATAATCTAATTAACTTTCGAATAATAAATCCGGCAATATAAGTGCCTACCAGGAGAAGAAAAGAAGTTGTTGCAAAAGAAGAAGTTGTTATTGTAGAAGGTAATGAAATTGAAGAAGATGTAGATATTCCACGCGAACGGCTGGTGGTATCTTCATCTTCAATCAGTTTTTGAAAAGAAAGAACAAACTCTTCACCGTCATTTTCACAGTTAGCAGATAAGGTGCTTTTAGTTGTGTTATTAAGTACACAAGTCTTAAAAGCTGCTGAAAACTGTGTTGTAGTTGGACGGTGATTGTACACCCGCACACATTCCCCTAATAACGCTAAAGAAATTTACTACACAGTATCTTGATTCAAGCGTCTTGTTGAGAGAAATTTAAATCCTTCGCCTTGTAGAAAAGTTCATAAACTTTGAATATTGCAAATAGTAAAAATTGTCGCATTTACACACACAGGTTTAGGTACTTTCTTATTTTTAATATTATCATGAAACTCCAAATAAGTTAACACTTTTTTGGCAATAAGTCAAAAAGCATTATGAGGTGAATTGTTCGAAAGCGAACGACCCAGTGATACTTTACTGCCGAAATTTGAATTCAAAGAATCGAAAAGATCATTCTTCAGTTTAACAAATTCACATACATTCTGTGATTATGTCTTGGAATATCAGTTATGGTATTTTAACAAATTAAATATTGCAACTGTGCGATTGCTAAAATATTTGTGTTGCTAAATTAACTTTTATTTTTTTGTTTATGTGTAGGAAAAATATGTTGTTTATTAAGTTTAGTAACTTAAACAAAATCTAACCGTCCGTCTTCGTAATAAACTAACTATAAATCGTCCCATTTAGCTATTTTCGTATTATTTACAAAATTAATTTTAAATATTCGTGTAAATTAACAGTTATTTCCTAAAATTAAATAATTTCGAAGGCTGCAATAAAATAAAAAAATCATATATCAATGTATACATTTAAAAAAACAAACATGTGAAATGTAATACTATAGAATGCTATACTAAACATCCAGTATAAATAAATTTATATAATTTATAAAACACACAAACGTCATTATTCATTTTATATTAGAAATTTGAGATTAATTAAATGTTTACAATAATAAAACATATTTTCCGGTGTCAAGTTTTCCAAGTTCCAAATAGTACCGTTTGCCCAGTAGGCCAAAAAATTATAAAACCTGGCCATAATATGAAGGTGTTTAAGAATACCTACAAAAATAACTACTTTAAGATTATCGAGGTCGCTGATTACGAATTTGATGGCAAAAATTCGAAATTCAAAATGGCGGATTAAATATGTACAAAAATTAGCAAATTCGTGTAAAGTTCTTTATTTAACATTATTCAATGCACATTATACATAAATATTACACAATTTTAGCTCGCACAGTATAATAGCAATAACACAAATATAGGCAGATCCTGGTAGCTAATTATTTTCGTTTCCGCTTTAATGCATTTAAACGAATTGGGACTGCTGTTTTTTAAAGCGGTACAAGACAGAGAAAATTTTCTAGACAACAATTTCTAAAAATGTTGTGCTTACACGAACGAGGCTGGAAGTTGCGCGTGTTTTATATAAATATAATCGCGTCTAATTTTGCATATATGTGTTAAACATATCTCCTGGAGTGATATCCATCACTACTTTTCACCAAACGGGGGCGGGATTAATTTGTAGCTCCTAGATATACTATCTAGTAGTATCTCCAGTAACTCCGTAACACTATCACTGCTGTAACCTCTGAAGCTGTCACTTTTCAAAGTTTTCCGCACTAGGACAATGTACACCTACGCCATCTATATTGAATTTTACGAAACTAAACTCTAATGGTAAACTTTTTTTTCATTTTGGCCAGGTTTTTTACCACGCTTATATTAACTCACTCTGTTGTTGTCGCGGTCAAATTTTGTAACCAATTTTTAGACCACTTCCTATCATTTGATCTCACTGAAATTTTGCATGTAGTTTCATTCCAGGAGACAACACAATATTATATAAAAGAAAAACCGATTACAAGATATGACACGTTTATATTTATTTTTTTAATACAACTAATGACATCTGTCACATGAACTATTTTTTTGTTTAATTAACAATTTAATAATGTAAATGACAGATAAGCGTGGATTTTACACTGAAATATAGTAATAACTGGAACGCGCTCTGGCCGCTCAAATGCGAGCCGAGAGAGATAGCGATATACGGGGATTCGCGTCTTTGTCGTATAGTCCGTTCAAAGAGTTTCTATTGGCGTAGCATTGCTACTACATGATAACTTAGATAGCTATGAAAAAAAAAAAGAATCTCACTGCTATATTGAAAAAATGTCAAATTAATATATCAAAAATAATAAAAATACCTTTTATAGAGGAATTCCCCAATAAAATCTCATTACTTATCGTTTAGCCGATGCATTTAGCTACAATTTAATATGCAACAACATAAGATTGTCGCATTTTTACCGCAAGAAATCGCATTTGAATTTCAAATGCGCTGAAGTGTAAGACAGTGATAGAGATCCCCGTATCTCCTATCTCTCTCGGCTCGCATTGGCGCTACTAGAACATATAGGCAGTGCACATTCCAGTTATTACTTTATTTCTGTGGGTTTTTAAAAAAGTTTTTTTTAAATTGAATCTTTTAATATTTTTAATAAATGTAATTCAATGACATAAATAGTCATAGCCAACTTCAATATGAAATATAAGATAGTAATTTTATTAAAAATTAAAATAGTTTTTTTAGCGCTTTCACCCACTGTGGCGATTCCGAGTTGGTTCGAGTTGGCATAGGACAATAACATGGGATACCGATAATATGCAGAATACTTCTTTTTGAAGTAAAATTCGGAGAAATACTTAGAATACTTTTCGATAGGGAATAAAAAGTTCTATAATTTGGATTTAGTTTTAATTTGCTAGCATGTGCCGTTTGAGTGCTAGAATTTTTTTTTGATTTTTTGGTTTTTATTATTTTTTTCTCAAAAACTATAACGTGTAGGAAAATAAGCATAATATAGAAAAATGCGGAATAATTAGTACTATAATTGAGTAAAGAAACCATTATTCTAGAATGCATCGTTTAGTAGAAAAACCTAAAAACTGAATTTTTGAAAATATCTCGAGGGAGGTTTTTTAAAATAAGACTTTTTTCAAAATTTGCTCAAAAAAGTCTGAAAAAATTTAGTGAAATAGAGAAACAAATTAGCTATATAATAGCTAAGTAATCTTTTTCTCTAGCTCATCTGGTTTGGCAGGAAAAATTACTGAAAATTATAAAAAACATTTTAGAATTTTCAATAATTTTTCCTGCCAAACCAACATAAGTTAGAGAAAAAAGTTACTTAGCTATTATGTAGCTAATTTGTTTCTCTATTTTACCGAATTTTTTCAGATTTTCTTGAGCAAATTTTGAAAAAAAATAGTTTTTAGGTTTTTCTACTAAACGATGCATTCTAGAATAATGGTTTTTTCACTCAATTATAGTATTCATTATCCCGCATTTTTCCATATCTTGCTTATTTTCCTACACCTCATAGTTTTTGAGAAAAAAAATAAAACCAAAAAATCAAAAAAATATTCTAGCGCCCAAACGGCACATGCTAGCAAATTAAAACTAGAACCAAATTATATAACTTGTTATTCCCTATTGAAAAGTATTCTAAGTATTTCTCCGAATTTTATTTCAGAAAAACGTATTCTGCATGTTATTGTTATTTCATGTTATTGTCCTATATTTTATACTTTGTTGTTATACTTTTGTTGGTCCATATTTGTTTACATTAAAAGTAATGTTGGCAAATTTCTTAAGATGAATCAGTATGCAGTAAAAATTAAATATATCCCGCATATCTAAAGCGCGAAACGAATAAACTTGATTATAGATATTCACGGGGCCGGGGGACGCAATTACAACACTTGCCCTGGGCGCCATTTTGCTCAGTTACGCCACTGGCCTTACTGGAAAATAATTTTTTTACGGACACTAATGTACATATATATATATATAAATCATATGATTTTTAAGATTCATTGCATATATGATTCTATAAACACATGGTATAACTTATATATATATATATATATATATATATATATATATATATATATATATATATATATATATATATAAATCATATGATTTTTAAGATTCGTTGCATATATGATTCTATAAACACAGTGTATATAAAATTCATGAGACACATGGCATATAAATATATAATTCT
This sequence comes from Clivina fossor, assembly GCA_963966155.1. Lineage (NCBI taxonomy): Eukaryota > Metazoa > Arthropoda > Insecta > Coleoptera > Carabidae > Clivina > Clivina fossor. The sequence continues at coordinate 26,950,189 of OZ014555.1, forward strand.
TTACACACATTGGTCTATATTACGAACTTGATTCTAAAATTGGTTTTACCTAATATCGATATCACAACAGAACTGTTATAAAAGCTGGACTGAAGTAAAACACCCAAAAACCGAGCTTGTAATATCAGTTATTGTATACAATATTTTTTAGACATATTTTATGTTGCTAAGTACGTTTATTTCTGAGATACTTTGCATATCCATATATTAAAAAAAAACACAGCGTATATAATTTCTCGTACACTACATCTCGGTGAAATAATACAGCTTATATAGATAAATATAGAGAGTGTGAAATATATATACTTGCATATAATATTTAAAAATATTTAATAAAAAATATATAATTAAACGCATTAATAGCTTAGAAAAAAATTAATAATTTTTTTCCAAAAATATCAGATTAATTATTTCATATCTTTGAAAAACCTCTCATATAGCATTCTCGCGGTAAAATCTATTTTTACTACTTTGACTGCAAGGAAAAAGTAGTATAGCGTTTGGTACGGTGTCTGTAACATTTTCAAAAAAAAAAAATTTGTGTATAGAAATCCTTCATATAGCCTCTAGATGACGAATCTGAACTTAGTTTATGTGGGTGTATGGATGTGCGTCGTCAGCTCGCCGCTCGCTCGGTCCTCAGACAAAATTTTGTGATCGCAACTCCTCCTAGACGGTTCAACCGATTTTAATGAAATTTTCAGGATAAATTTGTCTAGTGCCCAAGATGGTCATGTGGTTTTGGTTTTTTCCAGTGATGCCAACTTTCCGAGAAAAAAATTACTAAAGTTTTTAAAAATTCATTGTGGCTACATTATTCATTCGATTTTGATCAAATTTTTAGGAAAGATTCCCCTAGTGCCCACATATATTTCGTAATTTTAATAAAATACAGTGTTGCCAACTTTCTGAGAAAAAAATTACTAAAATTTTTAAAAATTTATGACGGCCATGTTGTTTAACCGATTTTGTTCAAATTTTTACAAAAGATTCTTTTGATATTTATATAAATTAGATAATTTCAACAAAGTACAGTGTTGCCAATTTTCTGAGAAAAAAATTACTAAAATTTTTAAAAATTTGTTATGACCACTTTATTTAACGGATTTTGATCAAATTTTCACTAAAGATTCTCCTGGTGCCCGGATAAGTTATGCAATTTTAACAAAATACAGTGTTGCCATCTTACCGGAAAAAAAATTACTAAAATTTAAAAAAATTCATTGTTGCTACATTATTCATCCGATTTTGATCAAATTTTCAGAAAAGTTTCTCCTAGTGCCCACATAAATTATAATTTTATTAATATACGGTGTTGCCAACTTTCCGAAAAAAAAATTAATAATTTTCTAAAAATTTGTTATGCCCGCATTATTTATCCGATTTTAATGAAATTTTTACAGAAGATACCCTAAGCGCCTATAATATTATATATTAGTAAAATACAATGTTGCCAACTTTCGATAAAAAAATTTTTTATTTCTATTTCTTATCATTTATGTGATAATGTCAAAGTAGTCTATATATGGGTTTACCCATATACTTCTAATCTTGTTCTATCGGTGCCTGGATAAGCTTATCCATACTTTAGTATGCACCAACATAATAAGCGTTAGCTGTTTGATTAATTTTGTATAAACAGTAAAGCTAACATTGAATTAAAAATTAGTTTTTTTCTAGGAAAATTGACAACTCTGTGCGGTAGTAAAAATGGTATAATTTTGTAGGCACTTGGATCTTGGAAATCTCTTGTGATAATTTGATTAAGTTCGGATAAATAGTGAAGCCAAAATTAAACTTTTTATGGTTTAGTAATTTTTTTCATGGAAAGTTGGCATCTCTGTACGGTAATGAAATTACATTATTTTTCTGGGAACTAGAAAAATATTTTGTGAAAATTTGATTAATTATGGATAAATAATATAGTCAAAACAAATTTTTAAATAGTTTAGTAATTTTTTTCTCGGAAATTTGGAAACAACTGTGTTTTACTAAAATTATAAAATTTATGTGACTTGATATTTGGACAAAAATAACATCGAGTGTAAAACATTCATGCGCTACTAGATTAAAATGTTAGTTTGCTTATTGATAGGGAAAGAAATAAATTTTTAAGAAAATATTTTAAGAAAATACTATCGTAAAAAGAATGTTTTTAGGATCTCAATAATAAAAAAAAAAATATGGCATCCCATTTTAAAAAAAAAGTTAAATGTCGCCAGTCGCCATTTTGAAATAATTCATCCAATTGAAAATCTGATCACCATCGTGTAGAGAATGTCCTGAAACATATTACTGCCAAATATTTTGAAAGTAGTACCCATAGTGTGTCTAAAAAAAAATAAGGCGCTTACTCTGAAACAGGCTATATATATATATATATATATATATATATATATATATATATATATATATATAAGTAATTGGATAATGGGTTTAGCAGTCAATTTGGAAGACGATGATTATCCAATTATCCAATTACTTAAAAATTCTTACCAGTCATTATCTATACCTACGTATATATATATATATATATATATATATATAAACACAAATAAAAATAATAAAAATAAATCAAAGAAAGAGAAAATTATGGAATAAAAAACTGAAATTAAGCGAAAGTTACGTTTAATTTTTTAAAATTTTTACGTTCTCTTGGTAAATTTCTATACTATACAATTATACATGTCAAAATTTGACAATTTTTTAAAACTAAACATTTTTTCAAATGATCATCATCCCTAAAGATTAGACTTGAAATTTTTTCGGACGCAAAATTTCATTCAATTTCGTTCAAAATCGGCCGAGTTATACCGATTTGAATAACCGGTAATTTTTCGGATTTTTCGAGTAGCGCATTATTTTTTTGACTAGTGTATGAAAGTGTATGTTTCAAGTATTATGTTATTACAATTGTCTATGCTATTGTTTCAAATATCTTTTTAAGTATGCAAGCAAAATAATAACAATTTAATTTCATTTATTGTCGTTTGCATCTTTCAAAAGAACACTTACTTTTAAAATTACCGATTGATTTATATTGTCATGAAATTAAATTTGGTTTTGTTTCTATGGTAATCATATAATAGCAATATGTCAAATATTCATTTCGTCGAAAACGCATTTCAAATAATCGGTAATTGTATGTTGTAGTGTATGTTTCAAGTATTACGTTATTACAACTATCCATGTTATTGTTTCAAATATCTCTTTGAGTATACATTGTGATATAATAACAATTTAATTTCAATTATGGCCGTTTTCATATTTCAAAAAAACAATTATTAATTTCAAAATTATCACTTAATTTATATTGCTATGAAATTATAATTGGTTACGTTTCCATGGTAATCATATAATATCAATATGTCAAATATTCATTTGATTTGAATTTCGAATAAATAGTAATGCTTTTACGTAAAAGTTAAGCTTCTAGTAAGCATTGTAATTGTTATACACATTCGCTATTGCTCGAGATTGCGGCAGCTAACTTTTACACAAAGGGGGGTTGGGTGGGTTAATAATAAATATAATTTAACTGTACATGTAAACAGCCAACATAAAGAGACGCCACATGATTGTTTTTCAGGCACACAACCGCGAAAATAACTAAAGTTACTATCAGGGACGACCGGGATGGCGCACTCAATGATAAATAGGCATGACCATGCAATTCATCAACCAGATACTTGGCACCGTATCTGCAATATGTACTTTCGTGTGGCGCTAGTGAACATTTTTGAATTTCGCGCATTTATTTAAATTTAAATTTCAAATTAATAAAAAGTTTACATTTAATATATAAAACTTTATTAACATACAAAGTTCAGTGTTACAGTACAAAAATACAAAAAAATATAAATATAAAAATATAAAAATATAAAAATATAAAAATATAATATAATATATAATTATATATATATATATATATATATATATATATATATATATATATATATATATATATAATATACATACATACATACATACACAATCACGCCATGTACCCAAAAAGGTGTGGCACAAACTCTTTTCATCATCTCGAAATCAGTCGCCTCCAAACATTCCTATCCAAACAAGCAACTTTCGCTTCATCCACATTCATAATTTCTCTCATACATGCTCCTTTATTCCTACTACTTGGAAACTTTCGCTCACGCAAAACACTCTCAATCATACCACTCCAACTACTCATCGGACGTCCACGCAAACGTATACCATCAAAATCAGTCAAATAAATCTTTTTAACCAAACGTTCATTAGACATTCGCTCAACATGTCCGAACCATCTTAACTGACTAACACGGCAACTTTTACTACAACACTTTTTTCAATTTCACACTCATCATACATTAATCTATTTCGTACCCGATCTCTCCTATTTACACCACATACCACACGTAAAAATCTCATTTCCACAGCAGTCATTTTCCGTTTATGCTTTTGCAACCAAACCCAACATTCACTACCATACATCAACGTAGGCACTAAAACTGCATTGTATATACTCAAACGGGCTTCTTTGGAAACATTTACATTCCTAGCAAAAGTTCCCAAAGCACCCAAAACCTTACAACCAGCATTTATTCTCCTTTCAATTTCACGATCAAAACGACCATCTCTAGACAGCAAACTACCCAAATACACAAATTCATCTACCTGCTCTAAACGTGCATCATCAATATATACATTACATTCAGTCATCAAGTCACCCTTCTCAAAAACTAAAACTTTGCACTTATCAACATTCAACACAAGATTCATATCTTTACATATATATATATATATATATATATATACCGGGTGTTCGTTCGTCAAGTTCGTATGGGCGTTTAACATGTAATTTCGATAAATTGCGATATACTACTTTCTCGAGTAAAATTCGAAGAAATACTAAGAATACTTTTCGATAGGGCATAAAAGGTTCTATTATTTGGTTTTAGTTTTAATTTGCTAGCATGTGCCGTTTGGGCGCTAGAATTTTGTTTTGATTTTTTGGTTTTTATTTTTTTTTCTCAAAAACTGTGAGGTGTAGGAAAATAAGCATGACATGGAAAAATGCGGAATAATGAGTAAGATAATCCAGTGAAAAAACCATTATTCTACGATGCATCGTTTAGTAGAAAAAAAAAATTTAAAACTGAATTTTTGAAAATTTGACAAGGGGGGATTTTTTCAAAATTAGACTTTTTTCAAAATTTGCTCAAAAAAATCTGAAAAAATCTGAAAATTCTAAAATGTTTTTTAGAATTTTCAATAATTTTTCCTGCAAAATCAGTATGAATTAGAGAAAAAGATTACTTAGCTATTATATAGCAAATTTTTTTCTTTATTTTACTAAATTTTTTCAGATTTTTTTGAGCAAATTTTGAAAAAAGTCTAATTTTGAAAAAATCCCCCCTTGTCAAATTTTCAAAAATTCAGTTTTTAATTTTTTTTTACTAAACGATGCATCGTAGAATAATGGTTTTTTTCACTGAATTATCGTACTCATTATTCCGCATTTTTCCATGTCATGCTTATTTTCCTACACCTCATAGTTTTTGAGAAAAAAAATAAAAACCAAAAAATCAAAATAAAATTTTAGCGCCCAAACGGCACATGCTAGCAAATTAAAACTAAAACCAAATAATAGAACCTTTTATGCCCTATCGAAAAGTATTCTTAGTATTTCTTCGAATTTTACTCGAGAAAGTAGTATATCGCAATTTATCGAAATTACATGTTAAACGCCCATACGAACTTGACGAACGAACACCCGATATATATATATATGTCGTAGATAGCGTAAAAACATTCTCGTTATCTCATAAAGTGTAAGAATTAACAAATAAACCAAAAGAGGTGAAATGTGATGATCCCAGTGGAATCACGTGCGTTCACCTTGAAGTACCATTCTCACCTCCTCATTCTTTTCTTTTCATATTTTGTATATTGCATTCCCCGCACGTATCCCCCGGTTCCATCCAAGCAACGATAAGGCTTGTCATTTCATCTCACACCCAACGATTAAGTTATTGTTACGAGAAGTCGTTTATTTTTGTTTTCATAAACAAACTATGCATGATTGTTCAGCAGCTTCGACATATATATAAATTGAGTAAGAGTTTAGTGCCTGTCGGCGAAACAGTATTAAATCCAATCATGATCGATGTGTATTTATTCAACTATTCAATATATATATAGGTTTTTATGTTAAATTAACGAATTTATTTTTATAGTGTGTGTACAAGCTATGAACGTATCTCCCATTAGTAACAAAATTTCCTTATGATTGATTGAATTTCATTCAAGTACAGTGTAGGTATATGTATTTTGTTTTGGTTAACAGTTAAAATTGCATTGATAAATACCGATGCGATGAGTAAATAAAATATTAAGTGCGTTTTCATCAATTTATACAATCGATTAATGTTGTTTGAAATGTAATTTTATTTTAACGGTATTCGGACGATTGTATGAGTACATACACGCGTGTTGCCTCTTCAAAATAATCTATTACATATTCAATTTACTAAGTGCATCAGATACTGACAGAAAATTAACAAAAATTTACCCGTTTATCTCTGTTGTGTTTGTTAGTTTTACCTAAAAATTGATAAATTTAGTTTATGATAGATATTTTCCTTAAATAGTTTTCTAGGAACTCTTGCTGTATTATTTAAATAATAATAGCGACATTACAAAAAAATAGTATTAAAATTGAAAAAAATATTGTTAAATCAAATGTTTTCGCAATAGTAGCATTTGATAGAATACCGAAACGTTTTATAGAATAGAATAATATAATTCAAATAATTTATTGCAAACATAATTGACACGATCGTTTCAAACAAACATGTCAAATAATAAACAACTTTCTGAAAGATTTTTAATATTTTAAATATATCAAAATTTGCCACGTAACATCTCATCTTATAAGTTCCTTGTGTTTGTTGCGCGACTACAATTATTAATTTCAATCATCCAATTTATTTAACAAAATAATTGATATGAATATAAATGGTGTATATAACAACAAAATATTTTTTATGTTTATAGTAAATATAGAATTATTATTCGTTCTTTACTCATATTTTCAAATTTTATTTATGATTTTATGCATTATGCATGATGCATTGTTCGATTAAAATGAAAATATAAAATATAGAGTAAAAAAATAGATAATTCATATTTTTCATTTAGTGGTTACAATATAACCTTACCATAAATAATATAAAAAAAATTCCGGATTTGGAGACCAACATTTCCTTTGATTCTGGTACTGGACGCAAGACGGTACGCAACAAGAATATTGGATCTATAAAAAAATATTATACATTACAAAATTTGCCATAAGATATATGCAGGATATTAATTTCAATAGCTTTTTTATTCATATGCAGTAATAAAATGTTTAACTTACCTTCCTAAATATCAAATAATATTTATAAAAAAAAAGCCGTGTCTGAAAGCGCCCAATTATCATCAGTAGCCAAACACAAATCAGTTGAAAATCCAAATCAAGTACCAAGAACACAGTCAATGATAAACCAAATTATCTAGTATTCCAAATCCAAATTGAAAATCTCAAATAGAGGCAGGGTCCAAATATTTAAAAAAAATTATCACAATCGCAAAACTCAGTTCACACAATAAAGGCAAAATTAAGAATAAAATAATATTATCTGTCTTAATATTTCGTTCTTCAAGATTCTCCAACATGTTTATATATATATATATATATTTGTTTTGTTTTTCGACTGAAGTTATTTTAAATTTTTATTTGATTTATTTATTTCAGGTAAGCAGTCTTTTTTGACAGGATAAGGCAATTAATTTCTCATAATCCTCTTATAATAGTTGTTGTTTGTACTTTTTTATTGCTTCATTCAATATTTCGAGTCGGGTTTGACTCTTCTTCAGGAATTTCGCAATGTATACATAAATAAATTTTTGTTACATTTACAACTTTTACATTGCGAAATTCCTGAAGAAGAGTCAAACCCGACTCGAAATATTGAATGAAGCAATAAAAAAGTACAAACAACAACTATTATAAGAGGATTATGAGAAATTAATTGCCTTATCCTGTCAAAAAAGACTGCTTACCTGAAATAAATAAATCAAATATATATATATATATATATATATATATATATATATATATATATTTTCTACCTGATAAATTTTTGATATTTTACAACACACATCTTGAAATTTCAATGGTTTTAATTAATTTCAAGGAGGACCTGATTAATTTAATAAATTAGTTTAATTAAGCTAGTGACATCTATCGAATACATAACCATTTAAAAAACTTGGCACCGTATCCGACTGATGGCGCCACAACAGTTCATATTCTGCTATTCAAGTGAAAACTCCCGGTCCTCCCTGGTTACTATTCATAGTTCTTACTTCACAATTAAGAAGTCATCAGGTAAATAAAGTAACGAACTAAGTTTAATTAACACAAAATGTGTATTGTTTTAGTAATAAATTCGAAAATTTCGAATTAATGATTTAAATAAATATTAATCGTAAGTTAAGTTAATAACAATGAAAGAAATAATATAAATTATAATATTTCGTAACGGTAATCGTATACCAATAAAAATATACAAAATAATGTAGAAAGTAAGCTAAGCGAGAAACTATTTGCTGTAAAACAAGGAAGAAAATGATGGCTTATCTCTGAGACATGTGGTAACCAGTATAATGACGTCAGGTCCTTCTACAAACAGGAATGGCGGCAATTGATATTCCACTTCTCCAGGAATACGTGTAACACTGATAAAGTCTTCCAGCACACATTGTATTTCCAATTGAACTGATTATACTTACTTGAAATCAGGGATACACGAATATGAAACCAAACCCCAAATGAAAAGTAGCTGAACGGAGAATCCAAATATTAGCCAATGAAAATCCAAATAGAATCGAAATATTTAAAAAAAAAATCCAAATAATCTACCTAGTCAGCAGAAAATCCACAAAGAGTTTAAATAATCTCTAGTGTCCTCAGAGAGTCCAATTAATCTCGAAAGTGCTCAGAGATCCTTAGGAAGCTTGTTAATATCTCTGTCTCACTATTTCGAGCACGAGTAGTTATAAAATGCCACCAAATAATTTAAATCGTTTCGTTACGTTACGTAAATTATTTAAATAAAATGTTACTAACTAATAAATCTGCACGCTAAAAATGGTTTTACATTATTTTAGCTTAGTTGTCGAACGGCTCTATTAGTTTAAAGTTGTTAGTGCTGTAAATCCGCGAACGTCTCGTTTGAAATTGAAATATATAACGATAATATTATATATATATATATATATATATATATATATATATATATATATATATATATATATATAGATAGTATGTCTGAAAAAGTTGGCAACAAATTGGTAATTTTTTTATTATTAATTTTACTAAAAAAAAAAATTCGTCATGAAAAGTTCTGCAACACATGTAAATCAATAATCAAGAATCAAATTTGTAAAATATTTAGTGATATACAGGGAAAATCAAAAATATTGATTTATGCTGAAGAGTAAAGTGCTTTTAAATTTAATTCTAGGACAAAATGTTATTTGTAAATGTTGATAGGAATTAAAAATTATGTCCAAATTTAGATTCATGGCCTTCTAATAATGAATTAATAAAGTTAAAGTAAAAAAAAAGCTACTAAGTAATTTAGTATTTATAGGATTATTTATGGAATAAGATAAATCACAAATTAAATTAAAAATAAATGCATTTACTGATTACATCATTCATTTTCTCATGGCAAATTTGATAAACTTTTACTCAGTTTTGCAATAATTAATTAATTAATTAATAATTTAATTTAATTTGTATTTTATCTTATTTAATAAATAATCCAACAAATGCTAAATTACTTAGCAGTTTTTTTTTACTATAAATTTATTAATTAATAATTAGAAGGCCATGAATCTAAATTTGAACATAATTTTTAATTCCTATCAACATTTTCAAATGACATTTTGTCTCTTCAGCATAAATCAAGATTTTAGAAATTCCCTGTATACCACTAGATATTTTACAAATTTAATTCTTGATTATCATCCAGTTCTGAGCTATGTTTAAAGTTTCTAGTTTTTAGCTCATTGGGAAGTTAGTTTAAAATCGATTGCAAAATTTGTTCCGAACAGACAAACAAATAAACAAACAAACAGACAGGACAGAAAGCGAGTTAATAAAAACGTGTCAAAAAGAGATTTTTTTTCTACTGCAACTACTTATAATTTAATCATAGGCTAATTTAAAGGAAATAATAGGTACTTTTAAATAAAAATATAAGTCTTGTTATGTAAAAAAGATACGCACTGATGAATTCCTTGTCGTATAGTTGTGAGGGGTGGGAGAATTTCGAAAATAGGCAAGCTCGCTGAGAAATCAATAGCACGCATTCCAGTGTAGTTTAGTTGTCTAATAAATTGTAATTAAGTAATTACTAATTACTATAATTACCAAATAAATCCTATATTGAAATGAATTTAAAATAACATATTATTGATGCAAAACCGCAAATTATATTAAATTGCTTTTGTTTCTGCAATTTCAAATATAATAATTTTAATTGATTGAAGTATACCATAACTACTACTTTTTATAACATATTATGTATGTACAGTGAATCCCCAGATATATGTTATAGTTCATTCGCAGAACGTAAAACCACATAAACTCATTAAGTCGTTAACATGACTCATGACAATCACCACTTACGATTAGAATTGAATAGGATTTAGTGTTGTGCGAAAATGGTTTTAAATATTATAGTGTATACAAAATATTTTAGGTACAAATTCCCTTAAAATTAATATGGTTCTTTTCAATACTGTTTATGTTTTCTTATGTTTATGTGGTATTACGTTCTTGGAATGAACTTTACCAGAAAATAATAGGATTAATTATAATGTTATTAAATTCCCTATCAGGTTTGTTATTGTTTTTAGCATTTATATAATAGAATTAAAATTTATGAGAATGAAGCTAGCGGTCGATTCAGTTGAAAAAACTATTGGACAACCCTGACGACACAGAGTATAATTTTCCTTATAACAGTTAATAAAACTTAAAACTACTTAAACTTTATTATCTGCGACAACATAATATTTTCAGGGGATGTTAATCGTACCACCCTAATAGTAAAACAATAAAAAATTTAAATTTTCGGGGGATGTGGGTTAGTTATAATAGATTATTACCACTTTGACTGCAAGGAAAAAGTGGTATAGCGTTTGGTACGGTGTCTGTAACATTTTCAAAAAAAAAATAATTGTATAGAAATCCTTCATATTGCCTCTAGATGACGAATCTGAACCTTAGTTTATGTGGGTGTATGGATGTGCGTCGTCAGCTCGCTCGCTCGCTCGCTCGGTCGTAAGTCAAAATTTTGTGGCCGCAACTCCTCCTAGACCAGGGATGACGAACCTTTTTCAATGGCCGTGCCACAAAGTCATAAAAAATCTTTATGAAATAACGTGCCACACTAAAATTGTCATATTTTTTTTTCTTTTATTTAGTGCTCGTGCCGATATAAAATTAACTAATTTTGTTACAAAACTCAAAATATCATCAATCATTTTCAAACCTGTTTTGGCACATAACGCTTGTTGATGAATAGTGCAATGGAAACCAAGAATTGAATGTCCAATTCGTTTTGTAAATAAATTTATAAATCCATTTTCCTGTCCTGTTAAGCTGTGGGCACCGTCAGTTGTAACTGACACAATTTTAGAAGGGCATATATCTTTTTTTTCCAATGCATCTATAACTGCATTACAAATGTCTACTCCTTTTGTTGTAGTTGATAATGTTGATAAACTTATTAATTCTTCTTTAATGTTGTTTTTAACAAAATAACGTACAAAAATTGCTATACGAGCTGAGCTTGTTACGTCGGTAGACTCCTCAAGACAAATGGAAATAAAATCGCAAGATTGTATATCTACTTTTTGTTGAAAAATTACATTTTCCGCCATACCTAAAATTCTCTCTTTGACTGTATTCCTAGCTAATGGCATGTCTTTAATTCTTTGGATAATTTTTTCTTTATTTTCAAAATCTTCGAATAAGTATGGTGCACATTGCAGCCAAACATCTTTTAAAAAATCGCCCTCATTAAAAGATTTCATGTATTGAGCAATAGTTTTTGAAATTTGATAACTAGCAGCAGAGCTATTTGATTAAGTTCCAATATATTTCATTAAGGAAGTAGTTTGAGCATTTTTATTTTTTAAAACACGTGATATAAACTGCTTTTGCTCTTTTACACTTCGATCGAGAAGAGATTTATAGTTGGTTTCATAATGCCGCTTTACTGAAGATGTTCTACACACCACAGTTCCGGAACATAAATTACAAACAACTTTACTGTCCTTTTCAATCATACCGTATCTATCGGTCGACCAAGTTTAAAACTCTGCTACTATTTGTTTCAGATAATTTCGATTTTTTCATCGAACTAGCCGTGATAAGAAATTCTAAAAAAATATTTTAATAATAATAAAAATTAATTTGTAAAATATATGTACAAATATCTACCTTAAAGTAAAACTGTACTGAAAATAAACTAATAAATAATAGCTATATTTTTTAACGAGTCACTGTTTGAAGTTTTAAAATTACATGCAAATACGTAGTGTTGTTTCAAATACTAACGGTTTACTGAAAATGCCGAATGCATTTTGTCGTCTAAGCTGAGCGACGGCAACGACACGTAATAAAATTAGAAGTCGAAACTGTTTACGCGGGAAATTGTACCTATTGTGAATGTTTTTATACTGCGAGCGATTCCGAGCGATATTTCAGTAATAAAATGTACAATTTGTCAGTATTAGTTCACCTACTAAAGTAGATATTCAGTACTACAAATGTATATCATAAATTATAAATTAAATAGATTGTAAAATTTTTATTAATTTCAACTAAAAAAATGTTAAGATTATTTAAAAAATCATTTTGTTTTTGTGCGTGCCATCCAAATTTTTAAACGTGCCACCTGTGGCACGCGTGCCATAGGTTCGCCATCCCTGTCCTAGTGCCCACATAAATTATAATATTATTAAAATACAGTGTAGCCAACTTTCCGAGAAATGTCAAAGTGGTCTATATATGGGTTTACCCATATACTTCTAATCTTGTTTAGTAATGCAATACGTACCTATATTTAAGTATACTATTAAAATTTCAAATATAACTTATTTTTTTGAGGTAAATTATTCTGTATTAGCTTACGAAATGCCAATGTAAAATGTCGCAAAAAAAATCAATATTATGTTTAAAAAATAATAATATTTTAATTAATAACAATCTACTTGGTTTTTATCAAGTTCAAGGATAGTTAGAAGTTAGTCGAAAAGAATAATAGGTATATATTATTATTATGTATTAATATATTCTGTTTTTTTTTAACAGAATATTTTGTAAAAACACTGTATTTCATAGTTTTTGTTCTTTACTTTACTGGTCAATACATCGATATATTAGTTTTTAGATATTTAAATACAAAACCAATGTAATCAAAAACAATTCAACAATTTACAATTGAAAATGCTTAGGTTTTTAATATTGAAAATTACTTCGTGGTAAATAAAAAAAAACAAAATTAAATATCAATTAAATAGAAAATTTTAATGTATAGTATATATTTTCACATTAATTTTTATAAGATATATTTGACATTTTCATTATGCGTTTAAATAATAATAAAATATACTCATAATTTCTTTAACTTTTTTTATCACTTGTGTGGTGCTTCTAAAAAAAATTCCATGGAAGATAAGCTAAAATCCGCGTTATTCAAGAAATGATGTAATCAGAGACCGAAACTCTATAATAGCAGCCATAGAAAATAAAAATCTTTTGAAGAAATCAGTTGAAAGAAAACTTTTTGAAAAGCACTTTATCGTTTACCGACGTGAAAACTGCAATAAAATTCAAAAATAAAATTTAATATTTTTATTGAAATAATATTGAAAAAGATATTTCCAGCATAAGCTAAATTTTCATTAAAAATAAAATTTAGAAAAATCAAAAAATTGTAAAAAATGGGATTTAAGCGCAGTCTCTAAACGAATCCTTGCTACATGAATATACCAAATAATATTCTGCCAACAACTGCATTACTCTTACATTACAACTTCGACAGCTAGATATATGTACATATGTCTGTAGTGTTCGTCAAACGACAAACGTCATATCTGTAATATATTTTTTCACCAGCTTGTACCCAAATAAGTATGTCTAATTCAAATACATCACATATTCAGCTCAATTCTCTCTATTATCCCTCGCACATCCGAACCGCGTCTCAAAATTTTGGTATAGGTCAGTGATGGCGAACCTTTTAAGCTCAGTGTGTCAAAATTTTGAAAAATAGAAACATAATTTTCGTGGCGTGTCTGGTTTCAGAATTAAATTAATAATTATTCGATTCGCAAACTGCAATAATTGAGCAAATGGTGAATCGGATTCAAGATCTGGAGAAGGAGAATGAATATTTCCGGAAAAAAATGAAGAACTCTGTTTATCTCTTGATGAACAGGAACAATATTCAAGAAGGAACTGTATCGAAATACATGGTGTGCCCGAGATAAAAGGTGAGAAAGTGCTGAGTGAAGTGACGTACGATTGGGGTTGAAGTTACACCGAATGCGATAGATAATTGTCATAGACTAGGGCGTCAATCAAAGAATGGTGAATCTCCAGCACTTCGTGGAATTATTGTAAAGTTTACAAGGAATCTGGATAAAGAGGACTTTTTGCGTAACCGCAGGATTAAACGTTATTTAAACACGCGAGACCTGGGCTTCGAGGCGAGTCAGACTGTTTATTAATTGGAGACTTTCGCTCACGCAAATTCCATCTACTCATCGAACGTTCACTAGCAAACGCATAACTTCAAAATCATTCGACACCGATCGACTCGATGTAGAGCCAACTCAACTTGGCGAACGAACACCCTGTATATGTTTATTTATTTATTGAACTTTTAGGAACATTTTGAGGAACATTCGGAACATATGGTAAAACTTTGGTCTGCATGCGTTCTATACGTGTATCTTTCTCGCCTTCGTTGACGCAAAAGCATCAATGAAGATTAGCGAAATCCGATTAATTGTAAAATATCCCTTTTGTGCCAAATTACCGATTCAAACTTACGGTGCATATTATAAGAAAAAATTTAAAACAACAATGCGCGGTAGTATTCGCGCCTAAGCTCTGAAAATCTCAAAAAAGTCTCTGAGAACCTCTGAAAAAACTGAACAATTGTCAGAATTGGAACTGTAAGAATTTTTTAGAGATTTTCAGAGTTTCAAATAAGAATCTCTATTTCTTTGAGTATGTAAGTCTAGAAGTCCGTCAGAGTCGGGACTCTTCAAAATTTTGGGCCGCTTTTTGCGCCCAAAAATTTTTGCGCAAGCGAGCGGGCGCCACGGCACGGCGCCCCCTCGGCTGCGGCGCCCAGGGCGCGTGCCCTGTCTATCCACCCTAGATACACCACTGAGTAAGGCTAAAATCGATAATTTTACATCGAGAAAACATCAGAAATCATATTTTTTGCTTGTTTTTACGAAAGTAACAGGTTCCTCTACATCTACACAATTGAAATTTTCGAAAAACGCGTGATAATACATATATCGTTTATATGGCGTATGTATTAACACGCGTTTTTCGAAAATTTCAGTTGTGTAGAGGAACCTGTTACTTTCTTAAAAATAAGGAAAAATATTATTTCTGATGTTTTTTTCGATATAAAATTATCGATTTTAGCCTTACTGGAATTTTTTTTTATGGACACTCTAAATTTTATATATATATATATATATATATATATATATATATACTCAAATATAATCATAAAGGAATAATCTGAAAATGAAAAATTCATATCGCCCCGACCTGGGATCGAACCAGGGTCCTTCCGCTTGCCGGGCGAATGCTCTACCACTGGTTCGATCCCAGGTCGAGGCGATATGAATTTTTCATTTTCAGATTATTCCTTTATGATTATATTTGAGTATTAACTGTATTTAAATGATATATCTATCAACTAACCAGATTAATGTATTATATATATATATATATATATATATATATATATATATATATATATATTAGGTATCAAAAAATAATGGAAACGGTTAAATATCTCGAGAACGACACATCGGATTACAAAGTTACAAAACAAGTGTTTCTTTATTTTTGAAAATTTATTCAGACATAATATGCAAAAACCACCCCCACTTCCCCCGGACGGTTCACTGTTGCATTCTCCATAAAAAAAAACTGTTTCCGGATTTGAAAATTTTTGCAGAAACGATCACTTTTTATCGCATTTTTGGATTCTCCATCTAAAATTGGATACGGAATTGAAAAGTGCACTTCCACTCTCACCGCATGCGATTAAAGATTTGAGATTGAAAGTTGCTCCCCAATATATTATATTTTATATATATGTATATATATCTATATATATATATATATATATATATATATATATATATATGTACATATAATGTGTCTATAGCATTATATATTCTGTTAGATACTCATTGTAGTCTCGCGAGAATAATTATTAAGTTATTGCCCTTTCCGCTTTAACGAAATATTCAAAATAAGTTAATAAATTAAATAAAAAGGATCAAAACAAATTAATAAATTAATTTGTTCAATGGACGTATTCATTCCGCCCGGCTGCAATTAAAAACGAATCTAACGCCTCACTCTTTCTTATCACAAACTAATTATGACACTGTTCCCCGCGCGGGCTATCAAAATTGTTGTATATAAAAGATAGCTTAGCCGAACAGCGTCAGACTTCTTCGATATCATACATACAGAATTCTTCAACATCATACACATGACACTTCGAAATCAATAGACTTCACACTATACTTCAACTTAGAATAATTTAAGTCTTTACTCGATCAGTTCTGTAATTTGTGTAAATAAAGTATTATAATAGAATCTGTGCGACTTATCATTTTACCAACCACCTGGTACACGACAATTCCATGATTCTAAAGAATTTTATACATACATTCAGTGGTTTTGATGCAGGGTGCGGCAAAAGTATGAAAACGGTCAAATATCTCGAGAAATACACATCAAATCGAAAAATAAAAAAAAAAGTTTTCAATATTTTTAAAGAAACTATCCAATGATACCACACTCGACCCTCTACCTACACCCCCAGGCGGTGGGAAGGGAGTCATCTTTGAAATCTTAAATAGAGACCCGTATTTTTTAATACAGATTCGGACACACAAACACATAAGCGCGCATATACCGCGTGGTCCAAACCAACGGTGGGCAATCCCGGCCCGCGGGCCAACTACGGCCCGCGAAAAGTTTTTATCCGGCCCGCGAGATTTTCAGAAGAAATTATAAATAAATATTTTTTTGATGTAATTCGTCTAGTTTATGCTAACAACATCTTTGCAGCACCAGTTGTCACATTAAATAAATACTCTTTTCATTTATACATGTATATTTATTGTTTTATAATTATTAAGTTATTTTTTTCTAATTTTATGTAATTTTTCGAAGACGATAAGAGAAATAAATGTAGTAATTAACTTCTTTTTTTCATTTATTTAATATTTGCAGACTAAAAAATTACAGGTCACAAGCAGGTATCAGTTAACTACTACGGCCCGCGAAAAAAACGTAAAATTTATTCTAGCCCGCGTTATAAAAAAGGTTGCCCACCCTTGGTCCAGACCACCTGTTCAACCGTTTTATAATGCAGGGGCAGAGATTTTTATATATAACCTAGATGCCTAACTCGATGCGTAAAAGTGAAGCTTGTCAATTCGTGTGGCGGCCATTTGTCGAAAAGGCAGAAAGTGTAAACAGTGATAAAGAATCGTGTATACGAAATCATTTATATTTAACGTTTTAAAGTGATATAATTAATTTGTGTTGTGCAGAACTGTTATTTTATTATTATAGTTGCAAATTACCAATAGCAATGCCAGCTTCGTGTTCCGCTTTTGGTTGTAAAAATAGATTTAAAACTGGAGGGACAGTACAGTTTTTTGGGTAAGCATTGTCTACTTTTATAATCTGAAACAATATAATAATTAAATTTAAAGTTTAAATATATTTCTGTAATTGGTAATTTGATAATATCGAAGTAGGGGACAAAATTTTTTATCAAATAAATAAATCCTAACCTTAAGGCAGCCCTATATATCGATATTATCAATATATCATCAAATTATTTCATTTAGAAGATCCGTAATTGAATACGTTTTTTTTTCTAATTTTAGATTTTCTCTAAAAAATAAAGATTTATTAAAATCTTGGGTTATAAGTGTAAGAAGAAAGGACCACATCAAACTGCTATTTTCACGAATTAGAAAAAGATTTGGATTTAATAATAATTCAAATGTGCAGCAATTTAAAACTGCTATGAAACAAATTCTTCTGAAAAATAGTATACAGCCTTCTGCTGCTGCAAATTGTATTGTATTAGATTTAAATTCGGTAGGTTGCATATTTGAAATAAAATGGTCAAAAAAAATTGTAACAGATGATGTAGAGAACGGAAAGCTTCTTTTTGATGATGAAGATCTTGAAAGTTTTTCTACATTATATTTCTCCAATAACAATAGTTTATTTACAGAAGCAAAAGAAAATGTATTGTATTATATAAGTGGATATATAATTAGAGGGCTTCTAAAAAAAATTTCATGCAATTCTTGTGCCGAAAATTTATTAAATTTAACATCAAAACATAATTATGCTCACAGTTTTAAATTTTCAGTTTTCACTGATTTAAAAAATAATGGAGGATTAATTTATCCATCAGAAAGTGTTTTTAAAATAATTCGAGCTACTGAAGTAGAAATTAGTATTTTGATTAATAATTTTTCGAATAAAATTATTACTAAAAAGATAATAAATGTTTTAAGTAATCGCTTTGCTGTTGAAAAAAACATTTTTCCCAATTTAGACTGTGAAATTTCCTTGGAAAACAATCACAAAATTGATTTAATTGTATACATTTGTAAAAACTACTTAAATCTTCGTTTGCACAGTATAGCAGTCATTGAATCAAAAAAATAATGTTAGTATAAGACATAAATTCAATAAATTAATATTATTTGCAAACCAATGAATTAAAATGTAATGTAAGATGTATTTTTTGTTGTTGTATTTGTCATGTTTTTTTTAATTATTTCAAAGCTACATATTATATATATATATATATATATATATATATATATATATATATATATATATATATATTATATTATATTATATATATTTGCAATCAGTTATCTTTTTACTTTATTTAGCTAATAAATAAATATTGAGTTATAATTCTTGTATTTTATTTCATATTTTACTAAATAAAATATATAATTAATAACTTTATTCGTTATAATATTGATATATCAATTATATTTGAAGTTATATTTCATACATTCTATAAACAACATATACATATTGCCTTTTTGACAAATGGCGGCTAGTGACCTTGAGGCTTCACTTTTCGAGCGGTTTGTTATATTGAGTTCGGTATCTAGTTATATATAAAAGTCTCTGTGCAGGGGCTTGATATTTTTTAACAAAACGGAAGGCATTCTAACTGATGTTGACGTCCTCTATCGAATGATGCAAAGAGTGAACCCCCCGACTTTTCTTTGTGGGGTTAGGGGGCGGGGGGGGGGGGGAATTTTAAATTCGTTAATTTGTAAAATAGTTTATGTTGAGGTGGTAATCGCACTATTGGAAAATATTCTCCTCGGCCATATTTATAATTTTAACTCCGAACGTACTAAAACGTTTTTGTTCGGCTTCGGCTTGCTTCATGCACCTACATGCTCAGATGTATAGGCAGCCCAACGTATAGCTGGTTTAAGTTAATCAATATTTGTGCTCACAACACTGATATGCTTATTAATAGAAATGTCGCAGAACGATGGTAAAAAACGAGTTAAAAACAATTAACAGTACGCTAATTAAAAAGTATGTGCTGGTTTGTTTATCAAAGCGTAAAAACATTCTCGTAAATTAATTATTATTGCAGAACGGTTTAAAGTTGTATATATATATATATACAGTGTGTCCGCGTAAGTTGGCTACATATTGAAAACTTTGTTATTATTGATTTTATGAAAAAAAGTTATTCTTCATAAAAAGTTCTACATGTTCTAAAATCTAAAATGCAACCATCAGATATTAAATTATATCAGTCGTATACGAGGTGTATCAAAAAATATCATTTTTGTTCAAGAGTAAAGTACCTTCATTTTTGACAATATCGAAAATTTTTAATAAGAAAATTTTAAAAAAATTTATTTTTACATAAATGTAATGTATAAATTTTCAAACTTATACTTTCAATGTTATCGCAGAGAAAATATAAAAATAATATTTTTTAATTGTAAATAAACAATACTGAATATTTAAAAATTATTTTTAATCCATAACATCTTTTCTTATTAAAAATTTTCGATGGTAGTTTACTTTTGAACAAAAATGATATTTTTTGACACACCTCGTATACGACTGATATAATTTAATATCTGATGGTTGAATTTGGGGTTTTAGAACATGCAGAACTTTTTATGAAGAATAACTTTTTTTCATAAAATCAATAATAACAAAGTTTTCCATATATAGCCAACTTACGCGGACACACTGTATATGTATGTGTGTGTGTGTGTGTATGCCAATTAAAAAAGATAATAATATTATATTTTTATTTTTGCAAAGGATATATAAATTTCAAAATACAATAATAATTACAAAATGTAATATTAAAGCTAATTAATTATTAAGGTGTAAATATAAAATAAAATTTATAATTTTAACTCCGAACGTACTAAAAAGTTTACAAAAGAGGCATTTGTTCGGCCTCGGCTTGCTTCGTGCACCCTCATGCTCAGATGTATAGGCAGCCCAACGTATATCTGGTTTAAGTTAATCAATATTTTTGCTCACAACACTAATATGCTTATTAATAAAAATGTCGCAGAACGATGGCAAAAAACGAGTTAAAAACAGTTAACAGTACGCTAATTAAAAAATATGCGCTGGTTTGTTTATCAAAGCGTAAAAACATTCTCGTAAACTAATTATTATTGTAGAACGGTTTAAAGTTTTTTTTTTATATATATATATATATATATATATATATATATATATATGTGCGTGTGCGTGTGTGTGTGTGTGCCAATTAAAAAATAATAATATATTATATTTTGATTTCTGCAATGGATATATAAATTTCAAAATACAATAATAATTATAAAATGTAATATTAAAGCTAATTAATTATTAAGGTGTAAATATAAAATATTCTCCTACGGAATAAAATGTAGTAAAAAACAGAGTAAAATGCAAAAAATTTAAAAATTATAGCACATTTAATGTTTGCATACAGCAGATTGTATCTTTCAGTGGTGTAGCCAGAAACGTGTCATGGGAGGGGTTACTAAAGAAATGATATAATATTAATCAATAAAGATAATACTATAGTTTGCATAAAAAATAAAGAGCAATAAAAATTGTTTTTATAAAAATGAAAGTAAAATAACATTCAAGTACATTTAAGCAAAATAACATTTCACAGAAGTAGTTGAAGTCGTCTTGGGTTTTTTGATAATTCATCCAGTACTGAGTGATTTCGGTTTACTGATTCGATGATTTAATGAAACTGCACGTAGTTTAATATTATATATCAACGTAGTAATTATATTGTTGATTTTGTTTTTTGGTCGTTCAGATTCTTGGGGGGGAGGGTTAACCCTTCGTAACTCCCCCTTAAATACGCCTCTGGTATCTTTTACATATAAGGCTAAATTATGTTTAAGAATAAAATTTTTTTATAATTTTTTGTTTTATTTTCTGTGAATATCAACAAATATAGGAAGATCTGATTTGATATTAAATATTAAGTTTACTAGGAAGAATACATAAAGGCATGGAACTTAAGTATTTTAAATTTTACAAAATATTGCTTACATGAAATAATATAATAATTCTCTTTTTTGGCTGCATACCAAATAGGCGCGATCCCTTATAATCCCTTGCAACAGGAAAGGTGGGCGACAGGTACCAAAAACCCTGTCTTTTAGGCGCGGTACCCTTCTAATCCTCAGTCGCATGTCTCTTTTCAAATAGTTATATATTAAGCAGGATAAGTTTTGTACAACTAATATGTTACAAATACGCGCCGGTTACAAAATAATTGAATTATAATTTCTAATTTAGTTTGTGATGCATTTTTTCTGGTCTTATTTTAGTTTGTGCTACCTATATATTTTTTTTATTTCAATAATTTTTACTTTATAATCTCTATATCATTTGTATGTTTTATTTTTGCAATTGTTATAGTCAAGATTTGATTATATTATCATACAATATATGATATTTATTTTTTCTACCATGATCTAATTTTAGTTTGTGCAATATATTTTTTTAATTTCGACAATGTTAATTTTTTTAATTACAATATTATTTGTATGTTGCTACCCAATGTTTATTTTGTTTTTTGTTACTGACTAGAATTGATTATATAATTACATAATATTAAATAACTGCGTTTATTTTTGCAAATGTACACATTTTTAATTGTAAATTTTTCCAATTCCTATTTTATACCTGACCTACAGACTATGTCTATACCTGAGCACTGATGGGGATTATAGCGGTTATTCGCGCCTATTTGGTATTGCGGATTAACGCTACCTGAAATCGCGCCTATTTAACATGCACCGTCTTTTTTAACATCAAAAATATACAAGCGGTTTTATAATTTCACCAGAAAATAATGCCATAAAAATTAAATTAAATCGTGAACATTTTCGTGCGATTATTTTTTACAACTTTCGACGTGGGATAACTCGTCAACAGTACATCGATAAATTTAGTTCGATTTTTGATGATATAGCACCATCAAGGACCACCAAGGTTCACCGAATTCAATTGTGACCGTAGTTTGCTCAACGTTGAATTTCATAGAGGCGTCCTTGATTATTATTATTACTATTATTATTTCATATTCTGAAGTACTTTTCTCAAGAACATTATGGCGTATTATTGACCAAAAAGGCACTTTACCTGAATATAAAATAGTTTTTTTTTACATTTTTCATGGCCGCCTTAATTTTTGAAAAACTAAAAATATGTTTAAATTGTTTTCAGACAAAGCAAGGCAGAATCCCAAAATATAAAAACGAAATTCTTAAATTTTTGCCGATTACACCTATAGTGAACTCAATCCGGGGACACACTGTACATATATATATATATATATATATATATATATATATATATATATACTGGGTGTCCCATTTTAATCCGCCACCTGCAATAACTTTAAAATCGTGCATCGGACAAAAAATGTTTCGGATAAAAAATAAATGGTTTCGAGGGGGACATCTGATGCAGAGACCCTTGCCCCATCCGGACCCCCTGGGGGGCGGGAAAGGGGGGCAACTTTGAAATCTTAAATAGAACACCCTATTTTTTATTGTAGATTCTGATAGGCTATTAAAAAGTATGTAAATTTTATTTTAAGACTTTTTGTTTATCTTTGATAGATGGCGCTGCAAACAGCATTTTTTTTCTCAGTTTATCAGTTTTCAATTTGAAAAAAAAGGTGTAACTAAGTACGATATTCAAGTTTTTTTCAGTTCTTTGGGAAGAGGGGGGGGCAAGGGTCACTGAATCAGATATCCCCTCAAAGCCATTAACTTAAAGTTATACACCTCGAAACCATTAACTTAAAGTTAATGGTTTCGAGGAAGATATTTGATGCAGTGACCCTTGCTCCCCCTCTTCCCAAAGAACTGAAAAAATCTTGAATATCGTACTTAGTTACACTTTTTTTTTCAAATTGAAGATTGATAAACTGAGAAAAAAAATGCTGTTTGCAGTGCCATCTATCAAAGATAAAAAAAAAGTTTTGAAATAAAATTTACATACTTTTTAATGGCCTATCAGAATCTACAATAAAAAATAGGGTGTTCCATTTAAGATTTCAAAGTTGCCCCCTTTCCCGCCCCTCAGGGGGTCCGGATGGGGCAAGGGTCTCTGCATCAGATGTCCCCCTCGAAACCATTTACTTTTTATCCGAAACATTTTTTTGTCCGATGCACGATTTTAAAGTTATTGCAGGTGGCGGATTAAAATGGGACACCCAGTATATATATATATATATACACAGTCGATTTCGCTTAATTGGGCCACCGCTTAATTGGGGCAGCCGCTTATTTGGGCCAAATCTCAAAGAACAGAAACCAAACCAAGGAACTAACAGTAAATTTACATGTTTAATTGGGACAACATTCCGCTTAATTGGGCCAGTAAATTTAAGATCACTACATATTATGTTACAAATATTCACAAGAAAAAATATTTACAAAGAATTTAATATAATACGCTTATATTTTTTTGATTCACAAGATTCACTGAATACTTGTGCTGATTTTGTAGAAGTGAAATGTTACAAAAACAAAAGACACACTACACTTGACATATTTTTGCATTGAATTAAAAATGTATGTACCTATTTATTATTTTATTTTGGAATTTATTATTATTTTTTCTTAAAAGTTTATATTTTTTGGTTATATGTAGTTTATAGTTTTGTCCAAGAATTTATAAAATAAAATTATTGCAAGAAAAATATGGATTGTTTAATTTTATGTAAAATTCGATAAATTGGCCAGCCGCTTAATTGGGCCAAAATGTTCTAGTCCCGATGTGTCCCAATTAAGCGGAATCGACTGTATATATATAAATATATATATATATATATATATAAATATATATATATATATATAAATATATATATATATATATAAATATATATATATATATATAAATATATATATATATAAATATATATATATATATATATATATATATATATATATATATATATATATAGTAATTTTTTCTCGGAAAGTTGGCAACAATGTATTTTAGTAAAGTTATGAAATATATTGTGGACACCAAGAGAATCTTTAGTGAAAATTTGATAAATCACGGATAAATAATATAGCTATAATAAATTTTTGAAACTTTTACTAATTTTTTTTTCACAAAAATAAATTATATAATTTATATGGGTACTAGAAGTTTTTTTTTTGTAAAAATTTGATTAAAATCGACTAAACAATGTAGCCATACTGAATTATTAAATAATTTAGTAATTTTTTTTTTTCAGAAACTTGACAACACTATATTTTACTAGAATTATAAAATTTATGCGTATACTGAAAAAATCTTTTGCGAAAATTTGATTAAAATCAGATAAATAATGTAGCCATAACAAATTTTAAAAGATTTTTAGAATTTTTTCTCGGTAACACTAATTTACAAAATTGTAAAATTTGTATGGACACTAAGAGCATTTTTTGTGAATAATTGATTACAATTCGAGTAACATTATAGATATAATAAATTTTTTAAAATTTTACTAATTTTTTTCTCGGAAAGTTGGCAACCTTGCACGGTAGTAAAATTATATAATTTTTTTGGGTACTAAGAGAAATTATTGTGGATATTTGATTAATCACGCATAACTACTGGAATCATGATAAATTTAAAAAAATTTTAGTAATGTTTTTTCGTAAAGTTAACAACATTCGCAAAAATTTAATCAAGATAGGCATATCTTGGGTACTAAACTAACCTACCCTAATAATTTCGTAGAAAATTGGATGAACGGTGTAGGAGGAGTTGCGATCACAAAATTTGAACGACTGAACAAGCAAACGAGAGAGATCCGCACTCACATACACACCCTCATAAACTAAGTTCAGATTCGTCATCTAGAGCTATATAAAGTATTTCTAAATAACTTTTTAAAATTTTTGAAAATGTTATAGATACCGTACCGATGCCTATATCCCTTTTTTTCAGTCGAAATGGTAATAAAAGAATAATTACTATTTTACGCAGCTTGCGTAATATTTTAAAATGTTATTTATTATATGCTGTTATGATTTATTAGATTTAGTTACTGACTATGTGTATATAACTATGTTAATTTGAACATGCACATAGAGTTATCATTTGACTTGTTCTACAAATTGCACTCTAAACAAAATTCTATTATATTTTGTATAGCAATGTTTTCATGATTACCATAGGAATGTGTCAATATGTCAAAATATTCGTTCTTTTAAAAAACAAATTTTAAAGTCAAAATCTACAAAAATCTAAGTATTTTCTCGCATCCGAAAACGTCGATTCAACATATTTCATCAAATTTACAAATATATATATATATATATATATATATATATATATATATATATATATATATATATATATATATACCTATATAATTATTTTTCATTTAATAGTATAGAAAATACCAAATATCAAGCGTTCTTGAATTAGATGTTTCATCTAATATGATTAAAAACGCTGAAAACTATATATATATTATTTTTTTTAGAAGCTTTAGGTTAGCATAAAATTATTTAGCTGACAAAAATAAATGTATTTAAATTAATAATAATTATTTTTACTCAAACTATAGAAAAAAATGTAATCTTCGAATATTTTTAGTTTGGTCCTGAACAAATTTTTGCGTTAGTTCAAATGACTACCGCAGCCGCGCGTATAATTAAATTTCATAAATTTTTCAATTTGCTGTCACAATTATTTATAAAAGAATCGTATATTAAAACAAAAATTATGTGACTGTTAAAATATTAATGAATAAGAATAATTTTAAAATTTTCTACATATTGAAGCCTTATGTTATGTTAATACTTGTCACGTCCAACTATATAAGATACTAGGCTTATGTTCCAATTTATTTCGATGAAATTTGTTTCATTCATTAGTTTTAAGAATTATGATTCTGAAAATAACAAAATTTTAGTGCGATTTCATATAATAGATATTTTAACATGTACTCAAACTTTATATTTGACACTTCGTAACAAGTTTTGGAGCAAAACCCGTTTAAATTTGTTGCACCGCTTACTAAACTAATTTAAAAATAGTAAACTCATTAAAGTCAAGCTTTCGAATTTTATCTCGTTTAACTGAACACAAAACACTTGAATGTTATATTCTTATATCTGTGTGTAATTTAATGCTACAATTATTATTATAATATACACATAAGAGTCCTTAATAAGCGTTTATAATAATTCTATGTTCGAATTTAGGTTTTTATAATTCTTCTACAACTTCTATATATTTGATATTGATATCGCGGAAGCAATTGCATCGCTGTCAAAGAAATATTTCTTTAATACATGAATAAGAATCTAATTTAAACTAATATCAAACAGAGTCTCATAAAAGTATAGATCTGG
The DNA here is from genome assembly GCA_963966155.1 of Clivina fossor. Lineage (NCBI taxonomy): Eukaryota > Metazoa > Arthropoda > Insecta > Coleoptera > Carabidae > Clivina > Clivina fossor. The sequence goes on from OZ014555.1 coordinate 26,977,504, forward strand.
AAGAAATGAAATAGAATCCTCAACTTTAATTTAAATAAGCAATCTTATCATTGGGAAGTCTTGTATATATATATATATATATATATATATATATATATATATATATATATATATAAAGTTCTAATAAATCTAAAATTTTCTTATATGTAATGCACAGATACTTATTAATTGTGTAATTTGGTGTCATACCTTGGAGCAAATTACTCATGTTTTATCGATTCCGAAACAAATACGATAAGTATAATTGGAAAATTAATAGATTTTTTTGTTATTAACATGAACGCAATAAGTTTTTACCGTTCAACGTAAATCTGATTTTCTGTTAGAATAATGTAAAAATTAAATGTTGGTTTTTGAAGATAAGTTCTTAAAATTTCATACAATTCAAAATTTTAATTTAGTAAATATACATATGTAAATAAAATAGTATAAGGCAAACAACTGAATGATTTGTATTGATAAATTCAAATCAGAAAAACTTTCTTAACATTTATAATTAAAGTCAATGAAATAAACAAGTTATATCCACATGCAACAAAGTAATTTTGTTATTACATCGGAACACCATTACAAAACCTAAAACATGTGATTGTTATCTGGGCGTAACGCCATCTATAAATTCGAAGTTACAGCCTTCCGTTTGCAATCTGATTATGATTACGATTATGATTTTTGCATTTATTACCTGCGTCCTTCTCTGACATTTATGAACAATTTAAGAACTTCAAGTACAGTGGAATCTCATATAACGAGCATAATTCGTTCCAGAGTCTTACTCATAATGCGAAACACTCGTTAAGCGAAACAACTTTTACCATATAAATTAATGTAAAATACGATAATGCGTTCCATGCCAAAAAAATACTCAAAAAATGAAATTAAAAAATACTCAAAAAAATTTTATGTGTAACTTTTATTCAAAGAAAATTACATATAAATTGTTAAGGAGCGTGATTTATCTTCATCTTTTCTTCTATCGCCGGGGAATGAACCAGAGTGGAATGGGAATTCGATTTGCAGAAAACAAAAAATATCGAAATAATTAATAACATACCTACCTAATTTCTTTTTATTAGAAAGCTATTTAGAGACATTTGTTTTTGCTACATTTTGTTCTAAACACAGGCTAATGTGGCAATGGCAGGGAAAGTTCCATCGCACAATTCAAGGATTGTTCTATCCATGTCATTCGTTGCGAAACGTCGCTCGTTAAGCGAGGCATTTTTGTTATAATTTATATTGCTCGTTATGCGAATTACCCGTTATGCGAGGTGCTCGTTAAGCGAGGTTCCATTGTATTTTTTATTAAATTAAATATTAGGAGTAATAGTTTTCATAATTTAGTTAGATACGATTAAAATTTTAATTTTCTTTTTCTACACGTATCTAGGGTTACACTATAGGTACATGCACATGGTAGAAATGTAGTTATGGTATATATTTCAATTAATTAAATTTACTATATTTAAAATTAGAACTTGCAGAAACAAAAGCAATTTAATATAATTGACGGTGTTGCATCATTAATATGTTACATATTAAATTCATGTTCAATATGGGAAAATATTTGGAAAATTTATTAATTAGTAATTCAATTTAATTAAAAATGCATTTTGTGATATTGCATTCTGATTAATGATTATTATTGGACAACAGTCAATTTGATGAAATACAAATTAGGTAACTAAAAAAATTAAAAAAAGTTCAGTACACTACACTGGAGTGCGTGCTGTTTTCAGCCAGCGTGCCTACTTTTACACGTATATTTTTATTTAGAAGTACTTAATATTTCCTTCAAATCGGCAAATGATAATGTGGTTGTTACTACAACCACATTATCATTTTTTTCTACTGAAAAAAATTCCCTTTTTTTTCCTTCATTTTAAACTAAATCTACTTAAAATTTCTAACATTTCGAAAAAATTATCTTAAATCTTACATATAATGCAATTATAAATTTGAGTTGTAAGTTTCTTTTTCAAAATTAGAAAAATATTACTTAATCTTTGTGTTGAAATAAATTTTTAAAATCTTGTCGTAAATTTTAAACAGTTTATTTTTTTTGTAAAATTTAAACTTCTTGACATACTAAAAAAAGCATGAAATAGATATCAGCAATAAAATAGAAAGTTATGTTTAGGATTAGTTATTCTCTTACTTGTGTACATATATGATTCTTGTGTGTATGATATCTTATTGTTTTTTTTTTAAAGTAGGATGTTTCATGAAAATACTTTATTTCATATTTTATTAATTCTTTAATTGTAAATATGTATACTGATATATTATGTTTTGGATATTTAATAATTAAACCAATACATTCAAAAACAATTAACTATTGCAGATATATTTGAAAATATTAAATCTGAATTAATGTTAATTAAACTGGTAATTGAAAATATATTAAAATTTTTAATATTATTAAATATTCTATAAATTTTCTATTTATATGCTATTGAATTTTGTTTTTTAATTGTTTTTGAATATATTGGTTTTGTTATTAAATATTAAAATACTAATATATTAATATATTTACAATTAAAGAATTAATAAAATATGAAATACAGTATTTTATATTAATTTTAAGTGATAGATTACATTATACTTTTAAATATATATTCATAAAATAAATTTTATGCAATTACTTAAAAAATTAAATATTGCAGATATATTAATTATGAATTAATTATAATTTAACTTGTAATTTTTAATATTAAAACAAATGAAAACAAAATTCAATATCATATAAATAGTAAATTTCAATGTATGTATATATAAATATATATATTAGAGTGTCCCTTAAGAGAAATCAAAATTTTTTTTTCTTCTCACCCCTTAAAAAAGTAGTCCACTTTCATTTTTTTTTTTTTCTCAATAACGGGAAGGCGTAAAGGATTGAAACTTTTTGTATAATGTATATCCTTTATTGAAGAATACGTCAGAATTTTTTCACCCCCCTCCACCTAAAGCTCCCCCTCTACCACCCTATCCCGTAGACCAAATCTGAAGTGCCGGGGTCCACGGTTCCATGGATATCTCGGGACTGGGTTATCGGAAACAAAAATCGTTTCGGATTATTAAAGTTGAATATATTCCCCATCGTTTGAAAATTGTTTTTTTCGCAAAATGGCGGACTTGCAAAAAGAGGTCAATTTTTTGCCCTTTTTTTGAATTCTTCGACGTAAAAAAAATATAACAAATCAAAATTTAAAAAAAAGGATAGGTCAAAGGATGCGGAATTCTATTAGCTTTCAGAAGAATAAAAATTCAAATAAATCCGATTGTTTGTTGTAGAGATATCACTGGAACCGACAAAAAAAATATGGTTTCGAAAAAAACGCGGTTGAAGTTTCAGAATGAGTTTAATGTCAGAAAAGAAAAGCCCAAGTGAGTTTTTATGTTTCTTTACAAAAAATGATGTAACTTTTGTAATTTTCATAATTTTGACATGCAGTTTCGTGAAAACGATTCTTTAGACATTACTCTTTAATAATATTGAATAAAAAAAAAATCGATTTTTTGATCATAAAAAACTACTATGCCCCCTTAAATCGTCTCCAAATATGCTAAAAAAAATTATAAAAATACTCCCACATTTTTACTCGTTGGTTAAGTGGCCCCCCTAAGCCCATACGTATTTTGATAATCGAGCTTATAAGTGAATATTTTCATTAAATTAATGTTTTCAGAGAAAATATCAATGATGACACCCCCCCCCCCCTTCGCATGAAATTGGAAATAATTAATTGTGCATATTGTATAGTCAGACAAGTCACGACTTGTATATTACATTTTTTGTACATCCATATTTATATGAATTCATGTATATAAGGAAAATGCGAATATATATAGAACGGTAAGGTTTATGTTGAACAGACCGATAAAACTATTTTTACTAGATTACCAGAACATAAGAGATCAATACGTCCAAATCATCTAGTCTAGATAAATCTGCTATTACACAACATGCGTTAGAAAATATTAATGATGTAAAATTCGACGATACTGTAATTATTGCAAGACCAATCAATATTATAAAGCAGATTGATAAGAGATGCAATAGAAATATATAAAAAAAAATCAATCAGTGTGAAGACACTAATTTAAATAAGATTTAAGTTTGTTTAATTAAAATTTTATAAATTTCATGTATTTTATTTTGTTACGTCGAGTAACTTGTTTTCTATGTTCTATTTATTTACTCTAAATATCATTTGTATCCTGATTTAGATGTAGGTATGTGGTATGTTGAGTATGTAGAGTAGGCTAATTATTAATAAAAATTAATACTGAACTATAACCTAAAGTCGTTTTATTTTATGAAAAACGTTGTTTTGGATTGAAATTATGTTATTACCAAAAGTCAGAGCCGTATTTACCTCTTTCGAGGCCTCAGGCGCAATTGAAATATGAGGCCCCCTTGTAGATATTCTTCACCTGAAAAGGAATTGTCAGTGGAAAAAAATTAGTTTTAGTCTTATTATTATTATATGAAAATGTTTTTAATAAACGTATCAACAATATCATCATAATTGATGGATTTTTGTAACTCTGTTTCAATAAACAATAAGCTTAAATTACACAATTTTGATGTAAACTATTTCTCAAATAATTTTTCACTCGTTTTAAAACTGAAAACGAACGTTCTCCAAATGCATTAGTCACTGATTTATAAATTTGTACATTTCGAGAGGATTCGTAAGATTTTCTTGTTTCGCAAATTTTTAACATTGCATAAATTCTTGGAAAACAAGTAGCAATAGCAACTAGCGGGTAGAGAGAAAATAGTCCCTCTTGTTACAATAGCCAGATAGCCACCCTACTTAATATGCAGATTTTCATTATCTTATTGACAATGACAACACCAGTACTTCAACATTAGAAACGTATTGAAATATAATTTACTCGTAAATTAAAACTAGAAACTAGAAATTAAAATATAATTTTCAAATTGATCTCAGTGACTGATATCTGATTTGAAATCTGAGGCCCCTTAGCTACGAGGCCCCAGCTTGCGCCTCATGCGCCTGTGCATAAATACGGCTCTGCCAAAAGTGACATATATGTCGATCGACTTTCGTCGATAAATTATCGCAAATAATAGTCAATTTTGTACTTACATTGAAATGGTCTTCACAACAATATAACTGGGACGTCAGAGAAACACTCCGTACATCTCCCTGTTGGGACGCTTATAAACAATTTATTCGGCTCGCGATGACTACTGCTGTCGCACCCAGGCTCAATGCAGTACTTATTTGTCACCTTTTTTTTTGGAAAAACCGACATTTCTTTCGCTGGCTCCAATGTAAACAATGCTACAGCTGAACGCCAACGTGCGTAGTGACGTCACATCAACATGGCAGTCTTTCGGGACCTTTTTAAATGCCGTTCATTTTAAAATCGTGTTTGCTCGTCACAACGACTGCTCTTGACAAAAAAATTAGTGCCAATAATTTTTTTAATGTGCTTAGAGTTCATTTTCAAGGTTTTTGAAAAACCGCGAAAGACCCTATTATTTGATTCATATAAGATAAAGTAGAAATCTGGCTAGTATTGCTTGAAAGTGAGGACTGTTTTGCTTTTTTTTTGGCTTCTCCAAGATGAAATTCTTGCCCCGCCCCCCGCAAGACAAAATCCTGGCTACGCCACCGGCTGTTTATAGCATAAAGCCGCATAAGTAAATAGTATTGAAAATAATTTTACTCGTATTTTATTTAAAGAGAATTTCTACTAATATTATTTTGTATACACTCTTCTAATGTTATGAGTTTTTTTCACTCTAGACATATTCTACAAATTACTTAAAACTATCAAGTTTATATAAAAACTGTAAAATTACTAAAATAAAAAAAAAATATTGAAAATTTTTAAAATATAATATTGAAATATTTTATTTGTGTTATATGAATAATAACTTATCTATAAAATAGTGAAAAGTATAAATTTTACCAATTCCAACATTTTAATTCATTACCAAATATAAACAAATTACGTATCAGATAGTTATCTAATTCTTTTAATTCAAATTTAATTGGCAAATTTATTTACATTGCGATCAATTAGTTTTGCTATGCTGTTTCTATATTTAAAAATAGAATTGATTTAATTATACTATATTTTATAAAGTTAGACAAAATACAAATTGCCTAAAGGGTACGTTTATGCGACGATACTAGCGAAGCAAAGAAAATGATAAAATAATTGCTTCAATCTAAACAATCTTATATACCTATATTAACCTATTACCTATATTAACAGCCTTAACAAAAAAAATATATAATAAATATAAAAATAAAAATAAAATAATAATAATAAAAAATAAAATAATTATATAAGATTGTTTAGATTGAAGCAATTATTTTATTTAAATATAATTCTGCTTTATTATTGTTGCTTATTGCGCGCCGCGACAAGCCGGGCGCTTAACGGTTTGGTTTATTTTGAAATCGCCATCATAACTCGATGAGTTTTGCACGAATCATTGCAAAACTTTCCCAAAAACTTCCTAACACCTTAGTGAAAAACTTTGTCGCTGAAAGTATTGCAGAATCGAAAATTCCGTCGATACTTTTTCGATTTGAAAGTCGGAGCGCACGAGCTTGCATCCCGACTAATTAAAATTTAAATAATAATTATCCTATGCACTTTTTAGTTAGTGTTGGTGATTCATCGGCATTTCAAAACGTTTTTAGGGAAGTCAAAATCAAGTAAATCCGTCGGTAATTTCCTGAGATATCGCAAGTTGAAGATAAAAAAGCTATTTAATTTGAACGCTGATAAAAATCGTGTTTTTTATTTGTATTTGTTTCAATATTGCTCTGACTAAAAAATGCATATTTTAGTATTTGTTAGAATAATAATTTTACATTTTTATATAAATTTCTCGCTTTCGGCGAGGACACTGCGTCGGTCGAGCGTTAGTCTCATTATTGCATGGGATCCTTTAATTGATTATTTGTAACTTTTGTTACGATAAAAAAAATAATTATCATTGTGGACAAAATGTAATAATTTTTTTAACAAAAATTACAGAATTTTATTCAATATTTAATAGTTTCGACAAAATGCACATTTTTTTGTCAAAACGTGATATTTTATGATAAAAAGTATATTTTTTTCTCAAGATTAGACAGTCTTTAGAGATTTGAGAGTATTTTAGTAAATTGCAAATTATACACATCTACACGTCGTTACTTCTAAATTTATGAATGCGCGTGTACGTAATTATCGATCACAAACGGTAAACTAGCGCCTACTTTTAAAATAACATTTAGCGCATATGAATAAATGCAGTGTAAAAAACTGTCATTTTTCCATTGAAACGTCGTATTTTTATCGTGCAACTAATTTATATTCAAATATATAAATAGAAAATACAATTTTTTTTAATTTTTATTAAACGTAACAATAAAGTTAATGCGTAAAATATTTAAATAACAAAAATATACAAATAACGACAAATAATTTTTAAGTATTAATATAAAGAGTCTTACATTAGCGTAAATAAATTATTGTACTAAAAAATTAAAGCTAATAGTAATAAAAAAAATTGTAATTTTATTAATGTTCCGTCCGAAAATATCTGAAGACTCATCTTCAAGGTCATGCATGATATGTACCATTTGTATCATTCCGCTCCCCACCATATCCCGCAGAAGAAACATGTTTCGACTTAAAAATTTGTCATATTTTGACAACATGTATTGCATACAAAAAAAAATTCGACTCAATTTAATAAGCGGGCGTAAAAATTCAAACAGTTCTACGTAAATTTCATGCACTTAATTTCAAGGACTTACGATGCTTTTGCACGAAGTTATGATTTTTTAAAATTTACCTTGAATTTTAACTACCAAACAAATGTATTCAATGGTAAAACATCTCTTCGGTTAAAAGAAAAGTTTTGCAGACTCAACCTGCAAAAAACGATTGTTCTCATTTTATCGAAAAAACAATTCTAAATAATCATAAAGTGGTTCAGAACCTGTTTCATTTACCTACTTATTAACTATAACTAATGATGGGGCATAACTCGAATGAAAAATAAAAAAATAATCGAACAAACAAAAAGCTGCCGCCAGTCTAAGTCGAAATTCTGTCTGTCTGAAGCCCGAATCCACGTCCATTTGCCGTTCGCCATGCTTTTCGATAATTATCCGATGTCAATTACTTGCCCAGTCCGTTGATACGGTCCGTTATTACTGAGCGCCGATCGCTGATGCTTCGCCCAAACGCAACGCCGCCGTAGCCCTGTGCAAACTTATCATACTCTCGGCTACATCACGGCCAAGTCACTGCCCAATCACTACTGGTTAAACTATTATCGATCGCTCTGATATTGTTGGCTATTTGATGTCCTATCAAAGTGTCCAAGACTATTGTAAAAGGGTCAGTCTAGGGTCCATTCCGAGATGAAGTCGTACTTATATATTTCCACATGCCCGTACACTTATACTCTACACGTAACTCTAAATATTATTTATTTATTGTAAGATGTTTCATAAAGTAAACCGTCGGATAATTTATATTTTAATAGTAATCATATTTGATGTTTATGTTTATGATTGGAATACTTTTACTCGTACCTCATCACAATAAAATAAAAGCCTGTAACCTGGACTAATGTAGGCCAAGGGATATCATCTATCGTCGGTAGGCACGACGGAGGATTCCTTTCAATTTGTATAAATTCATTTGGCTAATGAATATTTTGACTGTGCTGTTTTTCTTGCAGTATGTAACACATAATTTTAGCTTAGCTCTCAACGGGGTTGTACGTCACCCAAGGTAGTTCTCTCCATGCAGAGAAATAGGCGCAGTATAAGTACTGTCATCGTCCCCCTTATACGCTAAGGGCCCCACACAACATATGACGCATGTATTGTAGGATGATTCCATAGTCAGGTATTCATATTCTAAATTAATCACACATATTTGTGTATTTAAAACCGACGGGGCACTCAGTGTCCATCAATAGATTTTGCTATACAAATATATTTATTTGTCAATAAATGAGCCACTGTGGCTGTGGTTTGGTATCTGTGTATTATTTCATTGTTTTATGTTTGTCTGTCTCACCTCACCCCTCGGCAGCTCTTTAAGGTTCCACGACTCCATATTATGAATCTCAATTATTACGCAATTATCACACAACGTAATCCTACCACTAGACTAGACGATCACGATGCCATATTTATTTAATTATATTTTATTCAATTAAATTTATTTAGTTATTCAAAATTAGTTAAACTTAATCTTAAATATTTTTTCAACCATCCCCGCGCGTTACTGTATTAATAAATATAATAAACTGCTTGATTTTTCAATGGTTGCAATCTAGTTAGGCCATAATCTTATCTGACAAGTGTAATATATTAAAAATGTAATAAAAATCACTCTCAACTTAAAGTGGCTCTAAAATTAAATGCACTCAAAGTTATTAAAGTCGATGCAAGTAAAACTTTCTTAATCGACATAAGAAATTGTAGAAAATTAGCTAATCTAAAAAAAATTATTTAATTTTACCCAGTATTTCTAGGTATAATTGTTTAAAAATATATCACAAACATTATGTAATGTCATATTACCAAGAGAATGGAAAAGTACTTAGTATGTAATATCACAGTTTTTTAGTAAAGTATTTTTTACTATATTTACAGAACTTCAGTAAATTTGCTGTCAGGAATTTTACATAAATAGGTAAAATTTGTTTAGTTCTGTAATATTATTGTTGGTATAATTACATAGATTTCGAAATTTACATAAAGGATGTATTTTGAAATGAATTAATTATATTTAAAATATTTTATTAATATATATTATTGCACAAAATATCTAGGTACCTACCATAAGTCTCATTATTTTGATGAATTATTACAGATATTAATATGCAAGCTGTAATATTACATAATTTAAGAAGTTATACCACCAATACGGAAATACGTAATTTAAGTAACTATGTAATGCAATTTGCAGTAAGCAAGCAATTTTACATTAGGTCATTTGTACTTTCTTTATGTGATTATTGTGAATAATGTAAAAATTACAGAATTAACAGTAAATTTAAAAAACTTCTATTAAAAAAAAATGTATGTTATTATACAATGAATATCTATAAAATTTACAATACAGAAACAAACAAAAATACATTTTGTAATTTTTTTTTTTTAGTAAAGATTATTTATTGTATCACTATACATAGTTAGTATCTATTAGTTTAAATTGATAAAAAAAATTCAACTCAATTTACCAAAAGGACGAAAAAATTCAAACATTTCCAATTAAATTTCGCTTAATTTCAAGGACTTACGATGCTTTGGCGCAAATTGTGGCGAAATAGTGTAGATATCTCAAATCCTAGTGGTAGTTTCACAAAAAAAGCAAAAGCGCAGTTAGTAAAATGAAGAGACAATTTCCTCTATCGATATTTCGTTCGAAGACGAACCGTGCCGCGCCGCTCCGCACCGTAAAAGTTCCTGATTAGCAAAACCCCGACACCTTAGTGGGTGTGCGAATTCCCGTCAACGGAATGTTATGATGTAGTCACGAAGAGATTTTACAACGATGCAGAACCCTCATAGTGCTCTATCTCTTTCCCGCTTTCACCATACACACTGGGAGAGGTAGGTACATTCTCCTTTACTGTTCGCTCACAGTACTCCCTTTCTGCTAACCGACTTTATATTAGGATCTCTATCATTATCTCTATACTTTTAATTATTGTTCTTTAGAACGGTTTGAAATGAAGCTGGTACGTAATTCTTATAAGAATACTTTGAATTTTCTTTTCTTAAAACATTTTATGAAATTATTATTATAGTCGGTTATGTTCAAAGCAATATTTTTCATTTTTTTTATCACAACATAAATTTTGAAATTCCGTTCAAAGTGAAAAAATAACATTGTTTACTTTTTTCAATCGTATTTGCAATTTGTTTATGTCATTAAAAAACTAATTTTACAAATAGTTACAATTTTCTACGAAACACAACGAATTTCAAACTAATTATTTAATACGAAAACAAACTTTAATTATATTATTTGTACAAGTTAAATTAATAATTTTACATAAAGCACTTTCAACGTAAATGTAAAAAAAAAATAGTATTATGCATTATGTTAAAAACTAAAACGAAACTCGTTAAATTATTTTTAAAATACAGCAAACTTTTAACAAGCATATTTTTGATATTGCAACTGTGTTATAAATAACAAATATTAATCAAAATTAATACAAAACTACAACCTGTTTTATACTAACAAATATTGTATTGAAATTATTAATCATATTTTTGATATTGCAACAAAATATTATAAATAGCAAATATTAATAAAATTAACATAGTGACAGAATACGTTTATTTAAATAATAGTGATACAGAAATTAAGTGAATTAATATAAATTATTAAACTGTATTGACAATAGTTTACACACATAAGAACAACGTACAACATTAAACATTAAAAACATTCAACTTGCAGTCATAGCACACTACAAACTATATAGAGGTAAATTAGTGTCCGGTAACAGCACATGCACGATTTCATATTCTAACACATAGAACCACAACCTAAATTGTAATTGTTTACATTTTTCAATCATATTTGCAATTTGTTTATGTCATTAAAAAACTAATTTTACATAGTTAAAATTTTCTACGAAACAAAACAAATTTCAAAGTAATTATTTAATTCGAAAACAAACTTTAATTATATTATTTGTACAAGTTAAATTAATAATTTTACATAATGCACTTTCAACGTAAATTTTAAAAAAAATTGTATTATGCATTATGTTAAAAACTAAAACAAAACTCGTTAAATTATTTTTAAAATACAGCAAACTTTTAACAAGCATATTTTTGATATTGCAACAAAATATTATATATAGCAAATATTAATAAAATTAACATAGAACTACAATCTAAAGCCGTTTATTTATTTTAACAAATATTATATTGAAATTATCAATAAATATTCTATGTTTGAATCATCCATGAGTTTACATTTCCTAAAAGCCAGTTTTGCCAACTCCAAATCTGTTAATCATAGAATAAATGTATATATTGTTGTAACATATTTGCAATTTGTTTATGTCATTAAAAAACTAATAGTTATAATTTTCTACGAAACAAAACAAATTATAAACTAATTATTTAATACAAAAACAAACTTTACTTTTATCAATCATATTTGCAATTTGTTTATGTCATTTTAAATGTTTTGGATAATCAATTGTAAAAATCTAATAGGGGCATTACACATTTTTTATTTTTATTACTTTAATCGAAAGATCTTATGTAATTATAGGCGTAAACAACAAAAAAAATAATTTTTTTCGCATTATTATAGCCGTAATTAACAAAAAGGTTTGTGCGCCAAACGGGTTCTCAAAAATTGACATCAGCCATTTTATGACGTATGTAGTAGACATGACCTAATCGAAACGTCACCGTCACCGTCACTGAGGGGGGGGGGTTATTTTTTTCTATAGATGCTAACATACTAATGCCTTGTTATATCATTTGACTGGTACTTACCTATTGCATGATAAAATATTCAGTGCGTTTTTAAACTCATTTTTAAAATGTATAAATGAAAAGAAAATTAATAAGAACGATCAACATTTGTTGTTTGACGTTTAGGTTAACTTTAAAGCAACTGACAGGTCAGCTTATTAATAAGGTGACCAATTTTTTTACAATGAAAAGGAGGAAGAGAAAGTTTAAGAAAAAGTACAACGTAAATAAATGAAACATTTTATTAATTCAAACAACAAATTCACTACATCCCTTTTAATTATTTAATTAAACGAGTATTTTACCATTAAATTAATATTCTTTGTCAATATATCATTTTCTAACAATATATTGAAAATGTCGGAGCAAGAAATAGCCTTTATATTAAATTTTACGGTAAGCGGTATCTCTGAATACAGATATTAACAGATTGGTTTTAAAATATCGAAAAAGAGGACAGGTAGGAGGACAATTTTCGAGAAAGGACAGAACCTACAAAAAAAGGACTGTCCTCCCTAAAGGGGGACGATTGGTCACCTTATTATTAAGTGCGTTTGTTTTGTAAGATTTATAATTTTCCACAAAAATAAACTTATTAAAAATTGCTTTAAGATTTATTTTGTTAATTTAAGTACACTTATAATTAACTTTGTAAATATATGTATAATAAAGTATTATATCAAAACATATATTTCTTTAAATGTATATTATTAGTTAGAATATAAATATATATATATATATATATATATATATATAAAACGTACTATATTTTGTATTTGCTATATATTCTCAGCCAATCAGATAGTAAAAGGTCATTTATAGCTCCATTGTATATCAAGGTACTTCATCGTTTTTGAATTGCTTTGAAAATATAATTGATTTTCAATAAATTAATTAAAAACTAACTAGAAAACTTTTATAGTTTTTTTTTTGTTTCAAAAAATTATATTTAGTATTCGTCTCTCGATTGTGATAGGTTTTTTTTAAATTTAAATTTGGTGTAATAACCCTATTTTACAAACAGTTATAATTTTCTAAGAAAACAAAACAAATTATAAATTAATTATTTAATATGAAAACAAACTTTAATTAAATTGTTTATACAATTTAAATTAATAATTTTACATAAAGTAGTTTCAATGTAAACGTGAAAATGCTCAACAAACTTTTAGCAATCATAGTTTTGATATTGCAACTAATTGTTATAAATAACAAATATTGTAATATTGTATTGAAATTGTCAATCATATTTTTGATATTACAACAAAATGTTATAAATAACGAATATTAATAAAAATTAATATAAAACTACAACCTAAAGCCGTTTATTTTAACAAATATTATATTGAAATTGTCAATAAATATTCTATATTTGAATCATCTATGAGTTTACATTTCCTAAAAGCCAGTATTTTCAACTCCAAATATGTTAATCATAGAATAAATGTATACATTACATTACATTTATTCTATAGTTAACTAATCTATATTTTAAGAAAGAAATACGTCCTCTAAGTATATCTACCCATAAACAAGCGCAACTTTAGTATAGTAGCACGAAATAGAGTTTCTGTTATAGTCAAATACTTGAAGTAAGTTTTTAAATCCTTTTTTCTTTGTATTCTATGATTAATATTTAATTTGAATCTTATACCTATGTAAAGATCATACATTTTTAATATATTAATAGGTAAGTCATTAACAGAATAAATAAAGTATTAAAATAAAAATGCTTTAGGATTTACTTTAATTAAAAATAAAGTATGTTTTAATATATTTCATTTTAATTTAAAAATAAAAACAAAATAAATTATTTTATGCAAGTTCATTGTAAATCAAAGTTAACAAATTTCTGTTGAGATAAATAGAAACAAATTTTTATTTTTAAGAAATGTACATAAGTAAATAACCAGAATAATTAAATAATGCGTTTTCATCACTTCTAAACACAGATTAGTTAAACTTGAGTCATATTTATATATTCCCCTACAATTGCACATAATTTCAAAATAATAAAAGAAATTTACAACCAAATCTGATTTCATTACCAATTTCAATTTGCAAAATTTATTCTAGCACAATTATATTTCTATTTATTTCATATAATAAAAATGTAATAAAAATCACTCTCAACTTAAAGTGGCTCTAAAATTAAATGCACTCAAAGTTATTAAAGTCGATGTAAGTAAAATTTTCCTAATTGAAATTAGAAATTGTACAAAATTAGCCAATTAGGCATATATACATACACTCTAAAAAAAAATGTTGTAATTTTACCTAGAAACCATGAGACACTATGATGCCCAGTATTTCTAGGTATAATTTCTCAACTGCTGTACATTTAACACATAATTGTTTAAAAAGTACATAATATCATAATATCAGATGGAAAAGTACATATGTATGTAACATTGCAGTTTTTTCTAGTAAAGTCTCTTTTAGAAAATTTACGAAACATTAATAAATTTGCTGTCAGGAATTTTACATAAATAGGTAAAATTTGTTTAGTTCTGTAATATTATTGTTGATATAATTACATACATTTCTAAATTTACATAAAGAATGTATTTTGAAATGAATGAATTATTATACTTAAAATATTTTATTAGTATTATTTACACAAAATATGTACTAAGTCTCATTGTTTTGATGAATTATTACAGATATTAATGTGCAAGCTGTAATTTTACATAATTTAAGAAGTTATACCAACAATATGTAATTCTACATTATGTATATGATGCAAAGTAAGCAATTTTACATACCTACTTATTAAGTTATTTTTACTTACTTTATGTGATTATTATAAATTATGTAAAAATTACATAATTTTGAGGTAGAGATACAGAATATTTATGGTAAATTAAAATTACAGATTTTTATAGTAAAATTTTACTATTTGTTTTTTTTAATTAAATATTTTTGGCGTTGAAAATTGTTTTTTTTTTAACAGTGAATTTTTGTGCATTAAACGCCGTATATATTTATTACAAAGAACTAATTGAACATTAGTTATTTTTCAGATAAAAAAAAGTATTGACTCTGCCATAAAACTCTGTAGTTTAGTGGTAGAACCACAGATCTGTTGTAGAACTATGGCCGCGAAAGCCAGAGGTCCCGGGTTCGACCCCCGGCAGAGTCAATACTTTTCTTTATCTAAAAAATAACTAATGTTTAATTAGTTCTTTGTAATAAATATACACGGCGTTTAATGCACCAAAATTCACTGTTAAAAAAAAATATTTTTTTTTTTTGTAATTTTCCTATTTTTTCTACAGTGTATGTCATATACTACATCTAAATTACTTTAGACACTCTTAGTAAATCTGTACAAATTGTATCCTACCTATATGTGCATATTCGTTTTCAACAAATCAACTGAAATGAACTGAATTGAAGTAGTAAGTTAATGAAATGTGCACTCCGGGTTGCTCTTGTGATGGTAAAAGGCAGAGGAATGCGGCAACGGCAGTACCGTTGTCAACGGCGCGGCGCGGCGTCTGCCTTGCCGGTGAGCCAATGCGACGGCGACGCATGCACATGCATGCCCCCGACCAACTAACTTCGTTTCTAGCTGTTCGCTCGTCTGTTTCGGGCGATTCGCTTGACAAGATTTTCTACAATTTCGAATTTCAGGTGCATCCGATATGGAACCTGTATATTATATCCTATTCACAGCTTGATTTGAGATAAACCTATTAACCTGGTTTGCTGCCAGGTTAAGATGACTCTGATTTTTTTTGTTTTTGTATTGGAATACATTTTAAAAACTAAAAATTAATATTGTAAATGTAATATGATAATATGCAATGTGTTCTTTCTTTAGTTGTTCATATTTTTACAGCCAATATATTTTTTTAAATTAATTAAACTGAAAATTCATAGTATACTAGTAGTAAATAGGTATATCTTTTTAAATTCTAATCAAATTAACTTAGTGATGATATAAGTTGTGAACAGTTATTTTAAATTTTATATAATAATAATCCGCATTAACCTAAAATTTTGCATTATTTATTAGTTTCGGAATACACTACCAAGTTAATTTTCTTTAAATTGAAATAACGGACAAATTTTGCTTAATCAAAAACCATTTTTATGTAAACTAAACTGTAATAGGATATATATATTTTTTTAAATAAAACAAATGTTAAAATTAAAATTATACTACAATGAGCTCTGTTAACTTTTTATAACACAATATTAAACACTTTACTATATGTCTAACAAAAAAATTTGAATAATAACAAAGATAGAATTCTGTTTTAACACATACAAATATTACCTTTGTCAATATAATTTTTAAAGACCGTATGATTGCACAAAATAGGTATGAAGACAGTTAGCAAAATTTATCAAAATACCGTATAAAATTTGTAGTTTGGGAAAACACATAGTATATTAACGTAGTAAAAATATATTTCAGAACTCATTATATAAAATTAAACGGCTTTAAATTTAAGTTCTATAATAATACATATTAATAATCGACGTTTTGACGAACTCAACGTACGTCTTTATCAGGAAAATTAATACAATAATATTGACAGTAAACAACAGAACATATGGAAACAAGTTATTAGGTAACATAATAAGTAACTAGATCATAAAAATCATATGAAATTCAAAGATACTGTAATGATTGCAAGACCAATCAATATTAACAGCGGATTGATAAGAGAAGCAATAGAAATTAATAAAGAAAGAGATAACATTAATTACTGTGAAGGCACTGAGTTAAATTAAATTTGACTTTATAACGAGGGTTCTTTGTTGTAAATAATACACAGTTAGTTTCGTTATTAATTATTTTTGCAGGTTATATTAGTGAATAAAACTTTACAAAGAAAATATCAACAATACAGAACAAATAGATACTTGTGCACTCGCTAATAGCTTGCTCTAAAACTGTCTACGTGTCGTGTCGCTGCAGTATTCCCGCCTAGCAACACTAACCTGATAAAGACGGACGTTGAGTTCGTCGAAACGTCGATTTATTAATAAATTATTACCGAACTAAAACCTAAAACCGTTTTATTCTAAAAAAATGTATTATAACTAATTTTAAAAATTCATTATTTATATTATTATTTACATCAACCCGCATACTGATATTATGACATTGCAATACGCAGACGATATTGTACTTTTCGCAAATACACAGAAAGATGTTAAAAGAAAAAAAAAACTGTTTGCATTGGAAAAATATTGCAATAATTTATATCTATCAATTAGCGACGAAAAAACACAAATAGTACATTCTGCTATCAAAATACAAAATATATTGCTGGGTCACGATCCTTCATCTATACAATTTTCTCTTTTTAAATCAACAATATTATACGCCTCTGAAATATGGGCACGTAACTATGGTGATGCAATAGAAAGGGCATAATCCCATAATTAATATTCAACATGCAAAAAAAACAACAACAAACCACTTAATAAGAAGACAACTAGGACTAGACAAACGTGGAACTATAATACTTCAAAGGGCTCTAGGTTGGTGGAGCAAAATATTAATGTTATCGAATACAAGATATGTTACAGTATGCAACGACAGACTCTTGCAAATGAATCGAAATACAGTAAGAGAAAAAGCGGTTTGTGAAGCAAAAAAATATAATTGGACTAAGTACCTGCAACTTTTGTTAGAGAAGACAAATCAATAAATATGGGATGAACAAAATAAAACATTGCTGAAAAGCGAACTTAAAAATGTTATTATACAGTATATAACAATTCCTTATATGATTTAGACTCCAAAAGAATTATTAACTCCAAATATAATCCTTATTTCAAAAACTATGAAATAACAAGAAATTATTTTAATGATAGTATACCGATTCGAACTCTAAGAGTGATTGCACAACTTATTGTTTTTTTTTTTTTTTTTTTTTTTTGATTATTGGCTTTGGATGCAAGTCCATTAGCCAGCTACTTTGTTATGATTTTAATATTTTACATGTTCAAATGACACTTATTTAAATATTCTGCTATAAGGTCATATATATTATCTTTTTGACTATGGAGTAGAAGTGATATTTTTGTAGGAAATTCAATATGAATATTATGTAGTTTGTCCATCAAATATTTTTGTTGAGCAGAATACTTTGTACATGCGAAAAATACATGGTCTGAGTTTCCTATATCGATGTTGTTACATTCACACGTTGGTGTCGAATTTAATTTTAATCTATATAAATATTCTGGACATAGATAATGTCCTAGTCTAAGTCTACAAATGTTTGTTATTGTTTTTCTGTTGAATTCTTTATATTTATGAAACCACGGTTTGGGTGTAACTTTATTTTGAATATTAAAGTAATATTTTCCTGTTATGGTCGATTTATATGTAAATTCAGTATTCCACTCTTCTATTTTTTTCCTTTTTAGCATAGCTTGTATATCCATTGATGGAATTCTTATTTCATAGCTCGCGCCGTCATTGATGCTTTCTTTGGCAAGTAGGTCTGCTACTTCGTTATGAGGTATTCCGGAATGGCTTTTAATCCATGTTAATTTTATGTTGTAATTTTCTTGATTAAGTCTAAAAAGTTCATATAAGATTTTATATATTATGTGATGATTGTTCACTTTTAGATCTGGAAATTTTAATTTGTTTAAGGCACTTTTACAATCAGTAAGTATTAGACTATTTCTGATACTTTTTTGTTTGATGTATATTATGCTTTCATAAATGGCTATTAATTCAGCTGTAAAGTTTGAGCAAATTTTTGGCAGTTTAAATTTTTTATGGGTTGCTGTCTGTGGATCGTAAACAGCGCAACCTACTCCGTTTTCTGATTTAGATCCATCGGTATAAATATAATAGTTATTGCTTGGAAACTCATATGCGAGGTTTATATTTAGTTCTATATTTGTAGTTGGGGAGTGTTGGTTACATGACGTCAGTAGAACTTCAGTGAAAACAAATTCGTTTTTAAGTGACATTTCAAGCGGGACTAAATAACAGTATGGTATAGGGAAGGAAAAGGAAATATCTAAACTCTGTTGTGTGGTTTCGATGTAACTTTGTACTAAAGGAGGATTAGGTTTTACTATCCAATATCTGTCTGTCAGGACGTAAACTGTTAACGAATTAACCATTGTGGTTAGTGGATGAAACCATAGTAATCTATTGTGCAAGAATTTGTCCGAGAGTATATTTCTTCTAATATGAAGAGGATGTTCAGCTGACTCAACTAGTAGAGCTTGTGTTGGAGTAGACTTTAAAGCGCTAATGCAAATTCTTAGTACTCGATATTGAAGTTTTTCTAATTTGTTTAGTTCGTTTTTTGTAGCTGTACCATACACTTGACATCCATAATCTATTCTAGATCGAATTAGAGATTTGTACAGTAATAATGCGATATTAGGATCAGCACCCCATTTTTTGTTTGTAACATATCTGATTATATTGACATATGGTTCGCATGAGTTTAATATGTGTTGGATATGTGCTTTCCACGTTAGTTTACAATCTAGGTACACGCCTAAAAATTTAATAACGGCCGAGATTCTTATTTGAATATTTGCTAGTGTCATTGATGAACTTATTGTTAGAACAGCTAGCACCAGCAACACTAGATTGTATTAGAATTGTTTTTGTTACAAATTCACAGAAGAAAGTAATATTGTTCGTTGTGTAACAAGCAGGAAGAGGATAGCCTTCAATACTTCATGCTTAGCTGCCTGATATTTAAATCTTTGCGGGACACATATATCTGCAAATATACAGGGTGATTCATAATTATTGAATCAAACTGAAATGGTGGATTCCTCATGTCAAAAGAAGACAAAATGTCTATACGAATATATGTACTTAACCAAACGGTTACCGAGATACAGGCTGTTACTTGTTGCTAAAGTGAAATAATTGTTTCCAATTATTAATGCTAGCGAGGCCCGTCGCCCCCCCCCCCCTCCTGGTTGCGCCACTGACACACACACACACATATATATATATATATATATATATATATATATATATATATATATATATATATATATATATATATATATAGAGTATATCAAATATAAGCATGAAATAATTATTAAACTGAAAATGAAAAAACACATATCACCTCGACCTGGGATCGATATGTGTTTTTTCATTTTCAGTTTAATAATTATTTCATTCTTATATTTGATATACTCTGATATTGTTTCAATACAACCATTAATTCTCACTTATATATATATATATATACCGTGTGTTGACTTGGACCGTCATACATAGGGATTTAGCATGTAAAATTAGACATGTGCGATTTCCTGCTTCCCAAATTATTTTACAAAAAAAACTTTGGGATAAATGTTTTAGGAAACACATTTTTACATGTAAATCAATCAACAAATTTTTTTTGGAACCATCCCAACGTCAGGAATTAGCCCTAAAGTTGTCAAGAAATTGACTGAGAATGGCATTAGTCGGCCGTGCATTAGCATTTGTTTGATTTTTTGTTCCAATTTCACGGCTACTGCCATTTTCCAGTCAATTTCTTAACAACTTTAGACCTAATTCTTGACGTTAGAAAGGTTCCAAAAAAATTTTAGTAATTGATTTACATGCAGAAAAGTATGCCCTAAAACATTTATCATAAGGTTTTTTTTGTAAAATAATTTGGGAAGCAGGAAATCGCACATGTCTGATTTTACATGCTAAATCCCTATGACGACAGTCCAAGTCAACACACTGTATATAAAAAGTTTCAAAATGTTAAAAAAAATAAGGCGTTTAAAGTTACAGCAATTTATTTTAACATTAATCCGTGCCGCAAGGCGCATTTCCTTTTTTAATTTGCTTAAAGACGCATTTTGAGACTTGGGCTGACAAAACGGTTTTTGGTTGGTTTTCCGGGTTAGAAATTAGTAACCTAATGCATTTTGGTTTGTTGTACAAAAATACGATATTTATAAATAGTTTGACACTATTTCGACGTTTTAAAAATAAATTTTTTATGCTTGAAGTTACTGATCCTTATATTTGATACAATTTTAATTGAAAAACGGTTTTAACAATTGGCAGTTGTCATTAAAGCTGTCAAATTAATTAAAAACGCTATTTTGTCATAAAAAAATTATTTTTTTGATATTTGAAGTTACTAACCGATACATTTGTTAGGAGTTTATAAGAAAAATAGTTTTTACAATTGGCAGCAGTCAAAGTCACTAAAAAGCTAAAAAAAAAGCTTAAGAAAGCAATTTTCAACATTTTATTGATTTTTGGGATCAGAAATGATAAATCAATGTTCAATGTAAAACTTCTCTATAAAAGATTTCATTTATTTATGTCAAATACAAAAATTATGTTTTAGTCAAGTGGTTTAATAGTTATACCTTTGTTTTGTGCATCCAGGTATCTTTTGTTGTATATATTTATCTATGAGTTGAAGAATGAGTTGCTTCTGTTTATCGTCGTACGATAAACGATTGTTAGATTACAACATAGTTTTCAACTCTCATGTTTTTCGTTAATTGTCGGCCTGCTCGAAAACCCTCTTGCGATTCCTAATCAAATACCTAGGTGTGAAGAAAAATACAATCAATGCTGAACCTCTTAAAAAAATGTCAACTTCTTTGTCCAACAAAAATTCTAAGCTTTTATTGGCCACGTTCAATCGTTTCTGATTTTTGTCGTCATAAATATCATCGCAAGTAACTTTAATTTTTTTTGCCATTCGTTTTTTTTTTTGTATTTCCGGATGAACACTATAATCAAAAACCGACATAGCGTATAACTGCTTTAGGAAGTTCAAATCGTGGTTAGTGGCAGCACTGGCAAAGGGAACTGTAAACCATGCTTTGACGTAAACGGATACGATAAAGATACAAATTTGACTGAGAGCTTTTTTTTTCTCTAATGTTGTCAACTTGAATTGTTCGCGGAAAAGAAAAATTTGCTTCTCTTTGTTTTTCTAAGAAAACTTTCCTCATTTCATCTACATCAGATAGACTTTTATCGCACGCAGCGATGTCAAATAGATTTTCAATGTCTGTTTTGAACTGCGATTCTATTTCCGAATTATTCTTTCTTCCGGCACATTTTTGCAATAAACGATATATGGTATACAATTTTTCTATCTTCTCGATGCACTTTTGTATTGCCTGCACTGGTATACCACAACGACATATCCTCTTTCACCGCGAGTAAAGCACTTTCGCGTTCAGAGCATTTCAAATGACGGAAATTGACAAAACAGGATTTGAAGCACTTGTTTCGTACTTGGCAATCTATTTCCAGGGATTTGTGCATTAATGCTTTCGAGTAGAAATACATTTTCGGGCAAATAATCTGTTGCAAACATCATGTGTTCAAACATGCATTTGACGTTCTTATTATGTAAAGAAGAAGGAAATTCGAAATTTTATTCTCATTCAGCTACCGCGAAAATCAATTTAATGTTGAAAATTGCTTTTTTACGCTTTTTTAAAGCTCTTTAGTGACATTATTGACAGCAGTCAATTGTAAAAACTATTTTTCTTATAAACTTCTAACAAATAAATGGGTTAGGAATTTCAAACATTAAAAAAATTCATACATTATAATACATTCTACTCGTGAATTTTTCTATTAATTTTGGAATCCTCAAGCGAAATTTTTCGAGTAAGACTAGCCTACACTGTAAAAAAGTTGCCATTTTACATAAAAACCATAGTAAAAAATTTCATCTTATTTCAGCAAAACGATGGGTCAAATAAATTTTCTGTAAAAATAATATTAAGTGTGTAATTTTAAGTAAAAAATAAATTTTCCATATTATACTGGGTATCCCAAAAGTTTGGAAACGGTCAAATATCTCGAGAAATACACATCAAATTGAAAAAACAAAAAATACGTCTTTAATATTTTTAAAAAATTTATCTAATGATACTACACTCGACCCCCTTACCCCCACCCCCAGGGAGTGGGAAGAAGATCAACTTTGAAATCTTAAATAGGAACACCTATTTTTTATTACAGATTCGGATTCTATGGCTAAAAAGACGTAGGATTTGTCTGAAATATTTTTTTCTATTCATGATAGCGCTGTAATCGACGGGCAATCAAACACATAAATGCGCATACATACACAAACTGACTAGAATTAATTTTGTGCGTGAGATATGTAGAAACAAATATTAATCAACATTAGACAAAACTACTAAGTTTTGATTATGAAAACGAAGAATGAACTCTATCCATCTTTATCAGATATTGCTACTGCAAATTCCTTTTTCACACGGACAATAATATCTAAAATCGTATAAACCAAAAGGTACGTTTACATTTAAAAATACAAAATTTTAATTTGATGAATAGATCATTAAAATACAGACATGAAAATATTATTTTTTCAATATGAAAAAGTTTATTTACACCGAAAAAGTTGGTGTAAATTTACATTGATAAACATAGTAATTTTATTATATCCTTTTTTTGGTAATTTTACAAATACATTGGAACTTCGCATAACGAGCATAATTCGTTCCGGAGTCTTACTCGTAATGCGAAACAATTTTTACCATATAAATTAATGTAAAATACGATAATGCACTCCATGCCGAAAAAATTCTCAAAAAATTAAATTTAAAAAGAAAATACTCAAAAAAACGTTATATGTAACGTTTATTTAAAGAAAATTACATATAAATTGTTAAGGAGCGTGATTCATATTCATCTTTTCTTCTATCGCCGGGGAATAAACCAGCGTGGAATGAGAATTCGATTTGCAGAAAACAAAAAAATCTGAAATAATTAGTAACATACCTAATTCCTTTTTACTAGGAAGCTGTCTAAAGAAATTTGTTTTTGCTACATTTTGATAAAATAAAATAGACATTACTCATTATTTATAAAATACGTTAAATAGTTTTTCGAAATTAATGAAATATGTTAATACTGATAAATTTCTTAATTATGTTCACAAGGGTTGATTATATTTTACATTGTACAATGTATATAGTATAATTTTCAATAAATAAAGCCTCATTTAGACTACCCTCTACTTGCTACTTATCACGAAGGTAGTGTAATGTTTTAATACAAAGCTCGTGGTTCTAAATCAAACTACTTACTAATATTAAAAAAATGAGATTTTGTAGATAAATATAATTTATATATATATATATATATATATATATATATATATACAGGGTGTAACAGAATAACTATTCCTAATTTTCAGAAATGATAGAGGGCACATAAAGAAACATTTTTTATTAATAAACTAGTGTCCGGAAATTTGTTTTTTTTTTCGGCAGTCGATTGTAAAAAACACAACTTTATGTTATAACCCGAGAATTAACGGAGATTTATAATATCCGTTAACACCATTTCATTCTACTCAAACAAGTGCCTTAAGAATGTGAAAATTATTTTCATCTAATTTAAAAAACCATCGAGATATCGCCATTTAACAAAATACGGAAAAAGCGAACTTTTCGCCATAACTCGAAAACAAAAGACGATAGCTAATATTTGTTTCCATAATTGAGTTTCTCTCAAAAAAAGCGATCGAGGATGCGCGGTCCATTTTTCCATATCTCTTATAGTTTCCGAGTTCCCCTATGAAAACGTCTAAATTTGCCCACCCTGTACATCGTTACAACTTGTGTATCGAAAATGGTGGTCGTAACTTCGAACAATTTTTATAAAGTTTAATGCACTATTATTTCTAATAAAATGTTCCTTAACTTAACTACTCTTTGACGTTGTAATAATTAAAATTGTTTTTAACGATATCTAGTGTATCTTGACACCGAGAAATTTTCGGACACTAGTTTATTAATAAAAAATGTTTCTCTAAGTGTACTCTATCATTTCTGAAAATTAGGAATAGTTATTCTGTTACACCCTGTATATAAATTATAAAACTAGGTATTATTTTTAGTGTTATTTTTTACGAATTATAAACAATTTGATGTAAAAATTATTTGGAAGTCTTACATTTTTTGTTCATAATTTTTCAAAAAAACAGTTTGACTTGTATAATATTACTACAAAATTAGTTTTATTTTTTTTGATTTGAATTTTTTTATTGACAAAAATACACTTCCCTACACCTAATTTGAGGAACTTCGTAAGTTTAGAAAAGTAAAGCAAAACAAAAATGTATAAACATTATAATTTAAGAATAAAATACATATTTTACTTTCGAGTTTATAGTAAGGGTATGGAACCAATTATAACATCCACGATAAAAACACCTAATAATTATGCACCAACTCTATAGAATATTCGTATTCTTAATAGACAAAAATAAACTAAAAAAATTTTCAAAATCTTTATTTTCTTTTATTGTATCTGATATACTTGAAAAGCAATTTTATTACTGGTTTCACCTATCGGTACATCCCTGTTACTTTTTAATCATCCCTTGTAATGTTGAAATTGTTAATGCAAGATGCATGGAACGTTGTCAATGATGAGTTAACTAAGCAACTAGATTGTCAACTGCCTTTGACGCGTCTCGTTAATTGATCAGTTTAACTTACAAAGCGTTTAACCATGTTTTATGCAACCGTCATTTAAGTATCAGTGTTCTTTATTCAATTCGAAAACTTATTTACAGTACCTTTTATATTTTATATATTATATATAATAATTTGCATAAAATCCTCTATTCAGCTAACTTCATGTTACTTAACAATATTTATATTTATATGTGCCAACAGTTCTATATATTCTCATATACTTGTAATTCATATACCAACATTTATTTTGAAATAAGCAAATTTATTATTTAATATAATTTACCTATAGCGTAAGTCTGATGAAATATGCTTATAATGAAAAATTGTATCTATCTAACAACACTTCAATATGAAGTGCACGAAATTAATGTAATTATAATTCTGTTTCAAAAAACAAAATTCTTATCTGTATAAAAGTTGTGTTATAGAGCACTCACATGAATGAATAATATTATATTATTAAACATTTTAGAAACAACACGAGTAATTTTATGCATAATTATGATTTCTGGGTGAAAATTTTCTTTATGACTACGTTTATTTCGTCATTTGAAATCGCTTGAAATTAAAATCCGACGTGTTTATCTCGAATGATTTAAAGCGACTCCATAAGTTAATCCTGCTTTTTAGACGATTGACTTGAACGTTTGAAATCGCTTAAACTTTAATTCCTAATAGTTTATTTCGAAAATCAAAATAAGAGTTACTAATTTCAAGCAGCTCCAAATACCGAGATAAACCTAGTCTATGTTACAATGGAAATGGTTTCTATGTACACTATAAAAAACAGTTGCCATTTTACATAAATTTTCTGTAAAAATAATATAATTTTGTAATTTTAAGTAAGATAATTAATTTACCATATTATATTTGTTTTTTTACTGAAAAAGTAAGTAAACTTACCTAAAATATACGTATTTTATATTCATATTATGTAAAAAATTTCCTGTGACGTCTATACTATAAATTTACATATTAAACTGTTGCAAATCAGTTGTATCGGGTTTTTATGTTAAATTACCGATTTTTTTTGTACAGTGTACAATAAACCTGGACTATTGAAGTTCGTTTAGACTAGCCTACTTATCACAAAATTAGTGTTATGTTTTAGCACTGATCTGGTGGTTCTAAATCAAACTACTTATTAACTTATGAAAAACAACGCAAATGCACGATTTTCGTTTGATCAGTTGTTGCTATAGTAAAATCTGAGATTATTTATGCCTTTTAACAAATTTTAATTATATTTTCACAAGCAAGGAGATAGTGCAGTTTAAAACTAATAGAATTACGACTAAAACCTAAGACTAATTTCGCGATAAGTAGGATGTAGGAATGTGTAAATGTTCAAAAGTTGCTAAAGTTAGAACTTGCGGTACTACGTCAGATAAAAAGTATACTAGAAACATAAGAATTTGGTACTAAGTCGAATAAAGCGTTTGCTAGTAATTTTTTCAATCGAGTAGTACAAATTTTCTGATTATTATTTCAGTGAAGATATATATTCGCTAGTAATAGTTTATGTTCACTGACTATCAGTTTTTGCTGTAACATATACAATTCTTTGGATAAAAGCGAATTATTTCTAAATGAGTCAATTGTTGATATACAATTCTGTGAAACGTTTTTTTTTTTTAATTCATATAAAAATTAAACAAATTTAACCAAAATTAACGTACATACAATAAATAGAAGTAACTTTAATTAGATATAGTAAAACAATAGTTTTTTAACGAACTATCAGACCCCAAAAAAAAAAAATTCTTATTTAAACCAGGTAGGTACAGAATGTTTGCAAAACCACATTACTTTTGCTACTTTTTCATTTTAAATGGCAAAGTATATTCATATTGAAAATACAAATAAATTCAATGGCTCCCTGTCTTAAACTAAGAGTTAAAAGACAAAGCTAAGACATATGCAGGGTTGGACTGGCCCACTGGGGCACCGCGCTTTCCTAGGTGGACCGTCATCATTATGGGCCGTTACTGGCCATTAAAACCGGGCTCTGAGTTTTACAAAAAATTTAGAACAGATATATATATATATATATATATATATATATATATATATATAACTTTCCCAAAAATCAATAGTGGTAATATTTTCGATAAAACTTTTGAATTAATGACAAATTTAATTTATAGAAAATTAAACATAAATATTAAAAAGAACAATTTAAAATCTGAGTTACTAGATGTTTTCAAGAAAATGAGACTCATTTATTTACATGTCAAATGATGAAAATGAATATTTTATTTGTAATGAATCCGATGACGAACAAATTGAAACCGGAGAAGAAGATGAAATCAATGTAACAAACTGTAGTAATACTTGTAGAAATTGCATTGTCTGTTGTTTTTCAGTTTTACAAAAGTTCAATCTCCGCACACATTGATATACGCTAATTTATTCATTGCTTATAAATTAGTGCTAACATTAACTCAAGCGTCATGCGAACGAACATTTTCAAAATTAAAGTACATTTTAAACAGATTACGAAATTGTTTAAGGCAGGATAATTTCGAGGGGCTTTCATGCTCATGTCATGCTAAAAGGATATTTTGGAAAAATTAAATAATGAAGATATCATAAAAAAAATTCCGAAAAAGGGTCATTTATTAAATCGTTTTTAACTTAAAATTAAATAAAGAATTATATTTAATTTTATATGTGTCATTTTTACGATTCATCTTTATTACTACTTTGACTGCAAGGAAAAGTAGTATAGCGTTTGGTACGGTGTCTGTAACATTTTCAAAAAAAAAAAAAAATTGTATAGAAATCCTTCATATAGCCTGTAGATGACGAATCTGAACTTAGTTTATGTGGGTGTATGGATGTGCGTCGTCAGCTCGCTCGGTCGTAAGTCAAAATTTTGTGGCCGCAACTCCTCCTAGACGGTTCAACCGATTTTAATGAAATTTTCAGGATAAATTTGTCTAGTGCCCAAGATGGTCATGTGGTTTTGTTTTTTTCCAGTGATGCCAACTTTTCGAGAAAAAAATTACTAAAGTTTTCAAAAATTCATATTGGCTACGTTATTTATCCGATTTTGATCAAATTTTCAGAAAAGATTTCCCTTATGCTCCCATTAATTACATAATTTTATTAATATTCAGTGTTGCCAACTTTCCGAGAAAAAAATTACTAAAGTTTTAAAAATTTTATTATGGCCATGTTTTTCAACCGATTTTACTCAAATTTTCACAAAAGATTCTCCTAGTATTCGTATAATTTATGTAATTTTAACAAAATACAGTGTTGCCAACTTTCCGAGAAAAAAATTAGTAAAATTTTTAAAAATTTATTTTGACCATTTTATTTAACCGATTTTAATCAAATTTGCATAAAAGATTTTCCTAGTGCCTAAATAAATTATGCAATTTTAACAAAATACAGTGTTGCCAACTTATCGTGAAAAAAATCATAAAATTTTTTAAAAATTCATTGTGACTACATTATTTATTCGATTTTGATCAAATTTTCAGAAAAGTATCTCATAGTGCCCACATAAATTATAATATTATTAAAATACAGTGTTTCCAACTTTCCGAGAAATCTCAAAGTAGTCTATATATGGGTTTACCCATATACTTCTAATCTTGTTTTTCTGTAATGTCATTTCCATATTTATTAGAATATATATATATATATAAACAGAACGTATTTTAACAATTTTGGGATGTAAGGTGGGCCTATCTTGCAAATTTCCCCGGGCCAAATTTTTTATCCAGTCCAATCCTGGACATATGTTTCCTTAATATTTAATTTCTATTATACTCAAAACTGAAATTCATTTCTTTGAAAATAAATATGTGACAATTCGTGAATCGTGTTGTTTCTAAACTCTTATGATTAAAACCTATCACTCAAATTATCATGTGAGACCTCTATTAAGCTTAATTTACACTATAACGTATAAATTAACAACTAAAACATTTTACTGAATTTGAACAAATATTATAATTTATTTTTTTATTTAAAAAAAAAACAAACAAACATATAAAACCTACTTTTAATAATTATAAAAATTCAAACTTTACAAATTAAATTTACTATAGTTTTTGGATTGTAATTGAATAAAATAATTTGGTTGGTAATTTATGTAGCGTTAAAGTGTGCGTTAACCTGCAGTTATCAAATACGAAGTGTTCGTGCATTTCAGTAGACAAACAACTGCATTCAGCGTTCGTTTTCATCGAACTCGATCTTATTTGAAAACAATTACCTATCGTTTAGCCCCCTTATAAAAAAAATCTTTATAGTTATCCAATCCCGACAATTAATTAAATATCGTGTTATACAATATCATAATTTTTTTTTTTCAGTTTTTTGGATTCGGCAACTCAGGCCATCAACCAGTAATGTTTATAATTTTATTTTATTGTCAATCGCAAAATTGTAAAGTATTTTATATACGTTTATATCTTTAGTGTTTAAAAGAACCGTTGCACTTGTAGGTAGATATAATTCTTTTTGAAGTAGATTTTGATATAATGTTCTGCGTTTATTATTATATTTTGAACATGAGAACAGCGCCGGCCGAACGGCCAGGCGACAGCCTGGGGCGCCAATTTCATGGGGGCGCCAATTGTTTTAAATTTAAGCTTTAGATATTTTTTGAATAATAATTTTGATTTTTTCTGCAAAATAATTCATTTTACTTAATAAAATGCTTAATAATATGCAATACATCTACATATCAAAAATAGTTTACGAAATTTTCAATCTTTGTGTGTGTGACGTTTCTGACCACACTGGATAATAGTTGATAATAGTAAGAGTCAAACCGCAACTTCAGTGAGTTGCTCTTGTGTACATACTAAAATCAACTCTTTTGAAGTCTCGTGTTTCGGTAGTCGTGAACAAAATGCAAAGATTTTGCTGTTTCGTACGCCATGACACAGCAGTTCTTGGCAACTGTAGACCGCAACTGGCGACGGCGACGCGGTACGCAGCGCTGCCGGCAACCAATTAGCAACATGTATATTAAATATTAGCGACGAGTTGCGTTGCTGTTCCAGTGTGGTCAGAAACGTCACACACAGAGATCGAAAATTTCGTAAACTATATAAATATATAAAAACTGCATTATCGACATGCACATGATAGTATGCTCAAAGCAGCCCTATGCAACTGTGAGGTTGAACGTTTCACGGTTTGTCTACGAATAAGTGGTGGTGCCACTGGTGTACTAGTCCGGCCAGTCTTTTCGGTATACAATGACAAATACATGATTATTGAATCATTATGTATGTGAATAAAAATACAAATGAAATATTTTAACAATTAATTCGAATTTTTTAAGACTTTACTTAAGGCAATACATCGCATTTTTGCTGTCACTTCGAATTGCTGTCACAGCCGACACGGAACATTGCAAGTTAGAACGGTACTGTAATGTAAACAGGACTAGTGCGTATAGGTGCATTTTAAAGAGTCGTAGGGCTTTTTGTTCAGTATTAAAAATAATGCAAATCGTAATGAGCTGCTGAAGAATTGCAAAGACTAATACATAAGATTAACTGATGAAGCAAGCAGTGATATAAATGGAATCGAGTTGTGCGAGGAAATCGAATCATTGAAGCAGTTAATACCAGATGATGCAAATGACTCTTTAAAATGTTTGAACTTTATAAATGACAATAACTTGAAAAGCACAGTGCCAAATCTGTGGGTGGCTTTGCGGATTCTTGTAACAATTCCGGTTAGTGTAGCTAGTGGTGAAAGAAATTTTAGTAAATTAAAATTAATAAAAACTTATTTCCGATCGACTATGACAGAAGATAGGTTGAATAATTTGGCTATTTTGCAATTGAAAATAAAGTTGTAGCAAACCTCAATCTCGAGACAGCAATCGAAAATTTTGCAGACATGAAAGCCAGGAAGAAATCTCTTATATAATTTTAGTTATATTATATATTATATTACACTAATAAATTAATGAAAAGTGTATTTAATGGTATTATTTATTGTCATTCTTCTATATATTTTATTCATTTCGCTTTTTATCAATTTCGCTTGGAGCGCATAATTAGCTCGCGCCGGCACTGCATGAGAATATTATGTAATTTGAATCTTCTACAGATTCATTGTCACAGTCGCAATTATACAGTGTGTTGACGGCGACCCCGGAACATAGGACTTTAACATGTAATTTCGATAAATTGCGATATACTACTTTCTCGAGTAAAATTCGAAGAAATACTTAGAATACTTTTCGATAGGGCATAATAAGTTCTATAATTTGGTTTTAGTTTTAATTTGCTAGCATGTGCCGTGTGGGCTCTAGAATTTTTTTTTGATTTTTTGGTTTTTATTTTTTTCTTAAAAACTATGAAGTGTAGGAAAATAAGCATGATATGGAAAAATGCGGAATAATGAGTACTATAATTTAGTGAATAAATCATTATTCTAGGATGCATCGTTTAGTAGAAAAAAATTAAAAACTAAATTTTTGAAAATCTCTCAATAACCCTTGCGATTTTTTCAAAATAAGACTTTTTTCAAAATTTACTGAAAACAATCTGAAAAAATTCAGTAAAATAGAGAAAAAAATGAGCTACGTAATAGACAAGTAACTTTTTTCTCTACCTCATTCTGGTTTGGCACGAAAAATTATTGAAAATTCTAAAATGTTTTTTAGAATTTTTAATAATTTTTCGTGCCAAACCAGAATGAGTTTGAGAAAAAAGTTACTTATCTATTATGTAGCTAATTTATTTCTATATTTTACTTTTTTTTTTCAGTTTGTTTAGCAAATTTTGAAAAAAGTCTTATTTTGAAAAAATCGCAATTCAGTTTTTAATTTTTTTTTCTACTAAACGATGCAACCTAGAATAATGGTTTGTTCACCAAATTATGGTACTCATTATTCCTCATTTTTTTATGTCATGCCTATTTTCCTACACCTCATAGTTTTTGAGAAAAAAAATAAAAACCAAAAAATCAAAAAAAATTCTAGAGCCCACACGGCACATGCTACCAAATTAAAACTAAAACCAAATTATAGAACTTATTATGCCCTATCGAAAAGTATTTCAAGTATTTCTTCGAATTTTACTCGAGAAAGTTGTATATCGCAAGTTATCGAAATTACATGTTAAAGTCCTATGTTCCGGGGTCGCGGTCAACACGTATGTACTAGACATGTTAATTTTATGAAAATGATGTTTGGAAAAATTATGATTAAATTTAAGTAATGAAACTCCTGGGTATATCTGAACTGAACCATGTATTCTTCGGGCGTTCGGAATATCATAATTGATATTTCGATTTATTATTAATATTATT
Organism: Clivina fossor; assembly: GCA_963966155.1. Taxonomy (NCBI): domain Eukaryota; kingdom Metazoa; phylum Arthropoda; class Insecta; order Coleoptera; family Carabidae; genus Clivina; species Clivina fossor. Next base: position 27,010,779 of record OZ014555.1, read on the forward strand.
TTTTTATTATTAATTATTCATTATTATTATTAAATATGTATATAATAATTTATCTAATATAGACCTACAATATTCTTTCCTTGTTGCATGAAAATTTGCCTATGTGGCTAAGTGTTGAATGTTTTTCAACAACAACACCCGGAGAATTATATAACTCATTTATGTAATATTTAATAATTAATTTATATAGAATCGACTAGATGTCGCCGTATGCATTTCGGATTCGGATTGCAAAAGAATAAATCACGTTTTTTATGAGAATCAAATTCGAATATATATGTTTAGTTTCAATTATAACTAGCACATAAATAAATTATTGTTTACTAAGAAAAACACTTAATTATACATTTAAATTCCCACCAATTTCTTTGTATATTTGGTCTAGCAAAAATAATATATCGAGAGTCAGCAAAACTAACTAAAAATTACGTTAAATCTATAGAAAACTTTTATGCGATATAAGAATATTTATAATAAAATTACTATAAACTTTTAATGACATTTGAAATAAATAAACTCGTAGCATTACAAGATATTTTATCTTGTTTTAGTAAATGGAACTTTTCGTTTGATAGAAAAAACTAAATATTTCGTAAAAACCACAAGTTTTTAATGATCTATTACTAGTTTTCAATATATAAAATATCTAACTTTTTCCTAATTTGAAAGTGATATAGTTTTCTATTTTGAATAAAATGAGTATAAATTTCCAATTAAAAATTAAAATTAGAACAAAAACTTCTACATAAAAGTCAATCATAGCTTAATTTATCATTGTTGCTAATTAGATTTGAAACCTTAGATATAATGAAATATATTTTTAAACGGTAAAATTAACAACGGGAAGAATGCAAATTGTATATATGCTCATACGATTTGAGATTGGGTGTCAACGTGTTATGTAGTGTGTTGTGTGAAATACTGTGGCATATAATTTTTGAGCAACAATTAATTCGCATGATGATTTTTTCTCAAAACATTAGAGCGATGCTGCTGTCTAGGGCCGACCGATTACACAAACATTCTCAACCATTTTTTAATTTTATAGTAAGTCTACATTAATTATTTATAAATGCAAATCAAATCAAAAATAAACAAGATAAACTAACTTTTGTTGGTACAAAATAGTAATACATATGACAGTTTTAAAACTGAATAATATATATATATATATATATATATATATATATATATATATATATATATATATATATATATACTTATATATATGGTGTTGGGCAAATATTTGGAACGAAGTATCTCTGGAGTTTTTAGAGATATCGAAATGAAATTTGATAGTTAGATATTGCAGTAAATTATGTATTTGAGTTGAATATTTTTAACAATTTTGAGCTTTCGGTTTGATCGGAAGTAATGCCGATTTTATATTTCATAATGAAACATCCTGTATATTATTTCAATTTTGAATAGAACATTTTATTGCGATTACAAAAATATGGAGTTTGATAGCTTTTTTTTTCAAGGCCAACCGAGATATTAACAAAAAAAGTACTTTTAAGGCAAAGGCTAATGAGATCTAATAGTATATGAAACAAACATAATAATCACTTAGTAACTAAAATTAAATTTATACAAATCAGTAGAATAAAATACTGCGTACTGCGTAAAATGAAAAAAACTTAAAGTAATTCAAACTGAGCACCGTTTACTTCTTGGCAGTAGACTAGTCTTTTTATTTAAAGCAACTTCAAGCAATTAATATTTTTTGCATTTTTGGACAATGTTCCGTGATTTATTGACAAATCAAATCCTTAAAGTGTAATCTTTTGAAAGGATTACTCGTTTTTTTTTTTTCATAATTTATTCTAATTATAATAGACAAGGAATAATGCCATCCGAAAGATGAGCGAAACTGTAGAAAAAAGCGCGGTTTTCATTGCAACCTACACTACGTAGATATTTTGACCACTTATGAGGTGAAATTTTCAGAATGATCTATAAAAGTCTATTCAAGCTTTTTTTCGATTTAAATAAATTATATTAACATAAGAACATCTGAAAAATTAGTTTTTAGCAAAATTGACAAATTTTGCTTCGTCTATTCTCAAAAATACAATTTTTTAAATATGGAAAATTGAGTTAAAAAAAATAATCTTGACCTAATACAATCAAACGGGTTGAATGTATCAAAAGAGAAAAAAATCTAGTTTATCGGACATGTAGTCTTGCTCATGGGTGCAGACACAACATTTAATTTGTTCCACGGTGTAATCGATAAAAAAAATTGCAATAGGCGTTTTCGGTTCGCTTTGGTTTCTTGTTTTGGTTTGTCAAAACGAAACCAAACGCTTTCGGCTCGCAAATCATGACGTCATATTTGGTCTGGCTTTGGTTTCCGACCAAGCAAACCAGGCTCCGAGCACGGTACGTGACTTTGGTCTATATTGCGTCTACATTTAAGTTTTTGAATATTAATATTAATGTATATTGGGAGTAAAATGTTCTTTTCATATTTATAAACTCATTATAAATAGAAATATTGTTAATGCCTCATTTTTTTTTCCTTTGAAGCGTCATAAGGATACCTATTTAAACAGTTTATGAAAAAAAATATATATATTAACTTTCACTAACAATAAATCAGTTATAACGGAAAATAACAATATTACAATTTTTCTTTAGTAAAAATTAAATTGCGCACAAGTATGTGAAACCTGTTAAACCAAAGATAAACAAAAGCATTCGGCTGAGAATAAACCGTGATGTCATTATTATGACATTTGCAAACCGCTCGGTAAACTAAAATCAAACCAACCAAAGCGAACCGAAAATGCCTAACAAATTTCTTTTTTTTTTTTAAATAAAACATTTTAATGTACGTGACCTTTATCAAGCTAAAATACTTAAATGGATGAGTGTGAAATTGAAAACAATGTTTTTCAAAAATTTGGTGTTAGTCAGTTAAGATGATTCGGTCATCTTGAGCAAATGTTTAATAAAAATTTGGTGAAAAGAATTTATATGAATGGTTTTGAAGGTAATACGTTTGCATATTTATTCAGATTTATTCTTCTATAAACAGAAAACATACTTCTTGGAAATAAATATTATTTAGTTTTGACAATTACATCCATTAAATAACCACCATTTTTATTAGTAGAATGCTATGCAAATTTTAAATGGTCTAACAACTTTTGGGCCACCTGTATAATACTGAATTAAATAAATAGTACGTATATTTTATATTAATAATAATTATTATTATTCGAATCTTTTTTTCATGAATCTAACACAATAAAAATAATTGCAATAGAATTACCTTTTTCGATTAAAAACCGAACTAAGATGAAATTTAGCAGTTCTGCATTGATTCCATTCCCTGTATTCATTATTGCCGAAACATTTCTTCGAATACAGTCCGCATAGATACTGACTTACAGCTTTCGGTAACCACATATCCGACCAGTTCTGCATTGAAATAAAGCAACCGAAAAATTGTTCAGCGATTGCCTGCGCCATCACCTTTCTGGTGATGTAAGTTTGATCAATAATAGCGGCTGAATGCAGCAGATTTGTGCTTAAGATACTCATTGTTGAATAAGATTTATAATCTTCTTCAGTTTCATCAACGAAAACTTGCTTGTAACAAGTGAATGGATAACGTTTTGATAAAGTTTCTTCGTAAAATTCAAATGCTTCGTGCATATAACGTGTTGCTACTTTTTAAAGTGGTAGTAACTGAGGTAGGCAGAAATGTGTTACTTCGTGAATAAAAGGGTCCACTTAGATCTCAAATGGTCTAAGACATAATCGATAATAATTGACATTAATTAAATATATAAAAAACAGGGCTTCAAACCATTATATTTTTCGTTCCGGTTCAATTAAAAATATACATATATTAGTACGGTTCTGGTTTTCGTTATGGCAAAAATAACGTTTTTTTTTCAGTTTTCGGTTCAGTTCCGAGTGATTAATTTTAAAAAATTTTAAATGTTTTTATTTGTATTAAAAACTTATTTTCTACCATAATTTAGAACATTTTATGCCTACTTTTATAATAAGTATACTACATAAATTGACACATTAATATAATATTAGTAATATTAATAATTATTAATTAATTAAAGGCATAATAACTAAAAGTACTTATATAATATATGATAATAATAAATTTATTATTTGAAACTTATATAATTTGTATGTATGTTTTAATTATACCTATAACAATAAGATAACATATATTAAAGTAACAAAATCTTGTATATAGGATTATTATTTATTGATAATTTTAAAAATAATGAAAATTACCAATAATTATTAAAATATTTTCCAATATATTTTCATTTAAACTATTTAAAGATTATTAAAAGCAAAGTTATTATCAAAAAATAATACTTCTTCAAAGTGATCCCTAGTTTTGTTTTCAATTTTAATAACTGAGTATTTATATACAAAAAAAAAAACAAATCAAATACTCTTTCGCATAAGACAAAGTGGCGACGCGATTTGCGACTAGGCCATGAGATCCCAAAAATAAAATAAAAAAACAACTGACGTGAAAAGTAAGATAGTATTAACGCGCATATTTCATAAATAAACCGAAATAAACCGATATTTATTTTCGGTTCAGTTCCGGTTTTCGTTCCAGCAAAAATAACGGTTTTTTCTTTCGATTTTCGATTCCGGTCCGAAGCCCTGATATAAAATAATTCGAATATTTTAAAGTAATAATTTAAATTTTAACAACTAAATATTAAATTAATTGATGATAACTGAACTGCATAATCAGATCTGAGACTCATATTTCATTAAATAAAATGAAATATGAGTCTCAGATCTGTAAATTTTATATATAAATATATTATATAAAATAAATTAATATATAATAAAAATATGCGAAATAAATTGTATTAATAATATTTTAAATTATTAGTGAAAAAGTGTTTAATCCAAATTTTAATACGTTACTGTTATAGAACAAAAAGTACAAGTGTTAAAAAATGCAACCAAAATCTGAATACTCCAGAAGATTTTATTGAAGTTCAAGTAAAGTATCAGTATTGTAGCAGAATTCGGCAAAAGTCAGAATATTTTTTTATTATTATAATCAGAATTCGGTACTTTAAGGATTACTTAAAATACTTTTTTTACAAGTATCTGTATTTAGAACATAAAGTATTTATAAATCGTCAGTTGATTTCTTGTTTATTCCATATCACAAAACCTTACTTTCGAGAAAATGATGGTTAAAGTTTCTAAACTGAATTATTTATAGTAAGGATAAAGAACCAATTAGAATTTATATTTCTGAAAAACTATTCAAATTATAACATCTACGATTGTTAAAATGGATAGAAAACAAACAAATAATATTGGCAAAATTAGCAATAACTCAATTTGTACGAAAATGGCATATGGAACAAACAATAAATCGACTGACGAAATGTACTTAAAATATTTTAAAGTATTTAAAATAATGCAGAAGTATTTAAGATACTTCAGAGTATTTAAAATACTCCAAAATATTTATAATGTTATAAATTATTTCAGGACACAGTCGTTAATTTTATGTTTAACTGACATAGAATTAAAATTATATAAATTCAATGAGTAAGTCTTTATAATCTATATATTATAGATTATCTAGTATGTGAAATTTATTTTCTTCATTTATGATTAAAGTAAGAGCTGTTTTATAAATAAACTATGTTAATTTTTTATCATATATTTTATTTTAGTTTGTTAAATCTATAAATTAAATTTTACAGACACAATCACGCCATATAACCCATAAGGATATGACACAAACTTTTTTTTCATTCAAGCAGAAATTAGTTTCCGCCAAACATTCCTATTCAAACAAGCATACATGCTCTTTTAATATTTGATTTTGCAGAAGTACACAGGCAATACCACTCACATATACTCGTTTAACCAAAACTTCATTATAGACATTAGATCAAGATGTTTTTTGTTAAACAATGCTTTTTATTAAAATTAATCGTGTACAATTTTATATCTGGAAAATCTGGTTATTCGAAACCATGCCAGTGCCTCGCGTACCGGATAAAACAGCTTTTATTATCATTTTTTTTTTTTTCTATAATAATTAGAATGCGTACTTCGGCTAAAGTACCACCACCTTCACATTGAGGTACCACAAAATGCAGATCACCTTGTGAGTGTTCCAATGAAAATTCTATTCCGACACGAAACCTTTGCCCTGCACATACTAAATGAGACGCTTCCTGTGGAATCGTAATTAACAGTTCACCAGCATTATTATCGGGATCAACTTTTAATGCAGCTGACAAATAATGCTTTGAGAAAAAATCCAATGATCTCCTAAAAATAAGTAACATAACCATAAATTAAATGATTTATGTGATAACACGTAAATAAAATATAGATATTTACGTTTGTGTATCTCCTTGAACAATGTAAAAAAATAGATCGAAATATTGAAATGATGCCTCATGGGTGTCGTTTAAACACACACGATATATTCGACATTGTTTTGCATTTAATTTAATGTAGCGAAGATTATCACGTAAAGATACAATTGTCAATTCTACAAATCCCTGTAAAATATTAATGAATTATATATCTAAAAATACTCTACTATATCAAAATAAAAACCTACTATTATACTTTTTCGCTCAAAACTTATACCGGTTAAACTATGAATTTGATGAGCTCTTCATTTTATTGTAATTAAATATAATGTGAAATATATAGATATTTTATATTATTTCTTATCTAAGGCTGCTCCATTTACATACATTTTATTTGTTGTTATGCTTGCTTTCGCTGTATTTGCTTATAGTTCTAGTTTGTTGTGCATCTCATGTGCACAGCTCATGGTGCACAGCTAACAACAGCTCATATGCATCTGTCATTCTGTCGTGCATTCGTGTCATAGATTACTATACGCTTTACGCTAAGTTTACGCGTTTACGCCTTAGATCATAAAGTAGAAACTAGATGTAAGGTATTGGGAACGCTTAAGACTGAGAGAGACAGAAGATCGCCTGAAACAAGCATACTGCGCAAACTCAAGAATTCTTGAGTCAGTGGCGTATCTGAAACTTTTTAAATTACAACATGCACTTAATAAATATATAGTTGATAAATATCACTGAAAGTAATGTCTAAGTAATGTCTATTATTTTTAAATAGGTTTTCTTATTTAACATTATGACTTCTGACTATATTAATACAGCAGTTGAGCTGACATCATTTGTAGAAGACGAATCAATATATATTGCTGGGTTTGTTGCCCGAAGAATATACGACAAAATTAATTGTGATGTATGTAAGGCATCAGTTACTGTAAATTCTTCGGGAAGCACACTCATCAATATTAAAGACAAAGGTGGCCTGTTAAAGCCATCATCTGATCTCATTAAAGTGTGCACAACAGCCGAGAAAGTGATTAGAGAACATAAAAATATATTTCACAAAAATATAAAATTATTAATAATGAACAAATGTTTTCAGTCATTGGCAAATACATTTTCACTTTTAGAAGAGCATGACAAAAATTATTTTTTATTAATTAGAAGTAACGAAGAAAATATATTAATGTCCCACAGACATCAAATTATTAGTGTAATTTTAGAATGTTATATCAATTTACGAATTCATCATATTTGTAAAAATTCATATAAAAAAACTGGCATCAGAAATAAATTTAATAAGTTAATTTTATTCCGTAATGAATAAAAAATAATCGGGTCTATTCACTAAAAAAATTGTAAACTGTAAAATTGCCACTATATTTCGATAAACAATTGTATAAATGATATATGTAAATAAAGCAAATACTAAACAATATTCTTTTATTCATTTATTTCTTTCTTTCATTTATTAGAAAATGCAGATAATATTTCAATATTCATTATTTAATCGTAACATGTAATATTATTACAGAAATTACTTTTATAAGTTTACAAAAGGGATAAAATGTATTTGTAAATAAAATAGATAAATGTAAAATATTTATAATTTTCTAAATAATTGTCTACAAATTTATTAACATCGAAATTAATTATATTAGTTGGTTAAAAATATTATATTTACATACAATATTTTCATATCTTTCTATTTCCTCTTTAATATTTAAAGTAATTTATTGTTTTATTTTATTTCTTCTCATTTCAAACCTGCCCCATTCTGAAAATTCTGTACCGCGCGACCATGCTCTCCTTCGCGTTTGCGCAGTTACGTTGATTCAGGCAAAATCATTCTTTCCTTTTCTTTTTCACATTATACTATATATTTGTCTTACTCAGGCATAAGCGTTCCCAAAACTTGCACTATACAACATACCCCTTCTTACATCTAGTTTCTACTTTATGATCTAAGGTTTACGCTTAATCAGTGTTACCAGGTGTAAAAAAATAAATTTACCAAATCGTGGCTGAAAAGATTTAGATTTACATGGTTTTTCACCGGATTTAATATTATATGATACAATGGAAGTAAAAAAAAAAAGATTTACCTAGGAAAATAATAAGTTTAATTTATATAAAGATTTAAAAAATAAAAATTAAATTCTAATAAACTGTAATAAAGTATAAAAATTCAAAATAAAAAAATGCAAATAAATTTAAAAATCTCACAAATTAACACAATATTCGTGTTCTAATATTTGACATAAAAATAGCATGATTTTAAATACCTGAATCAAGTAATGCCAGGTATCAAATATGTTTTATATTTTCTGAATAAACAATTGAAAAGGCATATATTTTAACCCTACTTAAATAACATAAAAATTCAAACTCTTAAATTTTAGGTAAACAATATTTTCATATTTCGCGCTAACAACGCATCATTACTAACGAAATCTCTTTGCATTACAAAATATTTGAATCCATCTGGTTGAGAAATTTAAAACACCATTTTGGTAGTACGATTGTCAATAAATTACCGATAGCGATAATTTGCGAAGCGAAGATTGTGGCTTCAAAAAAATCACCAGATACCTACAGGGGTTTTTGAAAAAGTTATTACCAAATCACCAGATTTGTATGAAAATCACCAGATTTGTATGAAAATCACCAGATATGGTGAAATTTCACCAGACCTGGCTACACTGGCTATAATAGATGCGACACCAGTGGCGTAGCCAGAAACTTGTCATGGGTGGGGGAATTACTAAAGAAATGATATAATATTAATCAATAAAGATAATAATATAATTTATATAAAAAATAAAGAGCAATAAAAATGAAAGTAAAATAACATATTTCATATTTCACATACGTATGTTTTTGGTAGTTCAGGTTCTTGAGGCGGGGGGGCTGTTAACCACTCCTTGCTGCGCCAATGTGCGACACCAACGTGATATCGTCTATTAGCAAGTTGTTAAATAAGGATAGGAGAAGCCCTCTACCATGCTTTGCAGAACTATTTCGCTTATTTCTCGTGGCACGAATTTTATTTCATATTATTTCATAAAAAATATTTCAGGTTAAAAAAATACAAATATTGTAAATATTATTTAGCATTTATTACATTTAATACAAAAATACTTAATATTAAATTACAAATAAAATTTAATTCTAATGTTATTAAATTCCCTATCAGGTTCGTTATTGTTTTTAGCAATGACGCGTTTCGACTTTTCAGTCATCTTCAGATTTTCTGAGTTTGGTCGGTGTTGTGGCTCCAGTCTTCACTCGAGCTACAACACCGACCGAAACGCGTTATTGCTAAAAACAATAACGAACCTGATAGGGAATTTAATAACATTATAATTAATCATAACTCAGGTTCAGGACCTAAGAACAAAAGTTTATCTTTTGACATTAATATAAATAAAATTTTAATATACATATTTTCATGTTTTACATTTCGATATGATTTTTCTAACAAATGACGTAAACCTAAATTTTAAAACCATTTTTCACGTCGTTTGTTGTCCTTCGGTGGATGAAACATGAAACACAAACAGACAAATATATAGTATAAATAAATATTCAATAATAATGTTAAATACTACAGCAGTTATATACAGTTCATAAGTTCATTACGAAAATAGATAAATTACGTAGTTCTTTTGACACACAGCAAAACAAATTTAGCACAGAAATTATATATATATATATATATACAAATATTATAGTAATTTTATATATTATTTTTTTAATAAAACATTCTATTTAATATATTATATACTTCAACAAATATGTTGTTAATTGTAAAAATACTAATAAATAGCATAATCAAACAAAACAACACAAATACAAGTTATAATTATAAATATACTAATATTAAAAATAGTAATAATATGATTTCCATTTACTTACTTCATTCCCTTTAAAATTTTCTTCACAAATAGTGTCACAAGAATCAATCACTGTTGCTTCGACAACGTTTCATAACAAAAAAGGGATGAAATAGAGTATATTTCTTGTATTTTTCCACGCTTCCCCGCGCTTTCGAAAAAATAAACACTGTAATATAGTAATATATATATATTATATTATATTACTATATATAATTATTATATTTCAGTGAAAATAAACTATTTACATAACTATTTTACGTCTTACGTCAACCCCCCGTAATCCCATAACTAGTAGCTCCCCCCTGATCCTTGTATCGCAATGACGGCAAATCGGCAACGACGGCAATGACCAGAGGACTTTTCACTCTGCCGTTTTCGCCTATGGCCTGTATTGTGATGCAAGTGCCCTCAACGGATGGTGGCGATACCAAAAAAAAAGAGATAAACAGATATAAAAATAAAATAGAAAATAAAACTTGTAGGTGCGTTTTATAGAATTAAACAATAAATTTAAAATATTTTATTAGGCTTGAGTAAATAGTGTTTTATATAAATTACTCTATTTTTATTTAAAATATAAATGTTCAGTAAATGTTTAAATTTCTTAAAATAATGTTAAATAAATGACATAAATTAAATGAGGTAATTTTTAATTTTAATGTATTTTTATGTTTTTGTAAAATATTATAATTATTATGAATTGGATTAAGGTTTTATAAAACTAGATTTAAGAGCTTTTAATTAAGATCCTTTACAGAATTTTTTGAAAGTATTCGTGGACATTTAGGATTTCATTCCTTCATTTCGAATTTTATTAATCAGCAACTTTATGACAGTGCATTCTAAGCAAGCGAACTGTCTTGAGGATGATAATGTATCATTTACGAATTTAAAAGATTTTCTAACATCAGATGTATCAATTTTGGAGGATCCGACAATATTGACAAACCTAGTACCAGTTCTATGCCTATATATCGGTCGAAGATGTAGAACTTGACACAACTGACAGAATGTGGCACGTAGAACCAACTGCATATGTCGCAGGTTTTGTAGCAAAAAAAGTTTTGCAAAACACCACTGCAATGACTTGCAATATTTGCAAAAATAATTTCTTAACAACGGGGACAATCTACCTGAACATTCTTTTATAAATCTGAAAGAACTGACAAAAGATACACTGATTAGACCAAATACAGTTTTTACAAGAATTGTGGAGACTTTGATAGACACGACATATAAATTATTAGTATTACGTATTACCAAGACTTTGTCACAAAAAAGAATTGGAAAATATTATTGAATAGGTGTTCTCAAATCCACAAATAATTTATCGCATTTCGCATATATCGTGTATGCAGCAAGAATTTCAGAAAACAGAAGTAAAGAAGCAAACAGTTTAAAATAGGTCATATTTTTATTTTTAATTAAAATTAAGTTTGTTTTTTTTGTTAATATTATTTATTATATATTCTTATATTATTTATGATATATTTAAAATCAAAAACAATTTTAGTTTCGTTTCTATTTATTTTTATATAGAATATGCCAACATTTCGATATTATTGACAGTTATTATTATATCCCTATTCTAAAATGTAATTTTTACACTGAAAGCAATATTAGTTAATAATAGCGAAACTGCGAAACATTGCCATTTTCTATATAAAAATAAATAACTGAAAATTATTTTTAATTATAAGCCCTTAAAAGATTTTTTCTATAATTTATGATATTAATATTTTTTCTTATTAACATATAATTATAATCAAAAACTTTCTTTTTAAATGGAATTTTATATTATTATTATTTTACAATTATATTTTTTAGTTAAAATTAGTATATTTTTCTATAATTTGATTAGTTTTCGTTGTCGTTAAATTTTTATAATGTATATATATACATATACATATTTATGTAAGTTTGTTTATGTGTATAAAATGGTATTTTTATTTTTTAAATTTTCCATTTTCAGGAAAAAATCTTACATATATATCTATCCTGAACTAAATACCATATCTATCGCTCTCTTTTACATACAGCTCCCTCAGTTGCGCCGTGAATGGTGGCGGAACTAAATATCCCCTAAATTCTCTTACCCAAACATTAAACACCTACACTGGCCTGAATGAAAAAGTGGCAGTTCCTTGGTGCATGGCGGCTGTGCAGATCGTGAAGATTTCAGCGCCTCTATGAAAATAGATTTGAACGTCGAACGTGGCATGTGATAAAGTTATAATTTATTTTATTATAATATCTACAGTAATATAAAACGATAATACTGTATTTATACAATATAAAAATAATTCAGTTAGAATGATTATTGTTTTATATTTATTTAATTTATTATTTTATAATATATATATGTACACCAGTGCACTTACGTGCCTTGTTGGTTGCAGTAAATTCAAAAATTATTATTAAATTAATATAATATGTAATTAAAATTGAAATAATAAAGATAGTTTGATTTTTGTTTTGTTAGATAATAATTTTATTTGTACCAATATTCTCATTTATTTTTGTAGTTACAATCATACTAAAAAATTTAAAAATTCTAAAAATATTTTTCTAAATATCTTTGTATATAATTATTTGTTTCTAAATTAAATTTGTTATTTACAAAAGAAATATAGAAATTGTTATATAGGAACAAAAAATATAATATAATAATTAATACTAAAAAAAAAAAATGATTATTTTAACTTAAAAATAATAGTAAACTATATTTCATAATATAATTAAAATATTAAAGTACTATATAAACAAAAAATAAATCGTTTAGTGTTTATTTTGAAAAATATTTATGAATAAAAAAATATATGTATAATAAAATGTATCTAAAATTGATTTATAGTACTTATATATATCATCGTTTCAAAAAATTGTTAAAATAATTTTAATAACGTTAATTCAAAATTATAACATAAAATAATAAAATTATCACAATTTATTAATAGTCAAATTGATAATTTTTGTACAGTAAAATAAATAACAAATAAACAACTGCAAATCGCGCGGGAAACCAATAAACACACCTTATTAAACAAAAATACTAGAGCAAAGTAATTGGAAATTTAGGTATATAATTCGTATCCACAATGACCAGAAAATCACACAAAAACGCTGTTAATAAACATCGAACTTTATATAAGTATATAGTAGCAGTAGGTAAATGATATGAGAAACTGCACCATAAGTACTACCGCCCCATCCTCATATGTGTGTAGATGATATGACCTTTGACCGAGGCGAGCGCATGGTCTGCAAAGCACCAACAGTACCACACCCTAGCCACCCACGCGCACACGGAACGCCCACTGTTAACCCACGCGCGCGCTAGGTTCATTCATGATTTGCCCGGGATCCGTGACTTCCATCGCCCGCACCAGCCCTCACCATGGAACCGGACACATTTTGCGCGTACTTCGGACGCGTATTTTCGATACCTACTTGGCTTCAGCATACACAGTGTTAAATGGTAAATGTAATTTAAGTCAATTAATAAAACATGGTGGGTTGTAATAACTTTTCACCTTTCGGTGGTACCTACTATGTGCAAATAGGAAATGCCCGCGAGTGGGAAGTAACAAAGTCCTTGGATCAACAATTCTCACATGATAACATAATAATGACCATATTTATTCAAAATAGCACAAAGCTAATATGTATATATATATATATATATATATATATATATAATTACATGAATAAATAAATAACAATATATTTATATTTAATCTCTCTAATTGTCAAATGTTTGTATGTATGTATGTATGTATATATATATATATATATATATATATATATATATATATATATATGTTTCTCCAGCATCTCCTCCTAAACCCCTGAACCGATTTTGATGGGAGTGGTATCATTTTAATTGGTTCTTTCCCTATTTGAGAATAGGCAAGTTTCATCTTTCTACGATTTCATATTGCTTCTCAAAAATTTGAAAAATTATGTTTATAATGCAAATGTCAAATGACAACTGTGTGAAGTTATGTACACTACTGATAGAAATGTTGCTTTTGAGTAATATATAATAGTGCAATTGATATTTTATTATTATTATTATTATTATTTGTTTATATATTTATTTTTATTATGTTTATATGTTAAATTACTAATTTCGACTTCAAACGTGACCCTTCAAGGGTCACGGGTTTCCTAGTTAATACTATAATTATTTAAATAATTTATTTTATTTTTGAAAATAATTATTGACGAGTATCTATAATTTATTTTATAATGAAACTACGTGTTAATAAAGAGAATATAAATTGCCATGAAGATAATAAAATTGAGATAATAAAATGTTACTACAATTTTCATAACATTATTTTGGTACAATACATGAAAGATTTAATAGAATACTTAAAAAATATCTTGGAAATGGATTTGTATAAATTTTTATACAGCAGATAATTTCTAAAAAATATGCCTTCTCTTTTATTTTATTTTACAGTAAAAAATTTCAAACTTTTACTATAACTTTATTGTTATTTTTTTCGTACAAATAAATGAAATATTTAATATATTACGAGGAAAAAACAAATATATCAAAAATTTTGTTTAAATTATTTCTTAAATATATACCTCTTCTTTATTTATACATTTATTTTTTTGTTTTTGACGCTCATATTTATTGCATTTCTTTTTAATCATATGTACCATCATAATTGCAACATGATACTTTATGTTTTATGTAGTATTTTACGATATCACAAAGAATTAAAACTTCTAAATCTGTTAGAAAGTTATTAATTTTATATCAAGAGTAAAAATTTTTGATAATAACAAAATCAAGATTTTATTTCAAAAAATTAAGGATTTTTTTTCAATATTATTCATCGATTATTTAATATACCAGAACTTGTATAAAGGCCTGTTTTGAAAATGAAAGGAAGGAAATTTGTGGCGAAATAGGACTCTTGGACTGCACCCGTTACTAATAGCAAATTTTAAAAACAGAGCAAAACTAGGCGACAATTTATTTTCCATTAAAATTGATCAAGTTGATATTTTAAAGTTAACAGTGAATTGTAATATCGATATAACACAATTCAATTATGTTGATAGTAGGCTCTTTACAACGAGCCTATATATATATATATATATATATATATATATATATATATATATATGTATATATATATATATATATATATATATACATACATACATACATACATACACAATCACGCCATGCACCCAAAAGGGTGTGGCACAAACTCTTTTCATCATCCCGAAATCAATCGCCTCCAAACACTCCTATCCAAATAAGCAACTTTCGCTTCATCCACATTCATAATTCCTCTCATACATGCTCTTCTATTCCTACTACTTGGAAACTTTCGCTCACGCAAAACACTCTCAATCATATCACTACAACTACTCATCGGACGTCCACGCAAACGAATACCATCAAAATCATTCAAATAAATCTTTTTAACCAAACGTTCATTAGACATTCGCTCAACATGTCCGAACCATCTTAACTGACTAACACCAACTTTTGCGACAACATTTCTTTCAATTTCACACTCATCATACACTAATATATATAGGTATATATATATATATATATATATATATATATATATATATATATATATATATATATATATATATAGGCTCGTTGTAAAGAGTCTACTATCAACATAATTGAATTGTTGTTGAACTTATATATGAGTTTAACTTTAGTGCATACAATAAACAAATTTTTTTGTTAATAAATGTACTTGTTATAAGATTAAATATGAAATATCAAAATAATCGTAATTGTAAAATAATTGTACAAATAAAAATATTTACAAAATTTTAGTTAGATTAATTGATAAAATAACAATTTTTAGTCTACATGGTTTACCACCAATTTCATAATAAACGCTATAAGTAAAGTCGACTTTTAGCCCGAAAAAAAGCAGCAATTTAAATTTTACTGACATAATTACTATTACTGTCGATAAAACGATGCTTTTTTTTCTAATAGCAAAATTATTTGTAGTTATTAATAAAACATTGTAATAATACTCAAAAATATTGAGATTTTCAATTTTTCCCAAAATTTCACATGATAATCAGTCATTGAATCGGCTGTTAAGCTATGCATCAATGACTGGCCAGTTTTAACCGGAGACACGTGTTTCGGTCTTTAGGACCTCATCAGTACGGTGCTTTGATCAGTGTCGGGAAGACACTGATGCAGATGTTAGTTCTGGCTGGCTTTTATGCCAAGTACTTTGAACCAATAACGAAGAGTAGCAATAAATAAATACCACCAACGCCATCTACACAATAATGCGATAAGCAAGTATAATACTAGGACATTGAACAAATAAATGTTCGTATTGTCATTGTGAAATTTAATATAATAATACTCAAAAATATTGAGATTTTAAATTTTTCCCAAAATTTCACATGATAATCAGTCATTGAATCGGCTGTTAAGCTATGCATCAATGACTGGCCAGTTTTAACCGTAGACACGTGTTTCGGTCTTTAGGACCTCATCAGTACGGTGCTTCGATCAGTGTCGGGAAGACACTTTGAAATTTTGGGAAAAATTGAAAATCTCAATATTTTTGAGTATTATTATATTAAATTTCACAATGACAATACGAACATTTATTTGTTCAATGTCCTAATAAAACATTGCTTTCATGTCGACTTAAAATTGACTTTAGTTAAAGTGTTTAATATGAAACCAACCGGTAGTAACGTTTTATGTAACCAATCCTAATAAAAAGTAAACAATGTTTATATGCATTCCGAAGTGAGATTCGTTGATGTAAAGTACTTGTAGAGTATACTTGTATACAATTGCATACATCTTGCGTAAAAAGAAACACTTATTTTATCTTGATATTTTTAAAGTGAATACAATAAAAGTTATATAACAAAATGTCTGAAAAGGCGATTTCTCCATTTAAACTAAATGCAAATTTTGAGCCTTTAACAGGCACGGGTTAATATCATCTGACAGGTCTGGGAAGTGTATGGACATTTTTTTATTTATTTGGAGTAATTTTGGCGGGTGAGTGCAACAAATTTCCGACTTTGCCAAAATAAGGACCACCCTAATATATATACATTGTAAAAAAAATCGGTAATTTTACATAAAAGCCTGGGGCAACTGATTTCACACCAGTTTAATATATAAATTTACAGATATCACAGAAAACTTTTACATTATATAAATATAAAATACGTACATTTTATGTAAGTTTACTTACTTTTTCGGTATAAAACTTATACAATATGGTAAATTAATTATATTACTTAAAATTAAAAAATTATATTATTCTTTCAGAAAATTTATGTAAACCATTGCTTTGCTGAAATGGTTTTTATGTAAAATGGCAACTTCTTTTTACAGTATATATATATATATATATATATATATATATATATATATATATATCGTATTTGTGCGAATAAAACGCAACCCCGAATTTAACGCGACACCAAAATTTTTCATAAAGATACTTAGAAAAAAAAAAACAATAATAAATTATAAATTTAACGCAATCAATTCATTTTTCATTTAAAGAATTCAAAGAAAATAAAATTCAAGAGTTGTTACATTCCATTACCTATAGATCTCGAATTTAGCACGAGTCAATTTTTTAACGGGAAATAATTAGTCGAAAAATATCACGTTATATTCGGGCAAATACGGTATATATATATTTATAAAAATGCAAAAAAAAAACACTATCATGTTCATACAAAAATTGAAATATTGTTTCAAAAACGGTAAACGGCAAAAAATACCACTTCTGATAATTCTACATATAAAAGTATCTTATATATTTAAAGGCATTTAAAAATTATGTATAATAAAAATAAGATTTATTTAAAACTGACGCATTACACTATACACCAATTATAATGCATCAGTAAGAAAATATAACAAATTTAAATCAGTTTTACAATATTTTTGTTAACAGTTTTCCAGATATAGTAAATAAAATAAATAAAAAGAAAAACATAATTATTACGTAAACTTAATTACGATGAACTTAGAAAAAGTTAAGATTTTAAATACAAAAATGAATAAAAAATATATTTAAAATTGTTTTATTTTATCATTATAAAATATACAATTTGTGTAGAAAGCAAAATTGTAACTTTATAAAAAAAACAGTCAAAAATAAATATTTATTAGTTATATAACATATACAGCTAAGAAATTTTTTAATATCCATTTAATACCTTATAAATATCATCCCACACAATGACACATACCAAAAAGGGAAATAATTTTTGTCCACAAACGAAATCTGCAAAATATAAATCCGCATTTAATTCTTGAGTGAAACCACAGGGTCAGTAAAATTCGTACCACCGTTGCGCGTTGGCGGACCTACAACCGTTCACTGTTAGCACGGCGGCGGTGGCGCCCCGTACGGCAAAATACCGAAACTAAAAAGCGACGGCGACGCTGCGCCGTTTCAATCGATGCGGGACGGCCACACGGCGTCCTTCAACTCGATCAATAGCACGTCGTCGAGTCGAAATTTTCGTGTGTTCATGTTTTATACACCCCACGACCGACGAGCAAACAGGCATATCAGAATACGATGACGATAACCCTCCAACCCCCCACCCCCCACCCAACCCTGCTTTCAGAAATATGCATCAAGATTCGTCAGTTTTATTAATTTGTTACATAGGATAAAAGTATTAACGGATTAGAAAGTTTTGGCAAATGTATTTTTCAAAAACTTGTTTGTATATATTTTCTGTGTTTGCAGCGTAAAGCCAACTATCTGATAATGATAAAATTAGATTTTATTTTATTTTTATAACTAGTGAAACACTTTGGAGTCAAAGTAGTAATAGTATTTATAAAATGTAGTTTATTTTAAAACTCCTCCCCCTAGCCAAATTAATTGAAAATTTTTAAATAACAAAATAATAATTTGTGTTAAATGTATAGCTCAAAATACAGTGGTGCCTCGGTATACGTTTACTTTAGAATACGTCCAATTCGGAATACGTCCTGTTTGGGCGAAACAAATTTTTGCTCGGTATACAACTTGTGTTCGGTATACGACTTAATTCAATTATATCTATGAGCACTAGTAGGACTATGATATTTACACTATTCACAAATTTATATTGACTTCATTTGGTTTGAAACTATGTAATTTCTGGTGGGGAGAGTCGTTGGTTCGTGTATGTAGTACTGCTCTTTCGGCGGTGTACTAGAAACTAGAAACTAGACCCGTTGCCAAGGTCTATAATTTTGTTAAATTTCCTCTGATTTCAATTTTTAAGTAAAATTTTTTAATTTTTATTAATCATGAATTGTAAAATGGCAAATGAAAAGCAACAGAAAACTAAAAAATTATTTTACAACCCGATTAATATATACCATGTCAAGAGTAATATTTTTTTTACATGAGAACGGATTAACCATTTTTACATTTCTTCTTATGGGAAAGGTTGGTTTGGTATACGTCCTATTCGGTATAAGTCCAAACATCAGGAACGAATTAAGATCGTACACCGAGGTTCCACTGTATTTAAAAAATGTTTGGAAGGTGTTTCCAAATAAGTCAATTGTTTATTAAAAAATTATATTTAAATTTTTAATAACAAATTTGATATCTTCTTCAGAAAAAATTGCATTAAAACATTTATGTATAATAAAACAGACAAAATTTTGAAAATGATTTTAAAAGATATAATTATAAATAACAACCTGAATTTTAATAAAATTAACAAAAACAAAGGTTTCGTTCCACATTAAGGTGACTCTGATTTTTTTTATGTTTTGGAATACATTTGAAAAGCTAAAAATTATTATTGTAAATATAATATGATGATAATATGCAATGTGTTCTTTCTTTATTTTTTCATATTTTTACAGTCAATATATTTTTTTAAAATTTATTAAATTGAAAGTTCATACTATACTAGCAAATAAGTAAATTATTTCCAAATAAGTCAAATGTTTATTAGAAAATTATATATATTTTTTTTAAATTTTCAATAACAAATTGGATATCTTCTTCAAAAAAAATTGTATTAAAACATTTATAATAAAACAGACAAAATTTTGAAAATTGTTTAATAAGATATAATAATATATGACAACTTGTTTCAAAATTTAATGTGCAGAATTTGATAAAATAAAGAAAAATTTATTATAGTTTCTATTTGTTTTTAAAAATATTATAAAAAAAACTTTATTGTAAGAATATACATTTATATATAGACATTTGAACTTATGTAAAATTAATTATTTCAATTATAGTTTTTCAAGTTTTCAAGCAAATAAAATTTAATAAAATATTTGCTGACTTTTTACAATTTAAATGGTAGATATAGTAATTAATAAAAATATATTATTTTAAATATTTTAATTATTTTATATTTAACTATTTTTAAACTTGATCTCAATAAGCATCAATATTTCAAATGTTATACTTTTTTGGATTGGAATTTAAAAAAAAAACTAATTTTATTGAATATTGAATATTGAAATAATATTATATATATTGTAAGTAATATTGTATAAAATTTAAGTACAATATTATATTTTTATTTCCAGTAATGATAAAAATAGAAACAATATTTAAATAAAGATAATAGTAAAAAAAATATTTTAAAAATGAGAATTTAAATTACATATTTCGTAAACTGTAAAATGTAAAAGTTGTTTGTTTATTATAATAATTATTACATATTCAGAATATGTTTTCATTTTTATATACATAGTTAATTTTCTTAGGTAAAAAATATTTTATAAAATCGTACGAACCATATAAAGTAATAAATAATAACAATTATAACTAATTAGATATACATTCAATTTTAATTAATACATTGTCATTAAATATTTTTTTAATATAAAAAAAAAATTAATAAACTTGTCATAGAAATATCCTATAATATTTAACACACTCTAATTTTTTTTTTAAATACATACTTATGGAATTAATTTTTAGTGAATAATTACAAAAACTAAGCTTTTTAAATAACATAATGTTTTAAAAATATATATTTTTTTTAAATCAAAACTTTTTGTGAAACAGAAGAGGGATATACTGGTGTTTTTCACTGATAAAACTCATATTAAGTAGTTATGATTTTACGCAAAGGTTTAAAAATAAAATTATTTTATTTAAAAATTTAAAATATCAATATTCAAAATGAATGAAAAAATTAATACCTACCTGTTGAAGCATCATACATCTTCCTTTTTCACTCTTGTTTTTCTTACACAATAAATAAATAAATACACTGTAAAAATATTGGTGTAACACAGTAAAAAAAAGAAAGTAAAAAGGCTTTAGGATTTAGTTTTTCATTAATTTTATTTAAAAATTGACGTATCGATACAATAACCAATATATTCATGATTCTTCGCATCATCACAGTGCACAAAAATGAGGTACTATTTCAGAACTCATTATATTAAAATAAAAGAACTTCAGATTCTAGTTCTGTATTAATATTTATTAATAATCGACGTTTCGACGTACTCAACGTACGTCTTCTATTTTCCTGAAGAAAACATACGTTGAATTCGTCGGAACGTCGATAATTAATAAATATTTATACAGAACTAGAACCAAAAGCCGTTTTATTTTAGTTACCATTGAATGTTTATTGATATAGCTGTCATAAAGGCAAACTTCAAGATAAACATAAAATGCTTGAAAATATATTTCTAATGAGTGGTTATCACAAATATTTTATCAAGAAAGAAATACAACTCAGCAGACCTAGAGTTGTTGAAGATTTGTTTGATAATAAAAACATAATTTACGCTTCTTTGACTCTTTTGAAAAATGTTACCTATAAAACAGGCAGAAATTTATCAAAAAAAGAATAACAAAGTTTCCTATTTTCCACAAATGAAATTGCAACAACGAGTGTAAAAGATATTATTCCTCTTCAGTCTTCGGGTATAATCTTCATGCGAATGCGGTAAAGTTTATATTGGACAGACAGGTAGAACTGTTTTTACTAGATTGACAGAATATAAAAGGTCAATACATCTAAAAATCTTCATGATGTAATATTCGAAGATACTGTAATAATTGCAAGGCCCATTAATATTAACAGTAAATTGATAAGAGAAGCAATAAAAATTTATAAAGAAAAAGATAACATCAATCAGTGTGAAAGCACTGATTTAAATAAAATTTGTCTTCCTTTAATTAATAATTTATAAATTTTATAATCTAGTTATTTATTTTGTTACCTAGTAACTATAATTATAAATTTATAAATTACTACAGTTCATAAGATTACAACAAAAATTACTATAACTATCATTGTAATTTTACTATGATTTTTAAAAATATAATCAAAAATATTTATCTTTGAAAAAGAGAAAATTATAGTACTGAAAGTTTATATATGAGAAAATATTAACAAAATGCAAATTGCAACGTAAAATCCTAAACTAATTCTTATTTAATATATGAGTAAATCCGGCCCTGGCCTCTCGTGCTAAATACAAAATTTCAAACACTCTTTGTATGCTTTTTTAAAACAGTTCAAAAATAAGAATTTAAATGTTACTGCAATTTGTTGAAATGCTTAGAAGAAAGATATGTTTTAACTATTGTGGATACAATATACAAAATATAATAAAATTAATAAATTACATTTATATGTTAAATGTGTAGATTTAAAACATATCTATGTAATTAGGTACTACACCAATCTTTTTCTTCTGAATAATTGTAGGATTATGTGATTTCATATTTTAATTTTATGTATTTAACAAGCACAAAATACACTTTTTTCTATAACATACGAGTATGTGTATTCTGCTAAGTTACGCTGTCCATAATTCTCAAACGTCACTTATGGAATCGTAATTCATGGATTACAAGTCACATACACACATACATACATACATATACAATCATACACTATCCCGAAATCAGTTCCTTCAAACAACCATATCCAGACAAGCAACTTAGCTTCATCCACATTCATGATACCTCTCATACATGTTCTTCTATTTCTACTATTTGGATACTTTTGCTGAAACAAAAAACTCTCAATCATACCACTCCAACTACTCATCGGACGTCCACTGGCAAACGTATACCAATCACAACCCTTTAAAACTTAAACTTTTCTGCGATGACACTAAGAACTTTACAAATATTTTAATTTCCACTTAATCGCAGTGAACTAATATAGGTATAATTAGAAAATTAAATAAATTTGTAGAAATATATTGGCCTAGCCGGGATTGAAACTACTAGCCTAAGACGAAACAAACACATTTTTTCAATTATATTGTGTTTCTAATTATATATTAGTTCACTACGCTTAAGTGGAAATTAAAATATTTGTAAAACTCTTAGTGTCATCGAAAAAAACATTGCTTTAATATCATATTACTTATGATACAACCTTATAGGTTAATGCATGACTTAGTCATGACTGGTCAAACACAATATAATCGGAAAAAATGTGTTGTTTCGTCGTGGCCTCGTAGTCTAGTGGTTAGAA
This sequence comes from Clivina fossor, assembly GCA_963966155.1. NCBI lineage: Eukaryota > Metazoa > Arthropoda > Insecta > Coleoptera > Carabidae > Clivina > Clivina fossor. Next base: position 27,034,537 of record OZ014555.1, read on the forward strand.
CGTCTACCACGAAAGCAGGAAAATCGGATTCGAATCCCAGTGAGACCAATACATTTTCCAAATTTATTAAATTTTCTAATTATATATTAGTTCACTGCCGATTAAGTGGAAAATTAAAATATTTGCAAAACTCTTTAAATACGCAGTTATAAAACTGATAATCTGTAAATTAGTGCTATTGTTAAAATATTGTGGCTATTAATAGAAACAGATCTACGCACAGAAAAACTTAGGCAGTTGCCTCAAGCGGGCCTTACACAATCATTCGGAATGACATTCAGATCAAAGATTGACATTCTGATTGAAGGTGTAAGGTCAAGACTGATGGACTGATGAATGGATTGACGGATTTCCAAATATTTTGAAATCCGAGCTACAATCACGGGAAGCGGAAGGGGAGACTGACAGTCTGAATGCTTCTCCCAGTCGCAAGGAATCTTAAAGTAACCGCTAATCTCTCTCACAAACTGATATTGAATCTCTCTCTCATAACTGTATACATATTCTGGATAAATATTTTTTTAACCACTTCTTCATCTACACTCTTCCTGTCCAAAGCCAGGACAATGACTAAACAAGCTTTTTTTTTACTAATTACCTATTACATATTAGACATTACTCCAGTTCCGCACTTTTTGGTGTTTCAATGTCAACTGATCTAAAATTACTTCAGTCAAACTGTCATTCATGATTGACCGTGTAAGGCCCGCTTAAAGGTGCACAAAAAAAATGAGGCGCTTGTTCCGCCGTAAATCATAAAATATTATCAATTTAAACTAATAGATACTAACTATAGTGATACAATAAATAATTTTTACTGAAAAACAAAAAATAACAAATTACAAAATATATTTTGTTTGTTTCTGTATTGTAAATTTTATAGATATTCATTGTATAATAATATACAATTTTTTTAAAAGAAGTTTTTCATATTTACTGTTAATTCTGTAATTTTTACATAAATAATAATAATCACATGAAAAAAGTAAAAATTACCTAATGTAAAATTGCTTAATTTCTGCAATCTTAAATTATGTAATATTACAGCTTGCATATTAATATCTGTAATAATTCATCAAAATAATGAGACTTATAGTACCTACATTTTTGTGTAATAATACTAATAAAATATTTTAAATATAATTCATTTATTTCAAAATAAATCCTTTATGTAAATTTCGAAATGTATGTAATTATACCAACAATAATATTACAGAACTAAAATTTTTTTACCTATTTATGTAAAATTCCTGACAGCAAATTTACTGAAATTCTGTAAATATATTAAAAAATACTTTACTAAAAAACTGTGATATTACATACATAAGTACTTTTCCATTCTGTTGGTAATATCATATTACATAACGTTTGTAAAAGTTCTGATATTGTGTATTTTTAAACAATTATACCAAGAAATACTGGGCATCATAGGGTAACATGGTTTGTAGGTAAAATTAAATATTTTTTTTTTAGATTAGCTAATTTTCTACAATTTCTTATTTCGATTAAGAAAGTCTTACTTGCATCGCCTTTAATAACTTTGAGTGCATTTAATTTTAGAGTCACTTTAAGTTGAGAGTGATTTTTATTACATTTTTATTATATTACACTTGTCAGATAAGAAGGCCTAACTAGATTGCAACCATTGAAAAATCAAGCAGTTTATTACATTTATTAATACTACAGTATAAAAAAGTAAATCTCGGAAAAATTTCAGTCAGAGGTACTACGCAAACTTAATTTAAAGCTTGATTAAAATTATTTTGAAATTACATTTTAAAATGTACATTTTTTACAGTTAATAAAATATTGCATTTTTCTGCTGACTTAAATACGACTTTAGTTAAGAGTGTTTGTTATGAAGTCAATCCTTGGCATTTATAAATAAACTATTAAAGTTATTTAATATAAAGCATTGAAAAAATTAGTAACAAAACAAAAATATTTTTTTATAAATAAATTTACAATCAAATCATTCAGAGATGAAATAAATATGTAGCTATAAATAAAAATTAGTAGTAAGTATAGTTAATAATGAGCATAATCGAATGAATTTTGATAATCGAATGATCGGTATTCGAATGAATATCGTAATCGAATGATATCATTCCAATTGTATCCTGTCAATTATATTAAAACCGTTGATGATATCAGAATTGCAACGTTTTACATACAATATTTGAATGCATTTTTTTTAATAACAGAATATTATAACAATAAAAATATTTTAAATTTCGGATATGTTAAATAAATTAATATATTTTAATTATTTATTAAATAAAGTAAAAAGTGTACCTATGTATATGTACAACAAAATAACTTTACTAAAATTACAGGTATTTAAGTAAATACATACTTTTATTATTACTTTTCAGTTTTATAGGGAATTAAAATTAAATAATTATTATAATTATTTATAGATAAGTTATATGTTGGCATCGTTTTTTTCTTCTCCACTTTAAGAGCTTCATCTATCAGTCAAACTAGCTTCCTTAGTATTCATATACAGTGGTACACGAATTTATATTGACTGACTTCATTTGATTTGAAACTATGTATGTAATTTCTGTTGTGAAGAGTCGTTGGTTGGTGTACTAGACCTGACTAAACCTTCGCGGTGCTACGATCTATAACTTTGTTAAATTTGATTTGATTCGATTTTGATTTAATGATTTAAATAATATAATAACTTTAAAAATCTATAATAAAATTTATTTTTTTATTAATGTGCTCAAACAGTGTTTAAATTATTTTACAACCCAATTAATATATACCATGTCAAGAGGAGTATTTTTTTTACATGAGAACGGATTAACCATTTTTACATTACATCTTATAGGAAAGGTTGGTTTGGTATACGTCCTATTCGGTATAAGTCCAAACATCAGGAACTGATTAAGGTCGTACCGAGGTTCCACTGTAGTTCCATGGTTATTTGCTACTTTGTTAAATAGACTGGCTCTGATTTCGTATAATAAAAAAAAATTTTAGTCTTAAGATTGTCTTTCGATTTTATAATCTATTTTTGTAGATTTTTATAGAAATTTGTCACTTTTTGTTTGTTCATCATACGTATGATTTCAATTTAATTCAAGAGATATATCTCCAATAATTTTCATAATCGTATGATCAATTATTTTTCATTCGAATTATCCCCCATCACTAGTTATAGTTAATAAGTAGGTAAATGAAACAGGTTCTGAACCACTTTATGGTTATTTAGAATTGTATTTTCGATAAAATGAGAACAATAATCGAACGAAATAGTGTAGATATCTCAAATCATAGTGTTAGTTTCACAAAAATAAAAGCAAAAGCGCAATTAGTAAAATGAAGAGACAATTTCCTCTATCGATATTGCGTTCGAAGACGAGCCGCTCCGCGCCGTAAAAGTTCCTGATTAGCAAAACCCCGACACCTTAGTGGGTGTGGACGACGGATACCTCGTTCCGTTACCGTAAACGTACCGCTAACATTCGGCTCGATTCGGATCTTGTCGCGAATTCCCGTCAACGGAATGTTGTGATGTAGTCACGAAGAGATTTTACAACGATGCGGAACTCTCATGGTGCTCTATCTCTTTCCCGCTTTCACCATACACACTGGGAGAGGTAGGTACATTCTCCTTTACTGTTCGCTCACAGTATTCCCTTTCTGCTAACGGACTTTATATTAGGATCTTAGTTTTTCTTGCCTTGCGTTCTTCCTCTTCTTTCTCCCTCTTTTTTTTTATTTGACGAGATAAAAAAATAAATGTTGGTTTTTGTGTGTTCTACACTTTTAATTATTGTTCTTTAGAACGGTTTGAAATGAAGCTGTACGTAATTCTTATAAGAATACTTTGAATTTTCTTTTCTTAAAACATTTTATGAAATTATAATTATATTCGGTTATGTTCAAAGCAATTTTTTTAATAAATTGTTTATCGCAACATAAATTTTGAAATTCCGTTCAAAGTGAAAAAATAACATTGTTTACTTTTTTCAATTATATTTGCAATTTGTTTATGTCATTAAAAAACTAATTTTACAAATACATAGTTACAATTTTCTACGAAACAAAACGAATTTCAAACTAATTATTTAATACGAAAACAAACTTTAATTATATTATTTGTACAAGTTAAATTAATAATTTTACATAAAGCACTTTCAACGTAAATGTAAAAAAAAAATAGTATTATGCATTATGTTAAAAACTAAAACGAAACTCGTTAAATTATTTTTAAAATACAGCAAACTTTTAACAAGCATATTTTTGATATTGCAACTGTTATAAATAACAAATATTAATCAAAATTAATACAAAACTACAACCTGTTTTATACTAACTAATATTGTATTGAAATTATTAATCATATTTTTGATATTGCAACAAAATATTATAAATAGCAAATATTAATAAAATTAACATAGAACCACAACCTAAAGCCGTTTATTTATTTTAATAAATATTATATTGAAATTATCAATAAATATTCTATATTTGAATCATCCATGAGTTTACATTTCCTAAAAGCCAGTATTTCCAACTCCAAATCTGTTAATCATAGAATAAATGTATATATTTTTACCTATACATATTTTACATATAGTTAGCCATAGAATAAATGTTTATTCTATGGCTAACTAATCTACATTTTAAGTAAGAAATACCTCCTCTAAGTAAATCTACCCATAAACGACTTTAGTAGTAGCACGAAATAGAGTTTATATATTATAGTCAAATAATTGAAGTAACTTCTTAAATCTTTTTTTTTGTATATATGATTAATATTTAATTTGAATCTTATACCTATATAAAGATCATAAATTTTTAATATATTAATAGGCAAGTCATTAACAGAATAAATAAAGTATTGAAATAAAAATGCTTTAGAATTTAATTTAATTAAAAATAAAGTATGTTTTAATATATTTTATTTTAATTTAAAAATAAAAACAAATTAAATTATTTTATTTTGATTGTAAATCAAAGTTAACAAAATTCTGTTGAGATAAATAGATACATTTTTTTATCTTTAAGAGATGTACACAAGTAAATAATCAGAATAATTAAATAACGTAACTTTTTTTTCTAAACACAGATTAGTTAAACCTGAGTCATATTTATATATTCCCCTACAATTACACGTAATTTAAAAATAACAAAAGAAATTTACAACTAAATCTGATTTCATAACCAATTTCTATTTGCAAAATTTATTCTAGTCCAATTATATTTCTATTTAAATAAAAATGTAATAAAAATCACTCTCAACTTAAAGTGGCTCTAAAATGTAATACACTCAAAGTTATTAAAGTTGATGCTAATAAAATTTTCTTAGTCGAAATTGTAGAAAATTAGCTAATAAGGCATATTACATACACTCTAAAAAAATATATATAATTTTACCTACAAACCATGAGATACTATGTTGTCCAGTATTTCTAGGTATAATTACTCAACTGCTGTAATTTCACATAATTGTTTAAAAATACATAATATCAGAACTATTACCAATATTATGTAATATGTATAATATTAACAACGGGATCGAAAAGTAGGTACATATGTTTGAAATATTATGGTTTTTTTTTTTGGTAGTCTCTTACAGAATTTCAGTAAATTTGTTGTAAGAAATTTTCTAAATAGGTAAAATTTTGTTTAATTCTTTAATTACATTTCTAAATTTGGATAAAGGATGTATTTTGAAATGAATGAATGCACTTAACATATTTTATTAGTATTATTACACAAAATGTGTGTACCAAGTCTCATTATTCTGATGTATTATTACAGATATTAATATGCAAACTGTAATTTTACATAATTTAATAAGTTTTATCAACAATATGTAATTCTACATTAAGTATGCGTGATGCAATGGGGTTGTCCCGTTTTTTTAAAGTATAAAATGTAATTGCAGAAAACGATTATTTATCTTTAAATATACTATAGAAAAAAAAATTATTATAAAATACCTTCTAATTTCATAGATATTAATTATTAAAATATCGAGTTTTTACCCGCCATCGGCATTATGACGTCACATACATCACTGATAGTTGATAACTGTTTACATTCTTTGCATGTAACAGCGTTAACAGATTTGTAATTATGCATACTGTTAAAGAAAACAATTTCAATTTTTACAAGAAACTGATACATAATTATTTTATACTTCATTTTTATTGAACAATTATAAATAGTTTTTGTTGTATTTTTATTTAAATACATTATTTAAATAAAATAATTATAATTGAAAATTTTCATTAACGGCAACATCCAGCAGACTGGGCCAGTGTTCTGCTTCAATGTAGTGTACGTCATACAGAAACAATTTGAATTTGTGAATATTTTTTAATATTTTTTTTCTCTGTAATGAAACAAAATTAAAAAATATGTATCATATATTTTGATTACTTGAGCCTTCAACTTTCAGAAAAAAAATAAAAATAATGGTGTTAGAAAAAACGAGACAACCCCATTTCCAGAAAGTAAGCAATTTTACATACTTATTAGGTTATTTTTATCTACTTACTTTATGTGATTATTATAAATTATTTAAAAATTACATAATTTTGAGGTAGAAATACAGAAAATTTACGGTAAAATAAAATTTCAAATTTTTAATAGTAAAATTTTACTATTATTTTTTTTGTAATTTCACTATTTTTTTTTTACAGTGTATATCATACAACATCTAAATTACTTTAGACACTCTTAGTAAATCTGTACAAATTTCATCCTACCTATATGTGCATATTTGTTTTCAACAAATCAACTGAACTGAACTGAATTGAAGAAGTAAGTTGATGAAATGCATTTTCTGTTTTGACTGTGCACTCCGGGTTGCATGTGAAAGGTAAAGGCGAAGGGACGCGGCAACGGCAGTAGCGCGTTCGCAAAGTCTTTTACTCAAAGTCGATGACGATATAGGGGTGGGCCCGCGTGCGCCCCGTTACTAGGCCAGTCGGCCACCGACGACGACCGGTGTCAACGGCCTTTGCCGCGCCGGTGAGCGAATGCGACGCATGCGCAACAAACCCCCCCCACCCCACCCCACTCCCCGGGCCCCGATCAACTAATTTCGTTTCTAGCCGTTCGTTCGTTCGCCTGTTTCGGACTATTCGCTCGACAAGATTTTCTACAATTTCGAATTTCAGGTGCATCCGATACGGAACCTGTATGTTACATCTACTCACAGTTTGATTTGCGTTAAACCTACTAACCTGGTTTGCTGTCAGATTAAAGGTTTTTGTTTTGCAATACATTTGAAAAACTAAAAATTAATATTGTAAATGTAATATGATGATAACATGCAAATGTATTCTTTCTTTATTTGTTCAAATTTTTACAGTCAATATATTTTTTTAAATTAATTAACCTGAAAGTTCATATTATACAAGTAGTAAATAAGTAAATTATTTCCAAATAAGTCAATTGTTTATTAGAAAAATTACATTTAAATTTTTTAATTTTCAATCACAAATTCGATATCTTCTTCAGAAAAAATTACTTTAGAACATTTATAATAATAAAAGTTTTAAAAATGGTCTTAAATGATTATAATAATAAATAACAATCTGTTTCAAAATTTAATGTCCAGAATTTGATAAAATTAAGTAAAAGAAATGTTTGGTTCCAGATTAAGGCGACTCTGATGTTTATTTTTGTTTTAGAATACATTTGAAAAGCTAAAAATGAATATTGTAAATGTATTATTATAATATGCAATGTGTTCTTTCTTTATTTGTTCGTATTTTTACAACCAACATATTCCTTAACATTAATTGAACTGAAAATTCATAGTATACTAGCAGTAAATAGGTATTTCTTTTTAAATTCTAAGGTTTCTTTAATCAAATTAACTTAGTGATAATATAAGTTGTGTATAGTTATTTTAAATTTTATATAATAATAATCCGTTTTTTCCAGTATTGTTTCCAGTATTATTTTAAGTAATACGATACGGTCTATATATATATATATATATATATATATATATATATATATATATATATAGACCATATCGTATTACTTAAAATAATACTGGAAACAATACTGGAAAAAACGGATTATTATTATATAAAATTTAAAATAACTATACACAACTTATATTATCACTAAGTTAATTTGATTAAAGAAACCTTAGAATTTAAAAAGAAATAGTTTTTTATATCTTATCCCACATATATATATATATATATATATATATATATATATATATATGTGGGCTAAGATATAAAAAACTATTTACAGCATTAACCTAAGATTTTGCATTATTATTAGTTTGAGAATGCACTACAAAGTTAATTTTCTCAAAATTGCAATAATGATCTAATTTAGCTAAATTTAGAAAATCATTTTTATGTAAACTGTAATCCGATATTTTTTCATGTATTTTTTGTTAAATAAAACAAATGTTAAAATTAAAATTATACTACAATGAGCTCCAGTGGCGTAGCCAGGGGGGGATTAGGGGGGTTAAACCCTCCACCCCAAGAACCTGAACTACCAAAAACATACGTATGTGAAATATGAAATATGTTATTTTACTTTCATTTTTATAAAAATAATTTTTATTGCTCTTTACTTTTTATACAAATTATAGTATTACGTATCTTTATTGATTAATATTATATCATTTCTTTAGTAACCCCCCCCCCCCCCATTACAAATTTCTGGCTACGCCACTGATGAGCTCTGTTAACTTTTTATAACAAAATATTAAACATTTTACTGCATAATAACAAATAAATAATAACAAAGATAGATTTCTGTATTAACACATATACAAATTAATATTACTTTTATCAATATAGTTTTTAAAAACCGTATGATTGCACAGAATAGGTATAAAACCAGTTAGCAAAATTTCTGAAGATACCGTATAAAATCTGTCGTATGAAAAAAAAAACATAGTACATTAACATAGTAAAAATCTTTCAGAACTCATTATATAAAATAAAACGGCTTTAGGTTTACGAGTAAGTTCTGTATTAATATTTATTAATAATCAACGTTTCGACGAACTCAACGTACGTCTTCATCAGAAAAAAGGAAACAAATAACATTTACAGTAAATAATAGAACATAGAAACAAGTTACTAGGAAACAAATAAGTAACTAAATCATAAAAATTATGTGAAATTCAAAAATACTGTAACGATTTTAAGACCCATCAATATTAACAGCAGATTGATAAGAGAAACAATAGAAATTTATAAAGAAAAAGATAACATTAATTACTTTGAAGGCACTGAGTTAAATTAAATTTGATTTCCATTAATTAAAAATCTATAAAAAATTTAATGATCTAGTTACTAATTTTTTTTACCTAGTAACTTGTTTCTATGTTCTGTTATTCACTGTAAATGATATTTGTATAATTTATTCCTGATGAAGACAAACGTTGAACGTCAAAACGTCGATTATTAATACAGAACTTAAACCTGAAACCGTTTTATTTTACATAGTATATTATTCAGTAGGTATAATGATGGTTATTACTCACGAAAACAAAGTTTATGCTATGAGCAATAGGTGGAAGTCATATTTCATTCGAATGAAAAATAATATTTGTACTTTTTCTATGATTATACAACAGAAAATTACAGTTTCCAGTCTGACATACATTTGTAATTTATGAATATTATTGCACTGTTCTATCACAACAGCAATAACTCGTCAGACATTTTAAATGTATTTTTGTGATTAGTCACAATCTTATTGACCAATAAATTTATAAAATCTTAATTAATCGAAAAGATGTTGAGCAATAATTCGAAAATTAGAAGAAGAAACTGAATTTTTATTATGTAAAAAGCCCTGTAATAATATTATTATTTGTAATCGTAATTAATTACTACTGAAATCTTGGTCTGACACTGCTGTATCATTAAATTTAGAAGTATACTGTAAAAAAAAGTAGTGAAATTACAGAAAAATAATGATAAAATTTTACTCTAAAAATCTGTAATTTCTACATCAAAATTCTATATTTTTTACATAATTCATAATAATCATGTAAAGTAAGTAAAAATGACTTAATAATAAGTATGTATGTAAAATTGCTAATTTTCACCAAATTGCACCACATACTTAATGTAGAATTAGGTGTTGTTGGTATAATTTCTATAAAATATTTAAAATTACAGCTTGCATATTAATATCTACAATAATTCATCAAAATAATGAGACTTAGTACATATTTTGTTTTAAATTTAGAAATGTCTGTAGTTATATCAACAATAATATTACAGAACTAAATAAATTTTACCTATTTATGGAAAATTCCTCACAGCAAATTTACTGAAGTTCTCTAAATTTACTAAAAGAAACTTTAACTAAAAAGCTGAAATATTGTAATAATGTTGGTAATAGTTCTAATATTATATATTTTTAAATAATTATGTAAAATTACAGCAGTTGAGTAATTATACTTAGAAATAGTGGGCATCATAGTGTCTCATGGTTTGTAGATAAAATTACATATTGTTTTGTTTTTTTAGAATGTAGAAAAAGGTATATTTTTTCACAGTAAAATATTAATTCAAAACAAAACAAATTGCGAAATCAAAATCCAATTATAATATTTGGAATAATTTAGTTCGGTGAAGATAGATCTGAATCGGTAATGTGCCTAGAAGCATAATAATTCAGTTGCACTTGAGAAAACGGATTTCTATTTCCGATATTCAGCGGCATTCGCTTCCATCGTCAAGCATCAAGTTAGTATAAGTAAAGGTGAGGTGCCGGCGCGCCGTGCCGCGCCGCGCCGTTCGTAAACTCAAACTCGATTCATTTCCATTGATTTGAATGTAAATTAAAGCACCTAACTCGTCACAGATAACGATGTACGATAGATAAACGAAACCGCGTGAAAATCACTCATATATTTGGCATAAAATAATTCGATTTAACATTCTTATAAATATTACAAGTTAATATTTAATATTTTTCTGATTGAAATATTCAGTAAAAAATCATTTACACTTCCCTGCTTATTTTAAAATTACATACACACATTCACAATCAAGCCATGCCTACCCAAAAGAGTGTGACACAAACTCTTTCCACTATCAGTTTCCTCCAAACATCTCTATCCAGACAAGCAACTTTACCTTCATCCACATTCATAATATCTTTCATACATGGTTTTCTATTACTGCTAAAATTTGCTGGAAAATTTGCTGGAAAATTTGCTCACCCAAAACACTCTCAATCATAGCACTCCAACTACTCATCAGTGGCGTCGTATATGACGCCACGTTACCATTCTAGGGTTAAGTACACTTATAATTAACTTTATAAATATATAATAAAGTATTATATCAAGACATATATTTTTTTAAATGTATATTATTAATTAATTAGAATATATATAAAACGTACTATATTGTTTCTATTTGTACTACTTGCTAAATATTCTCAGCCAATCAGGTAATAAAACGTCATTTATAACTCCATTGTATATCAAGGTACATCATCGTTCTTGAATTGCTTTGAAAATGTAAACTGATTTTCAATAATTAATTGAAAACTAACTAGAAAACTTCTATAGTTTTGTTTTTTGTTACGAAAAATTATGTTTAGTTTTCGTTTCTCGATTGTGATAAGTTTTTTAAAATTTAAATTTTGTGTAATAACCCTATTTTATCATCTTTCTATCAGTTGGTCTTTAGATTCAGCCAAAACAACAACAACGACCGTCAGCATACGCTAAAGCAGATTGAACATAATCACCTATACAGGGTGTAACAGAATAACTATTCCTAATTTTCAGAAATGATAGAGTGCACTTAGAGAAACATTTTTTATTAATAAACTAGTGTCCGGAAATTTCTCGGTGTCAAGATACACTAGATATCGTTAAAAACAATTTTAATTATTACAACGTCAAAGAGTAGTTAAGTTAAGGAACATTTTATTAGAAATAATAGTGCATTAAACTTTATAAAAATTGTTCGAAGTTACGACCACCATTTTCGATATACAAGTTGTAACGATGTACAGGGTGGGCAAATTTGGACGTTTTCATAGGGGAACTCGGAAACTATAAGAGATATGGAAAAATGGACCGCGCATCCTCGATCGCTTTTTTTTGAGAGAAACTCAATTATGAAAACAAAAATTAGCTATCGTCTTTTGTTTTCGAGTTATGGCGAAAAGTTCGCTTTTTCCGTATTTTGATAAATGGCGATATCTCGATGGTTTTTTAAATTAGATGAAAATAATTTTCACATTCTTAAGGCACTTTTTTGAGTAGAATGAAATGGTCTTAACGGATATTATAAATCTCCGTTAATTCTCGGGTTATAACATAAAGTTAGGTTTTTTACAATCGACTGCAGAAAAAAAAAAAATTTCCGGACACTAGTTTATTAATAAAAAATGTTTCTTTATGTGCCCTCTATCATTTCTGAAAATTAGGAATAGTTATTCGGTTACACCTTGTATATGGTACACATATACAAGGCTTCCCGAAGAAAAAATCATAATTAAAAATTAATTTTATGTTTTAGCCGTAATGCTATTGGTTTGGAAGTGTACTACTATTACTATTATAAAATAAAAATTTGTTAAAAAAAACATTATTAAAACTCAATTTTAAACTGTAATAAATTCAACAATTATTGCTAAAACTAAAATCGTGCATTTTTGTTGTTTTTCCATAAGTTATTTTAGTTCGGAATCAGGACGATAGCTTTCTGCTAAAATATAATATTAATTTCGTGCTAAATAGGATAATTCGAATTAGTCTTTATTCCTGCTAAAGAAATACCCCTGTAACCTTTCAAACTCCGGTTAAATGTAATTACCCACATTCAACTACAGGTGACTGCATCAATTTTATGATTTAGTTTCTTACTTTGTTACCTACACTGTAAAAAAGTTGCCATTTTACATAAAAACCAAAGTAAAAAAATTACATATTATTTTAGCAAACCGATGGTTTACAAAAATTTTGCACTAAATATAATATAATTTTGTAATTTTAAGTAAATAAACTTACATAAAATATACGTATTTTATATTCATATTATGTAAAAATTTTCCTGTAACGTCTGTAAATTTACATATTAAACTGGTGAAAATCAGTTGCCTCAAGTTTTTATGTAAAATTACCGAATTTTTTTACAGTGTAGTAACTTGTTTCTATGTTCTGTTTCTGTACTGTAAATGTTATTACTGTAAATGTATTTCAAGTAATAAAAAAACAATTGAATGAAGTATTTTTTAAGGTAGAAATTGATAAATATTATGTTGACGCACATTAAACTGTAGCTAAACGTACACTCTGACCACTGATTAAATAGATTTTACTGCGAGAATACTGTACAAAGGGTATTTCCTTTCCATTTTCATTTGATTTTGACATTTCTCAAAAGATGAAGTTCAATATTTCATTTTTTCATTTTTTCAAAGCTATCGAATATATTTTTTTAAATGCGATATTTTTACACCATTACACTACAAGTAATGTATTTTTCTTCTCTCTCTCTCTCTCTCTCTCTCTCTCTCTTTCTTTATATATAAGTTGTAATATATCACGAAAATGCAATGTACGAGGAAATTATAGACGATGTGTTCAAGAGAATTATGTACAATATGTTTTTTTTTTTTGAGAATTATATATGCAATGTATCTTGAGTGATTAAAAATAATAAAATGATTTTTGCCGCCATATACGCGGCATTGGACCCAGTAAGTACAAGTGCCATGCCGCTTAAAGGTTAATAAATATTAATACAGAACTACAATCTAAAGCCATTTTATTATAATGTAATGAGTTCTAAAGGTATTTTACTGTCTTAGAATAGTTGCAGTTTCGATTCCTGTCAAGAGACAAGATTTTTACAATGATTTAGTATTTCAATCTTTAAAATATTTCATATATAACTCTAACTAAATTGCCCAGCGTTCTCGAATGCTACAATCCTAATACTTTTACAAAGCATTTTAATATAGAGCATAATTATTTGACAAACCTTTTTTCTAGGGATTCAAACCGGAACCGAACCGAAAACCGGAAAAACCGTTGTTTTACTGGAACGAAAACCGAAAAAAAAAATTCGGTTTATTTCGGTTCGATACATGTTAAAGCACACACTTAACATAATGTTACTTTACACGTCTTATAGTTTTTTTTTTCTCATAGAAACTAACTTTGCTTTTAATAATCTTTAAATAGTTTAAATGAAAATACATTGAAAAATGTTTTAATAATTAGAAGTAATTTTCATTTTTTTCTAATTATAAATAAATAAAAGTCCCGAATACAAGAATTTGTTACGTTAACATACGTTATTATATAATTAAAACATATCATATATTATATACTTCTAATTATTATGACTTTCCTTAATTAATAATTAATAATAATTATTATTCATATTATATTACTGTATCAATTTATATAGTATGCTTCTTATTAAAGTACGAATAAATATTCTAAATTATTATAGAAAATAAGTTTTTAATACAAATAAAAACTCGAAATTAACCGAAAACCGACAAAAACCGATAATTTTGCCGGAACGAAAACTGGAACCGGAACGAAAAATATAACGGTTCGAAACCCTGTCTTTTTCTATTCTCATTTCATCAAATTTTTTAGAATCTTTTTTTTTATTATTTACAAACAAATAAATAAATATATCCGTATATAGTAAAGTGCAATATGTGTGATATTTAAAAAAAATCCTAAAATAAAAAGTAATAAAACAGTTTTTATTTTTATTTTTTGATAATTGTAAACTGAATTTATTAGAAATATAAATAAAAAACATATATTACTAATATATTATTTTAAATCAACTCAATAAAAGTATTAGAAAAAATGGGAATAATCATATTTGTGTTTTCAAAATCCTTAAAATGGCAAATATTTGTGTGTTTTAGCGATTGCATTGAAGAAAAGTTTTTAGTTTGATTGTCGACCTTATTGGTTTTCTATATAACGGATCAAAGTTTAATTAGTCATTTGTAAATATATTCGTATTTGCAATTCGCATTAATAACTTCATATATCCTGAGTTAACTATTATTGGAAGATTTTCCAATATCTCTCATTTTACAAATATCTTCACCTCATTTCCTTTACCTGAACTAGTTAGTGTGATAGTGTGATATTTGTGCGTTTTAGCGAGTGCATTGAAGAAATGTTTTTAGTTTGATTGTCAGCTTTATTGGTTTTCTATATAACGCATCAAAGTTTAATTAGTCATTTATAAATTCATTCGTATTTGCAATTCGCATTAATAACTTCATATATCCTAATCTAACTTTTATTGGTAGATTTTGCAATATCACTCATTTTACAAATATCTTCACCTCATTTTTCTACCTGAACTAGATAGATAAGACAGCATTGTTTAAAATTTCTTTTATTATATTAAAACTTAATTTATAACTCCTAATTATTAATATTAGAATGCAAACTTAGCACTTTAAGATTTAGATTTTAAAATGCACAATAATATCTGTCTCAAATAATAATTATGGGGCAACTTCTCAAAGACTAATTTCTAATCATAGAAACAAGTTACTAGGTTACTAGTTATTTTTTGTTACCTCATAACTTGTTTCTATGTTCTGTTATTTACTGTAATGCCATTTGTATCAGGTTTTTTTTTTAATTTTAATACAAAACTTGAGCCTGAAGCAGTTTTATTTTTAAAAATAAATAAGAACATAATAATGAATTCGTCTAAATCATCCAGATAAATCTGATATTACTGAACATGCGTCAGAATATCTTCATGATATAAACTTTCAAGATACTGCTTGATAATAAACTGCTTGACTAATCAATATTAGCAGCAGATTGGTAAGAGAAGCAATAGAAATTTATAAAGAAAAGAATAACATCAATCACTGTGAAGGCACTGAGTTGAATAAAATTTGGCTTCCATTACTTAAAAATCTATAAATTTTCTGATCTAGTTACTTATTTGTTACCTAGTAAATTGTTTCTATATTCATTTATTTACTGTAATGTCATTTATATCATTTATCCAGATGAAGACGGATGTTGAGTTCGTTGAAACGTCGTATTATTACAGAACTTTAACCTAAAGCAGTTTTATTTTAATATAATGAGTTTGAAAGATTTTTTACTATGGTACAAAATTTTAGTGCGAAAATGTTATTTACAATATTATAACTGATTTTAAAAATTCGTTTCTAACATGTTGAATGTTGAAAAACTGCTACCATATATTTCGATATTATATAACTACCAGCAGATATTGTTAATTTTAATTTTTTACGTTGGAAACAACAAAAATATTCTTCACGTGGCTTAAATTTTTCTAAACATTAACAATTTAACTTCTTTACATAACCTTACCTGCAGTGAGCGTCATCATATATGTCACGTACAACCAATTCATCTAACGTATAACCTATGTTAAAAACGAGTTTTCAAAATAAGTTTTAACATTGTAAATATCATTTCCGCACTAGAATTTTGTGATTTATATTCATAAAATGTGCAAAGGTAACAGTATGTAAAGTTAGAAGTAAATACATTTGGTGACCGTAAAGTAGAGTTTAGCCCTAGAGACAAATAGTTAAAAAATAAAAATTATTCGAGATGATATATAATTTTTAATTTATATATATATATATATATATATATATATATATATATATATATATATATATATAGACGTTTTACACCCATATTTGGACAGTGAAATAACAGTGGGAGAAATAAAGCATGCACTTAACAAATTAAAAGTAAATAAAAGGCCTGGAAGTGATAATATTATTAACGAACAATTAAAACATTTACCGTTAAACTGCATGCATACTCTACTTGAAAGATTTATTGAATAAATTCCTAGAGAATGAAAATCTACCAAAACCATTAAAAATTATAAACATTACACTACTACACAAAAATAGGTAATGGCTTGGAGCATAACAATTATAGAAATATTGCACTAATGAACACAATCACGAAATTAACAACGTTCATAATTAACACGTTAAGTTCGGTGTGGCATATCACGTGTACCTCGCCGACAGAAGACTTAGGGCGGCGAGGCACGATAGTGTGCCACACAACATTTTTAGTATTGGCCAGCGTGGTTCGTCGAAATACCACACTGAAAGGCTGAGCTTATAGAATATAGTAAGTAGCCGTCTATGCGACCCACATATTATATATAGGTATATAAACCAAATGCAAAAATTTTCAAATAAGGAATTAAGCCGTATAAAATACAATCCACATATATATGATAACCAAAGTAAAAAATTGCCGTCCACAGTGTTCTCATTTCAAACTCTACACCCGTACTTAACGTGTTAATAATAAGCTTCAAACGTGGACAGAAAGTAATCGGATTTTACCAGAGGCACAATCAGGCTTCAGAAAAAAGAACGGACATGCACAAATAACTTCTTTGTACTATAAACTATTATAAAATCGCGAATGCAAACAAACAAAAAAGGAACATATGCAATCTTTGTCGATTTTAAAAAAGCGTTCGGTTCACCATATTTTATGGCCAAAATTATATAATCTTGGTGTAAGCGGGAAATTAATAAGATTTCTAAAGAATATATAAATGAAAGGGCAAATGTTCAAATTCAAATAAATGGCGAATTGAGTAATCCTATCTCGGTTACTAAAGGTGTTTTACAAGGTGAATGTACAAGCCCTATATTATTTGCAATGTACATACAAGATCTTGAAAAATATTTTAGAGAACAATATCTTAGGGAAATTTACATCAACCCGCATACTGATATTATGACATTGCAATACGCATACGATATTGTAATTTTCGCAAATACACAGAAAGATGTTAAAAGAAAACTATTTGCATTGGAAAAATATTGCAATAATTTACATCTATCAATTAGCGGCGAAAAAACACAAATAGAACACATCCTGCTATCAAAATACAAAATATATTGCTAGGACACGATCCTTCATGTATATAATTCTCTTTTTAATCAACGATATTATACGCCTCTGAAATATGGGCACTTAACTATGGTGATGCAATAGAAAGGGCGTAATCCCAGTTCTTTAAATTAAAATTCAACATGCAAAAAACAACATCAAACTACTTAATAAAGAGAGAACTGGGACTAGACAAACTTGAAACTATAATACTTCAAAGGGCTCTAGGTTGGTGGAGCAAAATATTAATGTTATCGAATACAAGATATGTTAAAGTATGCTACGACAGACTCTTGCAAATGAATCGAAATACAGTAGGAGAAAAAGCGGTTTGTGAAGCAAAAAAATATAATTGGACTAAGTACCTGCAACTTTTGTTAGAGAAGACAAATTAACAAATATGAGATGAACCAAATGTAACATTGCTGAAAAGCAAACTTAAAAATGTTATTACAGCATATAACAAATACTTGTATGATTTAGACAGCAAAATAATTATCAAAACCAAATATAATTCTCATTTCGAAAACTATGAAATAACAAGAAATTATTTTAATGATATAATAATATACCGATTCGAACTCTAAGAGTGCTTGCATAACTTAGAACAGCAAACACCAGCAACACTAGATTGTGTTATAATGGTTTTTGTTACAAATTCACAGAAGAAAATAATTGTTCGTTGAATAACAAGCAGGAAGAGGATAGCCTTCAACAATTCATGCTTAGCTGCCCGATATTTAAATCTTTGAGGGGACACATATAAGCTCCAAATATATACAAGAACATGAAGATTTGAGAAGTTTACTAGCAGACATTTCTAACAAAAGAATTTATGATCTTTATAATTATATACTGGGAGTATTAAAATTAAAATAATTCAGAGAAAAAGTATAAACAATTGTAAAATATGCATCGTTTTTGTTTGATATATGTACATCCTAATGAGTTACCTTCCACTTTGTAATAAGCTCAATGCTTATTTAATTACTATTATATCTATTATATCCTTTTTGTTAATAATGTAAAATTAATTAATGTTAATAATACTTTTTTAATATAATGCAAAATAAAAGTGTCATAAGATTAGAACTAAAAAATTGCATTAATATACCCAAAACCGACTTATATTAACCAACTTGAACAACTTAATTATAATCAATTTGCAATACACTGGAGTAATGTTGTTTATCTAAAATGAAAGCGTTTATAGCGACAACCTTGGATTGCCTTCTACATAATATAAACAACATAAACTATTATATTTTTAATTACTTTTAATTTTGTGAAACTTCAACCGAGTGTTTTATTTTATTTTATTTCATTTACAATGTTTCACCGAGTGCCAACAGCAACTTCAATTGATTTAATTATTATATTTTACTTTAAAATTTAAATATGAAAAGTTGTTTTTGCAATATTTTTGTGTTGACATAATTTAAAAATATTTATTTCAAGATTATATTTGTATAACCAAATTAAAAATGTATTACAATCATCCAATCAAATTCATTATCGAAAAAAAGGTCAAATTTGTCATCTAGTGTAATCTGCAATTTGAATAAAAGGCAACAATTCATTAGATTTCCTGTTCTAACATTACTTTATACTTTATACTATCGATAACTTTAAACATTCATACTGTCTACTCTACTTAACTTAAAATTAGTTTTATGTTGTGGTCGTACTGCTAGATGCTAGTGTTTTTGAACTTCACACTATCTACATATTACCACAATAAAAATTCATTCAAATAACATTAGTAATCTCAATTTTTGACTACAATCAGACCACCAACAACTGATGAAACTAAAGTTGTGCGTTTGCTTTGTTTTCTCATAATGTTCGTTAGTAGTTCGATTTACAACACTTAAACGTAACACTAATTTCGTGATAAGTAGGATAGTTTAAATGAGCCTTAACCATCGCTAATTTTAAAAGCTTAATTGCGTTATAATAATATAGTCAAAAATCTTTCACAACTCATTATATTAAAATAAAACGGCTCTAGGTTATAGTTCTGTATTAATATTTATTAATAATCGACGTTTCGAGCGAACCCAATGTACGTCTTCATCAGGAAAAAGATACAAATAAATTTTTTTAATTTTTAATAAAAAAAAAGCCGAATTTTACTTAAATCACTGTGATTGATGTTATCTTTTTCTTTGTAAATTACTATTGCTTCTCTTATCAATCTGCTATTGCTCAAGATGCGTTAGAATATCCTCATGATGTAAAATTCGAAGATACCATAATAATTGCAAGACCCAACAATAGTAACAGTAGATTGATACGAGAAGCAATAGAAATTTATAAAGAAAAAGATAATATCGCTCAGTGATTTAAATAAAATTTGGCTTCCTTTATTTAAAGTTTATAAATTTTATAATCTAGTTACTTATTTTGTTACCTAGAAACTTGTTTCTATGTGCTGTTTATTTACTATAAATGTCATTTGTATCATTGTTCCTGGTGAAGACGTACGATGAATTCGTCGAACCGTCGATTATTAATAAATATTAATACAGAACTATAACCTAAAGTCGTTTTTGCATAATATTAATTATATAAATAATATTTCCTCTTTCAAAGGCGTAAAAATGCAATCATATCAATGTTTGGATTGGTTTGAAAAGGGGGTGTGTTTGGGACACATAGAGCGAATGTACCGATTATTATCATCTAGGATAGAAAATAGTATGGTGTTGGCCCGTGTGGAGAGGGAGAGGGAGAGAGAGAGAGAGGGAGAGTAGGGACATCAGAAGCAGAGAGTTGAGCAGCAGGGGGTGGAGCAGAGGCAGAGGGGGTGCAATGTTGCGATGGTCGTTTTGCGATCAAGTCAGCGGCCTCTCATGGCTGTGAAAGTGGGTCGTATGGCTCGTTCCACTGTGTCGGTTGCCTGTGTCAGTGCAGTGCACTGACCTATATACCACGGCGCGGCGAGCATACACAGCCAGCGCCGCGACGCGCCCCTTGTTACCAACGCGACGGCGTACGGCCACGCCATGCCGTTACGATATCTACTACTCTACTACACACACACACACCTACACACACCTGCATCGCGCATCCAAATGCATACGCCCATTTTTCAAACTCAACGAAAATCATCGGCTCTTTGTTTATGATTTTATGTAATTGTGGATATCAGTGGAATAGTGGCAAATACGTCACTTTATGAGATTCAAGATAATGCCGTTTAAAATTTGGAAATTATCTGTGACGAATAGGCGCTCAATATTTTCTAATGATAATAGCTCTTTATTATATATATATATATATATATATATATATATATATATATATATATATATATATGTAAATATTGAGGTGGTCGTTATTTTGGCAATGTCAAAATTTCCTTGATCTCATCTCCACAAAATTAAAAAAAAAATAAGGCGTTCAAAGTTACAGCTACAACTGTAACAAAGTTACAGTTACATAATTTGTTTTGACACTATTTCGACGTTTAAAAAAAAATTTTTATGCTTGAAGTTACTGACCCTTATATTTGATACAATTTTAATTGAAAAACAGTTTTAACAATTAACAGTTGTCATTAAAGCTATCGAATTAATTAAAAAAGCTATTTTGTTATTTTAAAAATCATTTTTTTGATGTTTGAAGTTACAGAAAATTATGTTTTAGTCAAGTGGTTTAATAGTTGTATTTTTTTCGCGCATCCGGGTATCATTTGTTGTATGTATTTATCTATGAGTATAAACGATTGTTATAATCTGTTATCAATTTGATTGCATTTAATTGTCGGCCTGCTTGTATACCCTCTTGCGATTCCCAACCAAATACCTAGGTGTGAAGAAAAACACAATCAATGCTAAACCTCTTTAAAAAATGTCATTGATTCAGCATTGATGAAAAAATCAACTTCTTTGTCCAACAAAAATTCTAAGCTTTTATTTCCTACGTCCAATCGTTTCTGATTTTTGCCGTCATAAATATCATCGGAAGTAACTTTAATTTTTTGTGCCGTTCGTTTTTTTATTTCCGGAGAAACGCTATCATCAAAAACCGACATAGCGGCAGTTTCGGCACTAAGGTACCAAAGATGCTTAGAAAATTTCTTCAACGCTAATTTATAGATGACTGAATTGATTCTTTCATACTCGTATAACTGCTTTATGAAGTTCAAATCATGGTTAGTGGCAGCACTGGCAAACGGAGCTGTAAATCATGCTTTGACGTAAACGGATGTCAACTTGAATTGTTCGCGGAAAAGAAAAATTTGCTTCTCTTTGTCTTTCTAAGAAGACTTTCCTCATTTCATCTACATCAGATAGACTTTTATCGCACGCAGTGATGTCAAATAGTTTTTCAATGTCTGTTTTGAACTGCGATTCTATTTCCGAGTTACTTTTTCTTCCGGCACATTTTTGCAATAAACGATATATGGTATACAATTTTTCTATCTTCTCGATGCACTTTTGTATTGCCTGCACTGGTATACTAGCTTTGTCCCACAACAACATAACCTCTTTCACCACGAGTAGAGCACTTGTGCGAACAGAGCATTTCAAATGACGGAAATTGAAAAAACAGGATTTGAAGCACTTGTTTCTTACTAGGCAATTTATATCCAAGGATTTGTGCATTAATGCTTCCGAGAAGAAATACATTTTTGGACAAGTAATCTGTTGCGAACATCCTGTGTGCAAACATGCATTTGACGTTAAAAACAGTCTGAATGTCAACATGCTCACAGCTTATGATGTAAAAAAAAGAAGGAAATTCGAAATTTTATTCTCATTCAGCTACCGCGGAAATCAATTTAATGTTGAAAATTGCTTTCTTACGCTTTTTTCAAGTTCTTCAGTAACTTTGACAACTGCCAATTGTAAAAACTATTTTACTTTTCTTATAAACTTCTAACAAATGTATGGGTTAGTAATTTCAAACATTAAAAAAAATCATTTTTAAAATGATCAAATAGCGATTTTAATATAAACTTCTAATAAATATACAGGTCAGTACTTCAAGCATAAAAAAAAATTATTTTTAAAACGTGGAAATAACTTTCTTTAAATAATTTGACAGCTTTAAAGACAGCGGTCAAGTGTCAAAACTATTTATAAATATCGTATATTTGTACAACAAACCAAAATGCATTAGGTTACCAATTTCCGACCCGGAAAAATAAACCAAAGACCGTTTTGTCAGCCCTAGTCTCTAAAATGCGTTTTTAACGACCGGTTACATAATAAATACTTTAACTAAAGTCAACTTTAAACCAACCAAAAAGCATTCATTTTAAATTCTGCTGTAATAATAATTATTGTTGTTAATAAAACAATGCTTTTTTGTCAACTTTCGACAGTTGCAATGGTAAAATTATTTGTTGTTTTTAATAAAACAAAGGCTTTTGAAAGCTTAAAGTCGACTTTAGTTAAAGTGTTTGTTATGAAACTGGCTGTAAACAAATTAAAAAAGAAAATCCGTCTTGCGGCACGGGTTAATGTTCAAATAAATTGCTGTAACTTAGAACACCTTATTTTTTTAATATTTTTAAACTTTTTAGGGGGATGAGATCAAGAAAATTTTGACATTGCCAAAATACCGATCACCTTAATATATATATATATATATATATATATATATATATATATATATATATATAGGGTTATTCATAATTAGTGAATCAAACTTAAATGGTGGATTCCTCATGTCAAAAGCAGACATAATGTCCATGCGAACATATGTACTTAACCCATACGGTTACAGAAATACAGGCAAAAACGAAATAATTGTTTCCAATTATAAATAATAACAAAACATATTAAATTATTATTTATTGTTGAGTACATCTGATTTAGAAATAAATATATGAAGAAAAGATTTGTCTGAAATTTTTAATTTAAAATATATTAAGTTAGCCATGAGTTCACCAAAACAAAATGTGCATTAAATCTGACAGTTATTAGTAAAAATTGTTAATGCGGTGCACGAAATTCAAGACCAAAAATGTAATTCCTCGAGTTTATGATTCACTGATACGTCACTGTAATGCCTGTATTCCCGCTCATGGACAACAATTTGACCATTTACTGTAACTGATATTAAAAATAATAATGTAATATTAACACTTATTGAACACTGCTACACCTAACATGTTTTGTTATTATTAATAATTTGAAATAATTGTTTCGCTTTTGCAACAAGCAACAGCATGTATCTCGGTAACCGTTTGATTAAGTACATATATGTTCGTATAGATGTCTTCTTTTGACATGAGAAATCCACCATTTCAGTTTGATTCACTAATTATGAATCACCCTGTACATAATAATAATAATAATAATAATAATAATCTGTTACGAACATCATGTGTTCAGACATGCATTTGACGTTAGAAACAGTCTGAACGTCAACATGCACACAGCTTATGATGTAAAAAAAGAAGGAAATTCGAAATTTTATTCTCATTCAGCTACCGCGGAAATCGATTTAATGTTGAAAATTGCTTCCTTACGCTTTTTTAAAGCTCTTTAGTGACTTTAACAGCTGCCAATTGTAAAAACTACTTTTCTTATAAACTTTAACAAATATATGGGTTAGTAATTTCAAATGTTAAAAAAATAATTTTTAAACTGATAAAATAGCGATTTTAATATAAACTTCTAATAAATATAAAGGTCAGTTAACTTCAAGTATAAAAAAATAATTTAAAACGTCCAAATAACTTTCTTTAAATAATTTGACAGCTTTAAAGATAGCTGTTAAGTTTAAAAACTATTTATAAATATCGTATTTGTACAACAAACCAAAATGCATATATAAATGTACATATATAATTTTGATGGGATGGTAGTCAAACTCTCATTTAAGATTTTGAGTTTAGCTCCCAACAAAATTTTATACATTATAATGCATTCTACTCGTAAATTTTTCTATTTATTTTGGAATCCTCAAGCGAAATTTTTTGAGTAAGACGCTCAATAAGAAAAAAAACCTTTGGTCACGTAAAAGTAAAACTAGCCTACATTGTGAAAAAGTTGCCATTTTACATAAAAACCATATTAAAAAATTTCATCTTATTCCAGCAAAACGATAGTTCAAATAAATTCTCTGTAAAAATAATATAAGTGTGTAATTTTAAGTAAAAATAATTAATTTTCCATATTATATGTGTTTTTTTTTTACCGACAAAGTAAGTAAACTTACATAATATATACGCATTTTATATTCATATTATGTAAAATTTTTCCTGTGACGTTTGTAAATTCACATGTTAAACTGGTGTAAATCAGTTGCCCCAGGTTTTTATGTAAAATTACTAAAAAAAAATTACAGTGTAGTAACCTGTTTCTAATAATCGACGATTCGACGAATTCATCGTACGTCTTCACCAGGAACAATGATACAAATGACATTTATAGTAAATAAACAGCACATAGAAACAAGTTTCTAGGTAACAAAATAAGTAACTAGATTATAAAATTTATAAATTTCTAAATAAAGGAAGCCAAATTTTATTTAAATCACTAAGTGATATTATCTTTTTCTTTATAAATTTCTATTGCTTCTCTTTTCAATTTACTGTTACTATTGTTGGGTCTTGCAATTATTATAGTCTCTTCGAATTTTACATCATGAAGATATTTTAACGCATCTTGAGCAATAGCAGATTGATAAGAGAAGCAATAGTAATTTACAAAGAGAAAGATAACATCAATCACAGTGATTTAAGTAAAATTTGGCTTTTTTTTTATTAAAAATTTATAAATTTTATAATCGAGTTACTTATTTTATTACATGTTTCTTGTTTTGTTTATTTACTATAAATATTATTTGTATCATTTTTACTGATAAAGACGTACGTTGAGTACGTCGAAACGTCGATTATTAATAAATATTAATATTAAAATTTTGAGATATTTATGGAAAAATATCATAAAGACATAAATTTTCATTATTGAACTAGCCCAAGCCTTTAACATTATTTACATACATATATACATACATACACAATCACGACATGTACACAAAAGGGTGTGGTACAAACTCTTTCCATTATCCCGAAATCAGTCTCCTCCAAAAATTCCTATCCAAAGCAAGTTTAGCTTCATTCAAATTCATAATTCCTCTCATATATGCTCTTTTATTCCTACTACTTGGAAACTTTTGCTCACGCAAAACACTCTCAATCATAACCCACTCCAACTACTCATCGGACGTCCATGTAAACGTATACTTCGAAAATAATTCATATAAATATTTTTAACCAAACGTTCATTAGACATTCGCTTAAGATGTCCGAACCATCTTAATTGAATAACACGGCAACTTTTGCTACTTAATTTCATCTTATGCCGGTTTATGTAAATATATTCTCTGTATAAATATTACAAAAACAAACTTTAAAACACACTCAAAAAATGAAAATAAATAGTTCTGTGTGTAGGCGATAATTTGATTTAGAATTTGTAGGATCAAGATCGGCTTTCTCTATAAAGGGGCCCGGGTACGGGAAACCTTTTGGAGTTTCTAACTTTTTTTTTTTCAAAAGTAAAAGAAAAAATTCTAAAATACAGGAACATGTATTGCGTCATATGTATTTTTATT
This sequence comes from Clivina fossor, assembly GCA_963966155.1. Classification (NCBI taxonomy): domain Eukaryota; kingdom Metazoa; phylum Arthropoda; class Insecta; order Coleoptera; family Carabidae; genus Clivina; species Clivina fossor. Next base: position 27,061,025 of record OZ014555.1, read on the forward strand.
TAAATTTGCGATTTTTTCCTATGTCATTAATTATTATTTCAGGAAAATTTTTAGCAATTTTCTTTTCGATACTTTTACATCACATACTTTTTCACGCACATACTTAACCGAAGATATTTTTTTTTTATTAATTATAATTTGTTAAAAGAACGCTTTGTACTTGCTATAGTAACTGGTCACATAGAATATTTTTAATACAGTTAGCACAGTTGAAAATAGATTATTAAATATGTACTGCACTATGTTTTACGAGTTATTTACGAGTTTTTTTCGTATAAGATTAAACAAACCAATTTCTTGGAGTCATTAAATTTAGCTTAAATCTTTAAATTTAAAGAACTTCAAGTAAATTTCAATTCTGATCACTACGTAAATACTTCAAGTATAAAACTTTTGAATGGCCATCGGAAATGCTTTAACTGCTAAATTTGAAGTTAGACTCATTAAGTTGACAGAATTAGTGTGAAAAATATTTGCATGAAGAATAAATAATATAGAAATGTTTGCAATTTTTTATAGTCTTGGAAGGTAAGAAATTAAATATATACATATTGCTAGTATAGAAATAGAATCCTATAATTTTATTTTTTGCCAAAGTTTTGTATTAGTGTTAGTGATTAGTTTGAAATTAAAAATAATAACACAAGAAACGTGTTTTTTTTTTTTCGTTTGTTTAGAGATCACCTACAATCGCGTGAACTGGGCCTTGTGGCCGGCCCTTTACAGGACAGTTAACCATAAAATAAATATAATGTAAAAATATATTCATTTATTATATGAATAAATATTCCACATCTTATATGGAATAGGAAATACCTGGCCCTTGCTTAATCAGTACTCGTAAACTCAAAGGCTGGTAGTAAAAACCATGGCCCGTATTCTCACTTCACTTTTTCTTGAAAAAGTACTTTTATCATTAATTTCAAAATAACTTGTATTTCTATTTTTTCATCAAATGTAAATAGTTTTTCGATTTTTGATCATTTTTATTATATTTTATATTACAAAATTTAAATAAACTATTATAAAGTGCTTAATAAATAATTTTACATAAGCGTCAAAAGTACTTTTGGCAAAAAATCACTTTTATAAATGAGGTGAGAATATGGACCGATGTTTTTTTGTTCAAATATTTTCTCCTGTTTCTTATAACAGTATTGTACTTGTAACTAGTGATGTGATAATTCGAATGAAAAATAATCGATCATTCGATTATAAAAATAATTCGAGATATCGCGAATTAAATTGAAATCATTCGGATGATGAACAAAAAGTGGCAAATCTTCATAAAAATACACAAAATAGATTATAAAGCTAAAAGATAATCTTAAGGCTACAATTTTTTTAATTATTCGTAATCAGAGTCTGTCAACCAAACTAAGTAGCAAATAACTATGAAACTACGAATACTAATGAAGCTCGTTTGACTGATAGATGATACATTTAACGTGGAGAGAAAAAAATATAACTTATAAATACATAACTATATTTAATTTTAATTTCCTATATAACTGAAAAGTAATAATAAAAGTATGTATTTAGTTAAATACTGTAATTTTAGTAAGGTTATTTTGTTGTACCCCAGATACATACACATTTAACTTAATTTAATAAATAATTAAAATATTAATTCATTTAACACAACGGAAATTTAAAATATTTTTGTTATAATAATATTCAGATATTAAAAAATGCATTCAAATAATGTTATGTAGGACGTTGCGATTGTGATAAAATCTAGCGGTTACAAATATAATATAACTGACAGTTAGATACAATCGTTCGTTCTAGGTTGTACTATATTCATTCCTATCGTTATTCGATTATGATATTCATAGGCATACCGATTATTCGATTATTAAAATCATTCGATTATGTCCATCATAGGAATCCCATCCGTCCCGTTTTGACCGGGACAGTCCCGTTTCTATGGATACTGTCCCAGTGTCCTCGCAGAATACACCGGAACATAAAAATGTCCCGTTTTACATAAAATACTAATATCGTCCGTGCATAAACCTAATATTTTAATAAATTCATTTACATTATGTCTTTCTATTATTTTCAGTGCAACAATCAGTTTGAAACTTCATTAATGTGTTTTGTTTTCAATGTTTAATTTATTTAAATGTTTTGTTTATGGATATACTTTTTTTATTAGAATTCAATGTATAATTTAAATTTTTTATTAGAATTAAAATAGAAATATACACCCAAGAAAAAATATTATTTTTTAAAGTAAAATTTGAAGTGTCCCTTTTTTACATTTCATAATTATGGGATCCCTAGTCCATCACTACTTGTAACCGACACTATCAAACTGATTCTACGATAGTTTTAAATTGTTTTCACATAGAGGATCCCACTTGAAAAAGTTAAATATATTTATACTCTTCAAACTTTTTTATGAGTATATACAAATATTTAGCTTTCTCAAATTACAACCCCCATTTTGATAATAATTTAAAACTGTTGCAAAATTATTTTGATCCGAATTAAGAGCAGTACCTATTTAATTAAAACTGATTTTATAGTAATAAAATGAAATATAATCTTACTGTGGCGAAAAGTTAATAAAATAATTTCCCTAAAACCGCAAACAATAATATTAAAATAAGTTAAATACGTATTTCGAAAGCTAAGCTTTCATCATCAGTAGCAATAGATACAGCTAAAGTCCCAGTCAGTGTTCTAAAGCCTGCATCGCATTGCAAAAATGCGAAAGCGCACAATAGTGTCGGCCCGGACCGCATCATATCACATTGAAAAATAAAAAATTTGTTTTAGTTATCGGTTGGCATTGTTTGCGTTCGTAAGATTTCTGAAATGAATAAGTTCTGATGAAGAATTTCATTTATTAAAAATACTTTTCGATGAAGAAATGAAATAAAAAAAAAATCTAAAACAAGAAAACGTACGATGTGGTATCATGATATTTGTTTGAAAAGAAAATTATTTAGAGAATTTCACACTTTTTTTTAAAGATTTGCTCGAAGATGATAAAAAGCTCTTTCAATATTTTAGAATCTCACATGATAAATTTCTGGAGTTACTTGAAATTTTGCACAAAAACAAATAAGAACATTTCATGAACTTGCTTTTTGGTCTTTCAAATTTTTTTGCACGTCTATTTAAATTATAAGTAAATATAAATAATTTTTTCCAGATCGAAGATAATTAAATGTGAAATTCTTATTTAGCAGCATAAATGTCACGTTTATTTTGCAAGTATTTAATTGCAAGCAGAGCATGGAACCCGTAAAATAAATCAGTTAATTGCTATTTTTGCAAATATTTAACGGACCTTAAAATCGATATTTGAAAATTCTTAAAAACAATTGCTGTTTTTACAGACAACAAATTTGCTAATATTTCGTGCTACGCAATAATATTGAACATGAAATATATTTTCATATGTATAATTTATATTTTTTTTTTTAATAATTATTTAATATTATTATAAAAGGATAAAAATATTTGACCTATGAAAAAACATATGATCTACCGAATAGTACCTATGAAAATAATAGTTTACCTATGTATTAAATAATTAATCTATGGTTTTAATTTTTGACCTATAGAATTAATTATTGATCTATAGAAATATTTATCGACCTATGAAAATAATTATCGACCTATGGAAATAATCAAATACCTACTGATATAATTATCTAAATTGCCTATTTAAGGTAGGTTAGGTTAGTAGGTTGGTTTAGGTTTTTTTTTTACTATAGATCATTTTTTAATTATTAATAGGTAAATGATTGATTTTTCTATAGGTAAAAATATAAAATTTCATAGGTAATATTTGAATTATTAATAGATCATAAGATTAGCATCCTTAGTAAAAGGTGAACTTAAAAACTTTTTATCAAGGTGATTTATTAAGTTATCTTACTATGTACCAAACTTTTCAATTCTCTTCAATTTTGTAAATACAATATTTTATGTATATTATATTTATTAAATTTATTCAATAAATATAGATAATAAATTTTGTTCAAATTTTCTAATAATATTTTTCTTCTAAGCATTTTTTCGTTGAAAATTCTTTTGCAACCATTTATTATCTTCATTATTCAAAATATAATTTTATGCAAAAATATTATAATATAATATATTTCAAAATCTTTCCTAATTCATTATATTAAAATAAAAAATCTTTAGACTTAAGTTCTGTAAATATTTTATTTAAAAATCGCCGTTTTGATATACTCTACGTATATAATCATCAGGAAAAAATATACAAATGACATATATAATAAACGAACAAGATATATGTAGAAATAAGTTACTAGTAATTAGATAAAAAAAAAAATTATAAATCGAAAAAAAAGCCTACTACACCAATATATTCATTCGTTTTTTAAGATGTTTCGAACATGTTGAGCGAATGTCTAATGAACGTTTGGTTAAAAAGATTTATTTGAATGATTTTGACGTCCGATGAGTAGTTGGAGTGATATGATTGAGAGTGTTTTGCGTGAGCGAAAGTTTCCAAGTAGTAGGAATAGAAGAGCATGTATGAGAGAAATTATAAATGTGGATGAAGCGAAAGTTGCTTGTTTGGATAGGAGTGTTTGGAGGCGACTGATTTCGGAATAATGAAAAGAGTTTGTGCTACACCCTTTTGGGTACATGGCGTGATTGTGTATGTATGTATGTTTTTGTATTATCACCCAAAAATTGAGTACTATGAAGTGTTTATTTAATAAAGCTGCATCAATTTGTCATAAAGATAAACTTCAAGATGAACAAAAAAAATGCATGAAGAAATATGTCTAATGAACGGTTATGATAAATATTTTATCAAGAAAGCTATACAATCGAGAAAATTTTTTGGAAAATGTTACCAATAAAATGGCCAGAATTTTATAAAAAAAAATTATTAAAGTTTCCTTTTTTCCACACTTAAAATAGCAATGCATGCTGAAGAATATAAAAGATATGATTCCTCTTCAATCTTCAGGTATATTATATAGAACTCTGTGCGAATGCGGTAAGGTTTATGTTGGACAAACAAGCAGAACTGTTTCTTTAAATTAACAGAACAATTTTTTTTTAATCTAGTTACTTTGATACCTAGTAACTTATTTCTATATGTTTTGTTTGTTTATTATATATGTTATTTGTATATTTTGTTCTAATGATGATATACGTAGAGTATATTGAAACGTCGATATTTAAATAATATATTGTAACGTCTGTGAGCATATATATATATATATATATATATATATATATATATATATATATATATATATATATATATATATATAATAATAATAATAATAATAATAAAGTAGTCAGAAAACGGGTAGGTGTAAAATCAAAAACTCATGTATGCTTAATTGTCAAGCTTTCGATGGCAGTATCCCATCTTCTTCAAAACCTGTAATTATTTATTTTATGGTAACCAATTGAAAAACAAATACAAAATTGAATAATACATTGGTGGATAACACAATTTTTTAAAAAAAATATGTTGTTGAACATACTATTGACACAAACTAAATAAAAAATATATATATAAATTATAAATGAAGACTTACATTATCAAATAAAGTTTTGTGAAAACACACGTATGAAGTGATAGTTAGCGAGAAATTATATTCTAACATTCGTAGTTCGTATATAATTTCTCGCTAACTATCACTTCATACGTGTGTTTTTACAAAACTTTATTTGATAATGTAAGTCTTCATTTATAATTTATATATATATTTTTTATTTAGTTTGTGTCAATAGTATGTTCAACAACATAATTTTTTAAAAAATTGTGTTATCCACCAATGTATTATTCAATTTTGTATTTGTTTTTCAATCGGTTACCATAAAATAAATAATTACAGGTCCTAAAGAAGATGGGATACTGCCATCGAAAGCTTGACAATTAAGCATACATGAGTTTTTAATTTTACACCTACCCGTTTTCTGACTACTTTTCCAAAAATTGATTATTATTTAAAATACTATTAGTCAAAATTCGAAATCTTGATATATATATATATATATATATATGGTTTATGCAATATAGGAAAAACAATGTTATTTTTTTAACATCGCAATTCCTGCTTCCCCGTTAGTTATAGAGAAAAAATATAAGAAACAAAAATTGTTTACAATTAAAAACTACATTATTTACGCTTAAAATAATTGCGATATTGCGTCTCAGTAATTAATTATTAATTAAATAAATATTAACAGTTTTCGGCAATATCAGACAGCCATGGACGAAACGCGAATGTATTTTGTTTACAAATGACAATACACTGACATTTGTGAACAAAATACATTCGCGTTTTGTCCATGGCTGTCTGATATTGATAAAAACTGATAATATTTATTTAATTAATAATTAATTACTGAGACGTAATATTACAATTATTTTAAGCGTAAATAATGTAGTTTTTAATTCTAAATAATTTTTGTCTCTTATAATTTTTCTCTAAAACTAACGGGGAGGCAGGAATTACGATGTTAAAAAAATAACATTGTTTTTCCTATATTGCATAAACCAAGTATACACCCGGTATATATATATATATATATATATATATATATATATATATATATATATATGTATGTGTGTGTTCGTATGTGTATATAAGTATATATACGTATATAAGTATATAAGGCTCAATGCGAGCACTTACAAAGCAGTCACAATTAAATGCGGAGGTGAGTTATTTTCGCGGACAGTTGTAACTCAAGTATAAGTAAATACATGTGTGAAATAAAAAGTGTGTGGGTGTTAGTGTTAGTTTGTAAGTATTTATAAATGTAAGTTGTAAATACAATTATTGTTAACTGTAAGTGTAAATACTGTTGGGTTCGCTCGACCAATTTTATTATTGATTGGTATTTAGTATTTAAACTTGCAATAAATAAATATAAGTTAATTACAATCGTACGTATGGGTGTTTTTAATATTACCCAATCCAGGATCAAACCCAGGCCCGTTACTATTATATATAGAACTTAATTCTAATTTTTTTTTTATTATTTTAATATAATAATATACCATATTTTAATAATAAATCCTTATTTATCAGCAAACATTATTGCAATAAGAATATTAAAAGTTTATAATATACTACTAAACGTAACTTCAAGTGAGTCTCTTCAATTGTAGGCAATAATAATTAGAGTAAAATACATATGTAAAAAATAATAAATTAAAAAACGCTGTATTATTTTATTTCGATATCTTTATTTTCAATGTCATCTACATGCTGGCAGTGTTCATTTGTTTTTCTTCTTTTTTTTGGGTTATTTTTTAGAACATTAAATGTTATGGAGCAAACACTCATATAAAGAACAATAATGAGTAAAATCATGGTTTTTTTTTTCTTTTAAATAGATATTATTCAGTTGTTTTTTTTTTCATTCTTTAATAATAACACAATAATGTACCGGCGTGGCGAGGCAGCGTGTAACAATTACGTGTGTCACATATGTGTGTCACGTGACACCTGACACTCCACTCGCACACATACAAGGCCGGTGGCGGCTTCGCTCATTTACATTTTTTTAAATTATTTATTTAACATATTTTGTCAATAGGTTTGTTCCAACCTGCCATCAAATCCGTTTGGGAATAGTTCACAACTGTTTAAGGCATGCGCAATATGCTTTGTCATACTGCGCATGCGTCGTATAGTTGCAAACCAGTTCCATAGTTGGTAGAAACAAATCATATATATATATATATATATATATATATATATATATATATATAAATTATTCCAGAATCATTGTGGATATCGTGTGTTTATGTTTAAATGTTATGTGTGGACAATACGACAGAGCATTTATATGTTTCTTTTTTATAGGTTATGTCACGAGTACCGCCGCATTTACTACGTATAAGAAATCAATTAACGCGCGCGTGTAGTTTATATTCACATGGTTTTTTTTCTTTTCTCTTTTGATTTTTTTTTTGTTTGTTTTATTTTAAATTTACGCGGGTAAAATATTTTTATATGTACTAATAATTTACGTATAAAAAGTCACGTCGAGTGCACGGCTGCCGCCACTTTTGGTAACAAAAACTTTCCATTTTTTCAAAATTAATTTTAGAAAAATTTTCCCCTCAATACCAGAGATGAATGCGCTATGCTGCAAATAATTGTTTCAAATATTTTTAAAGGCATATTGTAATAATTTCAGTACATTTTTAAACTTCAAAATAACCATAATATAACTGAAATAAAAACTGTAATTGAATTGAAAACTATTATGTAGGTACTGTCTGTAGGATTAATAATATTTTTGTTAAAATATTATATTTTCTATAGTACATTGTCTATTAGTAATTTACTGACTGTCAGAAAATCTACAACATCTCCATTGCAATTTTTTATATTTATGTACGATATTTTTTAATGTTGTTAACAAATATTTTTGACCAGAATTAATTTTGTGCGTCAGTTATGTAGAAACAAATATTAATCAACATTAGACAAAACTACTAAGTTTTGATTATGAAAACTAAGAATTATAATTATATATTATATATTAATACTGCAAATTCATTCTTCACACGGACAATAATTTCTAAAGTCGTATAAACCAATAGGTACGTTTACATTTAAAAATACAAAATTTCAATTTGATGAATAGATTATTAAAATACTGATATGAAAATATTACTTTTTCAACATGAAAAAAATTTATGTACACTCTGAAAAAGGTTGGTGTAAATTTATATTGATAAAATATAAATTTACTAATTACAGTAAAATTATTATGATTATCAATGTAAATTGACAAATTTTTTCACAGTATAAACATAATGTTCAATAAATTATAAAAATATATCGTTGAAAATAATGCAAGTACCTAATCTTTTAAAAATATTTGAAACACTAGATTAACTACTACAACTTTACATTAAGAATAATACGTGAAGCATTTAAAAATATCAAATATATTGTTAATTTTCCAACTCTGATCAGCACCATGTTTTAGTATTTTAAAAAACCCTGAAAACCAGCAACCCGTATAGCATTATCTGTATAGCTTGCAGCCGTGACACACAAAAAAAAATTGATTTTTTTTCATTTAAATATGTACTCGTTCGCGCCAATTTTAAAACAAATACCGTAATACATGTGCACTTCATAATGATACCAACACAATGGCAAAATTGATTTATCATTATTAATACTATATAATATAGTTTTTGTCTGGCCACAACAATTTATTATATTTATAATCGTTTAGTTTAATAGCGCAGTATAGTCAAGGCCTCGAAGTTACACTTAAAATTATTAGTTTGGCAGTGTAGAAGATCTTTGTTTGATTTACATAATCAATTTACTTGCGATTCAAATCATTTTGCCATTTAGTTGAAATTTACAATATTATTGCCGTCTTAAATTAAGAATACGCAACCTTCTAGTATCTACAGAGAGATATATACCTGTAATGTCTATTATTTATGTGTATTTATCTAATATTATTAGTCGCGAATTACCTATTATACCACCCTTCTTTGGCTATTTTCATACTAGATTTCTCATTCAATTTTTGTACAAGTTTTAGTCAAATTGAAATCACAATTGATCGTGCTACTATCGAGTAAGATAAGTTCTTTTTTCTGAAGCATTTAAAAAACAGCAACTTGCGAAACAAAATAAATAGCAAATATGACAACTGTAATCTCAAATAACTGCTATATGTGACTGCTCATACGGATAAAAAATCTAGTATAAAAATCAAATAGAAAAATACAGGTAGTTGTATATTTCTATATTGAAAACTCGGAATAAGAAATTATATGAAACTTGTATAGTAATAACTGATTTACATTATACTAGATTTCGATCAGGGGTGGCCTGGCCCACCGGGGCACCCGGGCTTCTCCGTTGGGCCGTCATCATTGTGGGCCGTGATCGTCGATAGTCAAAAAATTGAATGAGTTTTGCAATAATTTGAAAATTGATTATTCTAAAAATATCAATTTGTGAAAAAAGTCATTTATTAAATCGTCTTTTAACTTAGATTTAAATAAATTTCATTTTACAAATTTTTAAATTCATTAAATTTTTACAATTCAACTTTATTTTTCTGTAATTTCATTTCAATATTAATTCGAATCAATATGAAAACGTAATTTATTTGAACATTTTTGGGATGTAACTTTTGCAACTTTTCCCGGGTCTAATTTTTTATCCAGTCCAACCCTGATTTCTATGCATCTCATATGAAACTTAAACAAGACCGAAAACGTGCAACTAGATGAGAAAAGAACATAATGTAACTTAAGTTTTACGAATTCAATTATTATTTTTTATGAAATATTATATTAGAAACTAGAATTCGAACATAATCATTCTATTAATTTATTGTTAGTAACCAATATTTCGAAATGTAATTTCTGGCTTCTTGACGGTAACACTGATAATTACTGTATAATTACAAATTTTCAGTGTTACCCTGAAGAAGCCGGAAATTACATGGCGAAATATTGGTTACTAACAATAAATTGATCGAATGATTGTGTTTGCACTATATTAAATCTCATATCTCTCTCTCTCTCTCTCTCTCTCTCTCTATATATATATAAACTCAAAACGTGAAACTAGATGAGAAAAGAACATAATGTAATTCAAGTTTTACAAACTAAATTATTATTTTTTATAAAATATTATATTAGAGACTAGAGAATTTGATATATATAAACACGAAATTTCACTATTATTGTGACAAAAAATAGATAATTTTTGATTTTCATTTTAATTTTGATGCCAAAATTTCAAATAAAATTTCTATTTTTTCTTTCATATATCAAAAGCAAAAGACAATATTCCAATTTTGTGTACATACATAATATATTACTTATTAAAATTGAACACAGTGGATAAAAAATTGAAGACGTTGGTAGACTATTTTTACTACATTTATATAATGTAGATATTTATCAATAATTAAACTATTATTTTCGTTATTTTTACTTTTTAGAACTGATTACATCATGAACTATTAAAGAAAGCTCTATATATTTTTATCAAAATGGTCAAAAAAAATTGTATATATTCTTCATAAACAAATCTAACTAATTATTCATTTATTTGAATAATAACTTAAATGCAAATTTAACATTTTTCAACTTATTAACTAAAATAAGAAATGGCAATACATTTTGAATCGCTTATCCGTACATATACATATTTAGAAATAAATTTTATTATTGAAAAAAATCACTTGTAATTTTTATATAAACTAATCGTTATACAGATGCAATGTATCTTGATGGCATATCTTCATATGAATGAGGTAAAATTAATAATGCCTTTACTATACTGATAACATGTATAATAATATCATTCACTGATCATAATTCTAATAACTTGTGTCCAGACATTGCAAAGAATCTAATCAATATTTACATATACAATATTTATATCGAATAGAAGATTTTACTTCAATTTAAAAAAGATTGGCATTACTCATTATTTATAAAATACGTTAAATAATTTTTCGAAATTAATGAAATATGTTAATACTGATAATACTTGATTATATTTTACATTGTACAATGTATATAGTATAATTTTTAATAAATAAAGACTCATTCCGACTACCCTATACACTGCAAAATGCAATTTCAATTTATGTAATTTTACATAGATTTTCACAGTAAATTAGTAGTATTTTGTAATTTTTACTGTGATTATTTACGTAATATTACAATTTTATGTAAAAATTACATTAATTAATGAATCAAGAAGTAGTGTAATGTTTTAGCCCAGAGCTCGTGGTTCTATATCAAACTACTTACTAACATGGAAAAAAAACAACGTAATTGCGCGATTTTAGTTTAAATTATAAAACTAGGTATTATTTTTATGTGTTATTTTTTACAAATTATAAACAATTTGATGTTAAATTTATTTGGAAGTCTTAAACTTTTCGTTCATAATTTTGCTAAAAACAGTTTAAGTTTTATAATATTACTACAAAATTAGTTTTATTGACAACTTAAATTAAAAATACGCTTCCCTATACCTAATTTGAGGAACTTCTTTACAAAAATAATATAAGATTAGAAAAGTAAAGTAAAACAAAAATGTATAAACATTATAATGTAAGAAATAAAATAGATAATAAATTTACTTTCGAGAAAATGATGTTTAAAGTTTCTGAACTGAATAGTAAGGGTATGGAACCAATTAAAATTTATATTAAAATTATAACATCCACGATTTGTTAAAATATATAGAAAACAAGTATTCGACTGACGATATTTTGCAAGAAATTAAAAGAAAACCAATAAAATATAAAGAAAAACTAATAAAATAGAAATATATTTTCTAGAAAAACAATGTTAATCGCTTAAGGGGACACCACATGAAATAGTTTTTTTTTTTTTTTTAACAAAGTCTTCATTAATTTGAATTTCACATTTTTGATATATTTGGTTGGTGCATAATTATCAGGCGTTTTTATAGGCGGGTTATTTATTAATAAAAATTGCCTCCAAGAACCGTGACTTCTTTGCCCGTGGAATCGACCGTCTTCCAAGCAAATGGGAAGCAGTTATTGAAGTAGATGGTGACTACGCTCCGGAATAACTGTTTGAAAATGATATTGTTGAATTTTTATGTTTCTTTTTTCATAATAAATATTGTTTAAAAAACACCTGATAATTATGCACCAACACTATAGAATATTCATATTCTTAATAGACAAAAATAAACTAAAAAAATTGTTTTCAAAATATTTTTTTCTTTTATCGTATCTGATATACTTGAAAAGGAATTTTATTACTGGTTTCACCTATCGGTACATCATCCCTCTTGCTTTTTAATCATCCCTAGTAATTGTAAATGCGAGATGCATAAATCGTCTTTGACGCGCCTCATTAATTGATCAGTTTAACTTACAAAGCGTTTAACAATGTTTTATGCAACCAGCATTTAAGTATCAGTATTCTTTATTCAATTCGAAAACTTATTTACAGTACCTTTTATATATTAGAGCATTTACAATATTATTTTTAAGAAAATCTCTCGACTTAATAATTTACATAAAATCCTCTATTCAGCTAACTTCATGTTACTTAACAATATTTATATTTATATATGCAAACAATTCTATTTATTCTCATATACTCGTAATTCATATACCAACATTTATTTTGAAATAAGCAAATTTATTATTTAATATAATTTACCTATAGCGTAAGTCTGATGAAATATGCTTATAATGAAAAATTGTATCTATCTAACAACACTTCAATATGAAGTGTACGAAATTAATGGAATTACGTATTATAATTATTCTGTCTCACAAGACAAAATTCTTATCTGTATAAAAATTGTGTTATAGAGCACTCACATGAATGAATAATATTATCAAAAACATTTTAGAAACAACACGATTAAATTTCTGCATAATTATGATTTCTTGGTGAAAATTTTCTTTATAATTACGTTCATTTCTGCATTTAAAATCGCTTGAAATTAAAATCCGACGTGTTTATCTCGAATGAATTAAAGCGACTCCATAAGTTAATCCTGCTTTTTAGACGATTGACTTGAATGTTCGAAACCGCTTAAAATTTAATTCCTAATAGTTTATTTCGAAGATCAAAACAAGAGTTACTGATTTCAAACAGCTCCAAATATCGAGATAAACCTAGTCTAGTCGAATAAAACGTAATTTTTTTCAATCGACTAGTACAAATTTTCTGATTATTATTTCAGTGAAGATATACATTCGCTAGTAATAGTTTATGTTCATTTACTATTAATTTTTCCTGTAACATATACAATTCTTTGGATAAAAGTGAATTATTTCTAAATGAGTCAATTGTTGATATACAATTCCGTAAAACGTTTTTTTTTTTTTTTAATTCATATAAAATAGTTAAACAAAATTAACAAAAATTAACGTACATACAATAAATAGAAGAAACTTTAATTAGATAGAGTAAAACAATAGTTTTGTAATGAACTATTAGATCCCAAAAAAAATTCTTATTAAAACCATAATATATACAGAATGTTTGCAAAACCACATTACTTTTGCTACTTTTTCATTTTAAATGACAAAATATATTCGTATTTAAAATACAAATAAATTCAATGGACTCCTGTCTTAAACTAAGAGTTAAAAAACAAAGCTAAGACATATGCAGGGTTGGACCGGCCCACCGAACTTTCCCCGGTGGGCCGTCATCATTATCCTACTAACTTTCCCAAAATCAATAGTGGTAATATTTTCGATAAAAGTTTTGAATTAATGACAAATTTAATTAATAGAAAATGAAACATAAATATTAAAAAGAGCAATTTAAAATCTGAGTTACTAGATTTTTTCAAGAAAATGAGGCTCATTTATTAACATTTTAAATGATGAAATTGAATATTTTATTTATAATGAATCCGATGACGAACAAACTGAAACCGGAGAAGAAGATGAAATTAACGTAACAAACTGTAGTAATACTTGTAGAAATTGCATTTTGTTGTTTTTCAGTTTTACAAAAGTTTAATCTTCGCACACATAGATATACGCTAAGTTATTCATTGCTTATAAATTAGTGCTAACATAAACTCATGCGAACGAACATTTTCAAAATTAAAGTACATTTTAAACAGATTGCAAAATTGTTTAAATCAGAATAATTTCGAGGGCTTTCATGCTCATGTCGTGCTAAAAGAATATTTTGGAAAAATTAGATAATGAAGATATCAAAGAAATTTCCGAAAAGAGTCATTTATTAAATCGTCTTTTAATTTAGAATTAAATAAAAAATTATATTTAATTTTAAATGTGTCATTTTTACAATATTCATCTTTATTTTTCTGTAATGTCATTTCCATGTTTATTAGAATAAAAAAATATAAAAACAGAACGTATTTTAATAATTTTTAGATGTAATGTAGGCTTATTTTGCAACTTTCCCCGGGCCTAATTTTTTATCCAGTCCGACCCTGGGCATATGTTTCTGTAATAGATTTTACACAAAATAATAACAAAGTGAAATTCATTTCTTTGAAAATAAATATGTGACAATTCCTGTTGATTCTAAATTCTTTTGATTAAAAACCTATCTCTCAAATTATCATGTGAGACCTCTATTAAGCTTAATTTACACTATAACGTATAAATTAACAACTAAAACATTTTACTGTAATAAATATTAATTTGAACTACAATTGCAATTTATATTTTTATTTCTATATTTAAAAAAAAACATACTAATACTATTATAAAACATACTTTTAATAAGTATAAAAATTCAAACTTTACAAATTAAATTTACTTATAGTTTTCGAACTGTAATTGAATAAAATAATTTAGTTGCTAATTTATTTGGCGTTAAAGTGTGCGTTAACCTGCAGTTATCAAATATGAAGTGTTCATGTATTTCAGTAGACAAACAGTACGCATTCAGCGTTCGTTTTCATCGAGAAACAATCGAACTCGATCTTATTTCAAAACAATTACCTATCGTTTAGCCCCCTATATAAAAAAATCTATATAGTTATCCAATCCCGACAATTAATTAAATATCGTGTTATACAATATCATAATTAATATTTCGATTTATTATTAATATTAATTTTTTATTATTAATTATTCATTATTATTATTATTAAATATGTATATAATAATTTATCTAATATAGACCTACAATATTCTTTCCATGTTGCATGAAAATTTGCCTAAGTGTTTTTTCTCTTCTTTTTTTTAATTTTATCTCTTTGAATGTTTTCAACAAACAACACCCGGCGTATTATATAATTCATTTATATGTAATATTTAATAATTAATTTATACAGAATCGACTAGATGTCGCCGTATGCATTTCGGATTCTGATTGCGAAAGAATAAATCACGTTTTTTATGAGGATAAAATTCGAATATATATGTTTAGTTTCAATTATAACTAGCACAATGATAAACAAAATATTGTTATACTGAGAAAAATACTTAATTATATATTTAAATTCCCACCAATTTTTTTTGTATATTTAGCCTAGCAAAAATAATATATCGAGAGTCAGCAAAACTATCTAAAAATTACTTTCATGCAATATAAAAATATTTATAATGAAATTACTATAAACTTTTAACGACATCTTAAAATAAATAAACTCGTAGCGTTATGAGATATTTTATCTTTTTTTAGTAAATGGAACATTTCGATGATCTATTACTAGTCTTCAATATATTAAATATCTAACTTTTTCCTAATTGGAAAGTGATGTAGTTTTCTATTTTGAATAATATGAGTATAAATTTCCAATTAAAAATTAAAATAAGAACAAAAAATTCTACATAAAAATCAATCATAGCTTCATTTATCATTGTTGCTAATTAGATTTGAAACCTTAGATATAATGAAATATATTTTTAAACGGTAAAATTAACAACGGGAAGAATGCAAATTGTATATATGCTCATACGATTTGAGATTGGGTGTCAACGTGTTATGTAGTGTGTTGTGTGAAATTCTGTGGCATATAATTTTTGAGCAACAATTAATTCGCATGATGATTTTTTCTCAAAACATTAGAGCGATGCTGCTCTCTAGGGCCGACCGATTAAACAAAGATTCTCAACCATTTTTTAGTTTTATAGTAAGTCTACATTAATTATTTATAAATGCAAATCAAATAACAAAATAAACAAGATAAACTAACTTTTGTTGGTACAAAATAGTAATACATATGACAGTTTTAAATCTAAAGGTAGCCAAGTTTCGTCAAAAAATATTGATATTAACCCGTGCCCAATTTAAATTTCAATTTGAGTAGGGCACGGGTTAATATTAATATTTTTTAACAAAACTTGGCTCAAACAATTTTTTTTTTAATAAAGTTTTTTTAGGGGGTGCGTAAAAAATAATAAAAATTAATTTTTTGTGGACCACCCTAATATATAATATATATACAAGGTGTTTGTTCGCCAGGTTGATATAGGGCAATAATATGGGATACCGATAATATGCAGAATACTTCTTTCTAAAGTAAAATTCGGAGAAATACGTAGAATAGTTTTCGATAGGGAATAAAAAGTTATATAATTTGGTTTTAGTTTTAATTTGCTAGCATGTGCCGTTTGGGCGCTAGAATTTTTTTTAAATGTTTTTCAGAATTTTCAATAATTTTTCCTGCTAAATCAGTATGAGTTAGAGAAAAAAGTTACTTAGCTATTATGTAGCTAATTTTCTTCTTTATTTTACTGAATTTTTTTGAGCAAATTTTGAAAAAAGTTATATTTTGAATTTTTTCAAAATAAGACTTTCTTCAAAATTTGCTCAAAAAAATCTGAAAAAATTCTGTAAAATTAGCTACATAATAGCTAATTAACTTTTTTCTCTAACTCATACTGATTTAGCAGGAAAAATTATTGAAAATTCTAAAAAACATTTAAAAAAAAATTCTAGCGCCCAAATGGCACATGCTAGCAAATTAAAACTAAAACCAAATTATATAACTTTTTATTCCCTATCGAAAACTATTCTTCGTATTTCTCCGAATTTTACTTCAGAAAGAAGTATTCTGCATATTATCGGCATCCCATATTATTGCCCTATATCAACCTGGCGAACAAACACCTTATATATATATATATATATATATATATATATATATATATATATATATATATATTTATATGTTTGTATAAATTATAATGTAATTTTGTTGTTTTTTTTTTACCTAATATAAACTTTATAATCTTTTGATTTTGTTTTTTAAACAGAATATTTAAATACCATTGAAATTGTCATCTTTACATATATCTATATTTCATTTTTTAAATCAGCATATACAAACAAGGAAAAAATGTTTTTCTAAATTAATATGAAATAAGAAAGTTTCGTATTAGTAATAAATTGAACAATATCAGATCATAGATTTGCTCTATCTGATATTGTTATGTTTATTACCGAAAGTAAAACTAATAAGCTTTGTAGCGTTTTTTAAATTTATCATTTTCTTACAGTGAAGAAGATTAGGTTGAGAATCTCTGAACTGGGGACATGCTTAATCGATATAAAAGTTAGGTTATATACTGAAACGATATAAATGTATCGTAAATAATAAGAATACCAATGGATTGAGAAACAAAAACAGCATAAATCATTGTTTTTCAGCGAATAGATTTTATTTATAAATAATAATTTGTCATAATATTACATGTTTGTATTTTAACAGAAAAATTGCCTATACAAAAACAATAGTTTTTGTATTTTCAATTAGAGGAAAACCCGTTATAATTTTTTTTGTTTACTTATAATAATAATTTTTTTGTTTCGTTTATAAATCGATTGAACATTATAATCGATTGTCAGCCCTAGCTCCATTTTTCTCCAGACGTTTAGATGCGGGGGCAAAATTTATTTGCAACCACCTATACGCTACGAGCGGTGAAAGTGATTTTTTCGTTTGATTTCCCTTATTTTTTTTAATTTTATTTTCAATTTTCGTAACCCGTTGTTGTATAATAGATTATACTTTGGGCAGTGTTTTAACAATGTATATATTTTCTAATAAATACACGGAATGAGGACGTATGTCTGTTAATATCTATATACTTTTTAAATATACACGTATTGCTTCGTGTATATTTCCACTACGAAAACAACACCATGCCACTAGTAATAATAAAATTTGAACGTACTTCGTATAGATATTCTTACAACAATAAATATATCTTTGTAGCAGTCTATAATTATTCAATGTGAATAATAATGATTTAAGGAATAAATTAATTCGTAAATCCTATAAAAATTATAGGATAATTGCACTACATTTTCAAATTTTTTTATCGCGATTCTAGAGTATTAGCTACCTAACAGCCAACAAAAAAAGTGACGTCACAATTTCATCTAGCTCTCAAGATTTTAAATTTATGTTATAATAGGTCTGTTCCAACCAATTATCAAGTCAGTATAGGATCAGTTTTCAACTGTATGAGGCATGCGCAATGTAGAATTAACTTGTAATTTACTATACTGCGCACGCTTCGTAAAGTTGTATAGTTGGTAGGAACAAACCTAATATAATAATTTCTAGTTTGTGAAATATAATTATCAATTACTGTAAAAGGTATTGCTTATAAGAATAAATTTAAAACTTTTTTTATAAAGTACAAATTGAATTAATGAGTAAATATTAATAAATTAGATCAGTGTTCCTCAACCTTTTCTAATCAAATACATATCGTTCTAAATTAGTTTAGTCAGATATTAAAAATATTTCTAATATTGCAAATATTATAGTTTCATATAATGTACATATAAGCTACACTTAATGTAATCTCTGTAATGTCTTTCGGTTAAGAAACATTTCATTAGATAAAAATGATTTTATTGTTCTATTTTAATTCATTTCCCCAAAACGATTGTACTCAAATTTTCATCTCAAACTTTAATATTGGTTAATAATAATAATATTGAGCAGTTTGAGCAGTTTATGCTTATGACGTCACAAAAATGGTAGCAAAACATACTCGAATCGCCAACAATAAAAACAACTTATCACAAAATATATTTGAAAAACTGAAATATAAGCTCATATCTACACGATCGTTCAAACTGACACACACACATTATACAATATATTATTATAATATTATGTGTTTAATTTGGCACTAATATAATACTATTTAATGTGAGCGTATTATTATAACGATATATCAACGTCCGATTTTTTTAAGATTAGGATTTCAGTGACGATAGTAATCAGTGAAAATAAAAATTGTACAAGAAATGGAGAGATTTTCATATGCACGTTTATATGTTATGTTATATGAAAACATCTAAATACTACATTGCGATGTTTAAACAGGTAACAGTACGTAAAATCTAAACATATACATTGATGACGTCATATTTATTTTATACCGTTTGAGAAACGTTAAAAAATTATTACTACACTTAATAATAGACGACTAGTTGTATTTCAAATGTTATGATTGTCAATGTATTGAACCCTTATTACACATTTTACATTATTTTCCATGAAATAATTTATATACTAGTAAATAGAAAATAAACGATAAAATAATAAGCAAATACGAATAATAATAATAATAAAATGTGAACGTGTAATAAGGCTTGAAAAAAGTAAATTCACTTGCCTTACACATTACTAAGTACATCTAAAAGTGAACAAAAACTATTAATTGTTGTCCGATCAGTTTCACGACAACCAGATGTGGATATATCGTAATAAAATTTCATTTATACGAATTCATAAGTGTGTGTGTGTGTATGTGTCAGTATGTTGAGAAAAATCCCTGCCGCCGTCACTGGATCGGTCGCGCATATGCAACGCGCGACACAGACAAATTCAAATACAAAATATACCAGTGGCGGCGTAACCAGGGCACGTAAAAAACTGGCAATTGGCAAATGGCGACAAATTCACATACGTCCTCATTCCGTTTGACTTAACTATATATATATTATATAATTCAAGTCATCAATCAGTCGAACAGTCAGTCAAACAATCATTAATGAATTAATTAATTAATCAATTAATAATAATAATAATAACACACTCGACAAAGGTAAAAACTTACAATTTTTGGCGTCCTCTTTGCTCGCCGAGTACAACTTCACCTATTTTTTTTTTGTTTTCTTTCTCAGAATTAATCAATCAATGTTTTCTGTTTCTTGATTTAAGTTTCTAGTTTTTGTTTTCTTTCATTTAATTGTAAAAACGCACACTATATAGGATATAGGTACACTTTTCACATACGATATGTGATATTAACCGCGCACCAAAAATTTATTTAATAATTTTATTATTTAGATTTTAATTATTTATCATATTATATTAAATAATATTTATAGTTACATGGTTCATTTGTGCTATTTGACACTGTAATAGAGATGGCGCCACGCGCGATTTTTTTAAAAATTTGGCGCGTCGCTGGCAGTTAATCAGCTGAGCTAACAATTTTTTTAATTTATTTTTTATCAACAATAAGGAATCTTTTTTTTTTCGCTAAGTTAATCATATATAGATTTTTGGTTTCATTTATTTGTATTATATATGAACGAAGGAGAGTAGTGTGTTGGTTAATTTTGTGGTTAATATATTGGTTACGTACGGTTAATGGTTAACAATGAAATCGAATGTCTTTTGTCTTCCAAAGTTCATGTCAGTCCTGTTTGCAGGTCGGTCACATTTTTTTTTTTTTTCGATTCGTAAATCATTTTGTCTCGTATGATTAATATGAGTAGTGAGTATATATTATATATATATGAGGGGGGGGGGGTTATTTATTCAAGGGGTTGTGAACGGGAGGAAGTAGATGTGATGATTTCCGGTTTGTCGGTCAGTGATTGGCTGGTGGACGGGGTCACGTGGTGCGGCTACGTTTGCCGCCGGAAAACTAACGTGCAAATTACAGTTTTTTTTTGTTTCATTAACTTCGATTAACTATATAAAGTTTTTTTTTCTTTTTTACTTAATTTTTATTACGTGTTTATTAAGTAACATGGTTGTAAATGTAAATGTATTTTGTGTAATAATGTGTTGAAATGTATGTGTACCTAGTGTTTGAATAAATGTATGCGACCGTTCGCGATTTTCGTATTGGTGTTTGTTCGCCAACACTTTACGTTGCATTTGCGGTTACATTATGTTAATTTTAATTTAAGTTATTCGATTTGTTTTTTGTTATTTTACGAGAGCGAACGGAGCTCTGTGCGTGGAAGCGCGTATTCCTCCATCTCCTTCATTTTCTTTCACTTCCGTTTTTTATTTTCAATTACATAAATCAATTGGTTTGATTGTGATCATTCTGTTAATTTATCACACATATACACTCACTCTCTTTCTCTCTTTCTTTGTCTTCGTTCCGTTTCCTGGATGTGTCGTTCCTAATTTCACTATCTTTGGTGGGCGTTGTTCTCTCGTGCTGTTGTCCCTGCAGATGCAGATCATCAAATATGCGCTGCATGTTCTACCAAGCGAACGAACCGGCTGCGGCTGCATTGAGACTAACAAACTGATACGAGATATAGATATACGTGGTTGGTTGGTTGGTTAGCTAGTGGACAGACACGGTGACTGCGCGATGCATCGACTATACACGTTTATTTTACTTAGTTACGCTTTTGATCGACGATACGATAGATACGTTTCCGACGCGATTTACATTATTATTATTATTATTATTATTATTATAATATTTTATATATTACATTATTTATTTAATAATGTCTTTTTATTTTTATTTTTTGGTTGGTATGTCACTATACGTATAAACGCTGCTCCACTATAAATTCGTTTTGAATGCAATGCAATAGAAGTGCATGTTTGTGTTAGTTTTACAAGCGATCCTCTTCCTCCTCCTCCTCGACGTCCTCTTCGTTGTCCTCGTTCTCTTCCTTATAGCCGGGATGCTCGCTGATCGCATAGTAGTTGCCATTGTAAATGACACCGAGTTCGCGTAGCACATCGCCCTTGATGGTCGCCTTAATCGTCCAGTTGTAACAGTCCTCACTTTCGCTTTCGCGATCTAACCGTTCCACGTCGACTATTTTCGAATTGAGCCGTTCCAGTATGATGCCAATATCTTTAATGCTCAGATGCTTCTTCTGGTCGACGCTCAGCTGATCGATGAGCAGAAGAAATTTCTCGGAGGTAATGGCTTCGTCCTCCATCACGGTGTTTTCGGTTTCGCTTTCACTGCTCTCGTGATCGGGCGGATGGCGGCCCGAAACGGGCCCCTCTATGTCGAGAAATCGCACATGCTGTTTAGCTGCAGGCCCTCCCAGCCGCCGCCCCATCACTGCCACGCCGTCGAGATGCGGCTGCGGACTGGTCTGTTGGCCCGCATCCTGAATGGGCGAGGTGGCCACGTTCTTGGAATGCACGGCAATCTTGCGGCCCTCCTCGTGCAGAGCACAGCAGTGAAAGTCGCACTCGATGATACCGTTGGTCTGGTCGGCCGAGGGACTGCCCGCTCGTGGCACGTGTACGTGGTTAGCGCATTCGGGCGTATGAATGTGAATGGTGGCACTCTCGAACGAGCTGGTGGCCTGTTTGGCGAGTCGGTGTGGGTGCGGCGGATGTGGATGCGTGTGCGGCGGATGGGCGTGCGGCACGCCGTACGCCGTCTTCGTCAGCAACATATCGTCGTGGTTTATCACAGTAATCTGGGGACTGGCGGCGTAACGGCCCCCGACAGCGCTCGGCTGATACACATCGTTGATGAGCGTCTCCTTCTTCGGCAGCTTATCGAGACTGGTCTGAATGACTAGCGAGGGCCTAGGACCGGCAGGTGCGCCACCGCCGTCCGCCGCTTTCTTGCTCGGCGAGAACTTGGGCCCGGCGGCGGCCAGCGCCGCGTCTGGCCGCGACGCGCCTCGCTGATCCCAATGCAGCACAACGGTGACGCGGCCCTTGTTGTCCATAATTTTCCACGACGGGGTCTCATCGTGCAGCTCCAGCGCGTGAATCGTTTCGCACACGATCTTTGGTATCGCAGAGATTGCTACTAACACACAAATAACAATACAACATATGCACTACTATTCGTATGTATAAATGATGTATGCGACCTATGCGACCTACCTGCTTTAATAACGTCTACTCCCGTTGGGTACCAGCGTTCGCCTGGTCGGAGTAGAAGCAGCACCGTATTATTGGGCAGTGTCCGAAAGTATTCGCCGTCCTCTACTTGTGTACCGTCCGACTCCAAAACGAGTCGAACCGGTTCCGAGGCGGGAACACCCAGCTTCTCCCGACCTACATTATAATCATCCACAATATGTATTTATCGCAACTTAAATTTATTTTTACATTTTCAATCTCAAACAACAAAATTACATTTATAAACAAGTAGTTTGCAACGTTTTTACTATTCATAAAATATTAATGACAATTTGTTTTCCATTTTTACTGACTGACTGAATGATCAAAACCATCAAAGGTCAATAATTTTGATTACATATCCGTACTATATTCTGTTGTTTGAAGTTTCAAATTTTATTGACACTTTTTAAATAATTATCTTTAATCATTAAATTATTAAACATATTAAATTTCATTAAAATAAAATATTAATAATATTTCTTAAGCAAACAATTAAAACTATTTGTAAATAGTAAAAAAAAAATTAACGAAAATAAAAGCCAGACAGAAGCTGTAACGATATTTGGATTGTTTCCAAATTTGGAATGTAATTAAACTAGATGTGGCATAGTTTATTACGTAACGTCACTAAATTTACAATAATTTTATTGGTTACGAACAACACTTTTAACAAAATACAAGTCAAATCCAAACAGTCATGCAGTTATTTCTACTTGATTTTGGTAAATTTTAAATAAAAAAATATATTTCATACACACATACACAATCACGCCATATACCCAAAAGGGTGTGGCTCAAACTCTTTCCATTATTCCGAAATCAATCTCCTTCAAACATTCCTATCCAAACAAGCAACATTTATAATTCGTCTTTTATAGCATGCTCTTCTATTCCTACTACTTGGAAACTTCCGCTCACGCAAAACACTCTCAATCATATACCACTCCAACTATTCATCGGACGTCCACTAGCAAACGTATATTTTCAAAATAATTCATATATATTTGTTTAACCAAACGTTCATTAGACATTCGCTCAAGATGTCTGAACCATCTTAACTGACTAAAAATAAATAATTAGCGTCACTCATATTTATTATGACAAATAATATAACAACAATAACTGTATCTCTGTCTGCATAATTAGACTAATTTAAAAATAAAAAATTAAAGAATTTCTGAAAGTGATACAAATTAAAAATCTATGTAGATATTGTTATTAATATTTTGTTACAATAAAAGAAAAAGAATACTAACTATAAAATAATTTCTTTCAGACAAATTTTGAATTTATTATTAAACTTTGTAAATAAAAAAGTATTTTTCTATTCAATATGTAAGATTCAAAATTCATGTTTCATAGCATTTTTAACTAACAGTACATTTAAATTCTTGATCTTTATTTATGTATTTGAAATTTTAAAAAAAGAAAATGTCACTGTATTTGCAAACAAACACAGCTACACACACACTCACATATAGAGTGCATTTGTAAAGGAGAGTTAGGCAATAGGTTCGTTGCGGCTATATCTTATGCAACTGTGGGTACACAGCTGTCGACTGGGTAGCGAGCGGTGTGGCATTTGTACGCGCGTGGGCAGTGACAAGCAGGAAATGCGTGTGGGCGTGCATCATGCAAGGAACACAACATTCGAAAACCTCCCCCTCCCCCACCCCCACAACCAATGCATATTATCTAATTCCTCGAAAAAGCAAAACACTAGCCGGATTTACCTCGGGCAATCAGTTCCTCAAAACTGCTCACGACGAGGCCTTTACGAACGTTACGCCAGCTGTCCCATAGCTTAAATGGCCTCTTTCCTCGCGCCTCCTAACACACACACAGAAAAACACACACATATATAGACACTTCTTCCAGTTAAATCCTTCGACAGAGCGTCACTCGCTAGTTTAGTTTTAGATTGATCTTATGTATACGTCTTAAAATGTTCAATGTTTTAATGGAAAGCGTTACTTCTTTATCTTAATTGTTTGTATAAATCAAGAAAGAGCATTCGTCCATCTCTCTCTCTCTCTCTCTATCTCGCCTCCTTTGACCCCCGTGTGTTTGTAATGCCAATGCGGATGCAGGAGACAATGATAAATGACAATCACGATATCAGAGGTTAATTTTCACTGGCAGTCAAAGAGTTTTTTCCTGCTAGGAAATGTTTGAAAATAGAATTTGAATGCTTTCAATATAACAAAATTTAGAAAAGACTTAGAAATTCTTAAGAATTAAATAATAATCAGAATTCTTATTTTTATGAATAAATATGTCAATTTTAAAGAATCCTTTTAAAATGATTCAATTTTGGAATCAACTTGAATATATTCCTAATTTTTTGACTGTCAAAGAAGCAGTGGGTAAATTTCTAGTAATTTTTTGGATATTTGCAGATAAACTGAGAAAGAAATGAATATATTGCATCTTCCTTTCTAAAAACTAAAAGAAGGTTTTGAGGAGGTGGTAAATAAATTTCTTGTGAAAAGAAGAATTTATCTGTAATTGAATGCTGATTTGTTTGGAAAGTAAAGGATATGAAATGCTAGATAATAGATAAATGAGGTTTTGGTAGTGTTGTGTATGCGTGTGTGAATGGGGCGGCGACAGATGAACTGGCTGCGATAGGTTTACCTCTCTTGCCATTACGGCATCTCCCTTGTGAGCAGTCGATGGTTAGTGCCTGGTGCTCGGCTTAGTGCGAGCCTCAGGCCTTTGCCAGCGACATGGCTGTGTGTGTTTTTGGGCAGCAGTAGCAGCAGCGCGCTGATGGCGTTCCGTGTTGATGCTGGTGGTGTTGCACACTGATCCGCGCACACTGACACTGGGACACTGGCACTCAACGGCACACCACGACACACTACACTTGTTCGTCGGCACTAGTTTGTCCGGCTGCAGCAGCTGTTCTTCGTCGGCGGTATGTTGTCCATCGGGGTCTTGGCGTAGCCATAGTGTCCGTCCGTCGGACAGCGACACAGCACTCACTTCAGCTTCAGCTGCTCGGCTCGGCTCTGCTCTGCTCACTAGCTCACTCCTTCTGCTCGTCGCTCGCTCGGTCGGTCTATATACTTTCGGCTAGCTGTATGTGTGTGCTTGTGCGCTGGTGCGAGATGTACGACGACGCGACCCCCCCCGTAGCATGCAGCGCGCTACCCTACTCTACCCCACTTTACACCACTGCCGATATATTTGCTTGCGAGCGCGCGACACAACTGCCACCTACCGTCCGATCGATTTCCATCTAGCACAGCACCAGTACAAGCACGCTGCTGGCCAACTAGACTAGGCGCGGTTGCCGATTGCCCACTCCACCTACCTATTCCTGCTGAACAAGCTACCGTCATAAAGTATCCGGTCCGGTCTGGTCTCTTCGGAACCACTGCCTTAACTACAATGTTTTGGACCTTTGGGCAAAAAAAAAAACTCATATGGAATTATTTTAATCAAGTTCACATTATTAAAATAAACTAATTTAACGTTCGCATTGAATCACATTGGAAATATCTCATAGTACAACTCCATTCTTTCTCTTACATGTATATTAAAAAAAATTACACTTATGTTAGTACCGGGGGTTCCCTTTTTATCAAGGCTCCTTGACACTGGCACGTGTTCGATTAGTCCACGCAGTAGTTACGCTAACACATAGAACTATGAGTACTCAGGAAGTAGGATAATAGTTGTGGAAGACTAAAATTCGACCAAGTTAGATAGATGCACTTGGATTGTAGGTAAACTAAGAAAGACAAAGTAGCGATTTTTGCCATTTGTGAACACTTAGAGTGGGAATTAAGTAGCTTAAATTATTATTTAAACTGATACTTTTCTTAGTACCTATTCCTTATTTCAAGCTTCATATTATACTTTTTCAAAATGTGAGCGCATCCAATGCTGCTTGTTTTTATCCTATTTTTAATTACTAAATAAAATAACCTGCAAATAGTGCAAATAATAACAACATTTAAGTGTCATATAAAGAAAAATAAATTTAACCAAATATTTAATTCCGAATAAATACACAAACAGTTGTTCAAATGTATAGTGTTTAATCATAAGCAAACTTATAATAACTTATTTTGTTCGATTGCTTTAACATAAAATTTCATAAAATAATTGTCAGTCTGAAATATTTTCATATTGGAAAATGAGAAAATTTTCGACAAATGTGGCACAACAAAAATGGGAAAATTTAGCATATTAAACGGTCAATATAACACAACAATATAGAAAACTACTATTTTTGATTTGTTTAAGATAGTTCGGTCGTAGTAGAAACTAGTCAAAATCAGTCCAATTTTTGTTGTCAATAAAATAAGTCAAATTTGAGTTAACACGTTCAGTGCCGGTCCATTTTTCTGCTCTTACCTCAGAGGCCGACACGGGCTATCGTCGTCTAAAATTCTTATGCCAGCGACACACACCGTGTGTCGTCGGCTCCCGGTGGAAGGTGGAAGTAGCCGATGACACACGGTGTGTGTCACCGGCACTGAACGTGTTAAAACGTTTTAAATATTTGATTATGAATTTAAATGAAATATTTTATCAAACAAATGACTAATTATAGCCATAACCTTTGCCAGGTTATGGCGTCGCAACATTGGCAGCATTGTCGGTGGCTGGTTCAAATGTAAACATAGGCTGCCGCGGCTGCCGCGAATGTCACAGGCACCGCGATGCCTTATCATCTAATATTGTTTATAAATACGAGAACTTAATAAATTACTTGAAATAATACAAATCTTTTATTTATCAATACCATTTTTTTCAAGACTTAAAAGATTAATTCTCTGTATTTAAATTTTCCACGTTCCATAGTTGGCACATCGGTAAGCTAGGTTTTTGACTGAGCGTAACGAAACCTTAATGTTTGAACTTTTGAAATATCATTTTCTTTCATTTTATTCAACAAATTTTAACGACGTAATTTCAATTTTTCTTAACCTGCAATGCGTTCTTCCATAAGAGCCTGTGTTAAAAACTGTGAACGTTAAACTCATTTTTTTCAAAATTTAGTATAGTAAGGCCATGTTTTCTTGGTACCATCGTAAATAAAATTTAATTTTCTATTATTTGACTTAATTGCACTAAAAAATCAACGAAATTTAATTGACGACCGAACTACCTTAAAGAAGGTCAATACACCTGAAGATTTCAGTCAAGACTCATTGGTAGGTAGGTTGAGTTAAAAGGTTAATTTTTAATTTTTTTAGAGAAGGTCAACACATCTGAAGATTTTGTCATTCAATTAAATTTGTTATTGTGAGAAAAATATTTTGTCGTATACTTACATTTCATGTCGTGAGGAAAAATATTGTATCGTGCACTTAATTTTTTTATCGTGACAAAAATTATTTTGTCGTATATTTACATTTTATGTCGTGAGAAAAAATATTTTGTCGTGCATGTACATTTTTTGCTGCAAAGAACATTATTTGTCGTGCATTATATTTTTCTGTCGTAAATTATACCAATTTCATCGTATACAAAAATACCACCTTTTTCATATACAGTATCATGCTCTTTTCAAGAAAATTTTACATTAGGTACGCTACTAGCTGCAAAATAAATTTTAGATTATATTTCCACGTTTGAAATATTCGATGAGATATTATTTTTCAAACTAGATTAAAAGAATAAATACTTTAAAATAATTTTTCATATTATTTTTTATACTGTGTAATTTGCAAAATAATTCAAAGACTTTTCTATTTTTTCCAAAAATATTTTATCTAGTAATAATATGCATTAACATAGTAAAAAAATCTTTCAGAACTCACTATATAAAATAAAACTGCATTAATATTTTAAAAAATATTTCCTAAAATATGTTTTTGATACGTAAAGTTAGGCAACCCATCAGGCTGGTCTGTATCAATGTAAACTATTTCTTCAAAAAATTGCAAACACTATTTTTTATAAAAATAAGTTGTTTCATTATTTAAACAGCTAGTGACATAGGTAGATAAAATATTTTGATGTAATTGCTTTTAAGAACTTTTTTATTGCACCTCATATACCGCATTATATTACTCTAAAATGTTTTTACTTGAATCCTGCGGCGACCAATGTTGCCACGATTTTCTTCTTCAACATTCCAATTATTTAATATTAAAATAATTATTAAAATTATTTCTCTAGCATTTTATGTTGTAATGTTTATAACATAAAGTTTTTAATCCAAGAATTATTATATTTTTTTAATGTATTTGTAGATTATAAATAATATAATTAAGTTAAAATTAAATTTTAACTTCTAAATTAACATTAAAACAAAAATATATTTCTATAAATAAATATTGCTAACAAATTAACTTCTATTCGAAAACTGCAAACGGACATCTATTATCCTGTCAAAGAACTATAATCTCATGCAAATTTTAATTGTTAAACTACAAAACTCTTTATTTTTCTAAAATGATCTTTATAATTTATTTACTGTAATGGATAATAACACTATTCGGTTATAAAAACATTAAAATTTTGTAAAAGATAACCATATTGGTATGTAAAAGTGCATATTAAATTTTATTAATAAAATTTTAAATGCACAAGGAATATTGAATATTTATTGATGTGGATATATTTTACAATAAAATATAATATTTTATACATTACATTCCATTATATACAATTCAAAAATATAATTTTTTATTTACTTAAAACTAACTTATAGGCACTCAGTGACGTATTGACTTAGAATAATTATAATAATTAATAAAAGTGTTGTAATCGATTAAAAATAAGTTTTAGAAAAAGATTCATTTCTCAACAGGCAACTTTTGTTTTTGTCTTTGGAAGAATTTTCTTTAAATGTTTCATGAAATTTATCTTATTTTTATGTTTCTTCTTTTCGGCGGGATCCATTTCGATGATAGTATTAGTTGTTGAATTTTCACTGTTTAGTCCGTTTACACTTGGCGAATGCTTTATATTCGTTGGTGCCGGTATTGTGATGTCGGACATACTGCCAAATTTAACGCCATCTTTTTTCAGTTTTACTTGGGACTTGTTATGTGTCAGAACAGGTTTCAAATTTGTAGGATTTTCCGTACTACTTGCTGATTTGATTTCGTGTGAAACTGACCTAGTAAATCATCAAATTATAATACTGATCTACCGTGGCGAAAATTTAAATAAAAAGAATTGGAAAATTTTCTAAAACCAGTATATTAATTTGAAGTATAGATAAATACGTATTCCGGAAGCTAAACTTTCATCTTCAATAGCATATTAATAAAATTATGTACCAAGTGGTCAAAACATATTTTAATATTGACTGTTTGTGTAACCTTAGACCGCTGACTAGGTTTTTAATGATTAATTTTTTTTGCGCACTAATGTTTTATGTTAATGCTTATACATATTATTAATTTGCTACTAGTGATGCAAGCTTAGTGTCCGAAATATATATATATATATATATATATATATATATATATATAAATGGTTTTTGAGATTTTTAAAATTCTTTTTGAATAAACAATTACTATAGTAAAACAGAAACTGTTTTCAAATAAAATAAAATATAAATGGTTATTTTAAAATTATAATTACTATTACTAAAATAATTAAAATCAATATGTGAAAATTAAAATTTTTATACTTTATATACGTTATTTGAAAAATAATTTATAACAAATAGTTTCCTATACAAGTTTAACCCTTAATTGGTTATATGCCGTCTGTCAGACTTCTTCGGTTAGAAATTTTCTAGTAATTCTAACATGAACCCGCCCTCAAATCTGATACCATTTAATATCTTGTTTTGTTTTTATTTATTATAAGCGTGCTAGCTGGTGAATAAATAATGTTTATAAATGTTTTAATTTAATTCATCTGAAATGTTGTAGTTTTGCCAAAGTTTTTCTTTTTCACGGTAGTTAAAAATATCAATTGACCGTTCATGCACAACAAACTCACATTACCAGTTAAAGGATTTTAAAGCTTTAAATTTAAATTTTATAGTTCAGTTGTTAACCATTTGCGTCTACTGTTTACGTGAACGTTTGTTGTTTTATTCACTTCGCAGTTATATGTTATATAAACGGCAAATCGATGCATCATTTACGGCGATGTTTTGCAGTAAAACGCAAAAGATTTAATCGAACAAATCAAATATACTTTGCGACATTGTTTCGAAAACAGTTATTATAATAATAATAATTATAATTTTTATATTTACAGAGTTAATAAATCAGTTACTAAACATTGCATATTTATAAATGGAATAAAAACTTTTAATAAATTTAATTAAAACAGTATTATGAAACTATAGCTCTTGATCATCGTTAATAAACCTAAGATAAGATAGTATTTCAGTATAAACTACATAATATTTAGTATAAATTTAGAGTAAAGGTAAATTTATAATTTATATATATTCAATGTTATTATTTCGAATTTCTTATTAAATCTTCTTTATCTATTTTGCTAAATTGTTGTTTTTATAATATTTACTTTTAAAATAAATTAATTTTTTGATTAAATAAAAGAAACTTTACTGACAGTAAAGTATAAAAATATTTAGCTTTAGCCAATAAGAGAAGAAAAGATTTTTAGTTGCAATCATTTGAAGTGGACAAATTTCAAGAACTATGCAAAATAGAACTTTGGTTGAATCTTTTTTTTTATATAATAAAGCATTATTATAATTGAATTTCTAGAATTTTCTAAACTGATATGCCGTGGTCAATCTTTTCCCGTCGCAGAACTTTCAGAGACCAGCACAGAAAATTCTATAAATTCAATGGATACCGGCCGTGCAAGCCTGAAGATTACAGTAGTATAATGTTGAAGTAATGAATTGAACATATTACCTCGTAATATTACTTTTCGGTGTAGTATAGTTATCAGCCGAATTAATCGAGGCGCTTAATTTTTGCCAAAAATCATACCACATTCCTGTACGTCGATAATTCAGCATAAACATGTTTCTTAATTCACGTGGTGGTTCACATTGTTCAATCAAACAGGGAATTATTTTACGTTGACCTTGCTCTAGAAATAATCATTATTTATTTATTATATAAATACATTTTTTCGTTTTAAAATGAATGTAAAAATGATAAAATTCGATTTTAGAAAATGCAGATTTTTATCATATAGTCCTCGTCAAAGTTGTATCTGACGCGTCATAAGAAACTCTGTCATTTATTCGTGAAACTGAAATACGGGTACAGTGCAGCTATTGTACAGTAAAAAAAAAATAAACCATAACTTTGTTATCATAAATTAAATCAGAAATTGATGACGTCATATCTAACAACTTCAACAAGGATTATGAGTACCACAGATTAGTATTTTTCATACATACATACGCAGGGTGTCTAGCGAGTTTTCTAAACAAAATTTCCGTACAGTTTAAATAAATTCCCTTACATTAATTTAAAGGAATAACCAGCTTTTTTTACTCTAGAACGCCAAATAGCACATAATTATGTTTCTAATCTTGTGTATTAATTAGCTTTGATTGACAAATCTATGTTTTGTAAATTAATTCGGTTAGCAACCATTATATATAAATTTTGTATAAATATCCTAGAAAATGCTACTTTATCATCGGGCGTTTTACAGTTAAACAGTTCAAAATCCAAAGTTGACTGCTCTAAACATGAAGGAAGAAGTTCTACCTGTTCGATATGATTCCGGAACTCCGTTACTATATTCAAATCGTGCTGGCTTTGTTAGGTTAATACCGATGCTATGTCGGTTAAACTAATTCTATACATGGACGCCGGGAGGAAGGTGTCCCCTGGTTTTAGACTAAATATCTAAATATGCTATAAATTTAAGAAAACAAATTAAACACTAAATAAAACAGAGTTGATTCAAAACGTAATTTTTAATATAATTTTTATAAATTATACTGATTATTACATTAGTTATGATTTTTAAAACATTATTTAATTTTAATTTAAACATAAATTAATTTTTTATTTTAACTAAAACCAATTTTCATTCATCGTATTGTAATCACATTAAAGTATAATAAGGTTCTCTTTTTCATTTTTGGAACAAAAACCTCTCTAATTCAGAGACTTGATTGTCTACATTTTTTTCACATGAGTTTTTTTTAGCACATTTTTGTTTTTAAAAATGAAGTTCAATAATACGCTTTGTTCAGTCGGTCGGTCGGTCCCAGAAAAACTTTTAAACTAGACATCGTAGAGAGTTCTAGTTTTTTGCATTAGTTCGGTGCTGCCGAGTTATTGGCGCATCGAATAGTTTAAAAGCGCTCAGCCAATGCTAAATAAGTTAATTTGACTTGCTCATAAAAATACTGATCCGCCCGCCAAAAATGCGCTTAAGTCCCTCGATCAAAAGCACGAGGACTTTTTAAATTATTTTTTTTTGGAAATGTTAATGTGCTCTTAAGGTAAATTAGAACGCGACTTTTTATTATTTAAACATTTTTCGTAAAATATGACTTTGGACCTCTACTCTCCCCCTCGTCCGAAATTGTTTGCAACCACCTCCCCCTCGCTGAAAAAAATTCTGCCGGCGCCTATGATTCTATATGAATGTAGATGGCGACACGTATTTAAATCTAGGAATCCGAAAATCTAATGGAATAGATATTTGTTGATTTTTTTCAATTTGATTAAAAATTTTCGTACATTCTTAAATTCCCGCTTTTCCCGCCCACTAGACACTCTGATATAGAATCACTCTATATACCCAAACTCTTTCCATTATCCCGAAATCAGTTTACTTCAAACACCTCTATTAAGACAAGCAACTTTAGATTCATCCATATCCATAATACTTCTCATACATGCTCTTCTATTCTTACTACTTGGAAACTTTCACTCATACAAAACACTCTCAATTATACCATTTCAACTACTCATCGGACGTCCACTGGCAAACGCAAATGAAAATAATGAAAAAATCAAAATAAAATACTTACCGATTCCTAAAGCTAGAGCATAATTAATAACAAATGTATTGATCGAACTTTTCAGATACGCAGGCGAAATGAGCACAATTAATCGATTGCATCTTTCTGAGATCAGTTCGATGATTGCTTTATGCTCAAATGCAATACCAGCGAGAAAATCGCGTTCTTTAAAACATAATTTATGATTGTATTGTTTCTCCAATTTATCCATTAATTCGGTAGCGAAATTAATATCTTCATCGGCGAATACAACAAATGCATCGTAACGCTGTGGTCCTAAGCCCAATTTCATACGATTTAGATCGTCGTTCGTTAAAATTTGCTTATCAGTATCATTGCTTAATGGCGCTATGCTACGTGGTTCTGTTACGGATAATGGAGTGTATAAAGAAATATCTTCCTCTAAAAATTAACACGTATTTTAGCTTACTCCAAAGTACATACTACTGATTCATATCAAAATATAATTTACAAGATTTCCTATTTATTTTAATAATATCAATAAAAATAGTTCAATAATTTGTCAAGATTCATTCATTAAATAGTTTTAATGCATTTAATATTGCTAACTCCTTTAAATACGTAAAATTAAAAAGACTACGAAATATTAACTACTGATGCCCAGTTTTATAAACAAAAATTTAATTTCGGATTTCAAAATCCGGGATTATAATATATAACTCGGGATTAAATATAATCGCGTTTTATAAAGATATTAGAACAGCGAATTACGTAACTCGAGTTTAATAAAGAGCTCGTTGTGAATTTACCTAAAACGTAAGTCAATTGTTAGCTGTCAGAAGAGCTGTAAGTCACGTAAGTAATATTATAGATTTGAAATGGAAGGAAAACGAGAGAAATGTACAAAAACTATAGTGAAGAAGAGAAAATAGAACTGATGAAAATAATGAAGGGGTTGGTTTTTAACAAAGGTGTTAGTTTGCGGTACCTACTAACATAATATAGAATTTTATATGGTATAACTATATTTATCTACAATGTATATTGAATTAGAAATGCAGTTTTAATTGTTTCATCACATGTTGTTATATATGTTATATAACTTGTTAGTTTTTTACAAAATTAAATTAAATAGTAGAATTTATATAAAGGGCTAATGTGAAAAACGTGAAATACACATAGGACTATTCTAATACTATACAAAAATAAGCGTCTTTCCAAACAAAAGAAAATTTGCAATTAATTAATCTTGTTTTTTAAGTTTACATAAATAATAAATTTTATTTATTTTTTTTTTATTTATTGAAAAATTTGTCGCAATATATCTGTCAAATTGCTAATTTCTATTATGAATAAATATTTGGAAAACAAAAATTATTTTAAAATTTTCTGGAAATAATGAACTGCCACTTGTTCTTCAAAATCTGATAAAGAATTTAAGCTACTCAAGCTAGTTGAAGACATTTTCTAAAGGTGAAAATTAATGTAAAGTAGTGTTTTTTCAGTATGTATTTTAATAATATAGGTTATGTTATTTAAAATAAAAACTAAAAATTTGAACTTCTGTCTTCTATATGATAACCTGTCAATTTAATTCGCCGACAACGCCGAATTACAAAAACCTGAATTATATTGCAATATAATCTGGTGTTTTGTTTTATAAAACGCAAAAATCATATAATCTTAGATTAAATGAAAAATTATCCGATATTATGAAATCCGAGATTATATACTAGATATTCATTTTTATGCAACGCGATCATATATAAAATCCTGGATTATAATTATAATCCTGGATTAAATATTTAATTCGCTTTTATAAAACCGGGCATGAGTGAACGATAATGGTGGAAAAATTGCGTTTGGTTATAAATATGATTGAATAAAATTTAAAACTGGTTTAATATCGCACAAATTATCTATTGTGCTAACAGGAAATATTGCATAAATTTTAAAACATATCTGTTATTATTTTGTATTGTTATTAATTCCGAAATACACAGCGAACATTATTTTCACAATGCTAGACTAAAAACATTTAAAAAAAACTATTACGCGTTTTATATATGGAAAACTAATTATGTATATATAACCGTCATAACTATTATTTGTTTGAGGTTATTTTATTTAAGTAAATAAAATATTGAAGGTACATTTTTTTTAATGTGTTTAAACAAAAAAATTTGTATAAGAAATGCATATTACATTTCCAAGAAAGAGGTTAGAAATAAATTTTTAAGAAAATTATAAAACACAAGTTACCAATCATTCTAGTAGTGTCATCGATAATATCAAATCTATCTAGCTCGCCTAAAAATGCTTGCAATTGTTTTACTGTATACGGTGGACTAGTTTGTTTTTGCCAAATTTGTAAAACTTCTGATGTTGGATCAGCATCATAAGATAATGCGGGAATTTTTTCCGATTTCAAACCAATTAAATGCGCTAGACCTCGCCAATCTCTATAAATAATGTCTATTAAATAACTTGCATTTCAATTATAATCAAATTTACTAACCTAGGCAAACCTTCATCATTTGGAATTACTTTTGAAGTATTCAACAAAGAAGATACTAAATTACGTGTTTTTATACGAAGAGCATATATAGGCACATCAGTATTTATGTCTGACAGAATACTAGAAGGCACTGAATTTTCTGTCATTTTAAATTTTTGTAGAAGAACGATAATAATTAGGTATATTTTTTACGTACAACGAGATAACCTTACTTTACACTTAGCATTTGTTGACTAATCATTGTAGTAATAAGGAAAATTGATTGTACCACCTACGCAAAAAATATTATTAATAATTTATTTTTTGTATTGTTTACAAACATAAATAATTCTTGACATTTCACACCTGTAAACTGCATTTACAATTTGACAAATATATGAAAGAAGTCACGTGATTTCACTTTTACGAACCAAGTACGAACCATTCCCATTCATAGATATAATTCACAGGATATAATAGTATTGAATAGATAAGAAAGTTATGATAAAATTCTTTATTTGCAAGATCTATGCTTCTGCGACTTGATAGATCAATGATATTTGCAACAAATTACACCTTTTTTGATTGCAAGTTCATAACGGCAATATAAAGAAAATTTATAGTAGATTGTTAGTGAAAATACATAATTTTATTTACATATTAGCTTTCGTTTACTGCTTTTGTTTTAAACATTCGTAAACGCTTAAAATTGTAATAAATTTATAAATAAATAAATTGTTTTTAAATAGTGCTTAGTCTATGTCATAGACAAGGAAAATCTATGTCATATCCGTAATATCTATGTATAATTGTCTATGATATACGTCATTTTACGTATTTAGCAAACATAGAGACATCTATTTTCTGAAATTTGAAGTAAGTGTATACTGTTGTCATATTTATATTTCAATATTATATAAATTATTTAAAAATATTTTTAAATTATTTAGAAAAATGTACTAAAAATTACAAAAACTTATGGATAAATTTTCTGGTATTAGAGAAATCTTTTATAATCATAATTTTTAATCATATGTATACTTTGACAGTTTATAGTGCACACTGCGCAACACTGTATAAAAAAGTTTTGACATTTGAATATTAATTTTAAATGAATCAAAAATGCATACAAAATTATCTTATTTATCTACATCGTGTAATCGTACTCCAAATATATGTGATTGGGGTAAAAACGGATTAATATGTTTTGGTGCTTGTAATTCTATTGTAATTCATAGCCCTCAGGTAAATTCTAACCTATATTTATTAAAAACACGTGCTATTATTTAATTATTATGTATTTATTAGGAACCTGGCTCATTTAAAAATACAAAAATATTAATTGAACATACAAATCGTATAAATGCAGTCAAATGGATTCGAACTGCGGATGATACTTTTGAAAATGAACTTGTTTCCGCATCAAATGACAATACAGCAATTGTTTGGAGTCTGATAGAAAATGATTATAAACCTTTTGTTTTAAAAGGACATGAAGACGGCGTTAATTTAATTGAATGCATGTATACTGATTTAGAAAAAAATGCTTTAATTGTCGTAACTGCATCTATTGATTCTACTGTACGAATTTGGAAAAGAAATAAATTTGCTGGTATATTTAATTGTTTTTTTTACTGTTAAAGGAAAAATAAAATAATTATTTAATATTTTTAGAAGAAGTTACGAATTTTCAGAAGCTAGATTTCCAACGTGGATTAAGTTTAGCTTTAAGTTTAACATATTTACCAAAAACAAGTGACGTATTGTTAGCATGTGCACGTGATAATTCGAAAATCGATTTATACGCTGAAATCAATGAAAATGATTCAAAAACATTTAAAGTTATTCAAACTTTGAAGGGTCATGAAAATTGGGTGCGTGGACTTGATTTTGTAACAGATGGTAAGTTTATACATTATACAAGCATCTTTCGCTTCATCTACATTCATGATATCTTTCATACATGCTCTTTCATTTTTGCCACTCGGAAACATGTGACATTATTTTTATTCGTTATTATAGCAACAACAACAAAAGTCAGGAAATTTCATTTGTAGTCAGGGATACAAATTTGTCTGGCGAATTCACAAAATTACAAACACAAATTTGCAGTGCAAATTTGTATTTGTATTATTATAATATCTCGGCAAAAATTAATGAATTCCACTTTTAGTTTATTAAAATAATTATTCTTATTCCAACTTTTTCACACCTACACTTAGAAATCTGTATTTTAATGAATATTTTGTGATTCATTACTTGGGAATTTACATTTCTTTAACAATAAAAGTCAGTGAAAAACCGGAAAAAGTCAGGGAAACTGATTTTCACCAATTTTTGGCCACCCTGATTGACATTTTGTGTTATGTTGTAACAATAGCAAAATAAAATACATTTTAAAACCATTAGGAACAGTTGTTCTGAACTTTTTCAGTCACATCACCCTTTTGACCTCTCTGAAAATCTCTCTTAATCTCTTATTAAAAAAAAAATGTTGAAAACTAATAATAATAATAATAATACTAGAAGCATAACTGATTATGTATAAAAAAGGCTTATGTATTTTGTTACCTTATTGGATAGCAATTTTACTTAAAAGAGGTTAACTTGGGTTAAGAACCGTACACGATGGTAAAAACCATATTCAAATCAATACGGTAGATCCAGCTATTAGCTCTAAACAAAGTTTTTTCTTTTTATAATATAAATATAGAGTAAGAAAAAGACTTATAAATAATTAAATTATATTAATTTCCCTTAGATAAAGGTGCTGTGTACTTGGCAAGTTGCGCGCAAGATGCATTTATTCGTATTTGGTGCATATCATCTAGTACCGATGATATTACAAAGAAAACATTAATAGAACAATTAATGGCGCATAAAATGCGTGCAATGGAAAGTAATTTCAATGTTCAAACATCGATGGGAACCAAATATTTCACTGTGCATTTGGAATCGATCTTATGCGGTCACGAAGGTTGGGTTTATGAAGTTCATTGGAGTCCGAAAGTGTTAAACAAAGGTATTTAATTGTTTGCTTTTAATTTAATGTTGAATTAAAAATTTTGAGTATTATTTTGTTCACACTGTATTTTTAATATTTAGCACAATTTATTTGTCATGTTACATCAAAGGAGCAGGCTTTTTCGTTTAATATTAATATAAATAATTTTTATTATTTATTATTATTAAATGACAAATTAAAAAAAAAAGTTTTATATTTACTATAAAAGGTTATATGAAATATGTTTTTAAATACAGTATTGATTTTATTTTTAATCGGAGATTGAAATATAGCTTTTTGTTTTCATTTTTTAAATGAATATTAAATATTCAACATGCAAAAAGTTATTTTGTTCTCAAAATTGAAAGCAACGGTAGCGAAAATTGTATTTTAGTAAGTATTTTATAATTCCGTGTGCTTGATTTGTACATCTGTAGGTAATAAGTTTTTATAACTGAAATTTCATTGCTAGTAAATTAAATTTATCGGAAAATATTTTAATGCAATAGAGTAAAAGCTGTTTTGTCTGGCATCGTATTAATCAGTATACATTTTAAAATGGTTATATTCCAAAAACATCGTGATCCATAATAATTTACGGAAAGCAGAAACCATGGTATTCAGGATAAGAAATAATGCAGTTATATATATATATATATATATATTTATATATATATATATATATATATATATATCTTACGAACGCATAGTAGGAATAGAAGAGCATGTATGAGAGGAATTATGAATGTGGATGAAGCGAAAGTTGCTTGTTTGGATAGGAATGTTTGAAGGCGACTGAATTCGGAATGATGAAAAGAGTTTGTGCCACACCCTTTTGGGTACATGGCGTGATTGTGTATGTATGTATGTATGTATGTATGTACGAACGCATAAAGTAAACCGATATTCGTTAATTTTGAAAAAGCCAGAGAATAGATATTGACTATACATATTACAATAGATAATTTTTTTTATTCAACTTAAATACGCTTTTAACATGGAAAGTTAAATGCTAAATAATACTACAATTTAAAATAAAAAGGCTTTAGGATTTAGTTCTGTATAAATTTTGATTTTGATTTGACGTATATATATACGTATATTATCACAAGGAAAATTTGTACAGAACTAAATTCTAAAGCCTTTTTATTTTAATATAATGAGTTGTAAAAATTTTTTTTACTACGTTAATAATATAATTTATTTTTAGATGGTATATTAACACAACCAATGACTATATTATCATCGTCATTAGATAAAACAATGCTAATTTGGACATTGAATGAATCAACCGGACTTTGGATGGAAACAATGCGAGTTGGTGAAATTGGTGGTAATACATTGGGATTTTATGGATGTAAATTCTCTCCAGATGCCAAAAGTATTATTGGACATGGTTATTCAGGTTCATTTCACATATGGAATTTATCTAAGGTAAATTTCATTTTATTTAAGTAATTTGGGTTTGTTTTTTTTTTCTTTTTCAATAATCGATTGATAACAATTACAAAAAAATATAAACATAAAACCCTTATTGACTAAAAATATTTAAAAAGTAAACAGTAAATAAAGTAAATAATCTTTCAGAATTTATTAAATTAAAAATGATTTAGGGTTAAGTTTCAGAAAAAAGTGTGTGTATAAATAAATTCCATGCAGATTTTGAAGGCATGTTACATCCATTATTTGTGTTTTGATATTCAATTTTGTATTATATTTTACTATTAAGACTGATTCTGTCCGTTTGTTAAAACAAAAATCTCTTGCTACTTTTTGCTAGTTTTTTATCTATGATTTTTTTTTTCTTTTAAAAAATGTCTTTTCTTTTTCAATCAAATGGGACTTAATAAAAAATTGTATTGAACAAAATCGTACAAAAATGTAAACTAAATACATAGAACTCTTCAAAATTTAATTCCGAATCCGATAATACCAAATTTGTCCGGTAAAGTTTCTAAAATACAATTCTCCGAAGAGTTGCTATGAGGCCAGACCTTCCAAGATAGATTAATTCGATTTTTAATGATATGATGAAAAAATCATCAAAATAAAACAGTATAATTATATTTTAATAAAAACAAACATAACTTGAACCTTACGTATTTTTCATTTATACAGTAAATAAATTATGCAATTAAATAATTTAAGGAAACAGATACATGGAAACCCGGTGTTACATTCGGTGGACATTCAAATGAAGTCACCGATATGGCGTGGGATCCAAAAGGTGCATTTTTAGCTTCTGTTAGTGATGATCAAACGACACGAATTCATGCACCATGGATTAAAAGTGAAGAAGAAGCAAATAGGGAAGATATTTCATGGCATGAATTAGCTAGACCACAAGTACACGGTTACGATATGTCTTGTATTGCTATGTTATCACGTTATAGATTCGTTTCCGGAGCTGAAGAAAAGATTGTACGAGCTTTTAAAGCACCGAGTAATTTCGTTGCTAATTTTAGACGAATTTGTAAAGTTGATACCGGAGATGATGACGAAGGAAATGAAATATTAAATGGTACATAATTAATTTTATATTTTGGCTATTACACGTGATATAGTTTATAATTAAAATTTGATCTGTTGACAATTAAAATTTAATATTTGTTAAATATTTAAATATACCTAATGCATTATATCAGAAGATTTACGTCATTGTCTTTGGGAAAACCGTCACAAGCAAACAAATTTCTAAAACGTTAAAAATTTGACTTAGTTATTATATTTGAGGGTATTTACCTAAATCTGGCCCAAAAAATCATGTTTTTCAAGAATTTTTTTCTCGGAATCAGTAAATGATAGCAACTCCCGGTTTTTGGCATCGTATATATCGACATTTTGTCTATAATTCCGATTTTTTTTGGAAGAGCTGCTGTTCTACTTTGCCGCGAGATGGCGCTCCGAATCATGGATAAAATGGCGGTTGTTTAAAAAAAAAATCGATTTTTTCGGCGCTCTTTTTTTACTTTGGCGGGCTCGAAAAAATATTTATTATTGATGGAAATGCCTGAGCGCGGTCAAAGCTCCAATAAATTTAATTTCTTTTCGGGCCCAAAATAGAAAACGAAAATCGGACGAAAACTTTTTGAGGTTATCTTTCAGCTCGATATTACAAAAAAGGGTTTCTAAAAAAACGCGTTTAAAGTCTTGAGTACCTATAATTATTATACAACTTACGTTCAGGCTATTCTGTTTTCTTAGACTTCGAATTCGAGGATACCGCTTTGCAGGCATATTCTACACATTTTAAACTATTTAAAAATGTAATAAGAAAACAAATTGAAAAAAGTTAGGTAAATATGTTATTTACACAGTATGTACCTTTGATGTAATAATATACAAAAAGATTGATAATAATCTTCTAAGTGTATTTATATTTTTGATCGATAGCATTATTTTGTATTTCGCCAGTGAAATTTCTGAATATTCGATATTATTTTTATTTTATATTATAAATAATTAGTTTTGAAAATTAATCTAATTTGTTGTTTATGTTGAATGTTTAAACAATGTAATATTTTAGTGACTTCTTTGATGAAGTGAATCTTCTGATATAATTGACGAGCTATACTATACAATTAATATTTTTGATTTATTTTATATTAAATAAATTATATTAAGCTGTATTACGTTATTCTGGATTTTAAACAGCAATTTATCATTTTAGAGAATAGTGGAGTACCAAAAGGTGCTTCGGTACCTTCACTAGGACTGTCTAATAAAGCTGTTTTTGAAAGTAGTAATGAAGGACATGCTGAACCAAAAGGAAAAGATGCTTATCCAGAAGATTCATATTTTCATGAAATTCTTTTAGATGGTGAATATCTTAAAATAATTCCTTTGTTAAAAACATAAAATTGTTAAAACTATCTTATTATTAATTTTCAACAAAATTTTCTAAAATCGTAATTCGGATATTGAACAAGTCTAGTTGTCTAGCAGGCTCGGAAAGTATTTGAATAGACGTGTCACTGATAATAAATATTAGCTAGGAGATTTTGTAAAGTTTATAAGATAAATAAATATTTCATTCCAGCACCACCAACCGAAGAAAACTTATTGCAAAATACATTATGGCCCGAAATACAAAAATTATATGGACACGGTTTCGAATTGTTTGCTTTAGCAGCAAGTCACGATGGAAATTTTGTTGCATCAGCTTGCAAGGCAACCACA
Source organism: Clivina fossor (assembly GCA_963966155.1). Lineage (NCBI taxonomy): Eukaryota > Metazoa > Arthropoda > Insecta > Coleoptera > Carabidae > Clivina > Clivina fossor. The sequence goes on from OZ014555.1 coordinate 27,105,151, forward strand.
CCTGAACACGCTGCCATTATTTTATGGTAATTTGTGTTGTTTTTTTTATCAATTATCCATTGTTCATGAGCTATATTTGACTCATGTACAGTGTACTGTTGGATGTTTACCAGACATATACGATTCATTACGTAAAGGGAATTTACTTCGGATTTTTGACTTAGATTTTAAATAAGTTGTGTCTGGACTTGAAAAAAAAATGTATATTGAAGCATACTGAATGATATTTTTAAATCATATATGAGTCATGGATGTCCCATAAGAAGTAGAATGGATTGGAAATTTTGCTAATAATACATATAAATGAAATAGAAACATACCGGGTGTCCAAAAAGTGTGGAAACGGTTAAATATCTCGAGAACGACACATCGGATTATAAATTTACAAAACACATGTTTCTTTATTTTTGAAAATCTATTCAGATATGATACGCTTAAACCACCCACCACCCTGGAGGGTGGGCTGGGGACAAGTTTTAAAACTTAAATAGAAACACCCACTTTTTATTGCACTGTTGCATTCTCCATAAAAAAAAACTGTTTCCGGATTTGCAAATATAACCTAAAGCCGTTTTATTTTATTAAATGAGTTTGTTTTGTTAACGTATACATTAAATAAAAATCTTTTTTCTGTCGCTGAATTATAAATATTTTATAAACATATCATTAGATTCATCTTTAAACAAGCTGTTTATTCTGTAATGACTATTTTTACCACTTTGACTGCAAGGAAAAGTGGTATAGCGTTTGGTACGGTGTCTGTAACATTTTCAAAAAAAATAAAATTGTATAGAAATCCTTCATATAACCTGTAGATCAGACGAATCCGAACTTAGTTTATGTGGGTGTATGATGTGCGTCGTCAGCTCGCTCACTCGCTCGCTCGGTCGTCAGTCAAATTTTTTTAAAACTTTAGTAATTTTTTTCTCGGAAAGTTGGCAACACTGGATATTAATAAAATTATATAATTAATGGGAGCATTAGGGAAATCTTTTCTGAAAATCTAATCAAAATGGGATAAATAATGTAGTAAATATGAATTTTTAAAAACTTTAGTAATTTTTTTTTGGAAAGTTGGCATCACTTGAAAGAAATAAAACCACATGACCCTATCTTGGGTACTAGACAAATTTATCCTGAAAATTTCATTAAAATCGGATGAACCGTCTAGGAGGAGTTGCGATCACAATATTTTGACTGACGACGCATACACCCATATAAACTAAGTTCGGATTCGTCTGATCTAGAGGCTATATGAAGGATTTCTATAAAAAAAATTTTTTTTCAAAATGTTACAGACACCGCACTAAACGCTATACCACTTGTCCTTGCAGTTAAAGTGGTAATAAGTTACCTGTACTATATGCAATCACATGAAGTTAAATGTACACAAGTATTGTAGGTTACATAATTTATTTAAAGATTAATGAAAATGTTTAGATGCTAATTTTATGATCTATTAATAATTCAAATATTACCCATGAAGTTTAATATTTTTACCTATAGAAAAATCAATCATTTACCTATTAATAATTAAAAAATGATCTATAGTAAAAAAAACAAACCTAAACCAACCTACTAACCTAACCTACCCTAAATAGCCAATTACGTAAAAATACTGTATGTATAAATAGCCAATTTCGTATACATACCGTATGTATAAATAGTCACTTTTTTAATTTTATAGATCAAATTTTATAGATTGATAATTATATCAGTAGGTATTTGATTATTTCCATAGTTCGATAATTATTTTCATAGGTCGATAAATATTTCTATAGATCAATAATTAATTCTATACGTCAAAAATTAAAACCATAGATTAATTATTTAATATATAGGTAAACAATTATTTTCATAGGTACTATTCGGTAGATCATATGTTTTTTCATAGGTCATATTTTTATCCAAAATGTTTCAGCCGGAGGCTCCTTGCAAATTTAAACGACTACTGACTACTATTATATTGCAATATTTTTTTTAATGAAAAAAAATAGTATTTGTTACTGAACATGGCATAATGTAATCTTATAATGATTATAGACAATAACAGTCGAAAAATCGACAACATAAATAATATATATTTTAAGTTTTTACTTACGTTTTGAATGGAACGTATCTAATTTGAAGCTGAATACATAAACAATAATAAACAGTTATTAATAAATTATGATTACAGGGATTCAGCTGCATGGCAACAAAAACAAAAACTTCAATCTCACACATTAACAGTGACTCAAATAATGTTTTCACCTGATGATAGAAAATTATTAACAGTATCTCGTGATCGTCGATGGACAATATACGAGAAAAATCTAGAATCCAACCAATACGAATTAAAAGCGACAACAGATAAGAAAACAGGTGTACATAGTCGAATAATTTGGTGTTGTTCATTTTCGCACGATTCGAAATATTTTGCGACGGGCTCACGTGATGGCAAGTTAGTTATTTGGTGGCGAAATAATGAAAAAACACCGAAAGATATTTTAGGATTATATGAAGTAGCTGGTACGCCTCTAGAATTAAAAGGAGAATCTATTACAGCAGTAGCATTTGCGCCGGTTTTACTAAATGACGATTATTTAATTTGTTTGGGATTAGAATCTGGGGTTATGATTTTTTATAAATGGAATATTGATAAATGGGAAAAATTACATCAATTAGATCAAAGGTACGTATATAAATTTTCAGTATATTGAGAATTTATTAATTAATTAATGTCTAATATTAATTACAGTTCGGCGCATCATTTGACAGTGAAACGAATATTGTTTAGACCAAAAGTTGGTTTAGCTGGAAGTAGAAAAGCTAACGAAAACGTTCTACAAGTTGCAAGTTGCAGCTCAGATCACTCGGTTAAGATTCATGATTTATATTTAAATTAAGATTAGTTAAATTCGTTTTTGTAATATATTTTTATGGCAAATAAAATACTATTTTTACTACTTTGACTGCAAGGAAAAAGTAGTATAGCGTTTGGTACGGTGTCTGTAACATTTTCAAAAAAAAAAAAAAATTGTATAGAAATCCTTCATATAGCCTCTAGATGACGAATCTGAACTTAGTTTATGTGGGTGTATGGATGTGCGTCGTCAGCTCGCTCGCTCGCTTGCTCGCTCGCTCGGTCGTAAGTCAAAATTTTGTGGCCGCAACTCCTCCTAGACGGTTCAACCGATTTTAATGAAATTTTCAGGATAAATTTGTCTAGTGCCCAAGATGGTCATGTGGTTTCGGTTTTTTCCAGTGATGCCAACTTTCCGAGAAAAAAATTACTAAAGTTTTTAAAAATTCATATTGGCTACATGATTTATCCGATTTTGATCAAATTTTCAGAAAAGATTTCCCTAATGCTCCCATTAATTACATAATTTTATTAATATTCAGTGTTGCCAACTTTCCGAGAAAAAAATTACTAAAATTTTAAAAATTTTATTATGGCCATGTTATTCAACCGATTTCACTCAAATTTTCACAAAAGATTTTCCTAGTATTCATATAATTTATGTAATTTTAACAAAATACAGTGTTGCCAACTTTCCGAGAAAAAAAATAGTAAAATTTTTAAAAATTTATTATGACCATTTTATTTAACCGATTTTAATCAAATTTTCATAAAAGCTTTTCCTAGTGCTTAAATAAATTATGCAATTTTAACAAAATACAGTGTTGTCAACTTATCTAGAAAAAAATCACAAAATTTTTAAAAAATTCATTGTGGCTACATTATTTATTCGATTTTGATCAAATTTTCAGAAAAGTTTCTCCTAGTGCCCACATAAATTATAATATTATTAAAATACAGTGTTGCCAACTTTCCGAAAAATGTCAAAGTAGTCTATATATGGGTTTACCCATATACTTCTAATCTTGTTAATTAATGTATAAGTACAGTGTTTTCTAATTAACTGGTGATAGATTTTAACTATAGCTGTTTTTTTTTTTACATTCCACTCAGATCAGTAAATCTTTTAAACGAGCTGAGTTATGCCGATTGAGTTGTATTGATAAATAAAACAGTTTATTTGAAAGTGACGTTTAAAATCTAAGTTCCACATATGATATAACCTAAAATATTAGATGAATTTGGATTGTTTGCGTTGATAATTTATTGCAACTCGCCGCGGATATCTATTGTTTGATTTCACAATAAAATATTCAAATATAAATGTCAACCTATCAAACACGTTATCAAATCTGAAACTAGGAAAATTTGAATTGTGCATGTGCGCTCACTTGAATCTCAGCTAAGCACTAGCTAAATATCAAACTCAGTATCGGTAAGGGGGGAAGCAATTCACTCACTTTGAACTCAGTTACGAGACGATAAATAAAACAGCTATTATTTCAAGGTTACTGATATTTGTTGATCTGAACTGAATTTTTCGGTAAAAAAAACAGCTTATATAACTACTAAAGTATCAGTTAATCATCAATTTTCGATTCTTCAGAATTCATCAATCTAGTATAAAGTTATTTAAGTTTTCACAGTACGTCTTCATTAGGAAAAATGATCATGTTTTAGTTTTCTTGAAAGATTTGGTGATAAATCTTTTGTTAAATTCAATATATTTTAACATTTTATTATTCTGTGAGACAGTTGTTAAAGTTCCTGATAAAAAAATGCAACAAATATGTGTTGCTATCAACCATTTAGGCAACTAGATAAAATTCATATTGTGGTTCGGTTACCTGAATTGTGGATTTAGTTAGAAGACTAAAATTTTAATTCTGTGCGTACCGTAAAAAGACGTTCTTACACCATAGATTACTGTATATTTATATTATTTTATTACATAATTTGAAAAGAAATATTAAGTGTGTCTTTAGTAACGATATTTCAAAATAAGCTTTGTTTTCGGTAACAAATATCTAAAAGCAGCAACTTACAAAAGAAAAATGTTACATCTTAAAAAAAATAAAATTTTATTCTCTTATACACTTAGAAGTAAAATAGTTATTTATTGAGAAAAGTAATATATCGATATTAAATATTTGCCTGCATTTGATAAATCTGACTGTAAAATTGAAAATAATGTAACTATCTTGGGGAATTAATATTTATAATATAATATTTGATATAATGAATTTTAAAAAAAGGATGTGGGTTATTACAATATATGATTATTTAAATAAATGTAAGTTTTTTTTATATAATTCTATTATAATTAATTGTGATAGGTTGATAAATATTAATACAGAACTAGAACCTAAAGCCATTTTTATTTTAATACATAATAAGTTTATTGTAATTCAGGTATCTAATTAATTACAAGGAAATTGACAACATTGATTTTAGTATTTACAAAAATATTTTAAATAAATTTTGACAAATAACATTTTAAGTAAATTTTAACATAATATTTTAAATCCAATTTACATGTAATATTTTAAATAAAGTTTAATATATAATATTTTAAATATATTTTTAACATATCTATATACAGGATGTTCGTTCGCCAGGTTGATATAGGGCAATAACATGGGATATCGATAATATTCAGAATACTTTTTTCTGAAGTAAAATTCGGAGAAATACTTAGAATACTTTTCGATATTGAATTAAAAGTTCTATAATTTGGTTTTAATTTTAATTTGCTAGCATGTGCCGTTTGGGCGCTACAATTTTTTTTAAAATGTTTTCTAGAATTTTCAATAATTTTTCCTGCTAAATCAATATGAGTTAGAGAAAAAAGTTACGTAGCTATTATGTAGCAAATTTTTTTCTCTATTTTACTGAATTTGTTCAGATTCTTTGAGCAAATTCAGTAAAATAAAGAAAAAAATTAGCTACATAATAGCTAAGTAACTTTTATCTCTAACTCATACTGATTTAGCAGGAAAAAATATTGAAAATTTTGAAAAACATTTTAAAAAAAATTGTAGCGCCAAATTAAAACTAAAATCAAATTATATAACTTTTTATTCCCTACCGAAAAGTATTCTAAGTATTTCTCCGAATTTTACTTCAGAAAGAAGTATTCTGCATATTATCGGTATTCCATGTTATTGCCCTATATCAACCTGGCAAACGAACATCCTGTATATATATAAACCAGTGTATGTCTGTCTGTCTGTTTGTCCTTTATGCATTACTACACCATTCATCCGATCGCCATGAAACTTTGGGAAGTTGTTGAGTACACTCCCGCGAAGGTTTCTGGGGCTCTAGGGGCCCTCATAATTTTTCGAATACTGAATTTTTGCGCAGTTGCGCAGCAACGTGCGACGGGAAAGTTGCAGTTGCGCAGCAACGCGCGACGGGAAAGCTAGTTTTAAATAAATTTTAATTTTTAAATAATTTTAATGTATAATATTTTTATAATTTTTTTGCAAAAGCTCTTAATTTTAAAGATTCTGTAATATAATTGTAATTGTGTAGTTGGAAATTTCTTCAAAATTTTTCAGATGTACATTACGAATGGGATCAATATTAGGTAAGATATGAAAAAATGTTGCAATATGTTTTCCTGAAATAAATTACATATTGAGCAAATCTCGTTTGTGCAGTTTCTATTAATAACATTTCTATTAATAATATCACACCTACGGGAATCAACTAAAAGTGTTAATGTGTACATCGTTTCCTTCACAGTTTAATATTATATTAAATGTTTAGTTTTTCAAAGTTAGTTGTTACCACCCCACGCATTATATTTACTGTCAACACCTTATGGTTACTATAACAGTTTAATGTATTTTATGTATTTAATAATTTGTATCAAAACGTAATAATTTTATTTTTCCACACTGTTACATTTGCATAAACATTGATATTTATTAGGACATGTTTTCTTATACACGCAGAAAACTCTGCCATTGTAAGTTAAATTGTTTTTTACAATTGTAATATATTTATTTATGTGTTATAATACAGGGCCTGAAGACGGAAATAAAATATTTTCGAAAGCTTGTTCAATGAATTGAGTTGTTTTATTTGATTTCTGCCTGACTGAAAATCCCAAGAAACATATAAATACAAAATTTTTCCAGTCACTAAACTAAATCTACATATATATATATATATATATATATATATATATATATATATATATATATATATATATATATATATATATATAATATAATAAATGCGCAGAAATTTTTTGATGCACTTTATTGTCATATTTACCAGCTGTGGAAAAATCGAAAGATCTTTAGTAGCGAATTGTAATTGCAGTTAGCAAAATAGCGGAATAGTAAATGTATTCGTGCAACAGCATCAGCATCAGCAGGAGCCTATGGCAGGAGCGGTGCAAGAAAGCTCGGCAACGGCAGCAGGTCGCTGCTAGGCGTGTATAGTGTGGTTGTCAGGGCAGTCGGGTTCCGAGTCGGTGTGTCATGCCAATGCCAGTGTATGTGTACGTGACGTAATTTTATAGGGCTGGGTCCAGCTGAGTTAGTGCGCATGTCCGTTTTAAGCTCGCGCTTGTCGGTGGTGAGACGATGCAAGTGCCTGCGCACTCTGCACACACGCACGACATAACGCGATGGAGCTTCGTGCTGTAAACACCAGGCGTCAGCCGAAGCTGTCGTACGTTATTGAGCATTCGCAGACTTGTTTTACAACACAGTAGTTGTCCGCCCGCGTGGTGCTTAGCGTTAGGCGAAAGGCGATTCACTCACTCACGTTCGTTCACAGAGAGAAGGGTCGGTCGAATCGCATTCACTCTCAATTCACCCATCGCTCTCTCTGCTAGTGCTAGTGTTGTTGCTAGTATTGCTGCTGGCTCGCTGGCTGGGGGACAAACAGGCGGCTCGTCGAAACGGAGAGACTTTCCTAGTTTTTGTGCGGCTTAAATGTACCAGATTATTGATGAGATGATGGCTGTGAAACATGCAGTTAAAACGTAAAACATGCTGTGGATATATTGTGGACTGTTTCTGTTCTTCACGATCGCTGGCGAACCGGGACCGGTTTATGCGGCCGCTGCCTATGCGAATAAGAGAGGTAAGTTGCCTACCTGTCTGCCTACCGATTACTCTCTCGCTTGTCTTTGCTTTGCCTCATACCTAATTTTTTTTTAATAAATTATTTTCTGCAACCCAATTTATAAGCGTGTTGTGAGTGCTGTATTATATAGGATACGCGTGCATCTTACGAGACAGCATCATCACTAACTTATATACCCTACTTTCGTTTTGGTTCAAAATTGCTACACATTAAACACAGTGTGAAATTGGTTTAAGTGATTGTCATTTTAAATTATTTTTCTTTTACAAATAAAAATAAGTGTTGTGTGCGAGAAATTGGTACCAATGAAGTTGAGTGTATTTTTGTAAATTCAGTGTGCGAAAATTTGGGTTATAAAATTGGATTATAATTAAAATAAAACAAATTAGTGTTTATAAAATATATTATAAAAAACGTCGAAAATTAATTGTAATTTTAAGTAGAAGTCTTTGATTTATAAAAATTGTATCAATATTCGCTAAATATAAAAAAAAAACATTTTTATAACATAAATATAATATTTTATAATGAATTTAATTCTTAAAAATAATTGCAATAATACAAAGTGTAAAATAATACTTTTCAAAATAAAAATGTATTAAACTTATCATGTATTAATATATTATACTTTTTTTAAGAATTTTAAAAATTTATATTTACTTAGCTATCAATTTTTACAAATCTGTATCTGGCAAAAAATATCAATCATTTTGACAAATATTATTATTTTTTTTTATAGAAAATGTGAATTAAATGTGTTCAATATTTTTATTTTATATATATTTTAACGTGGCATTTTTTATTTATTATATATTTTATATGGGATGTCAAAATAAATTAAAAAAATGAAAAAATATCATGTATTTGAATATTTATTCAGATATAAGCAACTTGTACACATATTTGAAATTTTGGTTGCATTTCTAAAATAACAAATTTTACGCTATTTAATTATAAATCATAATTGCAATTTTATTGACATATCTAAAATACCAAAATTAGTTTTAATTATACATGAAATTATTATCTTGTGACATAGTTTAATTTATCAATTAATATACCAAAATTTGTTCACGAATAGATAAATACAAACGATATTAATCATATCTCAAAGTTTCTAGAAAAATTGCGAAACAAAAATATATATGATATTTAGTGTAATTACAATAAAACAATAACTCTGTGCTATCGTGTTAAAAAATAGGAATATTTTCTCTGCACAACGGGATCATTATAGCCATTACAAAGTAATTTGTGACACCGGCAACTAGATGAGCAGAGGTGCGTGAGTGCTGCCTATCTCTGGGCCGCGGGGTTACCTTATTTTGCGGACAGTTTTCAAGTGTAATAAGGTCTATGACAGACTTATGTCTACGCCGGTGCTTGAGATAATGTGGGCCAGGTGCTACACGAAAAGTTCATTGTATTTTAAATTCCTTTTTTGAGGGAAATCAGATTTTTATGCATTTACTTTGCGTTAGTGACTATATGTATAATATTTACTTCTGGGATTTTTGAAACTCTTAAAAACTATAATATAATTTTAAATATATATTTGTTTTTAAACTGTACGTATTTGCAAGTTAATAAAAAAAATTAGTGTTAAAATTGAATCGAAAACAATTAAATTTTTGACAATATTTATATAATTTTTTTAATTTAAATTTTAACAGAAAAAATGTTGCTCTATTACGGTGTTAGTATTTGCTAGAAAAAAAATTATCTTTTGACATCTAATATTCAACATCCAAAATTATTTACTAAAACTTGCCAGTCAAAAATATACTATTTTGTCTATATTAATGAGTACAATACTCATATGTTGCGTTAGTGGTTTTTTTTTTCAATGAAAAGTATATTTTAATTTAATTAGTATATACTTAAAAGCAAATAAAAAAATGTGGTTTAATATAAAAATAAAGAACAATTTTGTTTCTTGAAATCTGAGTTAAAATGAACCTGGTTCTGCATTGTAAATTTTTTTGCTTTATACAAATTCTGTATGTAACACAGATTATGTATTTTACATTGCTACAATGAGCTAGAGTAAAAAAATATTAGAAAAAATAAATCTAGAATTAAGTAAATAAATAAAAATGCAAAACTGTATTATAGAAGAAAGCTAAATACTTTTTGTTGACATATAAAAAAAAACTGCTTTGAACTGAAAGTGCTTTAGCGAATATACATATAAAATATGAACAAATAATGTAACATGATTTGTAAAAGAATATATTGAAATATTTCAGTAAATATAAAAGTTTTTAAAGCATGGAAGTAAATTAGTGATATCAATGAAAATTTTATTATTATAAAATAATACTGCCGTCTGATGATTAAGGGGGATTGGTATGATAAAAAGTATTCCGTAAGAATATGAATGTTTGCAAGTGGTGAAATTAAAAGAAAGAGCAGGTGTCAAGTATGTGAACGAAGAATATCAGAATAAGAATTCTTAACGTAAAAATGTCTTCTGTTTGAATAAGAATGATTTGTGCCACATTCTCTATGAATATACATTTTGATAATATTTATTTATTTATTTAACTACACCAAACAGGCAACAGTCCAATTAAATAATACAAACATAAACTTATAAAACATTCACATAATACATAAATTTATTTAAAACAATTAAGTGTGTGCAATGTGTAAATGATTAACAAAAATTCGGAGAGATTTATTTAATGAGTGACACAATTGATAAATGGGAGATTTTGTTAGAAGATTAGAATGAGCAAAAGGTAGATAAACAGTATTTGTACTTCTTATAGCGGAAGGAAGAAGAAATTTTAGTTGTATGTTTATAGTTATAATTTTAATGTTAAAGTAAAGGCTTTTTCAGACTATTTTACGTACCATAAAATTAGTATGTATTATGCTGCTTCAGCACAGATCTAGTGTTTCTCAAAGAAACTATTCGCTAACATAAACAAATACAAATGCACGATTTTTGTTTTATAGGCTGCTGTTGGTTTTATTGCTGCCAAAAATTGAGATTATTAATCTCTTTAACAAATTTTTATTGTGTTTTCACAAAAAAGTAGAAAATTCAGAATCAATAACATTACGACTAAAATATCAAATAAATTTTTTGAAATAAATAGGGTAGCATGAGTATGACTGATCTTTAATTTATAGTTAATTTTCTAAATAATACATTACATTACTTAAATTGAATTAAAATGTATAAAAACCAGAGCATGAAACCGGTTAATCATTATTTTTGTAAAAACATTAACATTAACCTTAATCGATATTTTAAAATTATTAGAAACGGGTAACTTTTAATCGAAAAATGATACATTTTTTTGGGAACAAAACCGACATATGAAATTATTTTTATGTATATAACGTACATTATTCAACAAAATTTATTAATTTTAAACTTTGGTACCACATACTTTGCTTATGCAAGCACATTCATATTAAACAATTTTAAAGCAGTTTGACAAATACTGGTATAATTGTTAAAATTTTACTATTTGGTCGCATAATAAATATTAAAAAAATATATAAATTTATAGTTTGACAAAAAATATATATAAATTATTTATACAGTTCGATGAAAACCAACTTGAGTCGGTATTTTGTGTTCTGCATGAATAACTAACCGAGCTTTGAAATTAAGCAGGATTTTAAATTCATAGTTAAATTTGATAGATGGAACATATAAATTTAACAACTTGTTAATGTTTATACAGAAAATGTGTATTTAATTTAATTGACTACCGAATAATTTTAACTGAGATTCAATATTCCGGTCCTTAAAATATACTAAAAAAACTAGTTAAAGAACGAAAACCGATATTAAAATATAGTTTTTGATACTGGTTAATTGTTAACCAATAATTTTATGGATTACATGGTCCTGACAGGAACATTATAAGTGTCTTTAAATTTGTTACATATTGAAATATAATAAAATTGAATTTGTGTCAAATATCAACTTGAAAACAAGATAAATAAAACAAGTAAATGGATAAATAAACGAGAACAATATGAAATATATTTTTATTTGACAATGCAATTAAGTTGCGTATATAAAGTCTTTATTTATTTGGAAAAATTATCTTATATAGATATCCGGTTCGAATTTGAAGTGAAAAGCTAAAATAATACGCCAGTTTTCTTATTTCAATTGTACCAGAAACGAAGGAAGAAGGAATAAGCAGTCGTGTAACACGAAACGCAGTAGAAGAAAATAAAATAAAACAATTTAGGCAAACAACTCCAAACAATTTTAATGAGCGATGCGCTGTCTTCTGTTGTATTGTAGATATATATAAGTGTATACATATATAGATCTTTATTTTGCTGAAACAAACGGCCATTTTGAGTGGCTTCGCTATGTTATTAGATTTTCATGGTCTCAGCATTTGAAAGTATCGGAGGCAATATAATGAATGGAACATTTCTTTCTGTTTCTGTCTCCCTCTTACGCGCACGCTAAGCCTATACATAAATTGCTAAAGTTTCGCGTTGGATATACAATATTTTGTCGCTTTTGCGAAAGTATTGAAATAAATTATTTATATTTGCTGAAATGTGGGACTATTGTTCCAGTTATATTCGAGAAATATATTGGTATAAGGTTATTAAATATTTCTTTACAAATATAAATAAAATACTACACATTATATATGTTACAATTTTATGCTCTATATTTAAATACATTGCTTAAAATAATTATATTCACTTTTATTGTTTTGTTTCTAATGAAATGTATAAATTACTAGATTATTAGTAAAAAATTTGAAAAGTACTATATCGTATATAGCAACACCACTAATTTGACAAATATTTCAAAAGCAATTTTGTGATTGTGTAACATTCATGGATTTTTCGGAAGTTAGTACATTGACATATTCACGACTGCCAGGTGCATCAAACGTTGCCAATTTGTCAGCATTTTTATTCGTTGTTCAAAGTTCGATTGCATTCAATTTTTGTTTAAGCTGCACTTCTACGAATCCTGTTTAGCCGAAAACTAATTTTTTTTAGTTATGGATTGATGTTCGAAATAAGAACATCTATTTTAAGTTAGGTACGTCAATTATTAACATTAGTTCATTCTTCTTCTTCCTTTAACTCCTAATTGGAGCATAGGAGCATAGCTAGAGTTTGAATGGTTTGTGTGCTAAGCATTAGTTCATATATTGTAATAATTTTAGTTTTTGTTTGTTGTAATATATTTTATTAAACAGTTTTATTTCATTATCTAAATAAAATTATTTTTTATATTGTTTTCGTTTTTTTCGTTAAAACTTTAAGCAATTAACCACGTTTGTTGCAATTGTTATTTCCGCTCAGACTTGCCGAAATCGTTTTTAGTAAAAACTTATAGACTATTACAATAGATAATAAATTTACAGAATTTCAATAAATTGGTCAAACGGTGTTGAGTAATAATTCAATAATTAACTGATGTTAGTAGAAAAAGATATTTGTTTAACTGATTCGAAACAAGAGTGCAAAAAATTGATGTTGTTAGGAAAGTTGGTGTAATAAGTCAATTAAGATGATTTGACCTTCTTGAACGTATGTTTAATGAACGTTTTGTTAAAGTAATTTATATGAGTGACATTGAAAATGCATATTTACGTAGAAAATAAATTAATTTCTGACTGTATAATTATTTTATATGAACAATCATAAATATCAAGAAAATATATTTAATTTAAAAATTAAATTTTGTATAAATACGTGGAATATATAAGTACGATAACTGATTTAAAAGATAACGTGGCATAACGCAGTAGAGGGTAAGGCAAACGAACGTATAGCGTATACAAAGTAAAGTACGGTAAAATAAGATAAGTGAACACATAACATAATAGGAATAATAATAATTTGATTAGCGTAGCTGTATAATATGCCGTATGCGTTTCACGGTACAAGATGCATTTCAAAGTTAATATGATATATTGCATGCATGTATCATGCCTGCACAAATTATATATGTAAATTAACATGGCAACGTGGTAACATGGCACCGTTTGTTATATCATTTGACTCTGCATTGCACGCTCTCCTAAGACGTCTTGTTTAACTTTTCATTTAATTTTAAAAAAAATATGCTCGGTATGGTCTTATTTCATGACGAAAAGGAAGATATTGCAGTGGAATATAGAATGTGTTTATAATTCTTAATATAACAAATTTTAATTTTTTATTTATTTAAAATGTTAAAAATTACCTAATAATAATAATTCTATTATTCATCTTACAAGCAAACATATCGAGGTGTTACACACCGATTTAAATGAGCTTCAGGTATCAAGTAGAACACGACACGTATTTTTTTTATCGGCAACCGTCAAGGTTTAGGGGGTGAAAATCACTCCCAAAGTTTAGAGTAAAATTTATTTTTTTTACTCGGAAACTATGCATTTTAGAACAAAACTATAAAACTTCTTTTTTTAAGAGCTATTCAGCGATGGTATTAGTTTTTTTTCTATACGATTTGTAAAGTTACCTTTTTGCACTCCTGACATATATTTTACTCCATATTTAATAGTTATGTAATTTTTTTCAAAATTTTATTTTATATTAAGATAGCCCAATTAAAAATAAAATTGACGTGTTTTTGGTTTTTTAAATTATTTATTGTTTTAAGGGGTTATTCTACTCCTCATGTATACACTCGTATGTACTCATAAGTAAGTTTGAGTATTTATAACTCGTTAATATTAAATGATAGAAACAAAAGTATTAGTATTTTTTTATTTGTTTATTTAAAAAAAGTATGAATGTAAATTGTAAATAAATAAAGTATTCTTAAAGGCAGCAAAACATTAGAAGAGGAAATGAAAAAAGAAATATATTGATTTTAAATCTTAAGCCATTGCTTATTTCATTAAATTCTTTTGAAAACCATTTTTTAATAAAACTTGCTAAAAATTAACAATGTGAAATTCAGTGTCTAATCGTTAAAAGAACTGATTAAAATATTTTACATTTCTCCATTAACAAATACAAAACAGCAGCATAATTAATTCGTTATAGTGTCATTCAGATCAAAAGATTTAAGCTACAGAACATTAAAACGTTAAAACGCAATAAATCTGTCCATATATTTTCCCGAGTTAATTAGATGATTCGTTTAGTCATCAAGCACACAGAATCTTCTGTTTCAAAGTCGAAGTTTCCCCGAATTATTCAAGCGAATTTTATAGTTATTTATGTTAGATAGGTATGTGAAACACACAATAAATACACGTACGTCGGCATAATGGTTTTCGAATGTATAGTGTTAAGTAAAAGTGGACCAACTCGTTCAACTGCTAATCTTTTGCCAGCAAAGGAAAATTCATTTTTGATTAACATGCGCTTTTAAACGACGTAATTATGCTTATCGTTAAATCTGTGTGGGGGGATGGGGGGTGGCACGCCCTCATCCTTCCTATTGCTGGTGAGTTACGTTCGTGCGGACTGCAAATGGTCTTTTCTAGTCGTTCAACAGGATCGGAATCAGTTTTATTCTATACACACGAAATATTGTTAGTTATATACTTATGATGTAGGTTTGCGCACTTTTTAAATAAATTTGTATGTACATATCGTCCGATTTATATTCAAATTCTAACTTAAAATTCGATTCTGAGATAAACAGAAATAAACATAATGTTAAAACAGAAAAATCTATGTTGTTATTGTTGCATAATTCCAAATGTGAGGAATAGAAGAGCATGTATGAGAGGTCTCATGAATGTGGATGAAGCAAAGTTACTTGTCTAGATAGGAATGTTTGTAGGAAGCTAATTTCGTCATAGTGGAAAGAGTTTGTGTTATATAATTTTGGGTACATGGCGTGATTGTATATGTATGTAAATATTATTATTATTTGTTAAAATTTGTTTTTTTTTTTATAGCAGAAAATATACATATATATATATATATATATATATATATATATATATATATATATAGTTTTGAAATATCTATATCTAAAACACTCTTTAGAGAAGAGGAAGTTTGTTACAAATTAATATTTTTAATTAAGAGTGTAAGAGTATTATATATTTATTTTTGTACCACACCCTTTTGGGTACATGGCGTGATTGTGTATGTATGTATATATGTATGTATTTTGGACAACTAGTTTCGATTACTGGTTCTCAAGTTCATTTTCAATTTTGAATTAATTAAACTTTAAAATATTTGTATAGTAATTTAGTTAAAATTATAATTATAATTACAGTTGAATTAATATAGTTAAAACTATTTTCAAAGATCTTATGTTATATTATGACATTATGACATTAGAACGTTTAATTTCGTACAAAATAATATACAATAGAATCTCTTTTTATGCGTATTTTTTAAATGCGGTTTTCAAGTTATGCGGTGCAATTTTTAATGTAAATTTCGGGGGTTCTCCCGTTGTATTATGTACATATACCGATTTATACGAGTTATTTCGTCTAAATTTTCCTCATTTTTATATTATAATAGAGAAAAAAGCACCAAAGATAGGTAATTTTTTTAGAAATGAAAATTAAAATTTTAGGTCGCTTAACAAAAAGAGAAAGATCTACAGCAGGGGTGGCCAACCCAAATGATCTTGCGGGCCACTTTGGAAATACATCATAACTTCGCGGGCCACAAAATTATATATCCCCATATTAGATTTAGATAACACTATAGACATTTTTTTGGAGTGAAAAATTGAAACAATGTGTTGTTATTATATGTATTTATTATTATTCTTACATGTAAACATAGATAATATAATAATAATGATACTAACACTAAAAATTAAATATAAAAAATATATAAATATAAATGAAATAATATGGAGATCAAAATTGAAAACTATAATTCCTATTAAGAATATTGCAGATATTATAACATAAATATATTTTGTAAAAGTGTCATGAGTCTCGCGGGCCGCAAAAATGTTTAAAGCGGGCCGCATGCGGCCCGCGGGCTGCGGGTTGGCCACCCTTGATCTACAGCGATCAGATTTACGAACTAATTTTGTTCATTGTTTTTTTGCTTTTTTTTTGCAATTTTCGCAATTTTGCTATACTCATTGCTTTGGTTTTATGCGGTTTTAGAAAACTGAGGAATGCATCTCTAATTTTACACGCGAGCTGTGTCTTTTTTTGTGCGATTTTTTTATATACGCTTTTCTGCGGAATTTATCTACCGCATAAGAAGAGATTCCTGTACATTTAATTACTAAATAAACACATTACTTAAAAATATTATTTTTCTTATCTGTCATCTTGCTTTTAACTGCAGGTGACATTTAGTGACGATTATTTTTATGTTGAGGTTATTTTTATTGATTGTGATTAAAAATATTATGAAATTAATAAATTATAGAGCCTTGTTCTCATTTGATTTTGTCAGTAGTGCAATTTGTAATTTCGATACACAATTTACATTTTTATAACTATATGAATATATTTTATTTTTACAATTTAAATAAACATTTTAAAGAATATGTTTTATAAAAATACGTTTAGTTAGGCATCTCATTGTACTTAACTGTAATAAAATTCCTGAACTATTATTTCATTTTACATTAATGTAAATTGTTGATATTTAATACATAATATTTTTAAAGATATAGAAAAGTAATTAGAAAATGTAAATGGATAGATAATGTTATACTGAACTTTTACAAATTGCTTAGTAATTAATAAAGGTAATATTATGATGAAGTAAATGAATAAGTTTGAAATATAGTAGAATAAACTTTCAACATAATATTATTTAAAAATAAATCGTTTTTTATTTATATAATGCTGATGTTAAAATTAAAGTAAAATACTATTTTTTAATAAATTATTTTGTGAAATTAAAGAGTACATATACAAAATAAATAAAAAAATATGTAAATATATGAATATTCATTAAATATTGATTTTGTTTTATATTTAGAACATATATAATAAATAAATAATGATTGTTTGTTAAAGTTTTAACATTTTTGTAAAATATATATAACAATATATTTTTTTAATTGCAAATATATTTTTATTTAATTATTTTGTTTTACAAATGATATTAAATTATGCAATTACAAATATATGTGCGTAAAATATGATTCTGTATTTATTTATTTTTATTTTGGTATATATATTTTAATTATTAATAACTAATTAGATTATTAATTGAAAATTATTTTAAAATTAAAATTGTAATAATTAAAAAGATTGATGTTATTTGTTTTACAAAAAAAATATAGCATTAAATATTATTATTTTATTGATAAATTTAAAAATAATTAAAACAATATTAGAATATAGTAAACAATATTAAAATGACTAATTAATTGTAATTGTTAAAAAATATATTTATTATTAAAAGTACGTTTTATATTTGTCGCACAAATACTGAATATCTATCGGTTTTTGTTTTTGCACAATTATAAATATTGGAGATTTTGTTCTCTCCTTTTTTATGTTTTTTCTCTAATGATTAAAATGCATAATAATCTTATTACTGAATCTACACTGAATTGAATTCGATCAATATCTTCAAAAAATAGAAGTGATTTGTATAGACACAGATTACTTAATATTTCTATGACATATATTTAGAATAATTGTCACTAGGTGTCACTAGCCGCACTGGACCTGCTAACTTGGAACTGAAAGCAGGAAGGCGTTGGGAATCGTCCGGAAAATGTTTTGTTTAGTAATATGTTTGTTAAGTAATTACGTTATTTTATACAAATTAACCTAGTATCGTGCAGTGTTTTGTTATTTATGTTATTTATTAACATTTGTTATGAACTAGAATTTATATTGGAAGAAGTTTGTACACTTATTAGTTTCGTCAAAGAGGTTAAGTGGTATATCTGCATATGATCAGGTAAATTTTTTGTTTTATAACCGTATAAGATAATGTGGAAAGGTTGCATATTTGACTAGGAATGTTTAGTGAAAACTAATTTCTACTGGAATGAAAAGATTTTGTTTTGTACGATTATGAGGCACGTTATGTGAATATGCATATGGATTTCATTCTATAAGCAAAACAATTTTAATTAATAATAATACGCAACATATTTCAAAGCTATTATTGTGATATTTTGGTTTTATACAAAAAAATCGATTTAAGTTAATCATTATTAGGTTTGTTATAATTGAATTCTGAACTATCTTTAAAACTGTACGTAGTATATGTAGTATTGTAAATCTACATTCCTTATTATAAATAATTAAAATATAATGGTAGGTTTTTATCAAAATATGGCAATAATTTATTTTTTTAATAATTTAAAATAAATGAAAAATTATAAATTATGCTATTTGACTATTTTTTATAAATAAATGCTACGTTGTAAGTTGAGAATTTACAAAATATTACGTGTTCGGTTCTGTAACTGTATGTTAAATCATTAGAGCAACCCTTTTACTATATACATGCAAACTTTCTTCCCCTAGAATTTCTATACCAAACAGAGATTAGTCACAACTCGTTTGGATTACAACAAACGGCTAATAAAACACAAATTAATGCTGTGAAATATTTGCATCTAACCTATAAAATTACCTAAGCGAAATCATGCCCATATAATACATTTTATTACATACAGAATATACTATTTTCGTTATCTATCTCAAGTTAATTGCAACCGTTCTTATTTTGAATAATAAATTTTAATAATTTGATAATTTGATTTCAATATTATTAATATATGAATATATAATAGTATATTATGTTACGAGGAGTAGAAAGTGATGATTATTGCTTTCTATTCCGAGTGACACATGATTTTTTCAAGCGTTCTAAATGGCGATTTAAGCAAAAAAAAATACTATAAGCTAAAAAAAAAAGAACTTTATCTTAAAATTTTTGGAATAAATGTATATATTTTTACATTACATTTATTCTCTGGTTAACTATTCTACTTTTTATTCGGGGGGGGGGGGGGTGAAAATAACGGACCTAAAGTAAGTGAGAACAATAGGTGATTTTGTAAAATAAAAGAGCAAAACGGAAGAAGGAGTACTCGATGCGTATTCACGTTAGGCATGCGTGACCTGTCACCTCGCCGATATGTCATCGGTAGCAGACGCGTATATACTCTTGTACGTTGGTGCTTGTAAGTTTGATGTCATTTATAGTGGGTACATGATCTTGTTTGGAGATTAACTTAGATAGATTGGTTTAGATAAGTTGTGTGTGCAAAAAAAAAAGCGACACCTAGAATTTATGGATGCTGTTTATATATTGATTGATGTATCGTTGGATATGACAAGTTTTAAATATTTTTTGCATATATTTCTCAGATGATACACACAGCCAGAATTATTGTATTCCTTCAATTACATTTTCTTATTAAATTTTAAAAAAGCCGGATAACGGATAAGAAATCATAAATATCAAGTCTTAACATCAAATTTTCGTATTTAAAATTTACAGTATGCAACATTTTCAATTATATTGGGTGTTCGTTCGTTAAGTTCGTATGGGCGTTTAACATGCAACTTCGATAATTTGTGACATAAGTACTTTTTTCTCGAGTTAAATTTGGAGAAATACTTTTTGATAGACACCTTTTCGGGTATATTGCGTGATTGTGTATGTATATGTGTAATAAGCCAAAATTATATTTAATTTTTTTAATAATTTTTTTTCTCGGAAAGTTGGCAACCCTGTACGGTAGTCAAATTATGTAATTTTTGTGGGCACTAGGAAAATCTTTTGTGAAAATTTGATTAATCAACAGAAATATACATACATACATACACAATCACGCCATGTACCCAAAAGGGCGTGGCACAAACTTTTTCATCATCCCGAAATCAGTCGCCTCCAAACATTTCTATCCAAACAAGCAACTTTCGCTTCATCCACATTCATAATTCCTCTCATACATGCTCTTTTATTCCTACTACTTGGAAACTTTCGCTCACGCAAAACACTCTCAATCATACCACTCTAACTACTCATCTGACGTCCTCGCAAACGTATACCATCAAAATCATTCAAATAAATCTTTTTAACCAAACATTCATTAGACATTAGCTCAACATGTCCGAACCATCTTAACTGACTCTAACACTGCAACTTTTGCTACAACATTTTTTTCAATTTCACTCTCATCATACACTAATCTATTTCGCACCTGATCTCTCCTATTTACACCACAGAAATATAACAGATCTAAATAATAATTCTCATTATTAGAATAACACAATTCTAAAATTCACAGATTTATTTTACCTGTACTTGTTTTTTTGTTCCTTTAGTCATGTTTACCAAAGCGGGGCATTCTTGTAAAACGGGCCGCATCTCCAGGGGCCTTTGTAAAAAAAAGATAAAAAAAATCTGCGACACTCGGCAAGCGCCGCGTGTCACTTCATTAAAGATACTTTAACAGGACCGTCATAGTTAAAAATCGATTCGAACCGAATGCATTCTGCAAACACGATGAGCGGGGTCGTAACTTTGTTGATGCGAAGAAAACATATAGGAGAAAATAATGTGGAAGGGTTTTAAGGATGTGAGTGATAAGGGAGAATAAAAGTTGGTCAAAATAGAGTGGAATTTGAAATAATGGTTGTATTTCAATTGAGAAAGATTGATGTTTGCAGTTTTCCTGTCTTATGGTTATATTCTAGTATATGTAATTTTTCATTCGACTGAAAGAAACAAAACACGCTGTTACGTTACATCGTTTTTCAGAATACCATCATTACATACATACACAATCACGCCATGTACCCAAAACGGTGTGACATAAACTATTTCTATTATCCCGAAATCAGTTTCCTTCGAACATCTCTATCCAGACAAGCAACTTTAGCTTCATCCACATTCATAATTCCTTTCTCACAGCATGCTCTTCTATTTCTACTACTTGGAAACTTCCGCTCACCCAAAACACTTTCAATCATACCACTCCAACTAAAGCATCGGACGTCCACGCAAACGTATAGCTACAAAATCATTCATATACATTTTTCTAACCAAACGTTCATTAGGCATTCGCTCAAGATGTCCGAACTATCTTAACTGACTAACACCAACTAACTAATATATAAAAAGTATTGGGTTTGTATGGAAAGGTCAATATAAACGAATGAAATAAGTATTCGAATTTTTTATTAGGTTAGGTAAAATGTTTGTTAATATCAATCAGGGTTGGCCTGATTTTAATAATTAGATTTAAATCATGACATATCACAATTTTAATAATTTGATTTTTTAAATATTAATCAATAATTTAAATCAAATTTAATGAATTACTTTTTTAATTAAATTTGATTTCAATTAATTGTTTGATTAAATTATTTAGATATATCTAAGACAAAATAAATATTTAAACAAAACAAACCGGTATAAATTTTTTAATTTAAATTTAAATCTAATCTAACATTGTCGTTTTTTGCTTGTTCTACATTGAAACTCTTAAATATCTACAGCCGGTATTCTCTCACTTCACTTTTCAAAGTGATTTTTGTCAAAATTACTTTTGACGTTTACTTAAAATTATTTGTTAAACAATTTTAATTAGTTTATTTGAATTTTATAATATTAAATATAAAAAATATATCAAAAATAGAAATACTTCCCATATTTGATATGAGGTAGAAGTAAAATTTATTTTAAAATGAAAAATAAATGTATTTTTTCATAAACAAAAGTGGTGGAAATATGGGCCTATATCCCTGAGGATATGTTACTGTGGATGTATTCAAACAGACATAAAATCTAATATTACACGTATAAAATTATATATATATATATATATATATATATATATATATATATATATATATATATATATATATATATATATATATAATTTACATAATAGATACATAAAAATAATTAATAAGCTCTTATTTTCTAAATTTAAATAATAATAAAAAAAAAAATTTTCTGTATTTTTAGATTCAAAAAAATTAGAAACAACCCCGATATCTATTTTATTCAACTTACACTGTAAAAAAATCGATAATTTTACATAAAAAGCTGGAGCAACTACTGATTTACACTAGTTTAATATGTAAATTTATAGACGTCACAGGAAAATTTTTACATTATATAATCGTAATTTTTTAATATGGTTTTTATGTAAAATGGCAACTTTATTTACAGTGTAGATTGAATTGTATACCAAAGTTGAACAAATAAATAAAATTTGGTTTCCTTTAATTAAAAATTTATCAATTTCATGATCATAGTCACTTGTATTTTGTCAATTAGTAACTTGTTTCTATGATCTGTTTATTTACTGTAAATGTCATTTGCATCTTTTTTCCTTATAAAGACGTACGTTGAGTTTGCCGAACCGTTGATTATTAATATATATCAATACAGAACTATATTCTAAAGCCGTTTTATTTTAATTATAATGAGTTCTAAAAGATTTTTGACTATGTTAAAATCTTGAAAGTTAACCAAAATCAAGATCCACCACAATACAAATGCAAGGCTTTTAACCAAAGTTCACGTAGAACACGTCAATCCCCTGGTTCAGTAATCGAATAACGACGTTTGCGTTATAATTTATGCACGTATAATTGCGTGGTCATACCAGGCAGCGATTGCGTGTGTGTGTGTGTGTGTGTGTGTGTGTGTGGTGTCGTATTCCATGCGGCGTGCGTAGTGCCCGCGTTACGTGTTTAGCATAAACGACCCCCGTGTGTCACATCACTGTCACCAATTACATTTCCTTGCATCACATTGCATTTACATTTACGTTACTGGTACAGTGGTACAATTCTCTGTATATGAATATACTAAATACATATATACACTACTACCATCATACTCATACATGTAATACCTACCTCACTCTTTCTAACCCTTTGAGATTTGTTTTTATTAAAAACGTGTGCAAAATTTTCATTTCTCATTATTTAAATGGTGCGCTGTTACATACTGGCGCTAGTGTTCGTACACATCTACATGCGTATAATTAAAGCCGCCTGGAATTATTCGTTTGTTTTTTGTGTTTCGCGTTTTTATTTTGATAGCTAGCTTAATTAAATCTGGCCATGCTATTTTGTTATTTACAATAATTGTTAAATTTTTATTCTCATTTGCAATGTTATATTATTAAGATATAAATTCACATGATTGAGAATAGAAAATGAAATGGATGGTAGAAAAATGACTATATGATACATATAATGTGAAAATTAATGCGAAAGTAGTCAAGGTAGTTTTTAAATAATTAAACACTCATTTTAATATTTGACGGGCTTTCGACAAACGTTCATGTCTTTATCAAGTAGAACAAGAAGAAAACATTTATTAGTAAATATCATATAAATATAGTAATCAAAAACAAAGATATCATTAACAAATTTAAACACATTGTATAAAAATTAAATAAACATACTTTATATTCAAGAGTGTCCTTGTCAAACCATATAAAAAGAAATATGTAATTCATGTATGTAAATAAGTAAAATAAAAATATAAATTCTTTTAAAGAAACTATTGTCACTGTATAACAAATAATAATTCGAAAAACCCAACTTTGTTATACTATATATATATATATATATATATATATATATATATATATATATATATATATATATATATATATATAAATGAGAAATCGACATTATACGAAATAATTCTTTCTCAAGTTAAATTTCGAGAAAAAATATTAGGATCATTTAGATATTAAAAAATGAAAATGATTAAATACAATAAAATCATTTAATTATGTATCATTTTAAATAAATTATTTCATATTATTAGTATTGCTATGACTAGATGTAAAGATCTGAATAAATAATAAATGATTAAATAGTATTATTTAATACTATTCAGTACTATTTATAATAGTATTGTGCTATTTAAAATATATCTAGTCATTTTAATTTGATATGCTGATAATCGAACTCCGGATAGTTGAACTAAATTAAAATGTTATTAATATATCATATGTAAAATATACTTCAACAACAAAATAAAAATTGGAGTAAGAAAGTTAGAGTCGGCTTCCGGATAAACCGAAAGTGCCATCTTATTGCCAATACTTTACTTCAACTGAGCATATCGAAATATCTCTATATATTAAATTTTGTGATATAATATTATATAGTTTTTAGAATTAGAGACAGCGTAAGCTCGTCGTGGGACACCCGATATGTTTCCATTTAATTAAAATTAAAAAAAAACAACAATAAACACTGAAATATCCAAACTGAAAGTGAAATATATCAGGTAATAGTAGGCCTTGCAGTGTGACAAGTTGATTTCGTATTGGTGTTAGGTGAAGAGAACGGCAGTGTGGCATTGGTCTTAAGGCAAATTAAGATAAATGCGTGCAGCGTTTGAGACGTTTGAGGAACGGAGTAGGTTGGCGTACGAGGATTAGACGTCGTCTTATGTCCAGTGAAACGGTTGAACAGTGTCACCGCACTGGGACATTGGGACATTGTTTGCAATTTATCATTGCCATTCCACCGACGCGTTGCGTCGCTACCAGTCTTATGATAGATGGTTGGAACTGTTAGACGCACTCGTTCTGCTCCAGCAATTGTTTTCTTTAAATCAAATTGGAGATGATTTTTTGATGTTTATTCACAAGACATTTACGTAAATAGATAGCTGGATTGACAAAATACTGTTAGGGGATTATACATAGAATAGAAAAGAATCAAACTTGATTTGGCTTTTGGCTAATAAATTATAATATTACAGGATATTTTACAAATGTAGCATAATATTTACAATCTGGTGACATTACAATAATTTATTAAATTATTTATCTAATTATTAAAAGGGGATGTATAAATAAACATTTATGTAATGACAGTTAATAAAAATTGCAATTTAGTCTAGTTGCATGTCAGGTCATGCAAATTAACGCCAAATGTAATAAATACACGTTAGTATGATAGGTTAGGTTAGGTTTCATTTGTTTCAATTGTTAGGTTGTTTTATTTTATAAAGTGATGTTTAATATGCTATTTTAATGTGTATATGCAATAACGGTTGTGCATTTCTATTAATAGTTGTTACATTGTCTTGTTCTGGACCAATTGCAAGACTAATAAATATTAAGAGCAGGTTGATAAGAGAAGCAACAAAAACCTTGTGTATTTTGAACGAAAATTAAATTGTTAACAAATTATTTAAATTTACAAGCAGTTTCATATCGCGTGATAAATAAAACTCAAGTTGGTCGTTCTTTGTTTGTAGTCGTAAAATACTGGTTTAAGATATTATGGTAACAATTGGAATAATAGTGTATTATTTAACGTGCATGTAATGACAGGTATTATTCAAGAGATAGAAGTTTGCAGCATGACCTGCGAACAAGGTATATGAAATAATTTGTAGATACGTTACCAGATACGTTTAAATGCTTAGAATTAAATAAATTTAAAATTGTATTAAAGAAATATTTAATGTAATAAATAATTTAGTAAATACAAATTTAGTGTAATAAATAATGTAAAGATGTATGTAAAATAGCCATGGCTAAATATAGTTTATTATTATTATTATTATGAATATTTGCGGAGAGAAAAGTCTTTTAAATTTAAACTTGTTAACTAAATCAATGAGTTAACTAGTTAACTAATTTGGCATTTGTCTTTAAAGCTTATCATTTATTGGTCAATTGGCAAGTTAACGATATTATTAACTTACAAAGTGTTTTATGAAGTCGGCTCTAAATGTTACGTAATATGTAGATGAAGTATGAAAAAACATGTTATTTTGGCACGTATAGTTTAGTATTTCATTGCATTTAAATTTATACAATGTAAATCTACATAAAAATTTGATAATACCAAATTTAATAATACCAATTTGTACGGTATAAATAAAATGTATACGTTTTTCTTAAAAGAATACCAAACTATATACAATTTCTACACACCGAAGATAAGAAGCAACATACATAATATGTCATAACAGTCCATAAAAAGAAAAATAAACCAGTATTATATATCGTAGTTTCGCATTTGTGTCTGTCATCCGTTTGTAACATATAAAATAATACAGTATATATATATATATAGAGAGAGAAAATATCACATACGAAACAGTGGTGTTCCGTTTCGTAAGTTCGACATTTAGCGTCTTGTCAAGTTGGCGTCGCGTCGAGTCGGGGCCAGGGCGTCCATGTGCGAGAGCATCTCCTGCACATGACGGTCTTGTTAACGTGTCACCGAGGTGTCGTTCGATGCGAGCTTGTTTGCCTCTTTCCGCTTGTGTTTATGACCCGGGTCGCTTCCGCTGCTCTAGAGACATCTTACGGTAAAAATGATGATTTTTTTTCCTTTCCATTTTCTCCTATTGCTGGTTTGTTTTCAGGTTTTCGGGAAGTAATTTTTGGTGAGGAATGAAATTTAATGTTCGCTTAGAGAAACATTGACCGAAAATCATTGAAAATAAAAATACATACTTGTAATAATTTTATATAAAAAAAAGTGCATTTACAAATCTAAACCGTCGTATATCCAAATAAAATGGCTTTAGAATTAAGTTCTGAATAAAATTTAATTAAAACATATTTTTTTCTGATGATTTACGTACGTCGAATCGTCGATTTTTAATTAAAATTTATACAAAACTTAATCTTAAAGTCTTTGTATTTTACTATAATAAGTTCTGAAAGATATTTTACTACACTGTAAAAAATTTATGTAATTTTACAAAATATTTATGTAATTTTTTGTGAATGTAAAAAAATATTATATTACGTAAATTATCACAGTAAAATTACAAAATGTTGTTATTTTTACTGTTAAAACGTATGTAAAATTACATAAATTTAAGATATGTTTTTGACAGTGTATGTTAGTCGTATATCCATTTTGTAAATTTTGCAAACTTCAAATTTAAAGTTCTAAATAGAAAAATAATTGAATTAATAGAATTTTCTGGACGGGTACGCCGTGGTTGATATATCCTTGTCAACAACGGCATATCAGCCTAGAAAATTCTATAATCAATGGATATGGGCCGTGAAAGTTTGAAGATTACTATTAGAAAAATAATTTATTAAAAAAAAACTTTAATAATATTAAATGAAACGGCTCAAGGTTCAAATTCTGTATTACATTTATTTATAATTAACGTTTCGACGAAACTCAACGCTCGTCTTCATCAGGAAAACTGATACAAATCAGTAAATAAATTGTAATACAGAATTTGAACCGAAAGCCGTTTTATTTTATACAATGAGTTTTGAAAGATTTTTTTTACTAAGTCAAATAACATTATCAATTCCAGCTATTCATGGTTTAAATGTTTAAATAACAAGTTTGCTGAAATGTTGCGTGCCACAGTTTTCAATAAATACAATAGTGTTGTTGACATTAGACATTTTAGAAAGTCTTTATATTTTCAAAAATAAAGGCAATCTTATAAACGCAGATGACGGACCAATCCCACGATCTATTCTGTTTGACATACTACCTAATCAAAATTGACCACTGACTTTTAGCCAACACCCCCCACCCTCAACATAGTTTTACATATTTTATTTTCATTTTTTCGACTCACCAGTGACCTTTGACAAGTGCTTAAGTGTTCATGTACTAGGATCACAGGTAAGATTTTTGTAAATTTATTTGCTACTGAAGATGGAAGCTTAGCTTCCGAAATACGTATTTAGCTTTATTTTAATTTAAGTGTGGTTTTGGGATTTTTTATAATATTATTTTTATAATATTATTTTTATTTAAATTTCGCCACAGTAGATCATTTTCTAATCTTTTATAATAGTGTTGTTGTTATTGCAGTCTTATCTGCACAAGTTTGAGGCACATACGATTTTTTTATCACTGAATGAATATTCAGATAAATAAAAATTTTTAATTGTAATTCCAAACTGAGTTTTATTATAATGAAATATTGAAAGAAACTAACACTTTTCAATTTTAATTAATTTTGAAAGGTTTTTACTTTTTTAAATGATCATTAATTTGATAAGTGGAGAAAACAATTTTAATTTAATATAGTGAAATTTTCATGCAAACGAAAAATGGTAAAACTAAATATTCTTTTATTTTTTAAGTAGTGTTATTATTAATTTTAAAACTTATAAATAGATTTTAACTTTTTGTTAAAAATAGTTATATTGAGCTGCGGCAGTTTTTTAAAACTGCAAGAAATATTTTAATTTTTTAGATTTTTAAGGTTACAATATTTCAGAAAAATTTGTTTTAAAAAATCTGATAGATTATTTTTATCGTTATTAGCCCTGTTTGCACCTACTCTTTACTGCTGCGTCAATGTTTGTTGTTTTATTCACTTCGCAGTTTTATGTTATGTAAATGGCAAACCGCTGCATCATTTACAGCTGCATTTTGCAGTAAAACGCAAGATAGTAAATCGAATAAATCTATTGTCAATAAATATTTTAAACTGTTCTTTTTACAACCAGTATATTGAAAATGTTATAATATAAAGTTAGAGTAAATTAAAATTGTGTTTTGAACAAATTAATATATTTTGGCATGTACTATATAATCTGATTATCGTTAATTCCGTTGTACTTCATCTAAAAAAGTAACTAAATTTATAACGTTATCACTGATTACGTTTATATGAACTCATAATAAATATTTATTTGCAAACGTCAAGCAAAATTGACAACACCAAATACAAATGTTTTTAATGTAAACGTACAAATGTAGCAGAAATGATTATTGTTGCTAAGATTAACAAAAATAAATACAAATTAGGTGTAAATATATTTGCAAAATATATTAGATACACCAGCATAATGATGTATAACGGAACTTAAGATAATCAATAACTATTTCATTTTATAGACAAACTTTGACTAGAATAAAAAATATTATATGTTATATAAATATAATCTGGTTTCTATATTACAGAATATCGGACAACTGTGTTAATTGTTTATGATATGGAAATTTGAAAAAGTAAAATTCAATAACGATGAGTTTAAAATTAGCAATAGCGTGAGGTCGTGAGTTAGCTCCGAGGTACGTTACGTTATTGAAATGCAATATTAAATTGTAAAATGAGGTGAATATTCTATATCGAAAATGTCGATCAATATATTGGGGAGCTTTAGGCAATAATATAATTTTATAAAATTTAAAATATGCGCATATTCACTGCCCTACTGGTAATAGAAAGAAATTACGAAATAAAAAAAAAACTTTGGTTTAGTATATAATATTTTATTTATATTTGAAGTTTCAGTACACTGAACGTGTACTTTTGACAGGAGAAATATTATTGTTAACATAGTAAAAAATCTTTCAGAGCTCATTATACTAAAATAGAAAGGCTTTAGGATTCAGTTCTATATACATTTTAATTAAAAATGGACGTTTCGATATAATCTACGTATATCATCATCAGGAAAAATTATAATTATAAATACCTACGTAGAGTATATCCAAACGTCGATTTTTAATCAAAATGTAATCAAAATTTAATTCTAAGGCCTTTTTAATTTTATTCGTATTATATATTTTTATTATGGTTTAAGGGCCACACAACTTCAAGGTTATATGCGGCCTAGTTATTATTACAGTGGAACCTAGATGTACGACCTTAATTTGTTCCTGATGTTTGGACTTATACCGAATAAGATGTATACCAAACTAACCTTAAAAATGATTAATCTGCGTTCTCATGTAAACAAAAGAAAACTCTTCTTAATATGGTATATTAATGGGGTTGGAAATTATTTTTTTAGTTTTCTGTTGCTTTTCATTTGCCTTTTTGCAAATCATGATTAATAAAAACAAGATTAGAAGTATATGGGTAAACCCATATATAGACTACTTTGACATTTCTCGGAAAGTTGGCAACACTGTATTTTAATAATATTATAATTTATGTGGGCACTAGGAGATACTTTTCTGAAAATTTGATCAAAATCGAATAAATAATGTAGCCACAATGAATTTTTAAAAAATTTTGTGATTTTTTTTTGATAAGTTGACAACACTGTATTTTGTTAAAATTGCATAATTTATTTAGGCACTAGAAAAAACTTTTATGACAATTTGATTAAAATCGGTTAAATAAAATGGACAAAATAAATTTTTAAAAATTTTACTAATTTTTTTCTCGGAAAGTTGGCAACACTGTATTTTGTTAAAATTACATAAATTATATGATTACTAGGAGAATCTTTTGTCAAAATTTGAGTAAAATCGGTTGACTAACATGGCCATAATAAAATTTTTACAATTTTAGTAATTTTTTCTTGGAAAGTTGGCAACACTGAATATTAATAAAATTATGTAATTAATGGGAGCATTAGGGAAATCTTTTCTGAAAATTTGATTAAAATCGGATAAATAACGTAGCCAATATGAATTTTTAAAAACTTTAGTAATTTTTTTCTCGGAAAGTTGGCATCACTGGAAAAAACAAAACCACATGACCATCTTGGGCACTAGACAAATTTATTCTGAAAATTTCATTAAAATCGGTTGAACCGTCTAGGAGGAGTTGCGGCCACAAAATTTTGACTTACGACCGAGCGACTGAGCGAGCGAGCTGACGACGCACATCCATACACCCACATAAACTAAGTTCAGATTCGTCATCTACAGGCTATATGAAGGATTTCTATACAATTTTTTTTTTTTTTGAAAATGTTACAGACACCGTACCAAACGCTATACTACTTTTTCCTTGCAGTCAAAGTAGTAATAATAAAATTTTACTTAAAAATTAAAATCAAATAAAATTTAACAAAGTTATAGACCGTGGGGCACCGCGAAGGTTTAGTCTGGTCCAGTGTACCGAAATAGCAGTATATACACCAACCAACCAACGACTCTTCCCACCAGAACCATTACATAGTTTCAAACCAAATGAAGTCAATATTTTTTAAAGCAGATGTTTACCGAGGTTTTACGGTATTATTATTATTATTATTTAAATCTAAGTTTTTTTATTCTCTGGAAGCATGAGTTTTGAACGATTATTTTACTTTAGAAAGAAATTATATTTTAAGGGAAATGTTATATTTGCAAAAATTATTATGTGATATATATATATCTTGAATATTTGAAGCTTACAGTGTGTAGAATAATGATTATTACTTATTTGTAAGAATTATTTCATTAGTATGTGACTCGTGCCATGAACTATAACCTTATGAGTAATAAATATTAATACATACATTAATACATATATACGACTATACAATATAAATGACATAAAGAACGTTTTAAATTGTTTTGTATCACAGCATAGATATAAGCATAACTCGCCAGATATTTTAATACAATTTTGTGATTAGTTACAAACAACTGAATAATAAATGTATAAAATTTGAATTGGTCAAGGATGTTGAGTATTAATTCAAAAAGATCATGTTATAGTAATGAATAATATTAATTATCAAGAAATGTACGTATAATATTTAAATGTTTAAAATCAGCCCAAACCTGACTTATAAATGCAGTTTAAAAAATATTAAAGCGATTAACTTTTTTTTTGAGAAACAAAATACAAAACAAAGATATTTGTAATTCACGCATTATGATTATAAACATTAATACATTTGTAGAATAAACAGTTACATATATCTAATTGTAAGTAGCTCAATAATTATTTGGAAATTGTTTTTAAATGCGCATTTAGTTTTATCACTGCAAAAAAGCAGAAGCTTTATTTGTACGTGAAACTCGATACAGAAAGATGTTTTTCTTGTACATAAAATAGTTAGGCAACAAGTTATAATGAAAGTTAGAAAATAAAATAAAGATAAAACTTTCAAAACTTGAATTCCAGAAAATTAGAACACGTGCTATTTACTTTCAAGTTTTCAAGTTGAACATTTTCTATGTTCGCGAAGAACTACAAAAACTTTATAATAAACATTTTATTATATATATTTTAAATTTAAAGTTTCTGCTACATCGTTGTTGTATATTAAATTTTGTTACTTTTTTTGTTTAAACAAAATGTATATGTTTCTAATAAAAATAATTAAAACATTTGTTGTTACGGAATTTTATAATTTTTAAACAATAAAATATTATTTGAAATGTAATTGAAAAATTTTTTTTTAATTTTTTGAATATAATTGAATTTTGTGAATTTGTAATTGTTTGAAAAGTAATTATTTGATTATCTGCGCTGTTTTATTATTTTGAAAATTTAATAATGGAAGAAGGCGAAAATGGAATTGCATGCATCAGAGACATATTTAGGAGTGCCAATGTAGAATAAGCAAAAAACGAAAACATTATCAGCTGTTCTTATTTTGTCATAAAAAAAGATATATAATTACAAAATATTTATACATATTTACTTGAAGATTTACATATCGTTCTTGTTCGTTCCTTATCATAAAACCTTACTTTCGAGATAATGATGTTTAAAATTTTTGTACTTAATTGTTTATAGTAAGAATGAGGAACCAATTAGAATTTATATATAACAAAAAAATGTTACCAAAATTAGCAATAACTCAATCTGGCCAAAAATGACGTATGGAACAAATAAGAAATCGACTGACAAAATATATTTAGTTATTCTAGAATTAAAAATTTCATCTGATATGATTAGAAGGCTGAAAATCATCTAAATTTTTAAAAATAAAACAATTGAAATAGAAAAATTATCTAAAGAATTTTTTTTGTATATTTTAGTATTACTATCAATAAATAAGAAATAAAAATAACGGTAAAGGATATTATTTATTAAAAACTTTTGATGATGGCCGAAATGTTGAAACGATCGTTGAGTAATTAAAATATTTTGTGAAACTAACCAAGTGTTTTTTTTAATAAATAATAACCTTTATCGTTAATTTTATTTCTTATTAATTTTTTAAAATGTTTCAAGTGCCAACCACAGAAAGTGTGTTACCAATAAATAATTTTCAATATTGTATAAAATTCATACAAAATTTCGTGTTAATAAAATAAAAAGTTTTTGTAATATTTTTGAAAATATATCCTTTTAAGAATTACTAGAACTTTTATATTATTAGTTGTAAAATTTATAATTAAAAAAAAATTACGGAAAATGTTTTTATACATTATTAAAATAATATTGTAAGCTGCTTGTTATATATTGCAAAATCACAAGTAAACATTAAATATACAACAAGAACAAGAAGTTAATAAATTGCTTTCCGTGATCGAAATAAAATTAAAACGAAATAACATTTTAATAACACAATCTCAGTTTGCTTGTATCATCAAGTCAGTTTCCTGTAATATACAAACATTTCTATCTCATATTCGAACATTCCTATCAATTTTATTAATCGATCGGAAAGGGGCGTAGTCTTTCTTCATGCAAATTTTCTGTCTTTCTTCGTCTTCATTCGTTTTCTATTTCACTTTTTTAACTCTTCAGCTTTTAATTATGTACTGCCCCGGAAACAAAACATTTTGTACAAAGTGTGTTATTTTAAAAAAAGATAATGCTTATTCGTTAGTTTTTTAAACTAAAAAAGAAACTATTTATAAGTTTTAATTTAGCATTTTAAAATAAATTAATGGCGATTTAACCGAAAACAAAATACTATAACCTAATATATACTTAATTCGCTATGTGTAATTAAGAATATAAAAATATAGTAAAAAATCTTTCAGAACTCATTATATTAAAATAAAATGGCTTTAGGTTTAAGTTCTGTATTAATATTTGTTAACGTCCGTCTTCATCAGGAAAAATAATACCAATGACATTTACAGTAAATAACAGAACATAGAAACAAGTTATTAAGTAACAAAATATGTAACTAGATCATAAAATTATACATTTTTAATTAATGGAAGCCAAATTTTATTTAAATCAGTGCCTTCACAGTGATTGATGTTTTGTTCTTTATCTATAAATTTCTATTGCTTCTCTTCTGAATCTGTTGCTAATATTGATTGGTAGAGTGTTTCTAGACAAGATTGAGAAGTATAATGCATATTATTGGTAAAAGAATATTTAAAAATCTCGGCTCCCATCCGATTGGGAGGAAAAGGAACAAGGAAGTGCTGTACTGTGACATGCGCAATGCAATATTGGCGCTTGTGTGTTTTATTGGTAACTCGTACGCGGGTTAGCGTGCAAAGTTTATCGTTCACTGTATACTAGGTTACAGTCCTCAATTTCTTCCAATCGAATGGGACCCTTGTCTACTTATAAACCTTAGATGTTTGCGTTATGTTTATTTTAAAATTATGAATAGCATATACTGGATATGATTAGAATTCTGTCGCTCGCTTCGGTAGCTTAATGGTAAGAGCAGCCACTCAGGTGATATGGGTTTACTCAGTTATAGTATTTTGTTTTTGCTAATTCAATTAGTAGTCAATTTTTAAATGCAGAAAAATTGACAAATGATTTATATAGTTCATCAAAAAAATTAATGGCGATTTAAGCAAAAACAAAATACTATAACTTAATATAATACGTCATGAATAAATAAGAATATAAAATGGGTTTATTCATTTTTAGATTATTAATTTAATCTATGGTAATACTTCAATTCTCACACATTTGTTTATTATTTCGGCTTCAGCCGTTATTTCTTTAATTGCATTTCTTTTAATTTGCAAAATATGCAAAAAGATCAAATATATAATAATAAAATATCTAATACAGGACACTATTAATTTTATGCTGGTATTCTCTATTATTCTGTAAGCTTTATAGTACTATAGAATCTTTGTTATTTTTTTTAATATGTATACAATTTTCAATATATTAAATAAAAACAAACAATTCTATGGTATTATAGAACTTATAGAGAAATACAGATTATCAGCATTAAAATAGTATTTAAATGCTACGACATAACGCAAAGTTTTGAGTACTAATAATGTCCTATTGTCAGAGAAATAGGTTTGTGTACGTAAATCTAGAAAATAAACAACACTGTTTTACAAACGTCCACTTATTGTTATTATAACATTATGTGTGCGTGAGAGAGAAATATATGAGTACGTTAATTTTTATTTCAGTCATATTCTGCACAATAAACTTTGCCCCTGAGTTATTTCTTGAACTATAGGTTAGAGTTAGATGTCTAATGACTGGTTGCATCGACTATACTTAAATTTTAAATGTAATTTAAATGAGTCGACCAGTTTAGTAATTAATATTATGACGACGATTATTTATTAAAAATTAGCTGGTCGATGCATTTAAACCAGATTTAAAATTTAAGTAGAGATGGTGCAACTTGCCATAAATAACGCAAATGTAAATACTGCAAAACATTATTTTAATGCACAATCACAATTTAGTAACGATGCGTTAAACATTACAGAATGTACAGAAAAAAACATTAATTTTTTAATTTACATGATATTTTTCATATACATATCTGTGTGTTTCACCACAAACAATTTATTATAAACACACAAAAGAAAATAAAGCAATCGGAAACTGCACTTAACATTGTAAAAAATATAATTCTTTGCAAGATTATGTAGGATGCAAAAATTATTTTTTTATAGAAAAACACAGTGGAAAATTACAATACAATGTTTTTCTATAATTGCAGCTTCGTAGCTTCGCAGCCGACAACTTTCAAACAATTTGAAAATTACAACGCACAACCTCAAGGAGCATTCCTGCTTTGATGTAAAATTCATGTTTTATCCTTCGTGTTTCAAATACACCTTCATTATTTTTCTACCGAGAAGTGCACTGAAATTTGAATAAAAATAATTTTTTTTTTAAATTTCTTCTATTTAAAGTCAGTTCTTTTACTTATGAACAATGTTTTGAGTAAATTACTTCATTCACGAATATAAATATACAAATGATTGTCCAGAAAATATCAAAATCAGTTGTTTCAGTATTTTTAATAACACTAAATCGACGAGTATATGAAACCAGAAAAACTTGCTTTTTAGAAATATCCAATGAACAAAAGTATGGTGCTACGTTAGGTCTTGTGTGCGGACAGGCCACATTTTTTTCTATGGGTATATCGGAAAAACAAAGTCTATAAAATACGTCTAATTAGCATTTTTTTTTATTGAAACATCGCATTCATGATAGGGTTCCGTAAAAAGTAAAACTGTTTGAAGTTAAAGTTCTGTATTAATATTTATTTAAAATTGACGTTTCGGCGAAACTCAATGTCCGTCTTCATCAGGACATTAAGTAAATAACAGAATGTAGAAACAAGTTACTAGGTAACAAATAAGTAACTAGATACTAGATCATAAAATTATATAGATATTTAATTAATGGAAGCCAAATTTTATTTAACTCAGTGACCATTTACAGTGATTGATGTTATCTTTTTCTTTATAAATTTCTATTGCTTCTCTTATCAATCTGCTGCTAATATTGATTGGTCTTGCAATTAATACAGTATCTTCGAATTTTACATCATGAAGATATTCTAATGCATGTCGAGCAATAGCAGAATATCTTCATGATGTAAAATTTGAAGAAACTGTAATAATTGCATACTAATCAATATTAGCAGCAGATTGCTAAGAGAGGCAATAGAAATTTATAAAGAAAAGAATAACATCAATCACTGTGAAGGCGCACTGAGTTAAATAAAATTTGGCTTTCAGTAATTCAAAATCGGTAAATTTTATGATCTGGTTACTTATTTGTTTCCTAGTAAATTGTTTCTACATTCTGTTATTTACTTAATGTCTGATGAAGACGGACATTGAGTTTCGTCGAAACGTTGATTCTAAATTAAATATCAATACAGAACTTTAACCTAAAGCAGTTTTATTTTAATCATGATGGATATTTCATTATTTTTTTAAAAGTAAATAATTCCTTAAAATTGTGCATCAAACTAAAAATGAACAAAAATGCATGATAAGTAACCTTAACCTTATTAACAGTTGTATAATAATATGTATATGTATATATTATTTATATTTGTTACGTGATTTGTGAGAATTAGTCTTTCTTTAGTCGAATATGCAATTTCTGACCATCCTAGGCGGTATACATTTTATCTTTTGCACTTCTTAACATATTTTTCATAATCAAATTCAAATTCGAGTAAAAATAAACAATGTAATTGACAGTTAATAGTAATAGTTTTGCAATATGAACGTCGAAGTTGTCAAATTAAATACACTGGACGTTGCAGTTATGTTTGGTGCTGCCATCAGTGGTGTATATAGTAACTAACTGTTGTGTAATAATGCCATTATTGTACTAGTAACATAATGATTTTTTTCTACATAGGCAATATGGTAACATAATATTGATATTATGATACGCTTGAAGAAAAAATTAATTTTCATTACACAGTAGGTTTATAACTTTTTACACTGTTCGAAAAAAAAATACCCTTATTAGTGCCTATATAAGTCCGTTCCATAAAAAGGGTAAATATGATTACCCTAAATAGGTAAATTCAAAAAGAACACTTTATTATCCCAGAGAAAGATAAAAAAATATACAATTAAATCAATTAATTAATTAATATTATCGTATATGACATTATATAGAACAGACAATAAATACTTCAAAACAAAATACCACGGAATATTTAATATCATACGGAAGTATGCTACATTTGACATACGCATTACATAAATAACAAAAGTATAGTGTCATCACAAAGTGTAGAATGCGAAACTAAAGGTTGGACCACAGGCATGTTGGACCATGCCCAGTTACAAGAAAATTTAAAAAAATACCCAAAAAAGGGTAAATTTTACTGTTTTACTCTAAAAGAAAATGAGTGGGCAGTTATTTACCCTTACTTTTCTTATTTGTTGTTTTTTCATCAAGGTAAAAAGTCAAATATTTTAAAATACGCAAAAGCAGGGCAATTTTTTGCACTAATAAGGTTACAAATTCAATTACCCTTGAAAATTTTTACTCTTTTACGCTAGTGGTTCGAACAGTGTATATGTTAAAAAAATTATAACCTATTCATTTGAATTTTGACTAAAAATTCTCTTTAAAACTGTAAATTTTTCTCTGCTGCTATTCTGCCTAGGTAAATATTAATCGTTAATCATCATTTTGTTGGAAATTTTTATAGTAATAGTCGTATAATTTCCAAATAGTGCATAACCGCGAATTTATCGCAGCGATAAAATATAAAACAGTGAGTCATTGCGCATAATATCTCACTATCACTGAATCACGAACGGGGTCAAGTGATTATCGCATAGATGCAAAAGATACGGGAAAAGCTAAATGGTCCACGAAACCACCACTAGCGACCTCGTTTTTACTTTATCGAACCAAAATTTTATTATTATCTAAGTATATTAAAATTTAGGGTATTTAATATGGAATATTTAATATCTGTGATCTCACATTTTTATTATCAAAAAACAAACAATGATTTAAAAACATGAATTTACTGAATATTTTATACATACATACACAATTACACCATATATCCATTATCCCCAAATCAGCCTTCTCCAAACAATCCTATCCAGACAAGCAACTTTAGTTTTATCCACATTCATAATACTTCTCATACATGCTCTTCTATTTCTACTACTTGGAAACTTCCGCTCGCGCAAAACATATATATATATATATATATTTATCTATCATACCATTCCAACTACTCATCGGACGTCCACGCAAACGTATACCTTCAAAATCAATCATATAAATCTTTTTAACCAAACATTCATTAGACATTCGCTCAAGATGTCTGAAACATTTTAACTGACTAACATCAACTTTTGCTATAACATTTTTTTTCAATTTCACATTAATTATATACTAATCTATTTCGTACAGCAAAATATTTTTTTTTTATAATTTGGAAATGAAATTTAAAAATTAGTAGCATCCATTTGTTGGTAAATTTTGATTCAATGAAAATAAAATATTATATTAACGTAGAAATAAATCTTTCAGAACTTCTTAATATTATATTAAAATAAAACGGCTTTAGGTTAAAGTTCTGTATTAATATTTATTTGAGATCAACGTTTCAACGAATCTCAATGTCAATCTGCATCAGGATAAATGATATTACAGTAAATAACAGAACATAGAAACAAGTTAGTAGGTAACAAATAAGTAACTAAGATCATAAAATTTATAAATTTTTAATTAATGGAAGCCAAATTTTATTTAATCTCAGTGCCTTCAAAGTGATTCTTTATTAATTTCTATTGCTTTGTATTGATTGGTCTTGCAATTATTACAATACCTTTAAATTTTATGATCTAGTTACTTATTTGGTACCTAGTAACTTGTTTCTATGTTCTGTTATTTACTGTTATGTCATTTGTATCATTTTTTTCTCATAATGAGCGTTTAAGTGAATGTGGTATCAAAATTTATTTCGTAATTTTGAATATTTGTAAGAATCTTGGAGGTTGATGTTTTCTAAGTAACACGTATAGAGTACAAAAGTTGATAAAAAAGTAATGTTTCTAATTTATTTAAATATGTATGATTTATAATAAAAAATTATAAATTGGGTAGATGGGTAGATATGATTTAGATTGTCTTGCGTGAGCGAATATTTTCCAAGTTTCAAAAAACTTCTATGAGAGGAATTATGAATGTAAATGAAACAAGGTTTCTTCATATGGCTGGAAATGTCTATCGGATACTAATTTTTGCTTAAATAATAATAATAATAATAATGATATAGTAAAAAATATTTTAGAACTCTTTATATAAAAGTTATTAATTATAAATTAATTATAAATTGTCATTATTATATAAATAATAAGTAAGTGACGGAATTTAGTTATTGCCTTTTTCAGGGCTAGCGGAATAAAATTAGCTGATGTTACATTATGTGTATAACATAATTAGCGTTTAATATTATGTAACGCAATATATACATTACTTGGTTAGAAAATTAATAAATTAAAATTATCGTTATTACATTAAATGCATATCAAATTATCATTTTAATAATAAATTTAGTACATTTTACATGTTTAGAAAGAATCACATGGAATTTTGATTGTAATTAAGGAACAAAATTGAAGTAAAAAATTTGAAATTGTAGTTACTATAAAATTAAATTTGTAGGTATTTGTCTAATTCCATTTCTCATTATCTTGTCTAATGTGAAGCCGCTGGTGCACTAAAGGTGATTCAGGTATGATTAAAGCCGGTGGCTATTCACACACACACTCACACACACACACAAAACAAAAAAAGTAACGAAAATTAACGAGAAGGGAATTTGTGGTTGGTGAACAAAATGAACAAATGGAATATAATCGCATTTTCAATGAATGGATTAGGGGATGCTATAATTTTACATTCAGTTACAGTAGCCTTTACTTATTAATCTTGCCCCCAACCGCGTTTCAGGACGAAACGGCAAAACCTTATTTTCTTCCTCTAATTGTTAATGCTTTTATATTATTCCGCTTTTTCTAGTTTAAGGATATTATTTTCTTAATTTGAAATTTAGTGCAAATGTTAAAATTATTAAGTTAAAAGAAGTAAAATGTTTTTATAATGTAAAATTTATACTATTGAAAATGTATTTATACTTTACAATAATATTTAAATCAGAGTTGGGCTTTATGTGATTTTTTTTAAATTTTGAAAGTAAGAGTTTATTAATTATTTTTATGTATGTATTATGAATGTAAATATAATATATATTAGGGAGTTCTTAAATTTTTTTTTCACGTACTTGATAAAACGATCCTAAATTCGATAAAACTATAGAAAACCAACCTCATTTGACATTTAACAGGGGGTAAGTGTAAAATTGTATTTTTCACGTTTATTTTTTGATTGCACTATTTTGAACTTAAAATAACACGTTTTTGATGCAAGAATCGAAAAATTCTATGTTTTATGATTTGTTTTACATAAAACTTCACGTTGATACGATGAGTTTAGCTAATGTTACAAGTCATTTGAAAAAGAATGAGTTTTTCGGTTTTTTATATTCTTTTGACTATAGCATTGCGCAATCACTCAAAATAATTTAAAATACTTTTGCGCAATCGAAAGCTTATAAACATAGATATGTTTTCTGTTTAATCACTCTCTGTTAGTTTCTAAACCCCCATTTAAAAGAAACCAATGAATTTTTCGATTCTTGTCTTAGGAACGTGTTATTTTAAGTTAAATACACATCATGTGATGTACTTGATTGAATTAAATTCATG
The DNA here is from genome assembly GCA_963966155.1 of Clivina fossor. Classification (NCBI taxonomy): domain Eukaryota; kingdom Metazoa; phylum Arthropoda; class Insecta; order Coleoptera; family Carabidae; genus Clivina; species Clivina fossor. The sequence continues at coordinate 27,147,082 of OZ014555.1, forward strand.
AGTTTATCATGACTAGTCAAATATTGAAAAATGCAATTACCTTGTCGTTGTGATCTTGTGGCGCACTTGGTTAGCGCAGTCGCGAAAGCAAAAGGTCCCGGGTTTAAACCCCGGCAAAATCAATGCATTTTTCTTCATTTAAAAATTTCTGTGATCGTTCTCTATTGCTTTTCTCGTTGGTTCTTGTTTTTTAAATATTTTTTACTGATTTGTTATTTGAAAATAAAGTAAAACTAGTTTCAAAAATGCATTTATCGAATTTGCAACGAAAGAAAATTTGAAAATTGTGTTAGTAGGTAGATGCATGTTATGCGAGGAGAGGTGATTTTTCTGACAATAGCAATGAGTCGTTGGCAGCCTGGCACCTTATACATTGTAAATCTATTCAGTCCACATTATCCTGGACGTTATCCTTCAGCATGGCTGAGTGAACGCGTCACTTCGTGCACGCTCCAGATAATTTTCCATTTTTACGTTTGGCTGTGCACCATCCAGCACGATGCTGTCCAGATAGTCCGTAGTTGCTCTGTGCAGTGTGCACGATTGTCCGTATTTTTCGTCGGACGCGTTTTATACCAAATCGTGCACCTACCCATTTTCGTTTCCGGTCTATTGTCCATTTGCATATTTTGTAGGCTTTCGGATTTAAATATATACCGTGGTTACTTGTATCATTAAAATATGGGACAAAACAAAGCAGGACTACACACGCGTAAAAAAATAAGTAAATAAAAATTAAAAAATCACTGTGAAGGCATTGAGTTACATAAATAAAATTTGGATTCAATTAATTAAAAAAAATCTATAATTTTTTCTGATCAATGTTATCTAGTGACTTGTTGCTATGTACTGTTATTTACTTTAATGTTATTAATAAATTTTGACTTGATGAAGACGAGCGTTCAGTTTTGTCGAAACGTCGTTTTTATATAAATAATTAACAGAATCTAATTTTAAAACAGTTTATATTTAATACAATGAGTCTTGCAAAAATATTTTACATCATCATCATTAAAAAATCTTACAAATGACATTACAGTAAATAAATATAATGTAGAAACAAGTTACTAGGTAAAAAAGTAAGTAACTAGAATATAAAATTTATAAAACTTTAGTAATTTTTTTCTCGGGAAGTTGGCAACACTGAATATTAATAAAATTATGTAATTAATGGGAGCATTAAGGAAATCTTTTCTGAAAATTTGATCAAAATCGGATAAATAACGTAGCCAATATGAATTTTTAAAAAATTTTGTAATTTTTTTCTCGGAAAGTTGGCATCACTGGAAAAAGAAAAACCACATGACCATCTTGGGCACTAGACAAATTTATCCTGAAAATTTCATTAAAATCGGTTGAACCGTCTAGGAGGAGTTGCGGCCACAAAATTTTGACTTACGACCGAGCGAGCTGACTACGCACATCCATACACCCACATAAACTAAGTTCAGATTCGTCATCTACAGGCTATATGAAGGATTTATACAATTTTTTTTTTTTTGAAAATGTTACAGACACCGTACCAAACGCTATACTACTTTTTCCTTGCAGTCAAAGTAGTAAAAATGCTTACAATTATGAAACATGTATTAACTACGTCTAAAATAATGACAAGTATATATATATATATATATATATATATATATATATATATATATATATATATATATATATATATATATATATAAGTATATAAAACAGATTTAAGTCACACAACGTTTTGAATCAATTGCATTTTCTTTTAAATATTTCAAATTACTGTTTCTAGTATTAATTTTAACTTTTATTAAATTGTCTATGTCAGTAGGCTATAAACTTGTATTTAAATATAAGATATACCGAATTTTTATTGCAACTTCCTTATTGATTTAAAAATATTTAGTATGCAAATTGAATATTTAAATTTAGTTTTGAAAAAAAAAAAAGAAGTTTGACAGGGAAAAACTGAATTGCCCGTAAAACAATAGAAAAGTTAAGTAAAACGTCGCATATAGTTCAAGTGACAGTTACATGGCAAATTGAATTTTATTCGCATGTCATTGCAGATTGTTTACGGCTACCATGGCAATTCACCAGACCACTCTTGTCGTTAACACAACGGCTGGGTAACGTGATCCAAAAATAAAAACCAAACTCAAAAAGAAAAGCAAACGAAATCAAAATAAAAAGTGCAAGACACGTCCAATGTTACACTTCTGCTTTTCGCAACTTTTCGCACAGTATACACAAATATTTGTCTAGTTTTTTTTTTTTCTGTCCAACTCAGCGTCTCGCGTATCGCATTGATACTATATTTAACAATAACTTTTCGTTGTTGTTGTTGTTGGACCATTGTACGAGACTTACATGTTGAACTGTTTTCAAAAGGAAAACTACTTTTCTTATTAGCTAACAATACTACAAACTTTTTAAATTAATTTAGAACTGTCAACGGATAACGGTATTCTCTTTGCTGCTATCGCGTGAGGTGACGACGCTTTCAAAACGTTAAAAAATTTAACTTTTCTGCAGACAAAGGCAAAGTTTTATTTACGTGTTGCCATGATAAATTTGTTTTTGATAAATATTAGATTTTATAAAATTGGTATACGTTACATACTATATCTTATTTTTATTTGTATCTTAAATGCATTTTTTTTTGCTTAAAATATATCATTATAATATACACATAATTAGAGTTACTCTAATTAATTTTTTGTATTTTTATACATAAAGCAATGAAATTTTACATAATAATAATAATATAAATTTTACAAAAATATGAATTTATGTGTATTTGAAATGGAACATTTTATACCTTTTTATATATTTGATTCATATATGTTCAATTTGAATTTTATTATGTGTCATAAGACTATTTTTGGTGATAATTTTTCTGTAAAATTATTTAATAATGATTTTAAAATTATACGCGGTTTGAACTTTTTATGGGTAAATGTGAATGAGTAGATCTATTTTCTCTTAATTTAAAACAAGATAACAAGATTTGAGTGAAGAAAGTTCTGTACAGTTTTTATGTTTATGCTATGCCGATCTACGTTTCAGTATTTTTTAAAATATATACAGTTCAGAGTTTATTGGATTACATGTAAAAAAATAACACTATTCTTTGTGTAAAATAGGGCACTGTAATTATTTATTAATTACACTATAATAGTGTGAAAAAATACACTAAGTGTATTTCTTTTTAATGTAGTTTTTACACTATTTTAGTGTGTTCTATTTGGCATACCGAAGTGTCAAATATTTTTTACTGTATAATATTTATACTTATTTCTAATAGTTTCTAATCAAGATTAGGCTGATTTTAATTATTTGATTTAAGTCATGATTTAAATGACAATTTAAGTAAATTTTAATTAATTATTTTTTTTTAATTAAATTTCAGTAATAATTGTACAAAAATTTATATAGTAAAAATTCTTTCAGAACTCATTGTATTAAATTAAAACTGCTTTAACCTAAAGCAATTTTATTTTAAAAATTTATATATATTCTGGAAACGTTTTTATGCGTGTGTGGTCCTATTTAAGGTATATAATATTGTAAAATTTGTTTTGTTATTGGAACTAATGTCGCTTGTCTTAATATACTGCGAGTATTGAATATTAGGAAGAACAAAAATCATAAACAAACTAGAACAAATTTTTAAATTCGAATTTAAATCTAATATTGTCGATTTTTGCTATTTCTATACTGGAACTCTTATGTCCCTACTTATGTCTTTGAAGATATGCTACTTCAGATCAAACAGACATAAAGTCAAATATTACATGTATAAAAATATACATATTATATTTACATTCTTAACAGATACGTAAAAATAATTAATCAACTCTTAATTCCAAAATTAAAAAAAAAAAAATTTTTCGGATTTTTTTTTAAAAACTCGCAAACAGCCCAACTCTAGTTATAATAAAACAACTAGATTTTGCTGTCTCATTAAGCTTCAATCGATTTTCTTCGTTTTTCTTAATCAGCATTTCAATATCCGAATTGCAACAACAATTTGACTGTTTCAATCTGCGTATCGAACCGATTCCGGAATGATAATACGCATGTGTTCGCATCATGTGTGCGCGTTGTTAATGAGGTGGTAATGTTAGGCCAGCTGCGGTCTATTGGCGTTGCTGCGAAAAGCTGATTGTCTGCTGCGTGGTTGCAATGTGCGAGACTGGGCCGTTTGGGTCGGGGGGTCCTGTGCCCCAGTTGGTCTGCGGGTGACCGCTCCCATACACGTTACGTCGCTCCGTTTACCGGTTCACGTCGATGCCCGTTCCGATTCGGCATTGCAGACGACGTACGCCCCGTCCTGCGTCTGATAGACACGTCTATCATTATCAGAATTCTAATCAATCACGCATGCTGACAAACGACTAGCAGAGTTGAGGTTGTACATCTGTCTGTTTTAAGCTTAATGAAGGATGCGGTTTTGAATGGTTTGTCTTGTAATTTTGAGATCTTTTCGATGGTTTCGATAAATATTTTAGTTATATTTGCTTTTTACTCTGATACATTGTAAAAAATTTATGTAAATTTACATAATCTGCAAATTTATCTTTATAGAAAAATTTTAATATTACGTCAATTATCACAGTAAAAGCTGCTATTTTACTGTTAATAGTTTTGTAAAATTACATAAATATATATACTTATTAGATATTTTACAGTATAATTTAAAAATCAAATGATTAAAATTGTGATTTAAATGATGATTTAAATCAAATGATTAAAATCAGCCTAACCCTGATTATAACTATTAGAAATATAAATATTATACAGTAAAAAATATTTGACACTCTGGTATCTCAATTGGAACCAAAATAGTGTAAAAATTACATTAAAAGAAATACACTTTGTGTTTTTTTCACACTATTATAAAGTGCATTAGAGTATCATTTTTTACAAAAAGACTACTGTTATCTTTTTACACGTAATTCAACAGATTTTCAACTGTGTATATTTTAGAAAATGTTGAAACGTAGGTCGGCATATTATAAACATACTAATCAAACTGTTTTTTCACTCAAATCTTGTTATTGACTATTTTTACAGTAAAAATTGCAAAAATTAATTATAAATTAAGAGAAAATAGAGCTAATCTTTCGTGTTTTTGTTTTGTTACTCATAATAAGTAGTACAAACTGCGTGTAATTTTAAAAAATTATTATTTAATTTTACAGAAAAATTAGCACCAGACGTTCTGTGCATTGAGGAACAAACTAATAAATATCAAATCTAATAAATTTTTTATTCTATCCCGAGTTTTTTTTTTTTCAAGTTTTCTAATCGCAACTAAACTAATAAAATATATGCCAATAACCTTAATTTTACTGACAGTTGTAGAATAGTATGTATATGTATATATTAGCTATATTTGTTACTTGATTTATAAGAATTAATCTTTCTTAGGTCGAATGCATAATTTCTGCCAACCCTGGGCGGTACACATTGGCATTTCTTGCACTTCTTCTCACATTTTCAATAATCAAATTAAATTCAAACGAAAATAAACAACGCAATTGTCAATTAACTTAACTTGACTTAATAATTTTAAATATTGGCATTTCTTGCACTTCTTCACACATTTTTAATAATCAAATTAAATTTAAACGAAAATAAATAATGCAATTGTCAATTAACTTAACTTGACTGAATAATTTTAAATATAGCCGTCAGAGATGTCAAAGTAAATACACTTGACCGTGTTTCTTTAGTTGAATATACAATTTTTGACAAATCTGACTGTGCACATTACATTTCTTGCACTTTGTCACACATTTTCAATAATCAAATGAAAATTTAAGCGAAAATAAACAATGCAATTGTCAATTAACTTAAACTTGAGATAATAGTTTTCAATATAGTCGCTGAAGATGTCAGATTAAATACAGTTGACGTTGTAGTTATGTTTGGTGTTACCACCAGTGGTGTGTAGAGTGACTAACTGTTTTATAATAATGTCATTATTGTATTAGATCAATAATAATCTTTTTTTACATAGGCAATATGGTATCATAATATTAATATTATGATACGCTTGAAGAAAAAAATAATTTTAATTGAAAAATATAAATTAATATTATATAGTTACTGCTGTCAATTACATACGTTGATTGTTTATATTTAAACAGGAAAAATTTGCAATTTATTAAAAGCAGCAACATTTGATATTTATCATAAATGTTTGTGATTTGAAATCAATGTAATTATTAATCGATGTTTACAGAACTTTATGTACATAAATAATATAATGTATGTATAAAAATATTATCATATTATTATTATATTAAATATTATATTATGCGAGTTAAAATTTAACGAAAGGAGAAATATCATTTCACCTCTGTAGACGTGTTATCTTAACTTTGTATTTAACTTGTGGTTTAATTTAACTCTTCATTCGAAACAGATTTTTATTAAATTTAATTTCGAATTAATTACATTAACGGCCAATTTTATAATAAACATTTCTAATAATGTCGAATTTAGGCCGGCAAAAAACCATCGAATTTAAATTCTACTGGCATAATTATTATTGCTATCAACAAAACGTTGCTTCTTTGTTAACATTTTAAATTTGTAGATGTAATTTTTTTTATTGTTGCCAGTAAAACAATGCTTTTCAACACGTTTGTATTAACTAGCTTTCTTTCCTGTCTGTTTGTTTATTTGTCTGTTCTGTACAAATTTTGCAATCGATTTTAAACTAACTTCCCGATTAGGTAGAGACTTGAAACTTTAAACATAGACCAGAATTGAATGACAATTCAATATTAATTAATTAATAATATTAGAACTATTAAATTAAAGTTAATTAATTAACTTAATTATAATTTTAATTATATAATTATAATTATTAAATTATAATTAATTAAATTAATGAATTAGGTTAAAGTTAAACAAGATTGAAAATCAGAAAATAATTATTGAAATAATAAAAAAGTTTTTGACACGGACTAAAAAGTATAAAATAATTTCTCCTAATCCCATACAGATTTATAACCCCATACAGAAAACGTGGGGCAACGACAGCTACTCCCTTCACTCCTTACTATTATCTATTGCATGCGCCCGACGTTTTTCTTTATGTGATTATAAATCTATATGGGGCAAAATGAAATTGTTTTATACTTTTTAGCTCGTGTTAAAAACGTGGTATATATTTTTTTTTAATTTGAATAATTTTTCCAGCATAAAGTCAACTTTAGTTAAAGTGTTTATTATGAAACCAGCCGTAACTCGAGTAAAATTTGTACGAGTGGTCGTGTTTATGAAACCGAGCACAAAAATTTCTTTTATGGAAAGAAAGGTGTTATAATGAAATGAATAAATTGTCAATCTTGTTCCAAATACTGAGAGGAATAAAAAAAGAGAGAAAAAAAAAAAACTAGGGTATATGATATTTGGATAGCCTTGGTCAGATGTCGGCTATCGTAGTATATTAGTTTCGGTATAATGGACATATTTTTAAAGAATGTTTGGCAGGACCCGACATTCTGTCATTCTGATCACTGTCACTATATTGTAGAAATCAGAGTTGATATCATATATTCTCGATATTTCTACTATAAACTAGTATTTCAACGTTTTTTTTTTTTGCTTTTTATATAGGAAAATAATTTTGTTACAGTGATTTACAATATCAAATATATATATATATATATATATATATATATATATATATATATATATACAGAGGAACCTCGCATAACGAGCATAATTCGTTCCGGAGTCTTACTCGTAATGCGAAACACTCGTTAAGCGAAACAATTTTTACACGAAAAAATACTCAAAAAATGATATTAAAAAAAACTACTCAAAAAAACGTTATATGTAACGTTTATTTAAAGAAAATTACATATAAATTGTTAAGGAGCGTAATTCATCTTCATTTTTTCTTCTATCGCGGAATAAACCAACCTGGAATAAGAATTCGATTTGCACAAAACAAAAATAAATCGAAATAATTAGTATCATACTTAATTCCTTTTTAATAGATAGCTGTCTAGAGACATTTGTTTTAGCTACATTCTAATTATTATTATTTGTATTAGTGTACTCGTACTAGTATTTGAGTAAGTTAAACAATGTAATTTTATTCAAACAAAAAGGCCGATTTTTATTACAAACAATAGACTTATTACCGTGAATATTTGTTTAATAATCTATTATGTAATTACTTTAGGTATGTATTATTACGTAACATATTAATTTATTTTCGATCTTTTTTAATAAAGTATACAAACAAACTTATTAAAAAATGAATAGTGTTAATTAATATTTCGTTATAGTATTTTTTGCTTTATTTGGATGTTTGAGTTTGAACGGGCAAAGTTTAATTTATTTTTTATTTACACAATTTTTTACCCCCTTTTTAGTATTTCTCTAATTAATGAAGTGAAATATGCATATCAATAATTCGTTGTCGTGTGAAAACCGTCTAAATCGATTGTATTGAAAAATAGATGAGCGAGATTGTATGAGTGCTGTATCCACGCAAGAGTTGATGAATTGTGTCTAGTCGTGCGCAGGAGTGTTGTTGATGTCATTTCTAATTAATGCCTTCAAGCTTTTGCTTGGGTGTTCTTCTCTATTCCCACAAACTTACACACACATACATATATGCATGGGCGTCTGCAGAGCGAGGAAAACGGAGCAATTGCCTTTTCTGTATGATCGAGAAAAAATTCTTTAAATGGTCAATCAGGAATGACAGTCTGATTGAAAAAAATCAGAGTGTCATTTCTGACTTCAATCATGAAGCCCCTACACTTATCAGTCAAATTGACAGTCTGCAGAAAGTAATTTTAGCTTTAGATGACTAGAAAAATTACTACCGTATGGACGAAAATTTTTTTAACACGTTAATCACCACCATGTTGAAAATAGTATTGTATATAATTAGTATTTATTTGTTTGTAAATATAACAAAATATCATTGAAATACAAATTCACTATACATTAAATTTTGATTTTAAAAAATTTAAATACTACCTTATATAAAATTAGATGCAAATATATTTACAAAATATATTAGCTATAGATACTTTTGTGTTATTAGGTTTGTCACCAACATAATGATGTACAACGGAACTTACGATAATCGAACTATTCTTCACTTATTATTTTTAGTCTATAAAGGGAAAGTATTTCCAATTTTTATTTATTTTTAAGATAAGTAAAAATCATATTTAAATCACTAAAAATGTAACCACAGAATAAATGATAATATTTCATTTGCTAATCTTAAAATAATTCCAAGCATAAAATTTCGAAATTTAGAAATACTAGACTTAAACGTCATTATCTCGAAACTCATAAAATGTGCCGTATTTGTCAATATTCCATTTAGGTCTTCATATACGTATATTGACGACTTATTCCATTATTTTATATACTTACAAAAAAAATTAAATAATTAAATAAAAATTTATTGGTGGAAAAATTAATTATTTCCGAACTTTACCTTTTTGGAAAATTTTCTGTGGACGCTCATGAATACACGTACATAACAAGATTTGTTCTTGGTTGCTGTTTTGTTGATATCATCCTTATTATATGTATATCAAACTATAGCGCGCCAACCCTTTACGGGAAATCTTGCATATGTGTTCTCTCTCTACGTTTCTGTATTTTCTACGACGTATAGTATGTCTCTGTGTGTGTGTGTGTGTGTGTGTGTGTGTGTGTGTGTGTGTGTGTGTGTGTGTGTGTGTGTGTGTGTGTGTGTGTGTGTGTGCGTGTGTGTGTGTGTGTGTGTGTGTGTGTGTGTGTGTGTGTGTGTGTGTGTGTGTGTGTGTGTGTGTGTGTGTGTGTGTGTGTGTAATATATTATTTAGAATACTGACGTTTTGTGGTTTGATCGAAAGTAGAGCATGTTGGGTTCATTAGTGTTCTGTGGGATGTGTCTTTATTATGGAATGAATATTTTTAAAATGGAGATTCTATCTATATAGTTCGTATACATATATATTTTAAAATGTAAATATTATTTTTAATATATATATATTTTCACATTCTTGTTTATTATTTTATAATTACGTAGTTTTGCACAATAATGTTTATAAGGATAGTTAGTATACAATACACTTTAAAATGATAAAAAAATTTCAAAATCGATTTAATACATAGATTTGTTCTTTCACACAAACAAATAAATAAAATAACGATTAAAGGTTATTATTTATTTAAAAAAAAACATACTTGGTTAGTTTCAGAAAAATATTTTAATTACTCAACGATCGTTTCAACCTTTCGGTCATCATCAGGTGTTACAAGTGAAAATCTTAAAATTATTCTAATACAATTACTTTTCGAAAATTGTTTGTACTATTAAAAGTATGTTTTTAGGATATACAATATTTATAAGGGGTGAGTCAAATAAATCTGTATGTTCATTAACAATGTTTTTCGTTTTTGCAAATGCTTTGTTAAACAATCACAATTAAAAAAAATTATTGGCGTAGATGAAACATGACTGCATATTGCGATAAATAAGGTGCTTTGGTAAGCACTTGTCAGTTATTATACTAATTAAGTTTTTAATTATTGTGGTTTAACTTTATGATGATAACTATATGGAAACGTAATTAATTTTGTCACATATCGTAATTGCTATAATTACAATTTTGTTTTTATTTATCGTAATTACTTAAATTTATTGTCATGTTTGTAAACAAGTTAATTATCAATAATAGATAATGTAGTGTTTTCTTTTAATAAATAATATTATTTTATTATAAATTAATATAAAAGTCACATAAAATCGGAGAGTGGAGAAAGCGCATTTTGAGTACCAAAAACGTTGGATAAGCGCAGAAAATCAGCATTGAATAAGCGCAATTAAAAACATTGAATAAGCGCATCAAAATATTAGGTTGGTTTAGGGTAAGTTAGGTTAGGTTAGTTTAGTTATGTTATTCAATATAATCATGATGCGCTTATTCAATATATTTTGATGCGCTTATGCAATGTACACAAAAAAAGGCTATATTCGTATGCGCTTCTTCAACACGCCCCATAAAATATACAATAATTATTACATTATTTTGTATTTTATATATATATATATATATATATATATATATATATATATATATATATAGTTTAGTTGATTACTTTTTATTATGTTTTTTTCTATTTTAATATCTGCGTTTCTGATTACAAAACTTTATAATAGGAAAACTCTGTTGTTTCCTAGAACCATTTACAAGTTTCTGCAATCGGTCTGAAATCTTTTGTTAAAAACTGAAAAAGAAACACGTAGAAATCTATGATTTACGATTGAAAAATACTAGTTTTAAACCCAACAGTGGGGGGGAGGGGACTTAAATGTTTTTTTGATAAACATCTGCTCAGTCAGCTAGTGTTTCGCAAGGAAAACAGGAGGTCTGATAATTTCAGTTGGGTTGCTTTTGATTTTCTTATTTTGAAAACTAGTTCTTCTAAAGTAAAACTGATTCCTATATTTGTTAATTTATATATATTTAGATTTTATAAGTTATGAAAATGAAACGGTTTTAGGTTGTAGTTCTGTATTAATATTTATTAATAATAATCGACGTTTCGAAGTACTTAATACACGTCTTCATCTGGAAAATTGATACAAATGACATTTACAGTAAATAAACGGGACATGGAAACAAGTTACTTGGTAATAAAATAAATATTAAGTAGATTACGAAATTTATTAATTTTTAATTAAAGGATTATTTTTCATCTAACGTATAATCCAAGTTGAAAACAAATTTTCAAAAAAAAGTTTGAACATTGTGAATATATTTGCAGTACTAAAATTTTGTGATTTTCATACATAAAACGTGTAAAAGTAACAATATGTAAAGTTTGAAGTAAATAAATAGTTCGGTGACCGTAATTTAAAGTTTAACCAAAATATTGTCTAGTAATAATTGCTTCATTAAATTAAACAGAAAATGAAATATGTATTATATAAATTTGTTGCTGTAAATAAAGAAATATGTTTTTTATTTAATATAAATGTGATGTAAATTTTTGAATATTTATTTATTTATATATTTTTAAAATATAATAGTAGGATTTTAATAACATATCGATATTCTCCATCAATTTCAATTTAAGGGACACATTATTAAAAAATACATAATACTGCTCATGTTGCATATAAATACCTATAAATATAATTCCAGGCAATTTTTACTAAAAAATAATAATAGATTTTATCATTATATAACTATGATATTTTGTATGTTTGAAAGACAATAATACTGAATGAAAATAAAATAAATTTGCTGATATTTGACATTAAATTTGACAGTTGTAATTTTAGAAAGAGCCGCTTATGTCATTAATCTATACTCAGTCTGTAGTTTAAGTTAATCTTCAGTTTTTCAAATAAATTGAATCTGAAACAATTGGTTTCAAAAAAGTAAAATTTAACTTTTACTCATAGTTTAAATTACATTTAGAATACCGGGCCTAACTCTGCGTTGAAACATAAGTAGGGTAGCCTTAACTTTGTTTTTAATGTTTTAAGTTCAGATTGTTTTATGTTTACGAGTATATCCATCTATTAGGTCATAGCAATAATATAACATAAAATTTGCATTTTTGGGAGAGTAAATATCTATATCACTTATCAGGAACTTAGAATAACAAATCTAGATAATTTATTATTAATTATAAAGGCGTATTAAAGTAGGTTAAAGTAATGTGTAATTGCAGAAATCGCCATTAATTTATTTTGATCAATTAATTAAATCATTAGTTAATTTTTAAATTAAGAAAAATATATTGACCTTGCCTTTGAACCCCTGACCTTCGGCAGTTGGTAGCGCAACTGTCGCGAAAGCAGAAGGTCCCGGGTTCGAACCCCGGCAAGGTTAATACAATTTTCTTAATTTAAATATTAACTAATGATTTAATTAATTGATCAAAATAAATTAATGGCAATTTTTGCAATTACACATTACTTTAAATCTAGATAATTTTACAAATAATTAGTTTGAAATTTTGCAAATAAAATTTGTATCCTGCTGCCATTGGAATCATTTGCAATTAAATTTAAATACTACGAAAAAAAAAATGATATTCAATAGTGTATGCAAAAGTGTTGTATTCGGTAATCCATACGCGATTCTTTTCGCCCATAAAATTAACAAAAAGACAGTTCAATTTATTCTCAGCCGAATGGATTTGCAATTAAACCAGAACCAGTCTAAACCAAACGAAAGCAAAGGCGCAAGCCAATGCTTCACGATTCACGTAGCTCTAGCTCTCAAATCTCATTGCCATTCTTTTAATTATCTCGGTGAAGCAGAAGCGATGGGCCAGTGTGCCCCTGCGACCGAGATTTGCCAATATTGCTTGCTTTAAGGCTTCTGTTACGTTTTGTGGCTTTTCCAAGCATCCTATCGGCATCTTTCTCGACTAGGGAAATATACCGACCAATATTGATTCGAGTCGGGGTTTTTTTTTTTTTATCATTTTGCAACTCATTCCAAATGGGCAAGTAAATATTCCAAATATCCAATGCCGAAGCGACCCTCAGGGATGGAAGTCTTCTTCTTGCCATGCCCTTGCTATGGCAGTGGTTGCTACATGGATTTTTTGCCATGTTCGGATAGTTGATATACGGAAATAGTATGGAATATGCATTTGGATTTTTTGTACTTATTTCTTAGGTTTGGATATGCTTATGAGCGTTGCAAGATAAAATATTGTGTTTTGCTTTTTGAAGTAGTTGCTTGGAATATATATATTTTAATAATTTTCTTTTTATCTATATCGAGGTTTTTCTATATTATGCCATTAGAAAATTGTGGAAACTGGAATAGTAATTACATAGAAAATATTTCAAACTTAAAAGTTTTTAAATAATTTGAATCTTTGATATATTTCGGTAATTTATTATACTCAAGTAATCTACTACTTTTAGTCTTTTTAGTAATATAAAAATTATCTGCATTTCTTACATCATAATTATGCACACTACTATTAAATTTGTTGCATTTTAAATATAAAAATTATTGCAAACATTTCTGAGAAAGATTTAATATTTAACCATTTTAGGTTTATTAACATTTGTAGACATCTGTGTACACAAATCATTCCATATTTATATTAATCCATTTACTTTAACAGAACACATTCATTTTACTTTACCCTATGATAATTCCACTACAATTCTTTTCATGTCGTTCATATGTGGGTAGTACAGATGTGTGTGTGTGTGAATGTATGCATTTCAGGAATGTAATGTAATGCACATTGCATAAATCTGGCTCTGGCAATTTATAACTGGAAGAAAAATAGCGGGTGATTACAGGCTTCCACACGCGCGCCAAATCTTTTATTTACCGCTTTTGCTTTTTTCGAGACGGACCGGGTTCAACTGTTCTGTTACCGCTAACTCGTAACCGGTTTGCGTTTTTACTGAAACTTTGCACGCACATAGTATTTGTTTGCGATATTTTTTCCCTCGCTGTATTTTATTGTGTTTATATTTCTATCTCGAGGGAAAATTTTTTCTACAATGGCCAGTGTTTTTTATGTTTATTTTAATAAATTCGTAAATTTATCAGCGTAATGGTATGTTTTTTTTTTTTAAATTTGTATAAAATGAGAAAACTGCTCATATTGATAACAAAAAAAAACCTGTGTTGTTTGTTTTATGAAGCAAATGAAATAAATGAGCAAATAATAAACTATTTTTGTTTTTCAGTAATATGTGCTAGCACTTTCATAGTTTGTGTATGTTTTAAAAATGTATAAATATGTTTATAGTATTTTTTTTTAGTGTTGAACTCTAAATACATAAAATGAAAATATAAACCTCATGAAATAAAATGTTGCAACGTATTTTATAGCAAAATTTATTTTCATGATGTGTATATTATATAATATTTAATATATTATTTTACTAAAGTGAATATGCAAAATTAGCTACAAAATAACAAAGAATACCTATGCATTTTTGATGTTTTATTTTAGAATTTTCTCTTATTATTTTTTTTTGTTTCGGACTTACGTTAGTTTCATCCGAAGGCATACATCAATAAGCACCCGACAACAGGTTAAGATTGTTCTTGTTGTTTGTTCCAACTGATGCAATAACAATAACTTAATTTAACTTTAATATTTAATAGAAAATTTCCACATTTTTTACTATGCACAAATCTATTTTAAATGGTCACAATAAGTAATGTTAACTTTGAACAAATAAATGTTCATATTGCCATTGTGAATTTTAATATAATAATATTCAAAATATTGAGATTTTATTTTTTCCCAAAATTTCACAAGTCATTGAATCGGCTTGTTAGGCTATGCATCAATGAGTGGTCAGTTAACCATAGACACGTGTTTCGCTTTTTTGGAGCTCGTCAGTATGGTGCTTTGATCAGTGTCGTCAACTGACGCAGGTGTTATTTTCTGGCTGGCTTTATGCCAAGTAAATTGAAACGATGGCAAAGAGAGGCAATATTTATTGCAATTTTAGTTTGTTAGCAATAATAATAATAAGACATGAATCTGACAATCTTTGTACCTGTGTGGGCCCGGGTTTGAATTCCGCTTGGGGCATGGATGTTTGTGATGTCTTTGTATCGTACAAATATACTTTGAAGAGTGATATCTAAGCATCTATTGATTGATGGTCTTCGCTACCGAATCCATTTGTGTAAAAACTAAATAAATAATAATAATGATTTTAATGATGATAATTACAGGACAAGATATATTAAAAAAAAAAGATAAATCAGTTAACATATTGTATCATATTAATACACATATAAATATATTATTATGACAAACTTAATTATTTAAGCTACTAATTAGTGAACGTAAATTTTCATGAAAAGTATCAAAATCAAATAAACAATTCGTCAGTCGATTTTTTGTTTGTTCTATACGCCATTTTTGGTCAAATTGAGTTATTGCTGATTTTGGCAATATTTATTTGTTTTCTATCTATTTTAACAATTGTGAATGTTATAATTTTAATAGTTTCGGAAATATAAATTCTAATTGATTCCATACCCTTACTATAAACAATTCAGTTCAGATACTTTAAACATCATTTTCTCAAAAGTATGATTTTGTGATATGGAACAAATAAGAAATCGAATGACGAATTGTTAAAATATCTGCACATTATGTTGATTGGTACATTATATGAAATATTTGTTCTAAAATAATTACAAGAAAATGTGAAACGGGGCGAAAGTCTTGGAACTAAAAAATTAAGGCCCGTATTCTCACCTAATTTATAAAAGTGATTTTTGCCAAAAGCACTTTTGACGTTTACTTAAAATTATTTATGAAGCACTTTATAATAGTTTATTTAAATTTTATAATACCAAATATAATAAAAATGATCAAAAATAGTAAAATTATTCATATTTGATCAAAAACAAAAGTAAAAACTTATTTTGAAATTAATGATAAAAGCACTTTTTCATGAAAAAGTAACATGAAAATACGGGCCTAAGTTTTTCAAGTAAGCTAGGACAGACAACCATACAATGGAATGATTTGTACAATAAAACTATACTAGTTTTAATTCGTTTTTGATCCAAGAATTCAAAGCCAAATCTACGTAGTAATATGTCCTGATCGGCTCTCTGCTGTGGATATACTTTATCTGTTCTAAAAATAATATATTTCAGAAATTTCTTTTGTACTGATTCTCATCCATGTATAAAATGATTATAGTCAGGAAATTAAATCAAAGATCCATATTCCAGTTTAGATCGTACATAGCATTATTACTGTATTTAGTATTTTATTTATGTTTTATCAGTTGTTTGTGTCATTGCAGTAGAAAATTGAAATTATTAAAGTGTCATTTAATAAATTTGTATTGTATTTCTATAAGCTAGTAGATAGTTTATAACCATAAATATTACAACTAAAACTAATTACTAGATAAGTAGGAAAGTGCGAATGAGACTTAATACTGTAAGTTATAATCTACGAATTAGGTTACGTAATTTTTAATCAATGGAAACATTAAATTAAATAATTGCGCAAATATAAATATATTGTTTACATTGTGCAACTTGCATGTACACATACTAAGTCTATATACATCCTTTGGTCGTGTGCAAAAGGACATTTATTTACCGATACACGTGTACGTGCGAATCGGTTATTTTGCGGTTAGTTGTTTGCGCAAAGCAACTTGCATCGTACTGCACACGGGGGTTAGGCTTTCAAACCGGTAAAACAGTCTTCTGTTACCCGAAACCGATACATGTATACAATGTCGATTCATACGGACGACGGCCAGATTACAATATCGGGTTCGGACTACTGGACTGTATCAAAGTGTGCTATGAAAGTAGCAGATGATCAAACTTTGAACTTTGAGGTGCCCGAATCTCTCTCACTATGTTATATATTGAGGTTTGACTGTTTTATCTTTTTCTTGGTTTGGATTGAGTTTGGAGAGTAGACTGGGATTGTGATGTACTATATATTTTATTATTGATTTAGTGGGTTATTTAAGATTGTGAAAGAATGTTTTTTTTTTCAAAGTTATAGGTTTAGATTTTCTTGTCAGAATATGTAACCGAATTTATTCTATTAAACTTAAGTAAAAACTGAGATTGAAATAGTGATGGGCATAATTGAATCATCGGTATTCGAATAAATATCATAAATGTAGGATCATTCTAATGATATTATTCGAATGACGATAGAAATATGAATATATTACAACTGGAACGAACGATTGTATCTATCTGTCAGTTATAAACCGCTGGATTGAATCAGAATCGCAACGTTTTGCATACAATATTTGAATACATTTTTTAATAACTGAATATTATAATAATAAAAACAATTTAAATTTCTGTTGGTGTTAAATAAATTAATATATTTTGATTATTTATTAAATAAAGTAAAAAGTGTATGTAACTGCTACAACAAAAGATCCTAACTAAAATTACAGTATTTAACTAAATACATACTTTTATTATTACTTTTTAGTTATATAGGAAATTAAAATTAAATATAATTATTTATAAGTTATATGTTGGAATCTTTTTTTTCTCCCCACTTTAAGTGCCAAACATGGTTTTTTGCTACTTGATTAGGTTGACTGGTTCTGATTTCGAATAATTAAAAAAATTTAGTCTTAAGGTTGTTTTTCAATTTTATAATCTATTTTGTATATTTTTATGGAAATTTATCACTTTTTATTTATTCAACATCCCAATCATTTCAATTTGATTCGAATGATTTCAATTTAATTTGAGATATCTCGAATGATTTTCATAATCGAATGATCGATTATTTTTCATTCGAATTGTACCGTCATTAGATAGAAAGGCTTTTTTGTAATTTAAAATAGGTTATGGTGTGCGGGCAGTTTACTGTTATTGCAATTTTTTTTTCTAAAAATAATCAATAAAAAATTATGATGATGATGATGTACGTGGAGTACGTCGAAACATGGATTATAAATTGATACAGAACTATATCCAAAAACCGTTTTATTTTTATGATAAAATTTGTTAAAACACATTAATAGTCTAAATGTTTGACTACAATATAACTAACAATAACTGACATAACAATAATCGTGCATTTGCAATTTTTTTTATAAGTTTCCTTTAATGCAACTGTTTATTTGACTCTTACAAATATGTAATCTAGAACAATAATAATAGTTTTGTTTGATTTTTTATGTTATGAAATGAAATATGTTAAATATATAAATACGAGAATAGTACAAGAATGAAGAACACTAACTTTATATTAGTTGTAACCTTCTAGATGACGAATTTGAATTTAGTTTATGAGGGTGCGTATGTGTATTTGCTGGTTCGCTCACTCGCTCACTCAAAAATATTGAAAATTCTAAAAAACATTTTAGAATTTTCAATAATTTTTTTTGCCAAACCACTATGAGTTAGAGAGAAAAAAAAGAAAAAAGTAAAGAGAAAAAAAAAGTTACTTAGCTATTATGTAGCGAATTTCTTTCTCTATTTGACTGAATTTTTTCAGATTTTTTTGAGAAAATTTTGAAAAAAGTCTTATTTTGAAAAAGTTCCCTTAAGAAAATTTCAAAAATTTAGTTTTTATTTTTTCCTGCTAAATGATGCATCTTAGAAAAATGATTTATTCACTCAATTATAGTACTCATTATTCCGCATTTTTTCATATTATGCTTATTTTCCTACACCTCATAGTTTTTGAGAAAAAAAATAAAAACAAAAAAATCTAAATTCTCGCGTCCAAACGCCATATGCTAGGAAATTAAAACTAAAACCAAATTATAGAACTTTTTATGCCCTATCGAAAAGTATTCTAACTATTTCTCCAAATTTTACTTCAGAAAGAAATATTCTGCATATTATCAGTATCCCATGTTATTGTCCTATATCAACCTGGCGAACGAACACCCTGTACATTTATATATATATGTATATATATATATATATATATATATATATATATATATATATATATATATACGAGATGTGTGTGTTTATTGTATGTAATCCATTGTTTCATGTTACAAATTGTAACGTTTCTGTAGATGCTCTCATCGCTTGAAAAAATTTCATGTCAAATTATGAACGAATGAACTAGTGACTCATTTAAATATATATTTATATATATATATAAAGTAGTTTGTTCCAGAACCGCTACTAAGAAACTGCGTTAAAACTTAACCTATAAATTCTTGAAAAGTTCGGTAGTCTGAATGAATCTGCTGATCAAATTTTTATTACAAATATAATTTTAATAAATTAAGATATGATCTTACTGTGGCGTAAAGTTAATAAAATAAAATAATTTCTCTTAAACCACAAAGATTATATAATAATTATTTACAAATATATTATTAATTCAGGGTTTAGGTTTCGGAAATTTATGTACTCGTACATATGTACTAAATACTAAATATTTGACATGTATCAAATTAGATAAAAATAATTGAATTATTATCACATTATCAATGTCATATTTAATACAAATTTTGTTAATGACATTTGTAGTGATAAATACAGTCTGATAAATTTAATGTTATGATACGAACATGGAAAAATATGTAACTGTTATTTGTTATGTTTGTAATGAAATTATTGAGAATAAAAAAATAGCAAGATAAATGTTTATTTATTGAAAGTTTATTGAGTTCATGTAATAATGAAAATAAAAATCTTTTGGTACTCATTATATTAAACTAACAATGCTTTAAGATTAAGTTCTGGATATATTTTAATAAAAAGATCGACGTTTCAACGTACTCTACGTACATCATCAACAGGCAAAAATTATACAATACAATATACAAAAATAAAAAGAACATAGAAACAAGTTACAAGATAACAAAATAAGTAACTAGATTATAAAATTAATAAATTATTAATTAATAGTCTAGTTACTTATTTTGTTACCTATGTTCTGTTTATTTACTTTCTATATCATTTGAATAATTTTTCCTGATGATGACATACGTAGAGTACGACGAAACGTCGATTTTTTATTAAAATATGTATATACAAAACTTAATTCTAAAAAAATAAAACAGATTTAGGATTAAGTTCTGTATAATTTTAATTTTAATTCGACGTTTCGATATAATCTACGTATATTATCATCAAAGGGAAGATAATTTTCCTGATGATGATACACGTGGAGTATATCGATAATATATCGATTTTTAATTAAAATTATACAGAACTAAATCCTAAGCTGTTTTATTTTAATATGAGTTCTGAAGATTCTTTCCTATGCTAAAATATTAATTCAATTTTTTGTTTGTTTTTGGTTTCTCAGATTATAAACTTGCACAATATAGGGTGTCTTACGATATATAATAATAGCATATAATAACTATACAATAAAGTAATAATGACGTTGCCAAATTACATATTTTTCTATTTTACTAAAATTTTATCAACTTTCAACATGGGACATGTTACAAAAACTAACACTATTTTTTTAACGTAAAATTCATTAAAGTAGTAAAAATCCGGGTTTCCATTAGGAAAAAAAAAGACATTTTAATGTGTTTTAAACTTTAAGTTTACAGCAATATTCTAGGCACAATTTTAAATAGTTTTAATATATTTTCTTATGAAAAAGTAACTAAAAGCTTTCTTAATGAAACTCCGTTTACAAATTGTAAATATTTGATTGCATACTTGAGAAACGATCCCTGAAAGATGTTGCTGATTTTAAACAAAAAATCAAAAACAGTTGAACTAAAGTAAAATGTTTTTAATGTATCACATGTAAAATATACTTTTAAATTCAATGATAAAATAAAAAATAGGGAATTTTATTTAAAATAAGAAGGTTAGGGTCGTCTTCCGGTTAAACCAGAAGTGGTATTTTATCAATATTTTACTTCAAGTGAGCATAGCGGAATACCCCTATATAACAAATTTTGTGACATAATATTATATAGTTTTAATATATTCACTGCATCTTACTGCAACTTAAATAATAAAAATCTAAAAGGTATACTCTTTCTGAGTAAAAAATATACGTATCTAAAATAAATGTACAATTTTTGGGTATTTTAGTTATCATATAGACATTTATACTTTTGTTAAATTCTTTTCGAGTAATATTTTTAGAAAAACAATCCTTTCTTATAGTAGATTGCATAAGAAAACAACATTTTTACAAATCAATACGTATATGTTTGTCTATCTTCGTATTTTCTTCTACAATATTAACAATCCAAATAAAACTCCCGGTACACACAGTCGATTCGTTCAGCTCTACAATCTATATAAATCCGAATCTCGTCCGAAATTTAGAGGGTGCCGCTAGTATTTTGGGAAGGGGGGGAGGGGGCAGAGCGACATTTGGCAAATGTTTACAGACATCAGCCCGACGAAACGGTTGGGCGCGTTTTGGTCGTGCGCGCCCTCAAGGCGAAAGGGACCAAGAATCCGGGCAAATCGGAAGCACCGGAGCGCAATCTCGTCATTAGTTCCGTTTCGAGAGAAAGACGCGGCGGCCGGTGCCACGATGGGATATACGGAGGGGAACTGCGGGAGGGGGCATGAATAGGGCAACATCGTGGTCAATGAATTCTACTATTGCTAACAATGATATTATTAACAAGATTTGCGTTATTAGGTTTTGTTTTCATCTGGAGCTGATGGTAATTTTTGGAAATTGAATTTGATTGCGGAATTGTGGAATTTAAAGAAAATACACAGAAAAGAATCTTTAAATGATTTTTCCAATATTTTCGTCTTCTAATCAGTCAGCGTATTATAAAAATATCTAATTCAACAGTAGATTGTTGTATTTGTTTATTGTAATTAGATATTATTCTAATATAGTTGTATATTTCTATTAGGGTTGAGCTGATTTTAATTATTTGATTTAAATTATGATATAAATCACAATTTTAATCATTTGATTTTTTATCAATGATTTAAATCAATTTTAATTAATTACTTTTTAAACTGTATTTAGTTTCTAATAATTGTCTAATTGAAATATTTGGATATACCTATATCTAGCACAAAATAAACATTGAAACAAAAATGAAAATTGTTTTAGGAAAATTGTATTTTATTTAACTTAGTGCCTTCACATTCATGTTATTCTTTTCTTTTCTTTCAACACAAGTTTTATATCTTTACCTATAACATTAATTCTATCAATTATCTTTCTTAAAAATTTAAAATTTATTCAGATATTTTTGACATGTACATGAAAATAGCCGAATTGTCTGTATTGAACGAATTTTATTTTGATAGTTTAGAAAATATTATGTGAATTATACTGTTAGTAAAATTTTAGAGCAGATTTTTTTGCAGTCAACATTTTATTTAAAACTATTTTAAGGTTTAGACAACTCTGTTTTAACACGTTCATTGCTCATGAGTCACATGTGGCTCATGAATAGTATACAATCAAATGATCATGAGGCATATGTATGTAGAAGGAATCTAACGCAATAGTGCTTGCACTGGACATAAGAAAAAATATGTACCTATTGAAACATACTGAATGATACTTTTGTATCATATGTGAGTCATGGACGGTCTTATAAAAAAATTAAACTTGTTTTGGACATGTGGTGGTGGTGGTGGTTTTCAATATTACTTGGACGGTGCATGTGTCAATTAGACATTTTACAATTCTTGGAAAATAGCCTTTTTCTTCTATATGCCCTGCCTGTTTCAGACAATGGTGATCACGTTTATTATTTTATAATATTAAATTATACTATAAAGGAACATTAGTTAGGTTGGCGATGCCCGAAAAGTACATATGTATGTATTACAGTTTTTTTTTAGTAAAGTCTCTTTTAGTAAATTTACAAAACTTCAATAAAATTGCTAACTTAATTATTTAAGCTATTAATTAATGAATATAAATTTTCGTGAAAAATATCAAAATCAGTTAAATAATTGTTAAAATTTTTGCACATTATGTTAACTGGTGCCGTATATAAAATATTTGTAAAATTATGTAAAATTACAGAATTTTGAGGTAGAAATTCTGAATATTTATGGTAAAATGAAATTACAGATTATTTATAGTAAAATTTTACTACTGTTTTACTGTAATTTTGCTATTTTTTTTACAGTGAGGTTTTAATAATATGTGTAAAATTTTCAGAATAAATTCGATATTTTCTTTAATAAAATTTTTCCAAAAAAATCAACCGTCAGCAAATAATTTAATTACGGCCCCTATAAGTGCACGAACGTAAACAATGTGACGTGAACATAATAACGATGGTAAAGTTCAAAAAGCTTGCTCTACAAAATATTGTTGAAAACATCTTTTTTTTTTCTTCTTTCGCCTAAACACGTATACATGCATATAAGCGACCTAGGGTAGACGCGAAGGGTACATGACAAGTTTTTTATACCGAGCCAATTTTGCAACAGGCAAAAAAAATAAGAACGAAAAGATGAAATAAATATAACGAGACACAACTTTTAACTTAGCGTAAAAGCTCGCAACTAATTCGTTTACAAAGTTAAGAACCGCCCGCCACTCGTTCAATATTAACTTCAAAAGAATGAAAAAAAAAATACAGGACGCATCGTTGATATGCGTGGTCTGCGCAAAAAGGTTTTGGACTGGATAATTACAACGTAGAAAAGGTACAACAAAGAGTTTTTCGTTTTTGTACTTATAAAACTGTTCTTTAAATGATAACGGATTGTTATGTAATAATTTCTGAGTATTTTTGTGCTGTTTGTATAATATAATGTGTAATTGCAGAAATCGCCATTAATTTGTTTTGATAAACTAATTAAATCATTATTTAAATATTAACTAATGGTTTAATTAGTTCATCAAAATAAATTAATGGCGATTTCTGCAATTACACATTACTTTAACCTAAGTATAATATATGTAGCAACAATTTTGCAAACTTGCATAATATTTATTTTACCGATCAATTTTTTTAATAAAATTTTTTATGAATACCATACTTAATACAATTAGTTTTCGACTTACGACG
This sequence comes from Clivina fossor, assembly GCA_963966155.1. NCBI lineage: Eukaryota > Metazoa > Arthropoda > Insecta > Coleoptera > Carabidae > Clivina > Clivina fossor. The sequence continues at coordinate 27,171,532 of OZ014555.1, forward strand.
AGGATATGTTTTAATGTCTCTGTCGTAAGTCTAGAACGTTTTCTAATGCTTGTTTTTAATAAATTATGTTTAATAAATTATTTATTAGGAATATTATTTATGTTTTAATAAAGTAAACATGTATTTATCATAAAAGTGTTAAAAATATTAACGTTTATAAATTACTTATTGATAAATCTGTATATAATACATAAATACGAAACGAAGGAATATTTGCAGAAAAATTAATATGTACATATGTGTTCATAATCATATGTGTATTGCAATCAATGAGGCGCTTTATTGAGAGTTGGTATGTTAACCATTGACCAAATTAACTATATTTTAGAGGTTTCACAAATATTTAAAAAATATATAACTAGTAAATTTAATAAATTTGGAAAAATGTATTGGCCTCGTCGAGATCCGAACGTGCGACCTCTTGCTTTTGCGACCAGTTGGTAGGGCGTTTGCCTCTAAAGCAATAGGCTTGAATCTCGGCGAGGCCAATACAGTTTTTCAAATTTATTAAATTTAGAAAACAATATTTTAAGTATTTTTTTATAAACAGAGTTATAAGAAAAGAACAGTAAGCCAATTTTTAATTTTTGAAAAATTACTTAAAAATGGTAGAAACAATAGATTACTTTGTACTAATTGATTTGTCTAAAATAAAAAAAATAAAAACAAATGATGGTATAGATTCAACTTTTTGAATTTAATTTTCTAATTTCTTCGTATGTATTGTTACAAAAATCTTGATGAAAATAATATTATTTCATTTTTACTATACTATAATCCGGACGAGTCGAGTTATCCCCCGTGATAGCCAGATAAAGATTTTTCGTGACCGAGTTGTCTCCCGGGTATGTCCGAGTTGTCACTCAAGATTTAAAATCGGTGTCCATCATTTGCGCCAATTTGGCTTTATCTATATATCATTTGCGCCACGAAACTCTATCATCTGCGCCACTGTTGGCTTAGGGTAGGTTAGGTTAGGTTTAGGTTGTTTAGTTATGTTATTATTCAATATAGGCGCTTATCTCATCGGTGCAAATGATTGGCTAGGTTAGGTTAGATTACCTGCAAATCTTGGGAGACAACTCGACTATGTGCGAGAGACAACTCGGTTATGACCTTTTTTTGTCTCAGGTACAATTTCAAATTTTGGGGGACAACTCGACTCTGTCCCTATAATCTAATGCCGTTTTATATTAACTTACGGGGGTAGTTCAGTTCTCAGGATCAAAAAAATAGATTTTTTGTTTTTTGTATAAAATTAATGCTATACGTGTGTAGAATGTGTGGCCGAAACGGTTTTCCCAAATTCGAAAAAAATACGAAGTTATAGTAAAAACGTAAGCGGGTGCATGGCCGTCAGATAGGGATTTAAAAACTTTAAAGCTCGTTTTCTCAAAACGTACTTTTTCATCATGTGATCAGGCCACCTTTTTTGGAGGACCTTCGGGCGACGCTAGTTTGCGGGCATGCAGCCACAAAAAAAACATTTACAATGTTATTTTGTTGTGTGAATGACGTATAATAAAGTGCTTTTTACCCCATTCTAAAATATTAATTCCTCCTTGAGCTGTGCGCGTTTGAAAAAACAGCTTTTTATCTCTAAAGAACTGGGCCACCCCCTTAAGTCAGTTTAAACAGATTTTCAGAAATGATTTAAAAAAAAATTGAATAAAGTTTTTGATATTAAGCATTTAAAAACGATTACATAGGAATAAAAAAATGCTTTTGTGACTTAAGTTTTTCTTATTAAACATCAAAGATTTATTTCCGTTAATATTTTCTTTACTTCTTAAAGAAACCAAACACCCCATAATATAAAAGAAATTTATTAAAATAATTTTATATTTTGTTAAGTGTTACATCTCTTCAAATACACACCGTAACGTAACAGTAACGCAAGCGTAAGTCAACAGAACAGAATGTAAAGGTTGACTAAGTCAACCCGGTTGTAATTTATTCTTTCTCTGACCACCTTGAAGTCGTCGCCCAACTCGGTACAGAGCAAAGGCTTTTTTTAATATTACGCATAATGAGAATTTAAATTTGAAATTTTTTCGAATTTACAGAAATGATGCGCGACTTCATTACTGTACTGTTTCACGTAGCAGCAACATAACGTAACGTAAACGTAGCTACGTGAAATATGAATTTCGTTCGCCCCCTCTTAGTTGAAAATTAAAAAGCAATTACATAGGTTTACTGTAATTATTTTCCTTTGATAGAGAAAAATTACATTCTAACTTTTTATTGCATATACTAGATGAGTTTTTCCATCTTTATACACGCAGTTATATATTCTTTTTTTTTGTATTTCGTATTTTAAATTTTTATTTATTCATACAGTACTTTTGAAAAATATATTTGAATAAATTTACGAATTTCTTTGTGATGTTAATCACGATTAATTGCTTAGTTATTGATCAATGAACAATAAATTTGATTGTAATGGAAAATAAAAAAAGTTGATATAAATGTAATCATTTTTTTTATAAGTAACTAATTTTATATTTTTTATTAGAATTAATTTATAACAGTTGCTATTTCTGATTATCTAGATGTAAATAAACAAACAAAAAATAAAACCACTTTAGATTAAAGTTCTGTATTATAATCTACGTTTAAGACGAACACAACGTCTGTTTTCATCAGGAAAACTGATACTATGTTAAACAATCACAATTTGATGAAAAGTCAATTTTTAAAATTTGCACAATTTTTTTTTAATTTTTAAAATTAAGCTAAAAATTGATTTTAATTTTAATTTTTTTTTAGTTTAGTTTCATTTAGAACACTTGAAGAAAAAAATCGTATATGTTACTAGAATAGAAATCACAAATATCTGGGCTCAACACAATAATCATCGCTTTCTACTCCTCGTAACATAATATACTATTAATAGATCTAGTTATTTCTTAATTTTGGACTTCATTTTATTAAAGATCGTTAAAATGTTCTTTGTACGCAATATAATTGGTGTCTTATTCTACATTTGCATTTGAATTTTCTAAGTAAGAGAAACAGCATTTAATATCTGAATATTTCCTACTGTTTTTCGCGGGTTTTGCGGGCCTAGGGAAAAAGGAAGAAATGATACATAAACATAATTTTATTAATTACTTAATGAAATATTTCTTTCTTCAATATATAATATAATAAAATCCATAATATTTTTTATTTCTAATTGCGTACAAACTTTTTTGTATAGCTATTTGTATTGCACGATAACATCATCGAGATTTATGTCTTTCGCTACTTTCTGTTTTATTGACAACATAGCGACTCCCTCTAGCCTGTTTTGTCTCATAGTTGATCTTAAATAATTTTCAATTAATTTTAATTTAGAACAACTACGTTCGGCGGAAGCTACTGATTCTGGTGTTGTTAACATAATTCTTAATGCTATAGTATATATGTATTTGGATATGCAACCTCTATATTATCTTTGCAAATTTGTTTTAGGCAATCTCCTGAATAATTTGCGACAAAAATTTTAACTCATGAAATAAATTGTAACCATCAATATCAGCATTTTCGCCATCTTGTAGAAATAGATGAAAATTATTGCAATATTTTTTTTATTTATCATCGTTTGTATTTTTTAAATTTTCAATGTTTTGTAGAAAACCAAATACATTATTATAACGACTATACTGTTCAAATCTTTCGTACAAAGCAACAATATGTAATATGAAAGTGTGGGGCCTCGGGAAGAATCCCCGAAGTCCCGACCTCTGAGCCGGCCCTGCACTACCTACATTAAAATTGAGGTCAAAAATATATTTTATTGTTATTGTAGTTATAGAGGATTTATAATATTAATATAAATTATTTTGTTTCAGGTACGTTTATTTTTATCTCCATGGTTCCAAATATACAGGTAAAATTATTTCTATTATATAAAATTTACTTTCACTTGTCGTGCAGTAAGTGTAGTTTTAGCCCTTGTAAAATACACAAATTTATCGGTGTAGTCGTTTACGGTTGAGATAGATTTTATGTTAAGTTTAGAGGAACGCTCATAATATATTGTTAGTGTTGTATTGAATTTTGATAATAAAATGAACGAAAGTTCGTAAGTCTCTCTGTGAAATTAATGTATTCTAATGTTGAAAATTTTCCTCCAAAATTTCACAAGTTACTCAATCATTGAATCGGCTTGTTAAGCTATGTATCAATGACAGTGAAACACTTTTCTGTCTTCAACTCGCCGGTCATTGATACATAGCTTAACAAGCCGATTCAATGATTGAGTAACTTGCGAAATTTTGGGGAAAAAAATCTCAATATTGGAAAAGTGAGTATTATAGTAAGAGTAAATTAAAGAGATTACGCGATAAAGTGTGCGAAAGAAACAAAAAACCTCACAATTTATTCCTGCTGATTATAGTAAATAGATATAAAATGAAATTGTTAAAGTTTGTGCGCAAAAAAATAATGGTGAAGAATAAAAAAGCTAGAAAGAAGGCCTAGAAAAAGAAGTGTAAAAGGGACGGATAATAAATAGGCAATTACAATTCGGTGTGCATGAGATACCACTGCCCTGCTGTGCTTATACTGCTACGCCTATGCAATGAATGCTCGGCTTCGGCTGTGCAATTTCGTATTCGGTTTAAGGAGGTACTTGACCCGTTGAATTTTAAACTAAACTGCGGACGAGACGGGGGACCTTGTCTTTAATTACACCTTGTTTTAATTTTCAATTTAAGCTGGCACGCGGTCCTAGCCAAATTGGCTTAGCACGCTTATGGACACAGCATCAACCCAAGGGGGGGGGGGTTGGGAAGGTGAAAGGGGTTAGTCAATAAAGTGTTGGCCATATTCCAGGGATAAAGTGCTTAAAACACTAAGGCTATACGCATCTGCCTTTCTTTATTTTGTAGTTTTCTTTCGACTGTGAATTCGTGTAGCAGGATGACATCGATTTTTTTTTGTGGTTTGATGTGGCTCGGTGATTGCTGGCAGATAGAGACAAATGAAAAATGTTTGATATTTTCGTTTGGGAGTTGTTTTTGGGTTTTTTTTTGTTAAAATATGATGTGAGGATATGAATAAATAATTGTATTGTATTCGATTAAATATATTTTATTTAGAGATTATTTATTTAGTTGTCATGGATTTCTTTAAATATTTAAACTCTAAAAAAAAATATTTAATTTTACCTACAAACCAAGAGACACTATGGTACCTAGTATATTTAAGAATAATTACCTAACTGCTGTAATTTTATATAATTATTTAAAAATACATAATATCAGAACTATTACAATCCGTATGTAATATGATATTACCAACGGGATGGAAAAGTACATATATAGGTATGTAAAATTATAGTTTTTTAGTAAAGTCTCTTTTAGTAAATTTACAGAACTTCAGTAAATTTATTGTCAGGAATTTTCCATAAATAGGTAAAATTTGTTCAGTTTTGTAATATTATTGTTGGTTTAATTACATACATTTTTAAATTTACATAAAGGATGTATTTTGAAATGAATGAATTACACATTTAAAATATTTTATTAGTATTATTACACAAAATATGTGTAATAATTATTACACATATTAATTATTACAGATATTAATATGCAAGTTGTAATTTTATATAATTTAAGAAGTTATGTACTTATTAGGGTCATTTTTACTTACTTTATGTGAATTATGTAAAAATTGCAGAAGTTTGAGTTTGAAATACAGAATATTTATGGTAAAATGAAATTACAGAAATTTTATAGGAAAATTTTACTACTATTTTTCTGTACATAAAAAATGAATTATCGCACTTTATCGCGTCTTTTTGTAGAGTATTATATATTGTGTCAGGCGGGTTTAATGAATTAATAAGAATTGTTGATGCGATTTTCTTTAATTTATAGATTCATATATGGATTACGGAAACTGTTTAGAATTGCTATCATACGTTGTTTTTACTAGGTGATATGGGTTTATTTCAAACTGAAATTGCTTTTTCACCGTACAAAGCAAAAATAAGACAGTTTAAAAGATGTGGTTTGTATTTTGTGGAAACTGGACAACTGGGAATCTTTGTACAAATATGTCTGGAAAATAACTGGAACAAACTAATAAAATATGTAGGTAATCTACGTTTCAAATTTCCAATGAACATTAAAAATAAATCTTACGGCTTTACTGCACTTTAATAGAGTAATGCACTAAATTATTTTACAAATGACATTTACAGTAAATTAACAGAACATAGAAACCAGTTACTAGGTAACAAAATAAGTAACTAGATCATAAAAATTTATAAATTTTTAATTAATGGAAGCCAAATTTTATTTGAATCAGTGCATCACACTTATTGATTTTTATAAATTTCTATTGATTTTCTTATCAATCTACTGTTAACTTTAAATTTTGCATCATGTTGTGCAATATCAGATTTATATGGATGGTTTAGACGTATTATTTCTTATGTTCTATCAATCTAGTAGAATCAGTTCTACCTGTCTGTCCAATATAAATCTTACCGTATTCGCATATATTCCCGAAGATTGAAGAGGAATAATATCTTTCACACTCTTCAATATGCGTTGCAATTTCATGTATGAGGAAATAATATTCTTTTTAGATAAAATTCTTCCTATTTTATCAGTAACATTTTTGACAAAAGGCAACGAAAAGTAAATTATATTTTCGTTATAAATAAAAAAAAACGTATTAAATGTGTCACAGTTACATAAGCTGAAAGCTAGTATATTTCTCGCAAAAATATTTTTGCGCCAAAGGCAGTATTTTAATTTTGTTTCGCGGAATAACGTACCGAATTTAAATTCTATTAATTCGTTTGAATTTAATTGAATTGGGGTCAATGAAAAGTTCGCATTCAATAAGTCGGCACAAGCTCAGTCGTGTCGGCGACTACGTTCGACTGTTTGATCAAACTGTTTATAAGTTTTGAAACTGAAAATAGCATTTAACCGGTTCCGGAGTTCAAGTTCTGGTTTTGAAAATTTATTATTATCTCCTTTTTTGCAAACAATTTGCTGAAATTTAGCGCTATAATATTTTCATTAATTTTTGATTATTGGTACTTTTATTTGCCAGATATCATTTGATGGATATATAAATAAAATTATAAAAGTTTGAGCAAGTTTGTCACCATACCGGGTGACACCATTTTATGGGTGACACCATTTTAGGAGTGACACCATTCTTGGGATGACACATTTCACCAACTGAATTATTTTAGTAAATTTTTGATTTAAGCACAGTTAATAATCTGAATTTTTACTCTTCAAATCAGAAAAATAATTCTTTTTGTTTATATTTACTATCTGATAGCAATAATATGTAATTTTAGCTTTAAAATGATATTTCTACTATTGGGTTCTAAAATGTTCCGAATGGCATCTGGTGGCGAAATGAGAAACTAAAACACTGCGTGCACTTGTGTCAACGATCAAAAGTGACAGCTTGCGGAAAAAACGCTATTTTCTAATAAATAATATAATAAATAAATAAATATAATAAATATTTAAATTCTAGATGTTACTGATTTGAATATGCGTTTGATTTAAAGTTCTGTTGTGCAAAGTGTCAACTAACCTATAACAATATAATAAGGTTGCGATGCAGTGTTTACACTTTTCACCTAAACCAGCTTTGCAGGAACACACTACAGACTTAATCGCACCGTTTCTGTCAATTGTCATTGAGATTTCATGTGAAACATCTTTTAAACTTGACGTTTTCAAACATATAGATGTGATTGTCATCTTGCCATCACATCACTTTTCTAATGATTTTCCACATTCTATAATATGTCCAGCGTTTAAAATACGCTCAGCTTGTGTAGAATTGTTCTGACAAGGGTTTAAGCCGGCCCATTTGCAAATTTTTTCAATAGTTAATAATATTTTTTAATTAAAAGGAAACCATACACTTTGATTGAGTTTTGACAAGTGCACGCTTAGGTCCGCCATATTGAATAGGCCACGCCCCCATTTTAGATCCCAATAGAAAATGTATTACTCTTCAATATTCATGTGAATAATTTGAACAACTTATGAATTTCTATTTCTATTTGTCTGTTTTACGAATTACATATTTTAAAATTTCTTTATGTCTAAGTATAGGGGTGACACCATTACCTCTGCCCCCATAATAGTTATGCTACTAGTTATGAACTTTACGAAAACAAAATAAAAACTTGTTAAAATTCTTAGATTCTTAATACAACATTATGATATTTTTATATATTAAGGGCCACTTTAGGCGTTAATAATTTATGAATAAATATTTGAAATAAATCAGGAATAAATATTTGAGATTGATTTATTTTCACTAAATATTTGGGACAAATTTGTGAGAACAAGCGCATTCATGTCATCTACCACTGCTACCAACTGACAGCAACAGCTGATTGGCAATATAAAGCAATGCCAGTTATTTGCTAAGAGTTGGTAGCAGTGGTAGATGCCGTGAATGCGCATATCCTCACAAATCTGTTCCAAATATTTAGTGAAAATAAATCAATCTCAAATATTTATTTATAAATTATTACCGCCTAAAGTGGCCTCTAGTAACAAAATATTTAAAAATAAATCGAAAAACAAGAGAAAGCACAATAAATACATGCATCAGAAAGCTATTTTAAAAGCTTTTTTTTTCTCTCGTGACGGTGTAAAGTTAAAATGGTATTTGTCGTTGATGTTTATGTAAACAGATATAATAATTGAAAGGTATCAGTTACACAATTGCAAGCAAGTAAAGAAATATGAAAAACACATTAAATTTGTTTGCTTTCATCGGGCAAATTGATTATTGATTATTGTTGTGTCATTGTGTGTTGGAATACAATTCACTCAACTGCGATATTCAATTTAGTTTTTCAATTTTGTTTTTTTTTTTGGGTCATACATTACTATTTATATTAAAATTATATACGGTTGATGTTATTTTTTTATTGCTACTATGTAAATTATATAATGTTACCGCCCAAAGCATTACAGATAATTCACATCTTACGTGTATTACTTATCGCATTTTTTTATGAGAAACCATTCCGTTCTCACACTATGTAGTAGAAGTTAGAATTTATCTACTCGTATATAAGTTGTAAAATTTTAATAAAAAATTTTAAAAACAATTTTCTAGATCGAATATTTATAACTTGTATTATCATTTATATTTTGAATAAAATTTGAATTACAAAAGAAAAATTATATAATTTTACCTAGAAACCATGAAACTATGATGCCTAGCATTTCTACATATAATTACTCAACTGTTGTAATTTTACATAATTTTAAAACAAAATAAATAATGTTAGAACTATTATGTTATATGATATTACCAACGGAATGAAAAAAAAAGTACATTTGTATGTAATATTTCAGTTTTTTTTAGTAAAGTCTCTGTAAAATTTACTAAAGTAAATTTTACAGAACTTCAGTAAATTTGCTGTCAGGAATTTTTCACAAATAGGTAAAATTTGTTTTGTTCTATTATATTATTGTTGATATAATTACATACATAATTAAATAAATGAATTACACTTAAAATATTTTATTAGTATTATTACACAAAATATATATACTAAGTCTTATTATTTTGATGAATTATTATAGATATTAATACGCAAGCTCTAATTTTACATAATTTAAGAAGTTGTACCAACAATATGTAATTCTACATTAAGTATTTGATGCAATTTGCAGAAAGTAAGCAATTTTTACATACTTATTAGGTCATTTTACTTACTTTATGTAATTACTATGAATAATGTAAACATTACAGAATTTTCAGGTAGAAATACAGAATATTTATAGAAAAATGAAATTATGTAAGTAAAGTTAGCAAAACAACTTCGAGATATCGAAAAAAGAAAAATGTCAAAATTTGGTTTAAATGTTGCTATTATGATGTGCAAACCAAAAATTTGGTGTTTTGAATTTTTTTAAAATATGAGATGTTTTGCTAACTTTACGTAAACTTAGCTAAACAATTGTTAAAAACTGACCGATAACAAATGATTAATGTCATGTACACTAAAAAATGGTGTAAATTTGGTCCTTTTTTTTAAATTATATACATATCTGATTTTAATGAAGAATGTAAATTATTCGGTGTCCCACTTAGGATACTCCAAAATTGTTTAAAAATAATACTAAGAGAAAATATGAAGAAAATAGCATAAACAACGCAACTGTCAATTAACTTAATTTGATTTAAAAAATTTAAATATAGTTTTTTGGATATGAAGTTTTTGACAAATCTGACAGTGCACATTGCATTTCTTGCGTTTTTTTTACACATTTTCAATAAACAAATTAAAATTCAAGTAAATATCAACAATGCAATTGTCAATTAACTTAACTTGACGTAATAGTTTTCAGTATGGCTACCGAATATGCCAGATTAGATTTGCAGTTATGTTTTATGCTGCCATCAGTAGTGTATATAGTAACTAACTGCTGTAATATAATATCATTATAGTACTCGTAACTTAATGACCTCTTTCTACATAGGTAATATGATAACGTAATATTAATATTATGATACGCTTGAAGAAAAATTACGATAAATTACAACTTAATTTCATATTGAGCATATTTTATACAGTTATAAACTAATTCTTAATTGTTGTGACAAAAGGGTTTAGTTAAAGATTGTAACTATATATAGAAACGTTTTCAAAATAGATTTTATTTATAAAAATATGAAATGAAACTAATTAACTAAAATTAGCCAATATTTCGGCTAATGCTAAAGATTGATGTAACTTAAAATAGCTTACCTTAGAAGTTATTCTTTTGGAAGTCGATCCGTAACTAAATTAAAATTAATTTAGCCTCCGAGTAAAGAGGATTCGTTAAAATGCAACTTAAACAAAAATAGAATGCAATCCAACTTTGAACAACGACTAAAAACGACTTCCGAACAATTCTAAATATCAAATATCCACGACTTTTACATTAAAAAAAAAATCAATTATGTTATTTCACATGAAATAGATAAATAAACACAACTTAATATTCATGTGATGTATTCAACAGCCACCAATTAATCGTGGCCAATAGAACAGATATGATTAGTGAATTAATCATGCATCAATTTACTACATGCTCAACTAACCAAGCAAATAAATTCCCCCATCGGGGGTGACAAATTTGCATAAAGAAACGACATTTTTTTAACTCCGCTAAAAGATTATATTCCGTGTGCATGTAAAACAAGGACCGACTTTTATTCCATTTCCTTTCAAGTCCAACAAGGACGGCAAAATACGGTCGGTTGAATTAATATTAGTTCACGTAATCAGACGAATAAAATCACGACATGCTTTGTTTAATTATTCATGTGGTTAAACAGGCAAGACAAGGATATAAAAGGGAATATTGGGATAGAACGAGTGCGGGTATGGTGGGAAGAAAAATTGGGAATAAGTGGAGGGGAGAATATAAGCACCAATCAATGAACGCCTGATAGATCAGACTCTGAGCTATCTGTTGGAGTGGGGAGGGGATGGAAACATAGAGGGCTCTTCAGTCAAGTTGATCAAATGTGATTGGCAGGTAAATATTGCCGATAAGAATGTTATGAATTTTTTTTCCGGTGACATAATTCGAATTTTGATAAATTTCATTGAATTGTTGCTTTAATTTTTTGAAAATTGTTTAGTATTATTCTGGGTGTTCAGGAAATTAGGACCACTTTTAATAACTTTTTCTTTTATAAACAATATTTAATTGAAATACTGTTTCAAAAATTTAACCAAAGAAATTTTTTATTTTTTTAAAACTACAAAATTAATTTAAAGTATTGCTAAATACGTATGTTGAAAGCTAAGTTTTTATCATCAGTAGCAAAATGTTTTATGTTAATGCTTGTTTTATTAATTTGTTACTAATGATGGAATTTTAGCTTACGATATACCTACGTATTTAGCTATATTTTAAACTAATTTTATGGTTTTTATTTTTTTTTCCTGTATAAACGTTAGTTATAAAATTTTGCAGGGATAAAATAGGTACACGGGGACCATAAAATAATATAAATTTTACAAAAGTTTATTTTCGATGAAACTAGATACCTATGATATAAACAAATTTTTAATGAAACCTTTATGTATTTCACATATTTGAATTAAATAGTAAAAAGCTAATTGAAAATTATACTATAATAGCATAATGGCCATACTTTGCTACGGAATTTACTACTTTATGCTCATTTTAATTTAATTGCAGTTTTTGATCAATTTTTATCGTTAACAGTGTTCGTCTGCGATTCATAATAGAATCTTTCTGCATTGCCCCGTAGTAATCTTGAAAACGATTCAACTCTCATCAATCTGTTTCGTAAATCTTATGTTATAAGCGAAAAGAATTTTTAGTCAATTTTTGTCGTATAAATTGTCCCATAGTAAAACCTTCAAAAAACGACTCAACTATTAATAAAACTCCCATTAAAATCTGTTCCGTGGATGTTAAGTTATAAGCGAACAGAATTTTTTGCCAATTTTCAGTATTTACAGCGTTCGCCTACGGCTCACGGTGCATTGTTTTATTATAAAATCTTCCTCGAAAGACGAATAAACTATTAATAACCATCACTTTCTACCCTTCGTAGCATAATATACTATTATTTCAAATTTTTAAAATAAGTATCAAATTTTGCAGATCAGTAAATGCATGTGAAATATACATTTTTTTTTACATGATTTTGTTTTTGTATGCTTGAAGTGCATGTATTTTTGGAAAAGTGTAAAATGTTAGGTTTGCATTAGTACTAAGCTTACACGTAAAGGTTCTCTGTGCCAGCGGCAAGCTGACAAAATTTGCAAAGCAAGACAGAAAACAGAAAGGATCTCCAGCCAAAAGAAAATTTGAATTTCATATGAAGCCGTCGCGTCGTATATATATATATATATATATATATATATATATATATATATATATATATATATATATATATATATATACAAGTACAACATACGATACTATAGATCAATGTTACATTGAAGATGAACTTGCACGCCATTTCCTCTACATTTGACATAGTACTTTTTAAAGTGAGAGCTAACATTTCTTTTAAGAACTGACCTCGCTACTACGTACCTTATGTTATATTACTGGACAGCCTATTTTCACTTTGTAAAGCGAGCTTTACACGATTATTCGGAATGACATTCAGACCGAAGATTCACATTCTGATTGAAGGTGTAACGTCAAGACTGATGAACTGAAGAATGGATTGCCGTATTTCCAAATATTTTGAAATACAGTGGAACCTCGCTTAACGAGGACTTCGCATAACGAGTAATTTGCATAACGAGCAAAATAAATTGTAAAAAAATGACTCGCTTAACGAGCGACGTTTCGCATAACGAGTGACGTGGATAGGGGAATCCCCGAACAAAATGTAGCAAAAACAAATGTCTCTAGACAGCTTTCTAGTAAAAAGGAATTAGGTATGTTACTAATTATTCCATTTTTTGTTTTCTGCAAATCGAATTCTCTTATTCTTATTTTTATTCTTTCATAATTTTTTTGGAATTTAAATTTATATTTAAATTTTAAATCAATTAGACAATAATTGTTTGAGGTATATGTCTAAAGATATTACTTTTTGTTCAACCATTGTATTTTTAAATTAATAGAAAGTTTTCGAACAAAATAGTAGGAGAAATGACAAAGTATACAAAATTAGATAATGTATAAAATAAAAAATAACACCAAGATAAAATATGGACGTTAGGTACGAGTTAAATTTAAATTAGACCGAAAAATCTTTTTTTATTTTTTTTTGTTCTCTTTGATTCGCACACGCTATCTTGATAGAAAATAAGACAGTTTTTTTGCAAGATACAGTTTTTTTTGCTTCGATGGATTCCGCGTTTCGTTCGATTAGTTTGATAAAAAGAAAATTCTAAATTAGATGAATTTGAAAAAACTAATTTTGTTTTTGACTATTTTAGTTCAACTAGCTGAACTATTTTTTAGAAATTTAAACTAATTTTCATTTTTATTTCAACTATTTTCAATTTCTAATAAACTATAGTATAGTTACAACGTAGAATAAATTTCACATTAAAATATTTTATACTGCACTAAATATAGTGACCTTATTTAATCCGAAAATAAAAATTTAACTTGTATTGAAATTTCTAGCCTTTAGTATAAAATGTAATTTTGTTATGAACAATATTACATATTAAAGTTTCATTTCATTCTTGGTAAAATGTGTTGCGGAAAATTATGATGTTATATTAAAATGTTTATATAGATTAACGCAAAATACGTGAATTTTATATGAAACTGTTAAATATGCATTTGCATGTTTTGCATTAGTTTTGAAGAGATTTTAAAAATTTATTAAAATTTAGCAACTTGTTCAGGATTTTAATATATTTATTTAAGTATGATTTTTTATCGTGTATTATTAAAAATTTAATATAAAATTGGTGCTTTTGTTATTTTTTTAATTTCAAAAGTTACTCGGTTTTATTGAATCGGTTTGGTTAAGCTATGCATCAGTGACTGGCCAGTTAACCATAGATTAGTTTTTTATATAGTCTCTATATGCCGAATCTGAACTTAGTTGAGGGTGTATAAGTGTGCGTCGTCTGTACAAATTTTGTGATCGCAACTAGTCTTAGACGGTTCAATCGACTTTGTCGAAGATTAATGAAAACAATTAAAAATAGTTTTACCAACATTTGGAGAAAAATTATTAATTTTGTATTTCTATTTCTTAGTATTTATGTGATAATATCAAAGTGGTCTATATATAGGTTAACTTATATGCTTCTATCTAGTTAATTCTCGAAGTTGGATTATAAGTTAAATAAAAACTACAATTTTTTGAATTATGATTCAATTTTTTTTTATAATCTTTGAAACTATAAGTGATATAACAAAAATAATTTTTTTATGAATATTTGGAGAGCCATTTCCGATATGCTATTAATTTTTTCAAATTTTTTTATAGATTGAAAGATTAATTGTATTTTTTTCAACCTTTTTTCTATAAACTTTTAAAGTAAAGATAGATGTAACTTAATATTGTTTTAAGATAGTAAAAATCTTTTTGAACTCATTATATAAAATAAAAAAAAAAATAAAGGATTAAGTTCTGTATAAAAATCGATGTTTTGATATACTCTACATATATCAACATCAGGAAAAATTATAATTATAATTTTTTCTGATGATGATATACGTAGAGTATATCGAAGCGTTGATTTTTAATTACAATTTATACGAAACTTAATCTTAAAGACTTTTCATTTTAATATTAGTCTTGTTTAGAGACAGATATATTTTTCATATATTTAAATTTAAATTTGGTTACCAGTAAACGAAATAAGTAGGTAACTAGATTATAAAATTTATAAATTATTAATTAAAGAAAGCCAAATTTTATTTAAATTGGTGCCTGCACTGATTTTAATTAAAATTATAGAGAACTTAATCCTAAAGCATTTTTATTTTAAATGTTGTTTACTTAAACACTTTTTTGGCATATTTGTGATGTAATATAAGCTAATTTAATATTGATTTCAGTTTGTAAACTGTAGTAATTTACTTTGATATAAATATATTTGCATTTACTTAATCGAATGGTAAACGTGAAAAGTAAGTAAATATTTTATGCTTTTGTGTTTATATAGAATACTTGATCAGGAAATATGCAATAGTAGGAAAGAGAATACTTCTTTGTGCGGTTCTAGAAGAAGAAAAGAAAGTGGAACAAAACTGAAAAAGTATCATATTCCCGTCGAGTTGACAACGCAGACAGTATTAAGTGAATGAAACTCAAATTCGTCATCGGTAAACTTTCGAAAATGTAATTTAAAACTCGTAATGTTACACGCACGCCACCATCATACAAAATGCCTTTCAAGTCCTTTAACGAAATTTTTATCAGTCGACTTATTCTAGAAAATTTAACTATTCTTTATTTAGTTTAGAAAGTATAAATAAGATTATAATCGTATATTTTACTGGAAAAGATAGTTCAAATTTTGCAATATAAAAATTGTTTTAGGATAAAAATTCTGTTAATTATTCATAAAAAAAAGCTTGTCTTCATCTGGTCAAAATTTATTAATAACAGTAAAGTACGCTCGTCTTCATCAGGTCAAAATTTATCAATGACATTAAAGTAATACACATTTCATTAATTTACATAATACATGTTTCTTCAAGCGTATCATAATATTAATACTACATTACCATATTGTCTATGTAGAAAGAGGTCATTAAGTTCCTAGTACAATAATGACATTATTATACAGAAGTTAGTTACTATATACACCACTGCTGGTAGCACCAAACACGACTACAACGTCAAGTGTATTTAATCTGATATCGGCGGCCATATTAAAAAACTATTAGTTAAATTAATTGACTATCGCATTGTATATTTTCGCTTGAATTTCAATTTTATTATTGAAAATGTGTGAAGAAATACAATATGTACCCTCCAGGGTGGCCAGAAACTGCAAATTCGATCAAAGAAACACGGTTAAGTGTATTTAATGAAACACTATTAAACACTTTAATTCAAGTTGAGTTAATTGACAATTGTATTGTTTATTTTCGCTTGAATTTAAATTTGATTATTGGAAATGTGTGAACAAGTGCAAGAAATGCAGTGCATACTTTCAGATTTGCTTATTCCACTAAAGAAACATTAATTCTCACTAAATCACATAACATGTACATTGTTTTACAACTATTAATTAAGGTTAAGGTTTCTTAGAATGTATTTTTATTAATTTTTAATTTAATTTGGAACACATGAAGGGAAAATAGCATGTGTCACTTGGAATAGAAAGCGCTTTTTGTGTTTCGTCCAGATTGCTGCTCCTCGTAACATAATATACTATTTTTTAAATAATAAATAAATAGAATAAACGTTTTTCAGCAAATATTTATTATATCAGATAAAAATGAAATTATAATATACTTTTATTATAAATAAAACAACCTAATGCGTTAATAAATCTCATTAAACACCGTATGATATTAAATATGAATATAGTAGGTACATAAAAGAATATTACTATAGATTTATCTATGTAGTATATGTGTTGATCAAGTTAATAGTAGGTTCAATAAATTTGCAACGTGTAGTTTCTCAAAATTGATTACATGCAACTGGTTGCTCTAATTAGAGACTTGTCTTTAACATTTCCGATTGCTACAATCCAACTTAAATTAAGAATCATTAAACTATCGTTGTTGGTTGCACTACTATTAACCAACTAACTCTATTTCAATTGAATTTAACTAATTTCCATTAACTTATTATTCTGATTTCGTAATTAGAATATTTTTAAAAATATACATTTTATATACGTATATACAGGGTGATTTATGACGTCGGGGAAAAACTACGCCGGATGATTCCTATGAGTAATCTAAGTGAAAAACTTCAAATAAACATATGTCAGAAAATGCTTTCTAACGGAACTGTAGTCGTTAGAAGTTTATTATATGGAATATCAATCGCATTAGCCTTATTTATTATATCAAGAAAAAAAAAACTAGACATAAACTTCTGAATAATTGTAAAATTAGTGATCGATTTTCTAACATTTTGTTTAAGCACTAGTAAACCAATTTACTAGTTTATAAATTTTTGTACACACATAAATAAATATTTAATAAACAATTTACAATAATTAAAAATCGAAGACATATTTTGTTAGGACGCAGTAAGTCATAACTAGTAAATTGGTTTACAAAATGTTAGAAAATTAATCAGTAATTTTACAATTATTCAGAAGTTTATGACTTTTTTTCCTGATATAATAAATAAGACTAACGCAATTGATGTAATAAACTTCTAACGGCTACAGTTCCGTTAGAAAGCATTTTCGGGCATATGTTTATATAATGTTTTCTATTTAGATTACTCATAGGAATCATCCGGTGTAGTTTTTCCCTGACGTCATAAATCACTCTGTATATTTATCACATTGTAGATAACAAGAAATTAAAATAATTATAGTGTATATCTAATATAAGTAATCTATATAAGTATATCTAATTTTAATTAAATATTTGCTTAAAAGAAAAAAGAATTTTTCTTCCATCTAGCCAGTGTATGGGATTTAGGCATAGTATTATAACATCAGGGCTAGCGAGCAAAAAGGAAGTTATTAAGAAGACGCGAAATCGAACCTATTGAGTTCCCTCAATTTACTCAACGTCCCTTTTACTCTCGCACCCAATCCCTCTTTTTCCGCATTTTGTTATGCCTTGTACTCTTTTTCTTCTGCCTACATTGCTTCCATTTATTTCGAGATGTTAGTGTTCACGTGTTATACACTCGTATCTACCTCATTGGGTTTCTGTTCCTATTCTACAATCATGCGAATATCTACGTACATAGTTGTTAATAATAGTGAATTACATATAGAATTCGTCAAAAATATAGTTATTTATTAATTTGTTACCTAATAACTTGTTTCTATTACTACCATTACTACCATTACTACCATTTATATTATTTATCCTCATGAAGACGGACGTTGAGTTTCGTTGAAACTCAACTTTTAAATTTTCTATTAGTTCACTGGTATTAACTGGAAATTAAAATATTTGTAAAACTTTTAGTGTCATTGCTGAAAGCATTGTTTTATCATATTACTTGTAATAAAACTGACCACGTTAATGCATGATTTAGTCATGACTGATCAAACACACACTGAGAAAAATAGATATTTAACAAATTGGATAATAATAAGTAGATATTTATTTGAAATATACGAGTATGTTTACTGTATTCACAAATTTATACATTTTTAAAATCTACTCACATATATATTTTAATACTATATTAAGAATTAAGACTGTAATACTATATACAAATTGATGGTATTAAATTTTTGTTTTTATTATATTTATAGTTAATTTTTAAATATACTTATTTTGTTATTTTTAATATCTTGTGTTTGTGTCACCTTTTTAAATATAAATAGCGTTACGGTAACTATCCATTTTTCTCAGTGCAATATAATTGGAAAAATGTGTTTGTTTCGTCGTGAGCTCGTAGTCCTAGTGGTAAGAACGTCTACCGCGAAAGCAGGAAACCCGAGTTCGAATCCCGGCGAGGCCAATACGTTTCAGTTCACTGCGATGAAATCGAAATTAAAATATCTGTAAAAATTTTCATTGATTAAAAAATTCGGTGAAATTTTTTTAATTTTGAAACGATGACGTTACTAGCAAATTAAATCGGTTGATTCTTATTCGTCTATTTAATTCTTCCTCTTTTCGTTGTATCGTTCGTTTCTTTTTTGCTCTTCGGCCTTTTTTCTTTGTGCTTACGTTTATAGGTTAAGGTTATAGGTATGATTTGTAGGAAGCTTGGAATTTTGCCGAGACCGGCTAATACCATCATGCTTTATCATGCTTCACTAATAAACTAATTACTGAAAACAATTTGTGTACCTGAGGGTTTTTTTAAAAAAAATACTTTAAAATTTATCCTGGGAATTTTTTCATTAGTTCTGATAAAATAAAATTTTAATTTTGTTGTTAACTACACATTATTAGAGAATAGAAATAGCATCGAAGTTTATTTTACTTTTGGCTAATTAATTACATTGTAATACATATTCACAAAATTATAAAAATTACAAGAAATTTACAAATATAGCATAATATTGGTGACATATATAATTTATCAAATTATTTACTTAATTATTAATTTGCATTAACTTTATTAAAGCAAATGTGTAAAATTTTAAACCTAAAAGTTTTTAAATTTTTAGATTCTTAATATCTTTAATAGTACTACTTTTGTCTTTTTATTAATATAAAAATTATCTGTATTGTTAAAATCATAATTATGCACACTACTATTAAATTTCAGATTGCCACTTATATATTTCGGAAGCAAACCATCTTGTATTTTAAACATAAAAATTATTGTAAACATTCCTAAGAAAGATTTAATATTTAGCCATTTCAGGTTTATTAACATATTGTTTATGGGTTACTAGTTTACTACACTCATTACCAATATATAAAATTGGTGCACAATATGTGAAATAGGGTAAAATTGTAGTGTTATATATTATTAATGTTATAGTTCAAATTGAGACAAAACTTCTTATTTTTTGCAAGAAATAAATTTTTGATTTATAGATTGTTTTTATATTAAATGAGAAATTTAACTAACTATAGGAATTTAACTAGGTATGTATTTTATAGTTGAAGAATTGTTAAAAAAAAATTGAGATACAAGCGAAGAATTGAGAAAAAAAAAAGATAGTTGCAAGCTAATATTAATCTAATTTTTGTAGTAGTACAAGTAGATTAATTTTTTTAGAAAATCGAAACTTGCAATAAAACCCGTTGTAAAGAAGCCTACCAACATATACGTAAAATTATACCTGTACAAAAAGCATCTCGCGACATCGAAATAATTATGCTTGTAAATTTAATATAAAGGCGTAGAGATTTTAATTTTATTAGTAGAGTTTGCAGTCGGTACATTTTAAATTTAAATAAAACAAAAAATAAAAAATAAAAAAAAGTTATGTCCGAAAGGACGAAACGGCCGTCACTATAAATATCAATGGAAAAACAAATTATCTTAGTAGAGATTTTAGTTTACTATTAACTTTTAAAGTGTTAATTTTCAATTTCAAAAGGAAATAAAATGAACTTGCTGCATTGACTGATTATTTTATTTTCTTCTAATGACATTTTTCTCTTTACAATTTGACTTTAATGCAACTGAAGAGCCTTATTTCTTTAGCAATTGTTTTCGTTTCGCCACAACAATGGGTTTAGGACAATGCATTTTTATATTAAAATAATTTTAATAAAAAGGCATGCGATTAATTTTAGTATTGTAGTTACTAATTATGAATTTGTCATATAAAGATGAAAACATTGTAAAATCGACGCATTAATTTGTTAATTACTCAAATAAAAAAAAAATTACCAACGGTCGTATTTAATTTAGCAAATGATAATTTTTTTTTCTCTGTTCCAAATCGCAATCAATGTAACAATAAAACAAAATTATTCACCAATCAAAGTGTTTTAAAACAAATGACTAATTAATTTCATTAATAATTAACAAGCCAACGAAGCGCATAATGGCTTTAAATATTCTAATTTGTTTCAAAGCCCGAATTTCATTAAACGGGCTGTACAAAAAGCAAATAAAAAAATGGTAGAAAAAAGTAGAGAAAAAATTTTCTAGTTGGAAACTTTTTCTAGCTATAACAACATATCACACACATGTTGTATATTATTCAGTTTTGCAGCACAATTCTAATTTTCCGGAAACGTAATACTTTAGCTGTGGTATTTTACAGTTTCAACCAGGGGCTACTTTGGACACCCTTAAACAAAATTCTACAAAATTAGTTCACGAGACAAAGAAGGCGTTAAGCTTGCGAGGAACGTGACCTTTTGCGCCTTGGGAGAATTTTTCATTTCTGCTGTGCGGGGGGGGGCTTCTGCCTGTTTTTCTTATTGTCCAAGTTTTTCTGCGCATGATAAAATATTATGTTCATCGTAATTAGGTTTTTTTTCTTTTTGTTTCTTTCTGGTTTAATTGTGTTTTTCTTTTATTTTTTTACGCTAGGACGGGCACACTGACTTGTTCTCATTTGTGTTTTGAGTTTTGAAGTTATGTTGTGGTTATTATACTTTGTGGGTTTTCTTCACAACATTTTTCAAGTATATCTTTATGTCAAAAATTTTAATTTGAATAATTTATTAAATAGAATGAGGAACATATTTTTATTTAATTAAAAATAATTATTATGCAATATTATTTATTTATTTAATTACACCAAACAGCCAACAGCCTAATTAAATGACGCAAATCATATAAACATATACTTATGAAATATTCACATAATACATAAATTTACTGGAAAACATTAATTGTGTACTATGTGTAAATGATTAATGCAAATACGAAGAAAACATGAAAAAATATCTATACTTAATTCTGACTTATTCAATGAGTGACATATATGATAAATGGAAGACTTTGTTAGAAGATTAAAATAAGCAAAAAACAGATAAAAAGTATTTGTACTTCTTGTAGAGAAAGAAAGAAGGAATTGTAGTTGACAGAGTAGTGTAGAGTCATCGATAAAGTTATTAATTAACTTAAAAAGAAAAGTCAAAGATGAAATAGTATGAAATTGAAATAAGGAAAGTAAGGATGAGTAAGAGTAAGTGTAGGAAGAACACATATCAAACGATTTTAAGAATAACAATATCAAATAGCACCGTTGAACACACTCAATGTCATTTGTAGAGTTATTATATGTTGGATTTTATATTAATGCACAGTATTCTAACTATTTATGAACCATTTTAACAGTAATACTTGTGCATTAATCGTCATTAATTTTATTACAAAGAATAACTAATTAAACAATAGTACAATTTAAATAAAGAAAAATGTACTAATGTTTAATTAGTTATCCTTCGTAATAAAATTAATGACGATTAATGCACAAATATTACTATTAAAATATATCCTATCGTCTAATTTAAATTTATAAAAAATATTTATGAACTAAATAATATATTGCCTGCAATTATATATAAAGGTAACTGTAGTTAGTTTTATTTTGTTTGATTGACATATAAAAAGTTGTGCGTATGACGTATAAAAAATTAAAATGTTATATACTTTTTTTGATAATACAGTACCTACATTGTTTTTTATTTAATAATTTAACAAAAAATGGAAATAATTTTAAGAGATTATTGACATTATGTTTGTTAATAATATGCAGGTATATTTATTTGCATAATAATTTATGTAGTCGACGTTTTATTAAATAATAACCCTTTTGGGTAAATGCCGTGATTAAGTCGGTATATATGTGTGTTAACATTTTATTAAAAAATAGAAATATATTACGTTTTCAGGTTTTATAATTTTAAGCAGTTCTTTTAACATAAAAATTACTCATAAAAATTCAAAATACGCATATAAAATTATAGTATGTATATTGTACCGCTAACCATCAAAATTCATCTAATAAAAGTCTCGACTCTTTTACAATAACTTTAAAATAGTGGTCATCATAACTACACTAAAATGCATCAAGTCTTCCTTGTATCATAAACAACATAAATATCCAAGCCAGCATTTATGTATTTGCATGGACCAACTACTTTTCCTTTATAGATAGTATATATGTGTGTGTGCAGGGTGGGGTGGGGGTGCTGTATGTATATAGCTAGAAGATGGCAAATATATTTCAGTCGTTGGATGTTTGTGACAGAATTTTAACGCGTGAATTTTACAGAAAAGATGGTCGGCTTGCTTAGATAGGTTGGTTGACGGAAATAGGAAGGCAGGAAGTAAAGCTATCTTTCGCTTTCTATGGTGGCACGGTTGAATGAGGTAGAGCGGATAGTGTTATTTTGTCAATGCATATCGTCGAGCTGGTGAAAGATGCTTGAAAAATGTTTAAAACTGACGTTTTTATTTAGTGTTTATTGGCAGACTTTTTTAAACGTGTTTTTAGGAATTATATTTTGCATGTTCTTTTTATTGCTGGAAGTTATTTATTGGATTTGAAAATAAGTTGATTTTTTTAGTTTTTATTCTTCTTATTTTTCTTTTATATATACATACATACACAATCACGCCATGTAGTCAAAAGGGTGTGGCACAAACTCTTTCCAATATCCCGAAATCAGTTTCCTCTAAACAACTCTATTCAGACAAACAACTTTAGCTGCATCCATATTCATAATACCTCTTATAGATGTTCTTCTATTCCTATTCTATCCTTGTTATAGCGCTACTATTCTTTATGGATTTTGACTTGTTGTGTTATTTCCTCCCATTTTTTTTCTATCTTTACTTTACTTTTTTTTCTTGAAATCTTGTGACATCGGTTTTCCGTAATGAAATTTATGAAAAATACAACAAACAAAAATGACAAAATAAGATTGAGCAAGTAACTTTGATTACATCGTCAATCGATTTCTTGTTTGCTTCATACCACAAAAACCTTACTTTTGAGAAAATAATGTTTAAAGTTTCTGAACTGAATTGTTTATAGTAACGATATGGAACAAAATAGAATTTATATTACCGAAACTATTAAAATAATAACATCTACGATTGTTAAAATAGATAAAAAGGAAAACAAATATTGCCAAAATAAGCAATAATTTAATTTAACCAAAAATGACGTATGGAACAGACAAGAAATCGACTGACGACATATCTCTTGCAGAAGAGATAAGTCCATTAATTGATCAAACTGATAACATGTATTAAATGTCAAAGAATAAAATGGTTAGAACATGTAATACGTATGCAAAATGAACAAATAATTGAGAAAATAATAAAATAGAAACTAAGGAAAAACAGAACAAGAGATTAAACTCTGAAACGTTTTTATTATTATTGTATTTTATCACTATTATAACAAACAAACATTTGTTAAGCATTTTTAGTGTATGAAGCTGAGCTAATATGTTATATATACGTTGTTGTAGTGGAGGTATTGGTTTTTAATTTTTTTTTCTTTATAACTTTTAAAATAAAAGCGTAATTGAGCGAAATACTGTGGTGTATGTATCTGCCAACTCTCTTTATCTTTTTTCGGAATGTATTTAACATTGGGAGTTACAGCCTCAATTAATCATAAACATACAGTTAGTAATCATAAAAATTTACACTGAGGAATACAATATTGACCAATACAAAAAGTTATGAATTTCAAATATGTTAACTACATTATTTAAGCTAAATTAATGTCAGCTTCCATTTTATTCTAGACATATAAACATATTTTGAAGACATATTAAAGTATGCGAGTTGTTTAAAAACCATATGTTAATTTTTTTTACAAAAAGAAAAATGTCGGAAAAACAAAAACCGGTATTGTTTTTGAATTTAGCGAGACGGATAAAACAGAGCGAGGAGCAGGATGGATGGACAACACACTATCTATTATGCAAAACTATATGGTGTAGTCTACGAAATACTAGTGTGTAAAATTTGCGGTGAATTTTTTACCATTTTTAGCCAACCTACATGATACATTTATATGTATCTGTATGTGTACAAAGATAATATTAATATTTTATTGTTGAGTGCGCTTGTGGTCGGTGCATGGAATATATATAGTGTACTTCAGAATGAATGTTATATGCGTATGAAACGAATGAATGGATAAAAAAGTTTGTTACATATTTAATAATTCAAAAAGGTGGATTCTCAAATAAAAAATAAATGAAATATTATTAATTTTTCTTTATTTATTTATTTATAACAACCACCACAGTTTGGTTGAAATGTAAATGTTGTTCTTCAAATAAACCAGTGAGGAAAAGATTAATAACAGTAAAATATTTTTCAGAACTCTCATAGTATTAAAATAAAAACAGTTTTAGGTTTAAATTCTGTTATTTATTTTTAATAAACGACGTGTCGACGAAAGCAAAACGCAAATAACTAGATCACAGGAATTATAGTTTTTTAATTAATGGAAGCCACATTTTATTAATCTCAGTGACCTCACAATGATTTATTTTATTCTTTTCTTTATAAATTTCTATTGCTTCTTATATTAATCTGTTGCTAATATTAATTGGTCTAGCAATTATTACTGTATCTTCAAATTTTACATCATGAAGATTCTCTAAGAAGGCTTGTTTAACAATAGCAGATTTATTTGGATGATTCAGACGAATTGATTCTTTATGTTGTGTCAATCTAGTAAAAACAGTTCTACTTGTCTGACCGACAAAAAATTATTATTATTATTTATAATAATAATAATTTTATATATAATAATAATTATTATTATAGTTATTTATTAAAAATAAATAACAGAATTAAAACCTGAAACTGTTTTTATTTTAAGATTGATAATAATCTTTCAGAACTCATTATATTAAAAAAAGGTTTTAGAATTTAGTTCTGTATTAATTTTAATTAAAAATGACGTTACGATGTACTGTACATACATCATCGTCAAGAAAAATGATCATTTTTCTTGATGATGATGTACGTAGAGTACGTCAAAACGTCGATTTTTTAATTAAAATTAATACAGAACTAAATCCTAAATCCTCATTATTTTAATAATATTTTATTAAATATAAAAATTAATTGATTTGACTTATTTTTTTTTTAAATAAAACTATATAATTTTATATTTGTAACAGTTTTATACTACAAGAAAAGTTATAACATAAAATTTATTTTACATTCTGCAGCAGAAATATAATTCAAGACGAACAAAATTTGTGATGCAAAGCAATAAAAAACACATCATATTTATACGTTTATTGTTATATAAATTTTACCTATTTTGTACTTTTATTCCTAATAAAGATAATCTGGTAATAATAAACAGAAATCAACAACTAACTCAAGGTGAATTCAGGTTAAGTTTATCAATATAAATAGAATAGGGCTATTTCTAGAATAACTAATTGGAGAATAAGAAAATATGCATAATTTTTCAGATGTTTAAAAATGGCCTCGTAAAATTTACTATTTCAAGGCAAAATATTGAAAGATTATATAAAAACAGTGTCATAACATATTTTATTTATTTAAAATATATTATAGTATTTTTATAAAAATTTCGGGAAAATAAGAATTTTTGTGCGCCACGTGTTTTGCTTTCTGTAAGTGGGGTCCAGTATTTTCCGTACAGTGCAATGTAGACGACGGTAACCTTACTATCATCTGCCAATATATCTGACAGTTTATCGAGCAGCGTTGTCGTATATTATATTTACATTTTGAAATTTAAATTAATTCAAACATTATGGTTGTGGAATATTGTTTTATACCAAGTTGTAATAATAATTCAAACATAACATCAAATAAAATATAAATATAAATTTTTCAAATGAAACACGTGATTTTGATTTTTACATAACAGATATAGGCAACACCGGTTTGTTCTTACCGCAAAAGGCGTTGAATACTTGCTGAAACACTATTACGTCACGACAAGCCAATTCAAATTTGACAAGTGTAAAATCTATTTTCTTATTTATTATAAATAATTTTGCTTTGAAATTAGTTATTTTAATGTATATTTTTGATTAAAAAATTTCCAAAAAAATATGTAACAACACCCATTGTACTTATAATAATTATGATATTATATTATATAATATTTTTATTTTTAAATTATCATCGTATATTTGCTGGTACATATAAAAAATACATAATATAAATATATTTTGCAGTGAAATGCAGTTGTACTATATATATGTAGAGTGTTTTCACACAAAAAAAAACATTTTAAATTGTTACACTCGACATTTGCGTCATATCCTGCAGTGCAATACAGTAGGGCCAGTGTACCAACCTGTTTTGAGTGCATATTTATATATGTTCTGTTGAGTTTTAGTTGGTATTTTGTTATTTTCAACATTTATTATGAACTAGTTATACGTAAAGTTTATGTAATATTGTCGTCATGTGTTCTAACTCGTATTAAAAGTGGGATTATATGCAAATTAAATGGAAATGTTTACTTTACATTTTAGATACTTTCCGGAATATTTTTTTGTGATATTTACAAATTTTTCGAAGTAAATTTTTTAAGATTTTAAATAATTTTTTTTATTTGTACTTACTTTATGGGAAGTTATTGGAATTAATAAACTGTTTTTTAAAAATATATATACAGTTTTATAGTAAGCAATTTCACTACAGTCAACTTTAAGAAAACAAAAAATATCAATATTAAATTATACTGTCATAATTATCATTTTGTCAATTTTTCAAACTTTAAACAGTAATGCTTTCATTTTTATCGGCTTAATAAAAGGTCTTATTATGAAACCGGCCGTTAATGAAAGATCACGATAAAATTATTTCGGTACATGAGGTCAAGACTCGTCTAGGACTGTCGCATCAGTGATGATGATGAATAAACTAATGATATGTATTTTATTTATTACATTATTATTATTATGTTTTTCATTAATTAAATAAGAACTTGAAAATTGTATTTATATCAATTAATAACTTATAATTTATTAATTAATAACTCATTATATTAAAGTAAAACTGCTTTTGGTTAAGGTTCTGTATTAATATTTATTTAAAGTCGACGTTTCGACGAAACTCCACGTCCGTCTTCATCAGGATACATGATACAAATTGTATCATTTATTCTGATGAAGATGGACTTTCAGTTTCGTCGAAATGTCGACTTTAAATAAATATTAATACAGAACCTTAATCTACAGCAGTTTTATTTTAACTAATAATTTGCAGTGCAGTTTCTGCTTTTCTGAATAACTGCACACATTTAAAAATGTCAGCTGATTAGTTTCAATCATTTCAGTGGAACAGCCCAGTATAACAAAAATATTGAGACAAGTAACTTTTTTTTACATCGCACAAAGTCATTTTGCGGTAACATTTTATTCTACCTTCATAATTTCTTTCTGGTTTAAAATTTACGAAACAACGAAAAGAAGAAACAAAAAAATTCACTTTTGTTTTCAACCGTAAATGTTGATATCGCTCTAGCGTTTTGGGGGATGGTGGCATCACATCGCTTATAAAAAATACAGAAAAAAACGTACCGACTACCCCCAGTTATTCGACCATTTTACGGTTCAACTTCGCTAATAATTGATCACAGTTGGCGGTCGCTGGAACGAATATTTCCCTTTCTATTCCCCTCTACCCCGTTCTTTGCTTTTGCTAACCCACCACTTCCAAAACTGGTGGTTGGTTGGTGTATATATATATTTTTCTGTTGTCGGACGACGTTACGATATTTTTGCTTTCCAACAATGGATCGTTTGTTTTATTTTCTATGGATATTTTCCTGTTTTCATGGCGGGCTACTGTTCCTGCTTTCTACTGCTTCACTTACTACTGGTTCGGTTTCAGTTTTCAGCTTGTGATGAAATTTTTGTTATACGTTAGTCGGAAGCAATGGATTGAGCAACAGAATGACCGTTTCGTCGAACGCGCCGATGCTTTGTTGGTTTTTTTTTTGTTTTTGTTTGTTTCAGCATCGTTTTGCTCCATTTTTTTGTTTTTACATTTATTTGTCGCACGCTTGCGGTAGCTAACGTGATTTTCAACGTAATTTCTTGTCATTTTGATTGTTTTTGTCGCTGTTTTTATGACGTACAATGAATTTTACTGAAATTTTATTGTTTCGGTTTATTGCGAAGAGTAATTAAACTGCAAAATCCGAACAGATAAATTTTTCTATCTATTCTAATATAACTGAGTATGTTAACGTGTATTTGATATTTTATAAATTAAATATTTGTAGATAAATTTTGAAGCCAGTATAGTGTAAGACTGCCGTTTTAGTTTTACGAGTACGCAGAAGCACAATAATTTGTCCAATCCAAACACTTGGTATAAAACCTAAATTCTCAAATTCTTGTACTTTTGCGTAAAACTGAAATTTGTAATAATAAATATGAGATATTAACTACATGACTACTTCTCATTGGATCTTCTTATCAATAAAATTTATTCTACAAAACTTATTTATTTTTGGAACATTTTCTCTTATTTTTCTAATGTGTATCAGTTTTTAAACTGAATAAAATATCCTTTTCTTTAAGATATTGTTGTAATTGTATTGCATACTCTTGATAAAAATATTTTATTTATTTATTTTAGACATAAAATATATTGTTATGTAAGTCAATAATAAATAAGAAAATAATTTACTAGTCTAGAATGGAAATGGACGGTTGCAAGGTTTCTGCTGCGACCGGCCCATCAGGACATATCCCATCATCGTCTCAGTTTGTTACTCTACTTAAAAAAACTTTAAATAGAAAATATATTCTTTTATAAAAAAAATCCATAATTTTTGAAAAGATAAATTATTACTGAAAAAATAAACCAACAAATATTTTTGTAAGGAACTTAGAGCCAGTATTTCCAATTTTATTTATTCTTAAGATAAGTAAAAATCATTTGTAATTAACTAAAAATGTATTTTTAAAATCAATTTAAGGATAGATTTATTTCAACATTTGGAAATACCGGACCTTAAATAATCACAGCTAGAATAAATTTTAGCCGATAACAAAATTATTGAAAACATTCTGTGAGCATATAATAGAAATATATAATACGTTACTTAATACTAAAAACTTTTAACCGTCAGTCTTTTTACAATTAGCTTAAAAGTTTAAATTTAATTCTATAAAAATCTAAAAATACAAAAGTAGCACAATTTCCAAGATTTGCGGCAAATAACTTTTTTTATTGTTAATCTCTACAAAAAGGTAACCGTACAGAGAGAGAGAAAGAGAGTGCAGTTGAGAGTGCACACGCCAGCCAACAGGTAAAACAGTAAAAATTTTTATGACACTTCTATCTAGACTCCCACACAAATGACACACAGTAACAATTTATTTTATTTTTTTAATTCAAAAACTTTATTATTCTTTACAGTGCTTGCGCTAAATTCTTTACTCAACTCTTTATTTAATTACAAATACAATAAAACTTTTAAGTTCAATTTAGAATGTCTCTTATCCAGATTAGAAAATTTTCGTTTTCTTCTTTTTGTTAGAAACACCTTCTGTTGGAAAAAAGTTTTAGCAATTTACCCAACAAATTCAAATATATTTTAAACATTTTAAATTTATTTTAACAGCAATATTTGTGCATTATTCGTCATTAATTTTATTACGAAGAATAACTAATTAACATTAGTACAATTTAAATAAAGAAAAATGTATTGACTCTGCCGGGGTTCGAACCCGTCACGACAGAGTCAATACATTTTTCTTTATTTAAATTGTACTAATGTTAATTAGTTATTCTTTGTAATAAAATTAATAACAAATAATGCACAAATATTACTGTTAAAATATATCCTATCGTCTAATTTAAATTTATAAAAAATTTAAATTTATATATATATATATATATATATATATATATATATATATTTTAATTGTAAAAATTAAGAAACATATATGTTTCTTAATTTTTATACTTAAAATATGAGTTCAACGTAATTGTTTTATTTTGCAGACTACTTTTATGCTCAGTTATTTTGGCCGTTTGTTTGTGTTTGTGTAACATTGGTGTAGTCTTACATATGGGTTAGTTTGCAATGGGTTCCTATACAAGTTTGTATATTTTAAATGATAACACATTCCGGGATAGATGGACCAGTGGAAGAGATGGTCGAGGGCACATATTTTGGGAGTTATTTTTTAGATAGCTGTGAGTGTTTTACTTCAAGTACTGTTTTACATTTTTGAAGTTAAGTGTGTAATAACAGTTGATTACTATGCTTAGTTTTGCAAATATTTTGTTATCATTGAGAAAGTGAAACTCAAAATTATTTATCGTTACTTTTTGCTGTCGATAATTTTTTGATGATAAGTATTTTTGTACTGAATTCTGTATCTTGATAACTCTCCGTTTTTAGTACGTAAAACTTAATCTTATAGGACAGTATTACAAGCTTGGTTTTGGGTGTTTTAGTTCATTTGTTTAGTCCCGCTCGTACGACAATTGCATTGTTTTAAAACAGGTATTAGTTAAAACAGACTTTAAAACGGAATTTGTAATACCAGCCAAAATGTTTAGTTTTCGTATATTAAAAGCAGCTATGGTGATCCAATCTATCTATCTATGAGATAGATTGTTTACAAAAATAATATTTACTGACCATCACCCATATTGAGGAAGGTATTTAATCATACCAATTATGATTTTTCCAGATTTTTACAGATAAACACGAATTAGGCTCAATGCAATATGAATCAACTGTTGTCAGTGTGATGTTAGTCTGCCTGTTGGTATATTTGTCTCACTGTCGGTTTGTCTGTCTGTCTATGAGCACGTGTTGAATAAATTCGATTATACGGATTTTAACTAATTTTGTATTTAAGCTCTACCCATATTATATTTCCACAAATGAACATCTAATTCACAGTATGTAGATGAGTTGAACCAATAAATTTATTTATTTTTCGTTTATAAAAAGAAATTTTTACTATTTTGTATTAAAAATTCAATATGTAAGTATTACGCAACAAACTATTGTATTATGCTCAAATTTGTCACATAAGGCGACAAAGTCTTGTAGTTGTAAAAAAAAAGATTCATCTTTGTCGAAGTTATTCCATGTTTGACCTATTTATTATACTGGATATACTAACCTCCGTATTCTGAAACCTTTTCGTTAAAAATAACGGTTCGTTAAAATGAAAATTCTTGGATTCGGTAAGAAATCATTCTATGTATATTGAAATAAAATTTCTTATAGGATCCAATAATTTTCATTTTAACAAACTGTTATTTTTCTATAGCTAACAAAAAAATAACTACAAAATTAGTTGATGGAAGAAATATTGAACTTATTTGTAAGGTTTATATAAAAAATTTCCTATTATTTTTCTACACATTTATTAAAAAATGTAAATAAAAATAAAACAAATACTGAAAACCTATCGAAAGGTATAGTAACATTTCTAAGATGGATTTTGAAAAATGACATAGCTAAATGTTTGCGGTAGTTGGCGAAAAAAATCGAATATCGTTACGAGATAAATTAAATAAATGTTGGATATTTATCAAAAAGCGAGCTGCGAGTTTTCGGGGCAAAACAGAGCACGCAATATTTAAGTTATATTAATGGTGGCGAGCCGCACTTTAAACGTTCCTGCGAAATATTATATACAAGCATCAAGATATTCGTGCGCTAGCGCTTTACAAATAAAACGCGAAAAAAAAAACATAAAATAAAAAATGTGTTTGATGCTATTATTTACAGCAAATATTTGAAAGAGATTATTTGTTAAATTGCAAACAATGTTTGAATATTGAACAACTTGTTTCTATTCATTTTTAGAATTATCTATATATATATACATATATATATATATATATATATATAGATATATATATATATATATGTAATGTATAAAATTTTAATGGAAGGTAGTCAAAGGTTAGGTGTTCGAATCAAATTCTCATTAAAGTTTCTGTGTCAAGCTTTCGGTGGTATTTTCTGTCTAAATAAATACAAAATTGTGAAATAATCAGAATTCTGATTATTTTAATTTTTAATTTTAATATTTGAGTACAATTTCTATTATATTGATTCTTAATAACAAAATTGATCTGTTACTTTTAATTATTTATTGACTTTAAGATTTGTAATTTCTGCAAATTTTATGATTTCTGTACCATTTATGTATTTTCTAAAAAAGAACATGTTCTGAAGAAGGTGGAAAATATCACCGAAAGCTTGACAGAATTTTTAATGAGAGTTTGATTCGAACACCCAATTTTTAATTATCTTCCTATTAAAATTTTATACATTATAATACATTCTAGTCCAGAATTTTTTATTGTTTTTTATGTACGTATAGAGTACGTGAAATCGTCGATTATTAATAAATATTAATACAGAACTATAACCTAAACCCGTTTTATTTTAATATAATGAGTTCTGAAAGGTTTTTTATTATGTTATAAACATATTAATTTGGTTTCGCCATTACAGCCATTCTGTCCACTATAGTTGATGACGTTTACTGTGGTACAAATCACTCATAGGCAATATACAATGCAATGTTTATAATATATGCAACTCGATATTTAAAATTATATTTATTGTACTTATAATTTTACTTATACATATATTTTTAACATAGACACAGCAAAATAAGATATGACGTTTTGGATTTAGATTGAAAAACAAATTAGGAAAAAATCGTCAACTTATAGGAAAAAATACAATAGTAATGTCACGTTTGATACAAAAATTAATTAAATGTTATTAATTAAATATTGATAACATAAATAGATAAAGTACACGTCATCAAATTTTTTTTTCTCTATATTAGGTACTATCTATAAACTGCTTTATACGTAGCTCAACCTGTTTTGTTATTAAGTCACTTTGTAGTCTTGCATGATGTCTTTCATATTACGCTGACCGAATAGCGTAACAAACATTTTCAAATCCTATATTTTAATATTATATATAAAATATATTACAATTATTTTATAAATTTATTGTTTTATATTTATATTTCTTAACTTTTCGAATTGTTAAATAATTTATTTATGGCTAATCTTTTCAGTAAATATAATATTAGAAATTATTTATGTATATAGAAAATACTTAAATAAAACCTAATTGCGTTTGAAAAACAGTAGCAGGATTAAATTTTTAATTCTAATAATAAAAATAGGATCGTCATCTAATATAACATAGTATATACTTGTAGCTACGCTATCCTTAAATTTTATTTTATTTTCTGTTCATGCAACCATGAGAAAAATAAAGAATCGAACAGTGCTGAGCACAAAGAGCGAAAGAGAGAGAGAGAGAGAGAGAGAGAGAGCAAAAGAAACGAAAACCTAAAAAAGAATAAAAAAACATCGAGCTAAGACATCAAGCGTGCTTGGGAATCGCATGTCGAATTTCTATCTTTTTTATTTGTTCCTTTTTCTTTCTTCGCATTTTCATTCTTTATTTCTCCCGACAAGAGAGATGTATATAATATATATGTCCTTCTTTGCTTCGATATGGTGCAAGAGTAGAAATCAATTTTCACAACCTTCAGTGACGTTGGCTTGGGAAATGTAATATCGGGCCCCCCATACGTCATTTGTGATATTGCCTATGTTTTGACAGTTCGTCATGGCCTGCTTTATAACACCCCCCTCCCACCCCTCTGCCGGCAGAGGGAATTACCGTGGAATAAAAACATCCGACGATCGAATGACAGTGTTACATTTACCGCTTGCTTGCTAGAGCTGGCTGACGGTGTCAGTGGAAAAACGGTAGCCGGGTTTTTCGCCGATTAGACATACCGCAGGCAACAGATATCGTTTTGGTGTGTGTATGTGTGTGTGTGTACTAGCAGGCGAGCGTCAGTTCACGAGAAAATTACTTCGATAATCTTGTTCTGATTCCATTGGTATCGCCCGCAAGATTTTTTTTCATATTACCGACACACGTTTTTATTTGGCTTGGTCGCACAAATAAAATTATGCTCTTTTTTTTTGGAAAAGTTTTATTTAGCTTTTGTATTTTAGTTATTAACACAATGTATAATGATTTTTTTATTTGATTTCTGTAATAATTTTTAAGGAAAGAAAAATGTCTAGAAAATCTACATAATTTAAGTTATAGTTAAATACTGCGTTTTAACTCTTATTTCGTTTAATTTTTATATGAAGTCCAAAATAGTGAAAAATTGCGAATTTGTTTCTCACAAATATTGTGCCTGAGGCACGGTATAATCCACACAAAAAAACGTTTTTAAATGTTTTCCTGCTTATTTATTTCTTATAATATTTTGCGGTGCGGCAAAAAAATTTTTTTTGACAGACATCTTAATAAATATGTGTGTATATAATATTATAAAATTTAAATAAATTATTTTAAAGCAAAAAAAATAAAACTGTAAAAGGTTAAAGTTCTGTATTAATATTTATTTAAAATCGATGTTTCGACAAAACTCAACGTCTGTTTTCATCAGGATAAATTATACAAATAACATTACAGTAAATAAGAGAACATAGAAACAAGTTACTAGGTAACAAATAAGTAACTAGATCATAAAATTTATAAATTTTTTTAATTAATGGAAGCCAAATTGTATTTCTTTATAAATTTGTATTGCTTCTCTTATCAATCTGCTGCTAATATTGATTGGTCTAGCAATTATTACAGTAGCTTCAAATTCTAACGTATGCATTAGAATATCTTCGTTTTGTAAAATTTGAATAATTCTGTAATAATTGCTAGACCAATCAATACTAGTAACAGATTGATAAGAGAAGCAATAGAAATTCATAGCGAAAAGGATAACATCAATCGCTGTGAAAATCTATGAATTTTATAATCTAGTTACTTATTTGTTACCTAGTAACTTATTTTTATGTCCTGTTTATTTACTGTAAATATCATTTGTATCAAATAAATACTAATATAGAACTTTAACCTAAAGCAGTTTTATTTTAATATAATGAGTTCTGAAAGATTTTTTTACTATGTTATTTTAAAGCACCTAGTAAGTAATTTTAAACAGACGTCAAAAGCACTTTTAAAAATGGGATGAGAATACGGACCAGAACCACAAACACAGTGTTCCAGTAAGACTGCAACTAGTTAGGAGCTTAGATTACTGTTGATTCTCAGTTAATTTCGATTAATTTAAATGGAAAGTAAAGTACGATTGCTACGTTTGTTTCTTTTTAATGCCCACTGTTTCTCACTACGTACAATTTGGTGATAATGGTAAGTGTAGTTTCAAGAGGTTAATTTCTTTATGATTTACTTGATTCCAGCACCAATAATGGGTTTCTGTGCAAAGTTTACTATAGTATACTATAAAACTGTAATTTAAATTTAGATAATTTTATATAATATACTGAAAAAATCGTTTATGTAAAAATTACATAGATCGTTTGTGTAAATCAATTTTTTCAATGGAAAAATTTTGTTTTACACAAATTATCTATATAATTTTTACACAGATGGTTTATTCTATGGATTTTTTTTCAGTGCAGTTTTTAACAATAAAATAAAAACATCTTGAAATTTTTATTGCTATAATTTAAGTAATATTACTTTTTTTTATGAAAAAATATATTCATCGAATATGTAAATCTACTTACATTTTTTAAAGTGAACTAAAAAATCTTCTAATGAATTAAGTTAATCATAATTAAAGAAAAGGTTAAAGTATAGCGTAGCTTTATTATTTTTAAAATTAATTAATATAAATTTTGTAATAATAATTAATAGCTAGTATTGCAAATTATAATAATTTGTTTTGATAACAAGTTAATACGTTTGCGTGGACGTCCGATGAATAGTTGGAGTGGTATAATTGAGAGTATTTCGCGTGAGCGGAAGTTTCCAAGTATTAGGAATAGAAGAGAATGTATGAGAGAGGAATTATGAATGTGGATGAAGCTAAATTTGCTTGTTTGGATAGGGGTGTTTGGAGGAAACTGATTTCGGAATAATGGAAAGAGTTTGTATATGTATGTATGTATTATAATAAGTGAACGTAAAAAGTATGAGAAAAATAAATTAGCAATCATAATAAAAAAAAAGGAAATTTTGAAGTATAAGTCTAGAATAAAGTTTAGCAAGAGTTAACCCATGAAACAGTAATTACGGTATATCTTCATTTTTCTGTCTGTTTTCATGACATTTCTGGCAGTCATATGGCGGAGTAGACGCAGTCAGTACACTTGTGACTGTGTAACTTTTACTGTGTGTAACATTTTTACTCCGCGAGCAAAACTTGCCATCTAAGATATCAACAATTTTAACGAGTTTCAGAAATCTTGGAAAATATGTGCATAAACTCCTTGAACTTTTACACTTCTTTTTTTGTCCTAAGTCGTTTTCTTTGCAACATCATCTCACGGATGAGTTGCACTATCCTTTTTATACCTGCACTTGCAGTTTTACACCAGTGTTTCTCAAAATGGATTATAAAACAATAGAAGTAAAATAAAACGGTTTTAGGTTGTAGGTCTGTATTCATATTTATTAATAATCGACATATTCAACGTAAATTTTTATCAGGAAAAATGATACAAATGATAATAAAATAAGACTGCTTTAGGTTAAAGTTCTGTATTAATATTTATTTAAAATCGATGTTTCGACGAAACTCAACGTTTGTCTTCATCAGGATAAATGATACAATTGACATTACAGTAAATAATAGAACACAGAAACAAATTATTAGGTAACAAATAAGTAATTAGATCATACAATTTATAGATTTTTAATTAATGGAAGCTAAATTTTATTAATGTTATCCTTTTCTTTATTAATTTTAATAGAAATAGAAATTACAATAGAAACGAATAACGACAGCTACTCCTTACACTTCTTCCTATTATCTATTGCATGCGGCCCACGTTTTTTGTTTTAAATCTTACAAGTATTGTCGTAGCTATTAAACTTTCACAATCACAAATTTTCAGGACAATCTGTATTTAACCAGGTATCTGAATAGGGGTAGGAGAAATTATTTTATGTTTTTGAGTCCGTTTTAAAAACGTGATATATTAATTTTTTTTTATTTCAATAATTATTTTCTGCTGTTTAAGCTTGTGTGTGTGTGTTCTGTATTTTCTGTAGTTTCTGTATTTCGAAAAAAAAAAAACAAAAAAAAATTGCTAAATAAGTACACGAATGTACGGAATTCGTGGATATGGCGCAAGAAAAAAATTAATATTTTTATTATTCTGTTCTGAGCTATGTTTAAAGTTTCAAGTTTCTATAGCTCATCGGGAAGTTGATTGCAAAAAAAACAAATTAACAGACTGCCAAGAAAGCGAGTTAATAAAAACGATTAATTACGATTTTAGTACAAAAATCGAATGAGAAATTTTGCATAGAAACAGACGAAGGAAATACAGTGGAATCTCGAGATCCGAGCTTAATTCGTTCCAGCATTGAGCTCGTATATCGAATTTTTCATATCTAGAAACAAACTTTTTCATTGAAAATAATGAAAATCCAGTTAATCCGTTCCGCACCCCCAAAAATATCAATATAAAAATCAATTTTCCTAATAAATAACACTGGTAAATAATTTAACCGTAGTTTACCTTTATGAAGAGGCATTGTAAAATAATATTTTTCACGTTAAATGTAAAAAATGATTAACTCACCAGCGCACAAACACGTAGATCAAAGAACATTGAGTGATCTGACAAGGGGATTCACCCAAGCTGACGTTGCCCGCTACGGTGAATCCCCAGGTCGAGCCTGATCGGGAAACGCGCCACGCATACCAACAACCTGGCTCGTTGCTCGTTATTCGAGTCAATGGTCGTATTTAGAGACGAAGTTTTCGCTCATACTTTCCTCGTATCTCGAATTTCTCGTCTATAGAGGTGCTCGTATCTCGAGGTTCCACTGTATTCTGTAAACTCTGTGTTTAAACCAAACATTTTTTGTACGTTTGACGTGCGATATTAGTCTATTACTTTTTTGCTAGTATTTGTGTATGCTAAAAACTATTATAATAAATTCTAGTCTTACTGTTATATGACTATTTTAAAAATGTTTTTGTTTCAAAACATGAAATTTTAATGTTTTTTTATCTGAAAGTCATTCAACGTATAAAAATGTTATGAATCACTGTTTACAATTTCATGTAGTTTTTAGTTGTCGGGAGGTGTTTCTGAAATTACTTTAGTTTCGAGTTGACGTATGTTACATACACACACACACATATATAGCCGTGAAATTACAAAATAACGAACGTGTTGCAAACAGAACACAAACTTAAGTTAGCGCAAAGAAAAATTTTCTTTATATTTTATGAGGTATCTTGCGTATTAGTTTTACACTGAGATATTATAGAACAACTCTGACTCTATTTGGTGAGCAACTTTTGTTATTATATATCAGTCTATACATAATATAAAATTACAACAATGTTTGTTATATGATAGTTCAACTATCAGAACACATTTTCACGTTAACGAACTTTTTAGTTTTACTCACTTTGCATATTTTGTAATTAATTATTTTATGAATATTTAATGAGCTACTATTTAGTTTTTTCTTATATATTCATACATTTTTATGGCTACAACTTTTATTAGATTTCTAAACGCAATATTGTTACAAAATTTAATTTTAAAAATGTATTGTCTTTCATGACAAAAACAATTTTATATTGCATTAGAAGAACAATTATTTTATGGTGTTGTTAATTAGAATTATTTAAATTACTAATATAAGATTTTCATTATTTTTATAGTCAAATTAAATGCAGTAAACTGATTTTTAATTATTGTGTTAAACGATTTCAAGTAATCGAAAAATAGTAATTTAAATGCCTAGGTGTGAAAGTGCATGTTTACATGGAAAATATAAACGGCCCAGGCTAGCTATTTTGCGAGGCCTGGAAAAACAAATTCACACCGTGATTTACACAATATGTTTTATCGTACACGAAAATCAAAATATGAAAAACTTTATTTCAAAACAGTATTTCCAATTCAACTCGGAATCACTCATTAATATTATGACAGTTGATTGAAATGTCATCTATTAGTAAATGTCAACATTAGTATTTTGTTTGGTTATTTCTAGAAACTCAGAAAATCACTGCTCGTCATGGTTTATACAATGTTTTTTTCTTTTTATCCTACACTACAATCAAAATATAAAAACTATTTTAAAAAAGGTCCGCGACCATTTGCCGCGGAAGTTTTGCTGCGGACGTTTTGCCGCCGCGACATTTTGCCGCAGGGATGTTTTGCCGCCGCGACATTTTGCCGCCAGGCAAGTAGTAGGCGTAGAAGACAAACACCTAAACCAACCTATTAACCTAACCTACCCTAACCTACCCTAACCTACCCCAACCTAACCTAACCAATATTTTATCGAATTATCTCTTCTTTTGTTTCTACCGAAAGCTACGCCTAATACTTGCCTGGCGGCAAAATGTCGCGGCGGCAAAACATCCCTGCGGCAAGATGTCTCGGTGGCAAAACGTCTGCGGCAAAATGTCCTGCGGTAAAACGCCGGCGGCAAAACGTCCCTGTCCCTTTAAAACAGTATTTACAATTCAATTTACAAATATCAACATTATTTTGACTGCATTTTGTTTGGTTATTTTGGTTTTGCACAAAGATTTTAATTCTGCACAAAAATAACCTAACCTATCTAATAATGAGTGCAACCAAAATCTTTCATTGTCCTTCTCCAAACTAATAATAATTAATCGTTTAACAAAGTTACAGTCCAGCAGGGCTAAAGAAACCGTCATTTTCAAACGCGCACAGCTCAAAGGGGAATTAGTATTTTGGAATGAGGTAAAAAGCAAGTTATTCCTCGTAATAAGAAGTACACAATAACATTTTAAATGCATTCTTGTGTTGCACTGTATGGCCGCAAAATGGCGTTGCTCGAGGGTCTTCAAAAAAAAAAAATTCCATATAAAAATATTGATAATTTTTTTTTAAATAAATAAATTAAAAATCGAAGATCAATAGTTTGTAGGCAATTAAATTTTCTGGCGTCACAAATGCCCACTGTTC
Source organism: Clivina fossor (assembly GCA_963966155.1). Lineage (NCBI taxonomy): Eukaryota > Metazoa > Arthropoda > Insecta > Coleoptera > Carabidae > Clivina > Clivina fossor. The sequence continues at coordinate 27,212,551 of OZ014555.1, forward strand.
AAAAATATTGAATATTGCTCGAATTATCACCGGAATGTGATGAAAAAGTACAATGCGAGAAAACGAGCTTTAAAGTTTTACAATATAAAAAATTCATATCCTGGCAAGGTCAAAACATTTTTTTCTTTATTTAAAAAATTAACTAATGATTTAATTAGTTTATCAAAATAAATTAATGACAATATAAGCAAAAAACAAAATACTTTAACCTAATATAAATAAATTGTTAGATTTATACACACATTTTGTGATGTAGTTGACTGGATTAAATTCATGAGTTTATCATGACCAGTTAAAATATAGAAAATACATTTCCTTGTAATTATTTAATTATTTAGTTCATCAAAAGAAATTATTGGCTATTTAAGCAAAAAACAAAATACTTTAAACCTAATATAATACACCATGTGTAACTAAGAATATGAAATATGTCAAAGTTTGACACTTTGAACTAGGTTAAATTTACATCTCATGGATACTAATTAGGTCCAAATTTTTTAGTATACGTATTTTCTAAAATCATGCTACATAACACGAGAAAAAAAACTAGCAACAGACTTAGCCATATCGCAGTATATCTGATCGATAACCGGATAAGAAACGCAGAGCAACGCGGATATGTTTCGGTATATCTGGGCCCTCCCGAGATAATATCATCTGCTGTGCTCCGAATATGTGGTTCTTAAGCATCGGTAAACATTTTATTGGCACTTAAGTGGCGAACCGCAAAAAAAAAGAAACACTTCATTACTTATAGATTATATACGGTGCCATTGGGAACATTTGACGGGGAGCGAGGGATGCATCCCGCCAATTTGACAGCAAACTGTTTGTTGTGATGGGATGAAGAAAGTAGATTTTTGAGGTTTTTATCACGAAATGGTGGCTGCAGGAATGGAGTTAGATCATATTTTTTTGGAGTTGTATTTTTTTTTTGTGGAATAAACGATTTGTTTGACAGTAAAATAAAAAGTTTTTTTTTTAATTAAAAAAATTTAAATAAAGGAGCAGTCGCATGTATTATGAAAGCTAAAAAAATCGTGATTATAAGGAGTGATTTATTAATACGAGGTTAACAGTAACTGGTACTTAAGTTATTAATTGACTAGTTAATTGGGCATTTTAAAAATATTTAATAATCTGATAGCGTAGTTAAACTAATGTGTTAAATTAATGTGTATCGGATGACTGTGTGATAGGAATTGACTTTGCAGTTTTCTGAATTTCTGTCATAATTCCAATTATTAGTGCCATCAAAATTAAATAGTTTTTCGTTACTAAAAATTACCGAAATGTACAGATTTTTTTTTTTTTTAATAAAAATTGTTACTTTTTAATACAAAAGAGTAGTTAGTGTTAATTATTTTGTTGAAGCCAGATATTTTTGGCCGTGGTAAAGCTAAGACCAATCAATCTGAGAGTTTTTTTTATTTCGAGTAACATACGATTTTTTTTTCAAGCGTTCTAAACTAATTTTTTCTAATTTTTTTCTCTATTTTACTGAATTTTTTCAGATTTTTTTGAGTAAATTTTGAAAAAATTTATATTTTGAATTTTTTCAAAATAAGAAAGAAATTAAAATTTAAGTTAGCGCTAAAGTTTACAGTCACCAAATGTATTTACTTCAAATTTTATATACTTATTTTTGCACATTTTATTTATATAAACCATAAAATTTCACTACAGAAATGATATTTACAATATTAAATCTTATTTTGAAAACTCGTTTTTAAGATAAGTTATACCTAAGATGAATTGGTTGTACTTGACATATATGGTGACGCTCATTGCAGGATAGGTGAGGTTGAGGTTGATTTGGTAATGTTGAGAACAATATGAGTCACGTGAAGAATTTTTAGTTGTTTTTAACGAAAAAAATATAAAAATAAAAGTATCTGCTAGTAGTTATGTGAACTTGGAAAAATTTGGCACCAGTTTTTCAACATGTTAAAAACGAATTTTTAAAATCAGTTTTAATATTGTACTATAAATATAATTTTATTTCATATATTTTCACTGCTGTTACTGTTTTGCTGAAATTATTATTATTTTTATTTTATTGAAAAAAGAAATAAAATAAAACAATAAAAATATTAAAAATGTACAATTACCTGAAAATACGCTACTGTTATGAATGCTTCATCTACGTTTAGATGTATCTAGAGTATTTCGTTTATGATTTACCTCACGTAAGCGTTTTTGTTATATGGTCGAATGATGTTTAGTACCCGATGAATTTATTGGCAGATAAAAAAAAATAGAGCGAATTTCGACCACCACGAGATGGCTCTGATGGCCGATCGTAATTTTTGTTTCTTTATTAAGCCGGTTGCTGTTTTTGTTTTGCGAATTGATCAGCTTCATCCGTAACTATGTATAGCCGATGATATATGGATTATACGCCGCAATCCTGACCCTATGAAAAAAGATAAAAATTTATTTCGTACCACTCTAATTGACATTTTCTATCGCGATGTTGGCTAAATGATCTTTTCAAAATTTATCGATGCACTTAAATGCGTTATTGTATTTATAATTAATTTTTTTACGATTTTTATCACCAAATTCATTGATTGATTGATATACTTTATTGTTTTATTAAAAAAAATATTATTATTTTTGTAAATCTGATGATAAAATAGATTTTGCTTTGTATCATGTCTATATTTTCTATAAACTGTGTATCTTATAATTTATCGCGGAATAATTTTAGGTTTATGTTTACTAATTATAAATATATGTTTATTTTTTTTTTAATTTTTATAATATGTCAATTTTATGGTAACTAGGGCCCGTATTCTCACCTCACTTTTAAAAGTGATTTTTGTCAAAAGCCATTTTGATGTTTACTTAAAATAACTTATTAAGCAATTTTAATTAGTTTATTTGAATTTTATAATACTAGATACAAAAAATATATCAAAAATAGATATACTATACATATTTGATAAGAACTAGAAGTAAAAATTTATTTTAAAATAAAAAAAAAGCATTTTTTCATAAACAAAGAGGTGGCAATACCTAAGATTTTAGCAGAAAATCTGTTTTTTCTTTTTATTTAATATTTGTTTGTTTATACTTTTGACTATTATAATTAATTATTTCAAAATGATGTAGTTTGGTTTTCCTAATGAGTCGCACTTTTTATTTTAAAACAAATTTTTATTTAGAATTTTCGACCAATCTGTTGTGGTCCTCTTCAATATAATTTAAGAAATTTAAAAAAAACGAAACTTAATTATCTAAACAAGAAATTTTTTTTACAATAAGCTACAAGTTTAGTTCAATAAAGATTTTTATGTTTTATCATTATTAAATTAACTACAGTAAATATATTCCGTGCTTATTACATTAAGTAAACTGATATGAAATATTTACAAAAATAATGTTACTAATTATTTTAAATTAAATTAAATGCAATGTAATGAATTTGTTTATCATAAAGATACAATGTTATAGTTCATTATATTTTCACATAGTGTTCAGGAATATTGTATTAAAAATGTTTAATATTATATTGTGTAAGTATGTATGTACGATTAATATAAATAAATAATGGATTAATTCTTGATTCAATAACGCATTTTGTTAAATAATTTTATTTTCAAAAAAGTTAGTATTAAAATATAGAAATTGAAATGTTTTGTTACTTATATTTTATTCGATTTTTATAATGCGCAATTATATTTTAATATTCTGTTTTATAATAACCATTATGTTTATTGTAAGTGAATATAAAAGCTATATAGGTAAATTTAAATTTCAAACTTATAAAATATCATTTTAAATATTTCATAAAAATATGTTACATTAAAGTTGTTTTTACTATTTGCGTCATATATTTTTATCGCTCGACTATTGTTACTAATTCAATGCCATTTTAATTAATTTTTTTTTGCTGTAATACACGAAAAGACTAATGGTTTGCTAGTTGTTTTCCTAAAACATCTGCTTAGTTTTAAATATACATGAATTAAAATATAGGAGTATAATTTATTTTGTTTTGAAGTTGCGAAATAAATGAAAACAGCTAGTCCACTCGTATCTAAGCTACTGGTTATTTATTATTATTTTTGTCAATTTTTCCATTTCAAACGTATACGTAGAGATAGAAACATGGGGAACCAAACGTAGTTTTGTTCGCGGCAACATTATTTATTTTTTTCTCTCGAATTTTTTTTTAATTTCGCTATGCAACATAGAACGACGAAAAAAAAATGTCATTTGTCATTGTTGGTGGAAAAAAGAGCAATAGGCTTTTGCCGTGTGCACACACGCACATATATATGTGCGTCTGTCATTTCACACAGATACACACACATTGTGGTTTCGTGTTTGCAGTGGCGTGCTACCTGAGAATTTTTTACACTTTTTTCTGTTTGTTTATGATTAGGTGTTTAACGGTTTTTGTGTATAATTTGTATTCTAGATTTAATCTGTTTAGCTAACAACATTTTTTTGTTAAATGTTTAATTAATTTGCAAATTTATTGAAATATCGGTTTAGGTTAATTAATTTTTGATATTCGCTTACCTAACCTATTTTACCTATTTTACAACATAGTAGATACGTTGTATAAATGATTTTTTTAGATATATTGCATATAGCTGAGTACTCTTATTTATGACACATTGCGTATTCATATATAAAAAAATGCATTGTACATAAAATTCTTTGAACAGTGTATATTACTGTTTACATTTATTTCTGAGACACATTGCATATCCATATACAGGGTGGCTAAAACCTGGAAAACCGAGAAAAGTCAGGGAATTTTTTTGATTCTGGAAAAGTCACCGAATTTTATTTGTAGTCAGGGAAAAAATTTGTTTATTGAATTCACAAAATTACAAACACAAATCTGCAGTGTAAAATTGTATTTGTATTATTATAATATCTCGGCAAAAATTAATTTTTGTAGGTATATTAAAATTAGGTATATTAAAATTATTCTTATCTCAATTTTTTCACACCTATACTTAGAAAGAAATCTTTATTTATGTGATTTACATTACTTAGGAATTTACATTTGTTTAACTATAAGTCAGGGAAAAAAAAAATTCTGGAAAATCAGGAATAGTCAGGGAAACTGGTTTTCAGCCACCCTGATATATAAAGAACAGATTGTATAGAAAATTTTTTGGGAACATTGTATATTGTTGAGACATATTGTATATTCATATACAGGGTGAACCCAAAGTCCAGGAACGGTCAAATATCTCGAGAAATACACATCAAATTGAAAAAATCTAAAAATACGCTTCAATATGTTTAAAAAAGCTATCCACTGATACTTTACTCGACTCTCTGAGTACTTTGATTTCTGAGACACATCCATAATTGCCTCGTACACTGCATCTGGATGAAATAATATTTAATAATACTCAAAATATTGAGATTTTATATTTTTCCCAAAATAATATTTCTTTAGACACATGGTTATATAAATTGAAAATTAATCTTTAATACTCACCTCGGTGAAATAATACAGCTTATATAGAGAGAAACAAAACATACATTACTTGTACATAATGCGTACAAAATCTTTATCAGGAAAAACTGATACAGTATCAGTTTTTCTGGTGAAAACGAGTGTTGAGTTCCCTCAAAACGTCGATTATAAATAAATTTTAATACAGAACTTGAACTTAAAGCAGTTTTATTTTATATAATGAGTTCTGAAAGATTTTTTTACTATGATGAAAACGAGCGCTGTTTCGTCAAAACATCGATTATAAATAAATTTTAATACAGAACTTGAACCTAAAGCAGATTTATTTTATATAATGAGTTCTGACAGATTTTTTTACTTTGGTCATGATTATTATTTTAAATATTATTTTATTACGACTACCTAATAGTATGTCATTTGTTACGCTGAAAATGGTTCATTAAAAGACCGAAACATTCGATTTTGTAATTTGTAATAATAAATATTGGATTCTCTTCTCAACATATTTATACTATAAAATTAATTTTCTCGGATCAACTACACTACAGTAATAAATAAATATTTGACAATATTAATTTTTCAGCATTTATAGTTTAACTTACAAGCCGAATATTTAATTTTATTCGACAAAGTAGATATTTGGCACATTATTACTGAAGCTATATTTTATTAGTATGCAAAAATCTTCTAACAGTTTTCAATCAATTTGTTTATAGCTATTTTATTGTTTTTCATCATATGTTTCACATTTTTTCTCGCAGTTTTATTACAGCTATAAACCGAACTAATTCGAAAATATTGCAGCAGTAAATTTAATCGTTTCACAGTGTATCGGAACTTACATACATTAAGTAATTATTTACACACTTTGTACTAAAAAAATCTCAAATTTAATATAGATTTTAGATTTATTTTTACAATTAATTCGTTTACCATAACCTAAAAGTAAAAATATATATTTTTGTTTCCAATAGTAACTGTAATGAAAGAAAGTCTAAAAAAAAATAACAATAAAATCAATTGAGTGGAAAAGAGAAACAATATAAAAACGAAATACATGTATGTCGCTTTCTCCTTCGTTTCCTATATAAATAGAAAGAAATGGTTGCTTAATTTTTATCGATTTAAACAAAGTGCATAGCAATAAAAACGAAATGCTCCCATAAAAAAAGTTACAAGGACAAGTTTGTATCATTCTTTCCACACTTTCTTTCTTTGTTCTCTTTTCTCGGGCAATCTGTAAAAGATTTGTTCATATTTTTATGGGCTACATTAAAATTTGGATGATTTTCTTATGTAATATACAGTAAAAAAAAACTGATCGATAACTGAGAATATTATATAAAAAATTTAATGTGGTTCCTATATGGCTTTTGGAATAGTTCTAATAAGTTATATTTTAAAGCTTTTTTTTTGACTCACAATCAGATGGCAAAAATTTGTTTTTCTTTTTATACAAATTATTATTGTAAATGTTTTTTAAATTAATATGAAAACAGTTTTAGGTTTAAATTCTGTTATTTATTTTAATAAACGACGTTTCGACGAAAGTTAAACGCTCATTTTTATCAGATCAAAAATTATAAATGTAAATTAACAAGTACATAGCAACAAGTAACTAGGTAACATACAGGTAACTAGATCACAGGAATTATAGTTTTTTAATTAATAATAATAACTATAATTCCTGTGATCTAGTTACTTATATGTTTACAAGTAACTAGTTGCTATGTATTTGTTATTAAAACTGTTATTTTAATACTATGAGTTCTGAAAAATATTTTATTGTGTTAATTTTTAAATTATACATACATACACAATCACGCCATGCATCCAAAAGGATGTGGTACAAATTCTCCACTATCCCGAAATTAGTTTTCTCCAGATCGTCCAGATAATCAACTTTAGCTTGATCCAGATTCATCTCACACATGCTCATGCAAAACACTCTGAACCATATCACTTCATCTACTCATTGGACGTCCAGGCAAACATATACCTTTAATATCATTAAAGTTGAAAGTTTCAGCTGTAGGCACTTGGTGAAACATTTTTAATAAAAATAAACAATAAAACACTTGGTGTAAGTTTCACTATATATAGTATATATAGTATAATATAGTGAAACTTACACCAAGTGTTTTATTGTTTATTTTTTTTTTTAATATCATTCATATATATTCTTTAAACCAAACGTTTATTAAACATTCTTTTTAGGTGACCGAATCATCTTAACTGGCCAACACCAACTTTTGCAACAAAATTTTTTTTTCAATTTTACACTCATCATGCACCATATTTTGTACCTGATACCTTGTACCTTTTAGTTACAGCATATACGCCACGTAAAAATCTCATTTCTGCAGCAGTCATTTTATTTTTATAGTTTTGCAAACAAACCACTACCGTACATCAACGTAGGCATTATTTATTTATTTTTAGTTTAGTTTCGTTTAGACTGCTTGAAGAAAAAATCGTATATGTCACACGGAATAGAAAGATCTTTATGTGTTTCGTCCAGATTACTTGACTTCAGCTATAAATATCTGCACTGTAAAAAATGTAATTTATATTTATGTAATTTTACATTACTACTATTAACTTTTAACAGTAAAATAGCAGCACTTTGTAATTTTTACTGCGATAATTAACGTAATATTACATTTTTTCTGTAAAAATACATTTATAGAATATGCAAATTTACATTAATTTTTTATAGTGTGGGCTCAATACAGTAATTATCGATTTCTACTCCGTGTAACATTATATACTATTATTTGTAATGCCACTTTGAAACTTATTTAAATATTAATTAAACTTAATTTAATATATTTTTTATTGTTTCAGGTATGTACTTTGTTAATTTCTGCTCACAATTTTTATGAACAAAGAACTGTAAGTATATTAATTATATATATATGTATTTTATGTACACACATAATTATCTTTGTTGAAAACGTATTGTTTATTGGTATTAGTTGAGAAATTTATTACTTTAATACATTAATGAAAGAAAATAGGTTAATTTGTAATAATAATTACATACGAAGCCTCATTCGAAAAGTCAGGATCAATAAATAATTGAAAAAATATATAATGATAGAGAAGTTTGTATTACTGAAATTTATTATGTGTCATGTTTGTTCTCTTTTAAGTAAAGTATTATTTTCACTTTTCTATTAATTTCGAAATTAGTATATTCAACAAATTTTAAGCGGAGTCGATTTAAAAAAGTCTGCGCACTGATAGTGTGATTTGACACAGCATTATTTGTGTAATTTTTTTTTATAATATTATTTGTTCGGAGAATGATTTGGAAGACAATATATAATTTTTTCAGATTTTTTTGAGCAAATTTTGAAAAAATTCTAAAGGTGCAGCTTATGTTTAACTTTAAATATCTCGAAAAATAGTGACTTTATCGTTACGAAGGAAGAATATATTTTAACACAGAAAGTATTGGTGAATCGGAAAATTGTGCTAAAATGACAATTCCGCTAGTGGTGTAGAATTTAGGAAGGATTAACCTCTCACTTGCCCTTGTTGTACGCTACTGGCAGTAGCCAGAAATTTTTATTTAACATAATTTAATATGGTGTACGGTACCTACACTTCCTGCCAAGTATGATAAGGATACGTCAAATAGTTTTAAAGTACTGGGCAAAAATCATTTTTAAATTTTTAAATAAAACACCCTGTAGCTCAGTAAGGAGCCACATTTTATCTAAGTGATTTGCGTTAAATCTTCATATTCTGAGCCCAGGATACTCCAGTTAAAATATTTTCAATTACTAATAAATCATCCTGTATAAGTATTATAATTAAATAATAATTGTAGAACAAGTTCAGAAATATGATTTTAGCTTCGATTCATATTTATGTAAATATTTTGTTTTATATTGTCACATATTCAAACATGGCACGTAATTAGTAGATATTAGATAATCTTTTTTTATCTGAGTGTATTTGACTTGAATTTATAGAATTTTTTGGGCTAGTGTGGCGTGCTCGATTTATCCTCGTTGCAGACGTTTCGTCCTTACATCGTAGATTGTATCCTCAATACTTGGTGACTGAATGGGCCTGCAATTTGATATATATTTGTGCCCCACCATCCTCTAAACTCTGACTGACCTGGACGATGGATGGTAGGGGTACAAGTATATATAACAGATTGCGTAACAGAAATTGTCATTCACTCACCAAACACTGGGGATGCCATCTTCGATATATGGCGAAACATCTGATAGATCGTCCACAGTATACTAGCACAGAAAATTCTAAAAATTCAATAATTTGCGTATGTTTGAGGTAGACTGTATTTATAAGATTTTTTAAAATTTTATTTTATAATAATTAAATTAAAAATTAATATAACATTCTTATAAATATTTCACCTATTTTTATAATTACAATTCTCGCAGATACAAAACTACAAAGAATTTTGCAAAAGAGCATACGGGGTAAAACTTTTTTTTTTTTCGTAAAGCCGAAATTCGTTTTAGCATATGTTACGTGAGAAAGAAAAAGTTCCACCTCTGAAACGATTCTATTTTTACGTGTTTGAGTATCTCGAGCAAATCTCGAAAGCGTTTCTTCTACTCATACTCGTACCCATTTCTAATACGCGTCGATCTACTTTATATGTTCGTGTGTAAAGATGTCTGTGTGTGCGTCCTTGATGCCGAAAAGATTCGGCACAAATCCTGGCGTGCACGTATGCTGCCACCCAGCCACCACACGGGAATTCCTGCAAATCCTGCCGGCATGTATTGAATTCGTCTTAGCAGAATCTGGCAGGAGGTGAAATTCGTGCGTGTTGAAGAAGAGAATCGAACTAAAACGGGCCAGAGCGGCCACTTTGATCCCTTGTTTGTGTACTCTTAAATGCTTGCGCGGTGTTTTTATGTTGGATTTTTTTTCTTTTTTTTTATGAATTTATAGACTTTGATATGTTTATCTTTTATTGTCAGATTTTTTTTTTGAAGATATTTATTTTGTTATTTATGAAGACATGTTTTTATATGTAGAAGTGATTATTTTCATATTACGAGAAATATGATTTGTAATTTTTGGAAATTGTGTAAGTTCAATTTTGAAAAATTAATATTATCCTAAAATTGGAAATAGAAATACACTCTAATATATATATTTATTAAATTTATGTAATTTTACGTAGGTTTTAATAGTAAAAATACAACGTTTTGTAATTTTACTATGATGATTTAAATAAAATTACATTTTTTTTATGAAAAATTACATTCACCAATCAATACAAAGCAATAGAAATTTATAAAGAATCACTGTGAAGGCACTGAGATTAAATAAAATTTGGCTTCCATTAATTAAAAAATCTAAAAGTTTTATGATCTTAGTTACTTATTTGTTACCTACTAACTTGTTTCTATGTTCTGTTATTTACTGTAATATCTTTTGAATCATTTATCCTGATGCAGATTGACATTGAGTTTCGTTGAAACGTTGATCTTAAATAAATATTAATACAGAACTTTAACCTAAAGCCGTTTTATTTTAATATAATATTAATAAGTTCTGAAAGATTTATTTCTACGTTAATACAATATTTTATTTTCATTGCATCAAAATTTACAAACACATGGATGCTACTAATTTTTAAATTTCATTTCCAAATTATAAAAAAAAAATATTTTGCTGTAGGAAATAGATTAGTATATGATGAGTGTGAAATCGAAAAAATGTTATAGCAAAAGTTGGTGTTAGTCAGTTAAAATGGTTCGAACATCTTGAGCGAAAGTCTAATGAACGTTTGGTTAAAAAGATTTATATGAATGATTTTGAAGGTATACGTTTGCGTGGACGTTTGATGACTAGTTGTAGTGGTATAATTGCGAGTGGTATAATTGCGTGAGCGGAAATTTCCAAGTAGTAGGAATATAAGAGCATGTATGACAGAAATTATAAATGTGGATGATGGTAAAGTTGCTTGTTTGAATAGGGATGTTTGGAAGAAACTAATTTCGAGATAATGGAAAAAGTTTGTGCCACACTTTTTTGGATACATGGCGTGATTGTGTATGTATGTATATTAAACTTTAAATACTTATATTTCAAAAATAAAATGGATATTAAGGATAATGTGTTTTTAATTACAATGAGAAAATTAAACAAAAGGCAATCTTGGGAATAAAGAGAATTTATTTCAACATGTTATAAATACATAAAAAAAAAAGAAAACTTTTTAGAATACTATATGTTTCTTTATTATTATTTTTGCGTTGAGATATAATTATATGAAATATGTGAAAACATATTTGAAATATACGGAAAGGTATTTTAATTAAAATTTTATGTTGATTTTTATTTTATTTTATGGAAATTATAATTTAAAAGTTATATTGAAAAACTTTTCAAATCAATGTTGTTGAAAACGATATTTCTGATTTACATTTTAAGAACATGTATTTATTTTTGAGATCAATGTAACAGGAACTAACTCGGTGGTCACATAGTTTCTATTTGATTGGTAAAATATTCAACAAATATACATCAAATATTTTTTGCCGAATATCAAGTTTTTAATATTTATGGTAAATGATATTTATCCAGCTAATAAATAACTTAGTTATTTAATAGGACAGATCATAGCGTAACAAAAAAAATGAAGCCGATTTTGACGCCGCGGCTGCCATGATACTGAGGTCTGAATTTAATCCAATATGGCGCTGAACGAATGTTGATGTTTCTCGTATTTCGGAACGAATGGTTTGTAAAAGACATTTTTGTTTAAAGTGGCAGATAAAAGTATATATTTTGCGGCCAGGCACGAGGAAATAAAAGGAAATAAAAGTTATGATAAGTAAACAATAATTTAATCATTTCATATTTATATTTAGTGCAATTTGTTTTGAATTTTTGATAGCAAGTAGTTATTGTATTTGAATTGTCAACTGGGAATATTGAATATGCAAGTATTTGAAAATACTGAAAAGAAGAAAATATATTTATAAAATTATGTTTAGTTTCAAAATATAACATATTCAGTATTTAATTGTTTATTCATTTCGTATATTTCACCGTTTTCTGTATTAGCTAAATAGTTTAAGCAATTTAGGAAAACATAGTTAAAATAAATCTAATTAAAAATTATTATTAAAATTTCATTATATATGCGATTGACAACATTTGAATTTTGGTGTCATTTGGATTAGATTTAGACCTTAGCATCATGGCTGCGGCTCAGAATTGGCTTTACTTTTTGTTACGCTGTAGCCTATCCAGAAGTACATATAGAGATCAGTGTTTAATAGCTACGGGCACTTTTATTACATGATGGATATCTCTTGCTATCAATGTAAGAAACATGAAAATAATTTTTCTACTTTTGAAAATATAAATAGATAGTAGATATTTGATATTATAGTATCTTTTAATTAGTAAATTAATAAACATGTTCTAATATCTAATGGATAAATGACTGACAAAGTGTATAGGAAACGATAAAGTTTGCTAATGTAATTACAGAATTGTTTATCTAAATGAAACTTTATTCGAATTTGTATCAACAAAGTTGTATAAGTTATATATAAACATTATGATATTACTCCTATTCTATCTGTGTTTTAATTGCTTGAAGGCATATTTTATAAACTAATATTTTGAAATTAATTTAATTTGAAATATTTTGAAATAAAAATTGTAAAATACAAAATTTGAAATAATTATTTTTTAGATAATAGATATAGTTTTATTTAAAAAAAAATCTGCTGTGGCCACCACAGAACCAAACGCCATCGTATTAAATAAATTTATGGGATAGAAATATTTACATAACAACTATTGTAGTCATGGTAATTAAAAACAAAATTGTCTGGACATTTTGCCAGCTATTTGCAAAATTATATATATATACAAGGTGATTTATGACGTGGTTGAAAAACTACACCGGATGATTCCTATGAGTAATCTAAATAGGAAACTACAAATAAACATATGTCCGAAAATGCTTTCTAACGGAACTGTAGCCGTTAGAAGTTTATTACATGTAACATTAATCGCGTTAGCCCTATTTACATATTATATCAGGAAAAAAAAAAAATCTATCACAATAATTTTCTCTGACATCAACATTAAATTAATTATGGATGAGTTCACAGTACATGAGTATGCTGATATATAATTTTTATTTATGGATTTTGGGATGGCAATGCAGTACAAGCATCAAGAGAATACCAGCGTCGATTTCCAGGCAGACGGCAACCGAATCACAAAATGTTTGCTAAAGCCTTTCAAAGACTTCAAGAAACAAAAACTTTTGTTCCCCGAAAAATAGATTTTTTCTTTTTTTTTCCTGATATAATAAATAAGGTTAACGCGATTGATGTTACATGTAATAAACTTCTAACGGTTACAGTTCTGTTAGAAAGCATTTTTAGACATATGTTTATTTGAAGTTTCTTATTTAGATTACTCATAGGAATCATTCGATGTAGTTTTTCCCCGACGTCATAAATCACTCTGTATACATATATGTATATCATAAAATATGAAAAATTTGCACCGTCCGGGGTGGTCAGAAACTGCATATTCAACGAAAGAAACACGGTCAAGTGTATTTAATTTGACATCTTCGACGGTTATATTAAAAATTATTTAGTCAAATAAAATTAATTGACAATTGCATTGTTTACTTTCGCTTGAATTTGAATTTGATTATTGAAAATATGTGAAGAAGTGTAAGAAATTCAATGTATTCCGCTCTGGCTGGTCAGAAATTGTATATTCGACCAAAGAAATATTAATTCTCACAAATCACGTAACAAATATACTTGGTATTTTTATTTATTTTTGGTTTAGTTTCGTTTAGAACGCTTGAAGAAACAATCGTATATGTCACTCAGAATAGAATGCCCTTTTTGTGTTTCGCTCAGATTGCTTGGTCTCGACTTTATCTTGGCCACAAATATCTGGGCTCAACACAATGATCATCGCTTTCTACTCCTCATAACATAATGTAGTTAATTACTATGTTTATTGTGAATGTATAGTACAGTTCAGTTACTTATTTGTTACCTGGTAACTTGTTTCTATGTTCTATTATTTACTGTATCATTTATATTGATGAAGATGGGCGTTGAGGTTTGTCGAAACGTCTATTTTCAATAAATATACATATAAAATTTAATCTATTCTTTAATCTATTCTGCAGAATTAACAGCAGTTTTACTATATAACACTAATTTTGAAATAATTAGGGAAGTGTGAATGAGACTGGTTAATATGTAAAAATATATTTTAAGATATATTATTAATTTTTGATTATCAATAAGTTTTTTTTGTTTTTGTAAATTCCCTATTTCTGATTTCTAATTCATGTTTGTTATTCTTGTTTATTAAAATTTGATTTTAATTAAAGTACACGTTATAAAAATATATAGTATATACTGTATTTAATTATTATTAATAAAAAAACATTATTTTGTATTTGAAATCATTGTGCCAAATATAAAAAAAATATTTTTTTAAATTATACCCAAAGCGATGTACATTTATTTAAAAAAATTGCTTTAAATATAGCACTCAAAGGTTTGGTTTCATTTACATAAAGTGAAAATTTATGAATAATTTCCAAACCGATGTTCATGATTAACAAATGTATACGTTTATATATTTGGAAATTATTCCCAGAAGAAAATAAAAAAGGTTGGTTTTCCACATGGAAAATTAATTAATTTTTTATTATCAATAAGTTTTTTGTTTTTTTTTTTTGTAAATTACCTGTTTCTGTTTTCTAATTCATGTTTGTTATACTTGTTTATTAAAATTTGATTTTAATTAAAGTACACGCCATAAAAATATTTATAATAATTTTTAATTAAAATGTTGTTTTGAAATTTAATTATATTGTTAAAAAGCAGAGTAAAAAATTATATTATTTTTCCAGTCATGTTGTATGTTGTGAATTGCCCGACTTTTTATTTTAGTTTAAATAATACTTGTTTAATTTTTTTTATTATTATCCACACAACAAACCTGAGATCCAAAATGTTTCTATATATATAAAAAAAAAAAACATTTATCTGCTGCAATATACAGATCTACATACAAACTTTTATCGTTTACAACATTCGCCTGTGGCTCACGCTGCATTGCTCCATAGTAAAACTTTGCTCGAAAAACGATTCAACTATTAATAAAACACTCATTAAAATCTGTTGCGAAGATATCAAGTTATAAGCAAATAGAGTTTTTGGTCGATTTGCATTGTTTACAGCTTTCGCCTGCGGCTCACGCTGCATTGTTCCATATCAAAATATACCTCGAAAAACTAAATACTAAATATAATAATCTACATTGTTATACATTTACATCATTATGTAATATAATGTGGAAATTGTATTTGTTTTAATTAATACAGTGGTACCTCGGTATACGTCTGTTATAGAATACTTCCAATTCGGAATACGTCCTGTTTGGGCGAAACAAATTTTGCTCGGTATACGACTTTTGTTCAGTATACGATTTAAATAGGAGAGATCGGGTACGAAATAGATTAGTGTATGATGAGTGTGAAATTGAAAAAAATGTTGTAGCAAAAGTTGGTGTTAGTCATTTAAGATGGTTTGGACATGTTGAGCGAATGTCTATTGAACGTTTGGTTAAAAAGATTTATTTGAATGATTTTGATGTTATACGTTTGTGTGGACGTCCGATGAGTAGTTGGCGTGGTATGATTGAGAGTGTTTTGCGTGAGCGAAAGTTTCCAAGTAGTAGGAATAAAAGAGCATGTATCAGAGGAATTATGAATGTGGATGAAGCGAAAGTTGTTTGTTTGGATAGGAATGTTTGGAGGCGACTGATTTCGAGATGATGAAAAGAGTTTGTGCCACACCCTTTTGGGTACATGGCGTGATTGTGTATGTATGTATGTACGATTTAATTCAATTATACGCGCCACATCTATGAATAAGTAGCACTATGATATCTACACTATTCACGAATTTATATTGATTTTATTTGGTTTGAAACTATGTAATGGTTCTAGTGGGGAGTCGCGGGTTGGTGTATGTGCTGCTCTTTCGGTGTACTAGACCGGACTAGACTTTTGCGGTGCCCCACGGTCTATAACTTTGTTAAATTTCTTGATTTTAATTTTTAAGTAAAATTTTATTATTTTTATTAATCATAAATTGCAAAAAGGCAAATAAAAAGCAACAGAAAACTAAAAAATATTTTACAATCCCATTAATAATATACCATATAAAGAATAGTTTTTTTGACATGAGAACGAATTAATCATTTTTATATTACTTCTTATGGGAAAGGTTGGTTTGGTGTACGTCCTATTCGGTATAAGTCCAAACATCAGGAATGGATTAAGGTCGTATACCGAGGTTCCATTGTATTGATTATAATATTAAAAAACTTATATATTCGTACAACGAAAAAACCAACAAACTATATACGGTCTAATTGTCTGTCAACAACCTGAAATAATTCTAAAACAGCAAACACAAAATTCAGCTGATGAAAGGCGAAGAAAATAATTTGGTTGCAGGATAAATGTACACAGAATTCTCCATTCAGCTAAGCTCTCTCGTCTACGTTCAAATCCAGTGCCCAAGTACAAACTTACGGATAAATCCATGTCACTGTATACATTGTTTTTCGGCCTTTGTTCGAATTCGGGGAGTAAAAGGTCCGACAGCTGTGCTTATTTCTCCTAACAATACATATATCTAACAACGCAAACCTCGCTTCTAGATTAAATATCGTTTATCAATGTTCTTTCTTCCTAACCTGTTACGTATTTACACCTAGTGAAAACAGTTTTTCTTATGACAGATAAGCATTACAATCTTGAATTATTTTACGTCGCCTTGTGTTGTTGAACGTGTTAATGATAAAATGTAGACAATAACAATGAGGAAAATTAAAGATTTGACGGTTTCGGAGCTTTTGTCAAAACGTGATTAAGGGCTGGAATGGAAAGTGATACTGACAATTTATGACTGTTAGTAATGAAAAGTGAAAAGAACCAAACATTAAACGTGGCTTTGTTACTTGTAAATTAGGTAGAGCCTATTACATTTTGACAAACGAAATTGTTAATTTCGAAATCTTGTGATAAATAATATAGATGATACTCGTATGTACCTGTTTTTGACAATACTATAAGATAAAAGAGACTTAAAGATAATTGAAAGATAAGATAAAGAAGGTTTGTTAATTTATTTTTTAGATTAACTGCATTATTATTGTAGAAAATTTGTTTATCTTTATCACATATTTTGTAAATCTGAATATAAAATGAAGCTAGAGCTCTGTTTCATGTTTTTGCTTTCGTGAATTCCAAAATGTTAATGGATTTCAAAATTAACCATAATTGCAAATGTCTGTTAACAAAAGAAATTCTAAATTATTTTAAATGATTCACTTAAATATACATACATCTAGTCCGATTATCGTAAGTTTCGTTGTACGTTATCCAAAAAAGTAACTAAATCTGTGACACCATCACTGAATACATTTATGTGAGTTCATAATAAATATCTTTTTAAAAATATTATGCAAGTTGCATAAAATAATGTAATTATTGTTTTATTCTTTATAATTAATTTTTTTATATAGATAAGCACAAATTTGGCTTACAGTTAACACGAATCAACTGTTTTTGGCGTGATATCTATCTGTCTGTGTAGAGCAAATTCGGCTGAACGGATTGTTATAAAATTTCATATTTAATCTGCGGAATTGATGTCACTTCTATGTATTTTACAAATATTTCGCAACAGAGACATATTTTGAAAAAAATTATTTAACAAAAGTTGTTAAGGGGAGGTTCTCCTCCTCCAAATTACTGAAAAGTACGCAAAGTTTGGAAATTTTTTATTCGCAAATGAAAAAACATAGACAGAAACGGTTTGGGATTCGAAAAAATGTTATTTTGGTCTTTATTTTAAAAAATTGTCGTTTCATAAAAAACAAAATGGCGCCCGTGATTCACTGTTTTTGTGTCAGCGCGGAATCGGTAAACTGCGTGAATTGCAGCGTCTCCGGATTTATCTGTAACAAAAAATGAACAACAATGCCAAAAAGTAAACTATATTTACTGGAGTATAGACCTATAAAATTTACAAATTGTTTGTTTTAACTATTTTTTTGTAAGGCCCTGAAGTGGAAAAAAAGGCCTAAAAGTCGACCTCAAAGTTTGAGATCGTACCACATCGTCAAATTGTAAGTTATTTCCACGTTCTTAGGTCTATACTCTAGTAAATTTAGTTTACTTTTTGGCATTGTTGTTTATTTTTTGTTATAGATAAATCCAGAGACGCTGCAATTCACGCAGTTTACCGATTCCGCGCTGACATGGCCGACGAAAACAGTGAATCACGGGTGCCATTTTGTTTTTTATGAAACGACAATTTTTGAAAATAAAGACCAAAATAAGATTTTTTGAATCCCCAAACCGTTTCCTTCTATATTTTTTCATTTGCGAATAAAAAATTTCCAAACTTTGCGTACTTTTTAGTCATTTACATGAGAACATCCCCTTAAACAAGTCAATACGGGTGCATATTTTTTTAATAATTTTTCATATTTTAATAATGTATATAATTCTGTAAATAATGTGGCATATTTATGTCAAGACAGTTTTGTTTTTATATACCACGACTACAGAAGTTGCTATACAATTTTTTCTATTCCATAAATTTAATTAATACGATGACGGTTGGTTCTGTGTTGGCTACAGCATTTATTATTTTTATGTAATGAGTTTTGAAAGATTTTTTACTTTCTTACATATTTATTTATTTTTATTTTGGAGCATTTACTTGTTTGAAGTATTTTTTGAAAAATTTATTATAAAACTACACGTTGACCAAACAAAAATAGTACAATTTATTAGCTAAATGAATCTATGAATATTGAATGTAACCGCAAATTTGTCCGGAATTAGAATGCATTGCTTGAGTGATTCCCTAGTTAACGATTTGCTTGATTTATTTACGATGCATGTACATATACTATTCGCCCCGTACTATGCGCACGCTGACTTGGTATTTCACAAGACTGACAGATCCCTGATTAGATTTCCCCATCTCATGTCTTCGTAAACGTAACCTGTACGTAGTGTATGTGTATGTCTACACAAGCAATTAGTCTACCGTCTGGGACTTACGTATATATATATATACAGCTATAGATATTACTCTGTTTTACTACACAGATACTATATCACATATATATATATATATATATATATATATATATATATATATATATATATATATAATGTTCTACAAAAGAACAATCAACTTCAACGAAGATAAGATTATACTTTCAAAGCACACTTTTAATATATTCTCTAAGTTAGTAAGGTATCATACTTATATTTTTCGATAGATAGATACACGTTAAAGTTAAATTGAATTTAGTAATGATACGAGTAGTATATTTTAATAGGTAATATTAAATTCAAATTATTGCTAGTTGCACATTGTATATAAAATATATACAAAGATAGTTAAAAATCTTTAAAGAACACAATATATTACGGCTTTAGTATAATAGTTCTGTATTAATATTTATTAATAATCGATGTTCCAACGAACTCAACGTACGTCTTTATCAGAACAACTGATACAAATGACATTTATAGTGAATAAACAGAACATAGAAACAAGTTACAAAGATTTATGATAATAATATTTATTGTGTAAAATATTTAATTTGCTTTGATTATCTTTTACTAATAAACAAGATTAGAAGCATATGGTAAACTCATATATAGACCACTTTGAAATTATCACATAAATACTAAGAAACTGAAATAAAAATACATATTTTTTTCTCCAAAAATTGGCAAAACTATTTAAAAATAAAATTATACAATTTTTATGGACACTAAAATAATTTTTTGTTAATGTTTTATTAAACTTGGATAAACAATGAAACCGCAATGAAATTTAAAAAAATAGTATTTTTTCTTATAAGGTTGGCGACACTGTAAGACAGTAAAAATATATAATTTATTTGGAAAATAATTGAATCTTTGTAAAATTTTAGTAATTCTTTTTTCGGAAAGTTGACAACACTGAATATTAGTAAAATTATATAATTTATATGGACACTAGAAGAATCTATTGTAAAATTTTTATTAAAATCGGATAAATTATATAGTCATAATAAATTTTTATAAAATTTACTAATTTATTTCTCAGAAAATTGGCAACACTGTAAGACACTAAAAATTATATAATTTTTATAGGCACTATTAAAATCTTTTGTAAAAATTTGATTCATCTCGGATAAATAGTAAAATAAAAATTAAATTTTATAATTTTTAGTAATTTTTGTCTCAAAAACTTGGTAACAGTCTATATTAGTAAAATTATATAATTTATGCGGGCACTAGAAGAATCGAATAAATGGTGTAGCCATAATGAATTTTTTAAAATTTAGTAATTTCTTTTTCGGAATGTTAGTATCACTGGAAAAAAATAAAGTCATATGACTATTTCGGGCACTGAATAAATTTATCCTGAGAATGTCATCAAAATCTATTGAACCGTCTAGGAGTTGCGATCACAAAATTTTGACTGACATCGAGCGAGATAAATCAATGAACGATAGGTAAATATAAGGAAAAGAAAAATTTAATTACATTAATTATTTACTGTTCAATTATTATTATTATTATTATTATTATTATTATTATTATTATTATGTGTTTTATGTTTCACAGGTTTTACCTGGTATTTGTTGCTATGTCGCACTCAGATGCAAACCATGCATCTCAGAGTTTGGCAATAAATATAAATAAATACAATTATACATTATAGCAGGACTTTTCTTAGAATATGAGATGTGCCTAATAAAACGCTTTTCTGTAGTTCCGGTATGTTATGATATGCAGGGATTTTACTGATTTCTTTTGTCTTTTATTATTATTATTATTATTATTATTATTATTATTATTATTATTTCAGATAAAATACTAAAGCATTAGAAAACAATAAAAAAAATGTTTCATACAATTATTTTTTTAATTAAAATTTTATTTTTGCAACTATTCTAATAGTTTTTGAAATGTTAAAAAAAGGTTTTAAAACTCTTAGTAAAAACCTGTAATATTATCTTTATGAAAATAAAAAATGACAGGCGTAACAAAATGAGGTAGAGTGCGGCGACATTTCGCTAAAATGACTATAATTAATCAGTATTTCGGTTGTGTTTATGCTGGGATGCCAGCGGGACGAATTCACCGATCCCTAGGGCTATATTTTGTCAGCGTCGCGACGTTGTTTTAACCGTCGTCTTGTGCACCTGTGCTAACGCCACGCCATGCCACGCCACGCCACTTGCCTATTCGCTCACCGAGAAAAATGAAGAGATATCGAAATCTGTAGCGGAGCTTGTTTTACCCGAATATAGATGGCTCTCATTCTTTCTCCAACCTCCGAATAAAGAAAATGGTTTTGTTATTTTTTACTCGGAACTAAAAGGCTTAATGTAATTGTAAGATTGATTGTTCTATAATATTCCGGAAATCTAACTAGATTTATCATTACCGATATTTATTGATGATACTTTTTTGTGCTTGGAATCTGTGCATTGTAAGTTACTTAAAAATTGCCTAATAAATTAAATATTATTTTATCATTTATGTAACATGATTTTCTCTAATTTATAGATTTATTAAAGTACATTAGATATACTGTAAAAAATCAATGTAAATTTATATATATATATATATATATATATATATATATATATAATAATAATAATAATAATAATAATAATAATCATAGTAATTTTACAATTTTTTAAATACTAATTTTATAAATTGTTAGTAAATTTACAAAAAAAAATATAACCAAAAATATAGTAAAATTACTATTATTGGTATGAAAATTTACACTGATTTTTTACAGTGTAGGATATTTTTGCATTTCGTTGATTGACAAACATTTCAAAAAATAAATTTAATTAAATAATTTCCCGATTCGATACGATTCTTTGATGATTAAAAATCCATATTTGATTTACGAATCTAAAAAATATTTTCATTTTTTTCTTGCTTTTGCGATTAATAAAGAACCTAAATCAGTTTTCTATATATTTTGTAAAATTCTTGATATTAAAGACTTGATTAACAATTAATATTTTCAATGAAATTGACAAACTTTAATTGTCATTTTTGAAAAACTGATTAAATTGACTCAAAGTCTTTGAATAAATAACTATCTCTATATAATAAAGACTTATTGGTTATTGACCGCCACTTATTATTATTTTTGCCGTTATTGTTATTGTTAAAGGAATATTTAGACAAGTTTCATCGAAATCGGAGGTGAAGTAGTTCATCGACATCTTGACCAAAAAAAAATTATATAGATTGCTAAACAACTAATCAGGCATGTTTCAGTCGTTCTTAATAATGTTTATTTTATAAAATGTTTAATAATTCTTGAAAAATGTATATTTTTGAACATATTCATATAATAAATATTTTTGAAAAAATCATAAAATTAGTATAGTAAATCATCTTTCAGAACTTATTGTATTAAAATAAAACTGCTTTAGGTTAAAGGTATATCTTAATATTTATTTAAAATCGACGTTTCAACGAAACTCAGCGTTCGTCTTCATCAGGATAAATGTTACAAATTTATATTTGAATCATTTATTCTGATGAAAATTTAGTATGATTACAATACCTTCCTTATTATATGTGATATGACAGTTGGTGACAAAGTAATTGAAGTTTCCAGTTTATTAATTACGTGCCAAAATTTAAATTTTGATGATGTATTTACGAAATTTGGCTTATGTTACTGTATCGATAATTTGTTTTTTAAGAGGAAAAAAAGATGGCAAAATTATTTACTAATTAAATTATTTCTTTACGTTTTATAATTTGTAACTAATATTTACAATTACACTCAAAATAATACGAAATATATTTCCGTATATAATAAATGAACATCATTTTGTTTTTTGTTTTTAATAGTGATAGAGAATGTATATAAATATTCCGACATTTATAACAAAAGCGTCACATTTGTTTGTGTCATTAACTGAACTAATTAATGTTGCAAATTACTAGATGTACGCTTGTTTCACAAAACAAACGTTTCGCGTTCTATCTGTACGTATATATATACATATGTCTGTATGTATATGTTTAATGCGCAAAAGAGTGCAACGTTTTTCATAAATTAAATACTGTTTTACGTTTTATACGATTTTTACTATTACGAGTTTTGTAGTTACATTACATTACAGTACACGAATTACCAGGGCCCAATAATAAATATTTCATCTTAACAACCGTTTAATGGATTTTTTTTGCTATTTGGTAAAGTTATTTATGAAAGATATAAATTTCGAGTAATTTAGATAATATGACTACTAAAATTTGTTCCATTTTACTACTTTAAATTTGGAAAAATTAATGTTGTAACGTAAATTTAAAATTATTAGATTTTAACGATGTACCTATTTTAATGTTACATTAATTTTGCAAAAATGAAACATTTAATTTAACTTTTTAACTAGTTGTGAATAATTTTATTTAAAATCAGAAGGCTTTAGTATTAAGTTCTGTATAAATTTTAATTAAAAATCGACGTTTTGAGATACTCTACGTACATCATCATCATCAGGAAAAAATATATAAATGATATATAATTTAAATCAGTGCCTTCACAGTGAGTGATGTTAACTTTTTTATTTTTGTAATTATTTTTACCGACCTTCACCTTTAGCAAGGAAGGTATTGTAATCATACCAACTTTAATTTTATAAGGTTTTTACAGATAAGTACGAATTGATCTTTTAGTAACATGAATAAACTATTTTCGATGTCAGTATGTTAGCTTGTCGGTCTATCAGTTCGTGTAGAGCAAATTTGGTTAAACGAATTTTTAAGAAATATATCAAATATTTAAAAAAAAGTTGTTATGCAAGTTATAAATAATAACTTTTATTTGAAACATTTTTCATATAACATATAATTTTAATAAACATATAATTTTTTAAATTTTTGCCATATTTTTTCAAGTATCTATTTTAACATATATGTATATACGTTTCTATGATGACGGTAAATTATAAATTGTTAATATGTTGTCAACGTAATATGGTAGTATGTTATAGTATTTCAGTAGTATGTAATTTCTTTGTTAGAAAGTATTTTGTTTAAGTACTTTGTAGTGACGGTTCTGTGGTGGCCACAGCAGATTTTTTATTATAGCTGACGAGATATGTAGATAAATTTATTATTTTTAATTTGCAACATATTTTGATTTTGTACATTTAAAATAGTTTATGTTACAAGCTTATATAAGAATTTCATGTTTTAGCATAGTTAAAAAACTTTAGGTTTAAGTTCTGTATTAATATTTATTAATAATCCACATTTCGACGAACTCAACGTATGTCTTCATTAGGAAAAAAGATACAAATGACATTTACAGTAAACAAACAGAACATAGGAACAAGTTCCTAGGTAACGAAATAAGTAAGCGGGACAAATTTTATTTAAATCACTGTGAAGGCACTGATTTAAATACAATTTAATTAAAAATTTCTAAAAAAAATTATGATCTAGTTACTTATTTGTTATCTAGTAACTTGTTTTTATTTTCTGCTTAATTACTGTAAATGTCATTTGTATTATTTTTCCTGATGAAGACGGACGTTGAGTTTATCGAAACGTCGATTATTAATAAATATTAGTACAAAACTTAAACCTAAAGCCGATTTATATAGTTTTGTGCAATAAATTTTCAAGTATTTTTTTACGTTTTTATTAATTAATTAATATAATGTTAATTTTTAAATTGAAATAAATTTTATCTGTATTTTCATTTGAAGTGAAATTTAGTAAAATATTTTGTAATGTATATGTATAAAATCAACTTAAAAAATCATTTCAGAATTTACAGTCTATTTAACAAATTTGCCAACTTCTTTGCACTGACATCATAAAATGTCTTTTCGGGTAAAACCTTCAGTTAACGTTAGTCTTTTTATGATAATACATTTGTTTCGTAAGAAAGTTTACGTTAGCTAAAGGTAGTAGATACAACCAGTGCGCTCTGTAGCTTGAACAAAATCATGGAGTCCCAATTATCTCCAAAACGCTTGTACTTCCCTGGTATATAAAGTAGAAGAAACAACCTAAAACGGGAACAAAATAAGATCCTTTAAGCAACTTTCATCCTTTTATCACCGAAATATACCCGTACAAAGTCTTCGTTCCAGCGAAAAGCATTTCTTTGGCTCCCTCGCATCATTAATAAACACGTATTTAATAAAAGCTTTGGAACGAATCTTCCATGCGGTATGTGTGCGTGTGTGTGTGTGTGTGTATGAAAATAGGGGCTGTTCGCCTCACATGTGCGCCTCCCTTGTTAACATTCATAATTACTTTAGTTTCCCATTTCGGCGAATTGCGAGAATACGCCATCCTTTTGCTAGGCATTTGGAACTTTTACATTAACCCCTTGGATGTTTTTCGCAATATGATTTTGTTTTCAAATCGCCTAGAGTATATATATGCAATATCTCAGAAATTAATTGAGAGGATTTAAAATTTTATTTGCTTGGATATTTTAGATGTTTAGAAGCAATTTTAGAATAATAAATATGAAACATAAAATTTGTTTAAAATTCTAGTAAATTAATAAAACGACTTTAGGTTTAAGTTCTGTATTAATATTTATTAAAAATCTATGTTTCTACGAATTCAACGTACATTTTCATTAGGAAAACTGATGCTAATGACATTTACAGTAAATAACAGAACATAGGAACAAGTTACTAAGTAACAAATAAGTAACTAGATCATAAAAATTTATAAATTTTTGTTAATGGAAGCCATATTTTATTTAAGTCATTATTTTCACAGTGATTGATATTATTGTTTTCTTTATAAATTTCTATTGCCTAACAGATATAAATTTATCTAAATAATTTTCTTTAAAATATTCAATAGATATGTATTTCTATATCTTTTTATCGCCGTCATATCATATATAATAAGGAAAGTATTGTAATCACACCAATTTTATATATCAAGATTTATACAGATAAGCACGAATTAGACTTATATAGTTTTCGTCATAAAAATCTGAAATTTCGGAAAACTAAGTGTGTGATTTTGTTAGACATACGTAGCGATTATCTTGTTCTTCTCACTACTGATATGACAGATTAATTTGTATTATGAGGTAGATCTTAGCTTAGTTCGGAAAATTTGTATTGCGTATACATAATTATGTATAATAATTATGACGAAAGGACAGATTTTCATGACGAGAACTACACTAATACGAATCAACTCTTTTTAGAGTGATGTCCGTCTAGCGGTCTGTCTGTCGATCTGTGGACATGTGTAGAGCAAATCCGGCTGAACTGGTTGTTATAAAATTTCATATTTAAGCTTCCGAGGTGAATATCTCAATTTGATCGATTTTGCTAAAGATCTGTTAACCAGAAGTGGTAATTTATTGATGTCACTTTTATATGTTTTTCGAAAATTTCGCAACAAAGACATATTTCGGAAAAAATTATTAAACAAAAGTTGTTAAACATGTTAAACACTAATAACTTTTATTTTGAACATTTTTCGATATGGCTAAGTATTTTTTTAAATACTTTTAATACATATAATTCTGATATAAAAATGGTGGAATATGTATGTATGTCAAGACAGTTTTGTTTTTATTTACTATACCTACAGTAGTTGCTGTTATATAGAAAATTTTCAATTACATAAATTTATGTTCTATGGTGGCCACAGCAGGTATTTGTATTTACTTATTTTATCTGCAAAAAAAAATATTTATCATTTATTCAAAACCAAGCCAAAAACTAACATCTTATTTCACTATTGAATTGATCACAGTAACAGCGTTTCCATTAACCGTAAATTATCCAAACCTCAAATCAATACACCTATATCTATATAATCGTGCCCAAAACCGTGAATAACTTTACATCGTATCCACACAAATCTCCGAAACGAAAGCCTGGCCTGGGCAAGTTTAACGTCCACTGGTTTAAATCACGCGGCGGCAAACCGCACGTTGGCACATCGGAAATTACGCGATTAATTAATGATATGCGAACGGAAGACGAGACATTTGAATTAGGAGCTAGCCTAGGCTCTCGGGGGGGGATGGCATGGGGGCGCGACGAAAGAATTGCGAACGTTTACGGTCCCCGGATGCATGACAATCCCATTCGCGCGCGTTGTTTTAGCGGCCCCCTTCCCCCAGTTCTTACTTCCTGAATCATCCGGTCTACTGTTTGATTTTGCAGGGACGCCGGTGGCTGGTGGTTGTTGCAAAATGGTACCTGTTTTATTCAATGGGATTGAATAGGTGTCATCATTTATTATAAAACTTAGATATTCAATTTGTAAAATGTAAATTAAGGTACGAGGTAAACTGGTATTGAATATGCCAACAGACATGTGTTTATAAACTAAATATAATCAATTTCAAATGCTATTTTTGTTTCAAATTAATTTAATATACAGGATATCTTTTGATTCATTTTAATAAAAGAAATGACGTTCTCTAATTAATAATTTATAAATTTTATAATCTAGTTACTTATTTTTTACTGATGTGCATAATCAAATGATTTTCATAATTGAATCATCGGTATACGAATAAATATCATTATTGAATGATCATTCAAATGACGATAGTAATCTATCAGTTATATGAAAACCGGTAGATGGTATCACAATCGTAACGTTTTACATACAATATTTGAATTGTAGCATATATGCATCGTCTGTGTATCTGGACCGGATGCGAGGATACCATATGGCCAGATGGTGACATATTTATGTGCACATTCTCTTCCCCCGCGCTCAAGGGTCGCCACCCTTGCTAGCATAAGAATTAGTTTTAAGTCAGTTAAGTTTTCGCTGATGAACGGTTCAGACGAGGTTACGAGTGTTATAAGTTAAAGTTACAGTTTTGTTTTTATAATTGTGTGCGTGAGTTATAAAGCTAATAAATAAAAGTGTGAGTGATTAGTTCGGCTAACCCACGAAAATATTTTATGTGATTTAATTAAACAATTATTCACATTACATTGGCGCCCAACTTGATTGGAGCCGAATTATTATTATTTGCATTTTGTGTTTCGTCTGCAATAGTTTAAAAGCGAACGCGCGCGCGACAAAGTTCGATCGCAATATTGTAAGCCGCGTTTAACTCGAATTTTTAAGTATCTTCGCCCAAGCCGCGTCGCTTCCCGTTAGGTTTACCGCGCGCGAATTCAGTTTTGCCGCCAAAACATAGCGTCCCCACGCCAAACCGCTTGCCAAGCGAACTCGTGTCCAGCGCAAAGTGTGTGCGTGTGTGTGTGTGGTGCTAGTAGTGCCATCTAGGGTTGAATAGAAGCGTTTTTTTGCCGCTAAAATTTCGCGCCGCAGTCAGCGTTTGAAGCCAGCTATGGCGACGTTTTCCACAGAACAATTTGCTGCACTTATACAAAATATGCAAACGATGTTAGCTACAGCCGCGACGCCACCACCAGCCACTACGTCTGGAAATTATGCGAAATGCACGTCGCGTTTTGGGGGAGAGAGGCATGAAAACGTCGACGCCTTCATCGACGCGATTTTAGTGTATAAAGACTGTGTCAACATTTCGGAGGAAAATGCGCTAAAGGGGTTGCCGATGCTATTCACTGGCATTGCTGCAGAATGGTGGATCGGAGTGAAGCACAGTACAAGTTCGTTCGACGACGCAATTAATGTACTGCGGGCTACGTTCGGTACAAAGAAACCAGCGCACCAGGTATATCGCGAACTTTTCGCACGCGAACAAGGCGAATGCGAAAAAACGGATTTGTTCGTGTGCAAATTGCGGGCGTTATTCGCGCAGCTACCAGAACCACGATTAGCCGAGTGCGTTCAGTTGGACATGGTGTACGGATTATTGCATCGCGACATTCGTAAACGGGTGCGTCGTGATGAAATAGACAATTTCGACGCGTTACTTCGTTTGGCTCGCGTTGCCGAAGAAGCGATAGAACCAACTCTACCTAGTGCGTCGAACAAAACAACGACATCGGCACCGTCGGCAAAGCGGAATGAGCGCGTCCGATGTCATTTCTGTAACAACTACGGGCACACGAAGAAAGAATGCCGTAAGTTTGCCGCCAGCCAAGTCACCACCACCAGCCGTCGTGAAGAATCTGGTACGCGCATTCAGCGAGATTACCAGGAGAATGCACGGCCAGCCATTACATGCTACGGTTGCGGTAATCCAGGAGTGGTGCGCAGCAAGTGCCCTACGTGTAGTCCGGTTTCGTCTACGGTAGCGGTCGAGTCTGCCGGTTTCTGTGCGCTGGAAACCGCCGCAAGTAAGATGGTTGTCCGGCCACGCGCGCGGCCGCTACTAAATATTTCGATAGCTGACGTACAGGGCACCGGCTATATCGATAGCGCCGCACAGCAAAGTATCGCCAGCCGTTCGCTGTACAATGTCCTGCAGCGCAATGGCCAGCACTTTGACGCCGTTACGATCAAGACGGCGTTAGCTGACGGCACGGAGCGCGTTGAACCCGCGCTTGTGGCGGAAGTGGAGGTGAAGATTTTGTCGCGGTCGGTAACGACCACTTTCTTGTATTTGCCGCGTGCGAACACAAGCAAAACTTTGCTGGGCATCGACTTCATCGGCGATGCCGGCATAGTTCCCAATGTTCCGCAGCGCACTTGGTGTTTTGCGGATGCACCAGGTACGCAACACGATCTTCTGTTCGAACAGCTCCATTGCCGCAAGCTCGCAGTCCAGCCAATCGAGTGTTTGCGAGCTGATGAGGGGGTATCGCTGGACGCTATACAGTGCAACCAGCTCAGCGTATTGTTGCAGCAGCGCCAGGTAACATTTGAGGCAGCCACGGGACCGACACCATGCGCGGAGCATCGGGTTGATATCGGAGACAGCGCTCCGATTGTGTCGCCACCATACAAGATGTCGGCGCCGAAGAAAGACGTTCTGCGGGCCGAAATCGACAAAATGGTTGCAGACGACACCATCGAGGAATGCGAAGTTACGATGCGCGACGCCAGAGACGCTCACGAACGAGCGCAGGACGTTCGGAATGCGTACGCGGACCGAAAACGACAAAACGGGCCCCAGCATGAACCTGGAGATCTGGTGCTGGTAGAAACGCACGTGCTGAGCAACGCGGAAAAGGGCGTAACGGCAAAGTTTGTGCCACGTCGGGATGGACCGTATTCCGTTGTCCGAAGGCTAGGGACTGTATACGATGTCGCAGCCACCGAAGCGCCTACGATCGTAATCGGACGCTACCATGCGTCAGCATTGACCTCGTTCGTCGCGTCAGACGTGGAGACGCAACGGCCCATCCATCCGATCCGGCGTAGAGGACGCCCGCCGAAGAAGACGGCCAAGTAATTCTGGGGTGGTTACGAGGGCGTTAATTCCACCCCAGAAGGGGGAGTGTAGCATATATGCATCGTCTGTGTATCTGGACCGGATGCGAGGATACCATATGGCCAGATGGTGACATATTTATGTGCACATTCTCTTCCCCCGCGCTCAAGGGTCGCCACCCTTGCTAGCATAAGAATTAGTTTTAAGTCAGTTAAGTTTTCGCTGATGAACGGTTCAGACGAGGTTACGAGTGTTATAAGTTAAAGTTACAGTTTTGTTTTTATAATTGTGTGCGTGAGTTATAAAGCTAATAAATAAAAGTGTGAGTGATTAGTTCGGCTAACCCACGAAAATATTTTATGTGATTTAATTAAACAATTATTCACATTACAGAATGCATTTTTAAATAACTCAATAATATAATAATAAAAATATTTTAAATTTCTGTTATGTTAAATAAATTAATATTTTAATTTTTTAATAAATAAAGTAAAAAGTGTCCCTATGTAACTGGTACAACAAAATAACCTTACTTTTACTTATTACTTTTCAGTTATATAAGAAATTAAAATTAAATATAATTATTTATAATATCAGTCAAACTAGCTTCCTTGGTATACATGGTTCCATGGATATTAACTACTTGGTTAGGTTGACTGGTTCTGATATCGCATAATTAAAAAAAGTTTAGCCTTAAGATTGTCTTTCAACTTTTTTCTCTAACTAATACTGATTTAGCAGGAAAAATTATTGAAAATTCTAAAAAACATTTAAAAAAAAATTCTAGCGCCCAACCGGCACATACTAGCAAATTAAAACTAACATCAAATTAATAACTTTTTATTCCCTATCGAAAAGTATTCTAAGTATTTTTCCGAATTTTACTTCAGAAAGAAGTATTCTGCATATTATCGATATCCCATGTTATTGCCCTATATCAACCTGGCGAACGAACACTCTATATATATATATATATATATATATATATATATATATATATATATATATATATATATATATGTATATATATAGTAATAAAAAGTATTTTGATGTTCATAATTGTCACAGATAAATTTTTAGATGAAAATATAGTAAGGTTTTAAAAAATAACTCTCGGATAAAAATAAATTTTCAGAAAAGAGAAAAAAAGCAACTGTTCATATTACAGCTAGAAGTATTAGATTTTTATGTACATAAAGTGGAGAAAGAAAAATTATATATACATACATATTTTATATTATTATCAGAATTTACTAGGAAAAATTTAATATCAGTCAGTTTTATTAAAAATGCTTTTAGAAATTATTTGATATTACAGCATTTCATAAAAATTTTAACAAAGGTATTTATATATATATATATATATATATATATATATATAATTTTAATTTGCATGTAGCATACCATAAGGTTACTCAGTTTTAATCACTAAACGAGCAGAGATTTTACTTGATATAACTATAAAAAAAAAATGTATAATAATATATTGTGTAACATTGCACAAAAATTACAAGAAAATGAATTTTTAATTCGTGTAATAAATATTCATTTGCAGCTTTTATTGTAATATTTGTCAATTTGATATATCATCATCAGTTCCCGTAACTCTTACATGGAACATAGGGGCTACATGCTCGAGAAGTTGAACATATAGTTTCTTTAACAATTTTTACTTGCATTGTCAATGGTGTGGGTCGTTAACCCACAGTCAAGTAAGGCACCTACAGTTTATAGTGGATGCCGAACCACTCGGGCACAGTCGATATCAGTTCAGTGGTACAAGGTTTTTGATACCAGAAATAATATTTAATTTCTTGTGTACGCGCGACGCGAACCAAGCACCTTTGAGGGTTGAGGCCAACACGCTACCACTGCCCTACGGCTGCCTGTAATTTGATATATGAATTATAAACCAGCATGAAAAATGAGCAATTTTTTAAAAGAAAAATTATGTTATTGGCTTGTATATTTTGTATAACAATAAAGTATTTTGATTTAGGGTAAGAAATCGCATGTTTTGGCATTGTTTTGTATATATCTCACGTGGAGTCAAAAAATCTATATAAATCGTTATACTTTTGCATTCTTGATAAAAAACTGAGCAAAATATTTTCTTTGATATGTTATTGTGTGACCGAAATTCTTCGAGTTATTGCGCGCCAAAGTTGAAATTTTGAAAATAGTAATTTCTGGATAAGTTTATATAATGTAAAATATATGAAAACTAAATAGAAAATAAATATAATAGATTGTATCTAATATAGGTATTTCAAATTATAATTTATTTCAAATTGTCAAAAAATTATTATTATTACGTGAGATATATATACCAAACAATGCCAAAACAGGCGTTTTCGGAAAATTTCACTTTTATGGAGTAATCTGTTACTTCTTTAAAACCATGTTAAAATCATTATATCTGATGTTTTTTCGATGTAAAATTATCGATTTTAGCCTTACTGGATTTTTTTTTATACGGTCACCTTAATATATATATATATATATTGTATTAATCTTGTAAGACATTACAAATATTAAATTTCCAACACAAAAATCTCATCTCTTTAAAACCAACAAAACATAACAGTACAAAAAATACTTTTACCCAAACGACATATTATATTAAAAATACATAAACTTTTTCACTGAAGACAAAGTACATTTGAATGTAACTTCAAAATGTTGCAAAATAGAACCACACAAGAATAGGAATAAGTATATTTTCAGCTCTGCACAAAGTTATGGGCTCTATATTGTCTGTTACATTGCTTTTAGAATTTCAGTCGACTTGACGGAAATGTGTGTAACCAGAAATGTCATGTCACACACCTAGGAAAGGTGTCAGACTATACACACTAACGCATATGCGTACTAGGGGATGATATCAGTGTTGTGAAGTTGGTGCGACATTGGTTTAGCATAGACGACTGGTTTTGCAACCCGCATCAGTCTAACACAAATTTTCCGTGTTTGGTTTTGAGATTGTATAGGGTTGGTTTTCAAAAAAAGAAGTTTGTTTGGGCTCGTGTCCAGTAGTGTAAATGTTGCTTCAGTGTTGGTTTTAAGTTCAGTAACAATCTTGCTTAAGATGTCACTGTTTTCTTGTTTTTTTTTTTTGCTTTTAAAAGCAAAGAAAAACAACGATGTTAAATACATATTTGTTAACAATATAATTAAGTTTCCAATTGACCAACAGGAATGGGCTTCTATGCGTAAAAACGTGTTTTTTACATTTACATGTAAAAAATGCAAAATATGTAGAAAACTTAAATAATGTATAACTCTATTTCTTTATTATGTCATTAGTTAGTTTTATGCTTGTGTGATAAGTTATATAAATCACGTGTTTTTATGAGTATGAGCACAAACTTGTCCAAAACCAGTAATTTTTTAAAACTACATTATAAATTAGTCAAAGAAAGTAAAAAGTATTCCACTTCGTTCAGGTTATTATAATGGTATCAGTACAAATTTACTGATTATATATTTCTTTTCAATTAGAAATGTGCTTCTTTTGTTCAGTAATTGTATCTGATTTTCTGGTATTATTTTATAATAATATTTTTTAAAATAAAATAAAACGGCTTTAGATTGTACAGGGTTGGTGTATAATTATCATAAAAATTCAACAATAACATTTTTGAATGATTATTCCGGATCGTAGTCACCATCTACTTTAATAACTGCTTCCCATTTGCTTGGAAGACGGTTGATTCCACGGGCAAAGAAGTCAAATAATATAATTATTAAAAAAAGTAAACAATACAGCAATTTTTATTAACAAATAAAAAAAATAACTCGCCTACAAAAACGTCTGATAATTATGCACCAACCAAATAGTTCTGTATTAATATTTATTAATAATCGACGTTTTCTCGCACTTACAATTAGTTACTTATTTTTTTACTTACTTAGTAACTTGTATTTATGTTCTGTTTATTCACTGTAAATGTCATTTGTATGTTTTTTCTTGATGAAGACGTACGTAGAATTTGTTGAAACATCGATTATTAACACAGAACTGCAACCGAAAGCCGTTTTATTTTAATATAATGACTTCTGAAAGATTTTTTACTGTTTTTTTTTTTATAGATATATGTAGTTTTGGTAAGTTTTTTCTTGCATTTTTGTTACGAAGACGCTAGACGTCTAGACTGTATTTGATTAATATTAACATTGTATAATATTATTCATTTATTTTATAAATTCCGAAAAATTTGTGTTGGAATTAAAATAATTCAATTTCAAATAAATGTAATTCAAACATAAATAACCTTTTTGTACAAATTATACACTTTTTACGTAAACTAGTCGTAAATTTGTTCAATGTAAAAAAAATAGTTTTTACGCGTAAAAAACAATGTTGTATAATATGCATAAAGTATTATACGTGTCCTGTTGACCAATCAGTCAGGCGTTTCAAAAACAATTAACAATCTAATTTTGTACTTCTGGTCTTTAAATTGTTAATTCCGAAAAATTTAAATATTATTTTTTTTTCTCATTTATACTTAATGTTCATTAAACATTTATAATTATTCATGATTAAAAAAGTAGAATAAAACAAAATAAAAATTTCTTCTTAATTGCACAACAAATAAAGAAAATTAACCAAGCTGCACAGCTATTTCTATAATCAGTAAGAGAGTTTGAGGAGGGTGAAATAAAGAAATGAAATTACGTATACCGTTTTCGTCAGGGTTGCATATATTCCAAGTGTGGCCTGTTCCCATTACTTAATGCTTGAATTATGGCTGGCTCATTTTTCCTTTTTTTCCCCCGACGAGCGAAAGGGCAGCCCGAATAAAATTTTTCCGGCCGGTAGTTTTTCGTCACAAAGTTTTTCACGTTCATTTCCCGTTTTGCCGCATGACGTTTACTAATATAAAATGTTGACGACGTTGCGTTACTGCTACGTTTCGTTGGCGTGTTTGTCACCCAAAACGCACACGCGTAAATAAGGAATTTACGTAATTTTCGTTGTATGTTTCCGCTTATTTCCGCTGCCATTTTGTTTGTGTGTATTTTTTTTCGCGCGCTTACGCATACTATGTGACAACGTTGTGTTTAATGTTTTCAGTTAGCGCAGAGTTTCTGAAACTTTTATATTTATTAAAGATAGAAATTTACATATTTCAAAAATTATTATGATGATTATTACCTTTCCATGAAGATAGGATTTGTGACACGAGCCATAGGCGAATAAATGAGTGAGTGAGTGACTATACAAAAGAAAAACATTTTATCAATCGATTTCTTGTTTGTTCCATGCGCCATTTTTGGTCAAATTGGGTTATTACTAATTCTGGCAATATTTTGTTGTTTTCTATCTATTTTAACAATTGTGGATGTTATAATTTTAATAGTTTTAGAAATATATAAATTCTAATTGGTTCCATATCCTCACTATAATCAATTCAATTCAGAAACTTTAAACATTATTTTCTCGAAAGGAAAATTTTGTAATATGGAACAAACAAGAAACAGATTGACGACTTTTCCATGTGAAATGATATTTCAAAATAATTATGATTATAATTGATTGATCAAGGACTGTGACTTATGATTTCATAATTTACAGTTATGAATAAATATAATTTAATTTGTGTATATTTTGTGATATATTTTAAAATAATTTAACTGAAATAAATATAACTACTTTGTTAAGTACCACACAATCATAAACACTTGTGAATTATGGACAAAATAATTTAATATATATACATATAATAATAAATGCATTATTCAGTAGAAAAACATATATGTAGAATAATATAATAAAATTTAAAAAAATTGTTTTACACATACTGTAGGGTTAATATTTAAATTGAATAAAAAAAGTTAAAAATTTAACTTTAATTAAAAATATGTAAATATTAATTTTTTTTAATTTAAAGCAATTATAGTTTTGCCAGTTTGCATGGCCGAGCGGTTTAAAACATGTACATGGATTGTAATGTCTATATCGTCTAAAATACATTTTGAAAATGGTCAATATGTGTTTATATATATATATATATATATATATATATATATATATATATATATATAAAACAAGCCGAGATCGCATGCTTACATTATTTGATATATATCTCAGAACAATTTATCGCGAGTACGGCTTGTTTTTATGACGTTACGATCAACTTTTTAACAATAAAGTTGAAAAAACCTTCAAAAACGTAAAAAAAACGTGATTTCAAAAAATTATAACTCACCTAAACCTAACGCAAACCCATTATCCGCATGTTTAACCTGTATTATATTCATCTGGGCACAAAATATCACAAGCACGACTTGGTCCGATGCTTGTAAGATAAGTTTTTGGACGATTATCGGGAAAAAGGACTAAAAATGTCATTTTTGAGAGCTCGGTGGACACTCTCTAAATATTTTTTTAAATGGCGAATGGGCTCGTGTCCGTCTATTTTAGACCAAAATCTTTGATTTTAGCGCTGAGCCAGCTGTTTCGATTTTTCTTCGAAACACCCTAATATATATATTAATGATAAATTTAGATTATACTTATGACTCTTATTTTTTGTAACAAATGTTCAAAATTAATTTAATATATAGTTATTTGAATTTTTTACGATGTATTTTCGTCATCTTCGGAAATATTTTGAAATCGCAATCTAAAAAAATTAAAATTTACGTGTTTATATCGGTTTGAATATTTGAAAATAAAAATGATAAATGAGTGATATAAACATGAATTTTTAAAAACTAGAAATATCATTTTTGTTGTGTCACTTTATTAGGTTATCTCAAAAAGTAATGTTTCTGATTTTATATTTTAGTACAGCCGATAATTTACATTTATACTTACTATTTTATTTAAGTTTTTTTTTTTTGACTACGCGATACATTTACAATCTATTCATTAAAGAACATTCAATAAATTATTATGATAAAAATATAGAAATAACATATAAGAAAATATTCTATATTAAATCCGGTTGTGAAGTTCATTGAGTTAAAACGTTTTAAGCGTTTTTGTATGTTTGTTTTGTTTAACAGTTCACTTGCAAATGTATTTGGATGTACTGAAAGTTCAGTTGGGTATTTTTTGCAAATGTTTTGTATTTCTTTTTTCATGATTGGTATTTGTAAGTCTCCATGTATGATGAAGTTCGGTACAAATGGAGGTGCGTTGACAATGGCCCCAAAGACCTTTATTTTGAAATCATTGCAGAATTTTAATGTTTGATGAACCAGTAGATTTCCATAATTGTTTACCGTGTGTCCAAATGGGTTGAATTACTCGTATGACGCTATATATAATAGTATGTTTTTTATTGTTAGCTGTGACCTACGTCCAACTAACCAATACAACTGGTTAAATTTAAGTCGTATCAGTTTTCTGTTAGAAAAGATATGTTTTCTCAAGATGTAATCTCAGCTATTTTACATGTTCTGTTTGTGGTACGATATGGTTATTTAAAGATACTTGCGGACAACAATCTCTGTTTAATGTAAATGTTACATGTTCATTTGCTGTAAATCTTTCTCTAATTAATACAAATTTGTTTATATTTTTTCTGGTTACTATAAAGAGTTACTATCACAAATATGAATTTTAAAAAAGAAAAGTGTTTTAACTAGGTTAATTTTAATGGTAAAACAATTAAAATTCATAATTAAAATTATTATTCATTCTTTAAGAATTTGTTATTAGATTTTTGCGTTTAAGATGGTTTTTAATAGATTGATTTTTTAGTGGTTTTGAATACACATTTATTTGATGTACTTATGTAAGGATGTAGTACAAACCTTTAGTTTTCAAGCAGAAATAATTTTTTTAAAAAATTGGGATTATTAGCCAGTTTAATAATAAACACTTTAACTAAAGTTGACTTTAAATCTGCAATT
The DNA here is from genome assembly GCA_963966155.1 of Clivina fossor. Taxonomy (NCBI): domain Eukaryota; kingdom Metazoa; phylum Arthropoda; class Insecta; order Coleoptera; family Carabidae; genus Clivina; species Clivina fossor. Next base: position 27,251,290 of record OZ014555.1, read on the forward strand.
AAAAAGATCTACTTTAAACTTTCAAGGGCACAGATATTAGATGCAATCAATAAAGCGGTGCTTTTTTTTTCGACTTCTAATGGCATGATTATTATTAATGTCAGCTTTTTTGTCGGCTTTAATTAAAGTGTGTATTACGAAATCGGCTGTAATACTTTTTTAAAGTTTTATACACAATCATAATACACATACATAATACACAATCATGCTATGTACCCCAAAAGAATGTGGCATAAACTCTTTCCATCAATTTGAAATCAGTTTTCTTCAAGCATCCCTATCCAGATAAGCAACTTTAGCTTCCTCCACATTCATAATTCCTCTCATACATGCTCCTCTATTCCTACTATGCTCACGCAAAACACTCTCAATCGTACCATTCGAACTACTCATCGGACGTCCACGCAAACGTAATATGATTAAGATTTAATAAATTTTTATTCTTTTTTTTGTACTATGTACTGTAGAATATGTTTAGAATTTTGAAATGGTTTGAGTGCCACTGTTTTTGGCATATAGATGAGGTGGAAACGGCTTGCGGACGATGTGGCAACGCCGCAAATTACCTCGTCGGTCATTCCTAACTTGAAGTGGGGCTGTCGCAAAAAGTGACAGTTTAAATTTGACATTGCCACCTGACAGACAGGGGGCGAATATAATCTATGTTCCTAGGGAATTACCTGCAAAATTTACCGTTGTTATTATACACCTATAATGTTCATAAATATAATTATTTTCTCTCTCTCTTTTTCCCTCTTGATAATAGTCCATCAGTATTTTTGACAAATCGTTATTTTGTTATCCATTTGATTAAATTATATATTTATTTATTCTTGAAAATAAGTTTTTAATACAAATAAAAATATTGAAAAATTAATCATTCGGAATTGAACCGAAAACCGAAAAGAAAAGTTATTTTTGTGTGACCGAAAACCGGAACCGAACCGATATATATATTTTATTAATTAAACCGGAACGAAAAATATAACGGTTTGAAGCCCCTGTTGTCACGAGTTTTCGATAAAATACTAGTATATTAACTTGCAAAATTTATTGTTGTAAATTAATATTCTCTATTGACTTTATTTAACACCTGAAATGCATTTTGTGCTGCTATGAATACGACGATGCAAGTCTGAAAGTACAAAAATGAATATGCATTTTTCAAAGGTACATACAATAGTGTAGATAAATCACGACTGCCAGCTCGCTCTCTATGTATCTATATATACAGCCAGAAAACATCGCAACGCAACAACAAAATAGGATAGATGCAAAGATTGGTACACAACATAGAACATATACAAGCGTGAACGACACGGTGTGGGGCGGAGGGGGACGAACGGTATGTACAAAAAGTTCTTGTACCCCCGCTTGTTTAAAAAGCAACTACATGGCGGTGTGTTTTTCGTTAGCAGGCAACCAGGCCGACCACTCTGATTTATTGTCGTTCTATAGATGTTGTAATTAAAATTTAATGATGCCAACGTATTTGTTGTACAATCTAGTGGATTTTCTGTTGGTGTTGTGTTGCTAGATATACAGGATGTTTCAATGCGAATATTATAAAATGATAAATGTATTTTAATTTATTTTAATATATAAAAATAATTAAGATATGCTTTCAATATTTGTAATTTACAATGGAATGTCTGCGTTATCTGAAATATGTAACATCGTTACTATTATTATTATTATTTTATTAAAATTTTGATGAAACATTTATATGAAATTGTCGATAAATTTTTGAAAACTTTAAAAAAAAATGTTTTTTATGCTTATCAAAATATTGATATTACATTACTATATTGCTTATATATGTAGAAGGAAATTACTATGTTTAACTTTAATCTTATTATTATTAAATCCCTTGTCAGGTTCATTGATTTCTTTATTATTGACGACGCGTTTCGATATTTCAGTTATCTTTGGTCTTGGTCCGTGTTTTGTTTTGTTTGTTTTTGTGGTTCGACTAAACCACAAACATGTTACTAGTACAATAATGTGAACATTATTACTTACTATATATACCACTTATGGCAACATCTCACATATCTATATGGTCAAGTGTATTTAATTTTTTATCTTTGGCGGCCATATTGAAAATTATATTGTGATAATTACAGTGTTTATTTTCGCTTAAATTTGATTATCGAAAATTTGTGTAGAAGTTTTATTTATTATTCGAAACTTTGTATATATGTTTTAATTATATAATAACAAGGTAACATATGTTATAACGTAACAAATACTTGTGTAGTGGATTTTTGTTTATTTATAATTAGAAAAAATGAAAATTACCTCTGATTATTAAAATATTTTCCAATATATTTTCATTTAAACTATTTAAAGATTATTAAAATCAAAGTTATTATCAAACAATACACCTGCCTCAAAGTGATCCCTAGTTTCATTTTCAATAACTGAGTATTCATTCAGAAAAAAACAAACCAAATACTCTTTTGCGTCAGACGGGTTGCAATTTGTGACTACGCTATGCGACCCCGAAAATGAAAAAAAGAACGACAACTGACGTGGAAAGTAAGATTATATTAACGCGCTTGTTTCAACATGTATGGAACCGAAATAAACCGATATTTTTTTCGATTCAGGTCCGGTTTTTGTTTCAACAAAAATAACGGTTTTTTCGGTTTAGTTCCGGTTTGAACCCCTGTCTGGATAATAGTGCACAGTAAAAATTGAGTTAAAAGTATTATGACCCGCCTAAAAATGATATTTTTTTGTAATTGTTTTGTTGAGAAATACAATGTTCTATATATGTTATGGCTATAATTCACTCAGATAATCTACTGCAATCGACTACCGCTCATTTTTATGGAGTTATAACATATGCTTGTTGAACAATAATTCAATTTTCTTTATGAAGTAATTTTGCATTCCACTATTAGAAGTGCTAGGAATTAAACTATTCGGTTGAAGATTATATGTGTTTGTACCATTAACACGTCTTATGGTTCTTTATATTTATATGAGTAGAGAGTATTATTTTCTTGCTGTGCATCGAGAATACGAAATGCGTATATGAGGATCTCAGTGGAAACGTGACAACCACTCTACCTTGATTGAAATTGATGTTTTCTTTTGTTTTTTACTAGAATTACAATTACATATTGTAGTTTATTTTGATAAATTGTCAATAATTATAGATTTATTACCATTTACATATATACATACATACACAATCATGCCATGTACCCAATACTGTGCAGCACAAACACTTTCCACTATCCTGATATCAGCTTTCTCCAAACATTCCTATTTTTTAACCAAACGTTCATTAGATATTCGCTCAAGATGTGCGAACTATTTTAACTGATTAACAGCTATTTTTGCTACAACATTTTAGTATAGTCACAATCCAGTAAAAACTGAAATCACTATTTTTAAATGAAAGTCGAAACTGTATGCTAAATAAAATGGTATGTAATTTTTAGACGTTTATATTTAATGTCAATAATTTGTAAATTATAGTTAAAAGTAAACTCATTCAAATTGTGATGTCAGACCACTTTTGATTACAATTGGCTGGAAATAGCACAGGCACAGCTGACGGCTGATATGTCCAAATAATATTGCAATATCAAAATATATATATAAAAAAAAAAAACAAGTACACAATTAATTCGATTTTATTTGGTATTATTTAATCATTTTAGTATAAAACAATAATTTTCATTCACATTTTAAGAATATTCAATGTTAGATATGCTATTCATATATCTACTCATATACGTAAACCTCAACAAAGTTTATAAACATCAGATTTACATTTCTAAAAGTACTGAAGTTTGATACATTTTTAACTTTCGTACCACCATCTTTTTCTATATTATATCAATTCCTATATTCATATCTTGTTCGTTAGTCGTAACTTAATCCAAGGAAAAACCTAATTTTTATTCGTTGGTCTAAACTTGGACTTGTGCCGTCAATATGAATTTTAGAAACTTTAACATTTTCTCTCTATATATTTGCTCACTTTATTCAAAAATTAAAAATACGTGTCTCTTATTTTTAACTATAACATGTAAAAAAGCCAAATTTACTGTTTGCAACATACTGTTACTGACTTGCTCAAAACAAAAGATTGAATCTTTAAAAAATTTTGTTTTTGAATTAATAGGTGTGCGAGCTTGAAGGAAACATTTTATGTCATATCAGTAAGCTACGTTGAAAGAAGAATAAGTTAAAGTTTTTGTTTATTTGTAACACATTGAATTGCAAATAACACGTAATATATGTTTGTTTTAAATTAAGCAAAACAAGATGAAAAAATAAGTGTTGGTATATAACTTTTTTTTGGAACACACTGCGTATATGCTTTTACAGTTTTACTACTATAAAATGTACGTATGTTGGTATAAGCTCGTACAAAATTTATCGTTTGGAAAGTTTAACATAAATTTGCAAGTAGTTTTTTGCTTGTTCCGTTTCTATTGGAGGTGTATTAGGAATAATTAAAAACTATCGTAATTGTTAGTCGATGTTTAATTAATAAACATATGCTTCGATCAGATATGATTTAGTATGTATTCCAATGTAATTAAAACTTTTTTAAACATTTAAAAATTGAATTTTATGTACCATATTTTATATGTCGTAAATTTAATTTATTTTATGTTTTAATTAAATTGAAAATTCAGTATGTTAAATAAAAATGCTTATGCCCGGTATTATAAACATAAAAGTAAATGTCAAATAACTACTTCCCAAGTAAATTTACTTCCAAAGTAAATAACTTTGACAATAAATTTCTGTATTATAAAAGAAAGTAGCGAAGTAACTTACTATCTAGAGAATTACCGATCGAGTAGTGATACACAAATACTCTAATAGATGACACTACCTATCATTTATCAGATTTTTTCGGTTTTTTTGACATTTGAAGTTTTATACTTGTCAAAATGAACGAAATGAATAAAGTGCGGGAAAGAGGTAAAAATTATATTGAGCGTGATAGAGCAGTTTTTAGAAATTATATATTATTGCAATATTATGTAATATACATGCCGCTACAATTGCAGCTAAATCAGTATTTAGTGATAGTTTTAAGCCTAAAGATAAACAGGGAAATTGTCTTTTCAATACCCCAAATGTTATAGATAACTAAATATGTATTTCCAAATTTATCCAAATTTAGTGCGCATTAACGAATAATCAAATATTCGACTGTCATTAGTAGATCCGGGCCATCTTGCAACAACGCCCATTATCTTCAATTTTGCATTGCATATTACCTGAGTGTAAATAGAAAACCATTCTTTTCTGTTACAAAATATTTCTGCATTTTCTCCTCCAGGTGGATTGAATACGAATTTGTGAACCATCTATTGCTTCGCACACAGAAAGGGCAAACCAGAGATTTAAAAAAAATCAGCTCATACTGATTTCTTTCTAATGCTGTACTTGGCATTTTGATAAATCTTTTTCCTATGAAACTAAAGCATAAGTTACTTTGCGTACAATTTTAGATACTGTAACATTGAAGTGGTCGCCGACATTTATTTGAAATGATCTGCATGCATAAAATCGAAGTGTAATAAGTAATTAATTCATTGCTAATATTGAATAACTTCTTCGTGTAAACGGTTCAATTTGAACTTCAATTAAACTCGAGATATGTAAAACAGCTTCTTTCGTTAGTCGAAATCTATCTCTAAAATCTCTATCATTAAAGAATTCAAAAAGATTATTCCGTTTTTGAAAACACTGTGCTTGTCTTGGAATTATTATATTTTTGTCATATTCTACACTACTGTCACTATCGCTTGTTACAGTTATATCGGATATACTGCTTACAGATGATACGGTCGACATTTTTGACTAGAAATATAAAATATAGAAATAAATAATATTTTTCCCATGTATTTGACATTTGTATATTATAGGTTAGATATTTAAAAAATAAGTAATTTAAATAAACATATTCATATTATATAGTAATATAGAAAACAAAATAAACACACACTTACCTTTTTCCAGATAAAAAAATTGTTTTTATTATTCACTATAGATGTTTAGTTGTGAAGTAAATTTTAAACCCTAGAAATTCTACCGAGTAATTTACTTTGCAGATTTACCATTAGAGTAAATTTATTTAGCCTTTATAATACAGAAATCTACAGAATAAACTGGTTTACTCTTAAAGTAAATTTTACTCTACAAGTAATTTAGTTAATCAGCTTTTATAATACCGGGCCTTAGAGGCAAAAATTTATAATAACTTTGTGAAATTAACTAAATATCATGTAGGTCTTTGTTCTCCAGTTTACTAAGTCAAATCGAATTGTAAAAATAGGTCTACAATTATTTTAACCATTTTCTACTAATTAATAAATAAAAATATATTCCAAGTAACCTTAACCGTACCAGCAGTTGTAGAATAGTATGTATATGTAGGTATATATTATTAATATTTGTTACGTGATGTTTATGATCTAGTTACTTATTTTGTCACCTAGTAACATTTGTATCATTTTTCCTGATGAAGACGGACGTTGAATTCATTGAAAAGTCGATTATTAATAAATATTAATACAGAACTATAACCTAAAGTCGTTTTATTTTAATATAATGAGTTCTAAAAGGTTTTTTACTTTGTTTTATATTATTCGAAAGAATATTTTTAAAAATTTTGAAAAATATTGGATTATTATACTTATTTTTAGTAACAAAATTATAAAAAAAAATTTGAAATTTTTACGTGACAGAATAATATGACGCACGTGTTTATATATATATATATATATATATATATATATATATATAAACAAAAATGAGAAAATAAGTATTTTCTATCAACCGGGAAAGCTGACCTCATAATATTGCTTAGCTTTTCCAACGATATTCAATTTCGTTTACGTCTATACTTAGAATTATTAAGAAAACAGATCTGAATACACTACGTACGACTTGTTTACTTCAACTACCCGTCGAAGAAATAAGATATTTATGTAGAAATCTACATTTTATCTGAATACGTTTTCTTATTAGTGATTACGTAAATATGGCTTCAAGCTTTTCTGGTTCTATCGTATATGAGCGGTTAATGATACTGAGTTTTGGCATTTTAACTGAAAATCAACTTCAACTTTTCGAGCGCGTGGTGATGAGTTTGGTTTTGGTTTAGTTTTGAAAATCCGAAGCGAAGCAATTACCTTTTCCCGGCAAAGAGAATGCAGGATTGGTTAAGAAAGAGCCAGGAGAGGAAAAACTATTTTAACCTCGTGAAAATGCTTTGAAATTTCTAATTAAATGCACATAGGTAAACTAAATTCTCTGCTACCCTTGTTAAATATATGTTGGTTTTGTAAATATTTGCTTTGTATATTCTACTAGATGAGACTTATTAGAAAATATTTTGTTTGTTACTATGCAAAAGAATTTTCGCTACTAGATTGAAAAGTTTTTCTCAATTATGTTATTAATTTTATGGTAACAAGAAGAAGAAGAAGTGTAAAGTGGTAGACAGCGAAGACATATTCTAGTTTTTAAAATAGTAACCAAGCAATACTATTTTAATATAAATAAAATGAAATACAATAAATTTGTTATTGAACAATCTACGTTAGAAAATCTTTATGATGTCAATATAAAAATTATGTAACAGATAGCTGTAGGTCAGTGGTAGTGTGTTGGACTCGGACCTCAAAAGTCTCTGATTCGCGCCGCGCTCATATCAGAAATTAAATTAAAATATTATTTCTGGTATTAAAACTATATACCACTGAAGTGATATCGGTTGGGTCTGAGTGGTTTGGAACCTACTATAAGCTGTAGATCTCTTGCTTGGCTGTGGGATAATGATCTGCACCATTGACAATGCAAGTAAAAATTGTTAAAGAAACTATATGTTCAGCTTCTCAAGCATGTAGCCCATATGTTCCACCTAGGAATTATGGAAACTGATTAATAATAATTGCGGGACCCATCAATATTAACAGTAGATTGACAAGAGAAGTAATAGAAATTTATACAGAAAAGGATAACGTCAATCATTGTAAAATTAAAAATTTATAAATTGTATGATTTAGTTACTTATTCGTTACATACTAACTTGTTTTTATGTTCTGTTATTTACTGTAATGTCATTTATATTATTTATTCTGATGAAGACGGAATTTGAGTTTTGTCGAAACGTCGATTTTAAATAAATATTAATACAGAATGTAACCCATAGCAGATTTATTTTAATGTATCTTTATTTTTTTGTTTGTTTAATGAGAATTCAAGACATCTTTGTGGCATTGGTTCAAATATTTTCACTTAATATTTGTTCAGTATAATTTACGTTAAATGTTTGATAATGTTACTGAATAAACGTTGAAAATTTTTAAAAATTCTTGCAGTACATATTTGTATAAAGACTAAATATATTTTTTTCGTTAATTATAAATTAATTAAATATAAATATCATAACATCATTTTGTGTTTATTAAGAGTTAATTAAAAACTGTTGTTGCGTGATTCATTTTTAGAAAACAAATATTTGCGTTAATAAAATATTATTTGTATTTTGTATACATATTTTGTCTGTTTTTGAGTTTTAACTTTTTAATTTAACGTTTGTATTTTAAATATCTAAACTTTTTATTTATTGAAAAAAAATTGCTGTGGCCATCACAGAACAGACCGTTATCGTAATAAACAAATTTGCGAAATATAAATATTTGTATAACAACTACTGTAGCCATGGTAACTAAAAAAAAAAAACTACCGTTTGAGTATATACAATGCTGTTTTGGTGCCTACGTTAATGTATGGTAGTGAATGTTGAGTTTGGCTGCAAAATCATAAAACAGAGAATGACTGCTGTTGAAATGAGTTCTTTACGTGGGGGTATGTGATGTAAATAGGAGAAATCGGGTAGGAAATATATTAGTGTATGATTAGTGTGAAATTGAAAAAGCAAAATAGCAAAAGTATGCGTTAGTCAGTTAAGATGATTCGGACATTTTGAGCCAATGTCTGATGAACGTTTTTATATGAATGATTTTGAAGGTATACGTTTGCGTAGACGTCTGATGAGTAGCTGGAGAGATATGAGTGAGAGTGTTTTGCGTGAGCAGAAGTTTTCAAGTAGTAGGACTAGAAGAACATGTATGAGAGAAATTATGAATGTGTATGAAACTAAAGTTGCTTGTTTGGATAGGAATTTTTGGAGGAGGCTGATATCGAGATAATGGAAAGAGTTTGTGCCACACCCCTTTGGGTATATAGCGTGATTGTGTATGTATGTATAATGTATGTTGTTGACAAAATATAGATATTGAGTTAAGAGTAACATTACTTTTATTATAATAATATACGTCACTAAACTGTGAATAAATAAAATATGCGATTGATGGTCGCGCGCTGGTATCTTCATCACATATGTTTTTGTTTTCTCATTTTGATAGATCGAAATATACATAAAGCAGTAAGGATAATATAAAACGATGGAAATGTGACAAAAGATATATGTAGGAGAAACGGAAACACGGGACCTTTACTTACAATACACTAGCGTTAAGTTACATTCAGCATAAGCATAAGTTACAGTATAAGCACAACGAAATACATTACGGGGTTGGACTGAATAAAAATTAAGACTAGGAAAAGTTGCAGGATAGGCCTGCCCTTACATCCTATAATTATTCAAATACGTTATGTTTTTATATTTTTTTTTATTCTAATAAACATGGAAATGACATTACAGAAAAGTAAAGATAAATTGTAAAAATGACACATATAAAATTAAATATATTTTTTTATTTAAAACTAAGTTAAAAGATGATTTAATAAATGACTCTTTCTGGATTTTTTTTAAATGATATCTTTATTATCTAATTTTTTCAAAATATTCTTCTCGCATGACATGATCGTGAAAGCCTCGAAATTATCCTGACCTAAACAATTTTGCAATCTGTTTAAAATGTACTTTAATTTTTATAATGTTCGTTCTCATGACACTTGAATGGATTGTATTATGTTAGCACTAATTTATAAGCTATGAATAAATTAGCGTATGTTAATATGTGGAGATTAATTTTTTTTAAAACTGAAAAACAACAGACAATGCAATTTCTACAAGTATTACTACAGTTTATTACATTGATTTCATTTTCTTCTCCGGTTTTAGTTTGTTCGTCACGGATTCATTATAAAAGAAATATTTATTTTCATTAGTTACGATGTTAATAAGTGTAAAAAAATCTAATAACTCAGATTTCAAATTGTTCTTTTTAATATTTCTGTTTAATTTTCTATTAATTTAATTTGTCATTAATTCAAAAGTTTTATCGAACACATGATCACTATTGATTGTGGGAAAGCTATTAGGATCTAACCAATAAACGTCATTATATATAACGTCATTCAGTACATATCAATGTTTTTAGGATAATCTGTTCTTAAATTTTTGTAAAACTCAGAGATCGGTTTTAATGTTTTGACAATCGTCGGTTACGACCCATAATAATGACGGCCCATCGGGGAAAACCCGGTGTCCCGGTGGGCCTGTCTAACCCTGAATACATACATACATACATACATACACAATCACGCCATGTACCCAAAAGGGTGTGGCACAAACTCTTTTCATCATCCCGAAATCAGTCGCCTCCAAACACTCCTATCCAAACAAGCAACTTTCGCTTCATCCACATTCATAATTCCTCTCATACATGCTCTTCTATTCCTACTACTTGGAAACTTTCGCTCACACAGCATACATAGCTTATAAAAATACAATGCAAATGCGCTGATTTAATATTAACGCCAATTGTTTGAATTCATTTTATGACGGCAGTCTGAATATAAGTATACTAGATATTTTGTCTTTTTTTGTAAATATCTTATCTTCAGATAGGATAGAAATAAGTATCTTATAAATTTTTAGATTTTTGTGCACTGCAACTTGTAAAACTGCCATTTTTCTATTTAAAAATCGGTGCAAAAATATTGAACTTTGAACGACTGGAATAGTTTACCTTTTTCCAACCATTGGTATATGTACAATTTGAGTATCTTACAATTTGATTATGGTGATTCAACGGACGGAAATCCGTCGAAGTGAATTCAATTATGTCGAAACTGTAAAGTTCTTTTCGTTTATTTTTTTTCTTTTCTTTTTTTTTCTGAATATGGCAATCAGGAATTGGCTCGTTTCGCATGCGACACAGGTGAACTCGTTCCGTCTTTCTCATGCACCCGCTACGTTGACGTAGAGGTCAGCTAACGACGTCCTTTCAGAATACCTAATTGCGTAAACGTGCGCCACTTGAAACTCCGTGCTTTTCCAACGACTAACTATGCATGTTGTTGGACTTGTAACCCCTTCGTGTTGTATGCTTTACATTCTCATATGTGTACGAGAGAAGATTATATTGCGAGCATGCACTTGAGACGCACTACGATTAAGAATTCTTATTGAAGGGATGGCGGAATTTTGTCTTTATATTTACTATATTTTACGGTTTTATATGAAGAATATTGAAGACATGTGGAGAATTTTGTATGCAATTTGTTTTCATGCGTAATAATCTTTTTATGCAGACACATAAAATATATTGGCAGTAGTAATCTTCAAGCGTTCACGGCCTAGTCAATTTATAGAATTTTCCGAGTTAGTATACCGTGATCGAGAATATTCATTATTTGTAAATAAACTGATGTGTACAACACATAATTGCTACTGTATCAAATAATAAATCAAATTAGATGGTTTATAAAAGCGAGATATAAGTTTGGATCTGATTAAAAATTACAAAATCAGTGCCTGAATTATATAATAAAATTAAAATATTTGTAATTTAAACAGGGTTAGAAAAATACAATAGTCCACACTGTAAAAAAATGTAACTTAAATTTATATAATTTTACATAAGTTGTAAAAGTAAAATTTACAACATTTTGTAATTTTACTTTGACATTAACGTAATATTACATTTTTTATGAAAAATTACATTTGAGAAACATGTAAAATTACATATTTTTTTTGTAAAATTTCATAAATTTTTTCATTGCAAATAATATGTTTTTGACTAGTAGTAATAAATTATAAATGTAACGAAATAAATTTAGTTTGTGTTTGTCGAAATCGTTTGGAAGTGCTAGGGTGCAAGCAAGAAATTTGAATTGGTACCCAACAAAATCCTATTGTTTGAATTTCTAATGCATTGTTATTAAAATTGATCTTATTTGCATTGTCTTTTTCTGTTCGATTTTAATTTCAATTTTGTTAAACATTAAAGATAATTTCTTTGTGTAAATGAATTACTCTCGATGTAAAATGAATGAATTTTTATATTTAAACTGAATACTGACTCGTAGAGGTTTAGATAACTTTTAAAATTACATATTTTTATTTTGAAAATGAATGAAAAACATAAGGACAAAATTAATTTCTAAAATATATACATGCATGTATATAATCAGAGTCTCTATTAATTCAAAAATTAAAAGCAAATATTTGCCAATTTTTTTTATGTAATTTACAATATATAAAGCATGTTATATTCTCGTTAAATTAATATTAGAATCGCATGTAAAAATAAAACATAAATCTATCTGATCTAATCAAAAAAGCAAATAACCAAGCGTGTTAAATTCTACCTTTGTCAACTTTGCATTTATT